>CM057776.1:19838863-21210758 GCA_030064435.1 Trapa incisa | reverse complement strand
GTGAAAAATATATGAATGTTGTTACATTCTTGGTTGAAATATCTTATAGTAATTTATCCCTCCAATATTAAATATTTTTTTATCATTATTTATAGGGGCGATAAAATGTATTATATTTGATAATAATAATTATTAAATCCTTTACCATGAAATCTTCTAATATCTTTTAATAATTTCTCTTAAATATCAAATATTCTTAAAAAAAACATTTTATTTATGATTATTTATATGGATGTTTACTTGTATTTGATATAGGGTCTCCATCTCATATTATATAAATAAATATTATGTGTGGATAAAGTATTTAATTTATATTTATTTAAAATTTATTAATTTTAAGCACAATTACCTTTTTTCTAACCTTACATACTGACCGCATTATATATCCCTCATTATGATTTAATCTATATGATCAAGAAAGAAAGGGCCGGGTTGGGATCTATCTATACGAGAGGGGGGGCAACTTTTAAGGCATGTTCAACATTTTGCTGAAGAAGCTAACTAGATTTGACAATTTATGCTCCAAAAATGAAAGGATCAAAGATTGGATTTTGCCTGTCTATTGCTTTATAGACCACCCCACTTAATTTCCCTTGGAACTCTTCTTCTTCTTTTTTTTTTTTCTCTTGCATTAATTTCCTTAGATTTGTTAGGTTTTTGTTCCCCTTCATATATTTTTTTGGGCAAATTACCTAAAAGTATCTATTTTTTTTTTCATTTTAGCATAAAAATTTTCAGTTAAATTTTGAACTAAAATTTTAAATATTTTCAACAATGTCCTATAACTCTCATGGTTCATTTTTCTTTGTTGATCAATTAATAGTAAAATATCTTGGATAATCCAGCTTTCGAGTATCTAGTGGGAGCTTCAACCTCCAGCAATGGCTACATTAAAGTTGTTGGTGATTTTAATTATACTACACGTGGTTTGCTCCGTGACAGCTTCTCCGTGATCAGGGGCTAAGTTCCGGCTTAAATTTATGATTTTTTGTATATTTATTAATAAATCGATTAATATCGTTAATTAACTTAATGATATGAATACTTGCATGTTCTAAGGGCACCCTATTTATTTCCTTTCATATGAACAAATTCCTGCCATTCGCCCACTATATATTTCTATCCATATTAATGTAAATCCCGTTAGTTAGTACTGCTTAGTTTAATTGATACAATTCATTAGTTTTGATACTTTTTTTTTTTTGTAATATATGAATTATTTGTTTGAGTTGGTCCAACTTATAAAGATTTTTGAGCTATTGTGACTTGTATATAAGGACAAGACATTGAAGAAAGTGTGATTCTTTTTTGCATATCAATAAAATCTTTTATTTTTCTTTCCCATTAACATTCGAAAATCCTTTTTGATTTGTTGAGGGTATTATTACAATCTGAGCTAATTCCATCGGATTGAGCATCATTTGGTTTTAAGATTATGAGATTTTTGTAATTTTTTTATTTTATGGTATTAGAGCATTTAATTGAGATAGAAAAATCAAAGTTAGGAATAATCTTATAAATAATTCATGAAATTGATTTTGATGAATCTTCCAAGGATGCCAAAGGTAGGATGTAACTTTCCATAATTAAGGACGGTGCTTCCAACCACACATACGATCCCATCATTAAACGTGAATTCTTTGATAATCATGAATTGATTTCGACAAGTATTTTTTATTTACATCTTTTGGACAGACTTGGTGTAACATGGTATCATTCGAAAAGTGAAGTGAGGTTAATTAAGTGTAAACTAAGGTTGAACTAATAAGAAAATTAAACTAGAGACTATAAAACCAAATTCCAAATTTAAAAAATTTATATATTAATGAGAATGTTAGAAATTTATAAAAATTATGAGTATCAATTTAAAAAGGACCTTTTGCTCTATAATTAAGAAATAAGGAACATGTGATTAAGAATGAGATGAATAATAATTTTTCAAGGATTTCAAAAAGGGAAAAAAGAAATTTTTGGTCCCAGCTGGTATAAAATATGTTAAGAAAGTTTTAAAAAAATATTAAGAAAGTTTTAGAAAAATAAATTGAAATGAGAATCAACCAAATTAGTGGTGAATCAATAAGAAAAATGTTAAAATTAGGCTAAACAAACTAATTAACTAACGTGAAACTAATTCAAAGAATGTTAAATTAGTCAATAAGTCAACTTGATAGAGTAAAGTCATTCAAGTCACATCAGCACAAATAATCAATTCTAATAGGCAAAGTGGAAAAGGAAATTGAACAGTCAACAATTATTTAAATCCAATCATACAATTTTATTAACCCGAAATTTTGGTCTAAATTTTTTTCCTAATTTTAATTTAAGTTTAAACTTCAATTAATATAATTGAAATAAAATTAATTTAAAATAAGATGATAAGGGATGATTTCCAAATATTGTAATT
The DNA here is from genome assembly GCA_030064435.1 of Trapa incisa. Classification (NCBI taxonomy): domain Eukaryota; kingdom Viridiplantae; phylum Streptophyta; class Magnoliopsida; order Myrtales; family Lythraceae; genus Trapa; species Trapa incisa. The sequence continues at coordinate 21,208,354 of CM057776.1, read as the reverse complement.
AAGCGGAATAATAAATATTTCTATATATATACATATTTATATATATATATATTAAATAATTATATATATAAATATATATTATAAATAAGATGCTTTTACATATAAAAGTAGGTACATATATTTGTACATATTAATTTCTAAATATATATAGAGAAAAAATGGATTTAAGAGTCCGAATTTATATCAATATCAAATAAATAAATGCATCAATGTATTAACATATTTTAAGTACATGTATAATTATGTCTTTTGGCTAATTACAAGTGCTATTAAAGGGTGTGTACCACCCATAACCTTAAAAATATGAATACTTAACAAGTAAGGTAAGTAAAGGTGAAATAAACATAAATGTTGGACTTTAATAAAACCAATAAAGACCTTAGAAAACATTAGACTTGACTGTCCTAGAATTTGAAATATGACATTCCTTGTATATAGTAAACACCTTTGAAAACCTATCCATGATGAGAGTTGGCTATTTGTGGTTACTTATGTCAAGGATTGAAGCGTGTGGCTTGAATCCCTCATCCACCTGTACCTACAATTTAGGCAAATAAAAATTATATAGGATAATCAAGCCCCTCAAAAGGTTTAATAAAAAGTAATGTATGATAACAATTTTACTTAAATTTTGATATGCTTATGAAAGTGAGAAACAACCTAAGTAATCAAATTCATATATTGTATAAGCTAGGATATATGGTATAAACTCTATAGAATTCTAAAGTATTGATGTTGAATTAATAGTAAATTGAGCTTAGAAATGAAAAGCAATAGATATATTTTTTTGAGAGCCTAGTATGAAAAGGATGAGATAACAATCTATCAATTATTATTGTTTCATAGAAACTAAATATCATAAAGTTCTATAAAAGTACGGTACATTATGATATTATACATTACCAACAAAACAACTAATCAACTCCTAATAACTAGCATCAAACAACTAAACATCATAGGCAATCCTAGTTTATAATAAAGTTAATTTCTCAACTACCAGTAAACTAAGTGCTAAGATATTGAACCACTTGAGGGAAATACATATTTTATCTAGGACAAATTAGCATTTTAATTAAAGGGAAAAAGTTTTAGAACATAAAGAAATATAATCAAATGGTGAAGATTCAAATCATGATGTTCACAATAATTATAGTTAGAGATTTGTAGTCCATTTGACATTTTCTTGATCTACATATAGTTCATGGACGTTGTGCAAAGCTATATACAAAGTAGAATCCACCATGTCAAAGAATTTCATGCTTCATGAAGCTATTAAACCACATAGCACATCATTTCTGAAATCTTAGAACATAAGACAATTCATTTACAATAAAAATCAATTTAGATCTTTGCATATGGGTCTAACCAATCCAATACTCGTCTAAGTAATGAAATAAGTTACTATAATTTAACATAAATGAGTGGCAGAATAGGAGCAATTACCTGTAGAATTTCTATAGGATGAGAGATATATCTCTTAGTACATTCATACCTTTATTGGATGAACTTTAATAACTCCTAGCTACTCAAATGAGTAATTAGTTATTAGTTTTAATACTTCACTAAAGTTAAATGGTGTACCATTTAACATGGGCTATTAAATGAAATGCAATATAAATTACCTAAGGATTGAGGCAACCATGTTAAATAATATGATTGGCATTAGAGTGCCCATAAGAATAAAAAATCGAGTTAATGAGAGTGAGAAAAGGTTAGAGTTAGCTTATCATTCATGAATATAAGGGCTCAAATTTCATCATACTAATTAAAATATATCAAAGAAAAATAATAGAGTAATAACTCTCCCCTATTTAACAAATAATTCTACAGCTATATAAGAAGCTTAGAATAAATGATTAAAACCACACCAACTAAGCTAAGAGAGCAATTCGAGTAGAAGAGAGCTACTTGGTTCACTAGTCATTTCTCACACCTCAAACATCATCTTTACCACAATCACATTAGATCTACCAGATTAATATCCCCTACCTATGAAATTCTCAATCTCGACATCCACCCTACAACAACCAAATGCAAGGAAAATTGGGAAGTATCGGAGCAAAGAAAGATCAATAAGACCAATCAGGGATTGGTACTTGGGAATCCATCCGGGATGAACATGTCTCTAGATAAAAGTTGAGTGGAAATTTTTACATCATAACCAGTTGGGATGATGAGTACTCAGAATTTAAAAATCACTACTAAGTGGCATTTTAACATCACACTTGAATGGGGTGATGTAAAAAAATAAGTGGAAAAACTACTTAATGGTTGTAAGTAGATCATACCCGATTGGTATGATGGACTTCTTGGAAGGGAAGTAGAAAACCCACTTATCAATTATGAGTGGAGATGTCCTCACGCCCGGTTGGTGTGATGGACAACTGAAAAGATATTTTTGTTGGAAGTGCTCTCCCCTAACTATGTACCACTGCTTAAACTTTTTGGGAGACCTTCTTGACGGGAGCTCGAATAGCTCATATAGGCCGAAGGCCTCGGTTTTGGAACTTGGGGCTAAAATGCCCGATTTTGAAAATCTCGTATAGTGGGCCTAAGGCCAGTTGGCATGAGCAGGAGCTTGTAAACAAACATGTGATTAAGCCATGAAAACTTTAATGAATGATGTGTTTGGCCATGGTACCAAGATAGGTCCGACATACTCGATGGACTGGCGGCAGTGCGATAAGACAAGTCGACGGACCAGTCGAGACAAACAACTGCAAGTTGAGTTGAGGGCTGGGGCCATTGGACCGGTGACACCAAAGATTAAATGGCTTATGAGAAAAACTATTGTTTTGTGCATGCACTGAGGTTTGAGACCATTAAGACGCCCAAGAGGGGTAGTGATGCGTCCTAAGGGCTACTGGATGACATGGTGGAGATAAGGGTAGTCTGTCGTGCCAGTAGTCGGGAAGTTCGACATAGCTTCTTGCGCATGGGACCGGGGTGGGTCGAGATGAGGTCTCCGTCCTCATATGTACACAAAATATTTTGGGTCTGAGGGTTGAACATCAAAGATGTTCACTTAAACTTCGGGTAGAAGTCAGAGACTTTTATTATGGTGGATGGTAAAGACGCTCCGATACACAAGTGGGTGCAGTCGGCGTAACTACATCTCATGAATGTGTGTGAACCCTTCCTGATGAAGAGCGTGTGTTGTATGTGAAACACGCTTAATATGGAAATGGGAAAGAGAATTGTGAAATCTAGAATTTGAGAAAAGATCTTTCCTAAACTCGAAATGAGAATATTGACACATTTTGTACAAAGCTATTTCATGAAAACTCACTCCCAACACCCACTCACTGAGTTGTAGAACTCACTCCTTCCCTTTTTTACCCCTTTTCAGGTAACCATGGAGAACCAATCCCAAAGATCCTCATGTAGTCAAAATATATGACATGTATGATCAATTTAATATATACAATTTTGTATAATGTTATTTCAAGAAAAATATGAAAAAATGACGCCTTACTTCTCGTGGTTTAGAAGAGGGTAAAACCCTTTATAGACCAAAGTGAGTGGCAGGTTGCTCACGAGAATCTGATCAAATCGGGTCGGGGTGTGACAGAGCACCACGTGACAACGCTGAGAGAGGGCAAAGGACATGCCATGCATGCGACAGAGTACACCTCTCTCACACATGACAAGTGCGCCACACACCTTCTCCAACTGACTCACTCGATTTGCAACCTAATTTTCCCCAACTTTGCATGACCCTATCTATCATTTCCCCTATGCATCTTGAAAGGGGATTCTCTGAAAAGGTTGGTTACCACTCACTCAAATTTTGTATCAATAGGGGTATGGACGAGATTCTAACTTCTTCCTCTACTAGTTAAGAGAAATTGAGCTAATATTCAATCAGAAGATCGAATTTTACTTTGAAACTTGAGATAAAAAGCTATTGGACACTCTCAAATACCTGAGCCTTCCAAGATAAAATTCTCTCTCCCTAGACTATCAATGTAATGCCTCATTTTTTTAATAGAAATAAATAAGAAAATTTGAATTGACAAATTTCAAAAAATAAACCGAGAATCGATTTTTACTAGTGTAAACCCTATTTCCTCATAATAAGAAAGCAAAAAATGAGAATCGTAAAATTTCAAGAGAAAACTATGGTTCAAAGTCAACCAAAATTGGAAAAAAGATAACTAAAACGAGAATTAGAAAAATCATGTGTACAATAAAAATCCAAAAATAATAGAAATGGATCATGAACTAAATTGTATGTGAGAATCAGATCAGTTCAGGTGAACCAGGCCTGAACCGGATTGAACCAAGAAGAACTAGTTCAAAGTTTCATTTTTTTAGGTGATTTAAAAATGTAAATTTGGGAAATTGAAGTTACTAATGTGTAGAAAATTAATTTAGATAAATTTTAAAAAATGTAATTGTTAGAAAACTGGTCGAATTAGACCTAAACTGACCGATTTTTTATTTTAAGTCACTGAACTCGGTCTGATCGAACCAATCAATGGTCAAGTTGGTCAACGGATCGCTTGTCAGGTTAGTGCCTAGCCAACATGTGACACGTGGTGAAGCGCGTCCAGTTAACTGCTCGATCAGCATTTGAAAATGTTGACCAATTAGAGTGTACATGTACTTGGTCAACAGTCATACAAAGAAAATTTACGTAATTAGAAACTGACCAATATGAGTGTAACATGTGTCCTCAGTCAACGGTCAACTGAAGACAATCCATGTCAGTTGGGATGACCAATGAGAGGTTGACACGTGGCAAAGGTGTTAGGTCAGCGACCGACTAGGATGTCGGAGAACTATCGACCAATCAGAACTTGACATGTGGTAAAGCTACGTCGAATGGCCACAACCAATTAGAGGCTAACATGTGGCAATGGCACAATGCATCGGGTGGGAAAACTGGTGAATTTAAATTATTCAATTAGAGAATGCCACGTGTCATTGTCAACTAGGGGCTAAATTTGGTCAACAACCACGTAGGAGAAAGCGACCAATGGGAGGTCGCCACATGGCCAATTAATGAATGCTCAAATACTGAGTGGGAGGTTGTGTCAGCGAAGCCAACCAATCATTACATGCCATATGGGAGCTCGCACGCGCACGCACAATGACGTATTCTTCCTTCAGCCAATTGAACATGAGAGGATGCTAAATGACACCATAACTTCGACATCCATTAAACATCTCCAACAAGGGAGTAAATTAGAGAGTTAATGACTGACCGATGGATGGATAGATAGGAACGAAAGTCCTCGAGCTCCCTATATAAATAGCTCCCCTCCATTCATCCTTTCCATCCGTTGAAAGCCTGAATAAGACGAACCACTCCAATTTCGACCATCTCTGAACTAGAGCTCCGACATCAACCCATTTCTTCACCTTCGAATGTACAATTGAGTTCTTTGGAATCTTGAGGAAGTCATCTATCTTACTGCATATTCCTTTCAGCTCGAGGATCACCGAATAAGCGTCGGTGAGATCGCACAATACTGTCACTCCGACTATCGAGTTTGAGCATATGTTTTTGAGCTGAATTTAGGCCATCCTCGGACCTCCTAAGGTCATGCTATCCCTCCCACGACTTTCCACGATTGAGACTCATCCTCCCTAAACCTTTGAGGTAGGTAATTGCCGCTGCCCTTTGCGAAAATAGTGAATTTATAGAGAGAAAAGTTTGAAAATTTTATTGATTGAATTCTCCCCACTCATGGAACCAATTGAGGTGAAATTCGATCCTAAGAGAATTCTTTCTAGGGTAGGTTTTCCAGATTTCCTGAAAGGGATATAAGGGAGGGGGTGAGTATGACTACTCAGTGAATGGGTTTTCAAAGGTCTACTTTTAACTTTTAAGAAAAACATTTATATGGAGTATGTCAGACTCCTTTCTTTTCAAAACTCCCTTCATTTAAAAATTTGGGGTTTTCCATTATTTCTTAGTTACCGGTGTCACCCTCATCCCATCCCTTCACTACTCCTATTTGGGTTTTCCATTATTTCTTTTCAAAACATTTATATGGAGTATGTCACCCTCATCCCATCCCTTCACTACTCCTCATGGTCGTCTTGATGATCTTGTACTCATAGTGCATGCACAAATAATGTTTTCTTATATTGCCATGTAATCTGTGGTGCCACTAGTCCAACGGCTCCGACTCTTAACTCAACCTGCAGCTGTTTGTCTTGACTAGTCCGTTGACCTGTCATATTGCACTATCGCTAGTTGACTGAGCATGTCGGTCCTATCTTGGTACCATGGCCAAACAATTCACTTATTAAGTTTTATGGCACATATATCATGTTCGTTTATGATCTCCTACTCGTGCCAACTGGCCTTGGGCCCACTGTACGAGATTTTCAAAATCGGGAATTTAGCCTCCAAGTTCCAAAACCGAGGCCCCCGGCCTATCAGAGCTATTCGAGCTCCCATCAAGAAGGTCTCCCAAATAGTTTAAGTATTGATACACAGTCAGTGGAGAACACTTCTGACAAAATAGGTTTTCACTGTCCATTATACCACTTCTGACAAAATAGGTTTTCACTGTCCATTATACCAACTGGTATAAGGACATCTTCGTTCATAACCGATGAACGGGTTTTCAACTTCCTTCGAGGAAGTCTAATCATACCAACCGGGTATGATCTACTTACAACCGGTAAGTAGTTTTTTTCGCATAATTTTCACATCACTTTCTCTAAGTGGTGATGATTAAAATACCACTAAATAGTGGGTTTTTATACCGATGTACTTATCATCCCCTACCGAGTATGATATAAAATTTCCACCCACAACTGGTAAGTGATTTTTATCTTTAAGTTGTGCTCATCATCCCAACCGGGTATGATGTTAGTAAACCCACTCACTCGTTAATACCGTGAATTCCACTAGACCGGTTCTTGGTATTCACGCGAGCTTGTCCTTGCTGGCGTTCCCGATACTTCGTGTTCTACACGATATGAACATCTTGGTTCATTATTCTTCGGCCTAATCGCCTTCATTCATTCCAAATGAATGAGAAAGTCAAACTTTCATTTATTTGCAATTATGTCCCTAAAGTTATTTCTCTTTAACTTTAAGTTCCAAATATCGATTTTTTCTCAAATTGAGTCTCATAACCTTTAAAATTTATATTGGGACCTCAATTTATTCAATTTCCCCAAAAAGGGGTTTAATTTCCTAAATTTCCAATTTGGTCCCCTAATTTTTTTTCCAAAATTACCATTTTGCCCTTCCTTTACAAAAATGGTAAGTTTTGCCCCAAAAATTCTAAAATTCCTCAATTGGTCCTCCAACATTATTTTCATGCCCAATTGTCCCTCAATTTCATAAAATTACATTTTGGCCCTTTGAATTTCGAAAATCCCCAAATTTTCCCCCAATTTCAACTCTTCCACACTACCGAATTTGATTTCATCAAATTGACCGATCAAACACTTCTAATTGTTGAAATTGAAGTTAAAATTGAGTTTCTGCATGTTCATACGATTCTAAGAAACTTTGAATCGTAGATTTTAACGCTGGAACGAGCTGAAATGGAGCTTCACCTGAAAATGAACTATAGAGAGAGAAAGCTTCGATTACTCACCGATGAAGGCACGGCGGTCCGAGCTTTCGATCTGGGCAGATAGCTCTCATCCTGAGGTTCATCCTAAAATTAAGAATCACATCAATTGATGCGGAATTGGATTAGAATTTCGTCATTGAAATTCGGTTGACCCTCTCTCTAGCACCGATCGAAAATTGTAAAGGGAAGCCGAATTGGCTTACATTTTGGTCCTAATTCAGGCGTGGAAAGGCTGAGGAAGAATTGGGAGGGCTTGGTTTGGCCTGAGGAGGGCTTGAAATGGCCAATTTCAACTTGGCCGAAATAGGGCAGCTTCGATCCGCCGGAGCTGCTTCACTATTCCATCATGCCGACACTTCTCCAACGATTCTCGGATTGACTGGAGTTTGCTATCAGATAGCTATCTTCTCCCCAGTTCTAACGAGCCCGACCTCTCCTTTTGAGGTTAAGAAAAATGTTTAAGTCGAAGCTCTGGTTTAAGCTTCACCGGAAAATGGAGCAGTAGAGAGAGAGAGGTGTTCGGGTGTGAGGAGAATTAATGGGGATGACCTATGTATTAAATGGGAGAGATTTATTACTAGTATTAATATTGCCATAAATTATTGGTATTAATTCTAATAATTTAATTTCGGTATTAAATTATTTGTATTAATTCTAATAATTTAATTTAGCTATTAAATTATTGGTATTAATTACAATAATTAAATATATATTAATTTATGATTATTTATGATAATACGTACGCTCGCATAAAAATTTTTGACCGAAATTTCGGGTTATAAAAAAATTCATACTTCTAATTTTTTACTGAAATTTCGGGTTACAAAAAAAATTTTACCTTCAAAATTCTTATGGAATCTTTTTCACCTAAACCAATTTGGTTTTTATCTTCTAATTTTTCTTAAATTTCTTTTCCAAAGTTTAATGAACCCTTTGTATCACCTGAAAATTGTAAATTTTCATATTGCTTGTTCCCAAATGTAAACCAGCTCGATTTTTTTTATTCGTCTGACCGATTCTTTTCCCAATTTTCCTTAATTCAAAAGTGCGGGGTTTACAATGCCCTTGCTGGGAAGATATCAAATCTTTCTCTATATAGAAATATTTTTTGGTGAAACTTAATTTGAACTCAATTCTTGGCTAAATTGGATGATTCAAAGCTTGAAATGATTGTGCTGAGGTAGGGGAGATGATTAGTAGCATAATAGGAGGTAATTAATTAAATTTAATTAATCAATTTGATGAATTGAGACTTTGGGGGCCAAAATATAATTTTATAGAAATTGGGCAATTTGAGAATTTTTGGAAATTTGGGGATTTTGTGCAATTGACATAAATTGAGGGTCAATTGGTAAATAAGAAGAGTTTAGGGATATAATTACAATTAAAATTAAAATTTGGAAATTTAATTACAATTAAAATGAATATAATATCTTATTTGTAATTTTGGATAATTTTATTTTAAATAAAATTATTTAGAGGATAAATTTGTAAATAAAGTAAATCGAGTAAGTTATGGCAAATAATTGAAAATTTTTTTATTAATAAAATAAAACTTAGGGACTTATTCTTGAATTAAAGAAAATATAGGGATATAAGTAAAAATGTCAGATAATTGATTGATATATTATTCGTGATCATGTATGTGAAATGAAGACCTTTAACTACAATCATGAGTCCAACCCGAGTCATCAGAAATTCGTATGGGATGAACAAGTTAGAGATCTTGGGTGAGTGAAATTTTTGGTATCGAGTCCAATATAACCGATGATGCATACTTGAAAGCATACTTTGTTTAAAAAATCTAATTTTCAGAAACATAATCATCTGATTGTGTGAAGTTGCTAAAACATTTTGGGATTATATTTTTAAAAAAATATATGAAGTATAGTAATAGAACTATATTTGAATAGTGTATGGATACACATCAATGGAAATAGTCTAGTTCTGACCGTCGATGTAGGAAATGGGTGAGACACTTGGTCGACAAAAAGTTTGCTAGATTTAGTTATGTGAAAATGTGCCCAATGCCATAATTTTGAAAAGTGAAGTAGGTCCAAATCCATGTTTTGAAAACTAGTATGAGTGGGCCCAATGCCAATATAAACAAATTAAACCCATAAATAAGTTATAATTTAAGAGTATAATAAAATTATCACAAATTAATAATGTTTACTAAAGTTGTATGGAACTACCGATTAAGAATCGAGTCGAGGCGTAACAGTACATGTTTGTATTTAGCAGATTGTGAAAATTATCACAACTATTCTATTCAGCTAATATATATATTTTTTTATTTTCTATGTTTCACCTATAATTCTTGGTATACTATTGTTGTGAGGCACCACAAAAGTAGCATGATGAGGGTCGAGCGGGTTGTCACTCGATCTCGAAGCCGGTACGATTTGGAGCATGATAGATACAATCACTAGAATAATTTATGGTAATACACCGACTTTCTCTGAATATGTTATAATATACGTTAAAGACTAAAATAATATGCACACACAAATTTAATCACTCATCACTATCCAATAGTCAAATTAACGACAAAAATGATATGCACACACGAATTTAACCACTTATCACTACCCAATAGTCAAATTAACGACATTTAGGAGTGTAAGAGTCACGATACTTAATTGATCTTGATACTTATAATAAATATTTATGTTTCAAAAGTAAAATATAAATTTTATAAAAAATATACATTTAAAAAAAATTATTATACTTAACTCTAAATACTCTTAATATATTTTGAATCATGTTAGCAAATCTTATCCGATTAATTACAACCTTCTACACTTCTCTATCTTTCACACTAAAATTAAGAAATAATTGTCTTAATTTAGTCACGTGAAATCATATTTTATGAAAACTGAGCCCATAACATAATTTGATATAGTATTTAATTAAAACATTTTTAAGAGCTTACAAGTAGGTTGTCTTTCGTTATTCCAATTTTTTTTATAATATTCTCTTTCCTGAATTGGAGTGTTTATTTTTGCTTCATCCACCGAGCCTAGAAAGAGCAAAGTAAGAAAGAGATTGTCTCCCCATCTTCTGAATCCTCCTATCTTATTATTTTTACAATTTAAACATTATATATGTAAGATGGTATGAAACTTTCACCTTAGTTAATTAGAAACTTTTAGCCACAACATAATTTTTTTTAATTTGTTTAAATTCAACAAAAAATTCTAAAATTATATAACAAATTATCTCATTCAGCATATATAATAATGAAATACTATATAAGATGGCACATTAGCTTACTTAAAGTTATGATTGCTATCAAATTTTAAATAAAAGATTGAACGTCATAGCACAACACAACATCAAGGGTTTGTTATTAAATAGATCAACTAAAAAATATTATGTCAAAATGAAAAACAATGAGAATATTATGCTTTTTAAGTAATTAAGCCATATTTTCCAGGAAATTTAACATCCTATTATAACAAAAAAAAATGTAAAGATTCTGAGAATAATTCTAAAACTACAAATAATTCATGGAAAATTAGATCAACATAATAATTCTTCTCCCATAATTTTTTCTTATCACAAAATTTTCTTATTTATATTTCTTGACACAAAAATTAAGCACAAGGTTAATTGAATTAAGTTTATTGGACTTTAAATCATTCAAATTTAATATGAAAAAGTCAATAAGAGAATAAAGTAAATATTCAGTTAATATGATCTATATGGTTGAATAAGAAAGTATAAGAAATATATTAATGTACATTATAATAATTTTAAAAAAATCTAAAAGTATTTAAATCACCCTAAAAATTATGTAATAGTTGTCCATTGATACTTAATATTTAATTGATACAATATCTCCCATAACATAATTTTATAACTCAATCACGGTTTTACTTGGAAATAGATTTTACCCATCTCATTCTCCTTTTTTTTCCTAAAAAAAAAAAGAAAAGGGAAGTGGAGTCTTCCATTAATAAATGCTGAGTGGCCATGTTGAGGAAAGCTTTCCACTTTATCTTCGAATGAATGATGATGGGTGGGAAGATCTGCCTTTTCCCTTTAGTACGTATCAATCAACAAATTAAAATTCTTCAAATAACTCCCTTTACTTTCTCCCCTCTCTCTCTTTGAAGTATGAACCCATTTTTAAGCTTTACATATAATATATATATATATATATTATATGTTAAATATTCAAAATTCACAATCTTGTACACAAATTTGTATGTAAATAGTTAAAGAAAACCCTTGTGGAAAGCATCCATTTGATAAGTTAAGAGAGATACTGCAAGTGAACAATACTCCAAAAAGTAAAAATTCTACTAAGGTATACCCCCAACGCATATTAGGATCAAGTCAAATCTTGTCCTCAAACTTTTACTTCTTTACAAGTGGATCCTCTTTGTCCGACCAACTTCGGGCACCTCTTCCTGCCGATTGCATCCGAGCTTTAAACTCTTCAAAGAGTCAGGCCGCTTGCTATGGCTCGATTGGCATCAATACGGGTCGTCTCATAAACCGGCAGTTCGTCCCTGTACGGCCTGTCAATCCCTATCTCAGACAGGTTGCCCAACTCGAAGAGATCCGAGCTAGAACAGCTGCCGCCGTCATTGACATATTCATCATCTTCGCTTAGATCACCGCCTCCACTGTCGGAGCTAACTTTATTCCTCCGGTAACCTTCCAACAACCTTCTGGCAGCCTCGGCAACCCTCCCGTTCTCTGCCGTCACATGCTTCTTCAGCTCATCTTCCTCTCCAAGGTTGAACTTACTCCCGCGTGGTTGTGTGTCTTCGTCAACTATCACACTAACAGTATCGAACCTCACCGACCTTTTGCCGACTATATTTTTGCTCTGGGATGGTAAAGTTTTGCTAAGACATGATCTCGTAAAGGAGGAAGCCGATGAAGGGCACGAGGTCGGAGTCGACTTCGACTTGGCATATTCAAGCTTATGGCTTATCATCTTCTCATCGCTTGTCTGTCCATGTTCCATAGCCATCTTGGCTTTCTTCTTCGTGTTTGCAAAGAGAGAGTTGAGGAAGCTCGCAACCCTACTGCCCGGTGAGACTGGCTGCTTTGACTTCGCTTTCTTCAGCTCCGCGTAAATCTTCATCGCACGAGACTTTTTGATCTTCGCAGGGGCTTCCTCATGATCATGATGAGGAGGAGGCTTCTTCAACTTTTCACGAGACGGTGATAATGTCTTCGACTTTGAATTTCTCTCCGTCCAAACCGGATCTGGCCTTTTCAGCGAGTAACAAGAAAATGAGGAGGATGAAGACGTTGATTTCGGGCAGTAGAAGGAGTCCGACTCAGACGAAGACAAGCTTCCAGACCAAAAGCTAGAGTCGGAGGAGCTCGAGCAGGAAGAGTTGGAGTTTGAGCTCAAAAGTATCGCCGACAGAGATTTTCTGCCGCTAGCTGCGGCCTTCACGGTTGATCCACTCTTGTCCATGATCAACCATGATTTCTCTAAAGTTTCTTCCGCCCCATAATCTTTTTCTCGGTAACAACTCCTTTCCTTCGCGGTTAGACTTAGACCCGTGTAGAAAGCCAGTTCTTCGGGCATCTTACTGTCGCAGCCTTCCTCGTCCATAGAACGGTAGATGGAGTCGAGGAGGGAAGAGGAGAACGAACGGTTGGAGATGGCTGCAGATGATGAAGATGAGGATTTGGGATGATGAACAGTCTTCCACTCCATTATTACAGCCGAGGTGTTTATACCACATATAAGTAACAACGACAAGGGCTTGGAAAGATCAGTGGGAGGGAGGGAGGGAGGAAGACTGGCTGAATGGGGGTGGAGAATATTGTTCGTGGGTGAAGAAGTGGAAGAAGGGCAAGCGAGGCTTCTTCTGTCATAGAGAGAGGCATGTCTGTGAGAAGAGAAGAGTGAGAAACAACGAAGCTAACATAGAAGCTGGCATGTTCATTGATGGGTGTGACTTGTGAGTGGGATTTTTGCTCGTGTGAGGGCAATGAGAGCTATATGGGCACGCTTGTGCGATACAGAGAGAGAGAGAGAGAGAGCCAATCAATCATAATAAATATGAGATAGACAATACTGAGCTAATAAGTAATGGGTTTATGTCAATATATGACCTAAATGGACCTCGCTTGAAGGGTTAGATTAATAAACAAGTGAAGAGGTACGAACAGCCCGAGATTGATCATGACTCTAGCCACGAAGCCGAGCGGGATTGGTCAGGATCCAACGTTGTCCGATGGCGTTCCACACGTGACCCCTCAACAGGATGGCCTCCCATAATTCATTATTATTTTTTGTATGGCCCATTAATCATTCTTTGTACAGTAGTGTGCGCAATGTTTTATAGGTTAAATTATAGTTTCAGATAAAACATTTTAAATAAATGTTATTTTTCTAAATAAGACGTACGGAGAATCTGAGTATTTTTTCAAATAAAATATCCCCTCTATAATAATAGTTTACTTGAAATTTTTAATTCATTTTAATCTTTAATATAATAATTTATGATATCATTACAAATTATATAAAAAATAAATTAATTGTGTGAAATTTGTAATATTTTAAGGTATATATTTAAAATAAATGTAATTTAAATATGATATTTACTTAATAAAATTTTAAGTAAATTTTATATATACTTAATATTTTTGTATAATTTATTAGAAATAAAAAAATTAAATATATTAGACATATATTATTAGTTCTATATATTAATATAATTTTTATAATAATTTTTAAAATTTTAGTATTAAATTTAAGCTATTTATTTGTATAATATTATAATTTATATATAAATATTTTATTTAACTTAAATTATGTATAATTATTAGTAATAACTTAATATATTTTTTAATATTTTATTAAATACAAATTATATATAATTAAATTTGTATATAATATCACACCAATACATATTATATGGTTATAAAATTGTTGTGTAATATTAATCTAAACAAAATTTTGATTATATATAAAATTTACTTAATAAACTATTTAAAAATTATAAAATTATATTTTTTTGTGTTAATAATAAAAAATATATCTAATTTAAGTTAAATAATATTTATATATAAATTATAATATTTTACAATTTAAATTTGATATTTTAGTAGTATTAAAATTATATAATTTATTATAAAATATTTATAATTATAGAGAATTTGAGATGCATTTGGATAAAATATTTATTTATTATTTAAATTAAATATATATAATTTAGTATTATTAAAATTATACAATTTACTTCCAAAATTTTATAAATAGAAAATATATATTTGTGTTAAATAATACAAAATTTTAATTATATATAATTTGCACTTAATAAAATATTTTAAAATTATATATATTTTGTTATTAGTAATAATTATACGTAATTTAAGTTAAATAATATATATAATATAATATTGTACAAATAAATTACATTTTAATAATACTAAAATTATATAATTTATTAATAAAAAATGTATTTGTGTAAAATATTTAATTTATTATTTCAAATTAATTAAATAAAATATTAATTGTATGCATTTTTAATTATAATTTTATTAAGTAAAAATAGACTTATTTGTTTTAAATATATAAATAATTTAAATTGATAACGGAAAAATTAAATTATTAGTTAAACCGAATTAAAAATTTTAAGTATATATATATATATTATGTGATTATAATATTAAATTGAATTAAAAGATTTTGTGTAAATTTTACATATAATATAGCAAACACATAATTATATCAATTTATCTAATATCTATCTGATATTGTATTTTTGGTCTCTTATTCTCTATACACTTTTTTTCACTCAAAACTTATTCTCTTTGTGTGGTTATCAGTTTGACAAAATCAGTTTAGAGTGTCCCATGAAGAGGCAAAATTGAGTACCCCATGCAATGAGGACTCGATGTATGACCACACTACGCTGCGTGAGAAATGCGTAAACAACATATCCCTTTTAATTTGGCTGAAAAAAATAATGGTCTTACCATTTTATTTAATTTACCCCATAGTATATGGAATACTATCAAACCTGGATATCAATTTATAGGTACTAAAAAAGTGATGTTGATAAAGTAGATCTTGTTACATTCCATCATATTTGGTCATACCATAAAGTATTCTGGATTTTGTCAAACTTATTAACAAATAGTCTATTTCTCTATATGAATTTTATAATTATTGAAATGCTTATAGCCTGTAGATTAAATTTGATGGAGCCATTTTACAAATAATCTTTTCATATTTGTTAGGGCTGGTCATGCTTGCTTAACACGCGAATGACATAATGCCTTGGCTATCTGGAGGAATGGGCGGAATGGAATGGTTATTCCCACCCAAACTACACTCAAACGTCATAGTCTACCGGGTAAAGTTGGGATATGATTTAAAATTGCACCCAATCAAGTACACCTCACAGCCGTTGTCATGTTTTTTAAGGTAAAAGATTCCAAAGATTAATTAAAAAATAATTATGGGTCGAGAAAGGTACAAATTTAGGCTTTAGCCACAAAAAAAAGGCAAAGTATGGGGGAGAAAGGTTGGAGCATGTGTTGGAAGATCTGGTTAGTGTAGGATGTCGAATTTTAATGTTTAAATAAAATTAGGGTGGTGGGAAGAGAAATTTCGGATAATTTAATTGTATTATAAAATTATGTTTGTACTAACAAAACAAAACCGGTCTAATTATGAGATGATTTTATTATAATTAGTTATTGAATATGGCGTGTTATGGTAAAATTTTGAAGGAACATGTTCGGGTGGGTAATCGACTATCTGCATAATTTCATCAAATTTGTTAGAATTAATTAATGAAAAATAACATATAATTAAATCTCGTAAAAATTTCTAGCTTTCTAAAAATCTGTATCAAAGTCCGTCTAGACTTTCCAATATGTTTTGATGGTAGTGTTTTATAAAAATGGAAAATGAAATAGGACATAATATATTGTTTGTGTATTGTCATTTATTCACAAAATAAAGAAAACACAGAGTACTAATATGAGGAGAAGGAGAGAGGAGATAAGATATTGAATAAGAAAAAACTTTATAAATAAGTTTACGGACTTGGATTGACTAGAATATGGGTGGGTTGAAAATGAAGAAGAAGCCCACACTGGTAGAAAACAAGTCTCATAGTTTACTAGGCAAATTTGGAATAAAGAGTTCAACTTAATTTTTGCAAGGAGAAAGAGAAGAGGGTTTGAAAGTCTAGTAATGGCAAGACACATCCATATAGAAGCACAAGAGAGAATAATCCAAAAATTCACAAGTTGCAGAGGTCGAGAAGAAAATGAGCAAGTTGTCAAAGATGATACCAACTAAGAGAAGTTACTGAGGGAGGAGGCTCTAAGTGAAGCCATTGACTACGGGAGATTTAATCGAAGAATGGTGGTAGCTGAGATTAACACTTTACTTTTAGAACTTGAGGTAAATAAAAAATTAATTCGATGTGACATTATAATAAATATTCAAATTAATTTACACCGAAAAGTAGAATAAAAATGGAAAATTTATGAGAGAAATTTAGAAACGGAAATTTTTTTAATTATATTCGATTAAAAATAAAATTTAAAGATAGGATCAGTAGAAACTTATTAGTACCAATCTACTTTAAATTAAATAATAAGTTTTTAATATAAATATAAATATTTTATTTAAAGTCAAAGAATAATTTGTACAGAAATTAATTAATAAAATATATAGAAATATAATATTATACCAAAAAGATATTTAAATTTTACAAGTGATTATATTATAAATATATTATCTACTAACCTTACAATCTTTACTCTTCTTTTCTTTTTACCTAAAATGGTAATTTGATGGAGTGAGAATTTGATCTCAACAAAAACTCAAATGTTTTTCTCGGTAAATATTCAAAATGTTTATACATAATATTTTTGTTTATATTTGTAAAATATGCCTTTTAATTTTTTTTACTTTTACAAAGTATTAATTAATTCAACTTGTTTTAAAATTTTTCAAAACTTATATTAAAGAATACACGCATTTATTCAAATTCATGTGTTTTAACTTTTAAAATTTAAATATTTTATAAAAATTTTTACAACTAACATATAAATGAGAAATTAAATTATGTCACTAACCTCTGACCTGAAGTTAAGTTACTAGTCACACGTGGTTCCTAATTATGTTACTAACCACAAATCTATATAAAATCATAGAATTTATTCCAAAATCCTTGTTCAATCATATAATGATATTAAATAAAAGTGGAATAAAGTTAAATTACCGTCCACAAGTGGTCTGAAATGATGTTATTGCCCACATATGGAGCATGAGAACTCGTGTTAACCACACTGACCAAATCCATTCCACCATGGAATGATATAATCTATCCGACATCACCAAGTTATCATACAATGTACTCCTCATTATAACTACATGAGTCATGACATACTCGATTCAAGTATCTCAATTTATTTACTCCAACAAATCAGTAGCCCTTTTAGAGTATTATTATCTCTTACTATACGTCTTATAGTCCAGTATATATGTGAAACCTGTCCTCTCTAACCATGTAAATCGAAAAAAAACCCAGTAATTTACATGAGAAAAACTTAGCCATTTAATAAATCAAAAATAATAAGTAAGGGTTAAAATGAGAAATTGGAAAATTTCAAGTGACCAAGAAGTCATAATAATCATGGGGAAGAACTATTAATTGAATTGTATGAGAAAATCGTACCAATAGGTAAACTAGATTCAATCGGGTTGAATCGTGATAAACCGGTTCAATAATTCATTTTTCTAGGTAGCTCAAAAGAGAACAATTTGGAAAATTGAGCCCATCATTTGATAGAAAATAAATTTAGATTAATTTAGAATTCTTTTAATTTTTAGAAAACCGGCCAAATCGGGCCTGAACCAACCGATTTTTGTTTTTAGGTCACCGAAACCAGTCGGACCGGACCGATCAACGGTCCAACCAATCAACGGACCGCTGACAGGTCAGCGCCAATTCAACACGCGCGACCAATCAATGTGTGACGTGTGGCAAAGCGCGCTTACCAATCATAGAGAGACACATGTCCAGTCAACGATTAGCGGACGCCCAGTCAGCAGCCACGCAGACACAAACAACCAATTGGAGGCTGCCACATGTCCGGTTAACGGGTCAATGACTGGTGCAGCGACTGAGTAGGATCGCCGTGTTAGCTGAATCAACCAATCACGTATCACCACATGGTAGGTCCGCATGTGCGAAGCTCGCACATGCACAACAGTGTCGTCTTCCTCCTCCGTCCAATTACACTATTAATCAATGCAAAAAAACCTTCATTTTCCGGCGAGGGAATATTTCCTCCGATTTGAGCATTTTTCGATGAGGATAAGCTCGATCAGTATGTAAACTAATAGAGTAGAGGGTCCCCGAGCTCCCTATATAAAGAGCTCCCCTCCATTTATCCTCTACACACCTCAAACCTCTTCCTCCAAAGAAATGCTTAGTTTTGCAGCCAAGCTCAGATCAAAGCTCTGATTTGGACACTTATCTCAACCTTAGAAGGCGAATTCGGATCCTACAGTCTCTGGAGGAAGTCATCTACTTGACGGCAACCTCCACCTGACCTGAGGATCGTCGGAGAAGCACCGACGAGCACAAACAATGATACAACTTCGTCGGTCATGATGCTGCCCTGTTTTGCCCAATCTGAATTCGGCCAATTCAGACCCCCTGCGGCCGAATCAAGCCCTCCCTTAGCCCTAACAACCATCACACGACCTTCCCAAAGAGAAAAGGTAAGCCAATTCTACTCTTCTTCGTCGGAGCAGTTTGATTCTAAAGAGAGAAAATGTTGAATTTCATTAACCAAATTTCTATTGATTCTAACATGAATTGTAGCAATTCTTGATACTAGAATGATCATGAGGACGAGAGCTACCTTCCCAAATTAAGAGCTCAGACCGCCACACCCCCAATAATAAGTTCTTAGAGCTTTCTCTCTCTATGTTCAGTTTTCTAGTGAGGCTCCGTTTGAGTTCGTTTTAGACCCAAAAACCCCAATTCAAAGCTAAATTGGATCGTATGGAAGTGAAGGGACCAATTGACATCACAAATTGGAGCAATTAACCCCATTTGAAAGGTTAACTTGAAGAAATCAAATTTGGTCAGTAGAAATGGGTGAAAATGGAGCAAAATTTTGGGATTTCAAAAAATTGAAGGACCTTATTGCAATTTTTCAAAATTAAAATTCAGTTGGCAAAGAGAAAGGTGTTGGAGGACTAATTGGTTATTTTTGAAAGAATTGGGACCAATTGGCCATTTTTGGAAAGTTTGGGGTCAATCGGTAATTTTTGAAAAATTGAGGGACCTATTGTAAATTTGGAAAAGATTGAGTCGCGATTACAATTTTGAGGAAATTAAGGACACAAGGAGAAAATTGGAAATCCCAGGGACTTAATGAAAAAAAAAGTTAACATTGGGGATCTAAAATCAAGGAGTATGAACTTTAGAAGCCTAAGTGCAATAAAACTAAGTATTAGGGTCTCGTTGCCAATATATGAGAACAAGAAGGATTTCATGCCAAACTCTTCCTTATAAGGATACTCAAACTGTGTATGGACACCATGGACTAGAACGTGAGTAAAGGGGATCATGACTTTTTGGATGCTATTTTTGAGAAAAGCTAGAGTTGCTTTAGTGGGTCCAAGACCAATGGGCATATGCTTAAACCTGTCAACAAATAGACAAGTTATGAGCCTGTGAAAAAATTTACATAAATGGTAAATTGTGTGATATAGCTATTGAGCCAAGGCCAGGTTGTTAAACTCATTAGACTAGTAGCTACCGAGCCAAAGTTGGGTCATCGAACTCATTGGGCGGGTGGTGATTGTGTTGAAGATGAGTCAATAAGCTTGTGGGGTTGGTAGCACTAAAGATAATGGTCTTAACTAAAACACTCTTATTTGTGTATGCTGAAATACAGAATCATTGAGGCGCCCAATATAGGGTAGTGTTGGTTCTAAGGGCTGTTGGACAACACAGAGAGCATAAGAGAAGCCTCGTCGTCCACTAAGTCAAGAAGCTATGAGAGCTTTATGCACATTAAGACAAAGAAAGAAGGGGGAGAGGTCTCGTGCCACTACAGCGAACACGAAGATAACTCAAGTCTGGGGGATGAGCGGTAGGACTCACTTAGACTTGTGGTAGAATGTGTGACCTTCTACTAGGATGGTCGGTAAATACGTTTTGGACCACAAATGGAGCAGTCGGAGATTACTTTACGAACGTATGATCCCTTTTATGATAAAAGGTGTTTGCTTGTGTGCTGAAACTCATTAAGAAATATGGAGATAAATTATGAAAGAAACCCAACAAACCTTCCATAATTTATGATACCCCCACTCACTGAGTTGTAGAATGCACCCTTCCCCTTTTCCCATTTTTAGGAAGGAAAGACGTAATCTCGCAAAAAAATGTACCACCAACCCGCTTAACCGCTAAGGTACAACATGTATAGCTCCTTTATTTTAAGATAGTTTCGGTAATATTATTCTAGGGAAACCAAGGAAAATCAAATTATGCCCGACTTTTAATGGTTACTAGAAGGAGAGGTATCTTTCTATACCGAGAGTAGTGGCGAGTTGATCACGAGGTTCCAACCAAATCGGGTTGGGACATGACATTAGTTATAATAAAAAAGCACATAACCATAAATGTATGTATAACATGATTAAGTTTTCCATTAGAGTTCGACTCTCCACTTGCTGACATGCCACTCGTGTTCTTTAGGGACTTTATGCCCAAAACTCTCTAGGCCTTATTTCACAATCCATTTTAAGGATCAGAGGCTTAAGCCCTCATCTTCTGATGACATAAATCATCATCTTTTATTAAGTGCATTTCCATGTAGTTTTTATTTATTATTTCATAAAACCTTGTTCAAAAAGGTTATACACATATTCATGGATTTTAAAGAAAATCGTAAAATACAATGGTTGGTCCAATCATACTCACAATTAATAAACTCACTCACTATTTTGATAAGAACTTATTCGTACCAATTAATTTCACTTATCTTGGGATGTGTGATACTTGTATGATAGTTTATTTTATTACTTTATGAATAAAATCATATAACCTAGGATTATATTTGATTTTTCTTGGGTACCATGTTACCATCTCGAAAATTTCTAAAAATTAGGGTTTTACTCATGGGTCCGATTCGCTCAATTTACATGTTGACAAACCCATTGTAACTATCACATTCTATCATTTTACGTTATTACCATATTTGGCCACATTTTCTAGAATGTCTAAAAATCTCTAATTTTTCCACTTATATGCTCAATTTTTCCAAGTATTTCTTTTAGATATCTAAGTTTTAGTATTATACTCTTCCTTTTGGGATTATAAACTTCACAAGTTTTCCTTTTAGGCCATCATACTTTTTTTAGTCTTATTTGGGTCCATCAATTCTCAAAAATCACTTTTGGCACACCAACTTATACGATTTATACTTTTGCCCCTAAACATTTCTTAAGATTTATTTTAGGTATTTAAGCTTGTAAAACTTATCATTTGATTCTCAAATTTTTTTTTATTATTTCTCATAGGTCCCTAAACATTCTTTACATCCTCTTAGAGTTCCCCAAGATTTCTCATTCCTAAATGTGTTCTCTACTTATACCAAAATTATATTTTGGTTCACGATTTGTGTTTTTCAACAAAATATATCTAAAAAATTATGAATAGTACTTGCTCAATTGGGACTAGTAAGAATAGTACATTTTAGGGTCATTTTCTAAAGTCCGTTAGAATATAGCAGTATTCAGGTTAAGGTCATGATCTTACTAGACACATTTACTGTACACCGATTTAGTTAGAAAAATAGCTCCCAAATGATTTCCTAAATACTATAATCTCCTCAAACGAATGCGAGAATAGTCTGAAATTGTCATTTTACTACATTATGTCATAATTGAAGGATAGACAAAATTTTATAATTTTATTTGATATTAATACTTACCAAAATGTTAAGATAATGATGGTGTTTGAAAGTTGGGATCATGATTTTTATGTGAAATTTTTATTGTTCATGCTTGACCATCTATTTTATTTTTAGTTGTGGGAGTGTGGGTACTATTTTAGTACTTTGATGTAGATACAGTGGTCGACTTTGTCCGGTCGTTTGCGTTGAAAAGTTCACTTAAATGGGGTTCTAATAATACTTAAATCATACAATTTAATGGTAATAAAAGAAAATTATGATTTACACAAATATGAGAAACAGAGCAAACTAAATTAAAGAGATAATTTTAGTGAGAGGATTATGAGAGGGGTTAAACCTTATATAAATATATTATAGATATCAAGTTTTATGCTATAGTAACTTTCCCTTTACATTACAAATTATTATTTGTTTGAGGGAGTGTATTTTAATAGTAAATATATTTTAACTAATTTTAGTTGATTTTTATATTGTTCATCTTCGATTTGATCAATTTTATATTAATTTATTTAAAAAAATATTTTAGTTAATTTTATATTATTTAAAATATAAATTTTTTTATAAAAGTTGTAAAGTTTTGATTTATAATGAATTAAATTCCCATTGGAACTAGTTATCAATTATGGTTTTTTTTTCACTTATTAATTTAGGATCAAAATATTATTTAAAAAATTATTAATATAATTTAGGTTCAAATTTACTTTTTTAACGTCTTAATTTTCTAAATGGGGTTGGTTTTTTTCCCTTTCCATTAAAAGTGTGGTGTTTATATAATTCCTTTTTTATATTAATGAAATATATACATAACTCTATATTATAAAAATCACCTATGTAATAGAGTGGCGGGATAGTTTTCCGGAGAATTTCTTAATGATTTTAGTTTTTGAAAATCTACATCAAGCCCTCTCCAATTTCTTTCGTATTTTGGTAGTAGTGATAAGCAACAGTTCAAACTATATTCATCTCCAATCCTACAACTTTCCCATGAACTATTATATAGTTAGAAAACATTTTCATAAATATTTCAACAATTTCAACAACCCCTAAAAAAATTATGAGTGAATGTTCACTGTAATATTGGATTTGATCTTAAATCTGTGGAGCTTCAAAGGATAGCAATAAAGTTTTTGAATGATCATGGCCGGGGATAGCACAAGATAAATGATATCGAATCAAATGCACATAAAATGTGGGACCCACAAGTAACGCTAATCCTAGCTAAAATCTATAAGATGTCAAATATTTTGTAACTCAATTTTTGTACAAATATTTTATTTAAAGTTAATTTATAAATAATGATTTGTTTATTATAAGATTTGACAAATATTTTATTAATAATTTAAATAATATATATTTTTTATTAATAACTTAATTTTTATAAAATATATTTTTGAATTGGGTTATTAATAAAAAAATTGTAACAAACAAATAAAATGTTTTGAAATAAAGTGAGATATTTTGTTCCTATTTGGTTGCAATATGCCACCAAGAATCCACCCACAACCCACATGACCATCCACTATGGTCTCCATACCACTTAAAAACATGACATCAGCTTTCTTTCATTATGGTTGATCCCAACTTCCACTAAATGATAAAAGGGCTCCAAAACATGTGATTGATATGCGTGGATCTAAAAGGGAAAACCAAAGTGGGTGGCTTCTATATGGGGCTCGAGAGTTAAGTTTTCCTTCTTCCTCTATAGTAATGAACCCTATGAAGAAGGCCAGGGTCACATCGCCTATTCAAGCCTCATCTGACTGGCATGTACACCACCCTTCCATTTTGTGAAACCTCCACCGAGAATTGACTAAATTTCCATATGATGCCTTTTTTGTCATAGGTAGCTTCAAATCGGACTCCTATTTAGTCATTATTTCTTGATCAAGCTACCTTCCCCGAAGGTGAGAATTCAGATGGCAGAAACGCAAGATCTTTATAGTGACCATTCTCTCCCTACAATGTCTTGATGGTTATCTATGGCTGAGCCCCTTGGTAGACAAGTCATCTCAGGGGTTACAGTACTATCGGAAAAGGAGGTCATAGCTAGCTCATTGCAAAAGAAAAGATCAGGATTGACGAAAGGGCAAATCACATTAGAAAGGGGGAGCTATTGATGATTCCTAGGAGATCTCACCTCTCAACAACTCCAGATGTCATGAGTGCAGAAACGGCAAAAGAACATTGCATGACTTTAGCTTTTGTTCCCCTTAAAAAGGAGTCACTGTCCCCCATCCTTACAGAACCAAGGAATCCTTCAACTGTCCATTACATTCTTTGTCGACTTATAATTCAAATCTGCAGGAACATGCTGGGGTCTACCAGAAGGATGGATTACAGTGACGCTACTTTAGTGCATTATTTCTGGATTCAGGGCCAAGGAAAGAATTTTGGACAATTGATCTGCAAAGAGTAATCAACTGAAACGCAAGACAGAAAGAAAGATCAGTTAGAGAAATTACCTGCGACTAATGATTGCTCAGTTTTGGTGAAGAAAGTAGCTGCCCTTTGCTGGTCATGCATATAAATAGTCAGGAATGCTGTGTTTCCATAATTAGTTCGGATCTGGGAACTGTGGTTTGGATACTCATCAATAATGATATAAATATTCTATATAGATTAGAAGACAGTTGAAACCAGAAATTTGCACAGAAAGATGAATATCATTGATTGAAATGTAATAGGTTTGTCTGTTTCATAAGAAAATTGAAATTTTCATCCCTTCAACATCTACTACTTCATGCATTCGCTTATAAGGTGGGGTCAGATTAAAGATTAGCAGCCTTGCCTCAGAAGTTTGTCGTCCAATTAAACTGGCCTAATTGTGGCTGCTGATATGCCCCAACCTGGGGTACTGGTCCAGCAGCAGCCACACCTACCCCAATATTTCCACCCATCGCAGGACCCAGATGGTGTGCACCAGCAATTGCTGTTGGTTGTGGAGAAGGGTGGTAAAGGCCAGGGAACTGCATATGGGAAGATTGTGTTGCAGCAGCATTGAAGGAGGCATGGCCAGTGTGTGAAGGTAAGTAGGCAGCAGGATGTGGTGTTTGACCTGTCATCCCGTAGTAAGGAGTAGACTGTAGTCCAGCCATTTCTCTTGGGTTCTGTATCCAAATTTCAGAAGCCTCCCCCTGGGTGAGACAAGATAATACCATGGGAATGAAAAAAAAAAGGGTAAAAGATATATCTGAGCTTCAGCATAATTTTGGTACACAACATAACCATGACTAACATGTGTTTTGAGTAAAAGAGAATAACTGAATAAAAAATGTTTAAAACATATGATTGGCCATATCACCAAATGCTAAGTGTGGAGATTTTCTCCCAGCACACTAGAGCTCAACAATACTACTATTTTTTGAACTATTCAACTAAAAAGTTGTAATTTATGAATAAAAACAATAATATATCGGTAAAAGCATCAAACAAACTATAACCAACATAACCATGACTAACATGAGTTTTGAATAAAAGAGAGTAACTGAATAAATTGAAGTTTTAAACATGTGGTTGGCCACATCACCAAATGCAAGTGGGGAGATTTTCTCCCAGCACACTAGAGCTCAACAATACTACTATTTTTTGAACTATTCAACTAAAAAGTTGTAATTTATGAATAAAAACAATATATCAATAAGAGCATCAAACAAACTACAAAATCAAGAACAAAAAACATTAAGGGCAAAAACCATCATTTATTTATTTGTAAGATGCATGATTAAAGCACAAATCATACAAATATAAAATGAAAATGATACCATCCTAACTATTTTATCTTCTGTTTCCATAATTTGCTTTTAAAGAATCGTTCCTTAGTTAACTGGTAGAAGCAGAAGCAACCGGACTGCAGCTTCTATCCCCTTAGCTATCCCAACTCTCTACACCATTACAAAAAATGAAAACTTAAAAACTTCTCCTATCACTAAAGTTGTGTAGTTCGTATTGGCATGATTGCCCAAATTAAAATTTCAAGCAAATTAAATATCTACACTGAAAGGAATACCATGCCATTAAGTTAACTTTAACTTACATGATTTAGCTGCTAGGACCTTGACTCTCTCACTTAAGTATTTTTCTAATTTTATCTACTGTGCATTAGTATATTACTTTTCAAAACAGCAATAGTAACTTTAACTTATCTGTCAGGCTACTAATACTCCATTCCATTGTTTATCTACCGACGTACAATTACTGAAAGGTGTAGCTATAGTAGCAATAAACAATCTCTATATGTTTGAGAAGGCTTACCTGCGGATTTGAGACATATATATTGTTGTCCTTGTACTTCATCCTCGAATCATCCATTCCATTTGCGTTTCCCACAACCCCACCAGAGGCATTGACTGCATACCCAGCTGGACCTGAAAAATTTCCAAAACCAGTGGGGCTACCAGCTGGGACTGGCTTGAACTGTTGAATCCCATACTTGAGGCCGCTAGTGCTGAGATGGGAAGTGGCAGCTCCAGGCATCAGCATATAACTGTTCCCATTTGATGGGTGAGGGGAAGGGTAGGCAGGATTGCTGGAATATCCAGGTAAAGCCATTGGAGGTACATAGACAGGAGATAAAAACTGGCGGTATGGCATCAGATTGGCGAAGTGGGAGACATGAACTTGAGGATACATCTGAGCTGCCACAGGGTGAGGGTGCTGCTGCTGATGCTCAAGCGATAGAGTTGATGCTGGTATGTTATTTTCCGCATGTGAAGTTAAGGCCTGTAGATTTAGTCATCAATATAGATTTTAACATGAAGGCTACTTCCCTTAACAGATCACAGTGATGGGCAATTGCTCCTTAAATAGTACATTATGTACATCAAGAGAATACGCAGAAACAAGCTGAAGCTAAAAGCAGGGTAAAATAGTCCCAACTCAGTAAATGGAAATACTAAGTTAACACTTCAAGAAGTTAACACTACATATCAGATATGTGAGGTCAATTATTGAAGAAACAAAATGCAAAAAGTTTAGAGAAGGGCCCGTATGAATGTACTCTATATCAATGCCATGTTTAACACCATACCAGTCCCATCTCACCTAAACATGGCAATGTTCAGGCTATATCAAATAAATTGATCATTCATAAATCCCAAACCCTGTGAATTCTGGTACAAAAGTTCCCAAATTTATTAAGATCCTCAAGGAACTGCTGACCATTAATAGCATGTGTCCCTAATGCAATGCATCCTCATCAGGAACAAGTAATTAATATTTACCCTACTTTGTTATGATGACCAAGACCTACATGATGACTGAGACCTTCAGCTTGACATTTTATTGCAACAGTATTACAGTTAACTCACAATTACATGCAGGAATATGAATATACCTCTGTTGGAGATTGCAAGCTCTGGCCTCGAACAGCTTCCTCCACAGAGGTTCTGAAGTAAGGTAAGTCATAGCCAGCCTGAGGATCATAAGCCTGGAAAAAGACACTTAAGGTATCATAACCTA
The DNA here is from genome assembly GCA_030064435.1 of Trapa incisa. Taxonomy (NCBI): domain Eukaryota; kingdom Viridiplantae; phylum Streptophyta; class Magnoliopsida; order Myrtales; family Lythraceae; genus Trapa; species Trapa incisa. Next base: position 21,180,398 of record CM057776.1, on the reverse strand, counting down.
TGCAAGTTAAGTTCTTTTGCAATAACATAACAATGGGGATAGGGGAATATCAATAAAACATATACGGATATGAATAAAGTTTCATCAACCATAACTCACCGTAAAGCTCGGTATTTCAGAGGGATCTTGCTGCTGATTTGACTCTGAAGGATTATAGGAATGAGTGTCCTCTTGAACCAATCCAATGTCAGAATAACTATCTAAAATCTGAGGATTGGGTTCATTTTTCTCCGAGGACTGATTGTCAGAGGATGCAGATGATGCTGGAGAATCAGATCTAGAATTTCCAACTCGTTCATCAATTGTATTGTCTGCTTTGTTGACAGAAACATTATCACCCAAAGATACTGGGTCCACTATGGGTGACCTGCCATGAACTACGTATTTAGTCTATTTCATTACAGTGGGGAATTAGATGCAATAAGACCATTATTCACTATCATAATATTTTCTGAGATATTTACTTTCCTAGTAATGTAACGTGCATGTAAGCAGAGAGAAATCACTCAGGATATGACAAGACATTAGACAAACTTTTGAGGAATCGACTCTTTTAAACACACTTGCTAATTTTTGAATGAACCCCATATACTGAAATTCAGAAGGTTGAAAAATTGCAACAGACCCTGTAGCAGATTGGCCATGTGATTCTTCTCTCACTCTTCCAGGATCCAAGTTCTTAGAAGGTTCATACTCTGTGTCAAAGCTGCCAAAAGTCAGCTGATACCGATCAGTGTCAGGAACTCTTATATGTTGTGCGATGATTACATTTGGTGTCTCTTGGATGCTCATTTGGGAAAGTCTGCCCTGTAACTTGGGAGCTTCAGCATCACAGTCTTTTGGTTTATTGTCAGAAGATTGTGTAGATTTAGGTGATCTGGAAACCCCAGAAGAAACAGACTTTTGGCTAGATTTTGGTTTCCATTCCTTAATACCTGGGAACCAAAACAAGTAAAGATATCATCTTCATCCTAAAGATGAGAAAAGTGTAAGTGTACCATGTTAATACAAAAAATAACATAACACGGGTCTAATGTTAAATCTGTCTGCCTTCTGAGCAAAAACAAATCCATCCAACTTCCTACTACAAAAGCATGCATTTCTTAAGGCATATTCAGAGAGTGTTACAAGAATAGCTATGATCACAGGCAGGAATGGTATCACATCCAAGAAACAAAATTTAGAGAGCAAAAGTTCACACAAACAGCTTAAATAGCTACATTAATTAAATACAGATATGATACTTAGTAAGTCAATTCAATGACATGATGAAATGAAACTTGTGACATGTTCATATCAAAGTTACACCAACAATGTCATACCTTTCTGATGTCCCATGGTTTGCTGATTTGGTTTGCCACCATACTGACTACTTGACACTGTTCTGTTTCCTGACATTGTAGATCCCAAGGACTGTGTAACAGCAGGTTGACTGAGATGATCAGTCTTAGAAATGGCAGACAAAGATCGAAATGATTCAGACGGAGAATACTCTCTCAACTGTGGGTTTGAAGAAACAGCAGAGGTTGATGAACGCTTGAGAGAATCCTCAGAAGATATCCGCCTGACGCCTACCACACCAACCTCCCGCTTAATAGCTCCAACAGCAGAAGATGCTCTCGAGTCAGGAGATGGAACATGAACTGGGTCTGTTGATGAGTATAGCCCAACCACAGAGTTGCTGGATCCAGATTTGGTTGAATGAGACAGAGAGCTAGCTGCTTTAACCTCCTGACCCCGAGAAATTTTGGTAGGTTCCTCTAGCACTTGTTTCCTAGTGCTGCCTGTATTAGACCATGAGGTCTGCGGATCTTGTGAACTGCTGCTAGGATGACTACAAACTTGAGAATGTCCTTGCCCTCCTGTCTTCGGATTAGTCAAACTTCCAGCGGGTCTACAGAAAACTAATTAGCTAGCATGAACTATACAAGAACCCTCGAGCAAATTTCTAATAAATGAACTAGTGGAAGTTTTTGAGACTATCAAGCTTTCTCTTAGGGCTTCCATAAAATTCAAAGATACAATGCACCAATGATACCTCAAATTTACATGAATTGTGCATCGACCAAATAGACCATCTGACAGAGATTCATGAATATTGAATTAAGTGAAATAAACAAAGAAAAACAGCTTTTCAGAGAGACTCGTCACATAGAAAAATAAATTATTATTGAACAGTATATGGATAATCCCAGACTAAGTATAATTCTCTCACTTATATTTGAGAACAGCAACTTTGATGGTACATATTAGTGAAACTTTCATGGTTCTAATAACGGACCAGTGAGGAAAATGTGACCCATCTGACTCTTATAAGCAAGTGAACAACCTCACAATACACATTCTCAACCAAACAAACAGTAGGAATATAAAGGGTCTCTATGCAACCAGAGAACATGCTGAAACTCCAAGTCCACAGGAAAGTAAGTTGGACTTTGCAATATAAAGAAAATTATTTATCCCTGATGATGAATTATTAGGATAATATCATTCAATAATTACATCAGAAAAATTTTCAGGTCCTCTGAAAGATTTAACAAGCAGGATGAATACAGTACTTCAGAGAATGTATGATGGAATAAGCATACCCTCGTTCAGAAGTATCAAGTTCTATCTGATGACTGGAGGATGATGGATGTTGCAGAGAGGAAGTCTTCATCTCTACATTAGTACTGCTACTCACCCTATTGTCCCGCACAATACGAAATGCTTTGATGACTGCTCCATCTGTCAAGATCTCAACCATAATAAGATATTAAACATAATGAGATCTATGTAACGTGACCCTAGCTTGGCATGAAATTAAAAAAAGATAGGTACAACTAAATCTACCTACTATGGAAAAAGAAAAAAAAAGTTAAATGGCAATATTTAAGCAGCATCCTAGAAAACCAAAATTCAAAGAGTATTCGAGCTAAATGATACCATAACACAACATACTCTTGCTTGCAAGTAATGAATGAAATGAAAACAATTCCCAAGATAAAATGAATAAATAAATACATATGTTCACAGATAATGAATGAAATCCTCACTGTTATCAAGCAAATATATATAAATGAATAAATATCGTGTTTGCAACTCATGGAGGCAATCCTCCATATTATCGAACCCAAATGAAAACGTACTTGTGCTTGCAGGCAAAAGTTTTCTTCCATATCCAGGATTTTTAACAGGATTGTAACCTCCCCTCTGGTCAATATGGGTTAGTTGTGTCGTAGGTTTTACTCCCCGGCCAACATCTTCAGCAAGTTTTGCTCGATTAGCCAGATCAGTAAGTTTTGCTTGATTAGCCAGAACCTTTTGTGCTGCAGTCTGAACCAAAAACACATGTTTGGTAAACAGTAATAATTTTTTTACAAAAGTAACAAGGTCATCTGCAGAATGACAAATACAAATGTACACTTAAAACTAAAGGGCACCAATATTGTGCAGAGAAGGAAAAGCTAAGTTTACTTAAAATTATGCAGTGATTTTCATTTACATGAAATACCTCAATCTTTATCTTTAGAGGGGCAAAAGAATTACGAACTATCTATTAACTAATGATTCAAGAAAATAGGATATGAGTACTCATCCAAAACAATAATAGAAATGAATTCTAATTCAACAGTAAAAATGAAAAGACAGACAAGAAATTTGAATAAAAGCATGCTTCCAGTAGAAAGTATACTAAAACTGCCACATTACATTGTTGACTAGTGTGTGACTCCTAAGTGACAGAACAGACAATTAAGGTGTATTAATGTATCTGCAGTTCTAGATATAAATTGAAGTCATAATTGAGACAGGTTTGGGACTCTCCTATGTTAAAGACCAGCTACATGGTAATGTAATATTTCTGCAGTTCTAGTTCTAAGTAGAGTCATAATGAAGACAGATTCATTAGCATACTTCCCTCATTTTTTACTTAAGGACTTCTAACATTAATATCAGGAATATTGAAGGTTCTTCCTAAAATAATCAGATCATATTTACTTCCAAAGTCGAATAGCATAAAATAAATGATCATCAGGTCACTTAAGTCCACATGCTCCCATATAACCTACTAGTATCCACCATTTTCCCTTAGCAACCACATCCATTAAAAAAGCCATTTGATATCCGATCACCCAAAATATCTGAGATTATAATAAAGCAAAGAAATATAAATATTTCAAAATAAAATTCTCAGTATGCTTGACATGCACAAGATAAATTTCTGGTCACATATTTGCCTTGTACCATCTTAAGAAATAGTAAATCAGAATAACCAAGATCCTCCACATTTGTAAGTCTGCAGAATTCGTTCTCAAAATATTTGTATTACAGACATAAAATATGAAGCTAAAAGGTATCAAATAAATTACTACCACATTTTCCATCTTTAAAGAATAATATGCAATCGGTTTAAAAAGATACGAATGCCAGCCTAACCGTTAAATCAATATGTACAATTTTAGATGTGTACGTACATCAGCAACATATTGATGTGAAAAGTAACTAATGCCTGCTGAATCGTACCTCCTTTCTCCTATCCCGCTTTCTCTTGACTTCATGAAAAGTATCTGAAAAAAATACTTACATTTAGCTCATTGCTGCAGAATTAGAGTTGAGAATGCATGCTGACAGTCGCTTAGAGTTCCATCTTGGAAAGAAAGATCAAGTATAGTAGAAAGATTGAAAAGGAAACGAAGTGTCCACGGTTAACAAATTGTGGGAAAAGGAAATTCTCAGACCATGTAAAATGATATGATAAACCATGAAGGTACCTATAGGCTGGGAAATGCATGACCAGAGTTAAGATGAAGATTAAGAGGTAACCAGTTTGCAACTAAGAGAAAGATACCTAGTCCTAAATGATGAAAAAAGTAACATTCTTAGCTAGGCCATCAAGAAGAGAAAAATCATTTGCTTACCTCTCAGGCCTCCACTAGTTAATCTTTACTGATAATTTTGGATAAAAAGCCAAAATCACAAACAAACTAACATTCCCGTGGCACCTCGTTTCTAAAAAAGGAAGCCCTAGGACATTCTTTAGACGATAGCGACAAGAATTTTTACCAGCTTGGATCAAAGAGCTTAAGACTAATAGAATGCATGTTAGTGATGAACCGAGCCACCGTAAAAGCCAAATCATAAATCAATAACAAGCGGATTCAGAGCCAACGCTTCCCCCCATTCTCGTAAAATTCCTACGAAACCGCGAACGCAACCCATAAAAATACAGTACAGTGAATAACGAAAAAGTGAACCTTGATTGAGCAACTTCTGGATGGTTTCATTAGGGTCCATGCCATTCTCCTTGAGGGCGGCATAGATATCAGCATCCGCGTGATTCTTTACAATATCTTTGATCGACTGTATGGTGCTGCGCACTCCAGCTGACAGAACTTCAGTCCCCTCTTCCATTCCTGAACCAGTGACCATATCAGAGATTGTCGCAACAGCTGAGCCGGGATGAACCAACCCTACCTACTTATCTACGAAATATGGAGTTAGACAAGGCCACCAGCCTCAAGCGAATCAGGATCTAGGGTTTTGCATTGGAGAATAAGGCTTCGGCAGAGGGAAGAGTGTGAAGGAGGGTTTTGAAAAAAATGTTCCGCTGACGGTGATCAAACAGCCAAGTGATGCTGAGCTGAAGTGTTAGGTCCTTGCCCCCTGCATTTGAGTCTAATTACTGCAATGCCACATGCGCTTTGGAGAAGACAGCAAAATAGGAATATTACGGAGGTTTTCTTTTTGTACATTAACACGGTGAATAAGTAGGCTTCTGGATGAGCAAAAAAAAAAAGTAGACTTCTGGATGAGCAAAAAAAAAGTAGGCTTCTCAAAATAAAATACCTCGGTCCGACCCGACCCGCGCCCGCCCCGCCACGGGCCCGGACCTTGAAGACCAGTTAGGCGGGCCCAAGTTTCCTACGGAACAGGCTTGAAACTTGAAAGAATATATAGAGAAAATTGTTTAAATAATCTTATCAAAAATCTGATTGCTCTCCCGAAGCCTATCTGTTCGTCCAATCTTATTCCCGAGTAGCGCATCATGTCGCGGGTCTGGTCACTTCCTAAAAAACTCGTACGATAATTTTGGCCCATCCCTTCAAAACCGACAACAGGTTAAGGATTTGGGTGGTAGATTGAATTCATGTGACATGTACGTGTCAAGACCCAAATTAGATTTGGTGATGGGATTCGAATTTAGCAGCTAAAATTAACTTTAATTTTTTACTTGAATTAACAAATAATGTTATTTTTTTTATAAATTCAAAGAAAAAAATGGTAAAAAAATATAATTATATTAGAATAAAAATAAAACCACTCGGCCTCCCATCAATAGTGTAAGGGCTATGGCTTTTGGTTTTTTCTTATAATTGAATTGTTATATTTTTAGTTTTTACTTTATTGACGAGAAAATAAAAATTCATTATACAAATTTTATATGAACTCTTAGTAAACTTACATAAAGTTATTTTTACCTACCCATATTTTAACTTGTATTTAATTTACACTATTATTTGTTTATAACTTTCTATTTAGAATTTAATTGGTCAAATTTTAGTCAAAACTATCTTTATTGTATGAGAACCCAAAGTTTTAATTTTTGAAAATAAAAAATAATAATTTTATTCAACCTTGAACAAGGTATGAACGTATAGGCAAAACATGTACATTAAGCTCATGAGACTCTCTGCTCCCAACTCCCAACTAGGGATGATAAAAGATATGGAACCAACTCGTCTAATCCAAACTTATCCAGATTCAATTTTAAATGTAGCATATTCTGATCTGTCCTATCAAACCTACCTCAAGTATTATTTCTAAAAATCATAAAACGGTAAAAAAAAAAAATATAATCAGATTGGGTTGATTCGCATTTATTTGATTTTGAATTAAAATGTTAATTTAACTTGGTTTGAATCTCAATTTATCTAATTCGATTATATTGAAAATTTGTTTAAGTTATTCATATTTTAGTAGATTGTATATTGTGATTTTATATTTTCACTTCTACATAAAAGGGTTCATTATAAATTAATTCAAATTTATTTTTAAATTAATTTTTATTTTAATTTAATTTTAGTGTTGATTTAATTTCAATTTTTCGATATAAATTAATTTATAAAGATATAAGATCCGCATTACGTACTAAATGGAGGCAATTGTACGTGGCATTAAAGTTGGTTATAGATGTGAAATAGGATCGATCAACTAGAGATAACACTACAACTAACTTGAAATGACACTATTGCTAACTTGAAACAAGTGTACCCATTAATAAGATACGTGGGACTGTAATTCTATTAGGTTGTAATGGAATTGATTAGTATTTAACTAGTCTATTTATTTAAAAAATGTTAAAACTATAATATTATACGAAATAAATATTTTTTTAATTTTTTGAAAAATTATAATTGAGTATTAAATTTTATAAAATGAGCATATTTATGATAATTTTAATTTTATTAAAACGCGTTAACATGAATTTAAATAATTATGACATCATTTTTTTCCACATCAAGTCAATTTAAAGTTATACTTTATATCTAAATTTTAAACATTAAGTTAATTGAGTATAACTAAACTAAGGTTAACAAATTTAATTTAATTTAAATGATAATATATTATTTTTATTTATTAATATTTAATATTTTAATTTATATATAAATATTTTATTTAACTTAAATTATATATATATTTAAAATATACACCAATTATATATAATTAATATTTTATTTAATCAATTTAAAATAATAAATTAAATATATTAAACAAATATATCTTTAATTCACTATAATTGTAGAATTTATATGATTTTATAATTATTAAAATATCATATTTATTTTAGATATTGTACCATATTATAATATATATATATATATATATTATTTATCTTATATTAAATATAATTTTTATTAATAACTTAAAAAATATATAATTACTTATTATTTTATTAAGTAAAATTTATATATGATTAAAATTTTATGTAATATATACCACATATATTTTACTTATTATAGAATTTTAATATTAAATTATATAATTTTAGCATGTATATATTAAATAAATATAAATTATATATAATTTTTATTTATGAAAATTATATATAATTAAATTTTTGATATAATAAATTTTTAATTTTTAATTAAATAATTTATATATAACATTTATTTTATATTAAATTATAACATTTTAAAAATTTGGAAAAATGATATTTAATATAAATATTAAGTATAATAGTGTAATTTAACATTTATAAACTATTACTATAATGTGTCAAAAAGAATAGAATAACTCTACTTTTTTGTCTTTTCTCCAAAAATTAAAATTTAAATCGGTATAACTTAATTTAACCTGTTTTTATTTTATTTTATTTATAATATGGTGATTTCATATTTTCAATTCTAGATAAAAGGATTCATTATAAATTAATCCAATTTTATTTAAAATTTATTTTTGAATTAATTTTTTTAAATTTAATTTTAATATTAATTCAATTTTAATTTTTCGATATAAATTAACTGGAATAAAGTTAGTTATAGAGGCCAAATAGGATAGATCAACTTGATATATCACTACAACTGACTTAGATAACACAGCTACTAACTTGAGACAAGTGGACCCACTAATGGGCTATTTGGGACACTGAAAGTCTAATAGGTTTAAATGGAATTAACTAGTATTTAACCATAAATTAATTATAATAATATATATTATATTTATTTAAAAAAATGTTAAAACTATCATATTATACGAAATAAATATTAATTTTTTTTAAATCTTTGAAAAATTATAATTTAATATTAAACGTTTTATAAAATGAGCATATTTATAATAATTTTAAATTTATTAAAATACATTAACATGATTTTAATATTATAAGTCAATTTAAAGTTGTAAAGAATGGAACTTGTACCTTATATTTGAATTTTAAACATTAAGTTAATTGAGTATAACTAATCTAAGTTTACAAATTTAATTTAAATGATAATATATTATTTTTATTTATTAATATTTAATATTTTAAATTTATATATAAATATTTTAAATTTATATATAAATATTTTATTTAACTTAAATTATATATATTTAAAATATACACCAGTTATATATAATTAATATTTTATTTAATCAATTTAAAATAATAAATTAAATATATTAAACAAATATATCTTTAATTCACTATAATTGTAGAATTTATATGATTTTATAATTATTAAAATATCATATTTATTTTAGATATTGTACCATATTATAATATATATATATATATATTATTTATCTTATATTAAATATAATTTTTATTAATAACTTAAAATATATATAATTACTTATTATTTTATTAAGTAAAATTTATATATGATTAAAATTTTATGTAATATATACCACATATATTTTACTTATTATAGAATTTTAATATTAAATTATATAATTTTAGCATTATATATCAAATAAATATAAATTTAATTAAATTTTTTATATAATAAATTTGAAAATTTTAATTAAATAATATATATGTATACGCCTATAATTTCTATATTTAAAGAATTTTGTGAAGTAATATAAGTAAAAATTATATATAATTTTTTTAAAAAATATTTATAATTTAAATTAAATTACATATTTATATATAAATTAAGTTATTGTAAATTGATAACGAATATAATATATTATTATTTAAATTTAATTATATTTATCAATTTATTTGATTGTAATCGGTTCAATTCTTTCTAACAACATTTTTTATTTATAATTGTATATTTTATTTTAAATTATATAAAAATGAAGTGAAATACAATATTATTTAAAAGAATTAAAATTATTAAAATATATTCATTTTATAAAACCTTTATATTAAATTATAACATTTTAAAGATATGGAAAAATGATATTTAATATAAATATTAAGTGTAATAGTGTAATTTAACATTTAGAAACTATTACTATAATGTGTCAAAATATTAGAATGGCTCTACCTTTTTGTCTTTTTTTCAAAAATTAAAATTCAACTCGGTATAACCTAATTTAATCTATTTTTATTTTATTTTATTTATAATATACTGATTTTATATTTTCAATTCTAGATAAAAAACTAATAATAAATTAATCCAAATTTAATTAAAATTTGTTTTTGAATTAATTTTGGTATTGATTTAATTTTAATTTTTTAATATAAATTAATTTATAAAGATATAAGATACAAATTACATGCTTGCTGGAAGGGATTGTACGTGGCCATAAAGTTGGTTATATAGGCCAAATATGATCCATAAAGTTGAGATAACACTACAACTAACTTGAGATGACACTACCACAAACTTGAGATAAGTGGACCCATTAATAAGCTAAGTGGGAAGTTGGTTATATAGGCCAAAGAGGATCGATAAACTTGAGATAACACTACAAATAACTTGAGATAAAACTACGACAAAGTGGACCTACTAATGAGCTAAGTGGGACTGAAAATCTATAGGATTTGAATGAAAATAACTAGTATTTAACCATTAATGAATTATGATAATATACAATACATTTATTTAAAAAAAATGTTAAAATTATAATATTATACAAAATAAATATTACTTTTTTTAAATCTTTGAAAAATTATAATTTAGTATTAAACGTTTTATAAAATGAGCATATTTATGACAATTTTAATTTCAATAAAACACAACATGAATTTAACTAATTATCACATCATTTTTGTCCACATCCTATTATAAGTCAATTTAAAGTTGTAAATAATGGAACTTCTACCTTATATCTGAATTTTAAACATTAAGTTAATTGAGGATAACTAAACTAAGTTCACAAATTTAGTTTAATTTAATTTAAATGATAATATATTATTTTTATTTATTAATATTTAATATTTTTAATTTATATATAAATATTTTATTTAACTTAAATTACATATATATTTAAAATATACACCAATTATATATAATTAATATTTTATTTAATCAATTTAAAATAATAAATTAAATATATTAAACAAATATATCTTTAATTCACTATAATTGTAGAATTTATATGATTTTATAATTATTAAAATATCATATTTATTTTAGATATTGTACCATATTATAATATATATACACATATTATTTATCTTATATTAAATATAATTTTTATTAATAACTTAAAAAATATATATAATTACTTAATATTTTATTAAGTAAAATTTATATATGATTAAAATTTTATGTAATATATACCACATATATTTTACTTATTATAGAATTTTAATATTAAATTATATAATTTTAGCATGTATATATTAAATAAATATAAATTATATATAATTTTCATAAATAAAAATTATATATAATTTTCATAAATAAAAATTATATATAATTAATTTTTTATATAATAAATTTGAAAATTTTAATTAAATAATTTATATATACACACCTATAATTTCTATATTTATAGAATTTTTTGAAGTAATATAAGTAAAAATTATATATAATTTTTTTAAAAAATATTTATAATTTAAATTAAATTACATATTTATATATAAATTAAGTTATTATAAATTGATAACCAATATAATAGATTATCATTTAAATTAAATTATATTTTTCAATTTATTTGATTGTAATCGGTTCAATTCTTTCTAACAACATTTTTTATTTATAATTGTATATTTTATTTTAAATTATATAAAAATGAAGTGAAATACAATCTTATTTTAGAAGAATTAAAATTATTAAAAATATATTCATTTTATAGAACCTTTATATTAAATTATAACATTTTAAAGATTTGGGAAAATCATATTCAATATAAATATTAAGTATAATAGTGTAATTTAACATTTAGAAACTAAATGTTTGTATTTTCGCCCCTTCACAATATGACTTTCATGGATTTTTTTTCTCAGACTTTCATCGATATTTTTTTTGGTCAGATTTTGATCGATGTTCATTGTATTTAGAGTTGAAAGGGACATAATATTGAACGAGGATCCATTATCAATGAAGGTTCTTCTGGTCCGGTATCCATTGACTCCAATCAGAAGAGGTCGATTGTGGTTTTTACTCTTAATATACAATTTTTATACCCATTGGTTGGCTTACTGTGCTGCACTGTCCATACTGCTCTCCATACCCATTTTGCAGCAGAAAACTTAGCTTCATTGAAATTAAATTTGATTAAACAATTCCCAATTTTTGACATTTCTAAAAATTTTCTTAGCAATTTTCTTAACATAGGATGGCAATAACTATGTAAAATATATCCCAATATTCTAAATATTATAATATGATTATGTTCATTCAATAGAGGGGACCCCTGACCTCCTTGTTTCATGATAATATCAATTGTGTGGGTATATTTTTTCTTGGTGAATATTCTGAAAGAGAGCAAAGTATGACAGAGGAAAATGATAAAAGCTTCGAAGTTTGAGCAGAATAACCCAAAAAACATCAGGGGAGAGGTTAGAGAAAGAGAGAGTGATAGAGATACCAGCCCACTGGTTTTAGAGAGAGAGAGAGGGAGATGAGTAACTGGCTAGGGTTTTCTCTGACTCCTCACCCGAGGGTGGAAGGAGGAGATGGTAACAGAAGAAGGGACACCCAAGATGATACAGATAAGGAAGAACATCCAGAAGAGTTTGAATTGATGGTAGAAGATGATGCAGGGCACCAGGAGAGTCACCACCACCATCATCATCACATCCCCCTCATGCCTCTTCATGGGTCTCTATGTTCTACTCATGAAGATGATCCATTTGGCCGCTCTCATCGGCCACAAGGTACATATGAATATGTATCATCTTGCATGTACTTAATTCGCGCGCTTAAAATGTGTTAATTTGGTTGGCTTCCAGAATTGTTTTTCATATATGTAAACGCCCATCTCTGTTGTCAGGCTGGAGCTACGAGGATCCGACGAGTACGCCGGACACGGGGGTCGAGCGGCCGAAGCTCGAAGACTTCTTCAACTCCCAGCCACCGCAGAACGACCCGGTCCTGGGCTTTCCCGGAAGAGGCTGGAATCATGCTAACGTCAGCAGCGCAAGTGCTAATCATCTCACTCACCCTACCCAGGCCCAGCCATACGCTGCCTACCACGGCCTCGCCGTCCCGCTGTCCTGCTATCACCCGCCTTCCGCCGGGATCACCTCCGTCTCCGGTCTCAAGTCTTGGCTGCGCCAGGCGGCACCGCTGCCACCGCCGTTTCCGGGGGAGATCACAGCTGTCGGAGTTGGGTGCAGTTACCAGCCTCTCTCTTTCTCGGTTAGCCAAGGGGATGAAGGCGGCTGGGACGGTGTGGTCACCGCAGTAGCGCCACCGGCGGCTTTGATGGTGGAGGAAAAAAGGAGCCCCAACGACGAAAAATCCCTAGTGGCAGCTGCTGGGAGAGAAGCAGCTCCTCGGAAATCTATAGATACCTTCGGGCAGAGGACCTCTCAGTACCGCGGTGTCACGAGGTAATCAATTTTCACTCTCATTTTCTCTTGCCATTGCAGAGCATTTTTCCCCTTTTCTTTGGTCATTTTTTGAGTTTTCCTTGAAAATTGAGCTAATTCCAAGGATGAACGATATTCTCGAAATTGGAGATTCTTCGTCTATGTCAACCATTAGACATGCAAGCTCATAGCTGTTGTACACCATGCAATATGAATAGGTCACCTGTCCCCCTTCTCATTTTGTGGATTTATGTTCCCTCAATGTTTCTCAGACATAGGTGGACAGGGAGATACGAGGCACATCTTTGGGACAACAGCTGTAGGAAAGAAGGGCAAACAAGAAAAGGAAGACAAGGTGATCAATAAAAAAACTTTTTTTTATTGATAAGTTTGTTGATGCTAAGATATCCTTACAAGACTTGCTGATGACGTATGACTTTTTTTTCCTCCTTTGTGTTTTTGAGTGGAGAGGGCTCTTTAATTCCTGCTGACCTGCTGCTAGTCTCCAACATTTAATGCAGTTTATCTAGGTAAGTAAATTTCTTGCCCTCATATCATGCACCCTGCCAGCCCTTTCTCCAGTCACCTCATTCACAACTTACAAGAAAGAGTATATATAGATTATTAATATGTTGAATCGCGCATGGATACTAATTGTGATGCACATAAAACTTTGCAAGAAAATTGTGAGTGTTTGGTCACATAGTAGATTTCCTGAATTCACTGATTTTCTTGCCACCAGATTAATCTAAATATTAGATTTTCACTCTTCAAATTTCTACCTCATATTAGTATTTGTCATGTAATTTTTTGGGTGTTCTTCTTGGGTGCTCTAATGGAATCCGAATCTCAATGCAGGTGGATATGACAAGGAAGAAAAGGCAGCAAGAGCCTATGACCTAGCTGCATTGAAGTATTGGGGTCCAACATCCCATATCAATTTCCCTGTAAGTTTTAAATTTCATTAAACCCCCCAAGTTTTCAACAAATTTGCAATAAACCGGGTGTCTATAATCTCTCAACAAAAATGTCTTGTCTACATTCAAACTTGAATAAGGTAACTGTACAGTGACCTGGGGATATATTTGGACACATTTTCTTCTCAGCTTAGCTATTACGAGAAAGAAATCGAGGAGATGAAGAACATGACCCGGCAAGAATTTGTTGCTCACTTGAGAAGGTAGTAAATGTATATCACTTCACCTCAAATTCATTTTTGGGGATTTTAAGTTTGGTGAAGACATTACTGGTTGATGATAATATGCTGATTTACATTGTCATGAAAAGAGGGCTTACTTCAATCGTTTGAATTTTACATTTTTTATCTTTCCAATAATAATACACAATAATTTGTCATTCCCATAAAAAAAAAAAAGAGAACATCTGACTGACATCATGTGGATAAAAACTTTTGGCAGGAAAAGCACTGGATTTTCTAGAGGTGCATCCGTGTACAGAGGAGTGACAAGGTATCTGCATGATACGTCAATTTCTTCTTGAAAATAAAAAAGAGGAAAGCAGAAAAGAACTTTCTTTCCATTAAGATAATTGAATTGTGTGGTTTAATATGGAAGTATGAGAAATGGGAGTAGAACAAGTTCATGAATTATAATAATTGAGGGGTTGGAACATATTGCCACATGTTTTTCGACTTCCTTCCTCTTACATTGTACCTGGGTACCTCAAAATTGCAGACACCATCAGCACGGAAGGTGGCAGGCTCGAATAGGAAGGGTTGCTGGCAACAAAGACTTGTACCTGGGTACCTTCGGTAAGTTAGATCTGTGTTATTGTATAACCAGTGAAATCATAATGTTTAAGCATAGTTAAATATAGTAAAGCTAATTACATATGTAATTATAATTAATTATTTTAATATAAATAAATAAAATTAATTGATAAATAGAAAAAAAAAATAGAGATGAAGTAAAAGTTAAAAAGTTATTATGAATTATTGTTAATTTCACTCTTCTCTTGAATATATAGATGTAAGACTAAGTGGGTTGAATTTTCTCGGTGTAAAAGGTACTCAGGAGGAAGCAGCAGAAGCCTACGACATAGCGGCAATCAAATTCCGGGGAACAAATGCAGTGACGAACTTCGATATCAGCAGGTACGACGTGAAGAGAATCTGCTCAAGCTCCACGCTGATAGCAGGAGACCTGGCAAAGCGTGGCATTCCTCAGAAGGAGGCTCTTGAGGATCAAAGTTCTTGTGCTGTGTCGATGGACTCTCATGGCACTCTGACCCTCGCAGCTTCAGCTTCAAGCAGCGACCCTCGTGAACCCCTCGACGAGTTATCTGACAAAATCTTGTCAAGCCCCACTATGAACAGGGAGAGGTGCACTCTAGCAGGCGATAATAGCTCGGGGGATTTCTGCGGTGGAGAAGGTTCTAATTCGAGCAGCTACTTCCCGATGGAGGATACATCTGCAAAATACATGGGAGGTCATGGGAATGATAGGGACCAAGATGATCTCAGCAGGACTACTGCAAAATCAAGGGCTCCCAACGTTTGCTTTATGGAATCAGTCGAGGGATTAGGGTTTCAGAGTTAGGTAGCATGTGTAATTGTGGAGGAGGAGGAATTCATGATGGCATACCTTACTTTGTTTACTATATTATTATGTAGGGAAGTTTGGAGAGATTATTTGTAGTGTCAAAGGAACTATTTAGGTTATAGGCATGATGGTCTATGATTTTATGTATTGGCGACCCACATGAAGTGCTTGCTATTCATTTTCCATATGTTCTAAGTTAGTACACTTTCTCCTGCCCCCGGGCGAGGGGGAGAGGAAGGGATCATGCCTGGAGGCCACCAAGGCCTCATAGGAGAGGAAGGGATCATGCCTGGAGGCCACCAAGGCCTCATAGAACGCCCCCTCGTCACTTTGGTGGGCGGACGATTTGAGGGAGGGGGCCACTGACTACTCCTGCCCAAACCCTTAATGTGTGCGTCCCCTCTTTCCTCCCTCCAGCCATGAGAGGTCTCGCTAGCGGCCTCCATCTATTCAACACCGCCCCTTCCACCAAACGCGGCCCCCTCCCTCTCCCTCCACCCTTCAGCCATGAGAGGTCTCGCTGGCGGCCTCCCTCTCGATCCCTCCTTCCAATCTCATGAGGACGCTTC
Source organism: Trapa incisa (assembly GCA_030064435.1). Classification (NCBI taxonomy): domain Eukaryota; kingdom Viridiplantae; phylum Streptophyta; class Magnoliopsida; order Myrtales; family Lythraceae; genus Trapa; species Trapa incisa. The sequence goes on along the minus strand of CM057776.1, from coordinate 21,163,872 downwards.
ATGTGTCTCATGAGGAGGCCATTCTTTTCTCAAGCTTATACATTTTTAATATTTCCCTCATGTAACAAATATACAATATGACATTCTTTTATTATGGCACTCAAATATTGCAAGTGTAAGAGAAATAATAATGATATGGAAAGTTACAGTTATACGAAATAAAAGTGTAGTTTGTCCCTTTTTTAATAATAACATTAGGTTATAAATTAGGTCAATTTGCACTAATATATCTACCTTATAATTTAGCGCTGACCTATAAATCAATATACTATATGTATATGTGTAATTATATAGACTATCTAAGCTATTGGGACAATGAGCGGTTTAGGGTTTTAGTTGGTTGCAGAGTTCGGTTTGCATTGCATGCAATTGGTCTTCTCTATATGGGTGAGTGGAATTCATTTAATGTGCAAATATATATTAATTATGAAAATTTTTTAGAGATTTTTTTTATAGCGGATAAATTCATTTATAAATAAAATTTAATAATATATATTTATCCACAAGAAAATTTTTGTAGTTTTAAAAAAATATTAAATATCTTAAAGAAAATATAAGTTTGATAAATTTTGAGTAAGAAATTTTTAAATTTATTATTATAAAACGGTAGAAATACTTTTATAATATTGAAATTAAAATTTAAAGTATTTTTTAAAGTTGGACATTTATATTTATAAAGAAATATATCAATACATACATAATGTATAAGATTGTATATAGTAAAAAATTATAGATATATAAAACATATAGTAAATGGGAAAAATGTTATTGATTATTCGGTAAATAGCAAAATTTTAGGTATAATAAGAGAAATTTAGAGAATCATATTATAAAAGGTAAATTTTTATATATTATAATGTAAATAAAAAATTAAATATTATAATTTTGTGGGTATTTGTGTAAATAATATAAAGTTTAAAATTATGTAAACCAATTATAAAGATTATAAATAATGAGGAATTGTTTATTGGATCTAAAATTTTGAATATTAGGATGAATAGATATAATAAAGAATAAGATTAATTTGAAAGATATGGGAAAGTATGAAGACAAAATGAAGATACTAATAGAACTTAGCTGTAGTTCATATTATATTTTAATTTTTTGTACCAATTATAATTTAAGTTGGACTAGATATATAACGTTCAATACATAGGAGTTGATATATAAATATATTAGGTGAAGATGATGTTAAGTTTTATTATACTAAATTAAGATACTATTTAATTTGTAAAAAATGTAATGATATTTATTTATTAAATGTGGGTGATGTTAAATATAATTTGCTATTAAATATTATGTTTATTTTGAAATAAAATATATTTTTCAAAATTATAAATATCGTGAAATTATTTATTTTTAAAGAAAAATACGTTAATATTTAAGTTAAAACATCAACAAATTTTTTTACCATAATATCTAAAATGACATATAATTGACATAACATATAAATTTTAAAAAAAATAACCGTCCTATTTACATACTTGACTTTTTAAAAAAATTACACGTATAATTAATTAAATAATTAGAGTTAAAAAATTTATTTCAATTAAATAAATAGTCAATTTGAACTTGTATCCCGTAATAATGGATTATTATATAACAATATTTTAGAAATATATGTGGTATAAGATCAATTTTACACTATTTTACCATTAATATTTTCAAATAAATTGCTCTTATAGATATTGACTAATATATATTTAATTATTTATTTATATTTAAATGTGAAAACTTTATATATAAAATTTGTTATTGTGAGAGATATTCCCTTTCAAATTTTGATACAATTTAAATATATTTTATTTAATTTAAATTAAATGGTAGTATCAATTTGAAAAATAAGTCAAATTAATACATTTTTAATAGCTACACTAATTCATTGATAAATCCTTTATTATCGGGTTTTATTTTGGTATTAAAGAATATGAACTGTAATATTAATTTTGTAAAATATGAGACCCAAAGTATAAATGTATAAAAATGGAGTATCTGTCCGCTAAAAAATATTATTATAAATACTATGCGTAGGTTGAGCTCTTATTAAAGAAGTTGATATTTAGACCTACAATTAAATTATATATATATATATTATAAAAATAATTAATTACCCCATTTTATTAAAAATTAAGATTTACTCAAATATTGCAAATAATATTGGTTCGTGTCATTTCCTCCCAACTTCAAATGCTTTTATAAGTAAATTATCTAACTTGGCTAAATGAAGGAGGAAATAAATAATAGTTTTGGGCAACACCTTCTAAAATATTATTGTAAAGTGTGAAAAATGTTAGTTGGCAATTCAACATGCTCATCCCTATTTTTCTTATCATATATATGCAAAATATTGTTTCTTATTGCTGTCAGTCAATACATTATAGACTCCAATGCGAGGGATGCACCGGACGAGGACAATTCCTTATAGGTAATATTGCTATTATTACTGCACCACAATTCCTTATAGTATAGAAAGATAAATGGGAAAAAGAAGAAACATTGATATCATGAAGAGATGTTCAATTCATAATAATATCTATTGTTGCATTCACTAAATTCATATATTTATTTGAGAGTGTTTTTTATTTGAACTAAATGATATTAAATTATTATTAGGAAATATATCAAAATTATCAATTAGTTAGTGATTATTAATATTTTTAACCTAGTCTGGTCGATATTATAATAATAATGAATTTAAAAAAGTGAATTGTGATCAATGACAAGATTAATATATAAAGTATTTTTTTAATAAGACTGACTTGTGATGGACTAATACAAAAATTGGTATAATTGATATCATCATATATAAGAGTAAAATATTATAAAAATTTGTTAATTTAGTGATATTTGTAAGAATTTTCTTGAGTTGTTCCATCAAAGATAGATAAGTGAGGACTTGTGACATTTGGTGTCGTAAAAGCTCAACAATCAAACATATTAGTACTTTGGAGAATATATAGAATATACTTAGAATAAGTTGGAGTAAGGACACAATAATCGTAGGAGACCTATAAACGTGATCGAGGCATGATACACTGAATTGTTAAACTTATTCACATTTAATTAACTCTTATGGTGAAAAATGAAATGTGTTGATAGGTAAATCTAAATCTAAATTAAACATTTCTTATCTTTAGTATATAGTTCTGTTATGGTTTCCGAATTTAATTTTTTAAAAGTTGAATTTATTAATTTTAAAAAATAATTAAATATATTTTATTTTGAGCTTTACACTCTGTCGGATTTACAATGATAATGCGTCCATTGTTGTAAAACTGGAAGGATAGGACGGTTGTCTACAAGTCCCACTAGGGAAACTGGGTCAGGGTGTGACAACACGTGGCAACTTTGTAATTTTCAGATGACAGTACTATTAATAGAATAGTAAATGGAATATTTTCTTTCCATTTCTGGCGCTAAAATATCCACTTTGACAATGGTAATTATGGAGAAGATAAGCTCGACCAATTTAGAAACCGGTAGAGCCAAGGGTACTCGAGTACTGTATATAAATGGCTACTTCTCATTCATCCCACTCATTCCTCAAAAGCCTCAATAAGAATAACAGTTCCCTTTCTAGACAAATCACAAATCAGATCTCCGACTTAGACACTTTTCTCTACCTCCGAAGGCGAATTCGAATCCCTTGGAATCTGGAGGAAGTCCTCTACCTTCCTGCATAATCCATCCAACTCGAAGGTCACGAGAGAAGCTCCCACAAGCTTGTACAGTACCTTTGCTCCCTCGGTAGTCTACGACCATAGTCAACTGAGCTTCATTCAAGCTACCCTCGAGCCAACCACAACCAAACCAAAGCCCTCCAAACCTTCCCTAAACCGTCGTGGAAAGTCTCCTCAAATTTATTGTTCACAATGAGTTTTTACCTGAAAACTAAGTTGAGAAATTCACACTAATCATGCCACCAATTGAGGCATGATTTGATCCAATAAGGATCTTTAAGGAGAGAGATATTCAGTGGAAACAAAAGCTCCTATCACTAGACCCTCCCCGGTGAGTAATCAAAACTTTCTCTCTACGGGACGATTTTTTGGCGAATCTCCATTTAAGCTCATTTCTAAGCTAAATTTAGTGTTTTAAAGCTTAAAATGATTCATGGGACATAGGACAAATGATTAGAATCATGTTAGGACTTAATTTGGAAAAATTAAAGTTGAATTGATGAAATTCAAGTTGGAGGACTAAATTATAATTTTTGAAAGTTTGGGGACTTAATTGCAATTTTTGAAAAATTGAAAATTTTCAGTAATTAATGAGAAATTACTTAATTGGAAATTTGAGTTAATTAAGGACCCAAATGGAAGATTTGAAAATCTTTGTGATCTAATTAGAATTAAGGTATAACGTAAGGACCAAATCATAATTATTGGAAAGTTACAAGTTTTAAGTACAATTACCTTATTATATAGGGCCTAATTGCCCAATTCCTTCTAGGGATCTAATTTGGTTCATGTATGACTTACCTTGAATCGGTACGGTTCTCACATCCAATTTGGTTAATGATCTATTTCCATCATATTTGGATCTTAATTGAATATTTGGGGTTTTCCAATTTTTCATTTTGGATCCTATTTACCATTTTGTCTCCTATTTACCAATTTAGTTTCAGTTTGACCCTCGATTTTCTCTCGAAGTTTCATAGTTTTCATTTTCGACTTCTTATTTTGAGATAACAGGGTTTACAAGAAAGCTATACCTCTCTAAACTAACTTTATACATTTTTCGGTGAGTAACTAACTAAACCAATTATAATATTATAGTTTGACGAGCTGGTGTTGGAAACCAATCTCTCCTATAACTTCAGAAACCCAATTGGGATGAATGCGTTCCAACCCCGATGTGAGTGGGATTACTGACGGCAAGTCTGATTGAACCATCTGCAGTTTTTTATATAATTAACTAAAGTTAGAATAACAAAATGGCATCCACGTTGGCAATAAAATGCATGAAAATGTCAGGAAATCATTCATGTAGGAAGTAATCTTATCATGTCATGCATAGCTTGAATTAGGTATATTTGATAGCATGATGAACTATAAACTTAGAAATTTGATATGTGTTCCATGAGGCATGTTATAAGCATGAAAATGATCATCCTACATGAAGCATGAAGACATATATGTGAGACTGGACATTCATAATTGTAATCATGAAGTATGTTGCTATTGTGCTTGGGTATTGATTAGCATTCATCCAAGAGGGGTAGTGTTGTGAGTTGAGCTTGACTAAGAATGGGGAGATAAGAGAACGTGTTTACGAAGGTTCTTAGGTCACACACAAACCCATGAGAGGTCCCTTTGTGCTTGAGTGTAAGGAGTTGGTGGGCTCCCAAGGCACAAGTATACCACGTTGCGAGGTACATAGTGGGGCATTATGGTATATAGATGCTTGAATGTCACAATCTCCACATCTCAATGAGGAGACGAACATGTATGATACCTTGAGCTAGCGTGATGTACATATCCTCGTCACCCTAGACACTCTCATTTGCGAGGCTCCGGTGGGAGAGAGCATGATCGAACCATGTAGTTAGATGATTAAATTGCATGATGAGCATTGCATCTATATTGGTAGATCAAATAAGAAAGCATGTAGGGTATGCACTTGTATGCATATAAGGAGAAAGAACTTATAGAAATAAAAATATAGAATCACAATTTATCTCATACATTCATTCAAGATAGATTGTATACAATATATAGATATAAAATTAAATACAACATATTAATGATATTGTAACTACCATCGCTTCATTTTCTCCATTGTAATGATTATCTCTTCATTTGTTATTCTTGTCTTCAATATTATCTAGATTATTCCCCTGCAATCTCAACAGAAGTAGTGATATTGAGATTGAATTTTAATCTAAAGTCGAAAAATAACTTTGAAACTGGTTGGATTTGCTCACTCGAGTGAGCAAAAAGTGAAGAAGTGTCAATATATTGATATAAGAGTGATTTCTTGCATGTTGAACTGCACAAGAAAACACAAGCAAAGAAGAAACCCGAAAGTGGACTAATTAATAAAATGATAGATTGATGTGTATACTGGATTTGTGGGGTATATCTGCAATAAAACCATCATAAAACATTGAAAGAAGTTTGACCGGCAAAAGAAAGGTAAGCATATTTGTAAACCTTGCTCTTTTGAGTTAAGAACACCGGGAAAATAACCGATCAAACCGAGTGAGAAATACTGGACCGGTTCACAAACCCGACCATTTAAGGGTTAATAAAACCTTGAAAAAGAATCTTAAAACAAATTAGAAGAGAAAAATCAGACCGGTTCAGATGAACTGGATCCCATCAAAACACCAAATATATATATCCATAAATTAACATATACATTTAATTATTAAAATTAATACCCATAATTTAATAACTAAATTATATTATTGGAATCAATACTAATAAATACCCATCAATTTATGGCAACATTAATACTACTAATAAATCTCCCCCATTTAATAGTGAAGCTCGAACCAGAACACTTATATATCTCTCTCTACTCCTCCATTTCCTAGTGAAGCTCGAACCAGAGCTTCGACTTGGACAATTTTCTTAATCTCAGAAGGAGAGATCGAGCTCTTTAGACTTCGGGGGAAGTCAACTATATGATAGCAAACTACAGTCAATCTGAGAATCGCCGAAGAAGAGCCGACATAATCAAACAATGAAGCAGCTCCGACAAACCAAAGCTGCCCTATTTTAGTCGAGCTGAAATCGGCCATTTTAAGCCCTCCCAACACCTCCACAGCCCTCCCATGGTCGAATTATGTCTGAAAAGTAAGCCGATTTGGCTACCCTCTGTAATTTCCGATTGATGCTAGAGAGGGAACCGACAGAATTTTGATGATGAAATTCTAACTCAATTCGGCATCAATTGATACAATTCCTAATTCTAGGATAAACCTTAGGATGAGAGCGATCTGCCCATATCGAAAACTCGGACCGTCATGCCCCCGACTATGAGTAGTTGAAGCTTTCTCTCTCTACAGTTTATTTTCCGGCGAAGCTCCGTTTGAGCTCGTTTCGGTGTCAAAACTTGCGATTCAAAGTGCTATTGGATTGCATGAAGATGTAGGAACTCAATTTTAACTTTAATTTCAACAATTAGATGTGTTTAATTGGTAAATTTGATGAAATCAAATTTGGATGTTTTAGTAAGTTGAAATTGGGGAAAAATTGGGGATTTTTGAAAATTCGAAGAGACCAAGATGTAATTTTATAAAATTGATGGTCAATTGAGTATGATAAGAATGTTAGAGGGCCAATTGAGGAATTTTAGAATTTTTTAGGTGAAACTTACCATTTTTTTAAAGGAAGGGCAAAATGATAATTTTAGATAAGTTGGGGGACCAAATTGGCAATTGGGAAATTAAACCCCTTTTGTGAATTTGAATAAATTGAGGTTCTAAAATAAATTTTAAAAGTTTCGGGACTCAATTTGATGAAAAACCGCCATTAGGGACTTAAAGTTAAAGAAAAATAACTTTAGCAACCTAATTGCAAATAAATAAAAAGTATGGTTTTCTGATTCATTTGTAATGAATGAAGGCTATTAGACTAATGGATAATGAACAATAATGTTTATATTGTGTAGTAACATGAAGTACTGGGAACGCCAACAAGGACAAGCTCGCGTGAATACAAATAACCGGTCGAGTGGAATTAACTACATTAATGGGTGAGTGGGCTAATTTACACTCCATACCCGGTTGGGGATGATAAGTACCTTGAAATGAAAACCCACTACTTAGTGGTATTTTAAACATCACAATATAGAGGAGTGATGTGAAAATGACGCGAAAAAACTACTTACAGGTCGTGAGTAGATCATACATGGTTGGTATGATGAAGCTTCATCGAAGGAAGTGGAAAACCCGTTCATCGATTATGAGCGGAGATATCCTCATACCTGGTTGGTATGATGGATAATTAAAAATTTATTTTTGTTGAAGGTGCTCTCCACTGAATGTGTGTCACTGCTTAAACGATTTGGGAGACCTTCTTAACGGGAGCTTGAATAGCTTTTATAGGTCGGAGGCCTCGATTTTGGAACTTGGGGGCTAATATATCCGGTTTTGAAAATCTCGAACAGTGGGCCATAGGCCAGTTGGCACAAGCAGAAGCTAGTAAATAAACATGAGATATGTGCTATAAAACTTTAAATAAATGAATTGTTTGGCCATGGTCGACAGACCAGTCAAGACAAACAGTTGTGGCCATGACCATCGTCGAATCATGTGACCTTGCAAAACTCGACGTAGGTTCAAGCGCATGAGACCAGAGTGGGGTTGGGATGAGGTCTTTGTCCCCATATGGACACGAAGAATTAATTTCAGGATTGAGGGTCGAATGTCACGTACATCCACTCATTCTCAGGGTGGAAGTGGGCGTGCTTCTATCTAGGTGGCCGATAAAGTTGCTCCGACGCCATAAGTGGGTTTAGTGGACGGGTTGGCCTGCGATTGTGTGTTTTTAACCTTCATGATGAAAGATATGTGTTGGGTGATAACATACCATGATTAATAAGAAATGACGATAAAATTAGAGATTTGTAATGAAAGGATTTTTTAAAGAAAATAAGGAGTCTCGCACACTCTAATACAAATCTTTTTCCTAAAAGTTAAATTTCGAAAACTCATTCACTGAGTAGTCGTACTCACCCCCTCCCTTATATCCCTTTCAGGAAATTCCAGAAAGTTTACCCTTAAAGACCATCAACTAAGACGTCTACGAGATAGGTATGATAGGTTTAGAATTTTATGCAGTTTTAATTTATGTTATTCTAGGAAAGGTGCAGATTTGAAGGAATCCTTACTCTTTACGGTTTATAATAAGGGGAAACTCTTTAATAAACTAGGAGAGTGGTGGGTTGATCATGGGGATCCGACCAAACCGGGTCGGGGTTGACAACTAGAGTGGTATTAGAGCCAGGTTCCTCGAATATATAATCAAGACTAGAAAATATAGTAACTAATAGAATTGATTTTAAATAGATGGCTCCGAGGAGAGTAACCAAGAAAACTAGGAATGACTCTACTCAACACTCTGTCCTCGTAGGAAGACAACCCTAGAAGTTCCCAATGCGTAAGGCATGGTAGGAATCTTAAAAGATCAAATGGGGAAGTATCCAGGAAAATGGTACTAGGACATATTGAGGGCATAACTCTAAGTATGAAGGAAACCAAGCATGAAGCTATAAATGCCAGCAAAGAGCGTATAACCTTACCTAGGAGGATGCTTATCAAGAATCTCGTAACTCCCTATTTATTTTATGACCACTGTCTGTAATAGGGCAAAAACCCCAACATATTGTACTATTCTATTAATGAAGTACTCCTAATTCCTAGAAACCTTGTCTCTCAAAGAATGTAATGTTATTAGGAAGATGGCCCTAAGAAAAGTAACTAAACAAAATTGCGATTCCATAGATATCATAGAGATCAAGGATAAAGGAATGAATCAAGAAAATTATTAGGCAAAGAAGGCATGACAAGAAAACCAACATGGTAAGGAGTCTAGGAGAACTCTTGGGGTCACTAAGCAATGAACAACCTATTATAAGGTACAAAGGAAATAGGACATGAAATAAAGGACTGTCCCACACCACTAGGATCTAGAACAATACTTTTCAAGAAAGACGCCCTCACAGTTATAGGAAATCCGAAAGGATATCATCCCAAGAAACGCGACTCCAGCTCGTAGTTTCAACCACGGACAGGAGAAAGCTCTTCAAGATTTTAGCAAAGTGGCAGGAAGGAAAAAGGGCTAAAGGTAAGACCTCAATAAAATCACACACAAAACAAAAGGTAGCTGAAGAGAATTCTCCCTTAAAGAAGAAAATTCCAACAATTTAGGAGCAAAGAAATGAGTACATCCACAAGAGAAGACCAGTCAAGCATTTGATGACAAATGGGATGTCTTGAGATTGCAAGTACAACTTCTTTTGGACAAAAAGTAGAGAAGTCAAAATCGGAGTCTTTGACCAACATAACAGAAGTAAGCACACCATAAAAATAAGATAGTCAAAGAGAATGAACGACACCCTAAGGAGGACCGGGAAGTAATAAGGAATACACCCTAAAAATGGCACTGGAAGAGTCATCAAGGACAAGAAGATTCGAGAGACAACTGACTCAAGAAAATTAGAAAAGGTGAATAGTAGAGGCGAGGCAGGTAACACACTAACACTCGTGAGGGTCATAGATTAAACTCCAACAAAGAATAAAGAAGTGGAAAGGCCAAATATTGGGGAAAAGAAGGATGAAGGAAAATCCTTAAAAAGACCAATGGCCAAATTAACGACCAAACATAAGCCAAGAGCGGAGTAGATAAGCCCCTCACATGATCAAGAGATCTTGAAATAAGGAAGATATGAGCTCTCCCTAAAAGAAATAGACACATACTGAAGTACATGTAAGGATGAGGATATAGTGCAAAAGATGTGCCCACAAGATTTCAAGAGTAAAGGTAAACAAGAGAAAATGACATCAAATGGGGTCATTTAAGAGTAGAAATTCTCTAGAGAAAATGAAAAAAAAAAAGAATTTCAAGAGAAAGGGAAATAATCATACCAAGGAAGGAAGCCCCGGAAAGACATACGTATCTCAATTAAGAGGAAATGGAACCAACCGAAATGGAAAGACCAAGTACCAAGAAAAAATACTCATGAGGGCCTAAGAAGTAAATTAAACCAAAGGAATCGATAAATATCATGGTAGCATCAAAGAATGTTGTAACAAATAGGAGTGGGTGGACTACAATAATAAGAGAATAAAAGAAATAATATATGAGAAATCTGGGAGAAGTAAGCCCTCAATTAAGAAATAAATTAGGGAAAATGACCACTAAAATCGGGACGGATCGTGGTTCATGCTCACTTAATGGAGCCTAAAGAATGGACAGATGAGCATAGTGTAGAGTATATGAAATAAGACCAACAATTAGAAATTACTTAGATAAGGAATGAAAGGAAATTTTAAGACAAATAAGGATTTAAAGTGGGCAATTGCCTCAACATAGAAGAAGGTATAAGGAAATAAAGGAAGGAATCTCCAAAGGATGGTAAGAAGGTTGAACAAGTAACTCTTAAGGTTCAAACCTCTACTTTGAGTAATATAGTAGAGAATGAAACCATAAGAAGGGAACTCCCCAAACAAAATAATCAATACATAGACCAAAAAGAGATCAACTCAAAATAATGAATCGTGAAATTGTCACGAGCAAGTAAGAGTGGATTAAGAAAAAAAGGATAGTTCTTGAATAAAGGATGTCATTAAAGAAGAGAAAGGATATAAGAAGGAAAAAATCCTTATCCGTCAATAAGTCATCAGGAAACCCAATGATTGGAATTGAAAAGACCCAATAAAAAAAGTTGGAAAAGGATGAGTATGTAAGATAAATTGATACGGTTATTTGAGACATAACTTCAAATGCATGATGGATGAGAGGATAATGGTAAAATGATAGTTGAGGAATGCTATCAAAAGAAAAGTGAGATGAATTTATACGATCCCTAAAAGGTCGGAAAGCTAATAGAGACCCTCAAGGAGATGTTCTAGAAATCTAATGGATAGAGACAGGTCCTAGAAAATGCCATGCTGTAAGGGGCATGTAAGCCCAGCAATCCGGAGGAGAATATGACTCAAAGTAAGGAAGAGTCAACTAGTAAGCATGGCAAGGTCGAATATAAAAATTTGGACCAAAGTTATAATAAACAACGAATGGAGGAATGGTAAAAAATAGGATGAAAATGTGATAACAAAGAAAACCGTGAAAACAAGTATGTAACGCTTGAAATAACATCAAGTTAAGGGTTTCAACTACCAAAAGAATAATTAGACACGAGAATGGTTGGGTATTTTGAAACTCTCAATCCTGAAATCCTGGGCAAGAACACTCAAGAGGATAAATCTTGTCCTATGTAGAGGAGGAAGTGGACATTAAAGAAAATTAACCCAGATGTGAAATATGTGGATTAAGTTTTGAGGACAAAACTCCTAAAAGGACGGGAGAGTTGTAAACCCCGCTCTTTTAAGGAAAACCGGGAAAAGAATCGGTCAAACCGAGTGAGAAATACTGGACCGGTTTACAAACCTGACCATTTGAGGGTTAATAAAACCTTGGAAAAGAACCTTAAGACAAATTAGAAGAGAAAAACCATATTAATTCAGATGAACTAGATTCCATCAGAACCCCGAAGTTACCTCCTGGGAAGTATGTTTTTTTGTAACCCGAAATTTCGGTAAAAATAATTTATGTGAATTTGGTTTTATTAGTATTAATCATATGCCCTATCATAAATACCCATAAATTAATATATACATTTAATTATTGGAATTAATACCCATAATTTAATACCTAAATTAAATTATTGGAATTAATACTAATAAATACCCATCAATTTATGGTAACATTAATACTAGTAATAAATCTCCATCATTTAATACACAATTTTACACCTATATAAAGAGTTCATCCCCATTCATCCTCCTCACACCTGAACACTTCTTTCTCTCTCTCTACTGCTCCATTTCCCAATGAAGCTCGAACTAGAGCTTCGACTTGGGCATTTTTCTTAACTTCAAAAGGAGAGGTCGAGCTCTTTAGATTTCGGGGGAAGTCAGCTATATAAGAGCAAACTCTAGTCAATACGAGAATCGCCGAAAAAGCACCGACATAATCAAACAATGAAGTAGCTTTGGTAGACCGAAGCTGCCCTATTTCGGCCGAGCTGAAATCAGCCATTTTGAGCCCTCCTCAGGCTAAACCAAGCCCTCCCAACACCTCTACAGCCCTCCCATGACCGAATTAGGACTGAAAGGTAAGCCAATTCGCCTCCCCTCTACAATTTTTTACTGGTACCAGAGAGAGAACCGATAGAATTTTGATGATGAAATTATAACTCAATTCGGTATCAATTGATACAATTCTTAATTCTAGGATAAACCTCAGGACGAGAGCTATCTGTCCAGATTGAAAGCTTGGACTATCGTGCCTCCGACGGTAAGTAATTGAAGTTTTCTCTCTATATAGTCTATTTTCTGGCAAAACTCCATTTGAGCACGTTCTGGCATCAAAACTTGTGATTTAAAGTGCTATTGAATCGTATGAACATGTATAAACTCAATTTTAACTTCAATTTCAACAATTAGAAGTGTTTAATTGGTCAATTTGATAAAATCAAATTCAACTGTGTTAGGAAGTTGAAATTTGGGAAATTGGGGATTTTAAAATAATTCAAAGGGACCAAGATGTAATTGTATAAAATTGAGTGTCAATTGGGAATGATAAGAATGTTAGATGGCCAATTGAGGAATTTTAGAATTTTTGGGGTGAAACTTATAATGATAATTTTGGAAAAGTTGGAGGACCAAATTGGCATTTGGGAAATTAAACCCCTTTGTATGAATTTGAATAAATTGAGATCCTAAGATAAATTTTAAAAGTTTTGGGACTCAATTTGAGGAAAAATTGGCATTATGGACTTAGAGTAAAAGAAAAATATCTTTAGGAACCTAATTACAAATAAATAAAAAGTTTAGTTTTCTCATTCATATTTAATGAATGAAGGCTATTAGGACAAGGGATAATGAACAATGATGTTCATATCGTGCAGGAACACGAAGTATCGGGAACGCTAGCAAGGACAAACACGCGTGATTACAAAGAACCGGTCAAGTGGAATTTACCGCATTAACGGGTGAGTGGGCTAATTTACACTACATACCCGGTTGGGATGATGGGTACTTTTATTTAACAAAAACCTGCTTACCATTTGTGAGTGGGATTTTATATCATACCTAGTTGGGGATTATGTACCTCGAAATGAAAACCCACTATTTAGTGGTATTTTAAACATCACAACATAGAGGAGTGATGTAAAAATGATGCGAAAAAACTACTTATAGGTCGTGAGTAGATCATACCCGATTGGTATGATGAAGCTTCCTCGGAGGAAGTGGAAAACTCGTTTATCAGTTATGAGCGGAGATATTCTCATACCCGATTGGTATGATGGATTGATGAAAATTGATTTTTTTCGGAAGTGCTCTTCTCTGACTGTGTGCCACTGCTTAAACGATTTGGGAGACCTTTTTGATGGGAGCTCGAATAGCTCTTATAGGTCGAAGGCCTTGATTTTGGAACTTGGGGGCTAATATGCCTAATTTTGAAAATCTCGAACAGTGGGCCATAGGCCAGTTGACATGAATAAAAGCTTGTAAATAAACATGAGATATGTGCCATACAATTTTAAATAAATGAATTGTTTGGCCATGGTACCAAGATAGGACCAACATGCTCAATCAACTAGCGGTAGTGTGACATGACAGGTCGACAGACTAGTTAAGACAAACAGTTGTAGGTTGACATGAGGGTGAGAGCCGTTGGACCAGTGGCACCACAAATTATATGGCATGATGTGAAAATACTGATTGTGCATGCACTGTGTTTATGGGACATTCAAGACGCTCAACAAGGGTAGTCATGTGTCCTAGGGCCCTGGACGACCTGGTGGGTATAAGGGCAGATCGTCGGACCAGGTGACCTTGCGAAGCTCAACGTAGCTTCAAGCGCACGAGACCGGGGTGGGGTCGGAATGAGGTCTCTGTCCTTGTACGAACACGGAGAATTGATATTAGGATTGAGGGTCGAATGTCACGTACATTCACTCATTCTCAAGGTAGAAGTGAATGTGATTTTATCTAGGTGGCCGGTAAAGTCCCTCTGACACCACAAGTGGGTTTAGTGGACGAGCTGGCCTACAATTGTGTGTTTTTTACCTTCATGATGAAAGATGTGTGTTGGGTGATGAAACACCATGATTAATAAGAAATGGCAATAAAAATAGAGATTTGAAATGAAAGGATTTTTGAAAGAAAATAAGGAGTATGGCACACTCCAATACAAATCTTTTTCCTAAAAGTTACATTTCGAAAACCTATTTAGTAGTCGTACTCACCCCCTCCCTTATATCCCTTTCAAAAAATTTCGAAAAGCCTACCATTAAAGACCATCAACTAAGATGCCTGCGAGACAGGTATAATAAATTTAGAATTTTATGCAGTTTTTATTTATGTTATTCTTGGAAAGGTGCAGGTTTAAAGGACGCTTTACACATCCCGAGTGACCCAAAAAGTCATAAAAACCATGGAAAGAGACTTTGGGACAAATTGGAAAAGAAAACCAAACTAGTTTAGGTGAACCAGATCCGAACCACATTGAACCGGTTTGGAACGGTTTGAACCATTATTGAACCGGTTGCTAAATTCATTTTTCTAGGTGGCTTAAAATTTAAATTATGGAATTGAAGCCATAATTGGATAAAGAATAAATTTAGATGGATTTATAAATTTTTAGTTTTGAAAAAATCGGTCGAATAGGGCTTGAGCCGGTCGGTTTAAGCATTGAAACCGGTTTGGAATAGTGTCGTCTTCTACCTCTAGATAACGATACTATTCACTCGTTGGAAAAATGAACAACGCCAGTGGAAGGGAAACATTTTCGTTAAGGATGTTTCAGGCCATCAATGAGCGCCATTAAGGAGCCAAACAGATGGCCAAAAATTCACTGAGCTCCTTATATAAAGAGATCATCTACATTCCTTCTCCTCACACCTGAAAACTCTACTCTTTCTCAACTACTCAATTTTCCAGAGATGCTCGAACCAGAACTCCGACATTGAGTTTTTTTAGCCTTAGAAGGCGAGGTTGGGTTCCTTAGATTCGGGGAGAAGTCAACTACTCGACGGTAGTCTCTATTTGATCCGAGTACCGCCGGAGAAGCACCAGCGTAATCAAATAATGAAGTAGCTCCGACTGATCGAAGTTGCCCTATTTCGACCGAGCTAAAATCTATTGAATTCATTCCTTCTCAAACCAAAGCAAGCTCTCCCAACACTCCCACAGCCCTCACATAACCGAATTATAGCTGAAAGGTAAGCCAATTTGGCCCCCTCTATCATTTTCGATCGGTGTTAGAGAGAAACTATGAAAATTTCATTGACCAAATTCTCCCTCAATTCGATAGGAATTGTTGTGATTCTTGATCATAGGAGGAAACTCAGGACGAGAGCTACCTTCGCGAATAGAAAGCTTGGAGCGCTGCACCTCCAACAGTAAGCTTGCGAAGCTTTATCTCTCTACACACAATTTTCCAGCAAAACTCCGTTTGAGCTCGTTTCGGCCTCAATTCATACGATTCAAAGCTCAATTGAATTGTATGGATGTGTAGGAACTCAATTATATCTTAAATTTCAATAATTAACCACGATTGAATGGTCAATTTGATGAAATCAAATTCGGCTAGTTTAAAAGGGGAAAATTGGAGGAAAATTATAGGGGAAATTGGGGATTGCAAAAAATTGTGGGACCAAATTGGAATTTTCCAAAATTGAGGGCCAATTGGCCATGAAAAGGATGTTAGAGGACCAATTGGTCAATTTTTTAAAATAATTGGGATCAAATTGCCATTTTTGTAAAGTAGGGGCAAAATGGTAATTTTTAAAAAGTTGGGGACCAAATTGGTAATTTGGAAAACCTGAACCGCTTGAACGATTTTGAGAAAATTGAGCACCCAAAATGACTTTTTCGAAGTTTCAGGACTCAATTTGGGGGAAAGTTAGCATTAGAGACCTAAAGTCAAGGAAAAAGAACTTTAGGGACCTAAATGTAATTAACTAAAAAGTTTGGGCATTTTCTTTAATACGTGAGGAATGAAGGCTATCATGTCAAATATTAATAGATAATGATGTCCAAATCGTATAGGGACACGAAGAATCGGAACACTAGCAACGATAAGCTAACGTGCTGGAAAAAACATGACTAATAAGGAATACACTGCGAATATCGGGTAAGTGAGTTTATTCACATCATACTTGGTTGGGATGATAAACACATCGAAAATGAAAAACCACTTTTATGTGGAATTTCGATATCACACCCGATTAGAGTGATGTGAGAACTATGCGAAAAAAACTAGTTACCTGTTGTAAGTAGATTATAACCGCTTGGTATGATGGACTTTCTGGAATGAATAGAAAACTCACTTAGCGGTTGTAAGCGTAGATATCATCACATCCGGTTGGTGTGATGGATGAAAATTTTATTTTTGTCAGAAGTTTTCTCCCTTAACAGTTTTTCAATGCTTAAAAATTTTGTGAGACCTTCTTGACGAGAGCTAAAACAGCTCAAACAGGCAAGAGGCCTCAGTTTTGGAACTTGAGGGCTAAAATGCCCAGTTTTGGAAAATCACGTACAGTGGGCCCAAGGACAGTTGGCACGAGCAGGAGCTCATAAACAAACATATGATATGTATGTCATAAACAAACATTTGTTTACGAGCTCCTGCTCGTGCCAACTGGCCTAGGGCCCACTGTACGAAATTTTCAAATTCGGGCATATTAGCCCCCAAGTTCCAAAACCAAGGCATCCGACCTATCTGAGCTATTCGAGCTCCCATTAATAAGGTCTCCCAAAAATTATAAGCAGTGGTACACAGTTAAGGGAGAGCACTTCTGACAAAATAACCTCAAGAAAAATTTTACATAATAATATATATTGGGGTAGAGAATCGGGGTTGGGACATGAATTGGCTCTCCCAAACCTACTCACTAGGTGGGTCAGGAGTTCACTCCCCTCCCAAACATTTTTCAGGTAGTCGAAGGGAGTCTCATGCACAGCCAAGGGAACACTCAAACACATGCCCATCCTTAAAGTATAAAATTCAATGACCCAACACGATATTATCTTTATTAAGTGTTGTAGTTCCCCTGATTTTTATAACATGTACGTATTTATAAACATGTTTTTGAGAACTATGATATAATTGTTTAAGTTATATATAAATGCATTGAATTTTTCATATTCTGAGTCTTGGCCTAGTTAGTATTACAAGGGTGGTATTCACCTTACCAACCAGGGTGATCCCTAGTTGATAAGGAGATGTAACAATTGTAAGTTTACTCAATAATCCTAAGCATTATAGATGATATTTATGATTTGTGGAGTAAATTTATTATTAAAACATGGATAATAATAAATGGGAGAAATGATTTAGGTGGATAATAATAAAAGTAGTGTGATTTTGGATGCATAATTATTGATTAAATAATTTAGATAAATGGATAGTAATAAATGTGTTACTTGTCATTTGAGATGCATCATTATTGATTAATTAATTTATATAAGTGGATAGTAATAAGAGGTGTACTTGTAATTTGGATACATTAGATTATTTTGATGAATTTTTATGGATAGTAATAATGATGTTACATGGATACATTGCATCATTAAAATAAGATTTGACGAACTCTCACCTGAGTCATTGGGATTCGGCTTAATTTAAACACACTTAATTTGAATTTTAATAAATATATGTGCAAATATCATCTTTTAAGTATATCAGATCACATTAAATAAGTGAGGATAGAAAAACTTTATATGAATAAATCCAATACAGATATTATATATATTAGAAAATAAAATGTGATAACGAATATCTATTCATGAATACTCATTTAGTTGGTACGGAATAAGAGTTTTCGACCAATTATACATGGATAATACATATCAATAAATTAATTTTATATACTAATAGTAGGTTAAGTGATTAACTGTTATATATAAATAATTTTGAAAATACCAAAATTTGTTGACTTTTAAACTAATATTAAAAAATATAAATAAAATAATTAAGAAAAACTTAGTATTAACTATTTTGAGGGTTGACAATATCAATAGTATGAAAAACTCAATTATTAATTTTTACATTTATTTAATATTATTTACCCTAATATTTAATATTTTTTTCAAGAATTATATATGGATCAAAAAATGAAAAACGTAACTTGATCGAAATCGAGTTAAAAGTTATTAAAAAGAATGGTATAAATTTTTCATTCCTTATTACTTATTTTTTAACGTGTTTAAAATATTTGTAAAATTGTTACTTATATTCATAAAAATTTTATTTTTTACTAATAATATATATTTTTCATT
The DNA here is from genome assembly GCA_030064435.1 of Trapa incisa. NCBI lineage: Eukaryota > Viridiplantae > Streptophyta > Magnoliopsida > Myrtales > Lythraceae > Trapa > Trapa incisa. The sequence continues at coordinate 21,144,851 of CM057776.1, read as the reverse complement.
ATTAATTTTTCGTCTATATAATCCATTTGAAATTATTCACTCGTACATGTTAAGTTATTATTAGATCGTAGATTAGTAAATAATATTAGAACGTGACAAATTGTATATTAATATAAGCCACAATCAAGTTCAGCTAACTAGGGCGGATGGTGGCGTCACGGAGTGTCTAAACCGTCACTTCGTAAAACATAGTGCGTCGTGATGCTTATTTAATTCTCTTATTTGAAGCTTAGGGTGGGAGATGGCAACTATTTCATGCCATTTATTAAAATAAAAAATGATAAAGCTCTAAGTTTTTGGTGGGAGTCCAACAAGCCATATTTATGATTGATTCGGTTTAAAACCACTTTCTAGATAATTTTATATTACATTATTTAAATGTTTGTTTAAAACTATAAAGTCAACGTTTCAAATGACATACTACTTTAATTGATAATTTCTAACATGTTTATCATACCTTATAGGTAAATCTATGTAAACTTTCTTATGTAAATCACCATTAAGAAATGAACTAATAATATATCATTTCATAAAATGATAATTCAACATGGCACATAAAGCAATTTAACAAGTTTTGCAACATATGAAAACTTTCTAAAAAAATTCCAATTGTGTTATTATGTGAGTCATTTTACCACTAGTCTAGTCTAATTATGTAGTTTTCAATCATTTCATATGCATTTAGCTTTATCTTATATACTCATTTATATCATACGGCCCTCTGTACTGAAAATGATACAATTCTCCACGTACTATTTCTCCCTAGTGCAATAATCTTCTTCTATACCCACTTGCCAATTTTCACCTTTGGTTACCTATAGATCTAATAGATACACAAGAAAAACAGAACCTACCATTAGTACGAAAACTAAACTTATTTCTATTATAGAATAATGTTGAAACATAACATAAACGTTCAAACATTATTAGATGTTAATAAGCATGCTTATTATTATATAGTTTCTGAATGGTGTCATATTATATATTTTTTATTACAAATTCTAATTATATGATATGTATCATAAAAATACAATCACTTCAATAAACATAAAAAAAAACCCATATTAAAAGATAAAAGCACGAGAAATATTTAATTTCATATTAAAACATATTAAAAATCTTCTCAATTACTCAAAATGTAATTAGCTGACACACTTTGTAATAATTCAATATTTTATTTATTTTCTTTAAAAACAATTTCAAGTTATTATTCAGTACAAAGGGACATTTAGCATGATTTTAAATTTGTATGTCATATCATAATAAGATCTACTACCATTTAAAAAATATGTAAACATCAAGGAATTATCAAAGAAATATAAACTTTCATATTGCCTACACTAGCAGAAAATTAACTAAACAATATATGACTTAACTAATTTGTAACACTTGTCAAGTTAAAATGGAATAAATGAACAACATGCACATGGTATAATAATATAGATGATTTCAAATATATTATTCTTACATAATGTACTATGGTTCTAATAATATTTGACAATTGGATTATTCACTTATCACATCTCAATTCAACAAAACAAATTTTATTAGAACAATCATGATAACATGTTGCATCATTATATATTACAGAAGAACTTTTAAGATCATTGGAAAGAAAAGAGTTAAAATAAAAATATGAAACTTACTAGATCACTTTATCTTGCAGAATTTTCGCTAGTTTCTATATTTTTTTATTCACTCCGCAATTAAAGCAAGGAAATCATTCATTGCACTTGTCATTCTTCAATCTAAGAACAAAAAATCACAACAACAATCATATCACATCTTGAAGAGTTTCTATTAAAAATATGTTGATTCTTTCATTAAAAAGAGAGTGTCCACTTCTATATTAAAAACTTAACTAATAGATAAAAAATTATTACAAAATTCTCTTTTTACTTTTTTTTCTCTACTATCAAAACGGGGAGGAAAACTATTCAATTTATAATATTGATTTACTTATAAAGTGGCCATGATAACAAATACAGTGATTACATCTTCATTGAATTGAAACATTTAAATGTCTCACTCCAAAAATCATTGAATTGCTTGGAAGTGTTTTATTAGCCCAAAGACTTTTATTCATCTACATGTACCATTAAACTAATCAATGCTTAAAAGTTAACACATCATTAATATGTGTATCATAATATAGAATATGACTTCAAAAATATCAATAACATAACTAATTCTTACTGTTTGTAACAAACTTTTGGTTGATAAATTTACCGTTCATAGGAAAGGGACTTCATTTTTATAAAATAAACATTTACATTCATATTTTTTTAGTCAAAACACTGAGAATTTATTTAATATCAATTTTTTTCATTTCATCAATTCTTTTAAACATCCATTTTAAATATTTTCAAATGGCATGTGCCATTTTCAAGGAGTAAGCACTTTATAATTTCCTTTGAAACTAAATTGACTATCTAAAAAACTACCATAATTTTATTTCTTGACCAATATTGAAAATTGGGTGGTTTAAAATTTTTACCATTTATAAAACTCACCTTATTTTTTTATGATAAATATATAATTATTGACACCAAATATAGTAATTTGATACAAAATTATGTAAAATGAATATGGATTTTGAAAACATAATCTAGTTTTATTGATTCAATTTTAGATCATATAACCTGAAATTGATTAAATAATTGATTTAATTTCATTTATATTATTATTAATTTCTTCCAATTTCATTATTTTTTTTGTTGTATTATCAATTTAAAATGTGATAAATATTGAAAACTAAATATTTTTCATTTCTATATCGCCTTATTACTATATTAATAAATTTTGTTGAAAACATTTGAAATGTTTCACTCAATAGAAAAGTTCTAGATTTCAAGTGGTGGGAGAGGGAGACTTTTGGATTTAGTTTGAGAAATAGCTAATAAAAAACTTCTATTTCATTCATTTAACTCTCAAATTTGTATTATTTATAAAAAAAATTAATAACTTGTAATTTGTTACAATTTCAACCTAACTCATGAGAAATAATTGAATTATAAAAATACCATTTCCACCTCTAATAAGATTTCAGTCAGTCCAATATCTCATTATAGAGGAGGTGACCTTAAGCCTTTAGTAGGTAATACATAGAGTTGGACTAATCTATCTATTAGTCATAATTTAATGAGGAATTTAGATCGTAGGTTGTGAATTAAGCACAACACCTTTGACTATTTTGAGGTCGTGGATGGGGTTGGATGACTCTCCCAAGGCTACTTGATCTCAGTTGTCATTTGAAGAGCTCTTGGTAAACAGGGCTGACTTGTATGGGGTTGTTTGGTCCGTTCATGGTCGATTGGAGGTATATTCCACCCTACAATGACTCCTAAGGAGGAGTTCCTGGTCTATGTAGCAAGGGATGGCATCATCCATGACACCCGTTTGTCGTATAGGGGTTAGATGCAGCCCACTGGGCTGGCTGAAACCTGATATAGGGGTTGCCCTATTTTTAGTCTTTTTGTATGGATTTTCTTCGCCTTCTTCGGTTGGACAAGGCCATGGCTTAGCCCAAGGACTGACTAAAGAATGGTGGCCGGAGATGGGCTAGTGGAGAAATAAATCTGGGAGAATTCATTTTCCTGGGTCAAATGGGTAGATTACAGATGAATGGTTTCAGTGACGGACCGACCGACCACCATTAAAGCCTCCGCTGAATCCATCACTCTCTTGGCAGAAAAAAAAAAAAAAAAAGATCCACTTCACTCACATCAGCGTCTATATATGAACGATCTACCTATCACTTTCTATCTGTTTTCTTCTTCAAATCTACCTTTTTTCTGTTGTTTAGAAATCTCCCTTTTTTTTATAAACAGAAATCTACCCTTTTTAGATGACAATTCACACCCTAAACTGCCCTCCCCAAATTTAGCTTTAACTGATTTTTCGATCCTCGGCGTTAATCTTGTCAAAGCCCCATCTCCCTGAGAAACCCAAAACCTTCTTCCCAGGAAATGGTTATATTGGGATTCAGTTGATTCTACAGGGGGACCGGCGATTGGAGTAGGGATTGGTCCGGGATCGTGAAGTCGTCACCCCAGTGGAGGACGGGGATCTTCTTGCGCCTCCGCTGGTGGTTCCGCCCGGAAAGATCCTACTTTGGCCTGCCGCCGCCGGATTGTTCCGCCAGATGCCGGAGCGGCTCGTGGCAGCGAAGGAACCTTCTTGTACTGTAATACCATGGCACCGGCGGCGACCACCGCTTTCTCTTTGATCGCCGCAGTTCTGTGGTGCCTCTTCACAATCAGCTCCGTTTTGGCCGAGTCTCAGAATGGGTCGATCTTCCAGACCAATACTCCTCCGCCTCCGCCTCCGCCTCCGCCTCCGCCTCCGCCTCCGCTGTTGAGATCTCCACCGCCTCCCCCCACCCCTATCCCTCCTCCGCCTCCGTTGATGGGATCTCCACCGCCTCCCTTCACCTTTCTCCCTCCCCCTCCGCCCTCTGAGTCACGGAGATCGCCTCCAGACCACCGCAGCAGACCACCACCATCCCCTCCACCGCAAAAGTATGAGATGAACACTGGGAAGAAGGTCGGTCTGCTCTTGATTGGGATCTGTGCGATACTGCAGATTGTGGTGGTGGGGTTCTTGGTCTACAAGAGGCGACAGTTCCTGAAAGTGAAGGATTGGATACCCCACTGAAAAACGGAAGATGGAATTCATTTGTGGTTGGAGAGATCGATTCCTGATTGAATGTACTGATTAATCAATTCATAGATAGGAAGAGTGAGTGGCAATCACAGGCATTTAGCTGTACAAATTACACGAGCTGAAGGTTGGGTTCTCTGTTCAGGATCATTAGGCGATCAGGTGATTAAAAAAATGTGTTTTCTTCGAGCGCCGTTTACTTCTTGCCCGGGTTGTTCAATATTCATTTCTCTCCTCCTTGATTGTTCTTCGTCTCTATTCTTTTTTCTCTCACATTTTCATTGCCTAGTTGGTTGTTTCTAGTATTTCTTGCTACTTATTTCTACTAACACTGGAACTCCCATAAGTTCCAGATGTGGCTGACATCCATGGCCAAATTTCTGGTGTTAGAAGTTGCTTGTAAGTTAACCTTCTAAAAGCCACATGTTCTGGAGAAAAGTGGATTGAAGAAAGGGACCCATGAGCTGGTTCTTTCATCTTGACATCTCAAGACTTCCTGTTCGTTAGAACCTTAACCTGTGTCAGCTGCATAAATTAGTCTTTTAGCAATAAATGTTTCGCTTCCCAATCAGCCTTCTTCACTTTTGATGGTGTCTTGTGGGACAATTACCTTGAAAAGGAGTTGGCTGCGTTTAGCTGTAAAGGCATTCTTATGAGCGCTCATTCAAGCTCAATCATTTGGAGATAAACGAGCTGTTATGCTTTTTCACTTTTAGTTTGCCTGCCTGGTTGGTACTTATAAGAACATTTCTCTAGTTCACATACTGTCAACTGGCAAAGTTATATTCCCGGACGGACGAGGCAATTTGTCTGGGTTGGCAGTTTTTTGGTCCGTCTCTGTCACATGGCCCGATTTCGATCTGCAGGAAGAGAACATCAGAAAAGTGGTGCTTTCTCAGCACATGAATCTCAGCACATCATAGCAAGACTAGTATCATCAACGGATCACATTACAGTTAGGCTAGCTAGCTACAAGAATACAATCACAGATAGACTCCAGGCTTTTGCGGGAAATGTTATAAAGTGTTCAATTCATACTAGAGGGATTGAGCAGCTCTTAGATCTTATAATAATAGCTATAGAAACTTGGGCCATTTGCCTCGAATATGTAAAGCCTCGCAAATACATTCTCACAGGATTATATACTTATTTTAAAACATTATCAATTTTCTGGATGTCTCCTTTTTTGTTATTCACTATAAAGCTAACTTCCTATGTACAATTAGAAAAGCATAGAAATTTTTGGGTTAATGATCACCCCTTAGATTTTTTTCTCCAATGGGTGACTTGTCTAATATGTCTCACATGAAATTCATAATTATTTAATATCGATATATGGGATGTCAATTGGTCGGATTGGGTTTTACCTTATCCAAATCTGAACCTGCGAGTACTCAAAATTCGGGTTCAAGATCCTGGACCCGAATTCAAATCCGAATCTCTTTGGATTTTGAACTCGGATCCCGCAACTCGGACACCACGGGATCCGAACCCGAGTCGATTCCTGGATCCAGGCGTCACGGGTCCGACCCCAAAGTCCGAGTCGGGTCACGGACCCGGATGCCACCATCAGATACGATTATATGACGAAGGTGGTGTACAAGAAAGTCAGCTGAACGAATAAGAACAGTGCAGTCTTTTCCAGAAAAGTGGTTGATTTTCCCTAAATATTGTATCAGCTCGGATGCTATAAGGTATGAGTTACTAGAATAATAATATTTTAAGTTATACTTACAAGAGTTGGTCTTACAACTAGTTATGTCAAAATTTTGAGTCGGGTTTTCTTTGGCCCACATCGAATGCACCCAAAGTTCGGGTCCACTTGAGCGGGTTCGAATCCGAAATTCGAGTCCGTTCAGGGTCCACTTGGATCCCTTATCTCTGCTATGTTCTCCATTGGTCGCATCACTACAGGGCTAATGCCTGCTTAGCCATCTAAAATTTTGTAACTTTGTTGTGCTCTATTAAATGGTTAGCTGAATTGGAGGTTCAATCGTTTCTGGATTCCATTGCAGAAAAAAAAATAAACATGATCTTGCTCTTGTTTCATATGTGTGCTCAGTCTTGCCATCAAATTGTTATCTTTGTTGTTGAAACAATCAATTCCCATACCAATTGGCAGTTCATTCTTGTATGATCAATGGAGATTCACTTATAAGAGTTCATCCTCATGATACGTAGAATTTAATTGATCGTGTGTTGCTTGGCAGATGCGAAATAATTCTTCAATCGGGGTATAACTGCACTATCCGTGTGTAGAAGAACATAGCAAATACAAGGCACAGATGCAAGAAATCGAATACTTCAACCCAAAACAACATTCTTTAACTACAAATGTGCAAGTTCCATTATTGTTTTTATTCATAGAAGGTATGGCAGCCTGGTCCATTAACCAGTCTAGAAGTTTTGTAGCTATATCAGATTGGATTGGAGCATAACTCCATATACACACGTGGTTACAGCTTCAGATTCTCAGAAGCTAATGTATGTTCTTCTATGCTAGGCATGGTGTATGCCAATTTTCTTGTGTTTTTTCTGTACATATGTTCTTCAGTGGGAGAGGAAAGGCTTCCATTGTCATATGTGACGGAGTTTCTGTAATCAAAGTTCATCAGCACAGAATGGATGGTTTGGTTGAGTACATTATTGGTTGAATAAGAGTAAAACTTAGAATGTGGCCTGAAACAGCAAATCCACTGGCAACACGAGTTGTACAAGCACGACAAAAACCACTTCTCTCCGTGCTCATTTCGAACATTGCCTTTCTCTAATTATGGTAAAACAAATATGAGTCTTCAGATATTTTGTTTTTGCTCTCGGGCAGCAAATGAAGGTAAAACTACCGAGGATGCTGATAGACTGAACCTCATTTACTCCGAGCAAGGTGCCTGAAATCCTTTCAAAAGTTCAATGTTTTGTTGCCTTGAGATTGATATTGGGACTCGATTTGGGACCTTCATAAGGACCAATTTCGTCACCTTCCTTAAGTCAGGTACTTAAGGAAGGATCCGAAATGGGTAATTAGTTTAGAACCCAACTTCAGCCCAAACTGTTTCTATTGAGTAAAAATAATTTTATTATTTTATATATATATGATTATTGACTATATTTAGTATAAAATATTATTTAATCACCACAATTTTTTAAAAATTGACATGAGTTCCATATCTTTATTGTTAAACTTAAAATTAATAAAAATAACTTGACAAATTTAAAATATTTAATTATTATAAATTTCAATCAAATTATATTAAATACAAATTAACATAGTAAACCACAATACAAAATACATTAAATAATCAAACACGTCTTGTTCTAGCTTGATCATCACCATCACTAATAATTTGGAACAAAAAATCTTCATTTGTATCATAATCAATCTTATCAATATTACCATTTGTTGTAAAAACCCTAAAAAACTCTAAAATTTAACAAATAAAATAAATTATAATAAGAGAACATGACTATATAACTGTAGAAAAGTACAACACTAAATAAATTATTTTTTTTTGTATTCAACTTTGTGAATAAATAAGTGTTTCAACTGCATAATCGGCAAGTCGACTACGAGATAAACTGATAATCTACCTGCTAATACTAAATACTAATTATGAAGCAAACATTGCAATCATAATATCCAATATTTCTTTATCCATCTTTGATAATATTGTATATAAAAGAGAATATTTTTTTCTATTAATCAAGTATATTGAATCCATCTACATCGTGTATCACGTCATCATCCAAATATAAGTCCAACTCACATTTTGATTTTTTTTCCTTTTTTTTTCTTATTTTGCTCAAATTTAATAAAAGAATAAAATATATTTTTTTGCTACAAGTTAATTCCACTACTTGTATGCATGCATCATTTTCAAGTGTTTGAAGAGTGTTTTGTTCTCCAGTATTGATATATTCAGCAAGTAGTATCTTTAATGCATTCACAATTATGGTTATTTCTTGTTCTTCCACTTCATTTTATTATTTATCAAAATAATATGCTAAAATGTCCATCTTCAATTGTGGATTAAAAATTGTTGCAATTCCTAATATAACATTGACTTTCAACTAATATTTCTCAATTTTTTTTTTATTATTTCAATAGCCATAATCTCAATGTATAGTATACCATAATACATCCACCCACTAATATAAGTTTTGAACGAATAAACAATAGATATATATGAAATTGCAGTGGGATAACTTCTACTTGAAAAAATATTAGTGGCATCGTTAAACACACTTAGTTTGTCAGTAATCTCATTTACCATTACCCAATTTAATTCACTAGGCAAATATCTATATTGTGCATCACGCAACTTGAAACGAGGAAAAACATTATTGGTTTATTTCATATTCCCCTAAATTGAGTCATTTTATTTCAAATGGGCAAAAAAATAAGCTGGTCCATTATTGGACCCACCCTTCGGGCCCACTTTCTTGGACACGTGCCTCGAGCCTAGCAAGTAGGACCCAAAACTCAGGTCTTAGGTCCATTGTTCGACATAGACTTGCGTACTCTATAGGGTTTGGGTCCAATAAGCAAATCCAAACTCGAGCAGACCTAGCCATTCTCAGGTTTGCTCGAGTTGGGTGCGGGAGCGGGTCTCGAGTCTACTTGACATCCCTGCTTACAACACCATAGCCCATAGAGATGTCAAGCAAAAGAAGATGAGATAGTGTAGCAATGAGTGTTGTTGTCACACCTCGTCCTGGTTTGGTCAGAGCCCTATAATCAACCCGCCACCATTTCGTGAGTCACAATGGTATCTCTACCAAGATAGTTCAAGAAAGGTAAATACTTCCCCGTACATATGTTTTCCATAAAAAAATTTACAAAATAACTAAATAAAAATTTACCTCCTTACGGTACTTCTGACTTGCTCCTCTAGCTTTCACTTTTCTTAACGGGAAGGTTTTCCCTGAAAAAGGGTTTAGGGGAGTGGGTGAGTTCTACAACTCGGTAAGGGGTAAATTTCGCGGTATACTTTAAACAAAAATTTTTGGTAGTTTATTTATTTACAACCATTATTTATGTTGGTTCATCACGCAAACACCCACCTTTTTTTTATCATCAAAAGGGTTCACACATTCGCAAATCAGTCTCCAACTGCTCCACTTGTGGTCTGTAGCGCCTTTATCGACCACCCTTGGTAGAAGATCTCACCTTCTTACAGAAGTTTGAGTGAGGTTTATCGCCCATCCCTCAGACCTCAGTGTTCTCCGTGTCCGCTATAGTGGGACGAGACCTCTCGTCGTGCTTACTCAGTCTCAATGTGCATGAAACTCCCTGAGCTTCCTAACTTACTGAATGAAAAAATTCTCTTATACTCCCTGGGTCGTCTAATAGCCATTGGAACCAGAACTACCCCATATCGGGCGTGTCATGCCTCGACCCAGTTTGGTCAAATCTCCATGATCAACCCGTCGCTCCCTTGGTTTTAAGAGAGGTTTCCTCTTCTATATTCAAGAGGAGCCAAGCATACATTCAAACAATGTTCCCTGCAATAGCTTAAATCAATCTCAACAAGTTTAAAAGGAACTTTAAGCATAATTGACGGAGAGTACATTTTCAAGCTCTCTTTCATTTTATCTCCTTACTACTAAAAAAGAGTAAAGAGAGTGAGTGAGTTCTACAACTTAGTGAGCGGGTTTTGGTAGTGAGTTTTTAGTCTACCATGCCAATGTTAACATTTTCTTTTAAAGAGTGTTTTCTCAAATTCAAGTTTCTAAAAACTATTTTTCCATTTCCATATTAGGTGTGTTTAGCTCTCTTAGCCCATCCCCTTACCTCGGGAGGCGTTTAGCAAACAAATGCACACCCTTCATCAGGAAGGGTACACATATTCGTAGTTGCAATCCGTCCACTGCACCCACTTATGGATCGGAGCGTATTTACTGTTCCCCAAGATAGAAGCCCGTCCACTTCTACCCTAGGTCTGAGTGGACGTCCCAGACGTCCGACCCTTAAACCCGAATGCCACTTTGTGTCTGTATGAGGACGGAGACTGTAAACCCCACACTTTTGAATTAAGGAAAACCGGGAAAAGAACCGGTCAAACCGAGTAAGAAAATCGAGCCGGTTTACATTTGGGAACAAGCAATATGGAAATTTGCAACTTTCGAGTGATCCAAAGGGTTCATTAAACCTTAAAAAAGAAATTTAAGAAAAATTAGAAGATAAAAACCAAATTGGTTTAGGTGAACAAGATTCCATAAAAACCCAAAATTTCTGTCAAAAAATTTTTATGCGAACATACGCCTTATCATAAATAACTATAAATTAATATATATTTAATTATTATAATTAATACCAATAATTTAAATACCTAAATTAAATTATTGGAATTAATACCAATAATTTATGACAATATTAATACTAGTAATAAATCTCTCCCATTTAATACACGGGTTTTACACCTATATAAAGAGATCCTCCCCATTCATTCTCCTCACACCCGAACACTTCTCTCTCTCTCTCTCTACTGCTCCATTTCCTGGTGAAGCTCGAACTAGAGCTTCGACTTGAACAAAGGTCGGGCTCTTTAGAACCGGGGAGAAGGCAGCTATCTGGTAGCAAATTCCAGTCAATCCGAGAATCGTTGGAGAAGCGTCGGCATGATGGAATAGTGAAGCAGCTCCAGCGAACCGAAGCTGCCCTATTTCGGCTAAGTTGAAATCGGCCATTTCAAGCCCTTCTCAGGCCAAACCAAGCCTTCCCAACACTTCCTCAGCTCTCCCATGGCCGAATTATGACTGAAAGGTAAGCCAATTCGGCTCCCCTCTACAATTTATGGTCGGTGCTAGAGAGAGAACCGACAGAATTTCAATGATGAAATTCTAACTCAATTCAGCATCAATTGATGCAATTCCTGATTCTAGGATGATCCTCAAGATGAGAGCTATCTGCCCAAATCGAAAGCTCGAACCGTCGTGCCTTCACCGGTGAGTAATCGAAGCTTTCTCTCTCTATAGTTCATTTTCCGACGAAGCTCCGTTTGAGCTCGTTCCGGCATTAAAACTTGCGGTTCACATTTCTAAATAATCGTATGAACATGTAGAAACTCAATTTCAACTTCAGTTTCAACAATTGAAAATGTTTGATGGGTCAATTTGATAAAATCAAATTCAGCTATGTTAAGAAGTTGGAATTGGGAGAAAATTGGGGATTTTCGAAATTCAAAGGACAAAAATAAAATTTTATGAAATTGAGGGTTAATTGGGCATGGAAATAATGTTGGAGGACCAATTGAGGAATGTTGAAATTTTTGGGGCAAAATTTACCATTTTTGTAAAGGAAAGGCAAAATGGTAATTTTGGAAAAGTTGGGGGACCAAATTGGAAATTTGGGAAATTAAATCCCTTTTTGTGAAATGAATAAATTAAGGTCCTATGATAAATTTTAGAAGTTTCGGGACTCAATTTGAGGAAAAATCAGCATTTGGGACTTAAAGTTAAAGATAAATAACTTTAGGGAACTAATTGCAAATAAATGAAAGTTTGACTTTCTCATTCATTTGGAATGAATGAAGGTCATTAGGCCAAATGATAATAAACTAAGATGTTCATATCGTGTAGGAACACGAAATACCGGGAACGCCAGCAAGAACATGCTCGCGTGCATACTAATAACCGGTCTAGTGGAATTCACAGCATTAACGGGTGAGTGGGTTTACTAACATCATACCCGGTTGGGATGATGAGCACAACTTAAAATTTAAAAACCACTTACCGGTTGTGAGTGGGATTATATATATCATACTCGGTTGGGGATGATAAGTACCTTGGTATAAAAACCCACTATTTAGTGGTATTTTAATCATTACCACTTAGAGAAAGTGATGTGAAAATATTGCGGAAAAACTATTTATCGGTTGTAAGTAGATCATACCCGGTTGGTATGATTAGACTTCCTCGAAGGAAGTTGAAAACCCGTTCATTGTTTATGAACGGAGATGTCCTTACACCGGTCGGTATAATGGATAGTGAAAACCTATTTTGTCAGAAGTGCTCTCCCATTACTGTATGCCAATGCTTAAACAATTTGGGAGACCTTCTCGACGGGACCTCGAATAGCTGTGATAGGTCAGGGCCTCGGTTTTGGAACTTGGGGCTAAATGCCCAATTTTGAAAATCTCGTACAGTGGGCCCAAGGCCAGTTGGCACGAGCAGGAGCTCGTAAACAAACATGACATATGTGCCATAAAACTTAATAAGTGAATTGTTTGGCCATGGTACCAAGATAGGACCGACATGCTCAGTCAACTAGCGGCAGTGCGACATGACAGGTCAACGGACCAATTAAGACAAACAACAGCGGGTTGAGTTGAGAGTCGGGGCCGTTGGACCAGTGACATCACAGATTACATGGCAATATGAGAAAACATTGTTTGTGCATGCACTGTGAGTACGGGATCATCAAGATGCCCATGAGGGATAGTGATGCGTCCTAATGGCACTGGACGACCTGGTGGCTATAAGGGCAGTTCATCGTTCCAGGTGTCTATGCGAAATTTGGAGTAGCACCAAGCGCATGAGACCGGGGTGGGGACAGGATAAGGTCTCTGTCCTCATACGGACACGAAGAAGTTATTTTGGGATTGTGGGTCGGATGTCGTGTACATCCACTAATTCCCAGGGTAAAAGTGGTCGTACTTCTATCCGAGTGGCAGGAAAAGTCGCTCCGAAGCCACTAGCGAGTTCAGCAGTGATACTGACTTGCGAATGTGTGTAACCTTCATGATGAAGGATGTGTGTTGGGTGATAACACACCGGTAACTAAGAAATAATGGAAAAACCCAAATTTTTAAATGAATGAATTTTTGAAAAGAAAGGAGTCTGGCACACTCCATATAAATGTTTTTCTTAAAAGTTAAAAGTAGACCTTTGAAAACCTATTCACTAAGTAGTCGTATTCACCCCCTCCCTTATATCCCTTTCAGGAAATCCCAAAAAGCCTACCCTGAAAGACCATTAACTAAGATGCCTGTAAGACAGGTATGTAAAGTTTAAAATTTCATGCAGTTTTGATTATGCTATTCTAGGAAATGGTGCAGGTTTAAAGGACGCCTTACTCTTTATGGATTATGATAAGGAGAAACCCTTTAATAAACTGGGAGAGTGACGGGTTGTTCATGGGGATCCGACCAAAACTTGGTCGGGGCGTGACAGAGATCTCATCCTGACCCCACCCCAGTCTCATGGCAAGAAGCTCCTAAAGTTTCACAATTGACTAGCAAGACAAACTGCCCTTATCACCCCCATGTCGTCCAACAACCCTTGGGACCATCACTACCCTCTAGGGCGTCTTGATGGTCCCGTACCATAAGTGCATGCATAAACAAGAGTTTTCACATAATAGCCATCATCTTTGGTGTCAATGGTCCAACGGCCCAACACTCAACCCGACCTACAACTGTTTGTCTAGGTCGGTCCATCGACTTGGCCCTAACACAATGTCGCCAGTCCATCGAGCAATGTCGGTCCTGACTCGGTACCGTGGCACAACACACAATCAATTTCATTAGACATTTTCATAGCTCTTCTTTGTCACGCCCCGACCCGATTTGGTTGGATCCTCATGATCAACTCGTCGCTCCCTTGGTTTAATAGCAGTTTCCCACTTTCTTTAATTAAGAGGAGTCGGGCGTAATTTTAACATTGTTCCTTGGAATAACATAAATCAATAAAAATATGAGTTTAAAATAACTTTTAAGCATACTTGACAAATGGTAGATTCGAGTGTTTTTCTTAGTCATTTGTTCTACTCCTAAAAATGGATATAAAAAAGGGATGAATTTCTACAATTCAGTGAATTGGTGTTGGGAGTGAGTTTTCATAAAATAACTTTTAATCGGAGTGTGTAAGACTCCTTATTTCTTTTTAAAATATTATTTCCTCAATTTCTGGTTTTCAAAACCCTTTTTCCTCATTTTCCACATTATGTGTGTTTAACAGTCAACACACACCCTTCATCAGGAAGGGATCACATATTCGCAGGGCAACCCGTCCACTGCACCCACTTGTGGCGTCGGAGCAACTTTACCGGCCAACTAGATAAAAGTCCGTCCACTTCTGCCATGAGTTTGAGTGAATGTTCATGACATCCGACCCTCAAACCAGAAATCAACTCCATGTCTATATAAGGACAAAGACCTCATCTCGACCCCACCCCAACCTCATGTGCATGAAGCTACGTCGAGCTTCCCTAACTACTAGCACGATAAACTGCCCTTATCTCCACGATGTCGTCTAATAGCCCCTAGGACGCATCACTACCCCCTTGGGCGTTTTGATGGTCCCAAATCTCAAGTGCATGCACAAACAATAGTTTTCCACAAAACCATCTATATTTGGTAACACTAGTCCAACTACCCCGACCCTCAACTCGATCTGTATCTGTTTGTCTAGGCTGGTCCATCGACCTGACTCTAACGCACTACCGCCAGTCCATCGAGCATGTTGGTTCTGTTTTGATATCATGGCGAAATCACATAATTCATTTATTAAGAATTTGCATTTATTTAATATATCATGTTTGTTTACGAGCTACTGCTCATGCCAACTAGCTTTAGGCCCACTGTACGTGATTTTCCAAAATCGGGCATTTTAGCCCCAAAAGTTCCAAAACCGAGGCCTCTGGCCTATATGAGTTGTTCTAGCTCTCGTAAAAAAGGTATTCAAAATTTTTTTGTATTGGCACATAGTTAGGGGAGAACTATTCTAATAAAATAATTTTTCAATTAACAACACCAATCGGGTGTGATGATATTTACATTTTCAACCGACAATTGAGTTTTCTCTTTTATTTCAAAAAGTATATAATACCAACCGAGTATATGTTTGTATTGAGTGGTTTGAATGGATTTGCTATTGAGGTAAAGTGATTATTTTGGAGTGGAGGTGAAATTATGGGTTTAGATGTATTATTAACTTCAGATATATAGTTTGAATGAATAGTGTAAGCGCAAATTATTAATAGTGTAAGACAAACATAATTTTAATGAGTATATTTTCAAAAAATTATCTAAACATTAGTTGAATAAATTAAATTAGCATTTGTTGTTTGCTTTTATTATATGCAATAATAGGTTTATTTAATATCTCAAAATCTATATATAAAAATACAACAAATATAATATATATATATCAATACATAAATATAATATATCAAAATTTAATTATATTTAAAAATAATAATTAAATATAAAACATAAAACTTAACGTATATAAATATTAAAAAAATTACTATAAATAGGCACAATAACTAATTTAAAATGTATAAAAATAGTAAATATAAACCAATAAACAAATATATAATATATTATATAAATATTTGTAGATAAAAAAATTATAAATATATTTCAAAAATAGTTAACTAAGTTTATTTAATTAAAAAATAAAATTAACCTCAATAGTGCAGCCAAGTATATAGTAAATAGAAATAAGAAAAAAAGATAATTTTTTGTATTATATATATATGACAAATAATGATATTAATTTTATTTAATATTATTTTCATTAAAAAAAGTACATTTATTTTAAACTATTTCAAATTCCAAAATTATATAAATTACTTTTTTTATTGTAAAAAATGGGTTTAGAGCGATTTTAAAGGATTTTTTAATCACTTCCGATTCCAACAAAAAAAATTATCAAATTAAAAAAGTTCACTATTTAAATCACTAACTCCAAATTATTACAAACCTCTCAATTTAAATATAGGGTTAATTCACTTTAAAATATTTAATTTTTTATATTGAAATATTTAGGAGGGTTGAGCAGTATCGCTATAAATTAATTTTTTTTATTTAATTAAAAATATATATTAATATAATAAATGTCACCCACACCAATATGTACACGTAACAAGAATAAACCCTAGTGTTAGAGATTTTTGTCATTTCAATAATAATGATATAATAATATTACTTATTATAACAAAAATTAAGTTATTGAAAATTTAATATACAACAATAACCAAGTTTATATTTATAACTTTTTAAATATTATAAATAAAAATATACTATATAAATATTATTATTAATTATATATTTATAGAATATAAAAATTATTAATAATTTAACATGAAAATTCATTATACAAAATTTTATTATAAACTTGTTTTAACATAATTTTATTAATAAATTAATACATATTTATAAATTTTAAAATAAATAATAAGATAAAATATAATTATAATATAATATTTGGATACAATCTAATATAATATATATTAAATAATCTTAATTCGAAAATCAATATCCTAAACTATTGATACTCTATAAAAATCACCTCCACTAACCAATTACTTCTCATTGTTAGCCTAGTGTCTCCGCCTGACATTTAAAAGTGAAAAATAAAATATAATATAATATAAATTGTTTATCATACTCCTTAAACCCTACTTTCTTGGTTGTACTCTCCGAAGGCAACTGCTTGGGAACTCGAGTCAAACCCTTAATTTGCTGAATCTCCTCTCCGTGCCACCTTCTTCTTTTCTGCGGCAGAGTTACTTAATTCTAATGAAAGTTTCTTGTTGGCAGACACTGAACACAGTTTCCCGTATCACCGGTTGAAAAAGGAAGCATGTAGTATTCATTCTGATTGTTTTGTTTCACTTACAATGTGTGTTTTTCGGGAAGGACGTGACGGGACAGGATAGGATGCTCGTGTTGTTTGAGACACCTGCAGGCTTTGAGCTGTTTAAACTATTGGATGAAGGGAAGTTCTCCACAGTCGATGTGATTCTTCCCTTACTAAGCTGTTTATCATCCTCGATTGTTCTTATTAACATACAGATGGTGGGCACATTTTGGATGCCATCTTTGATGTATGTCTTCTTTAATGATTCGCTTCCTTGTTTGCCTTCAGGACCTGTCAAAGGATTTCTCATCTGCTGAATCTACCAAAAAGTTCTGGTTGATTACAATTTTTTTCGTCATTCTTTGGGTTCTTTTATGGATCTGCCTTAAGGAGTCCGTCTTAGGCATGCTTAAATGTAAGAGCTATAACTTTTGACCGGAACTGGTTATTAGCAGTTAAAGTGATCCGGTAGAATGCACCATATAAAATTGTCCTTCCTTAATTATGTTCAAAAGTGTTCACTTCTGAAATAGGTTTGCCAAAAAACGTTAGCAATGCTGAACAAAGTTATCCTAAATTTTCAAGGAACTTTCTTTAATGTTTTTTTTGTTGGGATCTATAACTTTTGACTGGCAGCTGTGATCACCAGTTATAAGGGTCTTGTAGAATGCAACATATAAAAGTGTACTTATATTCCAAAAAATGTTTGCCTTATAAATAGTTTTAAGAAACAACTACAGAAAGAGGGCTGACAATGCTGAACAAATTTATGCTAAACTTTTAGGGAACCTTCTTTACTTCTCCCTTTTGTGTCCAGTAGAGTTATTTACCTTCATTATGCTGTTTGTTTGAGAGGTTAATTATTTAACTTACCTTGTTTTATGTGTATGGTTGTCTGATCATAAAAAATATAAACAGGTGGTGAAGTTGAAAGCTTTCTCAAAGTTTGATAATACTGCAGAAGCTCTGAAGGCAACCACATGTTTGATTGAAAGCAGACCTTACAAGGGTCTGCGCAAATTCTTAAAATATCACTGTGATGGAGAAACATTGGGCGATGCTGATTCAAAACTTGGCAATGTAATTAAAGATATGCTGGTATGCGGCACTAGAAATCATGGTCATGGTAATTTAGACTTTTTAGCTGAATCAGGCAGAAGTATGATGCTTGACTTTATTGTTTGAATTGCAGCAAATTGAATGTGTGCATAACAGTGCTGTCATGGAGTTAATGCCCAGCCTGCGGAGTCAGTTGGCTGAACTCATAACAGGTCTTGCGGTTCAGGATTCGTGCTACCCAGTGAATTTTAATTAGAAACAGGTTATGATTCGTGCGACCATAAGTTTTGGAAAGTTTCTTTCAGTCTCATATGCCATTGGTTATAGAAATTATATATTGTTCAACTAATTCAGATATTGTGATTATGTGGTTGTCTAGTCACGGGTTTGATATTTTAATAATTGTCTGTAGTATTAATTTTCTTCTCTATTGTAGGTGGATACAATGATCATCCAAGCAATAGGCTTGCTTGATGACCTGGCTAAGGAGCTCAATACATATGCAATGAGGGTTCGAGAGTGGTATGGGTGGCATTTCCCCGAGCTTGCTAAGATGGTGCAAGATAACATTCTTTATGCCAAGACATTAAAGATGACGAGTAACCCTGCTAATTCCACAAAGCTTGATTTTTCAGAGGTATATGAAATGATTGTAATTGAATTCAATAGTTTAGCCTTGTGTTACATAGAAATTGCCAATTTAATTTGCTTTGCTTTTATGAGATATTTTGATTGTTTTGTATATGACTCTAAGGTTGTTCTTTTCTGATCATTGGATTTTGTGCCAGAAGAGGTTGAGGCTGATCTAAAGGAGGCAGCTATGATTTCCATGGGAACTGAAGTTAGCGATCTTGATTTTATATAATATAATAAATTAAAAGTTGTTTATATGGATCACCTTTTTTTTTTTTATTTTTTTATAAGGATTGTTCAGAATTAGCTGATGTAATTGATCGGTCAGAAGAATTAGCTGACTGAGTATGCATCTTCTTTTTTATTTTTTTTTATTTTGGGTTAAAAAATCTTACCTAATTATTTTTGCCATTAAAATAATGATCATGTCCGATTAAATAATTTCCTAAATTAATATTCAAAATATATATCTGCAATATTTCAGTAATCTCATAATCTGTCCGTTAGTATCTCAAATTCAAATTTGCAGCCAAGGAGTATTGGATACTTAAAGAGCAATCCCCTTTCCCTCACTATTCATACTCTTCAAGACAATATTGCCAGAACCCATTTGTCAACAATCAGGTTCCGCTTTCTCTTCTTTTCATTGAAATTTAATATCCTGTTTTTCATTCTTTATTTTATATTCTCTCTGTGGGCGGGGTTGAAATCATCTTGGTTCAACGTATATATTTCCAGATTTTATGGGTTTTCAGGACAATTATGCTCTGTTGGAATTGATGATGTTGGATGATTATTTGCATCAAATTTCATGGGTTGCTGATGTCAAGGGTGTTTTTTGTCTTGTTAGGACAATAGACGTGGTGAATAGATGGCATCTCTTGTCAAATTTGTTGTGCCTCCTAAAGGTTTTGAACAGAAAGGGAAGAACTACTACGAGATATGGAAGATTATATTCGAAATCGACAATCGGTACATCCCCATCAAGCCGGTCGGCAGAGGCTCCTATGGTGTTGTCTGCTCTGCGTATGACCAGAAGACTGGTGAGGAAGTTGCCATAAAAAAGATCTCCAACCTGTTTAGTGGTCCATGTACTGCAGTGAGGACCCTAAGGGAGATCATGATCCTCCGGCAAATGAGACATGGTAATGTTATCTCCCTCAAGAAGGTGATGCTGCCTGCCAAGAAGACCAATTTCAAGGACGTCTACCTGGTTTACGAGTTAATGGAAACTGATCTGCATGACATTATATCATTGGGGCAACCACTTTCTAAGCACCAGATTCAGTACTTCATCTTCCAGGTATTTTTCATATATTAATTAAGTTTGTGCATACCAAAGATATGAATTCAATCTCATGATTTGTTTCATATATTTACCTTATGTAGATACTCTGTGGCCTCAAGTACCTGCACTCTGCCAACATTCTACATCGGGATCTAAAACCCGCAAACATCCTCGTCAACAGAAATTGTGATTTGAAGATATGCGATTTTGGGTTGGCAAGGGCCAGTGCACGGGATGAGTATGAGTTCATGACGGAGTATGTTGTCACCCGCTGGTACCGTGCACCGGAGCTCCTCCTCTGTAACTACAACTACGGACCTGCAATTGATGTATGGTCTGTGGGTTGCATATTTGCAGAGATTCTCAGTCGGAAGCCTTTCTTTCCTGGAGTGAATTCTATGGACCAACTGAAGCTTATAATCTGTGTGCTTGGAAAACCGGGAGAAGATGATATAGCATTACTCCAGAGCTTCCGGAGTAGACAATTCATCCGATCCTTGCCATATGTCAGATCAATTCCCCTATCATCCTTCTTACCCTCTATTGATCCTCTTGCATTGGATTTACTAGAGAAGATGCTCGTGTTCAATCCAAACAAGAGGATCACTGTACTCGAGGCACTGCAGCACCCTTATTTGACAGGTCTCTACAGTCCCGAAATTGAAGGCACATCTCCCGTGGATGTGAATGTGAATCTGGAAAAGGGTACTAAGGAAAGTATTATAAGGGAGATACTATGGAGTGAGATGCTTTATTTCCAGTAGAATTTTTTCCTTTCTGCCATGTTATGTTGTGATGAGCTTATATAGTACATTGAAATATATTGTACAAATGATTCTTTTTTCAACTTGATGAGATCAAGTGGATATTATAAACAATGATATAACTTTCCTTCATGCTCACAAGGAGCTCATCTCTCTTTATGAGTAGACTTGGTTCTTATGTAGCATTAATGTTAAAAAATTTTACTAATAATTATATGAGATTTTTAAAATATATTTTTACCCCAATATTTTTTAATATATTTTTTAATTTCGTTTTTGGCACCATAACCTTATGATAGTCTCACTGATGCGAACCTCGCCAATATGCTGACAATACCCTACACCAAATATGGTAACGATCCCAAGACTTTCACGACACAAGTACGAAAAGATGGAATATACCTTGTTTATGTGAGAACAAGGTATGAGATATGTAGACGCCACACCCAAATCCTCTAAGAAGAACTCTTAGAAAACCTCGGGTGATAAGTCTTGATTGCCTGAACGCCACATGTAAAAACCTGATAAGTTCAAAAGCTCTTTTAAGATAGAAAGAAGACAAAACCTCACAAGATATAAATTCCAAAGTGTGTTTCTCCAATGTTGTGGAGTATGCCTTTTATAGGCTCAGAAAACAACCAAATGACCCAGAAAAAATATATTATGGTTATAAGCTAACCTTATCTAATCTGACTACTTAATATTATTCTAAAAGATTTATTATATTTATAAATCTCTCCTTATTAATTAAATCTGGATCTTCTGTTGGGCTCATCTTGGGCTCTTCATTTGGGCTTCTATTGAATATTCAGCAATCTCTTTAATCAGCCCATATAAAGCTTTTTTTTAATTTTTTAGTCCTTGATCTTGTGATTGGACGCTCTTGAAATCTCAAGTGATCATTTATCCCAATTGGTGACAAAGTGTTCAGCTCCATTGCAGGTCTGGTTTATTGAACTTGTGAATTCGTACTCTATTTAGTCGGATTCACATCACTCACACCCTTCAGCAGTGCTCCCAATTAGAGTTTTAAATCATAGCCGCCCAGCAAAATTAAAATTTTTTAAGTAATATAGAACTAAATTTTAATAACTATATATGTGAAATATAATGGGTTAGCATAATATACCAATTTAAGATTATCACCATATTATTATCATAATAAATTTTATTTATTATATTTTATGGAGATAAGTCAAAACAAGAAAATAAGTATTAGTACTCTAAATTGTTAGAAGTTAACATTGGATTCTTTAATATAAAGGCTTAATCCATAAATTAACTAAAACTTAATTGTTATTAATCTCTCTAATTTATTCAAAATTTTTGCCCTTAAATCAAAATTTTTGTTTTTTAATAAAAAATAGACAAAATTGATATTTATAGAAAATTACTGTACATGTACATAAAATTAAATTTTTAAATTTTAATTATAGTATATTATTTTATGTAAATAAATTAATATTGTTATAAATAAAATAGATTTTATATAAAATTATAACTTTTTTATTTATAAAAACTATTTATTGTATTATAAGTTAATACGTATATGATTATAATTAATTATTTTATTTATATAAATTAATTTTACTAGATATAAAATAACTAATGTACAACAAAATTTTAAAAATAATTATGGTAAATGTTTCCTTCAACCTACCTAGACGTGACCTAGCAATTTGCTAGGGATTTTTCTGACAGTGATCCTGTCGGAGATGCAGCTACCCGAGGAGAGGATCCGCCGTCTTGCTCTTTCCGTCCGAGCTGTCGCCTGTGGTCTCCGAACTGCCGATTCCCGCCCCCAGCTTTTCGTCTGAGCTGCTTAAAAGAATAGAACACACTGGTTATTTCATTTCACATGATCTGAAACTACTCTGACAATATTTACAAGAAAAAAAATCATGGGCAAAGAAATATATACTATATGTCGGAGTTTTTGTCAACTATGTTTTACACTTTAGAAAAAAAACTATCTTTGACACTAGTGCACATGAGTAGATGTGCCACCACTTCATTTGAGATAAAAATTACAGTTGTTTGTGCAATATTTGATTAAGTGTGAATTTAACTCAATTTACAAATAATATTTTACTAAAACTTTATTCAAATATTTTTTTATTTGTGAATTTAATTAATCACGAACATTTTAATTATATATTAAAATAATAATAAAATATTTATTTATAAAATTAAGTTGAATAAAATAATTATATATAAAATAAATTATCATATAATAATTTATATTTTATTTAAAATATTAATATAGTAGATATATAGCCTAATATATTAATAAAATGTAATTATTCAATATTATTTTTAAAAAGTAATATATTATTAAAATGATAAATGAAATATTAGAATAAATATTTTATTATAAAAATAATAAAATGTTAAAAGTACAATTTACACACCATTGAGCCATTGAGCCTGACACTGATAACAACCAAATCACCACTTATACAAACGAGTTCACACTTTTAATTCGAACCACTACTATAATTAAAAAAACAGAGAAGGTAATAATGGCAATTGATAAAAACATGAGCGAAGGATAAAATTTAAAGAGTTAGAACAATTAATATAATATGGTTTTGCAATAATATTTGATAATATATGACTAAAATAATATGATGGAGTTTAAGAGTTTTTTTCACTTTTTTACGCTTATTCTAGGTTTGTATCAAGTGGTTTATAAAAATTTAAAATGTTTTATAATATATTTATATTAAGTGATTTAAATAGATTTGGAGTTGAGTTAAATGGATTATTTTGGAGTGGACTGAACCTATAAGTTTAGACGTGTTATTACCACCCAATCTATAATTTGAATGGAGTGGAAGTTTAAATTATTAAAAGTGTAAAATAGATATAATTTTAATAAATATATTTTCAAAAAATCATTTAAATAGTAACGGAACAAATTAAATTAATAATTGTTATTTAATTTTCTTTATATACAATAATAGATATATTTAATATCTTAAAATTCATATATAAAATTACAACACCTAATATAAATATATTAATTTATAAATATAATATATCAAAATTTTATTATATTTAAAAATAATAATTAAATATAAAATATAAAACTTAAAACTTAACTCATATAAATATTTAAAAAATTACTATAAACACACACTAACTAATCTAAAATAAAATGTATAAAAATAGTAAATATAAACTAATTAATAAGTATAAAATATATTATATAAAAAGCTATTAAATATAAATATTTGTAGATAAAACAAAAAAAATACAAATATATTTCAAAACTAGTTAATTAAGTTTATTTAATTAAAAGTTAAATAGAGTGGAAAGACGATTAGTATATAGAAAATAGAAATAAGAAAAAAAGATAATTTTTTGTATTATATATAAGAAAAATAATAATATTAATGTTATTTAATACCGATTTAATTGATATTTCTTGTTATAGGTAATCATACTAAATAAGAATAATCTTAAAAGTTTCATTAACTTTTCTTTAATATCCACTTATCCCAAATATCTATCTAAATATCGACATACTTATTAAATTTACCTATACATAGAAATGAGACCGGGTCCACGTTCATAGTAGACAATACACTAAAATGTTGATGTGTTACTGTCCCCAACCTAAATTATTCGGTGTTGAGAGATTTTTTTTATTGTAATAATAATAATAATAATAATAATAATAATAATAATAATAATAATAATAAATTGTTATCAATTATTAGAGCAAAAATTTAGGTATTAAAAATTAAATATACAATTTTAACTTAGTTTATTTAAAGAGTTTTGAATCATTTAAAATTTGTAAGAATCTTAAACTAAATTTTAATAACTAAATAAGTAAAAAATATGATGGGTTAGCATAATATATCAATTTCAAATTATCACTATATTATTATTATAATAGATTTTATTTATGATATTTTATGGAAATAAGTCATTCACATGAAAATAAGTATTGATGTTGTAAATTGTTAGAATTTAAAATTGGATGCTTTAATATAAAGGCTTAACCCATAAATCAACTAAAACGTGACTGTAACTGATCTCTCATGCACTCGTTTAAAATTTTTTAGCCCTTAAATTATAAAAAAATGACGTAATTTTTGGTTTGTTAATAAAAAATTAATATTTATAGTAAATTATTTTACATGTACATAAAATTAAATTTTAATTACAGTATATTATTTTATGTAAATAAATTAATATTATTATAAATAAAATAGATTTTATATAAAATTATAACTTTTTTATTTATAAAAAAATATTTATTGTATTATAAGTTAATATGTACATGATTATAATTAGTTATTTTATTTATATAAATTGATTTTATTAGATATAAAATAACTAATGCACAACAAAAATTAAAAATAATTATAGTAAATGATTTCCTTTACATTATATTAGTATACATAAAATATATTGTACACAAAATTAGGATTTTTTAATTATATAAAATATTTATTGTATATAAATTTATATATTGTAATATTATACATAATTATTATAAATTATTTAATTTATATAAATGGATGACTACTGTATATAAAATAAAAAAATAATTATAAAAAATTATTTAAAATATATAAATGAATATTATTTTATATAAAATTATAAATTTCTAAATATAGAAAATATTTATTGTATTATCAATTAATATGTGATAATATTGTATATAATTATAATAAATTATTTAATTCACTTAAATTAATTGGATTGCATATAAAATGACTAGTGTATAGAAAATAAAAAAAATTTTAATTATAATAAATTACTATCCAACTATTAAAAATGTAGTAATGGTACAATTTTTATTGAAATTAAATGTTATTTAGTGGTCGGAGAACATTATCCATTTCTTAGTTATTCATTTATTGTGATAAGAATGGTGTAAGAAAGAAAATATTTAGTTAAAAAATCCCACCTATCTAATATGTGTAGTGTAACATGTGAAGTGTACCAAAACACGCCTTTATTGCTGATAAAAGTGACAATACTAGACTTTTCCATGACTATAGTGTATAAAGTTACCCAAATACTATGAACAAGTTGAGATGCTATGAAATTGAGATCCTCCATTTACGTTAGAGTAAAGAAAGTTGTCTCATTATCATTGTATTTTTTAAAAATATTTTGTTCTTAATTTTTTTCCTCTCAAAAAGAACAAATTGATATTTTAAGCTGATTAGAAAGTATCTTTAAATATAGTAATATAGTGAGATTAAGTTGGAAAAAGCAGTGAGTTTTAAGGATAATTAAATATATTAGAAAATGACAATTTTTAATTCAATCAACATTACATATGATAAAAAAAATTGGTAGAAGAATCCATCCCATGGAAAATGATTCAGTTAAATAAAATGCAAAACCAATATAATCTCTAATTTTTAGAAATAACAATATAAATAGGAAAAGTAAGAGTTAATTTGCTAGGGAAATAAATAAATAAATAATAAAAATAAATTATATAAAAAACTGACAGATAAATGGTTAAAATTTTTCAAAATTAACCTAAATTACAGTGTAAACCCCATTATTCATTATTTTCGAATTAAATCCGAAAATTAAATATTTTTAGCAAATATTCTACCCAAATTTGGAAATAAGGTGGGTAGGAAGATTGTCTACATTTATTTTTCTAAGAAAATTAAATAAATGATAAAATTTAAAGAGTGAAATCTCATAAACTATTAACGGCATTACATGCTAGAGATCACTCTATAGGTATATAGGGTATGACCAGAGTTCTATTTGCAATTCAAACTACTCCTATTTTGATGATATTTATAATTTATAAACTATTAGAATATGAACAAAATTTTATTTACTGTTCACACTAATTCAATTTCGGTGATATAAAAATTAGATATTATTATTTTCTTGTTCGATCAATAAGAACAAATAAATATTATTACAACTATAATAAACTTTCAAAATATCACAACTCTCCACCACCCATCCACATGCATTTTACCGTCCGCAAATCGACATAAAATGGATATAGGTAAAAATATTAAAATTATTAAAATACTAACTAAAACTTAATATTTTTCTAAAAAAAATGTTGTTTTATTTTAATGAATAATATTTCTGCATATAGATAAAAATATTAAAATTATTAAATACTAAAAATTTAAAAAAATTATTTATCTTCAATAGTTCACACCACTATATAAATCGGAATTATAAAAATATTAACCGATCGAAATCGAAATAACAACATATTGTGAGATCTAAATATACGGTATTAGGGGATTTTTTTCCATTGCAATAATAATAATAGAATGCTATCATTTATTAAAATAAAAATTATGATATTAAAAATTTAAAATTAAATATACAACTTTATTCGAGTTTATTTTTATAATAGTTTTTAAATTTATAAATAAAATTATAATTACTAATTTATAAAAAATGCTTACAATCTATTTTTTAACCAAAAAAATTATCTTTTTCAGGTCCATTAGATTTTTTCTAAGGGATAAACACAAATTAAATTTCCGGAGAGGATACGAGCTCGATTTTTCTTGATGGATAAATTTCACGTGGTAGAAGTGCTTACTCTAAGCAAGACACGGCGCCAGCCCATTGCACTTGCTCAAGCAATTCCATCTGAACTGTCGTTTAAAAATGAAAATATAATATAATATAATATAATAAAAAATGTTTATAAGTACTACTTAAACCCTAGTTCATTAGTCGGCCTCACCCACCACAACTCACTTAGACGTTGCTTGGGAGCTCGACGTCGAGTCGAACCCTTAATTTGCGGAATCTCCTCTACGTGTCCTCTTCTTCTTTCCTGAGGCAGAGGTATCTAATTCTCAAGAAAATTTCCTGTTATTTTAATGCAGCTGCTGAACACACTATCACAGGTTGAAAAAGGAAGCATGTAGTATTCATTCTGATTGTTTTGTTTCACTTACTGGGTGTTTTTTTTCCTTGAAGGACGTGACAGGACAGGATGCTCGTGTTGTTTGAGATGCCTGCAGGCTTTGCGCTGTTTAAACTATTGAATGAAGAGAAGCTCTCCAAAGTCGATGTGATTCTTCCCTTACTAAGCTGTTTATCATCCTCGATTGTTCTTATTAACATACACATGGTGGTCACATTTTGGATGCCATCCTTGATATAGGTCTTCTTTAATGATTCGCTTCCTTGTTTGCCTACAGGACCTGTCAAAGGATTTCTCATCTTCTGAATCTGCCAAAAAGTCTGGTTGATTACATTTTTGTTCGTCATTCTTTGGTTCTTTTTTGGATCTGCCTTAAGGAGTCCGTCTTAGGCATGCTTAAATGTGAGAGCAATAACTTTTGACCGGAACTGATTATTAGCAGTTAAAGTGATCCCGTAGAATGCACCATATAAAATTGTCCTGCACTCAATCTTCCAGGTATTTTTCATATATTAATTAAGTTCGTGCATAACAAAGATATGAGTTCAATCTCATGATTTGTTTCATATATTTATCTTATGTAGATACTCTGTGGCCTCAAGTACCTGCACTCTGCTAACATTCTACATGGGGATCTATGGTTTGTGGGTTGCATCTTCGTAGAGATTCTGGATCCGAAGCCCATCTTTCCTAGACTGAATTCTATGCATCAACTGAAGCTTATAATCAGTGTGCTTGGAAAACTATCCGAAGGAGATATAGCTTTAATTCAAAGCTTCAAAAATAGACAATTCATCAATTCCTTGTCATACATCGGCGCAATTCTTCTGTCAGCCTTACCCTTTGTTTATCCTCTTGCATTAGACTTATCGGAGAATATATCATGTTCAATCCAGACAAGAAGAGGATCACTGTCACATTTTGACCCGAAAATTTTTTTTTTGATCGAACCTACATATAATTACCGCATCCTCTCAACTTTATAACAATGGGTGTCTAATTATTATAAAATTGAATCTGTGTAATGATCAAAATAAAATATCCCAAAATATTTTTCAATCTAATAAATTGATTTTTAAAAATTCAACTTCAAAAAATCATATACCCAAACTATATATTGAATGTAATATATACCTATGGTTTAGGTTTGACTTTACAACACATATTTTTCTTCACAAGCTTTACCTGAAATGGGTGATTGGAGGGGAATGAGTTCAACAACTTAGTAAGAGGGCTTCGCTAACATCGTTATTTCTCGTCCACGATTCAGCTCATACTCTAAATAGGGTTTTAAAAAGTTTTAGGTAAAATAGGAATTATCAATCTTGTGTAAATATTAAACAATTGATTTGTATTTGACAAGTTTGAATTTCGTTTCTTTTACCATACAAAAATTATCCTTTCACCTTACATTTTTAGTTTAGCACAAACAATCAACCGCCCTCATATCATAGGAGGGATCACACATTCACAGTACGGTACTCGACCGTGCCACTTGTGGACTGGAGCGCCTTTACCGTCCACCATGCTACCTCTACCCGGAGTTTGTGCGGACATCAATAGTTCGACTCCAAACTCAAGTTTCTTCACCATGTCCGCTCAACGGGACGAAACCTCATTCCCCCTACTGCCTCAGTCTCCGTGCCCAGGAAGCCCTCGACTTCACGACCTACTGAACGACGATATTGCCCTTATGCTTCCTGGGTCGTCCAACAGTCCTTGGGTCTCATCACTACCTCATGCCAGGTGTCCTGATGGCCCAAACCTCATGGTGCATGCATAATCAGTAAGCTTTTTAAGTTATAACCGTTATCTTTGGCCCTCTTGCACAATGGTCTGTCAGCTTGGCTTCAGCCCTACCACGTGTACTGGCCCAACAGGTTCGATGACCCGGCTTCAACAAAGCAGTGGTTCGACCCAACAAGCTCAACAACTCAGCTTGGCTCGATGGGTATCACACAAGTTCCCATTATTTGGATATTTTAGCATCATTCATCACATGTTCATTCTGGACGGGTACACGCCCGTGTCTATTGACCTTGGGCCCACTTTTACGAGATTTCCAAAACATGGCCTTAAGTCCAATTCCTTTTTTTTTTTTAAACTGTAGCATTGCGCCTATTGGGATATTATAATCCCAATAGAGAATATATTTCTCCTAAATAAGATTTTTAGCTTGGTTCACATAGTAAAAGAGAATATATTTTCAAAACATTTTACTAAATAAAAAACAGAGGCTTTTAATTACTATTGCATCATCGGTCCAATCGGTACCGGTGTCAGAAATCTCACTCACCTTTTATCCGAGGACGTGTTCATCCCGGAGTGGTTCCTAATTGCACGTGTTTCCTCCTGTACCATTGTATGTCAACATTCTCCCTTCTGCTCCCACCAAACTCTTTGGTAAAATCTGGGATTCGTTGGATAGCATTCCTCTAGATTTTCGATCTTAGGGACTTTTCGGTAATTTATCTTCAAATCTTACTTTGCAGCCAAACATATCCTTCATCCCTCATTTCCAATTTGCCCGAACATGCCCTTAATTGCAGTCTCACAATCCCAATGGTATCTCTCATGGGCATTTCGTCAAAAAGGCGACGTATTTCAAGCTCCCCATATCTCGCGCCACTTATCATTATAATCCAAGGAACAATATCACTCTCCTCCTTCACGGAAAATAACTTCTTAGCAGCAAAAATGCCCGCGCTTGGAATAAGTGGCAATGAGCAAATCAGATACAAATATATTAGCAGAGAACCCAAACTTTTCCACACGGTGTGAATCATCTCAACCAAGGGCAGTCAAGATTGTCTGGAGCACCCCTTCCAAAGAGAAAGGGTACAATAGGAACGCCATTTATCCGCATCCTCGAGAAGGTTCCAAGTGCCTTCGAGGCCTAAGAGCAAATCGACATATTGTACCTAATCAAATTGCGCAAAGACCTTAATGGCTAGCCCATCTGATGACACAGAGACCATCCCAAGTATACGAAGGGCTCCATAGCTTTGATGGTGTGGGTGAATGATACTGCCACTTTCCCAAGACTTATGTCTGTCAAGAGGTTCCCCATTGTGTGTGCTATGGCAAGGGGTAAAATTGTTGCAAGCTGAGCGCGGGTGATCTTTGGTCTTTGATGGAGTTTGAAGGTCCCCATGAGCAGGATGATCATAGGCCCGTAGGCAAACTGGAATGCTATGACTATTGCTAGAAATGGATATACCTTCAGGGCCTATTTATTATAGATGTTGAAGTAAACGTTAAGAAGCTACCAGACACCAAACATGACTCCAAGTTGCAGTGTCTTGGTTGTCCAATGCAATTTCCCTGAGCCATCATCATCAGGGTACTTCCCGGGTCTCCTAATTCGGCCGTGGAAAGGCTGAGAAAGTGTTGGGAGGGCTTGGTTTGGCTTGAGGAGGGTTTGAAATGGCCGATTTCAGCTTGGCCGAAATAGGGCAGCTTCGGTCCGCCAGAGTTGCTTCACTATTCTATCATGTCGGCGCTTCTCCAACGATTCTTGGATTGATTGGAGTTTGCTATCAGATAGCTGTCTTCTCCACGGTTCTAAAAAGCCCGACCTTTGTTGTAAACCCCGCACATTTGAGTTAAGGAAAACCGGGAAAAGAACCGGTCAAACCGAATAAGAAAAACCAAACCGATTTACATTTGGAAATAAGCAATATGAAAATTTACAATTTTCGGTTGATCCAAAGAATTTATTCAACATTGAAAAGGAAATTTAAGACAAAATAGAAAACAAAAACCAAATTGGTTCAGGTGAACTAGATTACATAAGAACTTCAAAGTTAAGAATGCTTACCTTAGAGTAGTGTGAGGATGGGTGACCTCATGGGAAGTGTAATTTTTTATAACTTGAAATTTCAATCAAAATTTTTATACGAACGTACGGCTTATCATAAATAGCCATCAATTAATATATATTTAATTATTGAAATTAATACCAATAATTTAATACCTAAATTAAATTATTGGAATTAATACAAATAATTTATTACTGAAATTAAATTATTGGAATTAATACCAATAATTTATGGCAATATTAATACTAGTAATAAATCTCGCCTATTTAATACACGGGTTTTACAACTATATAAAGAGTTCATCCCCATTTCATTCTCCTCACACCTGAACACTTCTCTCTCTCTCTACTGCTCCATTTCCCGGTAAAGCTCGAACGAGAGCTTCGACTTGAACAAAGGTCGGGCTCTTTAGAACCAGGGGGAAGACAGCTATCTGATAGCAAACTCCAATCAATCCGAGTATCGTTGGAGAAACGCCGACATGATGGAATAGTGAAGCAACTCCGGCGGACCGAAGCTGCCCTATTTCGGCCAAGCTGAAATCGGCCATTTCAAGCCCTCCCAACACTTTCTCAGCCTTTACACGACCGAATTAGGACCGAAAGGATGAACCTCAGGATGAGACCTATCTGCCCAGATCGAAAGCTCGGACCGCCGTGCCTTCACCGGAACACGAAGTACCGGGAACGCCAGCAAGGACAAGCTCGCGTGAATACCAAGAACCGGTCTAGTGGAATTCACGGCATTAACGGGTGAGTGGGTTTACAAATATCATACCTGATTGGGATGATGAGCACACCTTATAAAGTTAAAAACCACTTACGGGTTGTGAGTGGGTTTACTAACATCATACCCGGTTGGGGATGATAAGTACCTCGATATAAAAACCCACTGTTTAGTGGTATTTTAATCATCACTACTTAAAGAAAGTGATGTGAAAGTTATGCGGAAAAACTACTTACGGGTTGTAAGTAGATCATACCTGGTTGGTATGATGAGACTTCCTGGAAGGAAGTTGAAAACCCGTTCATCGGTTATGAACGGAGATGTCCTTATACCGGTCGGTATGATGGATAGTAAAAACCTATTTTTGTCGGAAGTGTTCTCCCCTTACTGTGTGCCAATGCTTAAACTATTTGGGAGAACTTCTCGACGGGAGCTCGAATAGCTCTAATAGGCCAAGGGCCTCAGTTTTGGAACTTCGGGGCGAAATGCCCGATTTTGAAAATCTCGTACAGTGGGCCCAAGGCCAGTTGGCACGAGCAGGAGCTCGTAAACGAACATGATATATGTGCCATAAAACTTAATAAGTGAATTGTTTGGCCATGGTACCAAGATAGGACCGACATGCTCAGTCAACTAGCGGCAGTGCGACATGACAAGTCGACGGACTAGTCAAGACAAACAGCTACGGGTTGAGTTGAGAGTCGGGGCCATTGGACTAATGGCACCACATATTACATGGCAATATAAGAAAACATTGTTTGTGCATGCACTATGAGTACGGGATCATCAAGACGCCCATGAGGGGTAGTGATGCATCGTAAGGGCACTGGACGACCTGGTGGCTATAAGGGCAGTTCGTCGTTCCAGGTGTCTGTGCGAAATCTGGAGTAGCACTAAGCGCATGAGACCGGGGTGGGGACAGGATGAGGTCTCTGTCCTCATACAGACACGAAGAAGTGATTTCGGGATTGTGGGTCGGATGTTACGTACATCCACTCATTCCCAAGGTAGAAGTGGTCGTACTTCTATCCGGGTGGCAGGAAAAGTCGCTCCGAAGCCACTAGCGGGTTCAATAGTGATACTGACTTGCGAATGTGTGTAACCTTCATTATGAAGGATGTGTGTTGGGTGATGACACATCGATAACTAAGAAATAATGGAAAAAGATGAATTTTTAAATGAAATGATTTTTTTTGAAAACAAAGGAGTCTGGCACACTCCATATAAATGTTTTTCTTTAAAGTTAAAAGATTTGAATCCCACTCACTGAGTAGTTGTACTCACCCCCTCCCTTATACCTCTTTCAGGAAGTCCCGGAAAGCCGAACCTTAAAGGACTTGCACAATTAAACGCCTGCAAGATTGGTACAACTAATTTAAATTACTATGCAGTTTTGATTTATGATATTCCTGGAAAAAGGTGCAGGTTAATGCCTTACTCTGTACGATTTATAATATAAGGGAAAACCCTTTAGTAAATCGGGAGAGTGGCGGGTTGATCACGGGGATCCGACCAAACCGGGTTGAGGCGTGACATTTGTTCAAGTCGAAGCTCTGATTCGAGCCTTACCGAGAAATGGAGCAGTAGAGAGAGAGAGAGAAGTGTTGAGTGTGAGGAGAATGAAATGGGGATAACCTATGTATTAAATGAGTGAGATTTATTACTAGTATTAATATTACCATAAATACCAATAATTTAATTTTGGCATTAAATTATTTGTATTAATTCTAATAATTTAATTTAGGTATTAAATTATTGGTATTATTAATTTATGGTTATTTATGATAAGGCGTACATAAAAATTTTTAACCGAAATTTCGGGTTACAAAAAAAAAATTCATACTTCCCAAGAGGTCACCCATCCTCACACTACTCTCAAGCAAGCATACTTAACTTTAAAGTTCTTATGAAATCTAGTTCACCTAAACCAATTTAGTTTTGTTTTCTAAAGTTTCTTAAATTTTGTTTCCAAGGTTTAATGAACCCTTTAGATTACTCGGAAGTTGTAAATTTCCATATTACGTGTTCTCAAATGTAAACCGGCTCGGTTTTCTTACTCGGTTTGACCGGTTCTTTTCCCGGTTTTTCTTAACTAAAAAATGCGGGGTTTACATCCGTCTACCAGTACTACGCCATCACACAGCTATTCATCGGCCACATCAGTACCCCAGCCCTCGCTGCTATTTACATCGAGAACTCAGACATCGTTGGCTTCTCCTTTGGTGCATGGGTTGCATGCATGGTATGGGTCAGCCCATCTGTGCAAAAGATGTCAAAAGGAGCTGGAATGGGGAGCGCCCTGTAGACGCTGTGTGGGTAGGCGGTCGATGCTCAGCCCGACTTAGCTGCATCTTTGATGCACTTGCTAATACTAGTACATCTGAGAATTCTTAATTGGCGCGCATGGATACAGCCCCAGGACTATGGAACAAAGGGTTGGTTGGTTATCCCGGACCTACAATATTGACGATGATTCTCAAATATCGAAGAAGAGAGAGTCGACCGAATTTCAATGATGAAATTCTAATCCAATTCCACATTAATTGATGCAATTCTTGATTTTAGGATTAACCTTAGGATGAGACCTATCTGCCCAGATTGAAAGCTCGGACCGCCGTGCCTTCACCGGTGAGTAATCGAAGCTTTCTCTCTCTACAGTCTATTTTCTAGCAAAGCTCCGTTTGAGCTCGTTTCGGCGTTAAAATCTACGATTCAAGTTTCTTAGAATCATATGAACATGCAAGAACTCAATTTCAACTCCAATTTCAATAATTAGAAGTGTTTGATCGGTCAATTTGATGAAATCAAATTCGGTAGTGTTAAAGAGTTGAAATTGGGGGAAAATTTGGGGATTTTCGAAATTCAAAGGGCCAAAATACAATTTTATGAAATTGAGGGTCAAATGGGCATGAAAATAATGTTGGAGGA
This sequence comes from Trapa incisa, assembly GCA_030064435.1. Classification (NCBI taxonomy): domain Eukaryota; kingdom Viridiplantae; phylum Streptophyta; class Magnoliopsida; order Myrtales; family Lythraceae; genus Trapa; species Trapa incisa. The sequence continues at coordinate 21,109,487 of CM057776.1, read as the reverse complement.
CCAATTGAGGAATTTTAGAATTTTTGGGGTAGAACTTACCATTTTTGTAAAAGAAGGACAAAATGGTAATTTTGGAAAAATTGGGGGACCAAATTGGAAATTTGGGAAATTAAACCACTTTTTGGTGAAATTGAATAAATTGAGGTGCCAGGATAAATTTTAAAAGTTACGGGACTCAATTTGAGGAAAAACCAATATTAGGAACTTAAAGTTAAAGAGAAATAACTTTAGTGACCTAATTACAAATAACTAAAAGTTTGGGTTTTCTCATTCATTTCCAATGAATGAAGGCTGTTATGCTGAGTAATAATGAACAAGGTTGTTCATATCGTGTAGGAACGCGAAATACCGAGAATGCCAGCAAGGATAATCTCGCGTGAATACAAAGAACCAGTCTAGTGGAATTCACGGCATTAACGGGTGAGTGGGTTTACTAACACCATACCCGGTTGGGATGATGAACACAACTTAAAGATAAAAACTACTTACCGATTGTGAGTGGAAATTGTATATCATACCCGGTAGAGGATGATAAGTACTTCGGTATAAAAATCCACTGTTTAGTGGGGTAACTGGACATGTCAGGGGTATACATGCAGTAGTCCCGCTAATAATGACTAGCATATTTAAGGAGGTAAAGGATAATATAAACCACCATAGGCTATTGGAGGAGAAGGAAGAGGTTGCTGCCACCATTGCCCCTGCTACGCCTGTTGGGCAGGAAGACTCCAAGGCTGAGGACGATACTGGAGAATAAAAAGATCCTTTTTGCAGCCATCGATCAGTTGAATGAGCTTGAGGGGTTGGTCTGTGGGTTTAAGAAGAGAATATTAGAACCTCTACCTCTCTTCTTCCTCTTCCTCTAGAGGCCAAGAGTTTATAACAAAGATCCCAAGTGCTGCTCTTGCTCTCTCACCTTCAACTTCATTTCTGAAGGTCCAGAACCAGTCCTTAATCACCCACCCAGCTAGATTATCACTTGTGCCACCTCCATGCCCTTGCACAGCTCCAAGAATAGATGCATGGGCGGTTTCTTCTCGATTTCTTATTTTGAGTTCAAAGAAGAGGGAGGATGGCCTGAAGGTGAAAGATTGAGCCGTGCAGATGGATACCCTTATCTGCCACATTGGAATTCACAACCAAATGTGGTATTTTAATCATCACCACTTAGAGAAAGTGATGTGAGAATTATGCGAAAAAAACTACTTACCGGTTGTAAGTAGATCATACCCGGTTGGTATGATGAGACTTCCTCGAAGGAAGTTGAAAACCCGTTCATCGGTTATGAATGGAGATGTCCTTATACCGGTTGGTATAATGGATAGTGAAAACCTATTTTGTCGGAAGTGTTATGATAGGCCAGGGGTCTCGATTTTGGAACTTGGGGGCTAAATGCCCGATTTTGAAAATCTCATACAGTGGGCCCAAGGCCAGTTGGCATGAACAGGAGCTCATAAACGAACATGATATATGTGCCATAAAACTTAATAAGTGAATTGTTTGGCCATGGTACCAAGATAGGACCGACATACTCAGTCAACTAGCCGCAGTGTGACATGACAAGTCGACGGACTAGTTAAGACAAACAGCTGCGAGTTGAGTTGAGAGTCGAGGCCGTTGGACTAGTGGCACCAAAGATTACATGGCAATATAAGAAAACATTGTTTGTGCATACACTGTGAGTACGGGATCATCAAGACGCCCATGAGGGGTAGTGATGCGTCCTAAGGGCACTGGACGACCTGGTGGCTATAAGGGCAGTTCGTCGTTCCAGGTGTCTATGCGAAATTGGGAATAGCACCAAGCGCATGAGACCGGGGTGGGGACAGGATGAGGTCTCTGTCCTCATACGGACACAAAGAAGTGATTTCGGGATTGTAGGTCAGATGTCACGTACATCCACTCATTCTCAGGGTAGAAGTGGTTGTATTTCTATCCGGGTGGCAGGAAAAGTCGCTCCGAAGCCACTAGCGGGTTCAGTAGTGATACTGACTTGCGAATGTGTGTAACCTTCATGATGAAGGATGTGTGTTGGGTGATGACACACCGGTAATTAAGAAATAATGAAAAAATCCAAATTTTTAAATGAAGTGATTTTTTGAAAAGAAAGAAGTCTTGCACACTCCATATAAATATTTTTCTTAAAAGTTAAAAGTAGACCTTTGAAAACCCATTCACTGTGTAGTCGTACTCACCCCCTCCCTTATATCCCTTTCAGGAAATCCCGGAAAGCCTAACTTAAAAGACCATCAACTAAGATGCCTGTAAAATAGGTATGTAAAGTTTAAAATTTCATACAGTTTTGATTATGTTATTTCAGGAAATGGTGTAGGTTTAAAGGACACCTTACTCTTTACGGATTATTATAAGGGGAAACCCTTTAATAAACTGTGAGAGTGGCGGGTTGTTCACGGGGATCCGACCAAACCGCGTTGGGGCGTGACACGGAGGTGCAGAAATCCCAGGGCTTGGTGTTCGGACCGATGTCTTCGATTCCGGGAGTGAAGAAGGCAGCAGTGGAGGAGCCATGAGGCTTGTGTTGGTGGAGAATGACTCGACTCCGGTGATATGATCTAAGGAATGCGGTTCCTAGGCAGGCCAGCTATAGGCACTGTGGACCTTGGCCTCAATATCAAGGGCTGAATGGACCATCTTGGCAATTCCTTCCTTGTGCATCCAGGAGATCATGGCAGATAGGCGGATGGAGCTAACTCTACGTAGGGCAATGTCAAGGGCCATGCAGACCTCGACGTACTTGCGAGCAAGCTTCTCAGTGGTGACGTCCACTCCCTTGTAAGTGACCACCACAACGCTTCTCGACGGGTTAAATATATGAATGTATTCAAGGATGTTAATGGAGCTGTCTTGATCGGCCATCGTGATCCCGAGGACGTAGACCACATTGATAAGCCTGTAAATGATGTGGTTACGGCTCTCAACGCCGACGTGAGCTGACAACTGGGGGTGGCAAGGGGATTGTCTCTGATGAGGTTGGGATGGGGTCCTAAGGATGGGGATTGTTAAGGGAAATGAGGGTGAAGGCTCTTCTTGACTAGGTGGAAGGAGTAACTAGGGGAAGCTCCAATTGGTTCTCTGCTTCGTAGGGTGCAACCCAAAGGAATTGTAACGGCTATTCCCCATCTTTCCTTCCTCTGCTATGGCCTAAGAACCACCCTCCTATGGGTAGCGATTCAACAGTCGCTTTTCAAGCTGTCGAGGAAGACCCAACGACTTCCTCCCTAAAAAATAAGAAAAATTCCAACTTTTTCTCCATCAGTTACACTTTAAAGTCAAGGTGAATGACGAACCGAATAAACGCCATAACGCTCAAAAACAGGTGGAGAAAAAAAGGGAAGACACATCTTAATATCCTCTCATGTTCCTACAACTATGGGCCTCCAATTGATGTATGGTGTGAGTTGCATCTTTGAAGAGATTCTCCGAAGCCCTATGAGGATATGTAAGTTGAAGCCACATCTCAATATCCTACATGATGATGCATGATCTTTGGGTTGCATCTAAGCCCATCTTTCCTGTCCTGAATTCTAATCTACTGAATTTTATAGTTGCTTCAATTCAAAGCTTTAGAGTAGACAATTCATCCATTACTTGTCATTCGTGTAATTCCACTCTCATCCTTACTAGAGGCATTCTTATTTGGCAGACCTCTACAGTTTGGTCCTAGAAGATGGTACGATAAGCGAGATACTATGAAGTGAGTGAGGAAGAAGGTGTGAAGGAAAGTATAATATATGAAAGGAAAACATGATAAATTATACATATTATAATAATCTTATATAGTATATTAAAATATATTATACAGATAATTATTTTTTCAATTTTATAACATCAACGGTATTTTATAACAATGATATAAATATGAAATATTTTATTGAGCAAAATAAATTATTTCATTTACCTTTTAAAAATGATTTCATTTTGACAATATGAATGGGGTATTCCTATTTAAATAATTTCGGATACACTTATATTTCGCTTTAATAAAACTTTTATCCTTTTGAATTTAATCACATTCATGCAATTATTTTTTTTTTTTAATTATTTAAAATTTTTGTATGCTTACCCTAATTTACTAAAAATATAATGTTTTTTTATTAACTACCATAAATGCTTTTTCTTATATAGTTGACAACTTGAATGAAATAAATTATTAGTTAGTATTATTTTCCTTAAATTTTCTATAATATAATTAATAAACATTTGTTTAATTTGTATCAATTAGGCACATAATGGTACAATTGCATACTTTAATAGCCTTAACCCATAAAGCAACTAAACTTAATTGCATTAAAATTGTCCTTAAATCATTAAAAATGATCATATTTTTTATTAGTTAATAAAAAATAGTAACAAAATTGATATTTATTATAAATTATTTTACATGTACATAAAATTTTAAAAAATAATTATAATAAATGATTTTCTTTACATTATATTATTATACATAAAATTAGAATTTTTTAACGTGACGTAAGTGCATAAATATCACGAGTTAAAAACATCACATTCTTTCACAAATTTGGATGATGAGGCACGTTTTATTGAAATTGTTCTAAGTACAACACCCAGCCAAGTGATAGTTGAAATTGTTACAACACCCAGCCAATTGATAAGATGATGCATACACCATTCTCATGTATATTGAGATCTCCCAAAAGGAAACTAAATTTAAATGTGCAATAGGACGTAAGGGTATATGCAGATTAATGAAGAGTTTCACTTGTAAACAAATCATCTATTACTTGCCATAAACTAGACTAATCCCACTCTTATATCTCTTACCTTTTGTTGACCCTCTTGCATTGTACTTACGGAGAAGATGAGTCTCTTACCTTTTGTTGACCCTCTTGCATTGTACTTAGGGAGAAGATTCTCATGTTCAATCCATACAAGAGAATCATTGTACTTGAGGCACTAAAACACTCTTATTTGAGAGGCCTCTTGAAGCCAAATCTAAGGGTTAACCTCTGAATATGAATGTGAATTTGGAAGAAGGTAAGAGGAAAGCATGATAATGGAGATGCTCTGAAAGTGAAATACTCCTTTTACCGTGGAGAGTAAAGAACGTTTTCTCATTATCATTGTATTTTTTTTATCTTTTTTTCACTTTTAAAATAATAAATTGATGTTTTGATATGCTTATAAAGTACCCTGAAATGCACTTGAGATTAAGTTGGAAAAAGTAGCTAATTTTTAAAAATGGTTAAATATGATTTTTTTACTTCACATCAATATGAAATATATAAAATATGAGAAAGCTTTTTAGAAAAAAAAATGGTACAAAAATCAATAGAAAGTAATTTATCCAAATAAAAATAAAAATTGAAAATATTTCAATTTTTAAAAATGATAATTCGTATCAAAGATTTTATTTGTCCAAATAATAACCCAATAAATAATTTTTATAAAAATAAACTGATATAAAAATCGATTATATGACAATGAATCAATAAAAAAATATCAAAATTCGTTAAATTAATTAATTAATTTACTAAAAATTAATTTTTTAAAATTTTAATTAAATATAATATCGAGTAAATAAACCAACACACAATTTACCCATTTGTCATTTTTTTTGTACGACTTAGTATATAAATACAACCCAAATCTGAAAAATAATTTAAGTGATAGTAAATTTTTTATATTTATTTTATAAATAAATTAAATTAAAATTAGAAAATAGGGAGTATAATATGATTAAATATAAACATATCATTACTATATAACTTTTATTTTAGTAGACGAGTATCTCATACAATTATAACTATAATTCTTTTTGTAAATTTAGAATACTTCAATTTTTTATTATATTCCAATTAAATATTACAGAGAATTACAACTAAATACGTGTTATTACAAATAAAGTAAAATGAACTCAAATAATAGTAATACCGTAAATAAAAAATAAATCAAAAAGTTTTGAGGGTTATCCTAACCTGAAATGGCATGTACCATACAAAAATATTTTTGATTAAATACCGTTAACCAAGTTATAATAAATAAGAAAAATTTTAAAAAGTTCGTTAGCTTTACTTGAATATCCACCTATCGCATAGTACTCACAAAATCTACCTATGGAGACCGGGATAATGTTAATAGTAGATAATACACTAAAATGTTGACGTGTTCTTTTCCAGTATAAATTATAGAATGTTGGGGGATTTTTTCCATTGCAATAATAATAATAGATTGCTATCATTTATTATAAAATTATAATGATTTTTAAATATTATAGATAAAATTATAATAACTAATTTATAAAAAATACTAATTGTACGTATTTCATCCTATCTTTTTTTTACCAAAAAAATTATCTTTTTTGAGTAAATTAACGTAAACCGAATTTTCAGGTACGATTAGATTTTTTTCTGGTGAGTAAGCACAAATTAAATCTTCAGACAGATTGAAGCCGACTTTTCTTAATGGATAAATTTTACAAGGTCGAGAAGGGCTTACTCTAAGCATCCTGGAGGCCCGGCGCCGGCCCATTGTACTTGCTCAAGCAACCACACCTTACCTGACATTTAAAAGTGAAAAATAAAATAAAATATAATAAAATAAAAATTATTTATAAGGACCCCTTAAACCCTAGTTCCTTGGTCGGCCTCACCCAACATAACTCACTTAGACGCTGCTTGGGAGCTACACCCGGAGCCGAACCCACAATCTGCGGAATCTCCTCTCCCTGTCGGCTTCTTCTTTCCTGCGGCAGAGGTACCTAATTCTCATGAAAGTTTCCTGTTATTTTAGGGCAGCTGCTGAACATAGTTTCCCGTATCACCGGTTGAAAAAGGAAGCATGTAGTATTCATTCTGATTGTTTTGTTTCACTTACAGGGTGTTTTCTTTCCTGAAGGACGTGACAGGACAGGATGCTCGTGTTGTTTGAGACGCCTGCAGGCTTTGCCCTGTTTAAACTATTGGATGAAGGGAAGCTCTCCAAAGTCGATGTGATTCTTCTCTTACTAATCTGTTTATTATCCTCGATTGTTCTTATTTACATACACATGGATAGTACGTTTTGGATGACATCCTTGATATACTTACTCTTTAATGATTCGCTTCCTTGTTTGCCTTCAGGACCTGTCAAAGGATTTCTCATCTGCTGAATCTGCCAAAAAGGTCTGGTCGATTACATTTTTCTTCGTCATTCTTTGGTTCTTTTATGGATCTGCCTTAATGGGTCAGTCTTAGGCATGCTTAATTGTGAAAGCTATAACTTTTGACTGGAACTGGTTTTAGCAGTTAAAGTGATCCTGCAGAATGCAACATATAAAATTGTCCTTCCTTAATTATGTTCAAAAGTGTTTTCTTCGGAAATAGGCTTAAGAAACAACTTCAGGAACAACGTGGCAATGCTGAACAAAGTTATCCTAAATTTTCACGAAACTTTCTTTAATGTTTTTTTTGTGGAGAGCTATAACTTTTGACTGGCAGCTGTGATCACCAGTTATAAGGGTCTTGTAGAATGCAACATATAAAAATGTACTTTATTTAACTATGTTCCAAAAAATGTTTGCTTTATAAATAGTTTTGAGAAACAACTTCAGAAAGAGGGCTAACAATGCTGAACAAATTTATACTAAACTTTTAGGGAACCTTCTTTACTGCTCTCTTTTGTTTTATATGTATGGTTGGCTGATCATAAAAAATATAAACAGGTGGTGAAGTTGAAAGCTTTCTCAAAGTTTGATAATACTGCAGAAGCTCTGAAGGCAACCACATGTTTGATTGAAAGCAAACCTTACAAGGGTCTGCGCAAATTCTTAAAATCTCACTGTGATGGAGAAACATTGGGCGTTGCTGATTCAAAACTTGGCAATGCAATTAAAGATATGCTGGTATTTAGTACTAGAAATCATGGTCATGGTAATGTAGACTTTTGAGCTGAATCACGCAGAAGTATGATGCTTGACTTTATTGTTTTAATTGCAGCAAATTGAATGTGTGCATAACAGTGCTGTCATGGAGTTGATGCGTGGCCTGCGGAGTCAGTTGACTGAACTCATAACAGGTCTTGCCGTTCAGGATTTGGCACCAATGAGTCTTGGTTTATCTCACAGTTTGTCTAGATACAAGTTGAAGTTCAGTGCTGATAAGGTAGAGCTGCCTGTGCTATCCAGTGAATTTTGATTAGAAACAGGTTATGATTCGGGTGATCATAAATTTTGGAAAGTTTCTTTTTGTCTCAGATGTAATTGGTTATGTAAATTGTATATTGTTCAACAGATTCATATATTGTTATTATGTTGTTTAGTCATGGATTTGATATTTTAATAATTGTCTGTAGTATTAATCTTCTCTATTACAGGTGGATACAATGATCATCCAAGCTATAGGCTTGCTTGATGACCTGGATAAAGAGCTCAATACATATGCAATGAGGGTTCGAGAGTGGTATGGGTGGCATTTCCCCGAGCTTGCTAAGATCGTGCAAGATAACATTCTTTATGCTAAGACAGTAAAGATGATGAGTAACCGTGCTAATGCTGCAAAGCTTGATTTTTCAGAGGTATATGAAATGATTGTAATTGAATTCAATGGTTTAGCCTTGTGTTACATTTGTTTTGTTTGTGACTCTAAGGTTGTTCTTTTTCTGATCATTGGATTTTGTTTTCAATAGATACTGCCAGAAGAGGTTGAGGCTGAGCTAAAGGAGGCAGCCATGATTTCCATGGGAACCGAAGTTAGTGATCTTGATTTGATTAACATAAGGGAGTTATGTGATCAGGTTCTGTCTCTTTCTGAGTACCGAGCCCAGCTTTATGATTACCTGAAGAGTAGAATGAATACCATTGCACCCAACTTGACTGCTCTTGTGGGAGAGCTTGTTGGGGCTCGCCTTATTGCTCATGGTGGAAGTTTGGTGAATCTTGCAAAACAGCCTGGAAGCACAATTCAGATCCTTGGAGCTGAAAAGGCTCTCTTCAGGGCATTGAAGACAAAGCATGCTACTCCTAAATACGGGCTTATTTACCATGCTTCTTTAATTGGCCAGGCTGCCCCAAAGATGAAAGGGAAGATCTCTCGATCTCTTGCTGCTAAAACTGCCTTGGCGATTAGATGTGATGCTCTAGGAGATAACCAAGACAATTCTATGGGTTTAGAGAACCGAGCCAAGGTGGGTTCTGTAAGCCGTTTTTTTTGTACCAATAGTTCTATAGAATATGTTCATTTTCTGATGGTTGCTACTTTTCCAGCTTGAAGCAAGGTTAAGAAACCTTGAGGGTAGAGAATTGGGTCACCTTGCTGGATCTGCTAAGGGTAAACCAAAGATAGAAGTATACGACAAGGACAGAAAGAAGGGAACTAGTGCAATGATAACTGCTGCAAAGGTATGTAATATGCTTTATTCCTTCAAATTTTGAACTTGAGTTTTATTTTTGATCTTTTCATGGGTCCATTATGTGATTTTGTTTCTTTTGGTTGTGTGTAGTCATACAATCCTGCAGCTGATTCAACCCTTGGGCAAGTAGGTAGTAGTGCCTCAAATGGGGAAGAAACTGTTGCCAAGAAGAGTATTGGATCAGGAGAGGATGAAAAAGAGAAAAAGAAAGAGAAGAAAAAGAGGAAGAATTCTGAGGAAGCTACTGACATGTCTGTTGATGGGAATGGCTCTGCAGAACCTAAAAGTGGAGAGATGGATAGGAAAGAGAAGAAAGAGAAGAAAAAGAAGTTGAAAGATGACATTGAAGTTGAGGATGACAAGAAGTCCCTAGCTGGAGAAGAGGAGAAGAAGAAGAAGAAAAAGAGAAAGCATTTGGAGGTAGAGGAAGATGAAAGTGAGCAAGCCAGCAAGAAGAAAGAAAAGAAGAAAAAGAAGAAGAGTGATTAATGAGTATTTCTTACTAGGCTGTCAAAATTTTGTGACATCTTCCTATCAAGTATATGCTTATTTCCAATGCCACCTCCTCCCTGTAAGATCCCATCCCATTTGGTTTACTTTGGAGAGTTCTTATTGTAGGCTTAGTTATCCAGGGACTTGTGTTCTTTTAGATTATCCTTTAGGTGGAAATGGCTACAGTTATATTTGCAGGGGTCAGTAGTGGGGAATGGATTTTGGAAGATCCAGTGCACTCTATTTGCTTGATTATGTCATTTTATTCCGTTTATTCTTCTGGTCATTGTGTATTCCCGGGAAAGCTTGCCTAGTGGTTTCTATGCTTTGATGTCCTGACAAGTTATGCATGAACAGTTTAATACCCTGATCTGTGGTCAAGCATCATCCATTATCATCCATTGCGAAAAATATAGACAAATATGTTTTTCGCTATGTCTGTGTAAGGGAGTGACAAATATAGACAAAAAATGGTACTATCAACTTCTTTCCACCGAAGATAATAAGCTTTATTGGTTTAGTTTTACATCCTCTCTCAAGATATTAATATCCAAATTTAGCTCAAATGTAACTCAGCTCTTTTTTGGTGTAAAACAATATAATGGTGGAACTCATAGTATCATAATACTTGCATTATACAATACTTAGAATAAAAACTTTTTATATAATTTTTTACTAAAACTTTTTTTTAGTGAAAAAGGTTTTTTTTATAATTTTTCATAAATTTTGAAACTTTTAAGTGTATTGCACTTCCATAATAACCTTCACTTATAATTATTTATCTTTATAACTTTTTTTGAGATATTTAGTTGAGTGCACTTGGTTGGTGACCCAAGAATTATTCCTTCCCTATCCAAGTTTAAAGTTAATAAGTGTGAAGGGTAAGGGTTAGGTAATGTGCTCATTCTCAACCTTTATTAAAATAATATACAGAGCATTAAGTTCATAAATTATTTTTCAAAACATAATATTTCTCCTTCAACTTAAAAAATAGGCATAATGTGAAAACAAGTAATTCATATTCATTATAAATTATTGACTGATAACCTCATTACCAAGTGATTGAATCACTATGTAAAGTGAGCCCACCCTCAATTGAGATATTTTTCTAGTGTTAAAGGAAAATTAATAAATTCCCTACCCATTTAAAAAAATTTCTTTTAAATTATGAAAATAGGATAGGATTAATTAACTAATATCCGATTTATAAATGTGTGTGAAATAGAGATTATCATTATATCACTATATATTTTTTACAAATAATAAATAACATCATATTAATATAAGATTTTTAATATTAGCTTAAACAATCAAAATATTAATTATGTATCAGAAAATACGAAATTTCTACCTATTATACATACGATTTCTCAATCTCATCCTCCATTTTTAAATATTTTAAACTTTCCGTAATTTTCAAATTTTAAAATATAAATAATTTTTTTTAAATATGAGAATCCACCCCTTCTCAAAATAATAAATTTTAAAAAATTGGTATATTTAAATTTTTGGCTCTATCAATATTTTAAAAAATATTAAAATCGTAGTTATAAAATTTATTTAAAAATGATCATATTTCATAAATAATACATATTATCTATTTTTAAATTTATAAAATTGAATAAATTAGTACAATAAATCCGAATTAAGAAATATCCCTCACAATTTATTTAGAATTAAGAAATATCCCTCAAGTTTATAGGCATTCCCAATTACGTCATTGAGATACAGTGCTTTAGCCCGAGCTCGGTCCTTTTGCAACCAGGGTTCAAGGAGACCTCTTGCAGAAGTGCTCTTCCTCGAGAAGAATCTCTTCCTCGAGAAGAATCTCTTCCCCAGCTTCCTGATCCTGTGCCTCCTCGAGAAGGCAACCAGGCTCATGTACAGGTAGGCAGAAGTTATAAAGAGTAGTCCTTTTGGAAGAACCCGATTCAGTCCTTACAAATGAACCCGCCTCGGAAGAACCCGAGTCGAACCTTCTAAATGGACCCGATACTACGGGTTCGAATCCAGGTTTTGAATTTGAGACTCGAGTTCGTTCGAGTTCGAGTCCAGTATACCCAAATCTCGGGTTAGGTCTAGACTCGATTAAGTAAACTCGAGCCTCAAGTCCATTTGGGCATGTGTCTACCGGACCCGACTTCAGATCGGACGCGGATATATTAAAACCTGTCCCAACCTAAGCATGCATGCATACTCATAATTACGATTTTTTTTAATGTAAGATCTATTGTGCACTCGAACTTTTAAATTTTTTCAAAATTCTAAAAAAAATTCTTAAATTATAAAATATTATATTTAAATTCCTAATTTTTTCTAATATCTTTTTAGTTTTTAGTATTTATAAACTTACCTTTATACTTATTATGCTTTTAAAATTTTCTATTCGAGTTCGAAACTTTTCAATTTATTTATTTATATTCTAAATTTTTCTTTTTTCTTATTTGAATTTCTAAATTTGTATAATTTTTTTAAGATCCTAACTACTCATTATTTAGTATTTTTTTTGAACTTTTCTAAAATTTCACTAATTTTTTTTTACTTCTAAATCTCTTCATTCAAGCCCTAAATTTTTTTATTATTTTTCTTGGGTCCCAAACCTTTCTTAATCTTTATTAGATCCCAAAATTCCTTATTCTACAATTTATATTCTAATTTTGTCAAAATTACATTTTAGTCTCAAGTTTTATACGCTATCAAAACTCAATTCCAAAATTAGAAATAACTTATATCATATCTTTAAATATTTTTTCAGTTTTTGTACCATCAACATTAACCTAAATAATATATTTTAGGTGGTGTTATAAGATTCGTCATAATTTTATAAAAATCGATAAAATATTGGGAACTCATTAGAGATAATACCTCACCCGATAGCATTAGTATAATTGAAAATATAATTTTAGAAAAATTAAATGAATTTCATAATTACCTTATATATATATATTTAAAAGTTACCTAAAAAATAATAATTTATTAAATTTGGTTAGAAGGGAAAGTTAGTTGATATTTTACGAATTAATTTTACCTTTATGATTAGGCGGATGAAATTCTTTAGCTGTGCTCAATCAAAGTTTGTGAAAATTTTCTTTACCATTATTAGCTATAGAGCATTGAAAATGGCATATGAAGTTGATGCTCTATTTCATAGCACCAATGTGACGTAGTGGTCGCCAGCCAACGTTGAACAAAGGTGGAGAATGAAAGTTGAGTCAGCCCCCGTTCTAATGGTCATCAGCATGGGTGCCTTGTGCGCCCCTATGTGCAATGCATAGTGAGCTCCCTCTACTAATACTAATAGTTGACCTAGATAGATTTTTAATGATTTTTTTAGTCGATTTAACTAATTTTAATATTTTTAATAAATTTATTGTTAATTCAACTTTATCTAATTTAATTTTATAAAAATTCTTCAGCTTATTTTCTTAAATTTAGACAAAAAATTAACTATTTATCATTTTCGAAGTTCATTAAAAAATTCTTAAAATTTTTTTGTACGAGCATTTTCAATCTAATTTTATATAATTTTTATTTAAATGTTTACCCATATTTAATTTACTATTAAAGAGCTCATTTAAGAATCGTTAAAAATCAATTCACAATATCCTAAACCACTAATCAAACCGACTTCTTAATCTATATTGATTTTTTTAGTATAGTTCGACTTTAATTTCAATTTAACTCTTATTTTTAATTAGATCAAACTTTTCCTTTTTAAAAATTGGCTATTACAATATGTGCCACGTACTCATGGCACTCCTCCCTTTATAGAGAATTCATGACAAGTCAAGTCGTGTTAAGGTTATTTACTTTTCATCGAATTAAACCACATGCTCCACCGCTTAGTGGAGCCCCCATCAATTCCTTTTAGTTTAATTCTTACGAATGTACTCCTCGTGGGGATACTTAATACGTTAGCTACAACACTTCATGGGTCTGCCTAATACCGGTCGTTTACTATTAGGACTACTTGGGTATATAATCACATTCGTTCCCCTACCTTTCCTCTCTTAGTGTTAGTGTCCATCTAGTAGAGTGCTTTTTCCATTGGTATTCTTTTCAATTTTGTGCATTTCACAACGCCACTGAAAATTCTCTATTCTCCTACCGTACTTCAGATTGTAGTTTCCTTGTCTGTCGAGGGTTTGAGCCTTTGGAATTGACGAAAGATTTATAAAGCAATCTATAGAGGCTTTACACTCAATCATTTTGAGCAACGTTTGCATCTTTTATATTATTATGATTATGAGTATAATGTTACACCTCAACTTTATTTTCAGACATCGGTATAATAACTTTCACACAATACTGCAATATCGATATTATAATATAATAGTAGGTAATACACTATTATAGTACCGTAAAGTACATGATTTACCAAAATCAACAATTTTATTAAATGGGGTATCACAAATTAATAATGAATAAAATACTCGTAAATAAATAATGAAGTGGATCCACATTACTTGTAACAAAAAAAAGTGGTCATGTTCTTGAATATCTTAAATAATAAATCTTAATAATAATGTAAGTTAAGAAATATTAAGTTAAAAAAAAGTGCATAAATATTTCAAGAACTCACATAAGATGGTAGGGTACATTATTACCAAAACTACATACAATTGTAATATTTGAATGCTCACTTACCAATGACAATAGAAATCAAGCAATATCAGACTTTTAATCAACTAACACTCGATCAAAGTTTGATCACTACCTTGTACGTCGCAGGTAGTGAAAATAATATCACCCCTTATTAAAATTTTCTAAATTTATTTTTCTATAAAATGGTGACTTAAATTTCCCAAATTGATATTTTTAAATCAACTAGAAAAATAAAATTTTGAATTGATTCTTCCCTATTCAACTCAATTCAACCAGGTTTAGGTCTAGTTCACCCTAAACTGGTCCGATTCTTACATCAAATTTGGTTTATAATCTTTTTTCCAATATTTCTCGATCTTCATTGAACACTTGAGTTTTTTCAAATTTCCGTTTTGCTTTTCTCTTTACCAATTTTGGTTCACTTTGAACCATAGTTTTCTCTAAAAAAAATTCGGTTCTCATTTAAGGCTTCTTATTTTGAGAGAACCGGGTTTACATCAAATGGGCCCCTCCAGTAAGCTTATGGTCCAACTCGTTCTTTATTTTCATGGGACCTTATGATATATTTTTCATATGTTCCTTACCAAATTGAATATTTAGGGGTTAATACTAGATGACTCATGGGAAATTTAGGAGTCCATTTTGGTGTTTATGAATATAGGGAATTGAATCATGTCTCAACTTAGACTTATCCCAAAATTCCTTCTCGTTTATGTGGAATGAGTGGTACATTTGTTTGATGTTATCTACTGCTTTTATGGTTGGCAACGAACTCATGAGGCCAGGTTAGTTTCCTTTCCACTTTTTCCATATGAATCTATGTAACCTAAAACAACAACTTCTTGTTGTTTTATTTCTTACTTTTATTTTCTTATTAGTCCAATATCTACATTTTAAAGATCTTCCTTATGATTACTTATTGACATTTAGCTCTTATTTTTTTTTAAGACTATTTTCTTGCTCAGGTGGGGATCAGTGTTGTCATGTGAAAGTGGTTACTCTAGTTTTTCTACGATAACTTATGTGAAGGTTTGTCCTGCCCACAATTACATGTATGACATGGTCTTGATTAAATTTCATTGTCTATATGATTTTATATAAAGATTTGATTGATTTTTAACAAATGCTCACATGTAGGATGTGCTGAGGATAAGGCTTGATGTCATAAGTAGCTTCTTTTATGGTCTAGGATTATCCTCACACAATCTATGGGTAAGGCTTATCTTAGGGCCCTTTTTCTCCTTTATATTATTGGGTTAAACATGAATTTATTAATACTTTATTTTCAAATGGTAATCTTATTCCTTATTTGCAAGTGCATGTAATAAACTCTCCTTATAGTTATTATATAGTACTTATTATCTGAAGTCTGAAAGTGAGATTTTTCCCTTACTCTTCTCAAGAATGTACGTAATTTCTCTAGTCTTGTCCCTTGTTCTCTTACTAAGGGGTTAGTTTTGTTGTGTATCTTCCCACTAGCCATGAATGTTTCCAATCTTTGTCATGGCTTGTATAGGTAGAAATTTATGAGTATTAATGTGTATCATTTGCATGAGGTCTATCTATTGTCTTATAGGATAACATGAGAGAATGTTTCATTCCCAAGTGGTTTGGTTGTTCATATGTGTTCTTGAGGTATCCAAATTATTTATAATGATAGTCTAAATATATTAAAGATGATGACTCACTTGCTACTTAGTCTTCATACATATTACCATGATTAAACTTGCTAGTTTTAGGCGATTTTCTGACTATGAAATAATACTCTATTGCTCTATCTATATGGGGTTTAATTTACCTATTGAATTCCCTTTATAAGGTGTGAACATGAGAGATAATGGGATCAGTCAATATAGAACAGAAACTCTAGGGATTGTGAATTAAACATGTGTATTATTTATATATGTGGTGGTATGAGAACTCTATCTTATAAAAGAAGATGAAAGAATGTTATAATTTCTTATTGACTAATACTTAAAATATAACATTCTTTCATCTTCTTATTGACCAATAAGAAAGGTACTACCTAAATAGAAGATTCAGTACAGATGTATCATAATATTTGATATTCTGAGCATTACATCATGTCAATCCTACATTTGTAATGTGCATATTATTTTAGTATTGAGATGATATAATGAGTTGTTTGTCGGTTCAATTAGAAAACTGGGTCAAGGTGTAACATTGATATTCTTATTCATTAGCCTGGTGGGTATATCACCTTGGTGTATGGTAGTAGTTGTCATACTCCAACTCAGTTTATGAGTCAAACTTACAAGCAACTCATCACATTTTATCGATACTATCATAGTGTCTGTCACACCATTATAAAACGATAGGATGTAAAACTCATAATAAAAATTCACATTAATCATATTAAAAATATAAACTTCTATCCAAGTAAGGAAAATAGTTTATCAATAATATCGGGCAACATTTGTACTGAATCTTCATAAATAAAAGGTTAGTACCTCTTTAACCTATATTGACATCTCATGTACTGACAAGCTCTTATTGACTTGGTTTCCTAAAATTGGTGTGGGAGGGAGTGAGATTTGCAGTTCGAGGAGTAGAATTAACCATGTTCTTGAGTCATCTTATACTCAAAATATCAATACGATATATTTTCAAGTTTTCGTAAAACAAGCCCATTGGCTTTTGTTTAAACTTTTACAAAATCTTAAATTCAAGCCTATTGGCCTTTATCTTTCAAGATATGTATATATTTTAGACATTTTAACACACAATATCATACATTGTGGAATGAAGTTACTTTACCACCCACTTGTGGTTCAGATTTACTTTACTGACCATATGTAGTTCATAATTACTTTACCGATCACGCGTCTATATAACACGTGAGGATCACGATAACCATCACAGATGAATCATTCCAATATGGAAGGAAGTGAGTGATTCCACCAACCCCAGGTCAATGGGACCTCTCACTATAACTACTTAGGTCCTGTTATATTGGAAACATATAACTCACTCTTAGTTGCCCAAAAAATCTAGTATTCCTCATTAATCATACTATATTTTACTAGGCGTCTTATAGTCACATACCTCGTAAATTTCACTCATCAGTTAGATATGACTTACTCATCCAGAAGTATTACTAAATATTAGTACTCGTAAATAATAGGAATAACAATACAATATATACATATTACTTATAAATAATTTTGGATTGACTCGTGATGGCATATCTCAATGACGTCTTGTAATTTTTTAATAATTACATTTTTGCCCTTTACACTCTATTTTTTATAATCTAATTGAGAATTCATTATAAATAAGGTAAATCTAATATTAATAATAAATTTTAAATCACTTACCATGTAAATTCGAGTCTAATATTTGGAAGTGCTAGCCCAATCATCAAGTGTGTTCAACCCATTCTACCTGTGATGTTATAGTTCATCTAACTCAATGGCCAAACTCTATGAATATTTAGGTTAATTAGTTAATTGATGTAGGCCCAATTTGTAACAATCTAAACCAACTTTAATCCATGGCTAAATCATCATTTAGCCCAATTGACTTTAAAATTTCATAAACCCAATTCAAATGCCTTTAGCGCATATCTTCAAAGACCCAATTCAAAGTCTCAACCTATTTTTTCTTTTCATCACACTGGATTTCCAGCCCAATTATTTTTCTTTTCTTTCTACCCACGCACCCTATGGCCCAAGTCATCAGCCTTTCCCACCGTGAAGTGCCAACAAAATTCCATATTTATCTCTCTGCCCCACCTAATGTCTAACGCTGTGATCAGATGTTGTTGTCCTTCCAGCATAAAGATCCCCATCTATTGATTTAAATTGGATTTTTATTGTGGTCAATAATTCATTTAATGACATTGTTTTTGCTTGAAGAGACCAACAAACTCTTTATTAGATGTATTGGTTATTGAACCGACCGACCGATTTTTTATTTCAGGTCACCGAACCCGATCTAACCAAATTGATCAATAGTCGAGCCGGTTAACAGACCACCTGCTAAGTAAGCGCCCAGTCAGTGTGCACAACCAATCAGCACATGACACGTGGCAAAGCACGCATAGTCAGCTCCTCAATCAGCACCTGAAAGCGTTGAGCAATCAGAGTGTGACACGTGTCCTTGGTCAACGATCATACGAAGAAAATCCACGCCACCGAAGACTGACCAATGGAAGCATGACACGTGTACTTAATCAACAAAGGAGGAGTCTTGTTAGCATGGATGACCAATGAGGAGTAGACATGTGGCAAATGTACCACGTCAGCGGCCAACTGGGATGTCAGAAATCGGTTGACCAATTAGATGTCAACACGTGGTAAAGCCACGTCGGATGGCCACATCGAATCAGAGGATGACACGTGGCATTGACACAATGCATCAGGTGAAAAAATTGACGAATTTAAATCAACCAATTAGAGGGTGTCACATGTCATCAAAGACTGACCAATGGGAGCGTGACACATGTCCTTAGTCAACGATCAACTAAGGAGGAATCTCGTTAGTATGGATGACCAATGAAGAGCAGACACGTGACAAATGTACCACGTCAGCGGCTAACTAGGATGTCGGAAATCGGTTGACCAATCGATGGTTGACATGTAGAAAAGCCACGTCGGATGGCCACATCGAATTAGAGGATGACATGTGGCATTGGCACAATGTGTCAGGTGGGAAAATTGGCAAATTTAAATCAACCAATCAGAGAGTGCCACATGTCATGGTCAGCCAGTGAGATTTTGGTCAAGCGCCACATTGGTCAAAGCGACTAATGGGAGGTCGCCACATGTACGGTCAATGAGTCAATAGATGACTCGGACGTTGAGTAAGATGCCACACCAATGAAGCCAACCTATCACACCCTGACCCGGTTTGGTTGGATCCCCGTGAACAACCCGCCACTCTCCCGGTTTATTAAAGAGTTTCCTTTTATTATAATCCGTAAAGAGTAAGGCATCCTTTAAATCTGCATCATTTCCTGGAATAGCATAATCAAAACTGAATGAAAATTTAAACTTTACATACATGTCTTACAGGCATCTTAGTTAATGGTCTTTCAAGGTAGGCTTTCCGGGATTTTCTGAAAGGGATATAAGGGAGGGGGTGAGTATGACTACTTAGTGAATGGGTTTTCAAAGGTCTACTTTTAACTTTTAAGAAAAACATTTATATGAAGTGTGCCAGACTCCTTTCTTTTCAAAAAAATCTCTTTATTTAAAAATTTAGATTTTTCCATTATTTCTTAGTTACCACAATGTGTCATCACCCAACACACATCCTTCATCATGAAGGTTACACACATTCGTAAGTCAGTATCACTACTGAACCCGCTAGTGGCTTCGGAGCGACTTTTCCTGCCATCCGGATAGAAGTACGACCACTTCTACCCTGGGAATGAGTGGATGTACATGACATCCGATTCACAATCCCGAAATCACTTCTTAGTGTCCGTATGAGGATAGAGACCTCATCCTGTCCTCACCCCGGTCTCATGCGCTTGGTGCTACTCCAGATTTCGCACAGACAGCTGGAACGATGAACTGCCCTTCAAGCTTTCGATCTAGGCAGATAGCTCTCGTCCTGAGGTTCATCCTAGAATCAAGAATCGCATCAATTGATGCGAAATTAGATTAGAATTTTGTCATTGAAATTCGGTCGATTCTCTCTCTAGCACTAATCGAAAATTGTAAAGGGAAGCCGAATTGGCTTACCTTTTGGTCCAAATTCGACTGTGGAAAGGATGAGTAAGTGTTGGAAGGGCTTGGTTTGGCCTAAGGAGGGCTTGAAATGGCCGATTTCAGCTTGGCCGAAATAGGGCAGCTTCGGTTCGCTGGAGTTGCTTCACTATTCCATCATGTTGGCGCTTCTCCAATGATTCTCGGATTGACTGGAGTTTTCTATTAGATAGCTGTCTTCTCCCTAGTTCTAAAGAGCCCGACCTTTGTTCAAGTCGAAGCTTTGGTTCGAGCTTTACCAGGAAATGGAGCGGTAGAGAGAGAGAGAGAGAGAAATGTTCAGGTGTAAGGAGAATGAAATGTGGATGACCTGTTTATATAAGCGTAAAACCGGTGTATTAAATGGGCGAGATTTATTACTAGTATTAATATTGCCATAAATTATTGGTATTAATTCCAATAATTTAATTTCGGTATTAATTCCAATAAATTAAATTTCGGGCAAGCACACTTAACTTTAAAGTTCTTATGGAATCTAGTTCACCTGAACTACTTTGGTTTTTGTTTTCTAATTTGTCTTAAGTTTCTTTTCCAAGGTTTAATGAACCCTTTGGATCACCTGAGAGCTGTAAATTCCCAACTTGCCCGTTCAGAAATAATCGGGTTTGTGAACCGGTTCTGAATCCTCACTTGGTTTGACCGGTTCTTTTCCTAGTTTTCCTTAGCTCAAAAGGGCGGGTTTTATACAACCAATCACAAAGGGACACGTGCGAAGCTCACACATATGCGCACAATGTCATCTTCAACCTCTGAACAGGTAGTGAAGAGAAACGGTAAAATGGTTGCCATTACTCCGACGACCAATAAATCTTTACGACAATGCCTTAAATCGGAGAGTTAATGGGGGATCGATAGATGAACGGATAGAATGGTAGTCCCCAAGCTCCCTATATAAAGAGCTCCCCTCCATTCATCCTCTCCATCCCTCAAAAGCTTGAAGAATACGAACTGCTCCAGTTTTTGACCATCCCTAAATTAGAGCTCTGACATCGACCCTTTTCTCCACCTATGAACGCGAAATTGGGTTCCCTAGAACTAGGAAGAAGTTCCCTACCTTGGTGCATACTCCCTTCAACACGAGGATCACTGGAGAAGCGTCAGGGAGCCTGCATAGTATGGTCGCTCCAGTCATCAAGAAGTAGCAAAACTTTCGAGCTGAATTTCAGCCACCTCGGACCTCCTTAAGCTAGGCTGACCCTCCAACAACTCTTCACGACCAAGCCTAGTCCTCATTGAGTTTTCGAGGTAAGCAATTGCCGCCACTTTCACCGGAATAGTGAATTTATAGAGAGAACTATTTAAACTTTGTTGATCGACTTCTCCCTTTCCAAGGCACCAATTGATGTGAAATTTGATTATAGGAGAATCCTATGATGTGAGCTAGTTTCCCGAATCAAGAACTCTAGAAACCACATCATTGCATGTAAGAATTCAAAGCTCTCTCTAGAAGTATTTTCTGGTGAAACTTCATTTGAACTCGTTTCTAGGCCAAATTAAATGATTCAAAGTATGAAATGATCATTGAGAGATATGGAGACTATTAGCAGTATGATAGGAGATAATTATATGAGTTTAATTGGTCAATTTTATGAAATGAACTTTCGGGGGTTAAAGTGAAATTTTGGAGAAATTGAGCGATTTGGGGATTTTTGGAAAATTGGGGATTTTTGTGCAATTGACTTAAATTGAGGGTTAATAGAGGATTTAATTGAAATTGGGGGCTTAATTGTAATTAAAATAATTTTAGAGGAATTTAATTCCAATTAAAAGTAAATTAAATGCTTTATTCATGATTTTGAATAATTTTATGTTAAATAAAATTATTTTGGGATAAAGTTTTAAATAAAGTAAATTGATAAATTATGGCAAATAATTTGGAGTTTATTTGTAAAGAAAATATGCTTAGGGACTTGTGTGTAATTAAAGAAAACATAGGAATATAAGTGTAAATATCGAATAACTGATGGATTCGTTATCTGCAATCATATAGGTGCGAAAGGAATTCCCTAACCTACGATTGAGAATCCAATCCGAGATATTGGAATTATGTTCGGGATGAACAAGTCACGGATCTCGAGTGAGTGGAATTACTGGCATCGAGTCCATTGGACCGATAACGCATACTTAGAAACATGCTTTACTTTGAATCCTACTTTACTTTGAAACCTACTTTTCCATACGTATAATTCCCTGAATGTGTGAAACCATTTAAATCTTTTGGGATTATACTGTTGAAAAAAGTATGAAGTATGTTATTAGAACAAACCCTTGACAGTATATGGATACACTTCAAGGGGAATGGTCTAGTTCAACCATTGATCTAGGAAATGGGCGAGATCCATGGTCGACAATGGTGGACTAGATCTAGTTCTTTTCAAATGGGCCCAATGCCATATTTTTGAAAAGTGAACTGGGCCCATGGCCGTATTTTGAAAACTCGTATGAGTGGGCCCAAGGACATTGGGAATGGGGCAACCTTGTAAATAAGTTTATGATTTAAAAGACATAAAATTCTTACAAATGGATAATGTTTGCTGATGCTGCTGAACTAGAGTCAGGTTGGAGCCCATTGGGCTAGGAGCACAAAATAAATGTCTTAAATCCTAAGACTTATATATGTGATTGCAATCGTTCAGAACCAAAGAGATGCTCGGTATGGGGTAGTGTTGGTTCTAAGGGCTACTAGATAGTAAGGTTGGTACAAGGGAAGCTGTGCTGTTATGAGATGTCTTGAAGCTATGGGAGCTTCGTGTGCATTGAGACTGAGTGGATAGAAGAGTGAGGTCTCACCCCTACATATGGGGTTGGGCCAAGGTGCTCACATAGATGATGTGGTGAAAGTTATAGACTCTCACCAGGGTGGACAGTAAAAACACTTCAAGCCACTAATATAACAGAATGAGGTTGTAGCCTCTAAGTGTCTGTTCTGCGACTGTTTGATCCATTTACCAAGAAATGGTGTTTGTGTATTTGTTTTATACAAACAATTATAAATCCACCGAATATGAAACTCTTTCAACCATGAATGAACTATTTTTAAAACTTGTATAATACAAGTAGTGGATTTATCTAGGAGAAAAAATATTTTTTCAGATGATAAGACAAGTTGTAGCTTGTTTATCGGAATATATATTTTTTAAGGAAAAACGGTTAAATCATTTTTAGTATGAAATGACTCGTGGAAAGTAGAAACACTCACTAAGTTATGAACTCACCCCACTCCCTTACCCCTTTCAGATCATAGAACATGGCACAATGAATGCCAGAGAATGAAAAATTAACACCTAACAATCCTGTTAGAGCATTCAGAGCTAGATAAGTGGATCTCGACTTCTGAATCAAAGAATCATAACACTTACTAGAGAGCTCAAACCTTGTAATGGAATTGTCAAGGGCAAAGGAGAGAGGTACGGGCGTCGGGAGAAACAACGTCGGGATTTGATCGATGCCATCTGTGTTCTCCAGCGTGCAACCTAAGTATGAAAGTTATGGGAAAATGGAATTATGCCAAACAAAAATTTAGGTCAATAGAAACTCACATGATGGTTGGTAGGCGGCAACCGATACCAGAATAGTAGAAGGGTGGTCGAGCTGTGAAAACTTGAGACACGATTTAGGGGACCTACTATGGAGAAGAGGGACTCGAAACGAAGTAGAAACTAGAATGATTGAAGGATGGAGTGAGTGGGAAGTGTCGTTTTAACTGTGATCGGGCCTCCATCAAAAAACTGACACGGTTCAGAAAAATGACGGGAAGTAATCGGAGAGGGTGAGTCCATCCTTAGCGTAGGTTGGGATGGAAAGATGACCCTCTTGCACATTTGTGGCCTCTTGAACCACCTCGAATGGTGGTCCGAGTCTCCTGAAAAACTCGATTTATAAAGAACCTTTAAAACGAGAATGGGTGTCATAAGAGCTTTCAGGAATTTTCACATTTACAAGATTTACCTTCACCTCGAACATGTAGTGATGTTGGTTAGAGGGGATCTAGAGGAGTCTCCATAATAATTTTGGGTTGTGGTCGGTAATCGATGAGGTCGAGGTAGGCTTAAGAAAGTATTGCTCTATTTTTGGTCGAGTGAGTATTATTAGTATTTAATTACGCTGATGTCGGCAAAAGGTATGTCGATATTGGGGAGATGTGCAATTAGAAAGTTGGCTTCTACGCGGTTCTAACGCTACTAGAATCACCAAGTTTGGTGGTATGAAACAAAATTTATGAGCTTTGTAATTGAGCTCACTAGAAAACTGAATAACCTTACTTCAAAAGAGAATTTTGGCCATCGCCCGATAAGGAAGGAGTCAGGGCTTATATGGGGAGTTCGGGGGACCAAGTGTCCATCACTGGTTAGATCATACCCCATATACCTCACTTTCCATTTAATTTTCCTCGGGGGCGGGATGTCGAATATCGCGCAAAATCGAGTCGATTTACGAGTTTTTGGTCGGATCTGGATCCTTTAGTCGAGTGGATAAGACGTGCACCACGTGCTGCGTGTGTCCTGTGCTCGACATACACAACGATTGACTCGCATTATAGCAAATCTGTTTATGATGAATAAATCGATTGGTTTGGTCAATTTTGATTTTTTCTTGACCGGTTGACCTCCAATTCGACCAATTATTAGTCTAATTTATTTTTTTAAATATTTTTGTTCAATTCTCTATAATTTGAACTCAAGAACATATATTTTTAATTTATTTAACTCCTAAAAATCAGGGGGGTGGGGGAGGGGTTAGTACTCCGAGCCGATTTGATCGAATTTGGTTGTCTTTTAGCCTATTCATCCAATTCGACCGGTTCTTAATCTATTTTTTTTCTAAATTTTTTTTTCTAATTTCATATTAATTATGCTCAAGAATTTTTATTTTTCGATTTATATAAACTCTCCTAAAAATTGGGAGTTTCGTACCTTAAATCGGTTAGTTCCCAATTCAAATCGATTTTCAATCAGAAACTTTAAGATCCTTAATTTTCAATTAGGTGGGTTATTTGAGAGTAATTTCATGGAATTATCCATTGTATAAATTTATTGTTCGAACTGATTTACAATCTCATTCAATTTTTGACTCTCAATTTAAGTTTCCGTTATCGATTTAACATTAGTTTTCCAATTTAATTGAGTTTAAATTTCAGTTTTAAAATTTTTGATATTATAAGTAAATTATAAGGCTCAATGAATAGAGTATTTGCATCTAGATGTCAATTTTACGATCATACTCACTACTAAAATATTAAATAGTATTTTTAAATAATTTTATTTTTAAAATTCGTCCATTTTAAATAATTATATTAAGATATTAGTATTAAGAGTATTAATCTCATAATTATGTATATCACATATCAACAAAATCTATAGAAAATCATAGCACACATGAATCAGTGTTGCAACCTATTATTTGGTACACCCCTATCTACTTATATGTTTCTATCTAAAAAATTTTAAGATATATTTAAGATTTTCATATATTTATTACTATCCTTTTATTCTAAAAGTTCATTAAGGGTTTTTTTTTAGAGTTTCTCCTACTACCGTTTACTTGCATATCTTATCATTTCTTAAGCTATATCTCATACGGACTTTATAATATCATCTCTTTGATAATTGCTCATAACTTCATACTTTTTATACTTAGTTCTTATTATAAAAAGTTTGTATTATCTTCTCCATCGTTCGTTTCCTCGACTTTCACGAATCGAAGAGGTTTTATGGGGTTATTCTTTACTCAAGGGTTATAGTTCTAGACCCTCTTCTATGGTTATTTTTTCTATAAGAATTATTTTATTTCTATTTATTTTTTCTTACACTTAATTTTTGATATTTTATAGAAAATTTTCAAGAAATATCGTTTTTCATTTTCCTAAAATCCCTAATTATTTATTTTTAAAACTTGTTTTAAAAATAATACTTCCATAGTTATAATATTCCGACCTTAATCCCGAGTATGTTACATATTACATTTACTAATTTTCTCGTTCCCTTTATTTTTTTTAATTACAATTAAACCCCTAAAATTTTCAAACTCTTCTTTTTAGTCCTTACATTTTCTTTAATATTTACTAGATTTCACTTATTTTTCTTATTTATCCTTTAATCCCAAAACTTTGTAATTATTCATATTTTCAGTCCTCCAATACTATATCTCCTCAATTCATCTCATAAGCCTTCTAAATTCATCCTAATACAACTTAGATTAACTCCCCACAACTTACCGATCATTTGAAACTAACATTCGTAAATTTTGATCACAGATCAACTTTGCTTACTCCGTTCATCGGAAAACACATGATGATACAGAAAATGGAGAAATACTAACTGAAGGGAGTTTATTTGTTGGATTTGATAGCCTGAGATGATTGCTGAGCTTGTGATGTTTCCGTGGACTCTAGTATTATGGCATTTGGTCGTCGGAGTCGCTTGAATTTCAGTCAAAATCGCAGTCCGATAAATATTCATTAAAATAGAGAGTGAACAATTTAATTAATAGTATTTATCTTACCTAAATCCCACAACTATGGAGGAAAAATCCTCACAACTCTCCTACAAAGATGTGAAAAATCCTCTCCTATAAAGATGCGAAAATTTTACCAGTTTCAATTAGTAACTATAGTGATCGAATTTGATGAGCGGAGATTTTCACCGTGTCTGACTTCTTGGAACAGGTTTACTATTCAGTTAAAATTGATGGGTGTGCACTCGTACTTTTTGACTTTCTACCTAACCAAACTTTGTAGGCGTAATTGAGAGTGAAAAGGCTACCAATTTGTTAGGAAATTGAAAAAGTGCATGAACAGATTGTTGTTATTAACCTTACTACTGGGATATTAGCTCGCGACTCTTCTAAACATTTTTAAGATCGAGAGTAAAATACCATCTTATTTAGAAAGATATTGAGATAAGAGTCCCATGCTTAATTTAAGAAAATACAAGATAATTAATTTTATTTTTCGTGATTTATAGGTTTTTTTATAAAAATTAGAAATTGATTTATAAAAATTTAAATTATTGAAAAAAATTACAAATAATTTATAATTTTGAACTTTACTTTCTATCGATGTGACTGTGACGTGGCAATCACTTTTATAATATAAAAAAATTTGACACTTATTTTATCAATTCAATTCTGAAATCGGATTAAGGTCTGATATTTTAAATAGATTATTAGATGGAAAATATAGACATTCGGTGTGAGAGACTGTAATTCAACATCTCTTCCGATATGTATATATGGAAGTCTCTCCCAAAATATATATATATATATATGTATGTATGGAAATAATAGTGTGAACATATTTATGGACAATTTGAAATAAGTAAATTACTTATTTCAAATTGTCCATAAATATGTTCACACTATTATTTCCATACATACATATATATATATATATAGGGAAGTAGAGAAGTTGAAATAATTTATTGAGTAAACATATTTATGACAACTAGAAAATGTAAGTTTTAAAAAATAATACGAATGTATTTATTAAGTTATTTATTTTTTTTGGTATTTTGAATATTTTTAAATAATTTAATTATGTTTATGAAATTTTTAAATTTTGATAAAAATTATAATTATTTTATATTTTATGTTTTACCTCATTTTGATTGTAAAGTACTATTATACATGTTTAACCAGGAAACTTGAATTAATAATATATTTATTTAATTTTCAATTCAATTTTTTTACAAAAAAATAAAATATATCGAAATTAATTATTATTATTTATTAGTATATATATGCAAGAATATTTATAATCACTTTCTTAGTTCGAGTTGATTAATATTTTTACTAAAATTCTAATCTCAGTATTCATGATATTCTCTTTAAGCTTGCCCTGAAATAATAAACTGAGTAATATTCCACACAATCCATACTTGCCCGTCCACATCTTTATCCATATTTTGAGGCATTGTTATAACATACCATAACTGAATGATCTTATAAGAATGCCAATGTAATTGAATGAATACACAATGGATGATCTTTTGAGTGCAATTATAATATATTTTTTCTATCCATTTCCTTAATTATGTCATGGTATTAGAGAAAATGAGATGGACTACAGTAAACCTGACTTCTTCTGATTTGTGAGTTTGAGAAAAAAATACACTAACTCTTCTTAATTTCTTAATGGAAAAAAACCATATTAAGTTTATTTACATTTATTGAGTGATTTTAAAATTAAATTTAACAAGTGTATGTATAGATAGAGTGGGTGATAAAAGAATTAAGATTATATTAACTAAATAAATAGTATGAGTATATAAAATTAAAAATATTTTATTATTTAAACTTTTAAATATAAATATATATTTAAATACTCTACTCTCCAATAAATTAAAAATATATTATATAATATACTCCATCAGTCCAGCAGCCCTTTAGCAGCCACCACTTTAGTTATTAGACGTACGTCACATTCGGAATATGGGACTGATATTTTCTTGTAATAATAATAAACATGATTTTATATGCTTTTTAATTTCGATTAGGTATGTAAAATAGAAAACAAAAACACCATATTGTTTTTAATGGTGGGGGATTTGGTAGTTGTTGGTGGAGGGGTCAGACAAGACAGTGATGGAGTTAGCTGATGGAATAAGGTACCTCACGCTATTCCAAATTCTTCGTGACAAAAACCAAAGAGGGACTTCTTTGACTTCTCAGGGTAATTGAAGATTTATGACCCACCAGCAGCAGCTCCAATTCTTCCATTAAAGTCACATGAACTTTCAACTTAGGACCAAAATATCATCGGCAGATAGGCATCCATATCATCATTGTATTCATCTTACCCTTTCAGAAGTGTCGGAGGAACAACCAATCGATTAAAAAAAAAAAACACCACAGCCTTGCTGTGACAGTTCACTCTACAGCACAAGATTATTCAATAAAAGAAAAAAAGAAGGCGTTTCCTTGCAATCTCTAATTTCTACTGTTGGTATACCAAATTTATTCCACGGAGAATTGGTAGAGGCTTGAATCAAAAGATGTATACAGGGCAGTGTCGGAGAAGACGGCCCTGGACCGGGACGACCTTGGCCTGTGCCGGCCGTTCTTGCGGCCTCTTCTTCGACGTTGATGATGCTGACCACCCGTAACTCTTCCCATCTCTACCATTCTTTTCTTTTCCTCATGATCTTGCTCATTGCCTTCCCCGCCCTTTTGCGATGTTTTCCGACTGCTTTCCTCCTCCGCTGGCACGACGTAAACGAACGGTCCGGCGGGGACATCTTTGAAGTCCAGTACGGCTTCTAACGTCTTCACCACTTTCCTCATGGTGGGTCTGGACTTAGGGTTGCGGCTCAGGCAGTGGTAAGCCAGTCGAGCCGCCCTCTTGGCCCCCTCGGCGGAATACTGACCGTCCAGCCTCGGGTCCATGATCCTCTCGAGTTTGCGGGGGTCCTTGAGCATGGAACGTGCCCAGTCCACTAGGTCCTTCTCGCGACTCGGCCTGGTCTTGTCCACCGCCCTACGGCCAGTCAATAGCTCCAGCAGCACAACCCCGAAGCTGAACACATCGCTCATCGTCGTCAAATGACCTAGAAATATATATGATATCATGTAAGACCATATGCAGCAATATTTATAAACAACATGGGTGAACGTTCATGGATATCGGAGTTCATGAATCTGACCAGACGATATGTACTCGGGAGCTGCGTAGCCTTTGGTGCCCATGACCCGGGTGGTCACATAGGTTTCACCGCCCTCCACACCGTCCGTCGCCAGCCCAAAATCTGAGAGCTTGGCTTTGTAATCCTGGAAATTGCGAAATCATCATTAGCTGGGAGATCCGATTTGAGTTATCATGGGTGCAAACGTATGTGAACACATGAGGAGAAAAGGGGTCAATGAAAAGGAGATTACAGGGTCTAGTAAGACATTGGAGGCCTTGAAGTCTCTGTATATCACCGGCTTCTCTTCTTCGTGGAGGAAAGCGAGGCCTTTGGCCGCCCCGACTGCGATCTTTATTCTTGTGAGCCAAGGCAAGACTGAGGTATATTCTGTTGAAATCCAAAAGGGCTATTGAATTAACTAAAGACAAATTGAACAACGAGAAATTATGCAATCTTCTCCACGACTCTTACTCCTGAAGAACTGGTCGTCCAAGTTGCCGTTTTCCATGTATTCATACACGAGGAGCCTATGCTCCTCCTCGCAGCAGTAGCCGATCAGCTTGACCAAATGCGGATGCCTGAGCTGCCCAAGAAAGATCACCTCGGCCTGCGCGTATAATACTATGTTTCTTCCCTATTGCATATATTAATAACATATGCACGATTAAACATAGTATATCTGCCTATAGTTTCTTACCAGCCATTCCCTATGACCTTGCATGCCGTCCAAGTCGAGCATCTTAACGGCCACAATTTGAGCCTTTAGGCCGGGTCGGAGCCCTTCCTTGACCAAGCCCTTGTACACAGTCCCAAACCCGCCTTCACCGAGGTAGTAGCTCCTCGAGAAGCCATGGGTCATCTCCTTCAGCTCTTGGAGCGTGAAGTTGTGGACGTTCACCAGGGACACCGACAGGTCGCTGACAGAGAGCCATGAGCTGGTGTTGCTGAGACCAGACAGCGACAGTCTCAGTTGAGAATGGTGCTTCGGTATGCCATCGAAGATGCTCTCTGGGTCCCTGTTGTTGGGGCCCTCGGGGGACCTCAAACACTTGGGGAGGATGGATTTCCAGGCAAGTTTATTGGGAGCCATAAGAGGAGAAATAAAAGAAACAGAAAAGATTGATTGAGGGCAAAATGTTGAGAGCTCATTCGGGTTTATATAATGGAAAGCTTTATCGACCGGGTTCTACGATTCCGTCATGTTGGATGACAATGGCATGAAACTTTGTTTTCATATTATAGTGGAAGCGTACTTGATAAGGAAGAAGAAATATGTGAATGAAAATGATCGAGTAGGTTTATATTTCATTTATTTTTGTTCTACTCAATTTTTGCAAAAAACAAATAAATTTGTTTATCGAAAAAAATAGAGTAGAACAATTGACTACAAATTTATTTTGTAGGGAGATGTAGTGTTGTGCGTATATTTTTGTTATTTAACTTTTTATATATTTTAAATAATTATTTGAAAATGAATAATTCAATCCTCTATATTTAGTATCACAATACATTAGTGGCAGACAAACAGATATCATTGATGTTATATCTTTGAATTTTTTTATATTTGGGTTTTATATATTTAAAAATCATTTTTTAGATCTATAAATTTAATAAAGTGATATTGAAAAGACAATTTTTAAATATAAGAAATTCTCAATGTTACTTTTTTCAAATATAGAGACGGAAAATATCAATTTCAAATATATAATTCTCGTGTAAAAATTCTAAATATAGAAATTTTCTGTGACTATCAAAATTAGATTCAGAAAAAAATGTACATAAATTGTAAAATACTTTTTAAAAATATATATGACTTGGAAAAAATAATTACATTAATACAGTAAAAGAAAATCTCCTTGTAATTCACCCTTATTCGTGTGAATTTGATGCATGAAATTGAACCTTCAATCAATCGTGTGAATTTGAATCAACAACCCTAGGATCTTCAGAGAAAATCGATCATAATGAGATGAATAATGAGAATGCGGGAGAGAAGAGATATTGGATTAAATTGTAATTTTTTTAAATGCTTCATTTTCATATTATTCTAGTTTAATCTACATGAGATGTACAATGAGAATGCGGGAGAGAAGAGATATTGGATTAAATTGTAATTTTTTAAATGCTTCATTTTCATATTATTCTAGTTTGATTTATTTTGTACAACATTTTCTATCTAAAAAATATGTTCGAGAAAAAAATAAAGTCTAGTTAATTAAATAAAAAACCTTGATTGAATTAATAATAAAATTAGATTTTCAATTGTACTCTCAACGAATAAAAATGTTGGAAATTCATAAATACTAGTAATATTAGTTTAAAAATACCCTAAAAAATTCTTTGGACCACTCTCACACACCACGTTTTTAAGCCAAAATTCTCCCTAATTTATTACCAAATCACATGCTTCTAATCTTCATAAAATCGTGAATACTTTTGCTTTGTCTCTATCACGAAAGTTGTAAAAAATTACCCTACCAAAATTATTTTTAAACTTATGCTCTCAGTAAAAAAAAGTCAAAGTCAAGTACTTTCGATAA
This sequence comes from Trapa incisa, assembly GCA_030064435.1. NCBI lineage: Eukaryota > Viridiplantae > Streptophyta > Magnoliopsida > Myrtales > Lythraceae > Trapa > Trapa incisa. The sequence continues at coordinate 21,077,129 of CM057776.1, read as the reverse complement.
TATATCCAGAGTCCTAATAATATAATACTAATAACATTTGTTCCAAATGAATAACATGACACTACTCTATCTATCTCTAGCCTTTTCTCGACCTAGTTAAATCCTTAACCACCTTTCTCGAGTTATTTTCCAATGAAAGATCACAATTGTAACTCTCGAACAATGCTAATACACAGGGGTATGGATAATAAGCTAACTTGTCCATATACATCTCTTAGCAGCAACCAAGCTTATTTGCACTCAGAAAATCGATATTCACCTTTTAATTAGAGAGAAAATCCTTTGGGCCACTCTCACACACCCGAGGTTTTTGAGCCAAAATTCTCCCTACTCTATTACCAAATCACATGCTTCTTATCTTTATAAAATTGTGAAGACTTTTGCTTCGTCTCTAAGGTCGAGACCTATCACGAAGGTTGTCAAAAATTACCCTATCGAAACTATTTTTAGACTTATGTTCTCAGTAAAGAAAAATCAAACACTTTCGATAAGATATCCAGAGTCCCGATAACATAATACTAATAACATTTGTTTCAAATGAACAACATGACACTACTCTATCTACCTCCAGCCTTGTATTGGCCTAGTTAAACCCTTAACCACCCTTCTCGAGTTATTTTTCAATGAAAGATCACAATTGTAACTCTCGAACAATACTAATAAACTTCAAAATACATGTAGCCCTAGCGTCCCTAAGGCCAGTGATTGATGTCAACAAACTCCCAAGATCCTTCGCTATCTTTTTCCTCACTCACAACCAATGATCCAACTATTTCCGGTGAGTATTCTGACCAACTTTCTATATTACACAATTTTAACCATTTTAGGAAACTTCATAAAATTAGTCAAAAACCAGCACTCCTAGATTTTTAGATATCAAGTCTTATAATAAAAAAATTTATAAATAATAAGGATAAAAATGTAAGATTTTAATATTTATGGATTTAATTGTAATAAGGGGAAAACTTTGAGTAAACTTTAGAAATGAGATCTAAGGGTTGAAATGCGATTTTTGATAAAGTATTAAGATATTGTGTGATTTTTGAAAATTTTAGGGATTAAAATATAATTTTTAAAAAATATGAGTCAAATAATATTTTAAAAACTTGGATACCAAATTAATATTTTTTAAAAATATGGTTAACCAATGAAATGATTTTTGGGTGAAGAGACTAAAGTATATTTTTAGAAAATAGAAGAGTAAAAAAGGTTATTTTGAAAGTAATGTGAGCAAAAAATAAAAATTTTGAAATATTTTGTTGGAATGCAAATTTTAAAAGATAGGGAAGGAAAGTTAATTTTGAAAAATTGGGGAAAATGTAATTTTCAAGGAAAGTGGGACTTATATCCTAAATATTTTGTTTCTCTTAATATATTAATTACATATTTTCTTTTAGATATGAATATTTTTTATTCATTCTTTAAAAATTTTAAAATACTTTGTTTACCCTAAAATTTTCATTTTAAACTTTAATAAAATAACTTACGGACATTTCTAATTGACGGATGAGCCAAATATAATTATATTATCAATATATAAAATTAATATAATCAAATATTGGTCAATTATTTTACTCTTCATAAACAATGATATATTATTATGTATTTACTTAAAACTGAATTAAATAAGTGAATAAAAAAGTTTAATATTCATTCTTTAATATTCAAGATTTGAACTTCCCCTATTATATCATATATCTTAATCTAATTAAATTATATAATATTTAACCCTAAAAAACCCTAAAAAATATTTAACTGAAATAGACATAAAATGTTAAAAAAAATCATTTTTCAAACCAATGAAACATTTTTTTCATAAACTTACTTATTTTTACACTTTAATATAAGTGCATAATTATTTTAAACATCCAACAATTTATATTCTATTGGATAACCTAAATATATACTCATTTTTGCTCTTACATTAAATTTATTTCTATTATTCTTTAATATCTAAGTAAAGGCAATTAAATACTTTCAAATGGTCATACATCATTTTTTATTATTATATAGTATCTTAAATGAAAATGTATTTTCTATTAGAGGTGATAAAATTCTATTTATCAAATAAATGTACTAAATCACACTAAAAGTTAACACGAACCTAGATTGAAACATTAATGCACATTCAATATGTTTTTCTCTATATTACAAAATTTTTTTAAAAATTTTTACATATAAATGAAATGATTAAATACTATTTTTCTTAAAAAAATCAACAAAACTTAACCTCAAAAATTATCAAACTTAACAACTCAAATTTTATACTTAAATTGCACTGAAAAATTTCAGTTACATCATATTTATATTTTAATAAATAAATTTATAATATTATAAAATGATCGTCCATCTGTTTATATTTTAGTTTGATATTGGTTGGTTTATTATGATTTTTTATCTCTCATATGTGAATTAATAAAAATAACACAAGAATTATTATACTCGAGGTCGAGGAGAATTGAAGTTTTTAAAAATTAAATTTCTATTGCCTGTGATCCCCTATGAGTAGCCATAGATTTTGAAAAACTTATTCAATTGCATATCCTCAAGGAGAGCATATGAGAACATTAAATCTTCATTTTCCTCTATTTATCATTCCTCCACAACTATTTTTAGGTTTTGATGAAAATTGAATATTATTGTAGAGAATCAATATTCTGCATTTTGCATTTTGCGACTAATATTGTATATCTTTCATCTTTAGCTTGTGCAATTAAATTGGAATAGACATGTGAGTAACTATCATTGAAAACCATTCAAACTCTTGCCGTAGTTAATTAAAATTTTGTAAGTATACTTCGAGCTCATCCCATAGGGTCTTCATTTTGGTAAAATAACTACTCACACTTGAATATCCTTAAGACATGAAATTTAAAATCTATTTTAAATAAAAAATTTTCATTTTATTGCTTCTTTGAAAGTATTGTTTTAAATTCTCCCATAGTTTGTGGGCATTTTTAAAAGAGTAGACAAATGTTCCAATTTCCTTTAAAATTGCTATCCAACAAACGAACATGTTATTGTTTATTCTGAAAGGACCATACATGAGAATTAATACATTAATAAAAGTAAGTATTTTTTATGAAATGTTACAATTATGACTTGACACTAAATATAATAATTAGCTCACAAATTATGAAGAATACAAATGACAAGTGTGACAACTAAATTATTTGATAAATGAAGGAAGAATGTGTTGAGGGCATACTAATAAACTTCAAGTGAATCATTAACCTAAATGACTTAGAGAATGATTAGGTGATCCTCTACCACTTAGTTTTTGGCTATCATTTATTAGTTGCCATTTATATTTTTTTTATCTATCAAATATCTAGAGGTTTAATTTCTAGCAAAATTGAAGAAAAACTTCATTGTAATTCATCTTCAATCATGTGAATTTGAGGTGTGAAATTGAATAAAAAAAAATCCTATGTAAATAAGAAAATTGATTGTGTTCATCAATCAAGAATGAAAGGGGAAGAAAAGAAATATTAGACCAAATTATAATTTTTATTAATACTCAATTCTCACACTTTCATCTCCTATATTAACCTATTTATACACTTTCCACATTACTTCCAATCATTTATATATTTGATCTATTCAACACAAAATTACATATTAACTCCCATTGTGACATCTAATCATTCTCTCATATGCATGTCATGGAACTAGTTATTTTTAAATATGTGGAATCTAATGGAAAAAAAAAAAGGAAGATATGGGACACTACTATAGTTAATGGTGTGACCGTTTTATACTTCGTGCTTGCTAATCTTCAATAAAATAAAATGTGGCCATGTACCAAAAGTCAGAGGAGAGGACTAGATATTATGAGAGCATCCTTTATCTTATATCTATGTTTATTTTTGGTAGAATTATGGCACACTATTTACTTGCTAATAGTAGAGACGACCTAACATCTCTTAATTTGGTATCCGACATTAGCAAATGGAAAATTTTATGTTGTTATAGCTTTGTCCTAATGGACGATTTTTTAATATAAATTAGAAAATATATATATATATATATATATATATATAGGGAACACACCACTTAGAAAATATTGATAATTTATAATTTAATCCCTCGGATAAGCATATGAGATTTTATAATTTGACATATATGGTATAATATATTGTTGTTTGATGTAATAATATTAAAATATCATCAATATATATTTGAAATGTTAATGGGGGCAGTTCCATCCTAAAATAGAAAATAAGAGCATCAATTTGCACTCTACAATCTATGGCGGATATTTTTTTCACACCCATTGTACTTAATATGTTAAATTTTAATAATCCCCTAACTAATAAAGCCTTTAAACTACAAAAATTTCTCCATCCATATGATGAGAATGTTATATAAAAAAAAAAGATGCAAATTATATGAACCAACCAACCCATAGAGATTGGTGGAGATAATATGCATTCAACATAAACGGCAGGACTCATTCGTATTGTCTGAGTAAAAGATTTGACATCCAACCTTGGGAAGATCGTGCTGTTTGAATGTAAAAGGGGCAGAAGTCAGGAGGGGATTGTGCTAAAAATGACGATTTTGCTTTTGATCGAAGCACTAAGCAGAGGGAAAAAGAAGTCCAAACCCTAATGATCACAAAATCCAATTGATCTCCTTTCTCTTGGTTGGCCAATTCAAGTCTACGTTGCCCAACTGAGAAATCCAATTCAAGTCTAAATGGGTTAGACGTACCACGTACAGTTCTGTAGAGAGAGTGTGTGACAAGGAGAATAATTATTTTTTTGATGAGGAGACAGAGAAGAAATATGCTCACTTTAATGGCTTCCGTAGTAGGCCAAAGGGGTCGAGCTTTCTTGACAAATCCATCAAGTCGTCAGCCCTGTTTTGGGTTCTTCTAGTCGCCATTTAAGAAAATCCTATGAAGCTGGTTCTTACTTCGGAAGAAGGATATTTTCGACAAGACGAGATACAGCTGTCCGTCTGTCTGTCTGTAACTGCACATGCACATGGAATATATACATTAATCTCTATATCCACTTCTTTTCTGTGTTCATCGTTATCGACAAAACTGGATCCAACCACTCATCTTCTAGTGATATCATTCGGTGATCAACCATGTTGTGTAAGATAGAAAACGCCATTGTAGGAATGAATGATAGAATAGAATTAGGTCACTCGTAGGTTCATCCTTTACTATTGTGATATATTTGATAAATATTGTTAAGATATATTTGATAAATATGTTAATTACATAATTGGTACATAAATTGTTTGAAATTGGAACACATTTTTTTCTTCATTTTTAGTACAAAAACTCGTTAAAATGCACTATTTTAATACAAACTATATTTAACCTTCCAAATTAATATAAATGTAATTTTTTTTATTTTCTAGTGATTTAAAAACTATAACCCTCTCACTAAAATTGACATTTTGTATTAATGAGGAAAATTTTCAAGAGATTTTGTATTGATATTGAATAAAACATATTAATACCAATTTAAAATATTACAAACATTCATATACCAACCAAATAATTAACCATATGATAAATAGTATAAAATTTAGAATTGAGGTTAAATGTGGTAAAATGGATAAATTTATACTTGGAAAAATATTAACCTCATCTTTTAAAATTAATTTGTCTAGCCTATTATGAATTTTTGCTCCATTAGATGAATTTCTTGGACCCAAAAACAATATTAGGGGCTTTCATCAGAAAATAATCTTTTTAATAAAAATGATTTAGTCCCAAAAGAAAATTATATGCATAAATGTGAAAAATGAAATTTATTGACTACATATTCTGGACAAATTTAAATGGTCATGGTTGAGTTTGAAAAATATAAAAAGTTCCAATATTTCAAGTTATTTATCCAAAAAAATCAAACAGGGAAGAAAATGGCCAGCTCACAAGTCCAATTGCCTAAATTGAAAAGTCAACTGTGAAATTTAAATATTGAGCAAAAAACAAAAACTATGAAATTTAAAGGAGAGAAAAATATTTTTATAAAATTGTACAGCCCGTTCAATAATATCTTGGTGACATTGAATTTTGACTGTCTTGTCCTCTAAAAGGTGATTCTATGTTTACAATGAGGGTCCTAGTCACAATTTAATTTGCATATCTCATAAATCGGATATTTGGACAAAAAAGGAATTTGTTATATGTAAGGTAAAAAATACAATAATATATAATAAAAATGCTTATAATTTTAATATTTACGTAAATTTTTAATCTTAAATTTAACTAATAAGCCTCGCAAAATTTTATCCGATTTACAGGTAATTATTGTAATATGAAAACACGGTATTTCACATGAAAAATATGGAAGAAAGTCATACCTAATTCAAAAGATGTAATGATTATGCCGTTTTACCATTGTGCTCTATTTTAGCTAAACCTATAATTTGCTTAAAAAAGTTGAAAGTAGAGCTCTAAGGTTAATATTTGATTAAGTGAGCACTTAGGAGGATGCAAGGGATTGAAAGGGACATTTTTTTAACTGTGAATATTGATTAAAAACTTTTAAAAAGTAGACGGAATAATTTGAAAAATCTAGAAAATTTAGAGTCTATTTTTTGCAAAACCTGAAAGGTGAGTAACTTGATTTGAAATTTGGACAGTAAGTACTAAAATTGATATATATGGAAGTTTTTAGGAATTATTGTAAATAAAAAATGTTTATAGACCAAATTATAAATATTTAAAAGTGTGTGGACTAAATTATAAAATTATGAAGTTAATGACATCAAAACTAAGTATATAATAGTAGTTCAAATAGCAAGAAATGAAAATTTTAGAACTAATTTATGATATTAGAAATTTGAAAAACTAAATTGTAACAAATAAAAATTAAAAAAAGTGTATAAATGTATATATGTAAAAGAGTATGGATATTGAATAACTTATAAGTATACTAATTATGAAATAGATAAAAAATTGTGGTCACCATCTTCTCATGGGAAAGTAAATAGTATTTTTGGAGATATTGAGATGGTTTATTCTATATAAGTCACTTTAATCACAATAATCGAACTATTTTAAGGTATTTCTTAAAAAAAATAGGACCTATTTTTTTAACTTAATTTTTGTGTGAACGTTTCTTGTTTGAATTAAGATTATTGTAAAAAAGTTAACTGTGGATTAATACAATTTTTTGTAAAGTGAATGAGAAACTACATTTTTGAAGTGTGTGTTTTTATGAACTGTGTACAAGTTAAATAATTTAGATTCACTGACCTTATGGATTATGTATAAAATGTCATATTACCAAAATCTGGGTACACACTCCAAATCCACTGATCAATGCAAGTAGTGCTTATGTGTGATAGTGATAAGAGAACGAGGACATTTATTAATTGTATAACTTAGAGATTAAATGATATCATGTCTTGTATGGGAACCATAGAAATGAATGGACGAGCATCGTTTCCAATAAGTAAAGGTTCCAAGGTTCGCAGTACTAGTTGAATTGTATGAGTACATCAAAGAGCCAAACACTCTCATATCTCAAAGTTATCTTTGAAGGATATGTGATTTAGTTGTATTGTTGTCATTACTCGAGGTAATATATATGTATGATTATCCGCCAATCTCTTTCTACGTTACAATTTTGGGCGCCATACTTACTAATGTAGTATATCAAATAGATAAGACTAATATTAAAAAATTTTCCATTTATAACATATGAAAACCATTAACAAAAACATTATCTTGTATCTATTATGGGAAATATCTATTAGATCTTCGTATATTGTGTTTGAATAACAACCGACATCCATGTATTCTATTTCGTTAATATTATGTATAACTTTTATATTTTTTTCAATATCTTGTTTCTCTAAAATATTTTGAAGGAGGTGGCAAGCAATGCTTATTGAATTAGTCAAATGATATGGAGTATTAATGGACTCAATTTTAGCCCCACTAAAAAATAGAAACGATTTAAATATAATCATAACATTCACATCTTAATATATGTATTAATTTTCTCATTTTGTTTAAAATATTTAGCTCTTGGAAAATTATTTTTGAAATTATTCATCTGAAATATTTACATTCATGAACATTTTATGATAAAAACTTTGATACATATATCATAGGACCCCATAATCAACTCTAGGATAATGCAATGGTCCGTCACCAACTCCAGTCTGAATTGCTGAAAACTTTGGCAAACTCTCCTTTTATCACTATTTATTATCATAGTAAGGTGAGAATAATGGGATCAATGGATATCTCCTATGACACCCTACTCATACATAAATAATGATGCAATATAAAATATATCTAAATATAAACTTATTTTATACCCTCAAATATTATAATTTATTTATAAAATTTAATCAATTTCTATTAATTTTAGGTTAAGTTGAACGAGTTTTTAAAATATAGCATTATACTTATTTCTCTTTTAAACCAACTTTTAAATAGTTAAATCTAATAAATATTTTGTGTATTATAGATTTTACCCATATCTTTTATCCACATTTGAATTAAAATCTTCCCTTTTAAGTGTATTTACCTATTACTCATCTTACATAAAAAATTCTATAATAAAAATTTATATTATTAGCATAAATATATATTACAAAATAATTTAATCAATTTTACATATTAATAAGATTATATTTCTAGAAAATAAATTTATAAAACAAATTATGCAATAAATTTTATGAGTAATATTATATAATCGTTATAATTATACTCGATGTCAAAATTACTAAGTACTGTTATTTGATTTCACGTTCGTTTCAATTTTTAGTGCTATATTTGTACGAACATATATATTTTATTCCTTACATATTATAATTAATTTCATAAATGTTATTCAAACTATAATATAGACATTTATTATACTATACTCTAATATTTTTAAAATTATAGTTTTATCATTGAAATTTATTTTATTATTTAAATTTATATTTATTAAATAAGAAAATAATATCTAACATTTCTGCCTTTCACTCAAAATTTGATACTTAAAAAATATGAGTCAGTTATCGAGTCTCAAAATTTTTTTCATACTCCGATTATGCCTTTAAGGATATTTTTGTAATTTCGGTATCCTTACTTGTTTAATCTCCCAAAAATATCATTAATGACATTTTTGATATTTTACCATTTTAATAAGTGTATTTTAGTCAATTTATTATTATGGATATTTTTATCATTTTAATAACCAACTACAATATTATATTTACTTAAAAATTAAATAGTTTTATTGTTTTTTATGGAGCTAGATATTTCCTGTAATTTTCTCCAATTATAGGCGCAATTTTTTCTACTCAAGCCTTAGGGTAATTCGATCTTTTTGCGGAAGAGAGTACGCTCGTAATATTTTAAGAACTGAGGATCAACATAGTCTTTTCCGTTTTCAGTTGTCCTCTTCCACCTACTTGCGGCTTGAAGGTTTGAAGCTTTTTTTTTTTTTTACCGAAAACCCTCTCAATTCTCAGCATTTACACGTGCTTTTTGATGGCATCAATCGAAGGAGGCTAATGACAACAATGACGACGTCTTAGGGTCCATCAACTTCGTCATTCATTCCTCCAATAAGTCACTCTTTTCAATTTTAGTTTAGGGTTATCTTCTCTTCGTGTAGATGATAGCCTATCAAAGCTTCCTCTCTTTTGTTTGGGTCCTATGGAAATTTCTATCTTCGACAGTTGAGGTTCATCCTTCAAACGGATCCTGGTTTGGACTTCGCTGTTTATTTCTATTTAATTTTCTTCTTTGATTTTGTTGAAATCCTTAGCTTGATCAATTGCTCAATATCGATCTCCCTTCATCTCCTATTGTCGAGTGTCGACACCCCTTTTAGACGCTCGTCATTGCCTAGTGATATCTTCGTTCTAGACCTCTGCATTTGTGGCATTTTCATTTGTTTGTAATGTCGTCTCGCTAGGCAATGCCACGACTCTTTCCCAGCTTGAACATTCCCCCTCCATTCATTCGTGAGTCCATACAAAGGTCGTCCTTTTTCCTTTTGTGAGGCCTCGACCCGGTTGGTTAGATCCCCATGAACAACCCGCTACTCTTCCGGTTTTTTAAAAGTTTTTCCCTTATTATAAACCGTAAAAAGTAAGGCGTCCTTTAAACCTGTACCATTTCCTGAAATAATATAATAAAAATAGCATGAAAATTTAAACTTTACGTACATATCTTACAGGCATCTTAGTTAATGGTTTTTTAGGGTAGGTTTTCCGGGATTTCCTGAAAGTGATATAAGAGAGGGGTGAGTATGACTACTTAGTGAATGAGTTTTCAAAAGTCTACTTTTAACTTTAAGAAAAATATTTATATGAAGTGTGCCAAACTTCTTTATTTTCAAAAATCCCTTCATTTAAAATATCGGGTTTTTCCATTATTTCATAGTTACCAGTGTGTCATCACCCAACACACATCCTTCATCATGAAGGTTACCCACGTTCGCAAGCCAGTATCACTACTGAACCCGCTAGTGAATTCGGAGCAACTTTTCCTGCCACCTGGATAGAAGTACGACCACTTCTACCCTAGGAATGAGTGGATGTACGTGACATTCGACCCACAATCCCAAAATCACTTCTTCGTATCCGTATGAGGACAGAGACCTCATCCTGTCCCCACCCCGGTCTCATGCACTTGGTGCTACTCCAATTTTTGCACACACACTTGGAACGACAATTTGCCCTTATACTAATCGGGTCGTCCAGGGTCCTTAGGACACATCACTACCCCTCATGGGCCTCTTGATGATCCTGTACTCATAGTGTATGCACAAGCAATATTTTCTCATATTGCCAAGTAATCTTTGGTGCCACCGGTCCAACGGCCCCGACTCTCAACTCAACCCGCAGTTGTTTGACTTGACTAGTTCGTCGACCTGTCACGTCGCACTGCCGCTAGTTGACTGAGCATGTCGGTCCTATCTTGGTACCATGGCCAAACAATTCCTTTATTTAAAGTTTTATAGTACATATATTATGTTCATTTACGAGCTCTTACTCGTGCCAACCGGCCTTGGGCCCACTGTACGAGAATTTCAAAATTGGGCATTTAGCCCCCAAGTTCTAAAACCGAGGCCCCCGACCTATAAGAGCTATTCGAGCTCCCATCAAGAAGGTCTCCCAAATAGTTTAAGCATTGACACACAGTCAAGGGAGAGCATTTCTGACAAAAAATAGGTTTTTGCTATCCATTATACCGACCGGTACAAGGACATCTCCGTTCATAACCGATGGACAGGTTTTCAACTTCCTTTGAGGAAGTCTTATCATACCAACCGGGTATGATCTACTTACAACCCATAAGTAGTTTTTCTGCATAACTTTAACATCACTTTCTCTAACTAGTGATGATTAAAACATACCACTAAGCAGTGGGTTTTTATACCAAGGTACTTATCATCCCCAACCAGGTATGATACATAATCCCACTCACAACCGATAAGTGGTTTTTAATTTTAAGTTGTGCTCATCATCCCAACCGGGTATGATGTTAGTAAACCCACTCACCCGTTAATGCTGTGAATTCCACTTAAACCGGTTCTTTGTATTCACGCAAGCTTGTCCTTGCTGGCGTTCTAGGTACTTCGTGTTCCTATGCGATATGAACATCTCGGTTTATTATCTTTTGGCCTAATAGCCTTCATTCATTACAAATGAATGAGACAGTTAAACTTTCATTTATTTGCAATTAGGTCCCTAAAGTTATTTCTCTTAAACTTTAAGTTCCTAATGCCGGTTTTCCCTCAAATTGAGTTCCAAAACTTTTAAAATTTATTAAGGAACCTCAATTTATTCCATTTAAAAAAAAAGGGGATTAATTTCTCAAATTTCCAATTTGGTCCCCCAACTTTTCCAAAATTACCATTTTGCCCTTCGTTTACAAAAATGGTAAATTTTGCCCCAAAAATTCTAAAATTCCTCAAATGGGCCCTCTAACATTTTTATCATACCCAATTGACCCTCAATTTTAGGAAATTGTATTTCGGTCCTTCGAATGCTCGAAAATCCCCAATTTTCCCCAATTCCAACTTCTTAACATAACCAAATTTGATTTCATCAAATTGGCCGATCAAACGTGTCCAAGTGTTGAAATTGAGTTTCTATATGTTCATACGATTCCATAGAACTTTGAATTGAGAGTTTTAACGCCGGAACGAGCTCAAATGGAGCTTCACCAGAAAATGAATTATAGAGAGAGAAAGTTTTGATTACTCACCGGTGATGGCACGACAGTCCGAGCTTTCGATCTGGGCAGTCCTGAGGTTCATCCTAGAATCAAGAATCGCATCAATTGATGCTGAATTGAGTTAGAATTTCATCATTGAAATTCTGTCGGTTCTCTCTCTGGCACCAGCTGAAAATTGTAGTGTGGAGCCGAATCGGCTTACCTTTCAGTCCTAATTCGGCTTTGGAAGGGCTAAGGAAGTGTTGGGAGGGCTTGGTTTAGCTTGAGAAGGGCTCGAAATGGCCAATTTTAGCTTGGCCGAAATAGGGCAGCTTCGGTATGCTGGAGCTGCTTCACTGTTCCACCATGCCGACGCTTCTTCAGTGATTCTCGGATTGACTGGAGTTTGCTATTAGATAGCTGACTTCTCCCCATTTCTAAAGAGCCTGACCTCTCCTTCCGAGGTTAAGAAAAATGTTCAAATCGAAGCTCTAGTTCGAGCTTCACTGGGAAATGGAGTAGTACAAAGAGAGAGAGAGAAGTGTTCAGGTGTGAGGAGAATGAATGAGGATGACCTCTTTATATAGGTGTAAAACCATGTATTAAATGAGAGAGATTTATTACTAGAGGTCACCCATCCTCACACTACTCTCGGGTAAGCACACTTAACTTCAGAGTTCTCATGGATTCTCATTCACCTAAACCAATTTGGTTTTTCTCTTCTAATTTGTCTTAAGTTTCTTTTTCAAGGTTTAATGGACCCTTTGGATCACCTTCTGTCACGCCCCGACCCGGTTTGGTCGGATCCCCGTGATCAACCCGCCACTCTCCCGATTTACTAAAGGGTTTTCCCTTATATTATAAATCGTAAAGAGTAAGGCGTTAACCTACACCTTTTTCCAGGAATATCATAAATCAAAACTGCATAGTAATTTAAATTAGTTGTACCTATCTTGCAGGCGTTTAATTGTGCAAGTCCTTTAAGGTTCGGCTTTTCGGGATTTCATGAAAGGGGTATAAGGGAGGGGGTGAGTACAACTACTCAGTGAATGAGATTCAAATCTTTTAACTTTCAAGAAAAACATTTATATGGAGTGTGCCAGACTCCTTTGTTTTCAAAAATCATTTCATTTAAAAATTTGTGTTTTTCCATTATTTCTTAGTTATCGGTGTGTCATCACCCAACACACATCCTTCATCACGAAGGTTACACACATTCGCAAGTCAGTATCACTACTGAACCCGCTAGTGGCTTCGGAGTGACTTTTCCTGCCACCTGGATAGAAGTACGACCACTTCTACCCTGGAAATGAGTGGATGTACGCGACATTCGACCCACAATCCCGAAATCGCTTCTTCGTGTCCATATGAGGACAGAGACCTCATTCTGTCCCCACCCCGGTCTCATGCGCTTTGTGCTACTCCAAATTTTGCACAGACACCTGGAACGACAATCTTCCCTTATACTCACCGGATCGTCCAGGGCCCTTATGACACATCACTACCCCTCATGGGCGTCTTGATGATCTCGTACTCATGTCCATGCACAAACAAAGTTTTCTTAAATTACCATGTAATATGTGGTGCCATTTGTCCCAACGGTCCCGACCTCCAACTCAACCTGTAGCTGTTTGTCTTGACTGGTCCGAAGATCGGTCATGCCGCACTGCTACTAGTTGACTGAGTATGTCGGACCTGCCTTGGTACAATGGCCAAACAATTCACTTATTAAGTTTTAATGGCACATATATATATATATATATATATATATCATGTTCTTTTACGAGCTCTTTCCCGTGTCCATTGGCTTATGGCCCACTGTTCAAATTTTTCAAAAACTGGGCATTTTAGCCCTCAAGTTCCAAAACCGAGGCCCCCGGCCTATAAGAGCTATTCGAGCTCCTGTCAAGAAGGTCTCCCAAATAGTTTAAGCAATTGCACACAGTCAGGGGAGAACACTTCCGACAAAATAGGTTTCCACTGTCCATTATACCAACCGGTATAAGGACATCTCCGTTCATAACCGATGAACGGGTTTTCAACTTCCTTCAAGGAAGTCTCATCATACCAACCGGGTATGATCTACTTACAACCGATAAGTAGTTTTTTTCACATAATTTTCACATCACTTTCTCTAAGTGGTGTTGATTAAAATACTACTAAACAGTGAGTTTTTATATCGAGGTACTTATCATCCCCAACTGGGTATGATATATAATCCCACTCACCCGATAGTGCAGTGAAATTCCACTTAGTCGGGTTCTATCCTTAGCAAGCTGGACCTCGACTGGCGTTCCCAATGTCTCGTTCTCTGGTGAGGGCGTGGCGGTGGAGCTTTCAAATCTGGGCAGATAGCTCTCCTCCAGAGGTTATTCCTTTCGGTCCTAATTCGGCCGAGGAAGGACTGAGGAAGTGTTGGGGAAGGCTTGGTTTGGCCTGAGGAGAGCTTGAAATGGCTGATTTCAGCTTGACCAAAATAGGGTAGCTTCGGTCCGTTGGAGCTACTTCACTATTCCATCATGCCGGCACTTTTCCAACGATTCTCGGATTGACTGGAGTTTACTACCAGATAGCTGTCTTCTCCCCGTTTCTAAAGAGTCCGACCTTTGTTTAAGTCGAAACTCTAGTTCGAGCTTCACCGGGAAATGAAGTAGCAGGGAGAGAGAGAGAAGTGTTAAGGTGTGAGGAGAATGAAATGGGGATGACCTCTTTATATAGGCGTAAAACCCGTGTATTAAATGGGCGAGATTTATTAATAGTATTAATATTGCCATAAATTATTGGTATTAATTCTAATAATTAAATTTCGGTATTAATTTCAATAATTTAATTTTGGTATTAAATTAATTGTATTAATTCCAATAATTTAATTTAGGTATTAAATTATTGGTATTAATTACAATAATTAAATATATATTAATTTATGGCTATTTATGATAAGCTGTAAGTTTGCATAAAAATTTTTGACCGAAATTTCGGGTTACAAAAAAAAATCACACTTCCTAGAAGGTCACCCATCCTCACACTACTCTAAGGCAAGCATGCTTAACTTTGAAGTTCTTATGGAATCTAGTTCACCTAAACCAATTTGGTTTTTGTTTTCTAGTTTGTCTTAAGTTTCTTTTCCAAGGTTTAATGAATCTTTTGGATCACCCGAAAGTTGTAAATTTCCATATTGCTTATTCCCAAATGTAAACCGACTTGGTTTTCTTATTCGGTTTGACCGGTTCTTTTCCTGATTTTCCTTAACTAAAAAAAATGCAAGTTTTACACCTTCCAAATTACTTGTTCCCAAATGATCGGATTTGTAAACCGGCTCGATTTTTTTATTGTAGATTAATCTACTAATTTTGATTGTATGAATGTTCACTGCTTGAGAATTATTTATTTCCTTGATAAGTAATCTTCCCATTTGAGTTTTGCTATGGACTTACCTCAAGCTTATTAGGATTTTAAGTTATCAATATAATTACAGGAGTCTAGTAAATTGTAGGGTAAAGACATCCGAAGTGGTCCCAACATTTTCAATAGGCTAATAATAGACAATAAATTACATTGAAGACATATAATACACAAGTCATGAGACACAAGCTCTAACAAGGATTATCAAATCATAATCCTACTAGTGCCACAAGACATGAGTCCGCATAAGTTAAGAGACACAAGCCCCAACGAACATTACCATGAGACACCACAAGTCAAGAGACACAAGCCCCAACAGACAATACCATGAGACACCACAAGTCAAGAAACACAAGCCCCAACAGACAATACCATGAGACACCACAAGTCAAGAGACACACGCCCAAACAGGCATTACTAGGTCATAATTCTACTGGAGCCAAAAGACATGAGTTCGCACAAGTGACATGAGCCTATTCAAATACTACTAGATTTTCATTCGATTCTATTTAGATATTCTTAGACTCTGTTTGTATCATTTCAATATATTATATCTATTCATGTAAAGACTTCATTAAGCCTATATAAACCCATTAGATTGTACACATTAAATCAAGTATTACAATAATATTATACACATATGGTCTATCTTCCCTTATTCCATTATCTATCTCCCCTTCTTTTGTTCTTTAGCTAATAATGGGATTCACCATTAATAATGCTCCTACAGTTCAACTTATACCTAATGCTTTCATAAATACTAATTGGACATAGATATCATTATGCCTTATTCATTCCATAGCACTTGGAACTTGACTTTCTTATTAGAATTTTCTTAATTTATTTTAGACGATCACTTATCTTCAACCTTAATCCCTTTAAAGGTTAGCATGGAGAGTCAACATTGTTGTCCATGCTTTCGTGTAATAGTCCTTGATCTTCCCTTATTCCATTATCTATCTCTCCTTCTTTTGTTCTATAGCTAATAATGGGATTCATCATTAATAATGCTCCTACAGTTCAACTTCTACCTAATCCTTTCATAAATACTTATTGGACATAGATATCATTGTGCCTTATTCATTCCATAACACTTGGAACTTGACTTTCTTATTAGAATTTTCTTAATTTATTTCAGACTATCACTTATCTTCAACCTTAATCCCTTTAAAGGTCAACATGGAGAGTCAACATTGTTGTTCATGCTTTGGTGTAGTAGTCCTTGGATTGTCCACAAAGACAAAGCCTCAAGATAGCCACATGTATTTTTGTTGTTTTTAAATCTTCCTTTACATTGCATGATTTATTGGGAGTCTTATCGGTTTGATGACTAAAAGTGGGGTATTGGGTTGTAGTATAAATGAAGGGGTTTGAAGGTGATTATCCACCCCTCCAAACCACTTTATTTTTTTGTTATCAAATGAAATATTTATCCACCACTCCAAATCATTTTAAACCATTCAATACAAATACAACATTGGGGTAAGTGTATGTAAAGGCTCATACTACTAGTTTAGTAATTCATTTGGCCTACATTTTTTAATTATGCACTAATTTTGCTATTTTAATCTTCATACTCATTTTAAATTATGCATATAACAAAATCTACTAGAAAACAACACTTCACAATCCATATATTCAACAAACCTAGCCACACTAATCAAATTAAAATGAAAAGAGGGCACAAACAATACATCTTTCAAAACTATCTCATTCAACAAATAAGTGTTTCGATAATATTTACTTTAGTTGTACTAGCATCACACAATTGCACTACCCTATAAACATACATATCATTTTCAAAACATTTCAAATTATTGCAAACATGATATGTGACACCAATATCTATAATCCAAATATTATTATTCATACCATTAGTTGAGATTAAATTGAGACACATACCTACATAGACCATCTCATTCCAATCAATTTCATTAACTATAGATTGATGTGTTTTAGTAAGAGGTGTCCACATGAAATCTCATGCATTCTTGGTGCCCTTATCCTGTACAAAGTTTTTTTATTCAGTTGATTAGACAAAAATACAATCATATTTTACATTATTCAAACCATAACTATCTTGGGCAAGAGCTCAATTAACCCTATAGTTTGTAGCATCTTTATAGTATAGATGATTCAACATGACTTAGAAAAAAATCCTTTGTTTCTATTGAAATCAAACCCTAAAACTACTGGTGTCTCCGTTCAATTTTGATAATATCTTATAATATTAATTAATATTATAACCGCAATGTGAACACAAATGTTTATTGCCCCGATCACATCCCTATTAGATATTGAAAAAGACGACTCCATAGATAACCTTTAAGCATGTTTTTTTCCTAATGCCATATTTGTTACAACATTAACATGTACAACAATGATTGAACCAAATTAGTTAGTCTCTTCTCATCTTCAACATGTGTAGGTAAATTATAAACATTAGAAAGATTGGGTAAGCAATATTTGAATTCTCAAATTTGAAAAAGAATTATCCAACTCATTAGAGAAAGTATTGTAAACTCATTTTGATCATATTCAAAATTATCTTAAAATTTTTTTAACTTATACCACAATGATTTAATTTTTGTAAAATAATCAATAATAAATCGACCTTTCTAGTTTAAGCAATAAAGATATTGCTTTAACCAAAAAATTATCATCACATTTCTCCTTTGGAAGAGCCACTTCAATTCACCCAAAATCTCATAAACAGTTTTGAATGAAAATAGAATTATAATAATATCTCTGAAACATTGAATTAATCAACCACTAAATAACTATTGAATTATTCCATAACTTGCTAAAAATCGGATCGGTAGTTATCAATTCCTTCACTTCTCCGCTAACAAATTCAAAATTATTAATAAATGGCATTGAAATAGTCATGTTTAGTGTCCTCTATAATAATTGGTACTGTTACTTTCAAGAAGATATGAAAAAAAATAGATATGGTAAAAGCAGATATCAAACGATAATAAAAATGAGTGAAACAATTATCTTTAATAGCATGTTTCTTTTTTTTCGACATTGTAGTTTGCCGTAAAATCCACTTCAAATCTTTAATATATGGCCTCTAGTACTTAGAAGGATTGATTTCTTTCCATTCCTGAAAAACTTGTCTTGATCTAGATAATAATTGATTAATTGTTAAGAATGCAAATAAAATATCAAATAGAAACCTTAGAAATTGTAAATGAAGAAAAAAGTCCATTTTTTAGGGATATTATTAAATGAAAATTTTGATTACATTTTCCTTTAATTAATATACTTTATATATATAAGTAATCAATGTAATTAAAAATAAATGTTTTAACTAATTTAACATAAACAGCTTTGAAATTACACAAATGTTCTCGAATAATTATATTTACTCCAATTGAATCCATTAGCTTTTATTCTTCATTACTATATTATGATAAATAATAAATTTACATGAAAAGTTCTGAAATAACTTACCAT
The DNA here is from genome assembly GCA_030064435.1 of Trapa incisa. NCBI lineage: Eukaryota > Viridiplantae > Streptophyta > Magnoliopsida > Myrtales > Lythraceae > Trapa > Trapa incisa. The sequence continues at coordinate 21,058,120 of CM057776.1, read as the reverse complement.
AAAGATATTCAAAATTAGAGAAAATGTGTGCGGGATTATAAAATATTATAAAATGTGGGGAAAGGGTGCCAAGATGCAAGAATTCCATGTAGGTGAAAATCCTTTAATTACACTTAGATTTTGAAGTATGTGGTGAGTGCATTTATAATATAACGATAATATGATATTTTTCTAATAATTAAAAAATTGTGAGTTGAAGATATTGACCTACTCAATTTCATTGACCAATCCACCAGTCTTACGAGAAATAAGGAGGAAGCCGTAGACCCCTCACGAGCAGAAGAAGGTCCATAAAGGATGATGACCGATTATTAACTCCACCAACAAATGCACCAACTAAAATTTCCTCGAAAAGAAAAAAAAAGAGAATTAGCCACTAAACAGCCGACAATCAGAAATGGGAGGGAATTTTCCTGCCGCCATATGCGAGTACTATTTGGTAAAATGTAGAGATTATCAACTTTCCAAAAATATCTACAAATGATGAGAGTGGGAAGGAGGTTATCCAGCCAGAGGTGCAGGCAGGTGACCGTGTCGGCAGAGGATTTTCGTGCCGCCACCAGAAAAATAAAAAACTTTCCATAAGTTCACCATCAAAAAGGGAAAACTTGGATTGGAAAGTATATTTGCTATCTTTCAATAAGGTGATATTGAAGACATAAATTTGCAAAATCGTTTTAGTTTTTGTTCACTAAAATATATAAATGTTATAAGTATATATAAATAAAAAATTATTATAAAATTTAACTTTTAAGTATAAATTTTTATTATCTAATATTATTTTAGTTTTAATAAGATTAGACTCACTACCAAACTCTATAACGGAAATTCTTTTGATAATTTACACAATTATAAACTAAAAATATTTAATTTTAATTTATTTAATATAATTTTAAAATTTTTACATAATGAATATATACTTAAAAATTAAGGTTGCACTTTAATTAAAATAGAGTATATTAAATTGAAGGTGGAAATAATTTGAGCGTCTATTATGAGTTTAAATATTAATATAATCATATCATTATATTATATAATAGTTTCCTCTTAAAATATCCTGTGAGTATAAAATGTATTGGTGAAAAATGAAATTAAAATGCTATCAAGAGTATGAATTAAGTGAAAAAATTTACTGGCCTTCCAAAACCAACATAAATTGATTAAAACTTTTTTTTTTTGCCTCAAATTGGTTACGATTGAAGAGGCCTATTTTCCCTATTATGATTTTTTTTCAGTTAATTGAGAATAATTTATGTTAAGAGAGTTATATCCCTTAAATAGCATTTTGGTATCATGAATCTATCTAGTTTATCCAATGATATATGTTTTCTAAATAAAATTTGTTTGGAATGAGAATATGAAAAATAAATATAACAAAAATTAAAATTTATTAAATAAAATAAAAATAAGTACACTCTGTGTTACCATTTCAATAAGTTGAAATTTGTTATCTAATTTTTTTATAACTAAAATTGACTATTTTTGAATTAGTAGGTACGATCAAAATTAAACGTTTTCGAAATTTGTATAAACTTGATTAAATGTCATTTTTTCACTCCGAACAATTACTTGATTATTTCGATTTTAGCCCGAGTTGAATGACAGATCACTGAGATTTAAATAAACTTGATCCAACACTTAGTGATATACTCTGTGTGAGAGATTGATTGTCGTTGATCTCGGTCCGAGCTAGATGAAAAGAGTTCTCGCCAATATTTCTTTTTAAATATTTTTTGGTTTCTTATAACTTTGTTTAGAGGGTTTTATAATTTCATAAAGTACCTTCCTAGTTTTTATACTTTAAAATAGATTTTGAAAGTTGGGCTATAAAATTAATTAAGTTGTTATACTATAACTCGATTTACTCAGCTGACTTACGAACAACCCGCCACACTTACCAATTCTATGACAATAACTATTTTATCATCATTGTCTGGGTATGGATAATACTCAAAATAAGTATTCATATAATTTTAAAAATATATTTTAATAAAAACCTAGGAAAATAAATTATATTGATATATTGGAAGATAGGTAACTTGGGATTTGGGTTCTTGTTAGTTTTCGTATAGGGTATGTGCTTCCTCGAATAAGGGATTGGAGGGGTGAGTTTATAACTCATTGAATAGGATTTTTCTACCAACAAGACGTAATGGCTACAAACCAACACATACTCTAAAGTATTTGTACGAGATATAGTGTACAAATATAGGGTAAATTTTGAATTTGACGCAATCATTTATGATTTGAATTGTGTAGAAGGATCTAATAGCAAATTATACAGAAATCATGTACCATGAGTTAAAGAAGTCACAATATCAAATCATCGCGAACATGTCCCGATTACAACTATCAGTGAAATTTCTAATTTCACGTTTGATTGAACCGTTGTTGTCAATACTAACCATTTTATGGAAATTGGTGGTATAGATGCTCTAGAAAAAGTTGTGAGAAAACTCATAGAAAAGATATATGAAAACTTTTATCAAAAGACGAAAGATGCCCCAAGCTATTTGAGAAGTGGGCCCAGACTCGATAATTATGAAAAAGCTAAGACCCGATGTAAACCCCACACATTTGAGTTAAGAAAAACCGGGAAAAGAACCGGTCAAACCAAATAAGAAAATAAAACCGGTTTACATTTGGGAATAAGCAATATGAAAATTTACAACTTTCGGTTGATCCAAAGGATTTATTAAACATTGGAAAAGAAACTTAAGACAAATTAGAAAATAAAAACTAAATTAGTTTAGGTGAACTAGATTCCATAAGAACTTAAAAGTTAAGTGTGCTTACCTTAGAGTAGTGTGAGGATGGGTGACCTATACTCATGGGAAGTATGATTTTTTGTAACCCGAAATTTTGGTAAAAATTTTTTATGCGAATTATCATAAATAGCCATCAATTAATATATATTTAATTATTGAAATTAATACCAATAATTTAATACCTAAATTAAATTATTGGAATTAATAAAAATAATTTAATACCGAAATTAAATTATTAGAATTAATACCGAAATTAAATTATTGGAATTAATACCAATAATTTATGGCAATATTAATACTAGTAATAAATCTCGCTCATTTAATACACGGGTTTTACAACTATATAAAGAGGTCATCCCCATTTCATTCTCCTCACACCTGAACACTTCTCTCTCTCTCTACTGCTCCATTTCCCGGTAAAGCTCGAACCAGAGCTTCGACTTGAACAAAAGTCGGGCTCTGTAGAACCGGGGAGAGCTATCTGATAGCAAACTCCAGTCAATCCGAGAATCGTTGGAGAAGCGCCGACATGATGGAATAGTGAAGCAACTCCGGCGAACTGAAGCTGCCCTATTTCGGCCAAGCTGGAATCGGCCATTTCAAGCCCTCCTCAGGCCAAACCAAGCCCTCCCAACACTTTCTCAGCCTTTCCACGGCCGAATTAGGACCGAAAGGTAAGCCAATTCGGCTCCCCTTTATAATTTTCGATCGATGCTAGGGAGAGAATCGACCGAATTTCAATGACGAAATTCTAATCCAATTCCGCATCAATTGATACAATACTTGATTTTAGGATGAACCTCAGGACGAGACCTATCTGCCCAAATCGAAAGCTCGGACTGTCGTGCCTTTACCGGTGAGTAATCGAAGCTTTCTCTCTCTACAGTCTGTTTTCCAGAAAAGCTCTGTTTGAGCTCGTTCCGACGTTAAAATCTGTGATTCAAAGTTTCTTAGAATCGTATGAACATACAGGAACTCAATTTCAATAATTAGAAGTGTTTGATCGGTTAATTTGATGAAATCAAATTCGAGAGTGTTGAAGAGTTGAAATTGGGGGAAAATTTGGGGATTTTCGAAATTCAAAGGGGCCAAAATACAATTTTACGAAATTGAGGGTCAATTGGGCATGAAAATAATGTTGGAGGACCAATTGAGGAATTTTTGGGAAAAACTTACCATTTTTGTGAAAGAAGGGCAAAATGGTAATTTTGGAAAAATTGGGGAACCAAATTGGAAATTTGAAAAAATTAAACCCCTTTTTGGTGAAATTGAATAAATTGAGGTCCCACGATAAATTTTAAAAGTTACGAGACTCAATTTGAGGAAAAACCGACATTAGGGACCTAAAGTTAAAGAGAATAACTTTAGGGACCTAATTGCAAATAACTAAAAGTTTGGGTTTTCTCATTCATTAATGAATGAAGGCTGTTATGCCGAGTAATAATGAACAAGGTTGTTCATATCGTGTAGGAATATTAAATACAAGGAATGCCAGCAAGGACAAGCTCGTGTGAATACAAAGAACCAGTCTAGTGGAAATCACGGCATTAACGGGTGAGTGGGTTTACTAACATCATACCCGGTTGGGGATGATAAGTGCTTCGATATAAAAACCCATTGTTTAGTGGTATTTTAATCATCACTACTTAGAGAAAGTGATGTGAAAGTTATGCGAAAAAACTACTTACGGGTTGTAAGTAGATCATACCCGGTTGGTATGATGAGACTTCCTCGAAGGAAGTTGAAAACCTATTCATCGGTTATGAACGGAGATGTCCTTATACCGGTTGGTATAATGGACAGTGAAAACCTATTTTGTCGGAAGTGTTCTCCCCTGAATGTGTGCCAATGCTTAAACTATTTGGGAGACCTTCTCGACGGGAGCTCGAATAGCTCTGATAGGCCAGGGGCCTCGGTTTTAGAACTTGGGGGCTAAATGCCCGATTTTGAAAATCTCGTACAGTAGGCCCAAGGCCAGTTGGCACGAGCAGGAGCTCGTAAACGAACATGATATATGTGCCATAAAACTTTAAATAAAGGAATTGTTTGGCCATGGTACCAAGATAGGACCGACATGCTTAGTCAACAAGCGACAGTGCGACGTGATAGGTCGACGGACTAGTCAAGACAAACAACTGCGGGTTGAGTTGAGAGTCGAGGCCTTTGGACTAATGGCACCACAGATTACATGGCAATATAAGAAAACATTGTTTGTGCATGCAATGTGAGTACGAGATCATCAAGATGCCCATGAGGGGTAGTGATGCTTCCTAAAGGCACTAGACGACTTGGTGGCTATAAGGGCAGTTCGTCGTTCCAAGTGTCTGTGCGAAATCTGGAGTAGCACAAAGCACATGAGACCGGGGTGGGGACAGGATGAGATCTCTATCCTCATACGGACATGAAGAAGTGATTTCGGGATTGTGGGTAGGATACATCCACTCATTCCCAGGGTAGAAGTGGTTGTACTTCTATCCGGGTGGCAGGAAACGTCGCTCCGAAGCCACTAGCGGGTTCAGTAGTGATACTGACTTGCGAATGTGTGTAATCTTTATGATGAAGGATGTGTGTTGGGTGATGACACACTGTGGTAACTAAGAAATAATGGAAAAAAACACAAATTTTTAAATGATGGGATTTTTGAAAACAAAGGAGTCTGGCACACTCCATATAAATATTTTTCTTAAAAGTCAAAAGCTTTTAAAAACCCATTCACTGAGTAGTCGTACTCACCCCCTTCCTTATATCCCTTTCAGGAAATTCCGGAAAGCCTCCCCTTAAAGACCGTCAACTAAGATGCCTGTAAGACAGGTATGTAAAGTTTTAAATTTCATACAGTTTTGATTATGCTATTCTAGAAAAAAGGTGCAGGTTAAAGGATGCCTTACTCTTTAGGGTTTATGATAAGGGGAAACCATTTAATAAACCGGGAGAGTGGCGAGTTGATCATGGGGATCCGACCAAACCGGGTCGGGGCGTGACACCCAAGGTTTTGTAAACTCATTTGAACCCAACTTTTAGAAATAAGCTAAAAGTACATATTCCAAATATTTTACATTCAAGTTTTTCATGTGATGTATTATGACCATTCGAGGTCAAATTGATAATGAGATCAATAGAGGGGATGACCAATTAGCAAAACATCCTCAAGTGCTTGTGCAAATGACCTAGTTTGGATGATAGTTTTTATCCAATAGATTTGTTATTATTTGACATGCATGCATATCAGGGCAGACATTTTAACAATAGTTTGACCAAGGTTGTGTCCACTATTAAGGGTAACTGGAAAGCATAGCACATGAAGTGCAATTAGAGTTTCCATTTTAATAGCACCCTAGAGTTATATGACGTAGTTAATCAGTGTGACTTGAACTTGGATGGATTCGATGGTGGGGCATCGACATTCACATGAGTATGCTAGTTTCGTGAAAGACCGCGTTTGATAAGGCAATACTTTGTGCGATGATGCCAAATCATGTGGGGCATTAATTTGTGCGATGGTGCCCCATTTCCACTCACCATCCTGAAAAATCAGTTAATTCGAAATTCGGTGATTAGACACTATTTTTTGAAATGGTGTTCCATTCCCCACTCTCCATCCCGACGAACAGTTGATTCCATAGTCAGTGATGAGGCACTAGTGTGCGAGAGTGCTAAAATTAGATGGGGCACTACTTTGTGAGATGGTACCCCTCCCTCATGTGTGTGCATTAAATGTTTTATTAGAGGCTCGTAGCTTGTATTAAGATAAATTATAAAAATATTTTAAATTGGTTTCTATCCTGAGTATGAAAGATTGTTCTAGGGGACAAGAGATACCCTAACACAATATCGAGTGTACATCAAGTGACTTCACCCTATATTTTTGTTCAGACAAGAGTTCTCATTCAACATATGGTGCATAATATAGGCCAAAAACTTGTAATAACACAAACGATAGGTTCAGTAATGAGCTACTTGATGAACAATTTTTGCACTAATTGAGCATTGCTCACCCCTACCTATAACACATTTTAGGAACAATGTGACACCTCGACTCGGTTCCCCGATCAGATCTGCAGATAACCAGTCACATCCTCTCAGTTTTATAATGATGGGCACCTCATCATTGTAACAGTGACATGACTTAAGGCTTATAATAAAACTTATTAGAAATATTTTAGAATATTCTTTTGAAATAAAAAATAAGTTCAATAAACAATACTAGGACCAAGTACTGAATATAAGGCGTACTTCAATTTATGACAGCTTTTCATAACTTTGACATGTCTTTTATACACCTTACTTCACTAAAAGGGGTATTGGAGGGGAATGAGTTCATAACTTAGTGAGTAGGATTGACTAACATCGTGACATCATTTCCATGATTCAACACATACTTTAAAATAATTATAAGGGGTATTTTAGAAAATATTTTCCAATATTAAACCATGAAGGGGTTTAAAGTTTTAATGCATGTGGCTTGTATTTGACAAGCTTACAACACGTCCATCATGGAAGGACCTTTTCACTGGGTTTATCCATAAAACGATTTAAGATTTCAATTCAAGAAGGTTGTATTGGACAAGCATACAACACATCACACACACAACTTTTTCATCATGGAAAAGTTCAAACGTTCATAAAACATAAGTCTCATATGTTTCACTTATGGTTCAAAGCGATTTTACCAACCACCTTGGTACAAGACTATGACCTCGACAACACGTTTGTATAGAACAAGGTGTCCATTTCAAATTTTTTGTAGGAGCAATATGACTCAACCTTAGACATGTCATATGTAGTTGTCTACTGTATAGAGACTAGACCTTACACCTTCATTAGATCTAATGCGCACAGGATTCCTAGAGTTCTCGACCTACTAGCTTAGTGATAGCTTCTCTTGTATCAACCTTACTGACCAATAGTCCTCATAACTATCACTACCCCATATCGGGTGTCTAATGATCCAGTTTTATGATCATACAGATACAATAATTTTAATTTAATAATGTTATCTTTGTGCTATTAGCCCTAAAGGATGAGACTCACCTCAAACTCGATAGTATTTACTAGGCATGACTCATCTCACACAAAATCACATGTTTAGGTGTTTTAACATACTCAAAATATACAATCAAGATTGTTTATATGACAAGGCATGTTTCCATTGGCCTTGTGCCAACTTTCACAAGTTTTCAAAACATGGGATTGAACTCACTTCCTTTTGAAAATGTTATCTTTGGGCTCACTTCTCAAATCATGGATTTGGTCCATTTCCCTCGACCTTGGGCTCAACCCATTTCCTGCATTAGGGAATGGATCTAGATCTCATCCTTGAAAATATGTTGACAACATAAAATCCAATGGTAAATTTTCTAAGCAAGGTTTATGCTATTATTAAGAATATATTCACAAAAATAATTTTAGCGGGGTTCATGCAATAAGGGGGAATATATTCCATAAAAATATTTTAAGCAGCTCATGCTATCAGATGTGTAATATCACGTCATCAATCTAATAAAACTCGATACTAGAAATCTCACTCACTATTATTTGGGAAAATGTTCGTCGTGGAGTGATTCCCAAATCATTAGGCTTTTATCGCTTGATCGTGTATGATTTGCTCCCTTTCTGTCTAAATACTATACTTGGAGAATTTTGGGTCGGTTATATGGCATTCAATTGATTCTATGTATATGTTATGATGATAGGTAGGACAATTGCTTTGTTATGACCCTATGTACCTGCAGGATTCAAACTCAAGCAATCTTTGCCCAACAACCTAGTGAGAATCATGTAATGAAATGTAGTTGAGCCTAGTAGGATTGATGAATCTAATTCTCTACTCAGGAACCCTAATGTAAAGGAAGCGACAACCAAAGCCACAAAAGAAAAGGAATCAAAGACTACTTGAAATATATTCTAAGATCATGAGCTTCCAGGTTGTATGTAAGTCCCAAACTTCCTGTTTGAGAATGGTGAGGTTAGTAGGTTAGTAGGATACTATAAATACCATTACCTTCATCAAGTAATGTTCTACTACTAGAATGACAACATTGAGGATCAAATTATCTGCCCTTCAATCGGAGAACTTCCATTCCTTCACGAAAGCTTATGTAATATATTGCCCAATGATTTATTAGCCTCGCCGTCATAAGGAATCTAATCCCCTAACGCCCCTGGTAAGCATCCTAGGCTCCCTAAATGAACAAAAATTTTATATCCAAATGTAGCAAACCAATGAATTAAACCAATTGTCCAAAGATCCAAATAAACAAGAACTTGCCTCATGACTTACTAGAGAACCCTTATGGGATAGTGGCAGGATGAAGACTCAAATAAATCTGAGTTGAGGAGCAAAGAGTGACACAAGCCTTAGGATACATCACCTTTAGTACTCCATTAGTGGGAAACCTAATACGAAAGTTAGAATCGGTAGTTCCATTATACCAAAGATCGACAGAGGGTCTCCAACTTTGAGCTAAAGAGAGGCAAACAAAAGAGATGATTTCACCATAGCAGCCAAATCGAGATTTAAGGAAGCATGGATAAGATTAAGGGAACTTTGCAAGAGGATTGAGTTGATTGAAAGAAGGGATTCAACAACTACAGAAGGTTACTTGATCCTCGACGGAACAATGAAGATTTTGTGAGATCCTAGGTATAGGGAGCTTAGTTGTGGGATTCCCCAAGGCATGCTGCTAGTGACAATAGCAGAGGATAGGGGATGAGCTTGATCGATGCCACTCTGCAGCCCTTTGTACGCTGTGAAAATGGAGAGAGCGGAGTTGGGAATGAACTGAGAACTTTAAATCCCCACTAAAGTTGTCAATCAGCTGAGGGCAACCATAAGAAAATGACAATACTACCCTTAACAACGAAGGTAGAATTTCATTATTTCCATTAAGGTGTTGTTTGGCATAGATAAATGTGTGTGGCCGCATAAAGTTGTGTTTGGGTGATAAGAAGTGACAGTTGATATGGTTACATTTGGACATGGCAAATGATGGGGAAAACTACGAAAATGCCCTTATAATGGAAAATCAGTTGAACATAGTATGACCAACCTTCATATACTATGAGAATGGGATTCAGATCGCAAGGGAATGTATTATACTAGATTGTGCAATAGAAGCGCAAATACTCATTAATCCATCCAGGACGAATATGTATTCGAATAACGGTGAGTAGGATTTCTGACATCGAGTCTTATTGGACCGATGATACAATATTATTTATATATTTAATAGTTTGGAATAATGAAAATATTTTTGGAATATATTTATCCTTAATTGCTTGAACCTAACTAAAATTATTTTTGGACAAATATATTCTTTATATGAGCATGATATATTAATCCATTCCCTAACATCGGAAATGGGTTAGGCCCATAATCAAGTGAATATGAACTTAAATTATAATTTGTGAAGTGGGCCTAATTCTAGCGTTTTTAAAAATATAGTGGGCCCAATGCTATGTTTTAAAAACTCATGAAAGTGGGCCCAAGCCCAATGAAAATGAACTTTCTCCTGTAAATAATCATGTTTATAAAGTTAAACATGTGATTTTGTGTGAAATGGGTTGTGTCCAGTAAATATTATTGAGGTGGAAGTGGATCTCATCCTGTAGAGTTGATAGTATACAGACAACTATTATAAAAGAAAACACTTGTATGTGTATAGTTTATGACCGGACCATAAGATGTCCGATATGGGGTAGTGATGGTTCTAAGGACTACTGGTTAGTATGGTCGATACAAGGTAAGTTGTGGATGAACTAGTATGTCATGGTCTTTAGGAGTCCTACACGCATGAGACCTGGTGAAGGTGGAAGATGTGATCACTCTATAATGGACAACCTAATTTAAATGTCTTGGGGTTGGGCTATAGTACTCACACAGATGATTGGTCGATCTTGTAGCCTCGTACTAGTGTGGTAGAAGTCATAGCCTCGTACTAGTGTGGTAGATGTCGTAGCCTCATACCAAGATGGTTAGTAAAGTTTCTCTGAACCACAAGTAAAATAGATAAGAAGTCTGTTCTATGAATGTATAACTTTCTCCATGATGGAGAAAGTATGTGTAAGCCACATTCTCTTATAATAAGGAAGCTAGAAATGAGAACTGGAAAATTTTGAGAGAAAACCAAGGTTCAAAGTGAACCGGAAATTTGTAAAGAGAAGACAAAACGGGAAATTGGAAAATCTCAAGTGTTCAAAAAAGGTCCAAAAATTATGGAAATGGATCATAAACCAAATTTGATGTGAGAACCGAACCGATTCAAGGTGAACCAGATCTGAATCGGGTTGAACTAGCATGAACCAAGAAGAACCGAATCAAAGATTCATTTTTCTAGATGACTTAAAAATATCAATTTGGGAAATTTAAGTCACCAATGTGTTGAAAATGAATTTAAAAATTTTTAATTTTTAGAAATCTGGTTGAATCAGACCTGAATCGACTGATATTTTATTTTGGGTCACCGAACCTAGTCCGATCGAACCTGTCAATGGTCCAGCCGGTCAATGGAGTGCCTACGAGGTCAGCACCCAGTCAGCGTGTGACACGTGGTGAAGCGCGCCCAATCAACTGCTCGGTTAACGTCTTGAAGAGTTGACCAATCAAAGCGTGCAATGTGATCTTGATCAACGGTTAGTCGAAGAAAATCTATGTCACTAAAGACATGCCAATGAGGGAGTGACACATATCCTTTGTCAATGGTTATCTCTAGAGAAACCTCATCACTAGGGCTGACCAATGAGGAGTTGACACATGGCAAAGGTGCCACATCAACAACCAACTAGGATGTTGGAGAACGATAGACTAATAAGAGGTTGACATGTGGCAAAATCATGTCAGATGGCCACAACCAATCATAAGCTGGCACGTAACAATGACACAGTGTGTTAGGTGGGAAAACTAATGGATTTAAATTATTTAATAAGAGGACGCCAAGTGTCATGGTCAATGGAGGACTAGATTCGGTCAATGGCCAGTCGATTTAAACGACCAATGAGAGGTTGCCACATGTCACGCTCCGACCCGATTTGGTCGGATCCCCGTGATCAACCCGCCACTCTCCCGATTTATTAAAGGGTTTCCCCTTATCGTAAACCGTAAAGAGTAAGGCGTCCTTTAACTTGCACCTTTTTCTTGGAATAGCATAATCAAAACTGTATGAAATTTAAAACTTTACATACCTGTCTTACAGGCATCTTAGTTGACGGTCTTTAAGGGGAGGCTTTCCGGGATTTCCTGAAAGGGATATAAGGGAGGGGGTGAGTACGACTACTCAGTGAATGAGTTTTTAAAAGCTTTTGACTTTTAAGAAAAATATTTATATGGAGTGTGCCAAACTCCTTTGTTTTCAAAAATCCCATCATTTAAAAATTCGAATTTTTCCATTATTTCATAGTTACCACAGTGTGTCATCACCCAACACACATCCTTCATCATGAAGGTTACACACATTCACAAGTCAGTATCACTACTGAACCCGCTAGTGGCTTCGAAGTGACTTTTCCTGCCACCCGGATAGAAGTACGACCACTTCTACCCTGGGAATGAGTGGATGTACGTAACATCCTACCCACAATCCCAAAATCACTTCTTCATGTCCGTATGAGGACAGAAACCTCATCCTGTCCCCACCCCGGTCTCATGCGCTTCGTGCTACTCTAGATTTCGCACAGACACCTGGAACGACGAACTGCCCTTATAGCCACTAGGTCGTCTAGTGCCCTTAGGACGCATCACTACCCCTCATGGGCGTCTTGATGATCCCGTACTCATAGTGCATGCACAAACAATATTTTCTTATATTGCCATGTAATCTGTGGTGCCACTAGTCCAATGGCCCCGACTCTCAACTCAACCCGCAACTGTTTGTCTTAACTAGTCCGTTGACCTATTATGTCGCACTGCCGCTAGTTGACTGAGCATGTCGGTCCTATCTTGGTACCATGGCCAAACAATTCACTTATTAAGTTTTATGGCACATATATCATGTTCATTTACGAGCTCCTGCTCGTGCCAACTGGCCTTGGGCCCACTGTACGAGATTTTCAAAATCGGGCATTTAGCCCCCAAGTTCCAAAACCGTGGCCCTTGGCCTATTAGAGCTATTCGAGCTCCCATCGAAAAGGTCTCCCAAATAGTTTAAGCATTGGCACACAGTTAGGGGAGAACACTTCCGACAAAATAGATTTTCACTGTCAATTATACCAACCGGTATAAGGACATCTCCGTTCATAATCGATGAACGGGTTTTCAACTTCCTTTGAGGAAGTCTCATCATACCAACCGGGTATAATCTACTTACAACCGGTAAGTAGTTTTTTTTTCGCATAATTTTCACATCACTTTCTCTAAGTGATGATTAAAATACCACTAAACAGTGGGTTTTTATACAGAGGTACTTATCATCCCCTACCGGGTATGATATAAAATTTCCACTCACAACCGGTAAGTGGTTTTTATCTTTAAGTTATGCTCATCATCCCAACCGAGTATGATGTTAGTAAAACCACTCACAACCGGTAAGTGATTTTTAACTTTAATTTGTGCTCATCATCCCAACCAGGTATGACGTTAGTAAACCCACTCACAACCGGTAAGTAGTTTTTAACTTTTAAGTTGTGCTCATCATCCTAACCAGGTATTATGTTAGTAAACCCACTCACAACCGATAAGTGGTTTTTAACTTGAAACTCTGCTCATCATCCCAACTGGGTATGATGTGAATAACCCACTCACCCGTTAATGTCGTGAATTCCACTAGACTGGTTCTTTGTATTCACGCGAGCTTGTCCTTGCTGGCGTTCCCAGTATTTAACGTTTCGGTGAAGGCACGACAGTCCGAGCTTTCGATTTGGGCAGATAGGTCTCGCCCTGAGGTTCATCCTAAAATCAAGTATTGTATCAAATGATTCGGAATTGGATTAGAATTTTGTCATTGAAATTTGGTCGACTCTCTCTCTAGCACCGATTGAAAATTATAAAGGGGAGTCGAATTGGCTTACCTTTCAGTCCTAATTCGGCCGTGGAAAGGCTGAGGAAGTGTTGGGAGGGCTTGGTTTGGCCTGAGGAGGGCTTGAAATGGCCGATTCCAACTTGGCCGAAATAGGGCAGCTTCGGTCCGCCAGAGTTGCTTCACTATTCCATCATGTCGGCGCTTCTCCAACGATTCTCAGATTGACTGTAGTTTGCTATCAAATAGCTGTCTTCTCCCCGGTTCTAAAGAGCCCGACCTTTGTTCAAGTCGAAGCTCTGGTTCGAGCTTTACCGGGAAATGGAGTAGTAGAGAGAGAGAAAAGTGTTCAGGTGTGAGGAGAATGAAATGGGGATGACCTCTTTATATAGTAGTAAAACCTGTGTATTAAATGGACGAGATTTATTACTAGTATTAATATTGCCATAAATTATTGGTATTAATTTCAATAATTTAATTTTGGTATTAATTCTAATAATTTAATTTCGGTATTAAATTATTTATATTAATTCCAATAATTAAATATGTATTAATTGATGGCCGCATAAAAATTTTTGACCGAAATTTCGGGTTACAAAAAATCATACTTCCCAAGAGGTCACCCATCCTCACACTACTCTCAAGTAAGCACGCTTAACTTTGAAGTTCTTATGTAATCTAGTTCACCTAAACCAATTTAGTTTTTGTTTTTTAGTTTGTCTTAAGTTTGTTTTCCAATGTTTAATAAATCATTTGCATCAACCGAAAGTTGTAAATTTTCATATTGCTTATTCCCAAATGTAAACTAGTTTGGTTTTCTTATTCGGTTTAACCGGTTCTTTACCCGGTTTTCCTTAACTCAAATGTGCGGGGTTTACACCACATGTCCAATCAATGGGTCAACGAGTGACTCGGACGTTGAGTGAGTGTCATCTTCTTCCTTTAGATTTTTTAAGAGGAAGGGAGAAAGACCAATGCCTTAACCCCGACGAGTTTTAAATGGCTCTAACGAGGCCCTAAATTAATGACTTAATGGCCGATTGATGAATGGATGGCTAGAACGGTCAGTCCCCGAGCTCCCTATATAAAGAGCTCCCCTCCATTCATCATCTTCATTACTCGAAAGCGTGAAAACAATGAACTACTTTAGTTTCCAAGCATTCCTAAACCAGAGCTCTGACATCAACTCTTTTCTCCACCTTAAAATGCGAATTCAGGTTCTCTAGAACTGAGAGGAAGTCCTCTAACTTGCTGCATACACCCCTCAGCTCAAGAATCACCGATGAGCTTGCAAAGTACAGTCGCCCCGACTCTCGAGAAGTAGCAGAAACTTTTGAGCTGACTTCCAACAAACTCAAACCTCCTAAGGCCAAGTCGACCTTCCCACGACTCTCCACTATCGAGCCTAGTTCTCCTTGAGCCTTCGAGGTAAGCAATTACTACTACCTTCGCCGAAATAATGAGTTTATAGAGAGAGAAACTTTTTAAACTTTGCTGATCAAATTCTACATGTTCATGACACTAATTGATGTGAAATTTGATCCTAGAAGGATCATTTTGATGAGAGCTAGCCCCTCAAATCAAGAGCTCTAGCAACCACATCCTTATTGGTAAGAATTCGAACCTTTCTCTCTCTATAAATATTTTTCGGTGAAGCTTCATTTGAGCTCAATTTTAGGCCAAATTGATTGGTTTAAAGCTTGAAATGATCGTGGAGAGATAGAGAAGATGATTAGCAACATGACAGAGATAATTAACCGAGTTTAAGTGGTCAATTTGATGAAATGAGATTTGAGAGGTTAAAGTACAATTTTGGAGAAATTGGGCTATTTTAGGTTTTTTTTTTGGAAATTTGGGGATTTTTGTTCAATTGACATGAATTGAAGGTCAATTAAGTATTTAAATGAATTTTGAAGCTCAATTGCAATTAAAATGATTTTTGGTGAATTTAATTGCAATTAAAAGTAATTAAAATGCTTTATTTGTTATTTTAAATAATTTTATAAAGGAGAAATTGCAAATAAAGTAAATTGAGAAAAAATTTTGGCAAATATTTTGGAGTTATTTTTCAAGAAAATATGTTTAGGGACTTGTGTGTAATTAAAGAAAACATAGGGATATAAGTGTAAATATTGTATAGTTAATGGAGCGATTATTTGTGATCATGTAAGTACGAAAATAAGCCTCTGACCTACAATCGAGAATCCAACCCGACTTATTGGAATACTGTCTTGGACGAACATGTCATGAATCTCGGTTGAGTGAGATTACTAACTTCGAGTCCGATTGTACCGATGACACATACTTAGAATCATGCTTTATTTTGAAATTAGATTTCCAGAAATATAATCCATTGACTGTGTGCAACTGCTTATATATTTTGGGATTACATTTTTGAACAAAGCATGAAGTATGTTATTAGGACAACCCTTGAATGGTGTATTGATACACTTCAAGGGTTTGGTCTAGTCCGACATCGATGTAGGAAATGGATGAGGCCCATGGTTGACAATGGTGAGCTAGATCTAATTTTGTGCAAGTAGGCCCAAGGCCAATATTTTGGAAAGTGAAGTGGGCTCAATGACATGTTTTGAAAACTCGTACAAGTGGGCCCAAAGCCAATGGAAAATGGATCCAACCCTGTAAATAAATTCTAATTTTAGAGCCTATTAAAATTATCTTAATTTGATAATGTTTGTTGAAGCTGCTAAGCCGAAGTCAGGTCTCAACATGTTGGGCTAGCCGTGCAAGGATAAAGGTGATAAATAAAAAAACTATTGTATGTTATTGCAATCATGTGGAACCAAGGAAACGCCGATACAAGGTAGTGTTGGTTCTAAGGACTGTTGGACAGCAAGGTTGACACAAGTGCAGTTATGTTGTTCCAGTATATCTTGAAGCTCTGAGAGCTATGTGTGCATTGAGACTGAGGAAGAAGGGGGAGATGCCTTTTCCCTCAATAGTGGACAAAAGAATCGATAATGTCTGGGGGTTGGGTAATGGTGCTCACACATACAATGTGATGGAAGTTGTGTACTCTCACCAAGGTGGGTGGTAAAGACGCTCTGGGCCAGTAGTGGGGTAGATCGAGGTCATAACCTTTGAGGGTCTGTCTGATGACTGTATGGTCCCTTATTGCAAAGGACACTTTTGTGTTTGTATGATACAAACTAATATAGACCCACTAAATATGAAATATGAGAAATTCTTTCAAGTGAGAAGGAACTTGTTTTAAAATTTGTGTGAGACAAGTGGTGGATTTATATGGGGGAAAACCTTTTCAAAACGATATGACAAGTACAACTTGTTTATCAAAATATCCTAACTTTGGTATTATGAAAAGGTTAAAACTTTTTAGTATGGAATGACTAGTGGATAGGAAGTCTTGATGTTAGTAAATTCTACTTACTGAGTTGTAGACTCACCCTCTCCCTTACCCCTTTCAGGTCTTCAAAATGGTGTAAAGAATACTGGAGAACTATTTACCTAACTAGTATGTGATTAATTCTTTTAAATATTTATGTATTGCAATATCTTTTCTGACATAATTTTGGGAAACTTATCTGATACACAGTTTTCCTTTCGATCTTGAGCCTTACTTCTATCAATACTATGAAGGTGGAATTATTTTTATTATAGTATTAGGAGAAGTAGCAGATTGTTCACATGGTTCCATCCAAATCGGGTCAAGTTGTGACAGTATGTGTGATATGCTTATCGAATATAAATTTTATAAAGTAAACCTTTAAAGTATTGTTACGAATAAAACTAGTGATAGGTACTTCCCCGATGGAATGGATAGAATGTAAGCTTGTCAAATATAAGCATATTTTATTATAACGTTTAACATTTTTATGGTTAAATCTTATTTTACTAAATCATCATTTCTAATGGATTAGATTATATGTTAAATCATGTACATGATGTCGCGTTGTTAGATAACCCCTCTCATTGAGTTGTGAACTCACTCCCCTCTAATACCCCTTATAGGAAATTGAGATGCTTTCTGGACTCGTGAAGGATTGGAAATCTAAAAAAATGTCCTAAAGGTATTCCTTACATTCACTACTTAGTCTTGATATGATCTGTAAAGATTCTTATCCAAATTTCAATTGAATATTTTGGGGAAATAACTTGGGTTGTTTTATTTTGAGTCTTATATCCTGTCGGGATTATAATGATGATGCACCAATTATTGTAAAACCGAGAGTACATGGTGGGTTGTCTGCAGGCCTGACTGGGGAAACCGGGTTAGGACATAACAATATATATATTTATACATATATATTTATTTACATGTAATGTGTCTACTTTCCAAAATTTAATTTGAATCTCTTGGGATTAGCTGGACTTAGTTAAGTCTCACCCACACTTATCTAATAACTAAATTAGAGTCATTCTAATTCATATCTGATTCTTGGATCAAATTAACTTCATTCAATACAATTAAATCATTATTTCTTTTCTATTTCAAATTTTGAATAGAAATTTTTGGATTCTAAAAATTTGGTATAACATAAAAAGGAGAGGAGCGTGAGTACAAAGGACCCTCGTAGAGCAAGGGACTCGAGGTAAGGTACTTGGGTTTAATAACATGTGTCTTAAGGAAGTTACTCACTTCCCAATATTTGTTTATGGACTTTTATGTACTTTGAATATCTATTTATAAAAGTTTAAATTATGAGTGGATTTTGGAAGGTCGAACTTGTAAAACCTGTCTTTTTGAGCTAAGGAAAACCAAGAAAAGAACCTGTCAAACCAAGTGAGGATTCAGAACCGGTTCACAAACCCGATTATTTCTGAACGGGCAAGTTGGGAATTTACAACTCTCGGGGTGATCCAAAGGGTTAATTAAACATTGTAAAAGAAACTTAAGACAAATCAGAAAATAAAAACCAAAGTGGTTCAGGTGAACTAGATTCCATAAAAACTTTAAAGTTAAGTGTGCTTGTCCAAGAGTAGTGTGAGGATGGATGACTTAGTGGGAAGTATGAATTTTTTTGTAACCCAAAATTTCGGTTAAAAATTTGTATGTACGCCTTATCATAAATAACTATAAATTAATATATATTTAATTATTATAATTAATACTAATAATTTAATACCTAAATTAAATTATTGGAATTAATACAAATAATTTAATACCGAAATTAAATTATTAGAATTAATACCGAAATTTAATTTATTGGAATTAATATCAAAATTAAATTATTGGAATTAATACTAATAATTTATGGAAATATTAATACTATTAATAGATCTAGCCCATTTAATACACGAGTTTTACGCCTATATAAAGAGGTCATCCTCATTCATTCTCCTCATACCCGAACACTTCTCTCTCTCTCTCTCTCTCTCTCTCTCTCTCTACTACTCCATTTCCCGGTGAAGCTTAAACCAGAGCTTTGACTTCAACATTTTTCTTAACCTCGAAAGGAGAGGTCGGGCTCTTTAGAACCGGGGAGAAGTCAACTATCAGATAGCAAACTTCAATCAATCCGAGAATCACTAGAGAAGCGCCGACATGATGGAACAGTGACACAGCTCCGGTGGACCGAAGTTGCCCTATTTCGACCAAGCTGAAATCGGCCATTTCAAGCCCTCCTCAGGCAAACCAAGCCCTCCCAACACTTCCTCAGCCTTTCCACAACCGAATTAGGACCGAAAGGTAAGCCAATTCGGCTACTCTTTACAATTTTTGATCGGTGCTAGAGAGAGAATTGACCAAATTTCAATGACAAAATTCTAATATAATTCCACATCAATTGATGTGATTCTTGATTCTAAGATGAACCTTAGGACGAGAGCTATCTGCCTAGATCAAAAGCTCGAACCGCCGTGCCTTCACCGGTGAGTAATCGAAGCTTTCTCTCTCTATAGTTCATTTTCCGACGAAGCTCCGTTTGAGCTCGTCCTGACATTAAAACTTGCGATTCACATTTCTGAAGAATCATATGAACATGTAGAAACTCAATTTCAACAATTGGAAACATTTGATGGGTCAATTTGATGAAATCAAATTCGGCTGTGTTAAGAAGTTGAAATTGGGGAAAAATTGAGGATTTTTGAAATTCAAACGACCAAAATGAAATTTTATGAAATTAACGGTCAATTGGGCATGAAAATAATGTTGGAGGACCAATTGAAGAATTTTGAAATTTTTGGGGCAAAATTTACCATTTTTGTAAAGGAAGGGTATAATGGTAATTTTGGAAAAGTTGGGGGGACCAAATTGGAAATTTGGGAAATTAATCCCCTTTTTGTGAAATGGAATAAACTAAGGTTCTATGATAAATTTTAAAAGTTTTGGGACTCAATTTGAGGGAAAACCGGCATTAGGGACTTAATGTTAAAGAGAAATAACTTTAGGGACCTAATTGCAAATAAATGAAAGTTTGACTTTCTCATTCATTTGGAATGAATGAAGGCTATTAGGCCAAACGATAATGAACCGAGATGTTCATATAATGAACCGATTGTGAGTGGGATTTTAGATCACACCCGGTTGGGGATGATAAGCACAACGAAATGAAAACCCACCACTATGTGGTATTTTAAACATCACGACTTAGAGTTGTGATGTGAAAACCATGCAGAAAAACTACTTACTGGTTGTAAGTAGATCATATCCGGTTGGTATGATGAAACTTCCTCGAAGTAAGTTGAAAACTCGTAAATCGGTTATGAATGGAGATGTCCTTATATCGGATCGATATAGTGGACAGTGAAAACATATTTTGTCTGAAATGTTCTCCCCTGACTGTGTGCCAATGCTTAAACAATTTGGGAGACCGTCTTGACGAGAGCTTGAATAGCTCTTATAGGTCGGGGGCCTCGGTTTTGGAACTTGGGAGCTAAATGCTCGATTTTGAAAATCTCGTAAAGTGGGTCCAAGTCCAGTTGGCATGAGCAGGAGCTCATAAAAGAACATGATATATGTGCCATAAAACTTAATAAGTGAATTGTTTGGCCATGGTACCAAGATAGGACTGACATGCTTAGTCAACTAGCGACAGTGCGACATGACAGGTCGACGGACCAGTCAAGACAAACAACTGTGGGTTGAGTTGAGAGTCAGGGCCGTTGGACTAGTGGCATCATCGATTACATGGCATGATGAGAAAATTTTGATTGTGCATGCACTGTGAGTACGAGACCATCAAGACGCCAAAGAGGGGTAGTAATGCGTCCTAAGGGCCCTGGAATTTCTCACTACTTCCTATTCTAGTTCCTCGGGGTCATAGGTCGGGAATTAGCCTCTGAATTGTTTCTGGATTCATGGTCTGAGGGCACCGATGAACTGGTTGATGTCCATCCATACTCCTATCGGTTTTCCTTGCTAGGACAGACTTCATGGAACACCTTGAGTCCGTACCTTCTTAGCACCTCTGCTTCTCACTCATAGGTCCACTTAATCCATTAGGGAGGGTTAAAGTTGGATTGAGCCTGTGGGGGTGCCTAATAAACATTCATAAAGGTTGTGTGGGCATCCTAGTAGTTATTCCAGGCCTCCCTCCGAGTTGGGGTCCTTTTTTGCTGTCGCAGGACTGGAGAGGGTGTCAAGCTCCTTGGAGGAGGTATAGGTCCTTCCTGCCTTTGAGGAGGATATGTTATGTTGGTTGGCTCTAACATTGCCCCAACAAGCTTCCTATAGTCCTCGACCATGTCTTTTGGCACTCTCTTCTCGACTTCAAGGAATCTTTGAACGTCTATCTTACCGGAGGAAGGAGCCTTTTTCACGATTACATGTGTGGGTTTGGTTCGCACGACAGGGTAATTAAGTTTTTGTTATTGTTAGGGCATAGTATCGATAATGCTTTGGAATATAGTTCTGATACCACTCAAGTTGTCACACCTCGACCCGGTTTGGTCGGATCCCCGTGATCAACCCGCCACTCTCCCGACCAGTTTTTGTTATGGAGTGTGCCAGACTCCTTTCTTTTCAAAAATCATTTCATTTAAAAATTCGTGTTTTTCCATTATTTCTTAGTTATCGGTGGTCATCACCCAACACACATCCTTCATCATGAAGGTTACACACATTCGCAAGTTAGAATCACTATCGAACCCGCTAGTGGCTTCGGAGCGACTTTTCCTGCCACCCGGATAGAAGTACGACCACTTCTACCCTGGGAATGAGTGGATGTACGTGACATCCGACCCACAATCCTGAAATCGCTTCTTCGTGTCCATATGAGGACAGAGACCTCATCTTGTCCCCACCTCGGTCTCATGCGCTTTGTGCTACTCCAAATTTCGCACAAACACCTGGAACGACGATCTGCCCTTATACTCACCGGGTCGTCCAGGACCCTTAGGACACATCACTACCCCTCATGGGCATCTTGATGATCTCGTACTCATGTGCATGCACAAACAAAGTTTTCTTAAATTACCATGTAATATGTGGTTCCATTTGTCCCAATGATCTTGACCTCCAACTCAACCTGTAGCTGTTTGTCTTGACTAGTACGAAGACCGGTCATGTCGCACTACTACTAGTTGACTGAGTATGTCGGACCTGCCTTGGTACCATGACCAAACAATTCACTTTTTAAGTTTTAATGGCACACACACACACACACATATATATATATATATCATGTTCTTTTACGAGCTCCTGCCCGTGTCCATTGGCCTATGGCCCACTATTCGAATTTTTCAAAAACTGGGCATTTTAGCCCTCAAGTTCCAAAACCGAGGCCCCCGGCCGATAAGAGCTATTCGAGCTCCTGTCAATAAGGTCTCCCAAATAGTTTAAGCAATTGCACACAATCAGGGGAGAACACTTCCGACAAAATAGATTTTCACTATCCATTATACCAACCGGTATAAGGACATCTCCGATCATAACCGATGAACGGGTTTTCAACTTCCTTCGAGAAAGTCTCATCATACCAACCGGGTATGATCTACTTACAACTGGTAAGTAGTTTTTTTTCGAAAAATTTTCACATCACTTTCTCTAAGTGGTGATGATTAAAATACCACTAAATAGTGGGTTTTTATACCGAGGCACTTATCATCCCCAACCGGGTATGATATATAATCCCACTCACTCAATAGTGCAGTGAAATTCCACTTAGTCGGGTTCTGTCCTTAGCAAGCTGGACCTCGACTGGCGTTCCCGATGTCTCATTCTCCTACACGAGATGAACATAATTGTTCATTATTCTTTGGCCTAATAGCCCTCATTCGTTCCAAATGAATGAGAAAACCCAACTTTACATATATTTGTAATTAGGTCCCTAAAGTTAATTTTCTTTAACTTTAAGTTTCTATTGCTGGGTTTTTCCTAAATTCGAGTCCCGAAACCTTTAAAATTTATCTTAGGACCTCAAATTATTTGATTTCACATAAAGGGGTTTAATTTCCCAAATTTCCAATTTGGTCCTTCAATTTTCCCAAAATTACCATTTTGACCCTTCTTTAGAAAAATGGTAAAATTTTACCCCAAAAATTCTAAAATTTATCAATTGACCCTCTAATATTCTTATCATGACCAATTAACCCTCAATTTTAAAAAATTACATTTTGGTCCTTCAAATTTCCAAAAATCCCCAATTTCCCCAACCCTTTTTTTCCCAATTTCAACTCTTCAACACTGCCAAATTTGATTTCATCAAATTGATAAATCAAACACCTCAAATTGTTGAAATTGGAGTTGAAATTGAGTTTCTACATGTTCATATGATTCTAAGGAACTTTGAATCACAGATTTTAACGCTGTAACGAGCTCAAACGGAGATTCATCGGAAAACAGACTATAGAGAGAAAAAGCTTTGATTTCTCACCGATGAGGGTGCGGTGGTGGAGCTTTTCAATCTGGGCAGATAGCTCTCCGCCAAAGGTTCTTCCTAGGATCAAGGATGATATCAATTGATGTCGAATTGGATTAGAATTGTTTCATTGAAATTCAGCCGACTCTCTCTCTAACAATGATCTGAAATTGTAAAGGGGAACCGAATTGGCTTACCTTTCGGTCCTAATCCGGCCGAGGAAGGACTGAGGAAGTGTTGGGAAGGCTTGGTTTGGCCTGAGGAGGGCTTGAAATGGCCGATTTCAGCTTGACCGAAATAGGGCAGCTTCGGTCCGCTGGAGCTACTTCACTATTCCATCATGTCGGCGCTTCTCCAATGATTCTCGGATTGACTGGAGTTTGCTACCAGATAGCTGTCTTCTCCCCGGTTCTAAAGAGCCCGACCTTTGTTCAAGTCGAAACTCTAGTTTGAGCTTCATAGGGAAATGGAGCAGTAGAGAGAGAGAGAAGTGTTCGGGTATGAGGAGAATAAATGGGATGATCTCTTTATATAGGTGTAAAATCATATATTAAATGGGAGAGATTTATTACTAGTATTAATATTACCATAAATTATTGGTATTAATTCCAATAATTTAATTTCAATATTAAATTATTTGTATTAATTTTAATAATTTAATTTAGGTATTAAATTATTAGTATTAATTAAATATGTATTAATTTATGCCTATTTACGATAAGGCGTATAAAAATTTTTGACCGAAATTTCGGATTACAAAAAAATCTTACTTCCCAGGAGGTCACCATCCTCATACTATTATCAGGCAAGCACGCTTAACTTCAAAGTTTTTATGAAATCTTATTCACCTAAACCAATTTGGTTTTTTTGTTTTAATTTGTCTTAAGTTTCTTTTCAAAGGTTTAATGAACCCTTTGGATCATTCATAAGTTTTAAATTTCCAAATTGCTTGTTCCCAAATGATCGGGTTTGTAAACCGGCTTGGTTTTCTTACTCGGTTTAACCGGTTCTTTTCCTGATTTTCCTTAACTAAAAAATGCGTGTTTTACAAGTCGGATCCCTATGATCAACCCATCGCTCCCTTGGTTTAAGAGGGGTTTCCCCTTCTTTTATTCAATAGGGGCCAGGTGTAAATTCAAAACGTGTTCCCTATAATAACATAAATCAATCTAATGCAAGCTTAAAAGGAACTTTAAGCATACCTAACAGAGGGTACATCTTCACGCTCTCTTTCATTCTATCTCCTTACTCCTGAAAAGGGGTAAAATGGAGGGAGTGAGTTTTACAACTCACTAAGCCGGTGTTGGGGGTGAGTTTTCAAAATAGCTTTAGTTTATCCAAACTATGCCAAGGTTATCATTTCCCTTAAAAGAATTTTTCCTCAATTTTGGTTTTCAAAACCTTTTCTGTCACGCCCCGACCCAGTTTGGTCAGATCCCCGTGAGCAACCCGCTATTCCCTTTGGTCCATCAAGGGTTTTACCATTTTTTTAAACCACGAGTAGTAAGGTGTCCTTCTTTCCTATCTTTCCTAGAATAGCATTATACAAAACTAAATATCTTAAAACTAACATACATGTCTTACAAGGAGGTCTTTAAATTTGTTTTTCCCTTCGTTACCTGTAAGGGGTAAAAAGGGAGGGGTGAGTTCTACAACTTAGTGAGTAGGTGTTGGGTGTGAGCTTTCAAAATAGACTTAGTTTATTCAAATCATGCCAAGGTTATCATTTCCTTCAAAAAGGATTTATTCCTCAATTTCAGTTTTCAAAACCTTTACCTTGCCAAGGGTAACATTTTCTTTCAAAATGGTTTCCTCTTTTCCCAAACCTTTTTTCCAAGGTTTTCCATTCCTTTTTAAGGAATTTTCTCAATTCAAAGATTCTCAAATCTCGAAACATTTTTCTCATTTCCATATTAGGTGTGTTTAGCTTTCTTAGCCCATCCCCTTACATTAGGAGGCATTTAGCAAACAAACACATGCCCTTCATTAGGAAGGGGAACACACATTCGTAGGTGAAACCTGTCCACTGCACCCACTTGTGGATCAGAGCGTCTTTACCGTCCACCAAGATAAAAGCCTGTCCACATCTACCCTTGGTCTGAGTGGATATTCTCTACATCCGACCCTCAGACCCGAATGCCACTCCGTGTCCGTATGAGGACAGAGACCTCATCCCGAACCACTATGTTCTCATGCGTAAGAAGCTACTCCGAGCTTCCCGACTCACTGGCACGATGAACTACCCTTATCTCCACCATGTCATCTAGTAGCCCTTAGGATCCATCACTACACCTCTTGGGCGTCTTGATAGTCCTGTACCACAAGTGCATGCACAAACAATAGTTTTCACATATAGCCATTATCTTTGGTGCCAATGGTCCAACGGCCCCGACCTTTAACCCCACATGCAGCTACTTGTCTAGGCCGGTCCATCGACCTGGCCCTAACGCACTACCGCCAGCCCATCGATTATTATTAGTCCTGACTCGATACCATGGAAAAACCACATAACAATTTCATTAGAGATTTCATGGCCTTCTTAACTCAAGTTTATTTACGAGCTCCTACTCGTGCCTACTAGCTTTGGGCCCACTACACGTGATTTTCCAAAATCAGGCATTTAGCCCCCCATGAGTTCAAAAACTGAGGTCTTTGGCCTATCTGAGCTGTTCTAGCTCTAGTCAAGAAGGTCTCCCAAATAGTTTATGCAATGGCACACAATTAGGGGAGAACACTTCTGACAAAAAGTATCTTTTCCACTTTATCACACCAACCAGGTGTGATGATATCTTCGCTTACAACTGCTAAGTAGGTTTCTCATTTCATTAAGGATGTTTTCCATACCAACCGGGTATGATCATCTCTACTTATGAACAGTAAGTAGGTTTTCTTTTTATTAAACTAAGCTCATCATCCTAACCGGGTATGATGTGATTAAGCCCACTCACCCTATGATTGTGGCATATTCATCTCCAATCAGTTTATCAAGTCTACGCGAGCTTTCTCTTGCTTACGCTCCAGTCACACATGTCCCTACATGATTTGGGTAGCCTTATCAATTATTGTCTAGCATAAGAGCCTAGGCTCACAATTTATCGATTAATTGCACTTAGGTCCCTAATGTGTCCTTTTTCCCCAACTTGAGTCTCAAGGTTTCCAAAATTACCTTTGGGTCCTCAATTTACTCAAACTGTGTAAGGGGCCTAAGTTTTCCAAATTTCCAATTTGGTCCCCAACTTTTCAAAAATTACAATTTTACCTTTACTTTCCAAAAATGGCAATGTGGCCCCAAATGTTCTGAAAATTGACCAATTGGTCCCTCAACATCTTTCTCATTGCCAATTGTCCTTCAATTTTGAGAAAGTGCATGAAGGTCCCTCAATTTTTTGAAATCCATAAATTTCCCCAAAATTTCCCCCTAATTTCTCCCCTTCAAACAAACCGAATTTGATTTATTCAATTTAGCCATTCAATCGGGGCTAATTACTCCAATTTAAGGTATGGATCAATTCATACACTTCCATATAATTCAATTGAGCTTTGAACTGCAACATTTATGTCTGAATTGAGCTCAAATGGAGCTTTGCCGGAAAACTACTTGTAGAGAGAGAAAGCTTCGAAAGCTTACCGTCGGAGGTGCGGCAGTTCGAGCTCTTGATCGAGAAAGGTAGCTCTTGTCTTGAGGTTACTTCTAGGATCAAGAATTGCTACAATTGATATCGAATCGAGTGAGAATTTTGTTAGTAAAGTTTAGCATTTTCTCTCTCTAACATTGATCTACAATGATTGAAGAGGGACAAATTGGCTTACCTTTCAGCTCTGTTGATGTCGTATGAGAGTTGTGGGGGTGTTGGGAAGGCTTGGTTTGGCTAGAGGAGGGTTGAATTTGGTGGAATTCAGCTCGGCCATTATAGGGCAGCTTTGGTCCATTGGAGCTGCTTCACTGTTTGATTACGTCGACGCTTCTCCGATGGTCCTCGAGTCGAAAGGAAGGTACTATCAGGTACCCCGGAGTTTGTAGGACCCGACCTTGCCTTCTAAGGCAGAGAAAAATGCCTATATCGGAGCTTTGGATTGAGCTTCACTAGAAAATTGATCAGTTGAGAGATAATAGAGATTTCAGGTGTGTGGATGATGAATGGATACGAGCTCTTTATGTAGTTAGCTTGGGGACCCTCTGCCCGATAACTTTCCTTTTTGGTCGAGCTTATCCTCGCCCTAAAGCGGACGGATTGGAGCCATTTTTCCTTCGTCGGCATTATCCATTTTTTGCATTTAATGAACAATGTTGTCATCTTGAGGAAGAAGATGACACTTTTTCGAACCAGACCGGAATGGTTTGACCGGGTTCAATGTGTACATCGGCTGGTTTAGGCCTGATTCAACCAATTTTCTCAAAATTAAAATTCTCTAAATTCATTCTCCATCTAATGGTGGCTTCAATTCTCCAATCTAATCATTTTAAGCTACTAAGAAAATTGAATTTAGCAATTGGATCAAGTATGGTTCAAACCAGTTCAATCTAGTTCAATTCAGTTCATGTCCGGTTTTTCCATGAATCGGTCTGGTTTTCTCTTCTCATTTTTCCCAAGGTTCTTTTCCATGATTTGTATGACTCTTTGAGTCACTTAGGATTTGTTGATTTCCCATTTTACCCTTTCTCTATCGGTTAAGGTTCATGAACCAACTTGGTTTTCTCTTTTGAATTGAACAATTATTTTCCCGATTTTCTTATCTTTAAAGGACGGGGTTTACAACTCTCCCATCCTTTTAGGGGTTTTATCCCCAAATCTATGTTAGCATCCTTTGCTTCGGGAATAATTTCCCTTGATGTCAATTAGGGGTTTGCTTGACATGCTAACACTTTGGTTGTTCTTTCACTTAACCCCTTTAAATCACGCTTTTAAGGAATTTCTTTTCCTTTCCATTGTTTACTCACTCCATGGAGTTTATCATAACTATACATGTCTTACTCACAAGTCCAAAATTATATCCTTAGGTTCACTTCTTCCTCTACTTAGGGCAAGATTCTTCCTTTTGAGGGTTCTTGCCTAGGATTTTAGGATTGAAAATTCAAAATGCCTAATCGTTCACATGTCTAGTTATCCTCTTAATCGTTAAAACCCTTAGCTCAATGTTCTTTCAAGTGTTACGTACTTATTTTCACAGGTTTCAGTGTTATTATCTTTTCATCCTATTTTCACCCTTCCTCCATCTGTTGTTTATTACAACTTTGGTCCAAATTTTATGTGTGACCTTGTCATGCTTAACTAACCGACTCCTCCTTACTTAAGTCACATTTTTCCCCTAGGATTCTAGAATACTTCATTGATGGTTGTTCTCAACTTTCCAACCTTTCGGGGATTGTATAGTTTCGTCCCTCTTTTTGTCTGGTAGTATTCCTAGACTACTTTTCCATTATCCAATCATCCTTCTTGCCCTTAACACCATGTCTTACATAACCATGTCGGTTTTCCTTACCTACTCATCCTTTCCCAACTTCCATATTGGGTTTTTTCTGTTCCAATCATTGGGTTTCCTCATGACTTATCGACACGCTGGGATTCTTCCCTTCTTATTTCCTTCCTCATTTCTAGTGGCGTCCTTTATTCAAGGACTTTCCCTTTCCTTAATCCACTCTTACTCGCTTGTGACCATTTCATGATTCTTTATTCCGAGATGATCCATTTCGGTCTATGTGTCGATTGCTTTGTTTGGGGAGTTCCCTTCTTACGGTTTCGGTCTCTACTATGTCCCTCAAAGTAGAGACTTTAATCTTAGGAGCTACATGCTCAACCTTCTTATCATTCCTTGAAGGTTTATTTCTTCATTTCCTCATACCCCTTTCTATATTGGGGCATTTGCCCGCTTTGAATCCTTCATCGTCTAAAAATTCCATTACATCCCTTATTCCTTATCTGAGAAACTTCTGATTATTGGTATTATTTTGTGTCACGCCCTGACCCGGTTTGATCGGATCCCCGTGATCAACCCGCCACTCTCTCGGTTTATTAAAGGGTTTTCCCTTATTATAAACTATAAAGAGTAAGGCATCCTTTAAACCTGCACTTTTTCCTAGAGTAATATAAATCAAAACTGCATAATATTTTAAATTTGTTATACCTATCTCATAGGCATCTTAGTTGATGGTCTTGAAGGGTAAGCTTTCTGAAATTTCCTGAAAGGGATATAAGGGAGGGGTGAGTACGACTACTCAGTTAATGGGTTTTTCAAAACTTTTACTTTTATGAAAAAGATTTGTATCGGAGTGTGCTAGTGTCACGCCCCGACCTAGTTTGGTCGGATCCTCGTGATCAACCCGCCACTCTCCTGGTTTATTAAAGGGTTTCCCCTTATTATAAACTGTAAAGAGTAAGGCGTACTTTAAACCTGCACCTTTTCCTGGAATAACATAAATCAAAACTGCATAATATTTTAAATTTATCATACCTGTCTCACAGGCGTCTTAGTTGATGGTCTTTAAGGGTAGGCTTTCTGAAATTTCCTGAAAGGGCTATAAGGGAAGGGTGAGTACGACTACTCAGTGAATGGATTTTTCAAAACTTTTACTTTTATTGAAAAAGATTTGTATCGGAGTATGACAGACTCTTTTCTTTCAAAACTCCTTTCAATTCAAATCTTAGCTTTAACCACCATTTCCATATTAATCATGGTGTGTCATCACCCAACACACATCCTTCATCATAAAGGTCAAACACACATTCGCAGGCCAACACGACCACTGAACCCACTTGTGGCTTTGGAGCGACTTTACCGACCACCTAGATAAAAGCAAGTCCACTTCTACCCTGAGAATGAGTGGATGTACGCGACATTCGACCCTCAATCCTGAAATCAATTCTCCTTGTTCGTATGAGGATAAAGACCTCATCCCGTCCCCGCCCCGATCTCATGCACTTAGTGTGTAAAACCTGCCCTTTTGAGCTAAGAAAAATTAGGAAAAGAACCGGTGAAACCAAGTGAGGATTCAAAACCGGTTCACAAACCCGATCAATTCTGAACGGGCAATTTGAGAATTTACAACTGTCGGGTGATCCAAAGAGTTCATTAAACCTTCGAAAAGAAACTTAAGCCAAATTAGAAGAGAAAAATAAAATTAGTTCAGGTGAACGAGAATCCATAAGAATTTTAAAGTTAAGCGTGCTTCCCCGAGAGTAGTGTGAGGATGGGTGATCTCTTGAAAGTATGATTATTTTTGTAACATGAAATTTTGCTAAAAAAATTTTATGTGAACGTACGCCTTATCATAAATAGTTATAAATTAATATATATTTAATTATTGTAATTAATACCGATAATTTAATACCTAAATTAAATTATTGGAATTAATACAAATAATTTAATACCGAAATTAAATTATTGGAATTAATACCAATAATTTATGGCAATATTGATACTAGTAATAAATCTCTCATATTTAATACACAATTTTTACACCTATATAAAGAGTTCATCCCCATTCATTCTCCACACACCTGAACACTTCTCTCTCTCTCTACTGATCCATTTCCTGGTGAAGCTCAAACCAAAGTTTCAACTTGAACATTTTTCTTAACCTCGGAAGGAGAGGTCAAGCTCTTTAGAACCAAAGAGAAGACAGCTATCTAATAGCAAACTTCAATCAATCCGAGAATCGCTGGAGAAGCGTCGGCATGATGGAACAGTGAAGCAGCTCCGGCGGACCGAAGTTACCCTATTTCAACGAAGCAAAAATCGGCCATTTTGAGTCCTCCTCAAACCAAACCAAGCCCTCCCAACACTTTCTCAGCCCTCCCACGGCCGAATTAGGACTGAAAGGTAAGCCAATTTGGTTCCCCTCTGTAATTGTCAGCCGGTGCTACAGAGAGAACCGACAGAATTTCTATTGTGAAATTATAACTCAATTAGGCATCAATTGATGCAATTCTTGATTCTAGGATGATCCTCAAGATGAGAGCTATCTGCCCAGATCAAAAGCTCGGGCCACCATGCCCTCATCGGTGAGAAATCGAAGCTTTCTCTCTCTACAATCTATTTTTTGGCGAAGCTTCGTTTGAGCTCGTTCTGGCGTTAAAATTTGTGATTCAAAGTTCCTTAGAATCGTATGAACATTTAGAAACTCCAATTTTAACAATTAGAGGTGTTTGATCGGTCAATTTGATAAAATCAAATTCGGCAGTGTTGAAGAGTTGAAATTGGGGGAAAATTTTGGGGATTTTCGAAATTTAAAGGACCAAAATGAAATTTTATGAAATTGAGGGGCAATTGGGCATGAAAATAATGTTGTAGGACCAATTGAGAAATTTTAGAATTTTTGGGGCAAAACTTACCATTTTTGTAAAGGAAGGGCAAAATGGTAATTTTGGAAAAGTTGGAAGACCAAATTGGAAATTTGAGAAATTAATCCCTTTTTAGTGAAATGGAATAAATTGAGGTTCTATGATAAATTTTAGAAGTTTCAGGACTCAATTTGAGGAAAAATCGGCATTAGGGACTTAAAGTTAAAAATAAATAACTTTAGATACCTAATTGCAAATAAATGAAAGTTTGACTTTCTCATTCATTTGGAATGGATAAAGGCGATTAGGTCGAAGGACAATGAACCAAGATATTCATATCATGTAGGAACACGAAGTACTGGGAACGCTAGCAAGGACAAGCTCGGGTGAATACCAAGAACCGGTCTAGTGGAATTCACGACATTAACGGGTGAGTGGGTTTACTAACATCATACCCGGTTGGGATGATGAGCACAACTTAAAATTTAAAAACCACTTACCGGTTGTGAGTGAGATTATATATCATACCCGGTTGGGGATGATAGGTGCCTCGGTATAAAAAAACCCATTGTTTAGTGGAATTTTAATCATCACCACTTAGTGTAAGTGATGTGAAAATTTTGCGGAAAACACTACTTACCGGTTGTAACTAGATCATACCCGGTTGGTATGATAAGACTTCCTCGAAGGAAGTTGAAAACCCGTTCATTAGTTATGAATGGAGATATTCTTATACCGATCAATATAATGGATAATGAAAACCTATTTTGTCAGAAGTGTTCTCCCCTAACTGTGTGCCAATACTTAAAATATTTGGGAGACCTTCTTGACGGGAGCTTGAGTAGCTCTTATAGGCAGGGGGCCTCGATTTTGAAACTTATGGGCTAGAATGCCCAGTTTTTTGAAAATCTCGTACAGTGGGCCCAAGGCCAGTTGGCACGAGCAAGAGCTCGTAAACGAACATGATATATGTGCCATAAAACTTAATAAGTGAATTGTTTGGCCATGGTACTAAGACAGAACCGACATGCTCAGTCAACTAGCGGTAGTGCGACATGACAGGTCGACGGACCAGTCATGACAAACAACTGTGGATTGAGTTAAGAGTCGGGGCCGTTGGACCAGTGGCACCACAAATTACATGGAAATATGAGAAAACATTGTTTGTGCATGCACTATGAGTACGAGATCATCAAGACGCCCATGAGGGGTAGTGATGCGTCCTAAGGGCACTGGACGACCTGGTGGCT
The DNA here is from genome assembly GCA_030064435.1 of Trapa incisa. NCBI lineage: Eukaryota > Viridiplantae > Streptophyta > Magnoliopsida > Myrtales > Lythraceae > Trapa > Trapa incisa. The sequence goes on along the minus strand of CM057776.1, from coordinate 21,025,095 downwards.
ATAAGGGCAGTTCGTCGTTCCAGCTGTCTGTGCAAAATCTGGAGTAGCAGAAAGTGCACGAGACCAGGGTGGGGACGGGATGTGGTCACTGTCCTCATACGGACACGAAGAAGTGATTTCGGGATTGTGGGTCAGATATCACATACATCCACTCATTCCTAGGGTAGAAGTGGTCGTACTTCTATCTGGGTGGCAGGAAAAGTCACTCCGAAGCCACTAGCAGGTTCAGTAGTGATACAGACTTACGAATATGTTTAACCTTCATGATGAAGGATGTGTGTTGGGTGATGACACACCGGTAACTAAGAAATGGTGGAAAAGCCCGAATTTTTAAACGAAGGGATTTTAAAAAAAAAAAAAAAAGGAGTCTGGCACACTCCATAGAAATATTTTTCTTAAAAGTCAAAAGCTTTTAAAAACCCATTCACTGAGTAGTCGTACTCACCCCCTCCCTTATATCCCTTTCAGGAAATCCCAAAAAGCCTACCCTTAAAGACCGTCAACTAGCCTGTAAGACAGGTATGTAAAGTTTTAAATTTCATGTAGTTTTGATTATGCTATTACAAGAAAAGGTGCAAGTTAAAGGACGCCTTACTCTTTATAGTTTACAATAAGGGGAAATCCTTTAATAAACTGGGTGAGAAGTAGGTTGATCACGGGGATCCGACCAAACCGGGTCGGGGCGTGGCATAGTGCTACTCCAAATTTCGTACGGTCACCTGGTACGATGATCTACCCTTATACCCACCAGGTCATCTAGTGCCCTTAGGATGCCTCACTACCCCTCTTGGACATCTTGATGGTCCCGTAATTACAATGCATGCACAATTAGTATTTTCTTATCATGTCATAATCTGTGGTGCCACTGGTCCAATGGCCCCGACCCTCAACTTAACCCACAATTGTTAGAATTGACTGGTCTGTCGACCTGTCATGTCGCACTACCGCTAGTTGACTGAGAATGATGATCCTGTCTTAGTACCATGGCCAAACAATTCCTTTATTTAAAATTTTATGGCATATAACTCATGTTTGTTTACAAGCTCCTACTCGTGCCAACTTGCCTTGGGCCCACTATACGAGATTTTCAAAATCGGGCATATTAGCCCCCAAGTTTCAAAACCAAGTCCCCTGACCTATAAGAGCGATTCGAGCTTCTATCAAGAAGGTCTCCCAAATCGTTTAAGCATTGGCACACAATCAGGGGAGAGCATTTTCGACAAAAATATATTTTCAACTGTCCATTATACCGACCGGGTATAAGGACATCTCCGCATATAACTGATGAATGGATTTTCAACTTCCTTCGAGGAAGTTTCATCATACCAACCGGGTATGATCTACTTACAATCGGTATGTAGTTTTTCCGCATGATTTTCACATCACTCCTCTTAGTTGTGATGTTTAAAATACCACTTGGTAGTGGGTTTTCATCTCGAGGTACTTATCATCCCCAACCGAGTATAATATAAAATCTCACTCACAACCAGTAAGTGGTTTTTAACTTTAAGTTATGCTCATCATCCCAACCGGGTATGATGTTAGTAAACCCACTCACCCGTTAATGCAGTTAATTTCACTAGACCGGTTCTTTGTATTCATGTGAGCTTATCCTTACTGGCATTCGCGATACCTCGTGTTCCATCAAATATAAACATCTCGGTTAGTTATCACTCGGCCTAATAGCATTCATTCATTCCAAATGAATGAGAAAAACCAAACTTTTATTTATTTGCAATTAGGTCCCTAAAGTTATTTCTCTTTAAATCTAGGTCCCTAATATCGATTTTTCCACAAAATGAGTCCCGAAACTTTTAAAATTTATCATAAGACCTCAATTTATTCCATTTCACAAAAAGGGGTTTAATATCCCAAATTTCCAATTTGGTCCCCCAACTTTTCCAAAATTACCATTTTGCCCTTCCTTTACAAAAATGGTAAGTTTCACCCCAAAAATTCTAAAATTCCTCAATTGGCCCTCTAACATTTTTATCATGCCTAAATGAACCTCAATTTTAGGAAATTGCATTTCGGTCCTTCAAATTTTCAAAAATCCCCAATTTCCCCAATTTTTCCCCCAATTCCAACTTCTTAACACAACCGAATTTGATTTCATCAAATTGACCGATCAAACACTTCCAATTGTTAAAATTTTAGTTGAAATTGATTTCTACATGTTCATACGATTCTCCAGCAATTTGAATCGCAAGTTTTAATGTTGGAACAAGATCAAACGGAGCTTTGTCGGAAAACGGATTATAGAGAGAGAAAGCTTCAATTACTCACCTGTGAGGGCACGGCGGTCGGAGCTTTATATCTAGGTAGGTAGTTCTCATCCTGAGGTTCATCCTAGAATTAATAATTGCATCAATTGATGCCAAATTGAGTTAGAATTTCATCATCAAAATTCAGTCGGTTCTCTCTCTAGCACCGATCGGAAATTGTAGAAGAGAGCCAAATTAGCTTACCTTTCAGTCCTAATTCGGCCGTGGGAGGGCTGAGGAAGTGAGGGCATGGTTTGGCTTGAGGAGGGCTCGAAATAGCCGATTTTCAACTTGGCCAAAATAGGGCAGCTTCGGTCCGTCGGAGCTGCTTCACTGTTCCATCATGTCGGCGCTTCTCCGGCGACCCTTGGAGCAAATGGAGACTACAAGCGTGTAGCTGACTTCTCCCTGGTTCTAAAGAACCCGACCTCACCTACTTTGGCTCAGAAAAGACCCTATATCAGAGCTTTGGTTTGAGCTTCACCAAAAAACTAAGCAACTAAGAGGGAGTGAGCTTTTTAGGTGTGAAGAGGATGAATGGAGAGGGGCTCTTTATATAGGGAGCTCAGGGACTCGTTGGCTGTCCATTTGGCACCTTTATGACAGACATTGATGGCCTGAAATGTACCAAACGGAAACGTTTCTTCTTCTCTGGCACTGCTTCAATTTTTCAGCGAGTGAACAGTGCTGTCATCTGAAGAAAGAAGACGACACTGTTCCGAACTAGACCGGACCAGTCCGAACTGGGTTCAAAGGTTAAACTGGCCAGTTCACCCCTCATTCGACCGAGTTTTTCAAATTTAAAAATTTTTAAATTCATTTTTTATCCAACAATGGCCTTAGATCTCAAATTTGAATTAATTAAGCCACCTAGAAAAATGAATTTAGGATCCAGTTCAATAGTGGTTCAAACCGATCCAAACCGGTTCGGATCTGGTTCATCTGAACCATTTTGGTTTTCATCTCTAATTCCTTCACAAGTCCATTTCCATGACTTTTGTGACTCCTTAGGTCACTTAGTGTCCATAAATTTCCAGGTTTACCATCTCCGATTCATAAGCTGGCTCGATTCTTAAACCGGTTCGAGTCCGGTTCACCCGAACTGGTCTGGTTTTTCTCTCCCCCTTTGTTCCAAGGTTCCTTTCCAAGGTTTATAAATCTCTTTTGGTCACAAGGGAGTTGTAAATTTCCAAATTGCCCGTTCCCAATTGATCGGGTACGTGAAGTGATTCAGTTTTCTTACTCGATTTGACCGGTTCTTTTCCCGATTTTCCTTAACTTAAAAGGGCGGGGTTTACATTTCGTGTACTCCTAGCCCAACCTATCTACTCCTTAGGCTCCATCAAGTAAGTGTGGACCACAACCAGTCTTGATGTCAGTTGACATTTCCTTTAATCACTTCTTAACTGGACGACTTACTTCTCGAAGGTTTCTTAGATGTACTTTCATCTATTTCCTTTTTATGGGTAGTCCACCCCTTTCTAACTCGTATAACATCATTTGATGTTATCCTCCTACTTACTCGTTCCTTGGATTTAACTTACTCATTGGGTCCTCCTTGTAAAACCCGTCCTTTTGAACTAAGGAAAACCAGGAAAAGAACCAGTCAAACCAAGTGAGGATATAGAACCTGTTTACAAACCCGATCAATTGTGAACGGGTAGTTTGGGAATTGACAACTCCCCGGTGATCCAAAGAGTTCATAATATAATGAAAAAGAACCATAGGATGAATTGGAAGAGAAATACCAGACCGGTTTAGATAAATTTAGGGTTCGGTTCATTAGTGGTTCAAACCGGTCCGAACTGGTTCACCTGAACCGGTTTGGTTTTCATCCCCAATTTCTTCACAAGTCTATTTCCATGTCTTTTGTGACTCCTTGGATCACTTAGGGTCCATAAGATTCTTAGTTTACCATCTATTTATCGATTTCGGTTCATAAACCGGCTTGGTCCTTAAACCGGTTCAATCTGGTTCACCCGAACTGTAAACCCCGCACTTTTGAGTTAAGAAAAATGGGGAAAAGAAATTTAAGAAACTTTAGAAAACAAAAACCAAATTAGTTCAGGAGAACTATATTTCATAAGAACTTCAAAGTTAAGCGTGCTTACTTGAGAGTAGTGTGAGGATGGGTGACCTCCTAGAAAATATGAATTTTTTTTTGTAACCTGAAATTTTGGTCAAAAAAGATACTTGATATATGTGCCATAAAACTTAATAAGTGAATTGTTTGGCTATGGTACCAAGACAGGACCGACATGCTTAGTCAACTAGCGGTAGTGCGACATGACAGGTCGATAGACCAGTCAAGACAAACAACTGCGGGTTGAGTTGAGAGTCGGGGCCGTTGGACCAGTGGTGTAAACCTCGCACATTTGAGTCAAGGAAAACCGGGAAAAGAACCGGTCAAACCGAATAAAAAAATAAAACCGGTTTACATTTGGGAATAAGCAATATGAAAATTTACAACTTTCGGTTGATCCAAAGGATTTATTAAATATTGGAAAAAAAACTTAAGACAAATTAGAAAACAAAAACTAAATTGGTTTAGGTGAACTAGATTGCATAAGAATTTCAAAGTTAAGCCTACTTACCTTAAAGTAGTGTGAGGATGGGTGACCTCCTGGGAAGTATGATTTTTTGTAATCTGAAATTTCAATCAAAAATTTTTATGCGAACATACGGCTTATCATAAATAGCCATCAATTAATATATATTTAATTATTGAAATTAATATCAATAATTTAATACCTAAATTAAATTATTGGAATTAATACCGAAATTAAATTATTTGAATTAATACCAATAATTTATGGCAATATTAATACTAATAATAAATCTTGCTCATTTAATACACGGGTTTTAAGACTATATACAGAGGTCATCCCCATTTCATTCTCCTCATACCTAAACACTTCTCTCTCTGTCTCTACTGCTCCATTTCCCGGTAAAGCTCGAACTAAAGCTTCGACTTGAACAAAGGTTGGGCTCTTTAGAACCGGGGAGAAGACAGCTATCTGATAGAAAACTCCAGTCAATCCGAGAATCGTTGGAGAAGCGCCGACATGATGGAATAGTGAAGCAACTCCGTCGGACCGAAGCTGCCCTATTTCGGCCAAGCTAAAATCAGCCATTTCAAGCCCTCCTCAGGCCAAACCAAGCCCTCCCAACACTTCCTCAGCCTTTCCACGGCCGAATTAGGACCGAAAGGTAAGCCAATTCGGCTCCCCTTTATAATTTTTTATCAGTGCTAGAGAGAGAGTCGACCGAATTTCAATGACAAAATTCTAGTTCAACTCCGCATCAATTGATACAATACTTGATTTTAGGATGAACCTTAGGACAAGACCTATCTGCCCAGATCGAAAGCTCGGACTGTCGTGTCTTCGCCGGTGAGTAATCGAAGTTTTCTCTCTCTATAGTCTATTTTCCGGCAAAGCTCCGTTTGAGCTCGTTCCGACGTTAAAATCTGCGATTCAAAGTTTCTTAGAATCGTATGAACATACAGGAACTCAATTTCAACTCCAATTTCAATAATTAGAAGTGTTTGATCGGTTATATTGATGAAATCAAATTCGATAGTGTTGAAGAGTTGAAATTAGGGGAAAATTTGGGGATTTTTGAAATTCAACGGGGCCAAAATACAATTTTATGAAATTGAGGGTCAATTGGGCATGAAAATAATGTTGGAGGACCAATTGAGAAATTTTGGAAATTTTGGGGACAAACTCACCATTTTTGTGAAAGAAGAGCAAAATGGTAATTTTGGAAAAATTGGGGAACCAAATTGGAAATTTGGAAAATTAAACCCCTTTTTGGTGAAATTGAATAAATTGAGGTCCCACGATAAATTTTAAAAGTTACAGGACTCAATTTGAGGAAAAACCAACATTAGGGACTTAAAGAAAAATAACTTTAGGGACCTAATTGCAAATAACTAAAAGTTTTGGTTTTCTCATTCATTAATGAATGAAGGTTGTTATGCCGAGTAATAATGAACAAGGTTGTTCATATCGTGTAGGAACGTTAAATACAGGTAATGCCAGCAAGGACAAGCTCACGTGAATACAAAGAACCAGTCTAGTGGAATTCACGGCATTAACGGGTGAGTGGATTTACTAACATCATACTCGGTTGGGGATGATAAGTGCCTCGATATAAAAACCCACTGTTTAGTGGTATTTTAATAATTACTACTTAGAGAAAGTGATGTGAAAGTTATGCGAAAAAAACTACTTACGGGTTGTAAGTAGATCATACCAGGTTGGTATGATGAGACTTCCTCGAAGGAAGTTGAAAACTCGTTCATCGGTTATGAACGGAGATGTCCTTATACTGGTCAGTATGATGGACAGTAAAAACCTATTTTGTCAGAAGTGCTCTCCCCTGACTGTGTGCCAATGCTTAAACAATTTGGGAGACCTTCTCAACAGGAGCTCAAATAGCTCTAATAGGCCGGGGGCCTCGATTTTGGAACTTGGGGGCTAAATGCCCGATTTTGAAAATCTCATACAGTTGGCCCAAGGCCAGTTGGCACGAGTAGGAGCTCATAAACGAACATGATATATGTGCCATAAAACTTAATAAGTGAATTGTTTGGTCATGGTACCAAGATAGGACCGACATGCTCAATCAACTAGCAGCAGTGCGACATGACAGGTCGACGGACTAGTTAAGACAAACAGCTACGGGTTGAGTTGAGAGTTGGGGCCGTTGGACTAATGGCACCACAGATTACATGGCAATATAAGAAAACATTGTTTGTGCATGCACTGTGAGTACGGGATCATCAAGACGCCCATGAGGGGTAGTGATGCGTCCTAAGGGCACTGGACGACCTGGTGGCTATAAGGGCAGTTCGTCGTTCCAGGTGTCTGTGCGAAATCTGGAGTAGCACGAAGCGCATGAGACCGGGGTGGGGACAGGATGAGGTATCTGTCCTCATACGGACATGAAGAAGTGATTTCGGGATTGTGGGTAGGATGTCCCATACATCCACTCATTCCCAAGGTAGAAGTGGTCGTACTTCTATCCGGGTGGCAGGAAAAGTCACTCCGAAGCCATTAGCGGGTTCAGTAGTAATACTGACTTGCAAATGTGTGTAACCATCATGATGAAGGATGTGTGTTGAGTGATGACACACCGTGGTAACTAAGAAATAATGAAAAAATCTAAATTTTTAAATGATGGGATTTTTGAAAACAAAGGAGTCTGGCACACTCCATATAAATGTTTTTTTTTAAGTCAAAAGCTTTTAAAAACCCATCCACTGAGTAGTCGTACTCACCCCCTCCCTTATATCCCTTTCAGGAAATCCCGGAAAGCCTCCCCTTAAAGACCGTCAACTAAGATGCCTGTAAGACAGGTATGTAAAGTTTTAAATTTCATACAATTTTGATTATGCTATTCCAGGAAAAAGGTGCAAGTTAAAGGATGCCTTACTCTTTACGGTTTACGATAAGGGGAAACCCTTTAATAAACCGGGAGAGTGGTGGGTTGATCACGGAGATACGACCAAACCGGGTCAGGGCGTGACAAGTGGCACCACAGATTACATGGCTTGATAAGAAAACATTGTCTGTGCATGCACTATGAGTACGGGATCATCAAGACGCCCATGAGGGGGTAGTGATGCGTCCTATGGGCACTGGACGACCTGTTGGCTATAAGGGCAGTTCGTCATTCCAGGTGTCTGTGCGAAATCTGGAGTAGCACCAAGCGCATGAGACCGGGGTGGGGACAGGATGAGGTCTCTGTCCTCATACGGACACAAAGAAGTGATTTCCGGATTGTGGGTCGGATGTCACGTACATCCACTCATTCCCAGGGTAGAAGTGGTCGTACTTCTATCCGGGTGGTAGGAAAAGTCGCTCCGAAGCCACTAGCGGGTTCAGTAGTGATACTAATTTGCGAATGTGTGTAACCTTCATGATGAAGGATGTGTGTTGGGTGATGACACACCGTGGTAACTAAGAAATAATGGAAAAACCCTGAATTTTTAAATGAAGGGATTTTTGAAAACAAAGGAGTCTAGTACACTCCATATAAATGTTTTTCTTAAAAGTCAAAATCTTTTAAAAAACCCATTCACTGAGTAGTCGTACTCACCCCCTTCTTTATATCCCTTTCAGGAAATCCCAGAAAGCCTCCCCTTAAAGACCGTCAACTAAGATGCCTGTAAGACAGGTATGTAAAGTTTTAAATTTCATGCAGTTTTGATTATGCTATTCCAGGAAAAAGGTGCAAGTTAAAGGACGCCTTACTCTTTACAGTTTACAATAAGGGAAACCCTTTAATAAACTAGGAGAGTGTCAGGTTGATCACGGGGATCCGACCAAACCGGGTCAGGGCGTGACATGAACAGATCTGGTTTTTCTCTCCCACTTTGTTCTTAGGTTCCTTCCCAAGTTTATAAGTTTCTTTGGGTTACAAGGGAGTTAAATTTCTCTATTTTGATCGTTCTCTATCGATTCCAGTTCATGAACTAACTTGGTTCATAAACCGATTCAATCCAGTTGGATTCAGTTTATCTAAATCAGTCTGGTATTTCTCTTCCAATTCGTCCTAAGGTTCTTTTCCATGGTATTATGAACTCTTTGGATCATCCGGGAGTTGTAAATTCCCAAACTGCCTGTTCACAATTGATCGGGTTTATGAACCGATTCTGTATCCTCACTTGGTTTGACCGGTTCTTTTCCCGGTTTTCCTTAGTGCAAAAGGACAGATTTTACAACTCTCCCCTCCTTTTAGGAGTTTTGTCCCCAAAACTAAATTAGCTGCTTTATATGAGGAGTCATTTCCTTTGATGCCCCTTTGGGGGAAATTTTGGGAATTTCAAAAATTTGAGGGACTAAAGTGCAATTTCATAAAATTGATGGCCAATTGGGCATGATAAAGATGTAGGAGGACCAATTGGCCAATTTTTGGGGTGAAATTTACAATTTTTGTAATGTAGGGGCAAAATGGTAATTTTGGAAAAGTTGGGGACCAAATTGGAAATTTGGGAAACTTGAACCCCTGTTTGTGATCTTGGATAAACTGAGGTCCTAAGGTAAAAGTTAGAAGTTTCGAGACTCAATTTGGGGAAAAATCAGCATTAGGGACCTAAAGTTAAAGAAAAAGAACTTTAGGAACCTAATTGCAATAAATTGAAAAGTTTGAGTATTTTATTCATTCGTGGTGAATGAAGACTAATAGGTTAAATGATAATGAACAAGAATTTTCATATCGTGTAGGAACACGAAGTACCGAGAACGCCAGCAAGTACAAGTTCACGTGGAAGCAAATAGCCAAATAAGAGGAATACACTGCACGATCGGGTGAGTGAGATTTTATATCATACCCGGTTGGGATGATAAGCACCTTGGAAATAAAAACTCACTATTAAGTGGTATTTGAACCATCACACCTGAGAGTAGTGATGTGAATATTACACGAAAAAACTATTTAACGGTTGTAAGTAGATCATACCAGGTTGGTATGATAAACTTCCTAGAAGAAAGTAGAAAACTCGCTTATCGGTTATAAGCGGAGACGTCTTCATACCTGATTGGTATGATAGACAAATGAAAAGTTTATTTTGTCAGAAGTGCTCTCCCCTGTGTAAACTCCATCCCTTTAAAGCAAGGAAATCGGGGAAAGAACCGATCAACCCGAGTGAGAGAAACCGAACCAATTCACAAACCCGATCATCAGGAAACTAGCAATTTGGGGAATTTACAACTCCTGAGTGACCCAAAGGGTTCATAAAACCTTGGAAAAGGATCTTAGGATGATTTGGGAGAGAAAAATAGACCAGTTCAAGAGAACCGGATTCAAACCAGATTGAACTGATTTTTTAACTGAGACAGTTTATGAACCAGAACCCATAGAGAAAGGGCAAATCGGGAAATTTATGGATCCCAAGTGACCTAAAGAGTTACATAAGTCATGAAAAAGGACTTTACGTGGCTTGATATCATTTATGTTGTTCACCAATCATGTTAGTTTATGCACCAACCCACAGATGTTCATTGGACTAACGTCAAACGTATCCTTTGCTATCTCTAAGGTACTGCCCACATTGGCTTAACTTTTTGGCATCACTCACCCCATGATTTGCATTATTTTTCTGATGTCGATTGGGCCGACAACCCTAATAATCGTTGCTCTGTTAATGGATTTACTATTTTTTTGGGTCGTAATCTAATCACATGGAGCTCTTGTAAGCAACGCACTGTTGCTCACTCTAGCACTAAGGTTTAATATAAAAGCATTGGCAATGCTGCTACAGAAATTATCTAGTTGTGCTCCCTACTTCATGAACTTCATCTACCTCCAAGTCAGCCCTCCTATATTGTGGTGTGGCAATCTCTCACCATATCTCACTGATAACCCTATTTTTCACGCCCGCACCAAACATATTGAAATTGATTATCACTTTGTTCGTGAACAAGTTAGCAATGGGAATCATCATGTTCATTTTATTGATATCAATTCTCAATTGGCTGGCATTTTGACCAAACGCTTGTCTACTTCTCGCTTCTGCTTTTTACAGTCCAAGCTCAATCTCCGAGATCTCCCCTTGAACTTGCGGGGGAATAAAAGTTAACTCAACATATCTGCAGCTACAACCATCACACCACCTATAAGGATAACACCACCTCCAAGCCAACTCAACATATCTGTAGGAATTTGTTATCAGCAGTGAAGCTAAATTAGTATATATGTAGAAATTTATTATCAGTAGTGATCACCTACATTTATTACGTATTTTTCTCATTTTGTATGTACAAGTTGTATATAAATCACCATACAAGTGAAGAATGAATATATAGAAATTATCCACTTCATATTCCTCATTTTTAATGGCAAACGTTTTAATGGTAGTCTACAGATGCTTACTCAAGGTTATGTCGAGGGTAACTGTCAAACAGAGCAATACATGATAGTGCAATTAGATTTGCCAATTTGCGAAGACATAGGATATGACGTGGTCATAAGTGTGACTTGGAGTTGGTCACCTAGATGTTTCATGTTGGGATATCAACATTCACATGAGTGGGCCAGTCTATTAAAAAACTACGTGTGATAAGGCATTGCTTTGTGCGATGGTGCTAAATCACGAGGAGCACTACTTTGTGCATTGTACCCTTTTTCCATTCACCATCCCGAAAAGTTGGTTGATTTGATATGTGGTAACGAGTCACTCCTTTGTGCGATGGTACTCCATTCTCCACTCTCCATCCCAACATACGATTTTTTTTTGCACAATGACATACGATTGATTTAATAGTAACCAGTGTGTGAGAGGGTGCTAAAATCTGATGGGGCATTAATTTGTGTGATAGTGACCCTCCCTCATGTGTGTACATTAAATGTTTTATTCGAGACTCATAGCTCGCATTAAAACAAATCATAAAAAATATTTTAAATTGGTTCCCATCATGAATATGGAAGATTGTTCTAGGGGACAAAAGATACTCTAACACAATATCGAATATACATCAAGGGATGCCACCCTATTTGTTTATTCGAATGATAGTTCTCTTTCAACGTATGGTGCATAATATAAGCCAAAAACTTGTACTAGTGCACGAACAATAGATTCAGTAATGAACTACCGTAGAAAATGAGATATCAAACTCTATATATGCTATTTTGAGTTGTGGTAACATCAAGGCTATGAACGATCTGAAAAGCAGCTTTGACACTCACTAAGCATTGCTCACCCTCACCCCACCCCACCCTCCCCCCACCCCACAAACATTTCACGAGAGTAGTGTGAGAAAAGAGAACCTTCATAGAGTACGGGACCCGAGTTAAGGTATTGAGTTTAATAATAGGTGTATGAAGGTAGTTACTCACTTCCTCGTATTTGCCTATGGTTCTTTATGTACATTAAAAAGATTTTTATAAAAGTTTAAATTTTGAGTAGATTTTGGAAGGTTGGACTAATTTGAGTCTTTCGTCATTTTGATTCTACTGTAGTGAGTTACCCACTATCGTAGTGCTGAAAGAATGTGGTTGTTGCACGTTGGTCTGACCTATGGATTGGGTGGATTGGGTCGATGCATGACACGAGGGCACGAAGTCAGATTCACACAAAATCGAGTCATTGTGTGGGTTCCGAGTAAGTTTTTTGGTTGAAGTCAGGCATAGACAATGACCACATGTACGCGTGGGTGTACCTCGCATGTGCAGCGCATGCGTGCGCTCGGTATTGCACACCAACTTTTTCACATTATAGTGAATCGATTTCCAACGAATAAATTAGTCAGTTCAACCAATTTTGGTTATTTATTGATCGGTTCGCCCCTAATTTCATTGGTTATTAGTTCAATATATTTTTCTAAATATTTCTTATTCAATTCTTTAAAAGTTTGGCTTAATAACTTTTATTTTTCAATTTATAGCCCATTCTAAAAATCAGGGATTTTACTATTCCAAGCCGATTCAATTGATTTTGGTCGTCTTTTGGTTGATTTACCTCTTATTCGACCAGTTATTTGCCCAATTAATTTTTCTAAAATTTTTTATATAATTCCATATCAATTGGGCTCAAGTCTTTCTATTTTTCGATTTGTATAACCCCTCCTAATAATAGGGGACTTTTAGCCTTAAGTTAGTTCAATCCCGATTCGAACCAGTTTTCACTTGTACTTTTTTTATACTTAATTTATTATCAAGTGAGGTATTTAAGGGTAATTTTAAGAATTTATCCATTGTCCAAGTTTATGATCTTAACTATTTTTCCATCGATTCTAAATCTTATTTTTTAGATTTTTATTATCAGTTCAACCTAATTTTATCGTCCAATTAAATTCAATTGAGTTTAAATCTTAGTTTTTGTAATTTTGGTGATACAGTAATATGCATAAATTTATGCACAATTGGAGCTTGTATTTTTTAAGATATCCAGTAGGGTAAAAAATTATAAATTTTTAATTTTGGAAGATAATACTACTAACATATCAAGAAATGTAATTTTTTTTATGAGAATGCATTTCCTTTAATATAAAAAATGATGCTATGAGCATTTTTTTTCTTTTCAGTCGGATATGTGCATATGCATGATTTGAGTGTTAATAATCGGGATTGTGTTGATAAACAGGGCTAACTTTTGGGTTGTAATATAGATATACAAAACAAGAAAATCTTAAATGAAAGTATAAACAATAGTGGTAGCAATGATATAGAGTCAATAGAATGAATTGATACTAGTAAAAGGACCCAATTATTTTCATGATTATGATTGTGGTGTGTTTCGTTTTAAGTGTATGACTAAATATCCTACCAGCTATTATGTTTCAACTGTTTGAGTAAATATGAATATAGTTGCATTTTGAATTTAGATGTAGGCTTTGAGCCAAATAGTTATGAATGTGCCATTAAGGATGAGAATTGGTACAATGTAACGAAATATGAGATAGAAATTTTGGAAAGAAATAATGTGTCGTTCTGTTGTTACCTGAAAATAAAATAGCTATTAGGTGCAAGTAGATTTATAAAATTAAGTATAAGACTCGTTAGAATATTGATATGTATAAATCTGACTTGTTACTCACTTGTTTAAAATTTGTCCCTCGTAAACTATTAATTATCTTATCAACTATATATGATTGAAAAATTATATAATTAGATACAAATAATAATTTTCTTAATGGTGATATGGAAGAAAAAATATATATAGAATCACCTAATGATTATTATAGATGTGGGTAGTATATAGATAAAAGGGTTTATAGTTTTAATAAATTGTGTTAATGAAATTGTGTTAATGAAATTGTGTTGTTTGGATCAAGTATGGATGGGTTAATTATAACTTTTATTTTCTATCTTCTAAGTTTTGTTTTAAAGTGTTAGGATATCCAAATTTTTTTCTTAATAATTGAAATAAAAAAATTCATTAGATATACATATGCATCAAAAGAAAAAATATATATATTTTAGGATTATTAAACGATGCTAGGCTTTTGGGTTGCAAACTTGCAAGTATACCCATGAATCCAAATGAAAACATTTCAAAGTTTAGTAATAATGCTAATTTTGATAATTATGATAAGTAAAGAAGAATAGTAAAAAAATCATTCCATCTTATATTTATAGTTTGTCGTTTATCTCAATTTTGATTTAATAAAAAGGATTGTGCAAAAAAAAATTTAATAAAAAGGATAATTTTAATGCGGTTAAGTGTTAAAATATTTTAAAGAAAGAATTGTACAAGTTATATTGCTTTCTTTCCCATCTCAATTGCAGTTAAATGTGATTATTGATGATGATTGAGCAGAGCATGTCTTGATTCAAGAAAATTTGCTAGTGGATTTTGCATATTTTAGGATCATTTTAATGGTGTAAATCTAAAAAATAGTTTGTAGTCAATTGTTTAAATACAAAAAATATTAAAATTATCTGCTCATACTTTAATCTTCTGTGATAATTAGGTGGCCATACATATGGCATATAATTAAATATATTAGGAACAAACTAAATATATTGAATTAAGTTTTTATTTTGTTATAGAAAAATTAAAACATGTAATGCAGGTTAGGTCGGAATATTAACTTGCTTACTTATCAACTAAAGTTATACATCCATATCCGTTGAAGATGTTATTGTACAAGATGGAATTTACTAATCTTTACATGTCCATGTTAAGGGTAATGAAGAAGGATTAAGTTGGAGTAAATATAATTGTTTAAGAATGTGTAATTTGAGAATTATTTTCTGTTAAATAGGTGAAAATTCTATATAAATTATGTTAATCCGAGGATAATATAATCAATTTTTTCATTTAATAATATCCCTAAAGTGAGAATGTTCATCTTATATATTTTTTAATTGTATAGTATATATTTAACATTGATTTATTTATCATATATATTTGAAAAAAAATTGTATTATTAATTTATGATGGATAATACAAAAATATTGATTTTTAAATATATAGAATTTTAGAAGTCATTTGTACAGATGTAACATTAAAAATATTATTTTTTTAAGTTATTTCAAAAATATAATACTCAAGTACAAAAAAATTCAAAAAATAGGATCAATCATATGTTTCTGATTGTAGTGTGGTGATCAAGTGCCTAAGGTATTTCTGGTAAATTTTGTTAATGAAATGCAAGCCTCACTAAGTGTGTTGGGCATAGATTCAAGAGAGATTGAAATCATATTCATGACAAAATAACAAATATAAACATGAACTATGAACTCTGCATAAACCCAATCAAGAAAGCAAAACCATGCATAGAAGAAGCATTAAGTGTAAGTTTGTATTGATGGGTTGTCTTCATTTAGAGGGATAAAAGATGTCTCTATTGATCAAGTCAATAGGACCAACAACACGCCTTTTCCAATCACATTGCATTCATTTTCTGAAGAGGGGTTGCCTGAAGAAGGTATCAGAACACTACTAACTTGCACAATGTAAGTACAATGGATATATGGTCAGTTGGTTGGGTGATGGTAGGCAATGAGAAGGCAAGCATATAAAACTCTAACTTATGCTCCTAACCACTTTGAGCATAATCCTTTTATGCAATTAAATCATCACATGTTCACTAATATGAGTTAATGGTTAGTGTCACACCTTTGTATTCTTATCATATGACTCAACATAATGAGCTTCACTTATAACTATACTCCTTAACAATTTATATATATGACTAGTAGTCATTTTTTCTTTCATAATGGTCAATACACCCATATATTAGGACTTTGACTCAAGTCAGTTAAGTCATCTTTCTCAAACGATCTTCTCCATTTCTTCCTACATCAATTATATAATCACCAATATTCTCTCATCTTCGAGACGATCAGACATCATTCCACCAATGTCATGTAAGGATGCCTATGTCTAGGCAAGAACAAACTGCAAATCGACATCATTTACATCCTTTGTGGCTGATCAATTGCCTTCACAGCATGCAATTGTCCACCCATGCGCCAACTTTCACTTTGATGGTCTCGCACAAGCCATGTCACTCTGGACTCCTCCAATGCAACTACTCTCAATTAGAACTCTTCTACACCATATTCCATGAAAAGGGAGTCTCTTCTCTGCCTCAGATCAAAGGTTTTGTCCTCTCATGTTCCTCAGCGGTCTACTCACCCTCTACCCAATCTAGCTTTGGGCCAATGGGGCCTAGAATTCTCATCAATGACTGACACGATCAGAATGCTACTCCACATCTTTGCTCTGCCACTAAAATGGTTAGCCCTTACTGACGACCTACAATTGAATCTTGAATCCTTGACTGAGTTTTGAGACTTTTGGGCTGCAAGATTTTGCTTGTGTTTTTTTTTTTTGCGTAAATATTTTTCTTGTGTTAAGATCAATTGAAGCACATGGATGAGAGTTCTTGATTTAATCGGAATAAATAGGAAAACTTTAAGGTATGTATTGCAAATATAATAAGTTTTAGGACTAATTTAAAATTATACAAAATTTAAGGATTGGTTTGAGTATATAAAATTGTTAGGGACTAATGTGAAAATATATAAACTTGATGGGCTTATTTAAACCATTGGAAAGTTCAAATACATCTTTAAAAATGGATTAATTTAGAGGATATATTTTGATTATTGAAACAAATTGGAACTTTACTTTGATAAAAGTTTGATGATATAATTACAAATAAGAAAATTTAGGTCCTTAATTATAAAAAAGGGAAGTTTTACAAGTGATATTTTTAAGGGTTGGGTTTTACAAGTTTATAATAAGTGATTATCAATCAACTTATTCACCAAATAATATTAAATCCATGTTCAACTTTCACATTCTACTTTACTACTAGGAGACAAAAGGGTATGTTATTAAAGTTTGAATATGTTGTATATTAGAAGTGAAACTTGTAGAATTGTATAATTCTTGCATCATTCATATACTATTATTGTAAGGTGTGTAATTACAGGACCGTTTATGATGTAGGTGGATTGAAGGTTGCATGTGAAGATGTGATAAGCTTGTTTGTTTGGATTACCCACAATGATTGTTGTCCTCACCATCAGCTCCAAAGGTAGGTATTGATTATGATATGGTGTGGAATATCTTGATTTTCGGACTTTAAAATTGGAAGAATATAGTGGTCTTGCAGAAGCCCCTCCATAGGGTTTCAATTCAACGTGGGCATGTGGAAAACCCAGTTCGTACTTAAAACAAATGGGCAAAGTACGTAGACAATGTCCGCAACTGCAATCTGGGATGATCACTTGTTGGCTGAGATTGGAGAATTATTCAACCCACAGTCTGGGTGATCCACCGACATTAACAATGTCTGAACATGAACATGAGAGGGAACTTGTAATCTTGATAAATTTAAAGATCCATTGGTAACACATCTCTTACACTTGTTCTTCTATCCTACTTAATAACGAATTTGCAGGGTTAATGCTCAAGTCGCTGCTTTTTCTCGGCGTCACGGTGACCTAAAAAAATTTACTAGTAAAATAAAAAACATGTCAAGAATGGGATTCGAACCCATGCCCTTTCGGACCAGTACCTGAAACTGGCGCCTTAGACCAACTCGGCCATCTTAACAATGTAAAGTAAAGTTAATGAAAGATATTCACATGATGATTCATCGACAGGGATCATGGAATCAAATGGTCATCTACTGTGTTGTATACTACTCTGCAGATGCCCTAAGGAGCTATCTCTCCACCCTAAAAAACCCAACCTATTTTCTCACTAACAAAACCATTCACCCCGGCCCCAAAAGAACTATCCCTCTTTGGGTGAACCAGATTCAAAACTTATGTTTAAACCAGATTCATCTTTTCATACAAGGATTAGCAGGAGAGAGGATGATAAGATTGATATCTTTCACTATAAGACTGACAATTGTTGTTCAAATGGTCAACTTCTGCCCAATTTCCCAGTCTGCATATTTAAGTGACAGAAAATGAGGGAGATACTCTCTTCTTGTTGGCTTCTTCTCATGGCTTACTTATCTTTCTCCAACATTGGATTATGATGTTCTAGCTCTCTATTATCTTACAGTAAAATGGACCATAAATGCAAGAAAATTGATGGCATGGGTATGCATTGAAATGCAAGAAAATCCCCTCCTTTTCCTTCATTCATCGTCTCCTTCTCTGGCTGCATACAACAAGATGATGACGAGGCACAGTCCCCTGAATGAGAAAGCCTGTCCTCTCGCCATACATGAACAGAGAAAAACAAATCCCTGAAAAAGATCATACACAACAAGACAACAACCCACCCATCAGTTTTTGGGGGGCATAAATCTAGATTTGGCCAGACAAATATTATTTTGGCTTATAGTTGAGACCCGTGATCTGCATTGCTTCTCTCAAGCCCCCCTCATGTCAGGAGGTCCCCTCAATAATGGTACCATTTCCTGCATCCAGAAGCAACTTAAGGAGCATGCCCTGCCTGCCGGCATCGATTGCTACCGGAGATCTGACAGCTTATCGTCGTCTTTTATGTGGACCCTTCATGTGGTGACACCCCCTTTCTGTTTTACCTTGTGGATAGAATAAGATTGCTCAGAGAATAATGAATGGGACAGTGACTTGTGAGGGGAAGAAGAAATGCTAAACCATTTTTTTTCTGTAGGCATATCATTATTTCTTTAACATTAGCATTATACATCACCATGTGTCTCTCTGATTCTTTTTTTCTTCTTCTTATTATTATAGATATTCTCTTTTTATTGGGTCCATAAACTCTCCTCTGCTTCAATCTCAATGGGTTCCACAACAGTCAATTGAAATGTGAAAGATCGTAAGCTCTACCCAACAATTGCCCCCACTGTTGTCTTCTTCTTCAACCTGTCAGTGAAGGGAAGCAGCTCCCGGACCGGGCCAGCGGCTTCATGGGAACTCTGGTGGGGCTGTTGGGAGTCGACCTCGGCTCCAAGCTCTTCCTCAGGACCTGCCTCATCACCGAGATCAGGTGGATGGTCGGATCCACCATGGTAGGGCCGCCATGAGAGATGAACTTCTTGCAGAAATTAATGTGGCGGTTCATGGCCTCCTCGCCGCTGATCAGCCGCTCGGTCCGTGCGATCTCATCCTTGATCGCCTCGGCGCAGAGGCCGCAGACCCACTTCCCGAAGTACCTCTCTCGGACCATTTTGATGTATGCTGGAGTGCACTCCTCCTTGAGGCTGCAGCAGTCACAGATCGCAAACTCCACAACCTCGGCCTGTGCTCCGGCGGAGATAACGGCCGGCAAAGGCACCGCTTGGGGCTGAGACTCCGGTGGGCCCGATATTGCTGCCATTGTATCGCTGATCACCGACGCAGACATGGGTCTAACTCAGCTCTCTGTGATGCACACATAGCAAAAGTAAGAAAGGAAAATAGCAACCAAGATAAAAGCATAAGGTGATCTTTGAAGAGAAGGGCAGATGTCCTTTGCAATTTTCGCCAAGTTTTTTTTGCCAAACTGCAATCATGCAACAAGGAAAATCGCCCTTTTCTCTCACAAATCAGAACGAGAAAGGAGTTCATTCATCTTAACCTATTGAAGATTACAGGAGACCCAAATCAGACCTGAGTGAGCAGATTCCTTTGGATCTTGACCTCGCTACCTTTTTTCCCTTATGCTTCTGCAATAGTACAAGGGGCTTCTGTCTATCGCTCCTTCTCCCACTCTTTACACCTATCTCCTCCAGCAATAAAGGCCCTACCCACAAAAAGCATCTTGGAAAATATCCCAAGTTTTCTCCTTGCTCAGTGGCCTTCCCCCCTATCTCCCAACAACTCAAAGATCAAGACTCCAGCAAGGGAAAGGTTGGCTCTTCTTGGCTTTTTCTTCTGGGCCTTGTCTTTCCCCAGGCAAAGATTTGCTCTTTCGGTGTTTCCTTCTCAAAGGTCCTTGCCTGATGGTGGACAGCGTGGAGAAGAAGAAGAAAATGATTTCTTCGAGAGAGAGAGAGAGAGAGAGAGAGAGAGAGAGAGAGAGAGGGGGTGTGGAAGAGAGACAGGCAGGCTGAGCTGTAATTATAGACAATAGCTTGCCGTGCTCAATGATTAGGAAAGCTGAAAGAGCTTCTCTCTTCCATGACCAAAAGAACAGAGCTTTCTTCCGTACGCAGTTAAATTTTAACCTTTTCCTGCTCATCCAACTTGTACACGGCACAAATCATAATCTAGTTTTCTTATAGCCCCAAGGACCTAACCAGAAGGGGGAAGCATAGAATCAAGAGTACCGGAGAAAGGAGCTTCTGTGTCTATCCTAATATTGCAGAGGTTATTCACCAAAAATAGGTTGTTTTAGTTCTTATTATTAGCTTCCCTTGTCTCCTTCTAGTAGTAGGTCAGTAACTTTTTATCGAATCCTGACCGTAGGATGAACATTGGTGCCACTGCCAGCTAAGAATTGTGAATAACGACCAGGTCATCCATCCATCCATCCATCCTATTCTTCCCCAGCTCATTTCCCATACCCATTTTCCAACTAATGCATGTTTCTGTGTGCGCTGTTCGATTATTCCCTTTCATCACCAGCTTGGCGGCTTTTCACATTGCCAAGGAACATAACGGCGAATGGCCGGCTCCCACCTGTCATTTGCAACCGTGTGAGGAAGATACCCCACTTTTATGTGGAAAATGTTTCTAATTTTCCGGTTCAATAATGCAGACATTAAGTAAAAATTAATAAAAAAATTTAGATGTATTTTTAACCATTTTTAAAAATCTAAATTATTTAAATTAATTCTTAACACGAAATGATTGTATAGTGCTACTTGAATAATTAGTATATTTTTAATATATCTTTAAAAAGTACAATCTTTGTATATTATCACAATATCACTTTTTATCAAAAATAACAAATGAGATATGTCGAATAACATTATATTTAATTGATAATATATAAATTATAATTAATAATAATATTATTATTAAATATATTCATTTTTTCTCGTAATCATAAAAGTTATATTTAAAGAATTAATATTTTTATCATAAATATATATCATAAATATATATCATAAAATAATAATATCATACAAAATGTATTAATTTGAGAAAATGACTAATAAGCCTTTTTTTTGCTCAAGAGACTAATAAGTCTTTGAAACCACAGGAGTCGCAAAAAAAAACAAATGTTTTTTAGAGTGGGGAACTTGAGATTACGATGAGGGGATATGAATGAGATGAGCGGAGGATACGTAATGTGAAATTTCTTTGTTATATCATGTCAGTAATCATGGATAATTAAAAATACGATAATATAGCTATTTGAGAAAAAAAAAAGTACCAAACGATGAATCATGCACCAGGGAAAGACGGCGTAATGGAGATGGGAGCAGCATATTCCTTTCTATGCAGATTCATGCCTTAACCCTTTCCCCTTTAATAATTCCCTCTAGGCATTTGTGGCCTCCTTTCACCACCTCTTCCTCGCTTGCCCGAGTGAAGTCCCATCTATTATTCGTGTTTGTTTTTAAGAAATTAGATAAAATATCATGTTATAGCAAAAAATTAATAAATGTATTATTTAAATAGTAAAATTTTAAAGTGATGTATGGTAGAAATTTTGATAAATATGTCATCTAAATGTAAAAAAATTCAAAATAACTTTTAAGTGCTAAATTTTACCTTATATTTATTTGATTGCAAATTATATATATATATATATATAGTATAATAAGTAAAATAATATTTTAGATTTTTTTTTAAAATATTATAAATATGAATATATAGAAAGAATTATACAAAAAAAATTCATATATAAAAATAAATAGGTAGAATATTTATTTGAAATATTATATTATTTATAATTAATATAATAAACTTAAAATTGGATCCTATTGTGTGAAAACTCCATATTTCTTAAATTTATTAAAACTACTGTAGTACAATTATGTGAAAGTTGCCTATTACTTTCAGTAAACTAATGTGATAATCAAATAAAAAATTCGCAAACTAACAAAATAATTCATATAAATAATTGAATATATATTAATTCAGTAGTATTTGTGATACTTTTATATCTGATTTAAGTAGTGATGCGAGTCACCGTATAGTGCTTCAAAGAACTCTGTATATAAGTTTGGGATCAATAAAAATAATAAGTATACTAATAAAATATTGATTATTAATATTATTCGTCGATCAACGTATGAAAAATAGTGAAAAGATGTGAATGGGTCCTGTGAGACAAGAATACTTTGAGTAAACATAACATGAAGATAATGTAAAATGTATAAGCGCAATTCAATAATAGAGAATAAGATTATCTATTAATTGACCAACTTGATTCAATTCGTAAGATATATTAGTGCGTACCAAAGTGAGTGCTATCATGGATGGAGAGAGGATGATCAACATTAACCAGAGTAGATACAAGTTCTCATTTACTCACGACAACTTGTGAAATAAGGTCCATAATTTATTTGTGATAAGTGAGGAGAAGTCCATTACTAGCAAAATGAATTTCAATAATAAGAAAATAATGAAAGTTGCTAAAGTTATTTATGAAGAATTCCTTATGTAAGGTGGTAATAAAAGATTGTATGGGTGTAATAGCATAACTAATAATGATGATGTCATCCACTAGTACTAAGTTGAAAAAACTATCCACGAGTAGACCGCTTAAGGTCATATAAGGAATGATTAAAATGATATACATGCCTAGGATGAACATGGTGGATAAAGCTAGGAAGTTGATTCATATAATTTTTTTTTAGTAAAATGGACATGAATAAATACATTATTAATGTCGTAGTACGAATGATCTAACATTGAAAAACAAGAGCTAGAATCTTGTGGATGGTGATCAACTTGATAATTAGACTAAATATCTCATCATAGTCAAAATGCTCATGTTTTGAGAACCTCCAAGCAACCTAGCAAGTCTTATAGCGAGCGACAAAATCGTCGAAATGTTGTTTAACTTTATACATTCATTTGTATTCAATGATATAATAAACAAGTGGACTAGAGACTTGTTCTCATGTGCGTATGTGCATTGTTAAGGAGCGTCATATATTCTTAAAGCTTAATAATAACTCAACAAGGTTGGCTACATATATGAGGAAAAGTGTGAGGCTCTTGAGGAGAATTAATAGTAACAAATATAGTTGGATTAATAATAATATTAAAGCATTCGAGGGAAAAGAGAGTCAACTAGATAGCAAGTGATCATGCGACACGATGGTGAACTTGGTAATATAGTCTCATAAATATTGACTAGAGGGATTATGAGAAGTGAGAGGTGGAGATATAGAATGAAGGGGTAAAAGAGAGGTCAATGGAGGTGCTAAGTGCATGTTAGAAGAGCAATCTAGGAAGGGGAAAATGACCCCATTAAAAGTAACTGTTCGAAAGTAAATATGCAATTAGTGGTGGGATCAAGACATCGATATCACATGTAATTTGAGGGATAATTGAGAAAGATACAATGATAAGAGCGAAAATAAAGTTTGAGTTTGATAATATCAGAGATATGAAAAGCATTCAGACCCAAATATGGTGATAAGAATGAAGAGTGTGGTGAAGGATATGATAGAATGATATTGGAGGCACTGAATAGGTAGTTAGTTAATGAGAAAAATAGTTGTTTCAAAAGTAAAGTTCAAAAACTTTATAGGAATGTGAAAATTAATAAGAAGAGTAAGATATATATCGATAATATGTGGATGTTTACGCTCAATAGGCCCATTCCGTTGAGTAGTGTAGGAACAATAAATACAATGAATGATGCTATCTTGTTGAAGTTCAAATTAAAATTCAGATGGAAAAATTCTTTGCCTTTAAGTGCCCTTTTTATGACAAAATATTAAGAAAACTTGTTATAATTATCTAAAAATGAATATAGTAGATATGAACTATGTAAGATGGAATAAGATCTCCATATGTCAATATGGATTAATTGTAGAGGGGAACATATGGATTAATTGTAGAGGAGAAGTGGTGAGGGGAAATGGGAATGGAGTAATTTTCTCAACACAATAGGATTGGTAAAAGGAGGAAGAAGACATGCGTTTTATTAAATTTTTGAAAGATAACACATGTTTAACAACATGAGAGAGGTAGAATGTACCTATCATTGGTTCCATAATAAATTAGAAAATGCCCAACTAACTAAAGCATAATAAAAATTAGAGTAGGATTGATTGAGTGACAAGTAATAGAGGTAAGCTCTATGGGTCCTGTGAAAAATAAAGTAGTACATCACAAACCATCCACCTGCTATGTAGCAACAAAACTCCAAAAAACCTCTTCGAGGAATCCGTGTGTTATTCACACAAAGTGGCATGGATTTAGTAAAAAAAAGTTAGAGAAGAGGCATATCAATTTTAGGAAATTTCACCACAAATGGATTATCCCATATCAAATTGAAAAAATCGTTGAATAAATCAGGGCTTTTGGTGAACTGACACAAAGAAATTTTGATGGCTCTTCCTTTCATAAGGGAGACAATACAAGGAACTACGGGATGTATGTTACCCCTCAAAATGGTCAAGAGGACCAAAACCAAAATTTCGAGGGTGGTGACGAAAATAACAATGTCGGGGCACTTGTATACTAACAAAGGGGCGTAGGTGAGACACTTATCCTAGATAAGTGACAAAACTTCCGCATAGAAATACCTCGTGAAAATAGGTTATAAACTATACAAAAATATGGGATAATACTCGATGCCCACACTGTTGAAAGTTCCACCTAGGGCAGTGTAGGACGATACCTACCATAACTGTGGTCAAGCGAGGCACTTGACCCATAAGTGTAGGCTAGCCCAAATCCAAGTAGGAGGAATTGAAGAACAAAAAGGAAGTGAGGTAGCACTACTCACACCATGGAAGTACAATGAGGAAGTCAAATATTTTCCATAAGTCTACATTTTGGGTGCGCTAAGCTGTTTCCTAAGGAAGGAAGAGAAATAACCTCTGATGAACGGACGATCCTCAGGGAGTAAGGGGTATTACCACAAGGGTTTAGTAGGAAGTAACACTTGCGTGGAGAGCGAGACATACAAGTATTAAAAATGAATAAGGCACACAAAGTGTGTAAACCTATTCTCTCATAATAAGAAAGCCGTAAATGAGAACTAGAAAATTTCGAGAGAAAACAGTGGTTTAAAGTGAATCAGAAATGGTAAAGAGAAAACCAAAACGAGAATTTGAAAACCCCAAGTATTCATTGAGGATCCAAAAATTTTAGAAATGGATCATGAACCAAATTGGATGTGAGAACCATACTAATTTGTGGTGAGCTGGTCCCAAACCAGGTTGAACTAGGAAGAACCAGTTTAAAGATTCATTTTTCTAGGTGACTTAAAGATAGAAATTTAAAAAATTAAAGTCACCACAATGTAGAAAATGAATTTAGATGAATATAGAAAATTTTTATTTTTCAAAAAATCGATCAAATCAGGCCTCAATCGACCGATTTTCGATTTCGGGTCACCAGACCCGGTCCAACCGAACCGGTCAACGGTCCAGCCAGTCAATGGACCGCCTTCTAGGTCAATGTCCAATTAGCACCTTAGGAGGAGAGCTAGCTTCTTGAATCAAAAGCTCCGACCACCGATCCCACGCTGGTGAGTAATCGAAGATTTCTCTCTCTAGAAGTATTTTTCGACGAAGTTCCATTTGAGCTCATTTATAAGCCTAAACCAATGATTCAAAGCTTGAAACGATCATGGGGATATATGGAAGATGATTAGGATAATGTTAGTTCTCAATTGGAAGGTTTAAACTTGAATTTGTTATAATCAAAGTTAGATGACAAAATTACAATTTTTAAAAGTTTGGGGACTAAATTACAAAATTTGAAAAGTTAGGGATTGAATGGTAAATAGTAAGAATTCAAGTACTGTAAACCCCGTCCCTTAAAGACAAGGAAACCGGGGAAACAATCGGTCAACTCGAGTGAGAACCGAACTGGTTCACAAACCCCAACCATTAGAGAAAGGGCAAAATAGGAAATTTACAAATCCCGAGTGACCTAAAGAGTTACAAAAGTCATGGAAAAGGACTTTAGGATGAATTGGAAGAGAAAACCAAACCGGTTCAGGTGAATCAGACCTAAACCGGATTGAACCGATTTAAACCACTATTGAACCGATTTCTAAATTCATTTTTCTAGGTGGCTTAGAAAATTCAAATTGGAGAATTGAGGCCACCATTTGATAGAGAATGAATTTAGATGAATTTACAAATTTTTAATTTTAAAAAACTCGGTCGAATCAGGCATGAACTGGCTGGTTTAAGTGTTGAACCCGGCTCGGAACAGTGTCGTCTTCTTCCTTCAGATGATAGCTCTGTTCACTCGCTGGAAAATCTAGCAGCGCTGATGAAGATGGAAAGTCTCTAGCCAGGGAGTTTCAGGCAATGAATGACTGCCATTAAGGTGCCAATCAGACGACCAAGAAATCCCCTAGCTTCCTATATAAAGAGCCCCTCCTCATTCATCCTCCTCACACCTAAAAACTCCACTCTCTCCCCACTGCTCCATTTTCTGGTGAAGCTCGAACCAGAGCTCCGACTTGGGCATTTTTCTGAGCCAAAGAAGGTGAGGTTAGGTTCATTAGATTTGGAGAGAAGTCGTCTATCCAACGTTAGTCTTCATTTGCTCCGAGGTTCCCCGGAGAAACGCCGACGTGATAGAATAGTGAAGTAGCTCCCACGGACCGAAGCTACCCTATTTTGGTCAAGCTAAAAATGACCAATTCGAGCACTTCTCAGGCCAAACTAAGCTCTCCCAAAACTTTCTCAGTCCTCATATGACTGAATTAGAGTGGAAAGGTAAGCCAATTTGGCTCCCCTATGTGAATTCCGATCAGTGCTAGAGAGAGAACCCACAGATTTTTACTAACCAAATTCTCCATCAATTCAACATGAATTGATAAAATTCTTGATCCTAAGAGTAACCTTTGGACAAGAGTTACCTATCCAGATTAAAAGCTCGAACCACTGCGCCTCCGACGGTAAGCTTTGGAAGCTTTCTCTCTCTACGTCCAATTTTTCGGCGAAGCTCCGTTTGAGCTTATTCTAGTGTCAATTCATGTGATACAAAGTGCAATTGAATTGTATGGAGGTGTAAGAACTTAAATCCACCTTCAATTTCAACAATTAACTTCCATTGATCGGTCAATTTGATGAAATCAAATCCGGTCAGGTTGGAAGGTTGAAATTGGTGGAAATTTTGGGGAAATTTTGGTGATTTCAAAAATTTGAGGGACTAAAGTGCAATTTCATAAAATTGAGGGCCAATTGGGCATGAAAAAGATGTTTGAGGACCAATTGGTCAATTTTTAGAATTTTTGGGGTGAAATTTACCATTTTTGTAAAGTAGGGGCAAATGGTAATTTTGGAAAAGTTGGGGACAAAATTGGAAATTTGGGAAACTTGAACCCCTTTTTATAATTTTGAATAAATTGAGGTCCCAAGGTGAATTTTAGAAGTTTCGGGACTCAATTTGGGGGAAAATCAACATTAGGGACCTAAAGTTAAAGAAAAAGAACTTTAGGAACCTAATTGTAATTAATGGAAAAGTTTGAGTATTTCATCTATTCATGATAAATAAAGGCTATTAGGCCAAGGGATAATGAACAAGGAAATTCATATCGTGTAGGAATATGAAGTACCGGGAACGCCAACAAGGACATGCTCTCGTGAAGACAAAGAACCGGTTAAGAGGAAATCAATACATTATCAAGTGAGTGGGATTTTTACATCATACCTGGTTGGGATGATGTGCACCTCGGTAATGAAGACCCATGGAAAAACTACTTACCGATTGTAAGTAGATCATACTTGGTTGGTGTGATGGACAACTAAAAGATTATTTTTGTCAGAAGTGCTCTCCTCTGAATGTGTGCCACTACTTAAACTTTTTGGGAGATCTTCTTGACGGGAGCTCGAATAGCTCAGACAGGCCAGAGGCCTTAGTTTTAGAACTTGGGGGCTAAAATGCCTGATTTTGAAAATCTCGTACAGTGGGCCCAAGGCTAGTTAGCACGAGCAAGAGCTCATAAACAAACATGAGTTATGTCATGAAAACTTTAATGAATGATGTGATTGGCCATGGTACCAAGATAGGACCGACACACTCGATGGAATGGATGCAGTGCAACATGACAAGTCAATGGACTAGTCGAGACAAACAGCTGTAGGTCGAGTTGAGGGTCGGGGTCGTTTGACCAGTGGCACCACAAATTAAATGGCTTATATGGAAAACTGTTGTTTTGTGCATGCACTGAGGTACAAGACCTTCAAGATGCCCAAGAGGGGTAGTGATGCGTCCTAGGGGCTACTGGACGACATGGTTGAGATAAGGGTAGATTGTCATGCCACCAATCAGGGAAGCTCGACGTAGCTTCATGCGCATGAGACCGAGGTGGGGTCGAGATGAGGTCTCTGTGCTCATACAGACATGGAGTTTCTTTATAGGATTGAGGGTCGGATGACTCATACATCCACTCATTCCTAGGGTAGAAGTGGACTTGCTTCTATCTAGGTGGCCGATAAAGTTGCTCCGATGCCACAAGTGGGTGCAGTGGACGTGCTGCCTTGCGAATGTGTGATCCCTTCATGATGAAGGGCGTGTATTAATTGATAAACACACCGTTATGATGAGAAGTGACTATAAAAACTAAGATTTTGAGAATAAAATGTTTTAAAAGAAAATAAGGAGTCTGGTACACTTCAATTCAAACTACTTTTCTAAAAGTCAAGATTTAAACACCCATTCACTGAGTCGTTGAACTCACCCCTTCCTTATATCCATTTTCAGGTAACTAAGGGAGACCAACCCAAAGATCTCCTGTTAGTCATACCTATAAGACAAAGACAGGTATGTAAATTTTAAAATTTAATACGGTTTTTTATTAATGTTATTCCAGGAAAGGTAGAGGTTTAAAAGATGCCTTACTCCTCTTGGGTGAAATAAGGAGAAAACCCTTAATAAACCAAGAGAGTGACGGGTTGCTCACGGGGATCCGACAAAAATGGGTCGAGGCTTGACAAGTACCCAATTGGAAATAAGGAGAAATTAGGGACTCAGAGGAAATATTTAACAATCTTAGAGACCTAATTACAAATAAGTATAACTTAAGTACCTAATTATAATTAATAAAAGTTAAGGGTGTTAAGTGTAATTATCTTATGATTTGGGACTTAATTGTCCAATTTATTATAGGGACTGATCACCTACTTGTTCTTACAAAGGAAAGGCATACAATGCTCATAAATCCCTGGACGAACAAGTTTCGAAATACGAGTGAGTGAGATTTCTAATATCGAGTTTGATTAGCCTAATGAAGCATTATTACTCACAAAATGAACAAAATGATCATATAAAACCTCTTTTCCAAAAATATAATCACATGAATGTGTGAAACTACTCAAAACTATTTTTTGGGATATATTTTTATAGTGAGCATGAATCTCGATTATACGATTTCCTTGGAAGGGTCTGCGAACACATATCAAGGGGACGATCTAATTCTAGCAATCAATGTAGGATATGGATGGGGCCCATTGTTGATAGGAGTTGGTTAGATCTAGTTTTGTGAAAGTGGGCCAAAGGCTAGCATTTTTCAAAAGAAGTGGGCACAAGGTCATATTTTTGAAAACTCGTGAAGTGGACCCAAGGCCAATGGAAACGGGCTTTGCTCCGCAAATAACCTTGATGATATCTTGAACATGGTAACATACTAAAATATGTCGATATTGTATGAAATGGGTCTTGCCCTGTAAATGCCATCGAGCTGGCGATGGATCTCACCCGTAAGGGCTGATAGCTTAAAGATAAAGGTATTAAGGTAAGACTAATGTTTGTGTATGATCATAAACGAGACCATAATATGCTCGGTATGGGGTAGTGATGGTTCTGAGTACTGCTGGTTGGCAAGGTTGGTACAAGGGAAGCTCTCGCTGGACCAATGTTAGGAGCTCTAATAGTCCCATGTACATTAGATGTGACGAAGGTGAAAGGTCTAGCCACTCTAAAGTGGACAACTCAATTGAAATGTTTGGGGGTTGGGCTGTAGTGCTCACACAAACAAATGGTAGAGGTCGTAGCCTTGTACTAGTGTGGTAGAGGTTGTTCGTCTCGTGCTAGGGTGATTGGTAAATAAGCTCTGGACCACAAGTGAGACATATTGGTTTTTCTGTTCTACAAATGTATGATCACTTTTATGATAGAAATGGTGTGTGAATTGTTTCTCTAAATGCAAACCCATGAAACTTAAAATCTTGAACAAATAGATCTGTGGAAAATCCTTCCACATAGAAAATGAATATTTTTGGGTTATTATGCTCATGAACTGAATAGATGAAAGCCTATTGAAGCTTTACAATGACAAATAAGATGTTAGCTTGTTCATTTATTAACTTGAAGTACTTTTTAAACCATAAGGATGGATTCCCAAAGTATTCTTATTTAGAGTGTGTTGAATCATGGTCACAATGTTATGATGTGAGCCAATCCTACTCACTGAGTTACCAAAACTCACCCCCTTCCCTTATTCCTTTAAGGTAGCAAAATGTTGAGGACAACTTCAGAAGTTGATCTACATGACTAGTATATTTTCACACCTTAAAATTTTTATGCACAATGTTACATATTCTAACATATTTTCAAAAAGTATTCTAATGATTATTTTACTATTATTCTAAGCCTTACTCATGCCAGTACTATTGTATTGATTGTTGTCATCATTGTAGTATCGAGATGTGTGGCAGGTTATTTAGTTGGCATGAAAAAAGGTGCAGTTGGTTGGGTCCAATATAATCTTATTATTTTTCATTTGTAGTTTAGTCCCTCGTGTAAGACTTTAACCGCCCCAAATTCTGACTGAACAAACTGGGTTAGAGTCTGACATTAAAAACCATGAACAAGTTTAATAGAATTGAAATTGAGCTACAAGGAATGAAGGAAAGTGTGAGCTCAATGTACCTCAGGAGATACTTGGGGAATTTGAGATGGGAATCCAGATCATTTTCGAAATAGGGTGGTTGAGCTCAAGGAGGTGTCATCACGGCTCAAACATCGCTATTTTGGAAGCGCCAACACCAACAGCGATCAACAAACGTTGGCCGGGTGGGACAAGCTCGAGCAGGTGAGTAGGAAGAAGGACACACCTGCATGGAGGAAGGAGGCACCTTACAGACACTTTACTAGGGAGATGACTCCAAAGCTTGCCTGTTGGAGCTCGATCACCAGATTGAGGCACATTGAGAGCTCACATGATTGAGAGGATATGGTTGTGCAAATGAAGAAGTAAGGGACATCGTCTTTAGATGAGAAGGCTTAAGACACTAAGCTGAAGATTATATGAAGGATTGAGGGCTCTTAAATAGACTTATGAGCAAAAATTAAAAATGGGTTGAAGGAAATAAAATTTGGGTCTCTAAGGAGTGTTTGGATGTAAGAAAAGGGCAAATTGGACTGGGGTAAAAAAGTACTATAATTTGAATGGACACAAAATGTCACGCCTCAACCTGGTTTGGTTGGATCCCTGTGATCAACCCGTAACTCTTTTCGGTGTATCAATCATTTTGGTACCAACAAGTGTCAGATGAAATGTAGAACATTTTGAAACAATTTATAGAATATACCAGAATATAATAGTTGCATGGGGCTTACCATGGGATGTACTCTTCCCGAGCGCTTCTCTTCATATTGTCCTGAAAAGGGGTTTGAGGAAGGGGTGAGTCTAGAACTTAGTGAGAGGGTAATAAGGTAAGGGAAAGTTATTAATTCCATTTTTCTTAGTTTAGTTTTAGCACACAAGCAAACACCTTTTATTATAAAAGGGATCACATGTTCGTACAGCAGTCTTCGACTGCTTCAATTGTGGTTCGGAGCGCATTTATCGACCTTCCAAGTAGAAGGTCATACCTTCTACCACAAGTTTAAGTGAGCCTTACCTCCCATCCCCCAGACCTAAATCACCTCCGTGTCCGCTATAGTGGGATGAGACCTCTCACCCTTCTTCCTCAGTTTCAATACGCATGAAGCTCCTAAATCTTTTTCACTTACTAGATGACAAAACTTTCCTTATGATCCCTGGGTCATCTAGCAACCCTTAGAATCAACACTTGGGCGCTTCGATGGTTCCATATATCAGCATGCACAAACAAGAGTCTTTTATTTAAGACCATTCCCTTTGGTCCTAATGGCCCCACGGGCTTGCTAACTCGGCTTCAGCCCAATAATTATCAGCCCAATGAGTTTGACGACCCTACTGCGGCTTGGTAGCTGCTAGCCTTACGAGTTCAACAACCTGGCCTTGGCTCATTAGGTGTATCACACAATTTACCATTTATGTAAATTTTTCATAGGCTCAGAACTTATCTATTTGTTTATGGACATAAGCATGTGCCCACTGGCCTTAGGCCAACTAGAGCAACCCTATCTTTACTCGGAAATAACTCCAAAAAATTTTAAGCAATTTCACGCAATTAGAGGAGACTAATTCCAAAAATGGTTTTCAAATGGGGAAAGTATGCTCATTTCCCCAACCTGTGTGATGTCGGAAATCCCACTCACCCGTATTTTGTGACTCGCTTATCCTGTGCGGATTTTTGATATCTCGGGGCCTTCACGTGGTCGTAGGTAGGGGTCTCTCAATACGTTCCTACATTTTCATGAATAATAATTTATTGAATTATCTTAATATTTTCCCTTAAATCCCTAGTTTATTTTATTTGAAATTTCCCCTTTATAAAATCAATTAAATGGCAATAAATCCATATAAACACTTTTAATTGTAATTATATTCCTAAAAATTATTTTTAATTGTAATTAAGTTCTTAAGTTCACCTTAATCATAAATTGGCTCTCAATTGAGCTTAATTTCACAAAACTCCACAATTTAAAAAAAAATTCCCAAATTGCCTAATTTTTGCCAAAATTGCATTTTAGCCCCCCAATTCCTTGATTCATCAAATTGAATGTTTGAAACATGTTAATTCCATCCTATCATGTTACTAATCATTTTTTCCATCTTCCTTTGAGCATTCTGAACTTTGAATGACCTCATTTGACCCAAAATTAAGCTCAAACGGAGCTTCGCCGAACAACGTATTCTAGAGAGAGCTTCATTTTTTTACCGGTGAAGGGATATTGGTTAAAGCTCTAGATATGGGCAGCTAGTGCTCGTCAATGGGGTCCTCCAAGGATCGGGTTCCGCAACAATTGGCAGCCTAACAATGATAATTTGATGAGAGAAGTTTTTCTCGTTCTAAAGTCTACAACTCTACTGTGCCGATGGAGGGAGGTGAAATTGGTTTATCTCGTAGGTTCTAGGAGGTCGAGGAGGGTTATGAGAGGGTTGGTCTAGTCACAAGAGGTCGGAGGGGACCGGAGTTCAGCTCAAGGAATTCTGCTACTTTGTGACCTTGCGAGGGATGGTACTGTACAGGCTCACCAACATTTCTCCAGTGATACTCGAGCTGAAAGGAAGTTACAGCAAGGTAAAGAACTTCCTCCTAATTTCATATAGCTCAAATTTGCCTTCCGAGGTGGCGGAAAAAGGTTCACGTCGAAGCTCTGGTTCGTGCTTCGCCGAAAAATGGAGTGTTTTGCCTTCTTCAATCATTTGAGGGATGAGAAGGACGAATGGGGAGGAGCTATTTATATAGGGAACTCGACAACTGACATAGCTACTTAGCCATGCCTGACTCGGCCCCAATCTCACCCATCCATGATTAGATCGGAGATAATTTTGGGTCATCAGAGACCGAGCAGTTCGTTCAGTTCTTCTCTCTGCCAACTATCGGATGAAGAAGACGACACTATGTAGCACTTGCAAGCATCGCACGTACGAGCTGTTACGTGGCGCGCTGTGATTGGTTGGATTTACTGTCACGGCTTCCCACTCAGCATCCGAGTTATCCTTTGACTCATTAACCAGTCACATGGTGACCTCCCATTGGTCGCTCATTCCAACATGGTTGTTGACTCAATTCGACTAGCCAGTTGACCGTGGCACGTGGCATTCTCTGATTGGCTCATTTAAATAATTTTAATTTCTCACATGAACATGAGTCGATGGGTCGGTTAGTTAGCAAATCATACCATGAGAATTTATGAATAATATGCATGTTGAATGAGAAATGTTTTCAAGAGTACGAGTAGCAAGATCAGTTAGTTAGCAAATAAATGACAAATATGCTTATTGAAAATGTGTACTTGATCAAGTACTCTCAATTTGTTTAATTGGGTGAATATCTCATTACGCTGACATACTAGTACTAGAGATGGAGTCATCATATAGGGAAGACTCAAAGTGGAGATATAGGGGGAGAGTAAATACATCCAAAATATCAAGTACTCTTCTCCAATACCTTGTTCTCTCGACCTCTCGAGATTCGATACTTTGGTGCGATAATCTCTTTGTCATCTATTTTACTGCTAATTTAATTTTTCATTCCTCCACCAAAATATCGAAATTGGAGACAAGATGTAAACACCATTGGAAACACAAGTTTGAGATATCATTAAATTATATTAACAAAATGATAAATCTCAAAATAAACATTGAAAGTCACAAAATGATTTTGTATTTATTTTTGGATGTATTATTATAAATAAATTTTTTATTTTTTATTAAAAATATAATTTTTTATTTTAATATTTAGTAAATATACACGATATTATAATATCGAATATATTTGACAAATTATTATTAGACATTATTCCTATAAATAGGAATAATACACTAAAATTTCTCTTAATCTCTCTACTTATATGTATCAATCTCTCTTCCAAATAGAAGGGTATTGAGAGAGAAATGTCCTAAAAAAGCGACAGGTATTGCGATAAGAGTTGTACATAAATTAAAATTAATTATTTAATTTGATAATAATAATAATCAAATTTAAAGATATAATACTCTTTTATGTATGAATATCTTTTTTTTTCTTTGGAGAGATTTATTGTTCTTTTAAATCTCTTATTTGAATATTTACCTCCCTTTTGCCTCTCAATTCTTCCCACATTCTTCTTCAAACCTCTCAATACAAGCATATCCTAAAAGATACCAGTCTCTTATTTTGTTCAATGGAAATGCTATGTGTACTTGTAGATTTGAATAGGACGTGGCTAATTCTTAGTGGCTTCCTTATGGTACCGTGTATGCAATATTTATTGCTGTGGAAAATCAGAAGCACACTCAATCCATCCATCAAATGGTTCACGCCACTATAATAATGTTTGACTACTCCATTTGACAATTAGGCGGACATGAACGCCACTTAATTTACAATCGGATTCCCAAGCCAATATTCTTATCTGCATATATATATATATATATTTAATTCTATATTACTATTATTGTGAAATTCTCTAAGAATAGATTGATCAGTTCAATTAGCATGTGTATATTGTTTTCAATTGAGAAAATGGTAACATCATGGCTATGGCTTGGGTCAGCTATTACATAGTGCAATACATAAAGTTGACACATGACAGGAGGTGTGTGTAAGATTTCTTGAAGTTGAAGAAATTGTTTATTGAAGATTTCTAAAATGTTGGGAGGATGGATATTAGAAAATTAATAATGAACAGATAGACCCCACGTGAATAGTGAACTTACCTGGTTTGAATAACCCCTCAATCATTATTATAAGTAAAGTAGACGTACAAACTTTGTTGTAGGGGCAAAATTGAAATTTTGTTGAAATTCATCATCATTCAGTTCTCAATAAGCTGGGTCTATTAAGATTAATAGAGCATCTGGTTCCACGTGAAACGTTCTACCTTGCAACATAAACAAACGTTGGAACTAGTCAGGTCCTCTAAAGAAAATGACAGTAGCAACACCGCAATCCTCTGATAATCAAAGCAAATGAAAGCCAGCATGTGGGTATTATATTCCTCCAAAGGAAATCCTCCCAACTTGGGTGAAGTCCGTATCCTGTGTGAGTTACACTCAGTCGCGTTCGCTGATGGCAGTCAAGTGCTCATCAATCTCCTCAGTGGACAGCACTCTAAACACGGGATTGTCACTCCTCACAACTCCAACCTGAGAAACAGTATCATGCTCCATCGTCACAGGTGCCACATAAATTTACAATTGCCTTCTTCATCTGAAGGGAATAATGGTAATCTCTTTGGTAAAGGAAATTAAAGTACCTCGATCTCACTGGCCTTGAAATCCTCTTGTAAAACTGATTGTAGAGTAGATATTGCAGTCTAGAATCAAGAAGATGAGAGTAAAATTAGATAACCTATCCGTCATTGATGGTAACAAAAGAATGATTAATTTAATCAATGCTTGACTAAAAGCTACTAGCAAAATGATCTCCCATCATAATGAGGGCGATGCTCTCGCAATCATCAAAGTATGATCCATAATTATGATAAAATCATAATAAAAAATGAGATAGGTGTATCGATGATTAGCATGATGTGGTAAGTACCCATTTTTATTAAAAATCCAAAAGAAAACCAGAGGGTCAAGTTATATTCCTGCAGGATCTATGCAATAACAGAAATGTGCATGGCTATACTATAGTTTTATCCTATGCGCTCATCTCATTGTTCATGAGAGGGAGAAGACTGACAAACAAAACAATTACTTCCTCAAATTATGAACTGCATACAAAAGGAACAGATATAGAACCTGTACGGTCTCCTCATAAGTGAACTGGGGATCATTCTTCATTTTTTTCTCCAAGAAATTGATAGCTTCCTGCTCTTTTGATCCAGCACTGGTTGCCTACAACACAGAAGAATCATTTAACCATCAGATTTTTATTGACATGATTACTTCACCCATGACTGACAGATGTCAGAAGCAAACAAATGAGTTGATCACTTAACACATTCAAACTCTTTATGCTTAAGTGAATATCATTAGCCAATATGGAGTAAATAAATGCATATTATGGGAAATAACACTATACACATCTTGCAATACTAGAAAATAATAGAAGCAGCAATATTTTGTACTTACTTTATGACCAAAGAAATGGCCAGCAGGATCACACTTGAACAGTTGAGGACCAAGCTCCTCATCAATTCCCAAAACCATAGCAACTACCATTACAAAGATCAGAAGTCATGCAGAGAAGATAGAAAAAGAAATAACAAAAGGTGAAATGTCTAAAGCAGAAATAGAAAGCCAGTTCTTAAATCTAAACATAACAAATAATGATGGCTAAAACAATAAATTAAAAAGGACGTGCATACCAGCTCCAACAAAAATCCAAGTGATTCTCTCAAAAAAGAAAACACAAACCTACACCAAGCGGTCGCATGTATGCGTGCTGAGTATATATCTGAGATTTGTCTGCTATCCTGCACGAGTAGAAGAATACATAATTAGCAAACCAATAAAAATGTCTCAAAAATGAGTACCTCTGAAGAGTAACACTAGGCTGAAAATTTCAGGATATCTATAAGAAAGGTACTCAAGATCCTTTTACCAAATTGCATTTGCTAAAATATTCAGGTATAACTGAGGTAGATGCTGTTAAGGCTTGTAAACAAATTATCTAATTTTGCTCAAAATACAAGAGAAATTTGTCTATAGCTCAAGCCACTGGACCGGGGCAATGTTAAATAACACCAATAAGCTATATTGATGATTTGATCCGCAAGTAAGTTTTTGGCCAAAAAAGAAACCCATAGTTATGACTTTTGGATACTATTTTTTCTACTAGAAGCTTCAAAATGCTAATTTTCAATTTCATAATTGTCCAGCTCAGCTATATACCGGTTAGACACTCATGAAATGTGGGCGAACTTTACGAGAGCCATTGAGCTTATCCAGGGGAAAACTAATGAATAACTTACCATCTTGCTAATACATCCACAGGCATCTCATATCCGTATCTAAATCGGAATTCAGCAGCTTCATTTCTTGCCTGCTGCACTAAGGTCCTTGCATCAGCTGCAAAAAAAAAAAAACGTGTGAAAAAGCACCCAGCCTTATTTATCAAAGTACTACAAAAAACTTG
Organism: Trapa incisa; assembly: GCA_030064435.1. Taxonomy (NCBI): domain Eukaryota; kingdom Viridiplantae; phylum Streptophyta; class Magnoliopsida; order Myrtales; family Lythraceae; genus Trapa; species Trapa incisa. Next base: position 20,986,952 of record CM057776.1, on the reverse strand, counting down.
AACTTCAAAATATACCACCCCAGAACAATGCAGGTGGAATGTCTAGTCTACTCTAGCAAAATAATTGATTATTACACAGGACTGACTATATCCAAACAAGTGTCGATAAGATCCTAAGACTAAATATCCGCCATAAAGATTCAACAGGGTTCAATATACTGTGTTGGAATTATTCCAAATAAAATGTATCGAAAGGATAACCTGTCATGCCCGTAGCTAGTAGACCAAGATACTTGGTGATGGGAAAAAGATGGGTAACGCTTGTCTGATCCAAGAGCTTGTCCTGATAAAATGGAACGCTTGAGAACCCGATTTTTAAGTATTATTAAAAAAAATAACGATTAGGAAACATAATGGAAGCACTACTTACTGGAACCTTCTTCTGAGTCACAACACAAACCGAGTCCTTCCCGCGGACACCAATTGAGGTGATCCCAGCAGCCTTGACAGCCTTGAATGCATACTCTGTTTAATCATCGAAACTGAAAAACCTTAGAAGCACGTCAAACCTCACCAACACTGATCGAGAATCAATCCAATCAATAACTTCACCTCGTAAGCGTTCCATTTCTAAACGCTCAATCAGATAATTCCTACCAATCTCATTGCTAAATCAAAAGTGTTAACAGCGAAAACCTACTCCAGATGCAGATCTTACAGTTCACTCAACAAAGGATAAAGCAACCGGTTGCCCAATGATAAGGCTTTCAATCTGAAATGGACGAGTACAGGTGTACTTGTAGAAAGAAAACATATTGATTCAATCCCACAATCTGAAGCCTAGCCTAAGGAGACTGGGAGACATTAGAACGGACCTACTTGAAAGAGGCGGCCTTCAGGGGAGAAGATTGTGATGTGGCGATCGTATCCGCCTCCACTTCCACGGCTCATACTGACACTGTATCCTTGATCTTCCTCACTGATCTAGGGTTCTCCAACCAGCAGCTCGCTCTTCTATGGCGGAGTAAGCAGAAAGAAAGAGGAGCCTCAGCCTTCAGTGGAGAAATCGTTGCGAATAGAAATTGCACAAACGTTGTCGTGTTTATGCTTCCTCTGGCCCCTCTTCCAAGATAAAATGGAAAATTCAGGTCCGTCAGGAGGATCGACCTGGGCCGAGTTGAAGAAATTATGGGCCATTTTTTGTCAAGTTAATTTTACTTGCGGTTCTGATTCGCTGCTAAATTGTGAAAATTACAACAAACGGCCTTAACTTAACCGAAGTTGCAACTATTGGTCACCAGATCAATCCATTGAATTAGTATATGAAATTTAATAATAGATTTCCAAATTGTATAATACATTATTTGGTGAATTAATTAAATGTTAATAAAATTGAGCAAAATTAATATAAAATTAAATTAAATAATCAAACTATTGAACTATCAAGATTGGCCTAGAGATGTGTTACAGCCTTCTTATCTGATCAGTCATACTAAATGAGTTGGACTTGTCACAAAACTTATGCATGTTGATAGGACATACCTATATATATATATATATATAAATACAAAGCCCAAACATTGCCTATTCTGTGCTATCAAGGGCAATGCCAAAGGAGATGGCGGATCAAATCTTTCAGAAAGATATCTAACATGAAATATCAAATGTAACTTAACTGGAAGAATTTTGATAGAGAAGAATGAAGAAATGTAACAAAGAAATACAGATATGTGGGTGGCACATAACACTGACATGGACAACAAAAAGGGAAAAAAGTGTTTGCACATCAGACATGATCGTGGCTTCCTTTTCCTGCTCTCTAAAACCCATATGATGGTCCTCCTGGTACACTGTTGTCATTCTCTCAACATTTTCTCCATATTTTTCTTTCTTTTTTTTCCTTTTTAACCTAACCACTATTACATTCTCCTTGGTCCTTGCTCTTTTCCATGACCATTTTTTCTCCCAACCTTCAAGCACTCAATTTACAAGTGCACAAGAATGATTTATCATCATTGCCTCTGTAACTGTGATGCTGATGGTGCTTTTTTTTTTGGCACAAGATGCTGATGCTGCTGACTGTTGTCAAAAAGAACTAAAACGAACTGCATAACCTCCCTAAAAGCCAAGGGTCCTAGGTCAATAAACCACAACTCTGAGCAATCCTGGCTGAGGCTCAGAGAAATCGAGGCCTTCTTCCTCGAGCAGATATCGCTGCACCGCAATTGGGAGTCTTGCAGGGGTGCGAGATCCACGGGTGTGGTGGCCTGTCCCCACACATATGTAAACATGAAGACATTGGTCAGCTACACGGGCTGCAGCCCTCAGGACTGCAAGCTCCTGCTTTAGCACATGGATGGCCTCATTTACGTGAAGCCCATGGAGATCTATCATCCTCTCCTGCCCGCCTCTGCCATCAACCCCCTGCATCTCCAGTGGGACTGGGTTCCTGATGAAGTTTTTTGTCCCAAAATAGTTAGAAAACAATATAGACTTATCTTCACCTCCACCTGACTAACTAAAGCTCTTTTATTCTATCTGTTCAATTAGACATGGCTTATCAAAAGATAAATATAATATCAACTTGGCACTCACATGTAGACAAAAATTGATAAAATATTGTTCAAGATAAGTTCCACTTCTGAAAGTGAATAGTTCAAATCCTTGTTCTTCCCTATTGCATCAATCACGACGTTATAATTCAGTTGTGACATAAAAGTACCACAAGAGTACAACATATGACAAAGTTGTCCACAATAGATGAGGCATTGACCTTAAGCTTAAAATTTGACTTAGTAAGCGTGACAAACCTACCTCTGGCGGTAAATTGACTCTTGAGCTTTTCCATGGGCAGCTTTCATCTGCATATTATGCAATTGTCCTTTGACACTTAGTTCTTTTGCAAGTGCCTTGTTACCGACTAGATAAGCTTGTCGGGCCTGTTTCAAGCAGCTTAAGATATTAGATAAATGAAGAGGGAAATTCATGTGATTCATACAGACTAGAGACTTTAAATGCACATGAAAATAAATACCATGAATCAGACTGAAAAATTCCTCCAGGAAATGAAGAACTATTTCCAAAAAACCTAATACTAGGACAGACTATGCTGAGACAAGTCTACATGCTTCTTCTTCCAGTCTTATGTTTGACTAATATTAAGCCTAGTTGATGTGCATTTAATTTCCTTCCTTTGGGGAAATAAGATGTATTTGGGCACACCATATGGTTTGTCATATTTCAAAAAATTGAAGTTCGGTAATATTTCATCTTACTGTTGTAGAAGGCAATGGTTCATTATTCCGCAAGCTCACAACCCTTTGTCTTATTCTCTAGATGGTCTATTGATTTTGTAGCACGGGTTTCCAATTATATATCTCATGAGTCATAACAGTATTCACAGGGCAGCTCAAACATGTTTCATTGGGCTAACCATAATTACAAAAGTACAGGAAGTTCTAGAAAAAAAACAATTTGGTAAAAAAACAAAAATAAAGAACAATTTTTTTTTTCTGAAAAAAGGTTATGAATGTTTCAGTTGACACAAACTGTCAAAATTATAATAATGCCATTATAACCAAAATTTAAGATGGAATGGTACAAAAAGTTGGAAAAACTTGTCAAACTAATACAAAAAAGAAGTTTCATGTGAAAATTATGTTCCAATAAAATAATCTTGGTTTTAACTTCATTAAATTCAATGTGATATTATTCCTGCAACACAAAAACAAAGTCATAGTGAATACTGTCTTTCATCTCCTCTCTCATGCAGACCCATCAGCCACTCAAGTGGATGTATGTGCCAAAGTTGCATATTTACAACTTTTTATTATTAAATGGATACAATATTTTTATTTTGGACTAATTTAAAATATTTCCAAAGGTTTTTGTACCATCAATACAATTAATGTTGATGGCAGTATAATAGTTATATCAGGATTTTGCCCGTTTTTATACACCATTCATAACTTTTTATATCTATGGACCACAAAAAACTCATTTTTATACTAATTTATTTTCTAAAGCTTTTAGTACCATTTGTGGGATTAATCCCACCTTACTCCCAATGAATTTTTTACTTTAGGATGAAGAGGAATAAGCTCACATATGGCACTATTAACCTTTTAAGGAAAGAAAACTTGTAATTTCCAGCCAAAAAAAGGGCAAACCTGTTCCAAGTAAGCATTCCTTATTCGTGCATGATCACGAGCTTCTTCCCGCAGTTCGGTGTACAGATTGGCTGCCATCTCAACAATGTTAACAAAAAATGCATGCAGTGGCTTATTTCTCTCACAAATAAATGATGCAGTAAATGACAATTGAGTTTTGTTTGACCGAAGAGGTATTACCAACAGCCTCCCCAGTCTCAAGCCACACCGGAGGAGCCCGAGAAGAAGCTCGACTCTTCAGCCTATCACCATAGATTGCCCTTCCATTGATGCCACTGCTACTATAAGCGCTGGCAAGTATCTGGGAATTTCTACTTGACCCAGCAGTAGAATTATTGGAACCATTTCGTTCATACTTCCAAATACCTGAATCCTGAGAAGGCAGTTTCTTAACAGCAGATGCAAAATCCTGGGAAACTCTAGCCGGAACTGAGGAGTTAGACTGGAAGAAGAGTAAGTTGTCTTTGCCAGTGAATCTGAAAGAATTTCCACTCTGCCCAACATCATCTCCAGAGTATTTCTGAAGACCATTTTGAGTTTCCGCAACAGACAGTGCAGGAAAATCCAATGCAGTCAGATTAGGAGCTGACAAAGTCTTTGTACTCTGATTTGGGCTTATGACACCATCTGTTTGAAGCTGAGTACATTATGGGAATAAAAGGGAGAGCATCAGATAACTTAAAAACAAATTTATCATAAGGAGTTGCATCATTCAAGAGGAGAAAGGATTTTAGATGATCAGCCAACTGAAAGTATAGAGATAAATGAAATGTACTCAGAGATAATAATGGATGCAGCTAAGTACCAAAAAATAATAAATAAAAGCAAAATAATATTAATTCCCATGAACATGGAATCTAGAAATAATAGAAACTCAGAGAAAAAGAACTAGATACTTGTTAAGGTCTATCCATGTAGAAAGAGGAAAACAAAATGCATCCACCCACAATTTAACAAGATGAGGCAAAAGAATGGTGAAGTTGCACCTCATAAGACATGTGGATTGTATAGTCTCAAAAACAAGGCAAGTTGAAGAGTAATTGTCAAGGAAAAACAGTAGTACCTTGTTAAATAAAATGAAAAAATGATAATTGAAACATACAATACACCTTCTAAGAAATAAGCTTGTACCTCTAACTGTGTGAGCATTTCAATAGTCATATTCAGATCACATCCATTGGCATAATAAACTTCTGCAAGACTATCAATGGCAAACCCAGGAAAATTAGATGCCAAAAACTCTAGAGGATTTGCCTCCGCAACGTCAATGGTCTTGTGCTCCTGCAAGACATCATCAACATTATGTGCAGGAATTACATTATATGAAGCTGCATCCCTGGTTGCACCAAATAGTTGATCATTATTTCCTAATTGCTTGTCCCAAGATGTAGATATCATATTCAAGAAGCCTGCAGAAGAAGCACCCTCTCCGAAAGAACCAGAGTAGCCAAGCTTCTCCGTCAAGAAGCTAGTTCCGTCAAGGCCATGGGTAGACAATTCTGGAACCTCATTGAGAACACGCCCACTAGCAGTGGAGGCAGAATATCTCCCTGATTCATTCTCGTCATGTAAGGAAAGACTTGCCAAAGAAAGGCTATTCAAGTTCCGGGATTCATCCTCGACCTTAAAATCAGGAGTGATATCATCAGGGAGCTGGTGGTACCAAAACTGGTGAGCTTCTTCATCAGATTTTTCTGAAACTGATGGCTCCAATCTACTTATGAATGACCCAGAAGGAACAATTTTACTGGCTTCATCTGTGTTGCTTGTGTTCCCAGAGTATGGTGATCTAAGAAATAATGGAATGAACTCTGCAGCATTTGGATTCAAAGTCTTGACTCCTCTAGAGGTGCCTATCTTTGGGTCATTTGTCTGGATTCCTTTTCTGGATAAGCTCATTCTTAATAGGTGATTGAAAAGAATAAATACTCTAAATTTGAAGTAGAGAATGCCCTAAAAGTGCTGCCATCAACCAAAACCTGCACGCCAACTTCAGCTTTTTAAGTCATTAATGTAAAAAGTAATTGATGGAAGACCCACAAGGAAGCCAGGGAACTTTCTATACTACAAATTTTATCACTATAACCTTAACTTGTTCCTTAACAGAGATAATCTCAACAAGCTTAAAAGTGTTCACACATCATCAAGTCTCCAAAATCAGACCTTTGCAACCAAGGAAGAGAAATCATCAACTAGGCTATCCAATCAATGAAAATTCGAGAGATCAGCTCAAAATAAAGGTTTATTCAAGTGAGGAAAGAACCTAGCAGATACACGTAGGAGTTGAACAACACATTATTAAACTATAAACCAAAGGTCAACTGATCATGAGCAGAAGTAAAGAAAAGGTGCATAATTCATAGAAGTTGATGCCCGATATATTAGAAGCATGAAAAACAATGTGAAATGATCAAATTTCCAATCAATATTACGTTAAAAAGTACGATACATTTATTCCAGAAAAAAAATGTAGTGGATAACATTCAAACAGCAGCAACGCCATTATAGACAGACATGATAACAGGATATCCTAGAAATTCTCCAATTGATAAAATACAAAAGAAGCAAGAAGTGTCCCAAAAATCAACGGCCCGTCAAGAAATTAGAAGATCCAAGAACGAGAAATCATGTAACCTTCTCGGAACAAATCGAATTGTCCCATAGGCGACAAAGCTAAACGATGATATCCGAAACAGTGGGAGACGAAAGGAGGCGAGAGATCAGGGGACAGAAAGAAAGGTCGGAGATGGGAATTAGGGTTTCAAGCTCGTGTGTCAGCTTTTTATCTACAGAGCTATCACAAGCTGTGAGGCTGCTCTCTCTTCCTCTTCAGTGCCACCCACCACCTCGACGATCCGTCCGTCTATTCGTCCGGATTATGTTTTTAGGTTTTTTTTTTAATTTCATTGGACTTCGCTTCCCTGTTTTCATTTTCTCTTTAATGTTTTTTTAGTGTGTGCATTTGTTTGGTCTTACAAAAGAGAGAGAACCACATGATCTATCCATGTCAGCAAAAGAGAGACCACAAGCCCAACCTTCTCTCCACATGTGAACTATGATTTTTTGACCCTTCCCTATCAGGATTGGTGCACCACGGATTAGGGACGGGTCAATCGTGTGGCTTCCCATTTGGGCCACGGTCTATTAGGATTGTGCATTAGTACCCTACTTCCAAGCTCCATATGTCTTTAATCAAATAAGCCCTTACTCAAATAAATATGAAGGGGCTTATCCACTAAAATCTCTAATATACTTTTTATATACCATTTTTAATTAATAGTTTTATACATTCAAATAATATATGAAAGGGGTCCATATTTAATGAAATTATTTTCATCTCTTAAAAATTTCTACTCGTTTTTCACAAACTAGGTCGTTTTATGAAAATATAAGTTATTTTAAGAAAAAAAATTTTTAACCCAATAATCTAATATCAATTAAGTCTTCTCATGTCTCAACATATGATCGTGCATGCATAATAATTGACCAAGCAAATCTATACTATTTATACTATAATGATAAGTGTCACAATTATATGGATAATATAATATTTTTCTAGTTTTAGTATTACCAACTTAATATGAAATAGGAGTGTTATTTATTCAATTTACTATTCTCACATAATTTTGAATTTATTTATGGTATCCTAATACTTTAGGAGGAATTATATATATATATAATAAATAATTTCATATTTTAGATGAATTTTGAAATCATATAGCATTCAAAATTAAATAATTTTATCAATTTATTTCATCATTTTTTTTGAAGAAAAATTTATAAATATTTGTATTTAAGGTTTTAATCTATTTCATTTTAATTAAAACGTAATTCTAAAAATACATATACAGTTACCACAAAATAATTTATTCATCAAAATAGGTATTAACTTTTAAGAAAATTCGATAATCAAACTCAAATTCAACCAAATTAACAAATAATAGTCATATATCATATCCTAGTAAATGTTATATTTTACTACTAAATCGTATGATACCAAACTTTATCACATGATTTTATAAGTCGAATCATACTAAGAGTTGTAATTAAATAAATGTTAGAAAACGAATTGTATGGTAAATTGATTTGAATCACAAATTTAAAACCAGTATAATTAGATTATATCGAACTTGAAGTCATCTATTTAATAAAAAATTATTTGATTAGAAACTATATAAAAATTATATAAGATTGAATTGAAATTTAAATTTTCAAATAGACTAAAAAAATGATAAAATATAATTTTTCAAAGTGCAAATCAATAAATTTAGAATATTTTAGAAAAATAAAAAAATTCGAAAGTTGGTCAAACCAATTAAAAAAATATCAAAATCAGTTTAACCAATAAAAAAATTGGTTGAACTAATAAAAAATTAGTCAAACTGATAAAATGGAAGCCATAAACATGGCGTCACACCTATGTACTACCACACACTATCAATGCGATAAACATGGGTGTCACACTTATTTACTACCATTAAAACGTAAGGCTCAAAGTATAAAAGTATCACAATTTCTATAAAGAAAATTACAACTAGTTAGATTTTCGAGTATTCTTTTTGGTGCAGAGGGTTCCACTCAACTAAATTGCTTCTTTCAGCTAGGCTTCGCAATCTGTCGGGTCGGGTCAGGTTCATACAACCTAAATTTACCTGAGTTTGGGTCCGTGTAATCAGACCATGACTAGACTCGAGTCCATACAGACCCGATACTTGGGTTCGTGTGACAAATCTAAACCCGACCCAAGCTTGGGTCAGCGAGACCCAACCTGCACGGATCTTTTTATGTCACAACCCGGTTTGGTTGGAACCCCATAATCAACTCGCCACTTCTTTCGGTATAAAATGACAACCATTGTGGTATCGACAAGAGTCAGACGTAACTTGTAAATATTTCAAAATAATTTATGCAAATATATTTTTCCATAAAATATACCAAAACATGATTATTGCATAAGGCTTACCAAGTGATAAACTTAGTGAGTAGGGCATCATGACTTCATGAATTTAGTATACACATGAGCAAGATTTCATTTCTTGAAAATAGTGTGCTAGGCAAGTCACTACTTGTCTTATTTTTCATAAAAGATTTGTCATAAAGCTCTTTGACCGCTTCATCAACTTAGAGTAGGCTACTTTCTATTTAGAGGGATTTAATTTAATAAATCTACTAGGGTTTGTTTCATACAAACACAACCACATAAACACCGTTTATTCATAAAGAGGTCAAACAGTCGCAAAACAAACCCTTAGAGGCTAACAACCTCAATCTATTCCACTAGTGGCCCCAAGCGACTTTACTGTTCACCTTGGTGAGAGGCCACAACCTCCACCACATTGTTTGCATGAGCACCATTGCCCATCCCACAAACTTATCAATACTTCGATCCCCATATTTGTAGGAGGTGAGACCTCACTCTCTTATCCCCTTGGTCTCAACGCGCATAGAGCTCTCAGAGTTTCAAGACATACTAGAACAACATTACTACCCTTGTGCCAACCTTGTTGTCCAGCACCACTTAGAATCAACATTACCCCCATACCGAGCGTCTCTTGTCCGGTACATGGTAGTGATGGTGTTGAGAATTACTGGTCAGCAAGGTTTGTACAAATGAAGTTATCGCTGAGCTCGTACGTCGATATCTCTAGGGGTCTATGCGCATTAGACCTGGCGAATGTGAAGGTCTAATCCCTCTATAGTGGACAACCCCATTGATATGTCCGGGATTGGGCGATGGTGCTCATAGAGATAGTCTAACATGGACATCATAATCTAATCACACTTGTTGTTGAGGTTGTAGCCTTGTACCAAGGTGGTTAGTAAAGTTGATCCGAACCACAATATGAATATATGGGACTATGTTTTGTGAACGTGAGATTTTTTCATGATGGAAAAGATGTGTATGATGTATAATATGCTTGTCCAATATAAATTTCATAAATTAAAACCTTATGTGTTACACCACAATTTAGTGACTAGAAAATTTTGATTTAGGAATTTCCATAATTATATTTTAAGTTTAAAACTCAACTGATTGGATTAGAAATATAATATATTTAATTTATGATAACTAGTTTAGCATGGATAATTTAAGTGAAGGTAACATAAATTCATTCAATTATTTTGGACTTTGTCTAAAGAACAAATTAAATGATATTTAAATCACTTGAACTAGCTAAGATCAAGAGAGGTAGTGTAAATGAAGGAAATTAAATAATTAATAACGTTTGTAATATACATAGGTATGTATATAAGTATTGGAGACATTGTATTGAGAATATTAAACCTAATCAAATTCATATTATACACATTGCTTGAAATAAATGTCTAGTGGGTTGGGTGATTTCTATAATAAAAATAACATAATAATACAAACCCAAAGAGATGGGCCATCCAAAAAGGTCCACAACTATAAAAATTAGGTTTGATAAGTCAATTTACAAATGTTAGGCCAGCTGCTTAATTAAGGACTCAAACAATGCATCCTGGTCTTTATTCATCCTAACCCAAACCAACCAAAGATGAATGTGCATGAAATAGAAAATTTAACAGCCTTATCATTGAATGGAACCCAATGAATTAAATAGAGTTGCCCTAAAACAAATATGGATTTCTAAACCTTCACAGAAGTATTAATGAGCACATCATCAAATAACATAAACAATTGTGGAATTCGAATCTATATAAGGAAGGACAAAAGAAAGCAACTTAACTAACCTATGTTGAAATAAGTGGTTGACATTTTTTGTCATGTCCCAACTGGGTATGATATTAAAATACCACTTAAAAGTGGATTTTCATTTTCGATGTGCTTATCTTCCCAACTGGGTATGATATTAAATCCCACTCACCCGATTACGGAGTGATCTCTTCTTAACTAGTTTTTGTCTTCTTGCGAGCTTTGTCTTAGCTGTCATTCCTGATATCTCGTGTTCCTACACAAGATGAATATCCTTGTTCATTATCATTTGGTTTGATAGCCTTCATTCATTATGAATGACTAAAATTATCCAACTTTTTCAATATTTGCAATTTGGTCCCTAAAGTTCTTTTTCTTTTACTTTAGGCCTCAAATGCCAGTTTTCCCCAAATTGAGTTCCAAAACTTTTAAAATTCATCTTGGGACCTCAATTTATTCAATTTCACAAAAGAGGTTCAAGTTTCTCAAATTCCCAATTTGGTCCTCAATTTTTCCAAAATTACCATTTTGCTCCTCCTTTATAAAAATGGTAAGTTTTACCCTAAAAATTCCAAAATTTGCTCAATTGGTCCTTTGACACTCTTATCATGCCCAATTGACCCTCAATTTTTATAAAATTGCATTTTAGTCCCTCAAAATTTTGAAATCCCAATTTTTTTTACCCAATTTCAACTTTCCAATATAGTCGAATTTGGTTTCATCAAATTGACCGATCAAACGAGTTTAATTGTTGAAATTAAAGTTAAATTGGAGATGTTACATCTTCATACGATTTAATTGCACTTTGAATCGCACGATTTGTTGTCAAAACGAACTTAAATGGAGCTTCACTAGAAAATAGAATGTAGAGAGAGAAAGCTTCGAATGCTTACCGTTGGGCCGCGACGATCCGAGCTTTCGATTTAGGTAGATAGCTCTCGTCCTGAGGTTTTTCCTAGGATCAAGAATTGCATCAATTGATGCCAAATTGAGTGAGAATTTAGTCATCTAAAATTTGTAGGTTCTCTCTCTAGCACTGATCGGAAATTACAGACGACAACCAAATTGGCTTACCTTGCAGTTCTAATTCGGCCGTAGGAGGGCTGATGAGGTGTTGGGGGAGCTTGGTTTAGCTTGAGGAGGGCTCAAATTGGCTGATTTCAGCCCCACAGAAATAGGGCAGCTTGGGTCCACCGGAGCTGCTTCAATGTTCAATCACGCTGGCGTTTCTCCGACAACCCTCGGAGCAATTGAAGACTACCACCATATAGCTGACTTCTCCCCGATTCTAAGGAACCCGATCACGCCTTCTTTGGTTCACAAAAGTCCCTATATTGGAGCTCTAGTTTGAGCTTCACAGGAAAACTAAGTAGCTAATAGAGAGTGAGGTTCTCAGGTGTGGAGAGGAAGAATGGAGAGGGGCTCTTTATATAGGGAGCTCGGTGACTTGCCGGTCGTCCGTTTGGCACCTTTATGATAGTCATTGATGGCTTGGAATGTACTAAACAAAAATGTTTCCTCTTCATTGGCGCTGGTTCGATTTTCCGGCAAGTGAACAGTGTTGTCATCTGAAGGAAGAAGATGACATTGATCCGAACTGAATCGGACCGGTTCGAACCAGGTTCAAAGCTTAAACTAGCCGATTCAAGCCCGATTCGACCGAGTTTTTTAAAATTAAAAATTTCTAAATTCATTCTCTATCAAATGGTGGCCTCAATTCTCCAATTCTAGGCCACCTAGAAAAATTGAATTTAGCATCTAGTTCAATAATGGTTCAAATCGGTACAAACTGGTTCAATCTAGTTTGGATCTGGTTCACCTAAACTGGTTTGGTTTTCATCCCCATTCATCCTAAAGTCCATTTTCATGACTTTTGTGACTCTTTAGGTCACTCAGAATCCATAAATTTCCCAGTTTTCCCTCTCTCTATCGGTTCCGGATCATAAATCGGTTCGACTTGGCTTGGATCTAGTTCATATGAACTAGTCTCATTTTTCTCTTCGAATTTATTCTAAAGTTCTTTTTCAAGATTTTATGAACCTTTTGGATCACTCGGGAGTTGTAAATTTCCCAAATTACCCATTCTCTAATGATCGAGTTTGCGAACCGGTTCAGTTTTCTCACTCGGTTTGACCAATTCTTTTCTCGATTTTCCTTAACTCTAAAGACCGAGGTTTACACCTTGATTGCTCCATTTATGGCCCGAAGCACCTTTACCGACCAACCTTGTAGAAGGTCACACCTTCTACCACAAGTTTGAGTGAGCCTTACTGCCCATCCCTTAGACCTCAATATCCTCTGTGTCCGCTATACTAGGATGAGACTGCTCCGCCTGCTTACTCAGTCTCAATGGGCATGAAGCTCCGTAAGCTTCCTAACTCACTAGACAACAAACTTCCCTTATGCTCCCTAGGTCGTCTAGTAGCTTTTAGAACTAGCACTACCCCATATCGGGCACCTCTATGGTTTCGTATCTCATGAATGCATGAATACAAGTCTTTTTAGTAAAGACCTTTTATCTATGGTGCTACCGATCACCCATTAGTTGGCTAACCCAACTTCAGTTTGATACTAGTAGCCCAATGAGTTCGACAACCCAACTTCGACTCGATAACCCAACGTATTTGACAACCCTAGTCATGATTCGGTAGTTATCACATATAATTTACTAATTATGTGAGTTTTCATATGCTCATTACTCTTTTATTTGTCTACGGGCCTAAGCCCATGCCCATTGGCCTTGAACCAACTAGAGCGTCTCTAGCTCTCATCGAAAATAGCTTCCAAAATGTTTAAGTAGTTTCACGTAGTCATGGGAGACTATTTCCAAAAAAAGGGGTTTCAAATTGAAAATATGCTCATCACCCCAATCGGGCATGACATCGGAAATTCCCACTCGTATTCTAAGATGTGATCATCCCAAGGAATTCCAAGCGTGCATATGTTTCCTCTCTATAAACTTGTAGGCAATTCATTCCTACAAATAAGGGTAATTAAGTCCTGAACCATAAGGTATTTGCACTTCCAACCTATAATTTTTCATAATTACGTTTTTATCCTTAAGTGTACCTTATTTCCAATTAGGTACCTAAGATTATCAAATCTCTCATTTAGGCCCCTAATTTCCTCAAATTTCCACCTGGGTCACCACAATTATTTTAATTACAAAAATCCCAAGTTTTTCAAAAATTACAATTTAACCCCCAAACTTTCTAAAAATTATAATTTGGTCCTTAAACTTGGAATTCATCAATTCGACCTGAATTCCTCTTGATTGAGTCCTAACATGATCCTAATCATCTTCACCATGTCCCATAGCTCATTTCAAACTTTGAAATGCCCATTTTGGCTTAGAAATGAGCTCGAACAAATCTTCGCTGAAAAATGGTTCTAAAGAGAGAAAGCTTCGATTACTCACCAGTGAGGAGTCGGTGAAGGAGCATTCATTTCCATTGGAATCCTCTCTTCCTAGGGTTCCTTCCTGGATCAAACCTCAACTCAATTGATGGCATGAGTAGTGATAATTTCTAAATATAGTTTTTGGGGAAAGTACGCTGTGAATAATGAATTTTGGTGAAGGGCAGTGAAGGGGACTTACCAAGACGGTTCAAGGGAGGTCAGAGCTATGCTAGGGGAGGTCAGAGGTGCTTGGTTTGGCTGTGGTTGCTCCGGGGAGGCTCGAATGCAGCTCGACCAATTCTGGTCATAGACAACCCGAGGAGTAAGTTCACTATGTGAGCTCTCTAATGCTTCTTCAACAATCCTCAAGCTGGAAGAAGGTTGCAGCGAGGTAGAGGACTTCCTCTCGGTTTTAGAGAACCCAAATTCGACTTTTGAGTTTGCAAGAAAGGTCCTTGTCGGAGCTATATTTTGTGCCTTGTCAGAAAATGGAGTACCTTGTCTTCTTTGATCGTTTGAGGGATGAGGAGGACGAGCGAGGAGGAGCTCTTTATATAGGAAACTTGAAAATTGATACAGCTACTCCATCATGCCTGACTCGACCCAAAACTCACCTATCCTTGGTCAGATCAGAGGACATTTCGGGTCATCAAAGACCGTGCAGTGCACCCCCATCTCTCTACTAGTGTTCCAGGGAAGAAGATGACATTGTGTTATGCGTGCGAGCTTCGCACGTGTGAGATGCCATGTGGCGCACTGTGATTGGCTAGCTTTGCTTACATGGTATCCCACTCAACATCTGAGTCACCCTTTGACTTATTGACCGACCATGTGGCAGCCCATCATTGGTCCTTCATTCCAACGTGGTCGTTGACTATCCTCAACGTTTGACCGTGACACGTGGCATCCTCTGATTGGCTGATTTAAATAAATCGAATTTCCTTTATGATGTGCTATGCCACTACCATGTGTCAACCTCTAATTGGTTGAAATCATCTGACATGGCCCTGCCATGTGTCAACCTCTAATTAGTCTACCATTTCTCTAATGTCCTACTCGGCCTCTAACTTGGCTTCCTTGCCTTGTGCTAGTCCCTCATTGGTTAGTCCGACTAACGGGGGTTCGCCTTAGTTGATCATTGACTTAAGACACGTGTCACTCACCTATTGGTTTGTCATGCACCGACCTAGTTTGGTTGGATTCCTGTGATCAACCCACCACTCTCTCGGTTTATTAAAGGGTTTCCCTTTATTATAAACCATAAAGAGTAAGATGTCCTTTAAACTTGCACCATTTCCTGGAATAGCATAATCAAAACTGCATGAAATTTTAAACTTTACATACCTATCTTACAAGCATCTTAGTTGATGGTCTTAAAGGGTAGGATTTCTGGGATTTCCTGAAAGGGATATATGGGAGGGGGTGAGTACGACTACTTAGTGAATGGGTTTTCAAAGGTCTACATTTAATTTTTAAGAAAACATTTATATGGAGTGTGTCAGACTCATTTCTTTTCAAAAATCTCTTCATTTAAAAGTTTGGGTTTTTTCATTAATTCTTAGTTACCACGGTGTGTCATCACCCAATACACATCCTTCATCATGAAGGTTACACATTCGGAGGTCAGTATGACTACTGAACCCACTAGTGGCTTCAGAACGACTTTACTGGCCACCCGAATAGAAGCACGACCACTTCTACCCTGGGAATGAGTGGATGTATGTGACATCCGACCCTCAATCCCAAAATCGCTTCTTCGTGTCCATATGAGGACAGAGACCTCATCCCGTTCCCACCCTGGTCTCATGCGCTTGGTGCTACTCCAAATTTCGCACAGACACCTGGAATGACGATCTACCCCTATACTCACCGGGTCGTCTAGGGCCCTTAGGACGCATCACTACCCCTCATGGGCGTCTTGATGATCCCGTACTCATAGTGCATGCACAAACCATGTTTTCTTATCAAGCCATGTAATATGTGATGCCATTGGTCCAACGAACCCGACTCTCAACTCAACCCGCATTTGTTTATCTTGACTAGTCCGTCGACCTGTCATGTCGCACTTCCATTAGTTGATTGAGCATGTCAGTCCTATCTTGGTACCATGGCCAAAAAATTCACTTATTAAGTTTTATGGCACATATATCATGTTCGTTTACGAGCTCCTGCTAGTGCCAACTGGCCTTGGGCCCATTGTATGTGATTTTCAAAATTGGGTATTTAGCCCCCAAGTTCCAAAAACCGAGGCCCCCGGCCTATAAGAGCTATTCAAGCTCCCATCAAGAAGGTCTCCCAAATAGTTTAAGCATTGTCACACAATCAAGGGAGAATACTTCTGACAAAATAGGTTTTTACTATCCATTATACCGACCGGTATAAGGACATCTCCGTTCATAACTGATGAACGGGTTTTTAACTTCCTTCGAGGAAGTCTCATCATACCAACTGGGTATGATCTACTTACAACTGGTAAGTAGTTTTTTCGCATAATTTTCACATCACTTTCTCTAAGTGGCGATGATTAAAATACTTCTAAATAGTGGGTTTTTATATCGAGGTACTTATCATCCCCAATCGGGTATGATATATAATCCCACTCACAAGTGGTAAGTGGTTTTTATCTTTAAGTTGTGCTCATCATCCCAACTGGGTATGATGTTAGTAAACCCACTCACGGTGACTTCTAATTTAGAAAAGGTGCTCATCATCCCAACCGGGTATGATGTGAATAATCCACTCACCCGTTAACGCAATGAATTCCACTAGATCGGTTCTTAGTATTCATGCGAGCTTGTTCTTGCTGGCGTTACTGGTACTTCGTGTTCCTACACGATATGAACATCTCGGTTCATTATCCTTCAACCTAATAGCCTTCATTCATTCCAAAATTCCTCAATTGGTCCTCCAACATTATTTTCATGCCGAATTGACCCTCAATTTCATAAAATTACATTTTGGTCCTTTGAATTTCAAAAATCCCCAATTTCCCCCAATTTCAACTCTTTAACATAGTCGAATTTGATTTCATCAAATTGACCAATCAAACCCCTCTAATTGTTGAAATTGAAGTTGAAATTGAGTTTTTCCATGTTCATACGATTTCATAGAACTTTGAATCGCGAGTTTTAACGCCGAAACAAGCTTAAACGGAGTTTCGTCGGAAAATTGACTCTAGAGAGAGAATGATTTGATTACTCACTGGTAAGGGCAAGACAGAATGAGCTTTCGATCGTAGCAAATAGCTCTCGTCCTGAGGTTCATGCTAGAATCAAGAATCACATCAATTGATACCGAATTGGATTAGAATTTCATCATTGAAATTCGGTCGACTCTCTCTCTAACACCGATTAGAAATTATAAAGGGGAGCTGAATTGGCTTACCTTTCGGTCCTAATTTGGCCGTGAAGGGCTGAGAAAGTGTTGGGAGGGCTTGGTTTGGCCTGGGGAGGGCTCGAAATGGCCGATTTCAGCTTGGCCGAGATAGGATAGCTTCGGTCCGCCGAAGCTGCTTCACTATTCCATCATGCTGGCACTTCTCCAACGATTCTCGGATTGACTGGAGTTTGCTATCAAATAGCTGTCTTCTCCTTGGTTCTAAAGAGCACGACCTTTATTCAAGTCGAAGCTCTAGTTTGAGCTTCACCAGGAAATGGAGCAGTAGAGGGAGAGAGAGAAGTGTTCAAGTGTGAGGAGAATGAATGGGGATAACCTCTTTATATAGGTGTGAAATCGTGTATTAAATGGGAGAGATTTATTACTAGTATTAATATTGCCATAAATTATTGGTATTAATTCCAATAATTTAATTTCGGTATTAAATTATTTGTATTAATTTCAATAATTTAATACCTTAAATTATTGGTATTAATTACAATAATTAAATATATATTAATTTATGACTATTTATGATAAGGCATACATTCACATAAAATCTTTTGAACGAAATTTGTATCCTCACACTACTCTTGGGCAAACACACTTAACTTCAAAGTTCTTATGGGATCTCGTTCACCTAAACCAATTTGGTTTTCTTTTCTAATTTATCTTAAATTTCTTTTCCAAGGTATAATGAACCCTTTGGATCATCTGAAAGTCTTCAATTTCCAAATTGCTTGTTCCCAAATGATCGGTTTTTCTCACTCGGTTTGATTGGTTATTTTCCTGGTTTTCCTTAGCTCAAAAGGGCAGGGTTTACAGGTTGGTCATTGGTGACGTGTCTTTAATCGTTAACCAAGAACACATGTTTTGCTCTGATTGGTCAGCACTTCTTGGCACTAACTGAGCGGCTGATTAGGGCGCTCTTCACCAAGCGTCGCTCGCTCATTGGTCATGCATGTTGACTGGGCGCTAACCCGGGAGGCATCCATTGACTAGTTGGACCATTGATCGGTTCGGTCGGACTAGGTTCGGTGACCCATAATCGAAAATTGGCTCGTTTAGGCTCGATTCAACCGGTTTTCTACAATCCAAAAATTTGTAAATTCATTTTCTACCTAATGGTGGCTTTAATTTCCCAAATTCATATTTTTAAGTCACCTAGAAAAATTAATCTTTAAACCGCTTCTTCATAGTTTAGTCTGGTTCAAACCGGTTTGGATCCGATTTACCTTGAACCGGTCCAATTTTGACACACAATTCCCTTCATGGTTCTTTTCCTTAAGGTATGGGTCTTTGTTGGCCCCTTGGGGATTCCCGACTTCTTGTTTTGACCTTTATTCATTAATTCCAGACCAATCTAATCCTCGGTTTTTCTTTGAAAAGAATTTTCGATATCCTATTCCAACTTTTTCATTATAAAGAAAGTGGGCTTACAAATTCTACCCACCTTTAAGGAGCTTTGTGCCCAAAATTCTTTATACATTAAATAAATTGGGGTACTTCTCCCTAATCATGGACTTGGTTTCCCATGTTTCTTCCTCTACTTGACTACTCCACCAATGGACCTTCACCATTGGAATCTTCTTTTTCCTGAGATTTCTTTCTTACTTGTCGAGGATTTAGGTTGGCTCCACTTCATATGATAGGTTCCCTTCTAGTTCGAGTGGCGATTGGTCCAATACATGGCTAGGATCGGACTCATACTTCATTCGAACCAATATGTGGAACACATCATGTATTCATTGTTGGTCTGGGGGTAGCTCAAGTTTGTATGCCACCTATCCAACCCTTTGAATTATGGTGTAAGGGCCAATGTATCTTGGCTTCAATTTTACTCATTGTTGAAACCTTAGCATTTCCCTCCAGGGTGATACCTTGAGGAATACTTTATCTCCCTACTTGAATTCTAGCTCTCTCCTCCTTCAATCGGCATAACTCTTTTATGATATTGGGCTACTTTGAGCAAGGTACTTATCATCTTAATATTCTCGTTGGCATCCTCGATGAGCTTGATCCTTTCTAGTTTTCTTTCCCCTACTTCTTCCCAGAATAGGATTGTATGGCATGACCTTCCGTATAAATCTTCATATGGCGCCATTTGTATGCTGGCTTGAGAGCTATTGTTGTAAACGAACTCCATGAGGCATAAGTAGTCCTCCCAACCCTTATTTATCATCATGGCACATGCTCGAAGCATGTCTTCTAGTGTCTGGATCATTCGTTCAGATTATCTGTCAGTTGGGGGTGGAATGTCGTACACATGTGGAGTTTGGTTCCTAGCACCTCCTATAGGTTAGGCCAAAATCGGGATATAATTCTCGGATTTCTGTCTGACATTATGCTCATTGGGACTCCATGTAGCCTTACAATATCTCCTACATAGAGAGTTCCTAACCTTTCGATGGAGTCTGTCACCTTGATAGGCAAGAAGTAGGCCTATTTCATCAATCAATCCACTATGACCCATATGGAATCGTGCCCCCTCCTTGTACTGACAACTCAATTACAAAGTCCATGATGATGTGTTCCCACTTCCACTTAGCTATGTTGGCCATTAACCACTTCCTCTCCTTATCCACATCTAGACCTATTTTTAGCTTGCCCATCTGTTCTAATATTGGCAAGTAAATTGCCCTCACATAGGCCAACCTGATGATATACTTGCGACTAAGTGCATCGGCTACTATGTTAGCCTTATCAGAATGATACTCTATCATTAGGTCGTAGTCTTTCACCTGTTCTAGCCACCTCCTTTACCCGAGGTTGAGTTCCTTTTGGGTTAAGAAGTACTTTAAACTTTTGTGGTCAATGAATATCCTACACCTGACTCCAAACAGATAGTGTCGCCAGATTTTGAAGGCGAACACTATGGCAACTAGTTCCAGAGCATGGGTGGGATAATTTCCTTCGTGGATATTCAACTTTCATGATGCATACACTATAACCCTTCCTTGTTGCATTAAGATGCATCCTAAGCCTTGTCCAGATGCATCATTGTACACTGTATATGTCACGCCCCGACCCGGTTTGGTCAGATCCCCGTGATCAACCCGCCACTCTCCCGATTTATTAAAGGGTTTCCCCTTATTGTAAACCGTAAAGAGTAAGACGTCATTTAACCTACACCTTTTTCCTAGAATAGTATAATCAAAACTGCATGAAATTTAAAACTTTACATACCTGTCTTACAGGCATCTTAATTGACGGTCTTTAAGGGTAGGCTTTTCGGGAATTCCTGAAAGGGATATAAGGGAGGGTGTGAGTACGACTAATTAGTAAATGGGCTTTTAAAAACTTTTGACTTTTAAGAAAATAATTATTATTGTAGTGTGTCAGACTCCTTTCTTTTTCAAAAATCCCTTTGTTCAAAAATTTGGGTTTTTCCACCATTTCTTAGTTACCGGTGTATCATCACCCAACACACATCCTTCATCATGAAGATTACACATATTCGCAAGTCAGTATCACTACTTAACCCACTAGTGGCTTCGGAGCGACTTTTCCTGCCACCCGTATAGAAGTACAACCGCTTCTACCATGGGAATGAGTGGATGTACGTGACATCCGACCCACAATCCTGAAATCACTTCTTCATGTTTGTATGAGGACAGAGACCTCATCCTGTCCCCACCCCGGTCTCATACGCTTGGTGCTACTTCAGATTTCGCACAGACACCTGGAATGATGAACTGCCCTTATAGCCACCAGGTCGTCCAATGCCCTTAGGAGGCATCACTACCCCTCATGGGCATCTTGATGATCCCGTACTCACAGTGCATGCACAAATAATATTTTCTCATATTGCCATGTAATTTGTGGTGCCACTGGTCCAATGGCCCCGACTCTCAACTCAACCCGCATTTGTTTGTCTTGACTGGTCTGTCGACCTGTCATGTCGCACTATCACTAGTTGACCGAGCATGTCGGTCCTATATTGGTACTATGGCCAAACAATTCACTTATTAAGTTTTATGACACATATATCATGTTCATTTACAAGCTCCTACTCGTGCCAACTAGCCTTGGGCCCACTTTACGAGATTTTCAAAATCGGGCATTTAGCCACCAAGTTCGAAAACCAAGGCCCCCGACCTACCAGAGCTATTCGAGCTCCTGTCGAGAAGGTCTCCCAAATTATTTAAGCATTAGCACACAGTTAGAGGAGAGCACTTCCAACAAAACATATGTTTTCTCTATCCATTATACCGCCCGGGTATAAGGACTCTCCGTTCATAACCGATAAACAGGTTTTCAACTTCCTCCGAGGAAGTCTCATCATACCAATCGGGTATGATCTACTTACAACTGGTAAGTAGTTTTTCCGTATGATTTTCACATCACTTCCTTTAAGTTGTGATGTTTAAAATACTACTAAATAGTGGGTTTTCATACTGAGGTACTTATCATCCCCAACCGGGTATGATATAAAATTTTCACTCAGAACTGGTAAGTGGTTTTTATTTTTAAGTTGTGCTCATCATCCCAACCGGTTATGATATTAGTAAACCCACTCACCCATTAATGCAGTGAATTCTACTAGATCAGTTCTTTGTATTCACACAAGCTCGTCTATGCTGGCGTTCCCGGTACTTCGTGTTCCTACACGATATGAACATCCTTGTTCACTATTACTCGATTTAACAACCTTCATTCATTCCAAATGAATGAGAAAACCCAAACTTTTTAGTTATTTACAATTAGGTCCCTAAAGTTATTTCTCTTTAACTTTAAGTCCCCAAATGTCAGTTTTTCCTCAAATTGAGACCCGAAACTTTTAAAATTTATCTTGGGACCTCAATGTATTCAATTTCACAAAAAGGGATTTAATTTCCCAAATTTCCAATTTGGTCCCCCCAATTTTTCCAAAATTACCATTTTGCCATTCCTTTACAAAAATGGTAAGTTTTGCCCTAAAAATTCAAAATTTCTCAATTGGTCCTCCAACATTATTTTCATGCCCAATTGACCCTCAATTTTATAAAATTGCATTTTGGTCCTTTGAATTTCGAAAACACCCAATTTTCCCCCAATTTCAACTTCTTAGCACAACCAAATTTGATTTCATCAAATTGACCAATCAAACACATCTAATTGTTGAAATTGAAGTTAAAATTGAGTTCCTCCATCTTCTTACGATTCAATAGCACTTTGAATTGTAAGTTTTGATGCCGGAACGAGCTCAAATGGAGCTTCGTCGAAAAACAGACTATAGAGAGAGAAAGCTTTGATTACTCACCAGTGAGGGCATGGCGATCCGAGCTTTCAATTTGGGCAGATAGCTCTCATCTTGAGGTTCATCCTAGAATCAAGAATCGCATCAATTGATGCTGAATTGAGTTAGAATTTCATCATTGAAATTCTGTCGGTTCTCTCTCTAGCACCGATCGGAGATTGTAGAGGGGAGTCGAAAATGCTTACCTTTCAATCCTAATTCGGCCGTAGGAGGGTTGAGAAAGTGTTGGAAGGGCTTGGTTTGGCCTGAGGAGGGCTCTAAATGACCGATTTAAGTTTGGCCGAAATAGGGCAGCTTCGGTCCGTCGGAGCTGCTTCACTATTTCATCATGCCGGCGCTTCTCCAATGATTTTCGGATTGACTGGAGTTTGCTATCAGATAGCTGTCTTCTCTTCGGTTCTAAAGAGCTCGACCTCTCCTTTCGAGGTTAAGAAAAATGTTCAAGTCAAAACTCTAGTTCGAGTTTTATTGGAAAATGGAGCAGTAGAGAGAGAGAGAGTGAGAAGTGTTCAGGTGTGAAGAGAATGAATGGGGATGATCTTTTTATATAGGTGTAAAATCATGTATAAAATGGGAGAGATTTATTACTAGTATTAATATTGACATAAATTATTGGTATTAATTTCAATAATTTAATTTTGGTATTAAATTATTTATATTAATTCAATTAATTTAATTTAGGTATTAAATTATTAGTACTAATTACAATAATTAAATATATATTAATTTATGACCATTTTTTATAAGGCTTATGTTCGTATAAAAATTTTTGACCAAAATTTCGGGTTAGTTTAACTTTAGAGTTCTTATGTTCACCTGAACCAATTTGGTTTTTCTTTTTTATTTTGTCTTAAGTTTCTTTTCCATGGTTTAATGAATCCTTTGGATTCAGGTTTGTAAACCGGCTCGGTGTTCTTACTCGGTTTGACCGGTTCTTTTCCCAGCTTTCCTTAACTCAAAAGTGCGGGGTTTACAATATATTTCCCTTCATTTTGGTCAGGTAAGGCTAGTATTGAGGCCATAGTAAGCTTGGTCTTAAGCTCTTGGAAGGAGCTCTCACACTTCTCATCCCACTTATACTCGACTCCTTTTTGGGTTAATCGGGTCAATGGGGCGGCAATCTTGAAAAAATCCTTTACGAACATCCAATAATATCACGTGAGTCCTAGGAAGATGCGTATTTCCATTAGGTTAGTGGGGGCTTTTCAATTGGATATCATTTCTATGTTCGTGGAATCTATCTTATTCCCATCCTTCATGACAATGTTCCCTAGAGAGCTCACCTCTTGGAGCCAAAATTCACACCTCGAGAATTTTGCATAGAGTTGGTTTTCCCTTAAGATGCTTAGGGTGACCCCCAAATGCTTTTTGTGTTCCACCTTAATTTGTGAGTATATAAATATGTCGACTATGAATACTACCCCGAACTTCTCTAGGCAGGGCTAAAACACTTGATTCTTCATATCCATGAAGGTTGTGGGGGTGTTTGTTAACCCAAAGGGCATTACCCTGAATTTGTAATGTCCATAGCATGATATAAACAATGTCTTTTGTATATCTTCCTCTCGGATCTTAAGTTGATGGTACCTGGACCGCGGGTTGATCATGGAAAAATAGGCTACCCCTCTCAGCTGGTCAAATAGATCGTCAATCCTTGGTAAGGGGTACTGGTTTTTAATGGTTACCTAGTTCAACTTCCAGAAATTAATGCACAACCTCATACTTTCATCCTTCTTTTTCACGAATAAAATCGAGGCACCCCACGGGGATTGACTAGGGTGCATAAAACCCTTTCCTAGTAATTCGTCCAATTGTTCTTTCAACTCCTTTAGCTTTACAGGGGCCATTCAGTAGGGTGTTTGAGAGATGGGTTGTAAACTCCGTCCTTTGATAATAAGAAAACCGAGAAAAGAACCGGTCATTTCCAAAGAGAAAACCGAGCCAATTTATAAACCGAAACGATAGAGAAAGGATAAATTAGGAAATTTATTGATCCCGAGTAACCTAAAGAGTCACAAAAGTCATGATAAAGGACTTTAGGGTGAATTGGAGGTGAAAAACAAACCTATTCAGGTGAACCAGATTGAAATGTTTTGAACCGGTTTCTAAATTCATTTTTCTAGGCGGCTTAGAAAATTCAAATTGGAGAATTGAGGTCACCATTTGATAGATAATGAATTTAGAAATTTTTAATTTTGAAAAACTTGGTCAAATTGGGCATGAACGGAGCGGTTTAAGCGGTGAACCCGGTTCGGTCCAGTTCAGAATAGGGTCGTCTTCTTCCTTCGGATGAGAGCACTGTTCACTCGCCAGAAAATCGAGCAGTGCCGAAGAAGATGAAAAGTCTCTGGCCAAGGAATTTTAGGCAATGTATTACCACCATTAAGGCGCCAATCGGATGGCCAAAAAGTCCCTGAGCTTCCTATATAAAGAGCCCCTCCTCATTCATCCTCCTCACACGTGAAAACTCCACACTCTCCCTACTGTTCCATTTTTCGGTGAATCTTGAACCAGAGCTTTGAATTGGGCATTTTTCTAAGCCAAAGAAGGTGTGGTTGGGTTATTTAGATTTTGGGAGAAGTCAGTTATACGATTGTAGTCTCCATTTGCTCTAAGAATCACCGGAGAAACGCCAACGTGATAGAATAGTGAAGCAACTCCGACGGATCGAAGCTGTCCTATTTCAGCCGAGCTGAAAATGGCCAATTCGAGCCCTTCTCAGGCCAAACCAAGCCCTTCCAATACTTCCACAACCCTCCTACAACTGAATTAGAGCGGAAATGTAAGCCAATTTGGCTCCTCATTATAAATTCAAATCAGTGCTAGAGAGAGAACCAGAGGATCTTTACTGACCAAATTCTCCCTCAATTCGACATGAATTGAGGTGATTCTTGATCCTAGGAGAAACCTCAGGACAAGAGCTATATGACTAGATTGAAAACTCGGACCGCCGCATCCCCGACGGTAAACTTTTGAAGCTTTCTATCTCTCTACATTTAGTTTTCCAGTGAAGCTCCGTTTGAGCTCGTTCTAGCATCAATTCTTGTGATTCAAAGTGCAATTGAATCGTATGGATGGGTAGGAACTTCAATCTACCTTCAATTTAAACAATTAACCTCATTTGATCGGTCAATTTGATGAAATCAAATTCTGCCAAGCTAAAAGGTTGAAATTGGGGGAAATTTTGGGAATTTCAAAAATTCGAGGGACTAAAGTACTATTTCCTAAAATTGAGGGTCAATTAGGCATGTAAAAGATGTTGGAGGACTAATTGGTCCATTTTTGGGGTGAAATTTACCATTTTTGTAAAGTAGTGGTAAAATGGTAAATTTGGAAAAATTGGGGACCAAATTGGAAATTTGGGAAACTTGAACCTCTTGTTGTGATTTTTAATAAATTGAGGTCGTAAGGTGAATTTTAGAAGTTTCAGGACTTTGGGAAAAAATCAGCATTAGGGACCTAAAGTTAAAGAAAAAGAACTTTAGGAACCTAATTGTAAATAATTGAGAAGTTTGGATATATTATTTATTCATTATGAATGGAGGCCATCAAGCCAATGGATAATGAACAAGGATGTTCATATCGTGTAGGAACACGAAGTACCGGGAATGTCAGTCAAGACAAGCTTGCGTAGAGGCAAAAAGCTGGTTGGAGGAATTCACTACATTCATGAGTGAGTAGAAATTTTCACATCATACCTGTTTGAGATGATGAGCACCTCGGAAATGAAAACTCACTACTAAGTGGAATTTTAAACATCACACCTCGGTGGAGTGATGTGGAAATTACGTGGAAAAACTAATTAACGATTGTAAGTAGATCATATTCGGTTGGTATGATGAACTTCTTGGAAGGAA
Source organism: Trapa incisa (assembly GCA_030064435.1). Taxonomy (NCBI): domain Eukaryota; kingdom Viridiplantae; phylum Streptophyta; class Magnoliopsida; order Myrtales; family Lythraceae; genus Trapa; species Trapa incisa. The sequence continues at coordinate 20,960,294 of CM057776.1, read as the reverse complement.
GTAGAAAACCCATTTCAATTATGAGCAGTGATGTCCTCACACCCAGTTGGTGGGATGGACAGATGAAAAGATTATTTTGTAGGAAGTGCTCTCCACTGACTATGTGCCACTGCTTAATCTTTTTGGGAGACTTTCTTGACGGGACCTCGAATAACTCAAATAGATCGAAGGCCTCGGTTTTTGAACTTGGGGGCTAATATGCCTGATTTTGAAAATCTCGAACAGTGGGCCCAAGGCCAGTTGACACAAGCAAGAGCTCGTAAACAAAAATGAGACTAAGCCATGAAAACTTTAAATGAATTATGTGTTTGTCCATGGTAACAAGACAGGATCGACATACTTGATGGATTGGTGGCAGTGCAACAAGATAGGTTGACGGACCAGTCAAGACAAACAACTGTAGGCCGAGTTGAGAGTCGGGGCCGTTGGACCAGTGACACCAAGGATTAAATGGCTTATGTGAAAAACTATTTTTTTGTGCATGCACTAAGGTATGGGACCTTCAACATGCCCAAGAGGGGTAGTGATACATCCTAGGGGCTACTAGACGACATGGTGGAGATAAGGGCATATTGTCGTGTGAGCAGTTAGGGAAGCTCGACGTTGCTTCATGCGTATGAGACCAGGGTGGGGTCGGGATGAGGTCTTTTCCTCATATGGACACGAAGTTTCTTTACAGGATTGAGGGTCGAATGTCGCGTACTTCCACTCATTCTCAGGGCAGAAGTTGATGGGATTCTATCTAAGTGGCCGGAAAAGTCGCTTCGATGCCACAAGTGGATGTAATGGACGTACTTCCCTACGAATGTGTGATCCCTTCATGATGAAGGGCGTGTGTTGATTGATAAATACATGTTTGTGGTTAATGATGAGAAATGGCTATGAAAACTGAGATTTTGAGTATTAAATATTTTAAAGAAAATAAGGAGTCTGGCACACTCCAATTCAAACTATTTTCTAAAAGTCAAATTTTAAAATACCTATTCACTGAGTTGTTGAACTCACCCCTCCCTTATTACCCTTTTCATGTAACCAAGGGAAAGTCTACCCAAAAACCTTAAGTTAACCACACCTGTAAGACAAGTATGTTAAGTTTAAATTTAATGCAGTTTTGATTAATGTTATTCCAGGAAAGATACAGGTTTAAAAGACGCCTTACTCCTCACGGTTTAAAAGAAGGGAAAAACCCTTAATAAACTGGGAGAGTGGCAGGTTGATCACGGGGATCTAACCAAACTGGGTCAGGGCGTGACAACTTCAGTGGTATTAGAACCTGTTTCCTCGAATATATTAACAAGACGAGAGAATATAGTAACTAATATGAATGATTTTAAAATTTTCAGAATGGCTCCCAAGAAAGGAACCAAGAGAACTAGAGTCGTAGTCTTCAACACTGCCCAACCACCCCTACCTATGGAAACTCCCCAAGGAGCCCAAACAAATCCACCTAGACTTAGTTCGGAACACCAAAGATTGTATGAGGAGTTCACCCATGTATTTGGGCAACCTAACCTTGTCCCTAAGGCAAGTACCAACTCTCGGGTCAAACTAGAGGAAATTCAATCCCATCCTCCTCATGTTAACCATTCCCCTCTAGTAGAGATTCCCTGAAATCTCAAGACTCTCCATCAAATGGGTGTAAGCCTTTCCTCGGAGAGAAAGATGCTGTTGCCGCCATGGATTGGCTGGCAAATGCTAAGAATCTGATGGAAATAGTCAGGATACCACCGAAGGACATGGTGATTCTGACAGAGTTCTTCCTGCAAGGAAGTGCTAAATGGTGGTGGGACAATGTCCGAAACTTGCATACCTCCACCCCCACCTGGGAGCAATTTGAGGAGAGGTATGCAAAGGAGTACCTGGCTCCTCATTTGATTAATGAGAAGAAGCAAGAGTTTATCCAACTTCGGCAAGGGCTTAACTCCTTATCGGAGTACAAAACAAAATTCAATGAGTTAAGACCCCTTGCTCCTGACCTAGCTAGACCAACAGATATATGCCAGTGGTTCATGGACGATCTCAATATGGACATACAAGATCGTATGGGAGTACTAGGATGCCCCACGGACCTGGCGACGGTAATCAGTATGGTTCATGAGTGTGAGCGACTGGTGCAGACCCGATGCCGTTGGATGGAGTAGACGATCCGAAAGTAGAATGAGGGTCAAAACCATTAGGGAGGACGAAAGGATCATTATGGTACAAAATGGGTAAATAGAATGGCATTTCAAAGGAGAAAGGACATTCCACCACCTTCCAGGGAGTAGTCACCACATTGCCCCAAGGTAACCCTCGCTGTCCAAGGTGTCAAAGGAACCACGAGGGAGCATGCTTGACCTGCTTTGCATGCGGACAAGTGGGGCACTTTGTAAAGGAATGCCCCACTCTTAGGGAAAACAAGTAGAGCAATACACTTGGACCACCTCAAGAGAACCCCAGACCAGATGCTATAGCACGAGTACCAGCTAGGGTATACAACCTCACCAAGGAAGAGGCTAGAAAAGACCCTAGCATTGTAGTGGGTACATCCCAAAACCCTCCCAACTAGTTCAAGAGAAACTTGTAATTGAAATTTTTATTCAATAAAGAAAAGCCTTTCCTCTGAAAATATACATTTCTTCAAATCAGGGTATGTGCAATTATGGGGACAACAAGTCTATGCCCTCTTCGACTTAAGAGCTGAGAGATCCTTCATCATAGAGGATTTAATTCCAATCTTACCCTTAGAACTTACTCCTCTAGAACAAAGTCTCAACATCCTAACACCCTTAGGAGAAGGGCTAAATAGGAACAAGCAATTAAAAGGATGTGAGATAAAGATTGGTGCAATCAAACTTGAAGTAAATTTGATTCCATTGCCCCTAAAGGAGGTAGAAGTAGTCCTTAGGATGGATTGGTTAAGGAACCATCAAGCCAGGATGAACTGTGGAAAGAAGGCAGTGACCTTCCACACTACCGAGACAAACAAATTAAAATTTGAAGGAGATAGAAGAAGGGATGAAGTACTATTAGTGTCCCATATGAAGGCTTAGAAGATGATACAGAAAGGTTGTACGACCTTCCTAGCCATGGTCATCAATGAAGAATCTAAAGAAAAGAGACTCGAAGACATTCATGTGGTTAAGCACTATCCAGAAGTATTTTAGAAGAACTACCTAGACTACCTCCAAGTCAGCAAGTAGAGTTCACCATAGAAATCATCCCAGGAACAAAGCTCGTATCCTAAGCCCCATATTGCATGGCTCCATCGAAACTGAAGGAATTGAAAGAGCAATTTGATGAATTATTGGAGAAGGATTTGATATGTCCTAGCCAGTCTACGTGGGGTGCACCCATCCTATTCGTGAAGAAACAGGATGGAAGTATGAGATTGTGCATAGACTATAGAAAGTTAAACCAGATCACCATCAAGAACAAATACCCACTTACACGGATTGATGACCTATTCGATCAATTAAAAGGAGCCGCTAACTTCTCAAAAATAGACCTTCGGTCGGGCTACCATCAACTCAGAATCCGAGAGAAGGACACTCCTAAGATGGAATTCCGATCCCGATATGGACATTACAAGTTTAGAATGATGTTATTTGAATTGACAAATGCCCTTATAGCTTTCATGGACTTAATGAAAAAAGTGTTCCAATCACACTTGGACAGGTTCATGATAGTATTCATAGATGATATTCTTATATACTCACAAACTAGATTGGAGTAGGAAGAACACCTGGCAATCACCTTAGAGATATTGAGGGAAAATCACTTATATGCAAAATTCTCCAAGTGTGAGTTTTAGCTACAAGAGGTAGGATTCTTAGGACGAATAGTGTCCAAAGATGGAGTTAAGGTGGACCCAACAAAGGTATAAGCTATATCATATTGGAAGACACCCATGAATCTTTCAGAGATACGGAGTTTCTTAGGTCTGGCAGGATACTATAGATGGTTCGTGCAAGACTTTTCTAAGATAGCGACCCCTCTAGCTTGGCTCACTAGGAAAGGAGTTGGGTATAAGTGGGATGAAAGTTGTGAGAAGTCTTTCTCAGAATTGAAGACTCAATTGACAACCACACTAGTACTCTCCCTACCTGACACTAGTGTGGGAGAGTACATCATCTATAGTGATGCATCCGGACAAGGACTCAGATATTTATTGATGCAACAAGGGAAGGTTATTGATTATGCCTCGCAACAACTTAATGTACATGAGAGAAACTACCCAACCCACGATCTGGAATTAGCTACGATAGTGTTTGCCTTAAAAATTTGGTGACACTACCTCTACGAGGTTAAGTGTAGGATATACACTGATCACAAGAGTCTTAAGTATTTATTGACTTAGAAAGAGTTAAATCTCCACCAGAGGAGATGGCTGGAATTGGTGAAGGATTACAACCTTGTGATAAAATATCACCCCAGAAAGGCGAATGTGGTGGCAGATGCCTTAAGTCACAAATATCAAACCGAGGCGGCACAAATAAAGACGAGCTACATACCCTTATTGCAACATCTGGAAAGAATGGAGGTGGATCTGAGGATGGACAAACAGGAGAAGTGCTTGTTAGCTAATGTGGTGATAAGGCCCAGTCTAACCGAGCAGATTAAGGCTCAACAAAAGGATGATAAAGAACTCTAACCTTATTTGGACACAGTTAATAGAGTAATGAAATCAGACTATGACCTATGAAGTGGTGGAGTGCTAACCTACAAGGGTAGGGTTTGTGTAACTCAAGATAAGGAGTTGAAGAGGTTAATTCTAAAAGAGGCACACGATTCGGTGTATGCAATGCATTCGGGTAGTATTAAGATTTACCACACCCTAAAACAAGGATATTAGTGAAAGAGAATGAAGAGGGATATTGCGGAATACGTAGACTGATGATTGTCCTATCAATAGATAAAGGCGGAGCATTAGAAACCAGCAAGACTGCTCCAACCCTTGCCAATCCCAGAATAAAAATGGAAGCACATTACCATGGACTTTGTTACAGGACTACCTGTGACGAGGAAGGGTCGAGATGCTATTTGGGTCATCGTGGATAGATTGACCAAATCCGCTCATTTTCTCCCTATAAGACTTCATGGCATCCCGGTGAGTATAGTATTAGATAGAGACCCAAGATTTGCATCAAGGTTCTGGCCAAGCATACAAAATGCCATGAAAACCAAGCTCCACATGAGCATGATGTTTCATCCACATATTGATGGACAATCTGAGCAAACTATTCAAACCTTGGAGAATAGGCTAAGAGCATGTGTACTCACCATGAACAAAGGTTGGGAGGAATACTTGTGCCTAATGAAATTTGCTTACAATAATAGCTATTAGGTCAGTATTCAAATGGCTCCCTCTTAAGCCCTTTATGGACGACCATGTTGTACCCCTCTATTTTGGGAAGAAGTGAGGGAAAGGAAGTTGGAAAGGGTAGAGCTAATCGAGGATGCCACAGAGAAAATAAAATTAATAAGGAGTCACCTTAAGACCGCTCAGGACATGCAAAAGAGTTATGCAGATCATAGAAGAAAAGATCTGAAGTTTGATGTGGTAGATTAATTGTTTCTTAAGGTATCCCCATGGAGGGGAATACTTAGGTTTCAACAACGGGAAAAGTTGAAACCAAGGTATAATAGTCCATATCCCATCATTCAAAGGATAGGACCGGTGGCCTATAAATTGGAACTACCTACAAACTTGCAGAGAATACACAATGTATTCAAAATCTATGTACATCGGAAGTACCGGCATGATTCTAGCCATGTATTAGACCGACCTCCACCAAAGCTGGAAGAGAACTTGACCTATCAAACAGAACTAGTACAAATCATTGACCGAAGGGATAAGAACTTAAGGAATAAGAGAATTCCTATGGTCAAAGATCTATGGCAAAAGGGACTCATGCAAGAAGAGACATGGGAAACTGAAAGTGTAATGAGGGAAGGTTACCATCAATTATTAAACATGCAACTGTTTTGGGGGACAAAACCCCTAAAAGGAGGGGAGAGTTGTAAACCCCATCCTTTGATAATAAGAAAACTGAGAAAATAACAGGTCATTTTCAAAGAGAAAACCGAGCCAATTTATAAACTAAAACTGATAGAGAAAGGACAAACCAGGAAAATTATGGATCCTGAGTGACCTAAAGAGTCACAAAAGTCATGATAAAGGACTTTAGGGTGAATTGGAGGTGAAAAACAAACCGGTTGAGGTGAACCGAATTGAACTAGTTTGAACCACTATTTAACCAATTTCTAAATTTATTTTTCTAGGTGGCTTAGAAAATTCAAATTGAAGAATTGAGGCCACCATTTGATAGAGAATGAATTTAGATGAATTTTAAAATTTTTAATTTTGAAAAAATTGGTCAAATCGGGCCTGAACCAACCGGTTTAAGCGTTGAACCTGATTTGGACCAGTCTCGTCCGGTTCAAAACAGTGCCGTCTTCTTCATTTAGATGACAACACTATTCACTCGCCAGAAAAATCGAGCAACACCGAGAAGATGAATAGTCTTCGGCCAGGGAGTTTTAGGCAATGAATGACTACCATTAAGGCACCAATCGAACGGCCAAGACGTCCCCGAGCTTCCTATTTAAAGAGCCCCTCCTCATTCATAGTCCTCACACCTTAAAACTTCACTCTCTCCCTACTGCTCCATTTTCCGGTGAATCTCGAACTAGAGCTTTGACCTGGGCATTTTTTTTAGCCAAAGAAGGAGTGTTTGAGTTTTTTAGATTTGGGAAGAAGTCACGACTGTAATCTCCATTTGCTATGAGAATCGCCCAAGAAATGTCGGCGTGATAGAACAATGAAGCACCTCCAGCGGACCGAAGTTGCCCCATTTCGGTCTAGCTAAAAACGGCCAATTTGACCCCTTCTTAGGCCAAACCAAGCCCTACCGACACTTCCACAGCTCTCCTACAACTGAATTAGAGTGAAAAGGTAAGCCAATTTGGTTACTCACTGTAAATTTCGATCGATGCTAGAGAGAGAACGGACAAATCTTTACACACCAAATTCTCCCTCCATTTAACATGAATTGAGGTGATTCTTGATCCTAGGAGAAACATTAGGATCTGCCCAGCTTGAAAACTCAGACCGCCACGCCCTCGACGGTAAACTTTCGAATATCTCTCTATACGTTCAGTTTTCCGGTGAAGCTCCATTTGAGCTGGTTCCGGCATCAATTATTGCGATTCAAAGTGCAATTGAATCGTATGGATCGGTAGAAACATAAATCTACCTTCAATTTCAACAATTAACCTTGTTTGATCAGTCAATTTGATAAAATCAAATTCTGTCAAGTTGAAAGGTTGAAATTGGGGGAAAATTGGGGAAATTTTGGGAATTTCAAAAATTCGAGGGACTAAAAAGCAATTTCCTAAAATTGTGGGTCAATTGGGCATGGAAAAAATATTGGAGGTCTAATTGGTCAATTATTGGAATTTTTGGGGTGAAATTTACCATTTTTGTAAAGTAGGGGCAAAATGGTAAATTTGGAAAAATTGGGGACCAAATTGGGAATTTGGGAAACTTGAACCCCTTGTTGTGATTTTTAATAAATTGTGGTATGAAGGTGAATTTTAGAAGTTTTGAGACTTAATTTGGGGGAAAATCGGCATTAAGGACCTAAAGTTAAAGAAAAAGAACTTTAGGGACCTAATTGTAAATAATTAAAAAGTTTGGGTATATTATTCATTTGTTATGAATGAAGGCCATCAAGCCAAAAGATAATGAAAAAGGACATTCATATTGTGTAGGAACACAAAGTACTAGGAATACCAACCAAGACAAGCTCACATAGAGGCAAAAAGCTAGTTGAGAGGAATTTATTGCATTCATTGCTGAGTGGGAATTTTCACATCATACCCGGTTAGCATGATGAGCACCTCGGAAATAAAAACTCACTGCTAAGTGAAATTTTAAAAATCACACCTGGATAGAGTAATGTGGAAATTACGCGGAAAAACTACTTAACGGTTGTAAGTAGATCATACTCGCTTGGTATGATGAACTTACTAAAAGGAAGTACAAAATCCATTCATCAGTTATGAGCGAAGATGTACTCACACCCGGTTGGTGGGATGGACAGATGAAAAGATTATTTTGTTGGAAGTGATATCCCCTAACTATGTGCCACTGCTTAATCTTTTTGGGAGACCTTCCTGATGGGAGCTCGAATAGCTCAAATAGGTCGGAGGCCTCAGTTTTGGAACTTGGGGGCTAATGTACCCAATTTTGAAAATCTTGTATAGTGGGCCCAAGGCCAATTGGCATGAGCAAGAGCTCATAAACAAACATGAGACTAAGCCATGAAAACTTTAAATAAATTATGTGTTTGGCCATGGTACCAAGACAAGACCAACATACTCGATGGACTGGTAGCAGTGCGACAAGACAACTCGATGGACCAGTCGAGATAAACAATTGCAGGTGGGGTTAAGAGTCAGGGTTGTTGGACCCGTGGCACCAAAGATTAAATGGCTTAGAGGAAAACTATTATTTTGTGCATGCACTAAGGTGCGGGACCTTCAAGACGCCCAAGAGGGGTAGTGATGTGTCCTAGGGGCTACTGGATGACATGGTGGAGATAAGGGCAGATTGTCGTGCCAGTAGTCAGGGAAGCTCAACGTAGCTTAATGCACATGAGACTAAGGTGGAGTCGAGATGAGGTCTCTATCCTCATACGAACACATAGTTTCTTTACAGGATTGAGGGTCGGATGTCACGTACATCCACTTATTCTCATGGTAGAAGTGGATGGGTTTCTATCTAGGTGGCCAATAAAGTCGCTCCAACGCCACAAGCGGGTGCAGTGGACGTGTTGCCATGCGAATATGTGATCCCTTCATGATGAAGGGCGTGTGTTGGTTGATAAACACACCATTTGTGGATAATGGTGTGAAATGGCTATGAAAATCGAGATTTTGAGCATGAAATGTTTTAAAGAAAATAAGGAGTCTGGCACACTCCAATTTAAATTATTTTCTAAAAGTCAAATTTTAAAACACCCATTCACCGAGTCGTTGAACTCACCCCCTCCCTTATACTCCTTTTTAGATAACTAAGGGAAAGCCTACCCAAAGACCTCAAGTTAACCACACCTATAACACATGTATGTTAAGTTTAAATTTCAAACAGTTTTTATTAATGTTATTCCATGAAAGGTACAAGTTTAAAGGACGCCTTACTCCTTACGATTTAAAAAAAGGGGAAAACCCCTTAATATATGTGGAGAGTGGCAGGTTGATCATGGGGATTTGACCAAACTGGGTTAGGACGTGACATGGGTTGTGTCCCACGTATCACTTCTATAGTGAATTCTAACTAACAATCTGGGGGTAGTCCTGACAATTCCTTAAGAAATACTTCAATGTAGTGTTTAACTACTAGAATTTTCTCTAGTCCCTTCTTCTCTTGTCCGGCATTCGTAATCATGGCAAGGAATGACCTACCTCCTTTTTGTAGCATGCGTTGAGCCTTCACACATGATACCAAGTGTATCCCTTCCTTCTTCCTATCCCCTTCAAATACTACCATTGCACCTTTGGGGCGTGGAATGTTATCCTCTCGTTCGGACAATCTACCCTTGCCTGATGTGTGGATAGCCAATACATTCCCAAAATCATTTCCACTTCACTTAAGGATACTGGAATTAAATCAGCCTCCAAGTTCGTCCCCATGATTTTTACCTTGCATTCTTTTAGACGCTTGTCCCTAGCTAGTTCCTCTCCTAAGGGTGTGAGGATGTTTAGACTTAACTCAAGAGGCGTAAGTTCTAAAGGAAGAACTGAGGCCAAGTTTTCTTTGACGAAGGACTGTTCTACTCCAGAGTCAAAGAGAGCATACATTTTCCTTTCAAATAATTGCACGTACCCTAGATTATCGTCATATAAGATAGCTATAAACCTCATCCCTTTAAAACAAGGAAACAAAGGAAAGAATCCAGTCAACCCGAATGAGAAAAACTGAATCATTTCTCAAACCCGTTCATCAGGAAACGGGCAATTTGGGAATTTACCATTCCCGAGTGACCCAAAGGGTTTAGATAACCTTCGAAAAAGATCTTAGGATGATTTGGGAGAGAATATTAGACTAGTTCAGGAGAATCGAATCCGAACTAGACTAAACTGGTTTATGAACAGAGTTGATTCATGAACCAAAACCGATAGAGAAAGGGAAAACCGGGAAATTTATGGATTTCGAGTGACCTAAGGAGACCCAAAAGTCATGAAAAATGACTTTAGGATGAATTGGAGATGAAAACCAAACCGGTTCAAGTGAACCGGATCCGAATCGATTTGAACCACTATTGAACCGGATATTAAATTCATTTTTCTAGGTGGCTTAAAAAATTCAAATTTGAGATTTGAGGCCACCATTGGATAGAAAATGAATTTATAAATTTTTAGATTTGAAAATTTTGATTGAATTGGGGGTGAACCGACCAATTTAAGCTTTGAACCCGGTTCAGACTGGTCTAGTCCGGTTCGGAACAGTGTCGTCTTCTTCCTTTAGATGACAGCCCTGCTCACTCGCCGAAAAATCACGCAGTGCTGACAAAATTGAAAAGTCTCTGACCAGGGAATTTTAGGAAATGAATGACTTCTATTAAAGCGCCAATTGAACGGCCAAGAAGTCCCCGAGCTTCTTATATAAAGAGCCCCTCCACATTCATACTCTCCACACCTGAAAACTCCATTCCCTCTCAATTGCTCCATTTTTCGATGAAGCTCGAACCATAGCTTCGAACTAGGCACTTTTCTAAGCCAAACAAGGTGAGTTCGGATTCTTTAGAACCAAGGAGAAGTCAGTTATACGCTTGTAGTCTCCATTTACTCTAAGGGTCGCCGGAGAAGTGCCAACGTGATCGAACAGTGAAGTAGCTCCGACGGACCGAAGCTACCCTATTTCGGTCGAGCTAAAATCGGCTAATTCAAGCCCTTCTCAGGCCAAACCAAGCCCTTCCATCACCTCCATAGTCCTTTTACATCTGAATTAGAGTTGAAAGGTAAGCCAATTTGGCTCCCCTCTGCAATTTCTAACCGGTGCTAGTGGGAGAACCGGTAGAACTTTGATAATAAAATTCTCACTCAATTTGGCATCAATTGATGCAATTCATGATACTAGGAGAAACCTCAGTACAAGAGCTATTTTCCTAAATCGAAAGCTCGGACCGCTAGGGCCCCGACAGTGAGCTTTCGAAGCTTTCTCTCTCTAAATCCAATTTTCCAACAAAGCTTCGTTTGAGCTCTTTCTGGCACCAAATCGTGTGATTCAAAATGCAATTGAATCATATGAAGGAGTAGAAAATCTAATCTAGCTTCAATTTCAATAATTAAACTCATTTGGTTGGTCAATTTGATTAAATCAAATTTGGCATTGTTAGGATGTTGAAATTGGGGAATTTCGAAAATTTGAGGTACTAAAGTGAAATTTTATAAAATTGAGGATCAATTGGGCATAATAAAGATGTTGGAGGACCAATTGGGAAATTTTGAAATTTTTGGGGCAAAACTTACCATTTCTGTAAAGTATGGGCAAAATGGTAATTTTGGAAAAGTTGGGGACCAAATTGGAAATTTGGGAAATTGGGGCCCTTATTGTGAAATTGAATAAATTGAGGTCCAAAGGTGAATTTTAAAAGTTTTGGGATTCAATTTGAGAAAAAACTAGCATTAGAGACTTAAAGTTAAAGAAAAATAACCTTAGGGACCTAATTGCAAATAAATTAAAAGTTTGGTTTCTCATTCATTTGTAACGAACGAAGGCTATTAGGTCGGGGGATAATGAAGTAAGATGTTCATATCGTATAGGAACATGAAGTACCAGGAACGCCAGTAAGGACAAGCTCACGTGAATACAAAGAACTAGTTAAGAGGAATTCACTGGATTAACGGGTGACTGAACTTACTAACGTCATACCTAGTTGGGATGATGAGCACAATTTAAAGTTAAAAACCACTTATCGGTTGTGAGTGGGATTTTTTATATCATACCCGGTTGGGATGATAAGTACCTCAGAAATAAAAACTCATTGCTAAGGGGAGTTTTAAACATCACACCTAAGAGGAGTGATGTGAAAATCACGCGGAAAAACTACTTACTGGTGTAAGTAGATCATACCCGATTGGTATGATGAAACTTCCTCGAAGGAAGTGGAAAACCCATGCATCGGTTATGAGCAGAGATGTCCTCATACTTGATTGGTATGATGGACAGTTGAAAAATATATTTTGTTGGAAGTGCTCTCCCCTGACTGTGTGCCACTGCTTAAACATTTTGGGAGACCTTCTTTACAGGAGCTCAAATAGCTCTATTAGGCCGGAGGCCTCAATTTTGGAACTTGGGGGCTAATATGCCCAATTTGAAAATCTCAAATAGTGGGCCCTAGGCTAGTTGGCATGAGTAGGAGCTCATAAACAAACATGAATCTGAGCCATAAAACTTAAATAAATGAATTGATTGGTCATGGTACCAAGACATGATCGACATACTCGATAGATTGGTGGTAGTGTGACATGATAGGTCGACGAACTAGTCCAAACAAACAACTACAAGTCGAGTTAAGGGTTGGGGTCATTAGACTAGTGGCACCAAAGATTAAATGGCTTTTGAGGAAAACTTTGTTTGTGCATACACTTGAGGTATGGGACCATTAAGATGCCCAAGAGGGGTAGTGATGCATCCTAAGGGCTGTTGGATGACATGGTGGCGATAAGGGAAAAGAGAAGCTATTGGGTTTATGTTTCTCGTCATACCAGTTAGTCATGGAGTTATGTGTTTGTACTCTATGGAGTTATGTGTTTGTACTCCACGGAATTCTGTGTTTATACTCCATAAAGTTTCTGTGTTTGGACTCCGTAAAGCTGCTGTGATTGGGACTTCCTAAAGCTTTTGTGTTTGAGTTTCATGTGCACGAGACCGAGATATGGTCTCTATCCTCATACATACACAAAGTTTTAATCATGTGTGTTCCCTTCATGATGAAGAGTGTGTTTTAGTTGATAAACACACCGATTATGGTTGAGGAAGGAGTAATGGCAATCAAACTAAGATTTTGAAAATGAGAAATTTTAAACTAAGGAGTTTGGCACACTCCAATTTAAATATTTTCCCCTAAAAGTCAAACTTTAAACACCCATTCACTAAGTCATTGAACTCACCCCCTCCCTTTTATCCCTTTTCAGGTAACCAAGAGAAACCTACCCAAAGAACTCCTATTAGTCACACCTGCAAGACAGGTATGTAAATTAAAATTTTTATGCAGTTTTGATGGGTGTATTCCATCAAAGGTACATGTTTAAAGGACATCTTACTCCTCCTGAGTTTAAAAGAGGGGAAAACCCTTAGTAAACCGAGAAGAGTGGCGGGTTGCTCACTGGGATCTAACCAAACCGGATCGAGACGTGACAATAGCCCTCTTCCCTATTACGAAGGTTGAAATTTACTGCTTATCAACTGTTGTATTCTCGAGTTATTGTTAAACCAAGTTTGGGGCACCATGATTTAAAGAAAAGTTTCAAATTTTCACTTAAAAACAGAGAAGTGTTTATGTTCTGAGCCTTAGTCATGTTAGTTTTACTTTGGTGAAGGATCACACCACTGTAACATTGAGGGGATTGGCGAGTTTGCACGGGACCGCCGACCAAGGAATCAGGTTGGGGCATGACACCATTGATCTCTCAATGCTCCCCATGCTGCATTAAATTTTAGGGGAGACCCCATCCAAGAAGCACTTGCATATATCTCATAGACTAGCGAAGTCTGGTGCAAACAACCTCAAGGCATTAAACCGGTTCTTGTACTCGGTGATTGACCTAGTGCCATGTCACAACAACAAGAACTCTTGCTTATTCTCGTTTATTAGATATGCATACATGTACTCCTGCTTAAAGCGATCCTCAAACTCAGTCCATGTTGGAGTAGAAGGGGTTGTGGCTCGAATATTTAACCACCACTGGTCCACATTGTCCTTCATGAAGAACTCCACCATGGTTACCCATTCGGAAGTAGGGGCCTTGACTATGTCCAACATCCTCTTAGTGTTTATGAGCCAATCCATGACTACCACAATATCCTTATCCCCAAGGAATTGCTTTTACCCTACTTGTCTTAATGCCTTCAAGTTCCTTAGTATATCAAAATCCCAAGTCTCCCTAGGAGGTAAGGGTGCCTCATGTGGCAGGGCCTCTTCAGGCACACTTGCTACAATAGGTTCAGCCAGGAGAAAGGCTCTTGAGGCTTCGAGATTTATTGCTAGCCCCTCATGAGGTGTACATAAGCACTTATGAGTTCCGGGGCTATGGCTTGAGCCTAAGGGCCTACAATGGTTGTCCTCCTAATTCCACTTTTAGCATCCCTCCGTGTCGGTCCTCCGACCAATTCCATATTATGTTCCTCCAGGAGTTCCTAATTTTCATAAGACGATTCTACACACAGCCTCCTAGGATCCATATCTACAAATATTATCCCATCATCAATGTTTATTTGGTATTTATTTTATCATTATTATCGAATATTGGAAAATAGAATCCACTTCTAGTAAATTATATTAAGAATATATATATATAGTGTATATTTGCACTATTTACAAATATACCCCAAACTTATTAATATTTCACACTCCCCCTCTAGATGGAAGATAGATATCTACCATTTCAATATTATTACAAATATTATCACATTCTCAAGAACCTAAACCTTTAGTTAAAAAATTTGCTAGTTGTCTTCATATATTGCACTTCCACAATCTTCATATCAACTTTTTCTTTGATGAAAAATCAATCAATTTTCATGTGTTTAGTCCTATCATGTTGAACTAGATTGTTGGTAATATTTATAGATGACTTGTTATCACACCACAACTTCATAGGTTCTTCTATAAAGAGGCGAAACTCCATTAGTAAGCTTCTTATCCAAATTATCTCACAAACAGTTTGAGTCATTGATCTGTACTTCGCTTCTACTGATGATAGGTCGACTACTTCTTGTTTCTTACCCCTAATACAAGATTACCTCTAACAAACATACAATAGCCAGACGTAGATCTCCTATCATCCACACACTAGCCCAATCTAAATCACAAAAGCATTCCACTCTGGTGTGACTCCGAGGCTTAAACCAAAGTCCCTTACCCGGACTCCTTTTTAAATATCTCAATATCCTCATGGTAGCATCCCAATGATTTGTCATGGTATCGTGCATATATATGCTCACAATATTGACTGCATATGTGATATCAGGTCTTGTATGACATAAATAGATCAATCGTCCCACAATTCTCTGATATCATTCTTTACACTAGGTCACCTGACTGAACACATAACTTATGATTCGGTTCTATTGGTGTCGAAGCAGTTCGACAGCTTAACATCTCTATCTCAGTGAGTAAATCAAATGTATACTTTCTCTGAAAAAGTACTATGTCTTTCCTAGATCTTGCAATCTCAATACTGAGAAAATATTTTAGAGGACCCAAGTCTTTTACCTCAAATTATTTACTTAGTTATTTTTTCAACTGCAATATCTCAACATCATCATCCCCATTGATGATGATATCATCCACATATACTGAAAGAATAGTAACTTGACCATTAGAGTGTCGATAGAAAACTGTATGGTCTTCGTTACACTACTGATAACTCATTTTGACCATTGCACATTGAAATTGATCAAACCATACTCTTGGTGATTGTTTGAGTCCATACAAAGATTTCTTCTATCTACATACTTTTCCCACCGTCTTTATTATACCAAATCTAAGTGGAATCTCCATATATACTTCCTCTTGTAGGTCTCCATGCAAAAATGTATTTTTACATCTATTTGATATAATGTCCACCAAAAATTAGCAGCACATGAGATAAGCATTCTGACATTGCTCATCTTAGCTACTCATGCAAAAGTCTCATCATAGTCTATTCCATATGTTTGACTATAACTTTTTGCCACTAACCTTGCTTTGTATCTAACAACTTCTCCTTCGAAATTTTGTTTCATATTGAATCCTCACTGACATCCTACAGCTTTTTTCCATTCGGAAGTTGATCAAGTTCTCACGTTTTATTCTTCTCTAGTGCTTTCATCTCCTCATGCATTGCTCCAAGCCACTTCGGATCTCGTTTAGCTTCTTGCCAATTATTTGATATGTGTACTGACTGGAATGATGCAATAAATGACTTGTATGCAGGTGGAACATATGCATATGAAACATAATTAGATATATCATTCTCAAAACCATATCTAATTGGAGGTTTCCCTACATTAGCTCTACGTTCTCCATTAATGGCAATAGGTAAGGAATCATTATCATCCAATGATATGGATGAACCATTAAAAGGTTGTATAGAGTCATTACATTTTGGTGACATTGATGAACCGTTAGAGGGTTGTTTAATGCTTGGGATTATCTCACCATCACCTAACTCATCTTTCTCCCCGTTAGCACCGTCCTTATTTCTCCTGCTATATACCTTCAATTGAGGCTCATCCTTTTTTCCATCTTTATTACTCCAAATTATAGAACACGGATTCACTCCTATACTAATATTTCCAGCACATTTATCATTGACAATTTCTTCATTTGTTTGTCGTATATCAGGAATTGACAAGTCTTGTAATACGGATGCAGACTGCATTAATTCCTTATGAAATGGTTCATTCTCACGAAAAGTCACATCCATACTCACAAAAAGTTTTTTATCACTTGGACTCCAACACTTTATCCCTTTTGAGTACTGGAATAACCCACATAAATATATTTCAATGCACGAGGATCGAGCTTGCTTACTGAAGAACGATGATCTCTCACAAAACATATACATCCAAACACACGATGATGGACTATGTATGTGTTTTTTCCCATCAATACTTCACAAGGTGATCTAAAGTTCAACACTTGCGAGGGCATTCGATTAATCAAATAAGCTACTATCAGTAAAGCTTCATTCCATAAATACTTTGGTACACATTCATCTTGAAGAGAAAAGAACGAGCAAATTCCAACAGATAACGATTTTTCCCCTCTACAACACCATTTTGTTGGAGGGGGGGGGGGGGGGGGGGGGGGGGTATCTGGACATGTAGTCTAATGAATAATTCCCTTACTAGATAGATAAGACAAAAATTCTCGATTCACATACTCAGTGCCATTATCTATTCTAAGAGTACAAACTTTGGCATTAAATTGAGTTTGAACAAGAGCTAGAAAATCCATGAAACATAATAGTGCTTCTCCTTTGTGATTCATCAAATATAACCATGTCATTCGAGAGTGACAATGAATAAAGGTGATAAACCATCTGAATCTACTAGTAGAGGTAATCGGACATGGCTCCCAAACAACCGAGTGAATCAATAAAAATTGCTCCATACTTCTTAATCTAGTAGAATTATAATTTATTTTTGTGTGTTTTCCAAACTCACAAGCATCACAAACAAGTTTATTGCATTCTACTTTACTCATCAGCTCTGGTCTCAACCTTTTAAGACTCTCAAAAGATAGATGTCCCAACTGACAATTCTCTAACATTGCTTCATCTTCTTCTTTACTATTCACTACAACACTCAAACTTTTATCCATAACTCTTCTATTTAGATACCACAATCCTCCACGCTTACTGTCAGTTCCAAGTATCTTCTTAGTGTTTCTCTCTCGAAAGATACAAGTGTCCCCATAAAAAATTACTTGACAATTCAATTTCTTCACATTCAAAGCTGTCTCAGGCTCCCCCAATCCTTCAGATATGCTAAAACTTAAAAATACCAAAAAACCCTAGCTTTAATACCATATTGAATATTGGAAAATAGAATCTACTTCTAGTAAATTATATTAAGAATATATATATATATATAGTGTATATTTGTACTATTTACAAATATATCCATAACTTATTAATATTGCACAATTATATGCAAAGGCCTTATTAGTGATATTCCAGATTTCTTCAACCATCCCAAAACTCCTTTTTGTTCCCAAAATTTCCTTTTAAAAATATGGGCTCTCATACCACTAAAAGTTGTCACGCCCTGGCCCGATTTCCCGGGTCAGGTGAGCATGATTACAACCCACCACATCCTCCTAACACTACTAAGGTGGGTGGGTACCTTTACTGTAAACCCCGTCCTCTCCAACTAAGGAACCCGAAAAGGGAACTAAAATTTTTTAAGAGTAAACCAAGAAATTTAGTGAACCAAAAATGATAAATAAGGGTCGAAACTAGAAAGGATCCATGAAAAGATTTGAGGTGAAAATCGGACCGGTTTAAGGGGAACCAAACTCAAACCGGATTGAACCAAGTTAAACCATGAAGAACTAATTTAATAATTCATTTTTCTAGGTGGCTTAAAAATACCAATTGGGAAATTGAAGCCCCCATTAGATAGAAAATGAATTTAGAAATTTTTATTTTGGGAAAATTGGTCGAATCGAACCTGAACTGGTCAATTTTCATTTTCGGGTCACCGAACCCAATCGAACCGGACCGGTCAATGGACCGCTGCCAGGCTAGCGCCCAGCCAATAGGTGCCACCAATCAGTGTGCATCACATGGCAAAGCACACCCCATCAGCCACTCAATTAGCACCTAGAAGCGTTGGCTAATTAGAGGGGTGACACGTGTTATCAATCAACGATCAGATGAGAGAAATCCATGTCAATGACGACCGACCAATAAGAGAGTGACACGTGTCCCCGATCAACAATTAATGTTAGAAAGGCCCTATCAGCAAGGCTGACCAATGAGGAATTGACATGTGGCAAGGATGTCACGTTAGCATCCGACAAGGATGTTGTAGAAATGACCAACAAATCAAAGGTCGACATGTGACATACCATGTCAGATGGCTTCAACTAATCAGAGACTAATACGTGGTAGTGGCACTATGCATTAGGTGGGAAACGTGACTTATTAAATCAGCCAATCAGAGGATGCCATGTGTAGCCAATGGGAGGCTGCCATGTGTTCGGTCAACGGGTCAATGACTAACTAGGCTACTAAGTAGGAAGCCACATCAGCAAAACTAACCAATCACGAAGTGCTACGTGGTAAGTCCACACGTGCGAAGCTCGCAAGCGTGGAACAATATCGTCTCCTTCCTTCAGATGATAGCACTATTCATGGAAGGATTCTACCTTCCATTTCCAGCAAGTGAATATTCCCTTCGACAATGGTGATTTTCGGAGAGGATAGGCTTGACCAATTTGGAAACCAGTAGAGCCAAGGGTCCCCAAGCTCCCTATATAAAGAGCTCTCCTCTATTCATCCTCCTCATCCTTCAAACACTTGAAGAAGAAGAAGAAGAAGAAGTGCTCGATTTCCCGATGAAGCTCAAACTAGAGCTTTGACTTGGGCACTTCTCTGCACCTTAGAAGGCGAATTCGAGTCCTATAGATTTTAGAGGAAGTCAACTACCTAATGATGTCCTTCATTCAGCTTGAGGACCACCGGAGAAGCGTTGATGGGTCAAAACAGTGAAGCTGCTCCATAGGACTCAAAGCTGCCCTGTTCTGCCCAGTCCCAATTCGGCCATCCCCGACCTCCTGCGGGCGAACCAAGCTCTCCTCAAATCTCTCCATCCTACTCTTAACCTCCCGAATTACCCACGTAAGTCAATTCGACCTTCCCTCATTGGAATAGCATAGTTCTAGAGAGAGAAAATACTCGGTTTCACTAACCAAATTTCCATTGCTCAAGATGAGAATTGGAGCTTCTCTTGATCCTTGAAGGACCCCCTAGACAAGAGTTGTTATCTAAAATCAAGAGCTTCGACCGTTGTAGCTTTGTCGGTAAGCTTCCGAAGATTTCTCTCTTTACTTCTAATTTTCCAATGAAGCTCCATTTAAGCTTGTTTCGGACCCAAAAATGGTGATTCAAAGCTTGGTTAGATCATAAGGAAGTGAGGAAATCGATTAGCACCATGATAGGGAACAATTAACACAAATTGAAGGGTCAATTTGATAAAATCAACTTCGGGACAAAGGAAAGGATGAATTGGTAGAACTTTTTGGGGAAATTTTGGGAAATTCAAAAATTAAGGGATGTATGTGCATTTTTTCTAAAAATTGAAGGTCAATTGGCAACTTAGAGGAACTTGGAGGACCAATTAGTCATTTTTAGAAAGAAAAAAATGAGGCTAATTGGTCTTTTTTGGAGAAATTGGGGCCAATTGATCATTTTTTTGAAAAATTGGGAGCAATTGGTCATTTTTGGGAAAATTGGGGACCATTTGGAAATTTTGGAGAAGTTAAGTTCAAATTGGTAATTTTTGAAAAATTAAGACCCGAGAGGAATATTAGAAATCCTAGGGACTTAATTAAAAACTTATTTAAAAAATAGTTTTGATAGCTGGAAGTAGTTACTGATACTATAAGAAATAATTTGAGAATGTTAACCAACCAACACTTGGTCTAAAAAAATGGACCAATGCCAATGCTCATGGGTCAATGGCTCACTAGAGTAAAGCTACTCCCCCTTATACCACCGACAACCATTATAATATGACTCTACCTCTCTCTGTAGATGACCATGATATCACCTCATGTCTTATACTATACATGAATAAAATGCAAAGTTAGTGTCAAGTTCCACCAACAAAAACTAATCATTTTCATAGAAAGAAAATTCAGGCTCTGTCCACATCGCATTTAGACTCAACGTATCCTAGCACTGCCCACATCACATTTAAAAATTCTTTCATAATTCATAAAAAAATAGTCAAATATTCAACTATTTTATAACAATACACCAGACTTTGCTCTCCTTTTATATAGTCTAGACATTAGTTCGCTCTACCCTTTCTTTTAATATGTTTGGATCTAGGTTCCATTTTTTAAAAGTATTGCTTTCTCAAAATTTATTCGAGCCTTAGCTTAATTTCATTAAAATTGATTTGAGTTTCAACCCACTTTTCAAAATCTATTTGAGACATATCCCAAATGTGACCTCTATATTGAGTTCACATGCTTTCTTAAATGCTTTTATAAAACTATGCAACATAACATATTTTCTAATAACTATAAAGCACTAAAGTCAGTCCAATCGTATTCCACACAAGTAAATCTCACTCACCTGGGTTATGACCTTAGTCATGTGTCTTGTGTTTTCTAGAGAGTTCTTATCGTGTGTGGGGTTATGTTGACCAACAATGTGTGCCAAAGAATTATGTTCTCGGTAATGCCCTAATCCAATATTTCTAGTTGAACCAACATTACAACCATCGCACCCTCCCGACACTACAATAGTGGGATCCACACCACTATAGAACCGGTAGGTCGTAAGACACAAATTACACCTCATTTTAAATAAGAATTTAAAATATTTTCAAAATATTAGTATAAAAAATTTATCATTTCAATGTTCCCAACTCAAAAACATTTACTACTACTTGGAAGATTACAACAATTTTCATTCATAGACTTTCACCTAAAAAACTTTGTTTCCTTTTCGAGCTTTCACTATATTCTCTTATTTGCACATGAAAGGGAGGAGGTATAAAGAGGGGTGAGTTGGGAAGTTTAATGAGTGGATCACTAACTTTATAACATCATGTTAACGATCACAATACCTACTAAAATATCATCATGGAGTATTAAAAAACTTATAATTTTTTTCTAATTTAAGACATGTATAATTTTCTCAATCATGTTTATCAGGAGAACGGATCACCATCCACACAAGCATTAGGGACCTAAAGTCAAAGATTATGAACTTTAGGGACCTAATTGCAATAAGATAAAAAGTTGGGGTCTAGTTGCAAATACTTAGAAATAAGAGGTCTTTCATGCCAAATCTGCCCTTATGAAAAGGCTCGAACCATGTAGGAATGGATTAAACGAGAATATGTGTAGGGGAGCATAACAAGGGCTGGAAATCCGACTAGGATGAACACGTCACAGTAATCGGGTGAGTGGGATTTTCCAACATCATACCTAGTTTGGGTAATGAGCACATTTTTTACCTGAAAAACCACTTATGAGTGGGACTTTGTACGTCATACCTAGTTGGGGTGATGTGCATTGTCTTTAAACTTTGAAAACCATTTTATAAAAATGATATCCCTAACTGTGTGAAACTGCTTAAAATTTTTTGGAGACTTTTCTAATAAGAACTAGGACATTTCCAACAGGTTTGAGGCCTCAATTTTTGAACCTATGGACTAGTAGTTGTTAAGCCAAGACTAGGTCGATGAACCTATTAGGCTAGCAGCTATGAAGCCAAAGCCGAGAGTTAGGGCTGGTGGGCCAGTAGCACCAAATATAATGGATTAATATCCTAAGACTCTTGTTTGTGCATATATTGTGATACAGAACCATCAAGATGCCCAGTTAAGGTAGTGTTGGTTCTAAGGGCTATTGGACGACTAGGATGCGATAAGGGCAATTTTGTCGTCCAGTGAGTCATAAAGCTTAGAGTAGCTTCTTGTGCACTAAGACCAAGGAAGGTCAGGAGAGGTCTCGTCCCACATAGCGGACACGGAGTATATTTGGGTCTGAGGGTTAGATGGTTAATGTCCACTCAGATTCTAGGTAGAAGTCGAGGAATTATATTGGATGGATGGTAAAGACGCTCAGATCTACAAGTGGGTGCAGTCAGTGTAATTGCATATCATCGAAGGATCACCGTATGATCACCATTGTTGGCAAGAGTAGACCAAGAGGGTTCTCTAGAAAAATATTTGGTTGTAGTTGCTCATGTGAGAGGTTGGGAGGGGTCCCAAAATCTCTTGCTCTATTTCTGGCCAACAAAGCAAGGTTACTATTTTGTTGGTTTGCCATCAGGAGAGAGAGCGTCAGTGGCCGAGAGGAGTGGGGTTCGAAAGCTGACTCTTGCCCGATTTTAAGAACACCTAGATCACTAAGCTTGGTGGTCAGAATGATAACAGGAATGCTTGGTTCAAAGGTCACTAGAAACTAGAGGTATCTAGCTTTTAGAGAGAATTTTGGTCATCCTTCAATGAGAGGAGGGTCAATCCTTATATAGGGAGGTCGGGGACTAAGTTATCTAGTCGACCATGCCCATAGATGAGCAAATGGGACTCCTTATACCTTGCTTTTCTTTTTATCTTCTTGGGGAAACATATAAAAAAATTTGCTTTGTCACCCAGGTTTTATCTGGATCCGAGTTGGAGCAGTCGGGGTGAAGAAGACGACATGTGTGTGTACGTCTACGCGTATGTGCAGCGCGCCGACAGGTTCACACTGTAGATAACCGATTTTCAATGAATTTCTCAGTTGGTTCGATCAATTTCAATTTTTTCTTATTCGATTCATCCCCAATTCAGTCGATTCTTGGCTCAAACTAAATTTCTAAAAATTATTTATTAAATTTTCTATAATTTGACTTTTAAGAATGACCATTTTTAATTTAATTTTACATTTATAAAATGAAAGTTTACTACTCTGAAATAGTTTGATCATTTCTTGCTCCATTTTAGTTGATTAACCTTTGATATGACCAGTTTCTAATCTAATTCTTTTTCTAAAAATATTTTATCTCATTCTAAATTAATTAGAAATTTACTAAAAAGTCAAGAACCGTTTTACTTAATTCACCGAATTCACTTTTCGGCCCAATTTATATTTGGGCTTTTACTAATTTTTATCTATAAACGAGAAAAATTTACTTATAATTATTTGAGCGTACTCTTCACTTCCAAGTTTAAAATTTTGTAAGTATTCTCCATTTAATTTAATTTTCTTATTAGTTTGCTAGTATTCATCACAATTTTATTACTCCACTCGACTCTCGGTTCTATTTTTCTGGTGTAACAGTATTCCTTACTCGCCCCCTTATATACATCAATCACTAGGATTATCGTGTCACTTCACCTTTTTCGCATGTCTTTTTATTCCCGACTTTATTATTTGTACTAATACAAGGGTTGCTTATTTTTCAAGATTTCCTAGATCTGTTTTTAAATAATTGAAGTCTTACACTTTGGCTCTGCTTACTAGTTTTATTCATTCTTATTTACCCATTTTATTTTATCTGAAAATAAAAATCATTGCAATTTTCCAAATCACATTCTGGATTGTCCGAGCTTTTATATTTTAGCTATTTTACAAAAGGTGTTTGTTACCTTCACCTAACCTAGTCTAACTCCCCTACAGGTTTTAGTATGATGCTTCTTTAGTTACTTTCCGGTGAATTATCTTATTAAAAAATCCTAAAAAACTCTTAATATCTCAAATTTTTCAGGATCTCAATATACCATTAACCAAGGTGTATGCATCACTATAGTACTTGATTGGATGTTTTACTTTGGAAAATTTCAAGAGATGTGCCTTGATCATACAAATTCATAGAATAATGTGATGCTATAACAACAACCTCACCCATGATACTCATAGTACTTTAGCACATTGAATGTTTGCTCTTAGTATTGGCTTGACTCACTATACCATTATCATGAAAGGTCTTGCCACCATTATTTTGTTATCCAGAGTATTGTAACTGCTCTTGGTAATAAAGGCGTGTATTGGTACCCTTAATACGTTTCTTCTTGGACCCATGTAACCGGATGTCTCTATCATTACTTTTCCCGATTCTCTCGTATTGACTTTGTCTAGCGTTCAATTTCCTACACTATACTTATCACAATAACTAAGTGGGTGAATCGTCCCAAACTTTCCATCAATTCTCGGATATAAATGTCACAAAGTCACAAAGTCCTCTCATGAAGAGAGTAATAGTTTATTAAATTTGTTCTCATGCTAATTTACACCGTGCATGAGCACTCATGAACCTGGAATAACTTTTACTTCTTATTTATGAAATGTGGGGTATGTATTATTAATTAAACCTAGGCTTAAATTTACTCTATTTACATTTGATGGGAGACATGGATAATATGTTCTCCCACCCTTACTAACATTTACTTTCAATAAGAATTTTACCATAACTATATATATGATAGTTGGTATCTCTAACAAGACAAATGGATAATAATTTACTATAATTAAAACTTTTTTATTTTATATAAAATAGTAATTTTATATGCACTAAAATTAGTTTACGTGAATTAAATAATTTAGTATAATTATGTACAATATTAGCACATATTAATTTATAATAGAGTAAATATTTTATATAAGTAAAAAATTATAATTTTAGGTATAATAATATTAATTTATGTACTTTAAATAATTTATTATAATTAAAATTTTTATTTTTATATATAGTAGTCATCCATTTATATAAATTAAATCATTTATAATAATTATATATAATATTATAATGTAATTTTTATATATAGTAGTCATCCATTTATATAAATTAAATCATTTATAATAATTATATATAATATTATAATGTATGAATTTATATACAATAAATATTTTATATAATTAAAAAAATCCTAATTTATGTACGATATATTTTATATATAATAATATAATGTAAATGAAATCATTTAATATAATTAATTTTTAAATTTTTTTTATAAATTAGTCATTTTATATGCAGTAAAATCAATTTATATAAATTAAATAATTTATTATAATTATAAATGTTTCAACTTATAATATAATAAATTTTTTATAAATAAAAAATTATAATTTTATGTAAAATCTATTTTATTGATAAAAATATCAATTTATGTATATAAAATAATATACTCTAATTAAAATTTTTAATTTTAATTTTAACATGTTAAATAATTTATTATAAATATTAATTTTATGGAGTTACACATGCAAACAATCAAGTTTTAGTTTATTTATGCGTTAAGCCTTTATATTAAAGTATCCTATTGATAAATTCTAACAATTTAGAGCTCTAAATCATATTCCCTTAACAAATTTTAAAATATGGTAGGTTAGAGTATAATATATCAATTTCAGATTATTACCATATTATTGTCATAATATGGAAATAAGTGATGGTGGAGGTGAGTGTCACTGCTGTAATTTGAAATCTACTTGAGAAGGTTAAGGTTGCCCCGTCACACTACTGACATTTGAAATTTACTTCACTAGACTAAAGTTGAGCACTAATATAGAGCCTCATGGATAGTGTCCAAAAGGAATATTAAAAGGTGTGGTCAGGAGAGTTTTTTTTGCCTGTCAATAGTCCAACGGTTAAATTTTAAATATAATTTCATGTTTAACTGAACTTGATATCGAACTGATACAAACCCAAACATGCTTAAAATTGGATCAATATAATGGTAGTCGAATCCAATATGAGTATGGTTAAACTAGAATTTAGAACTCGAATTTATATATAAACTAATATAAATACAGTTAAAATAAAATATATATATATATATATATTTTAAAAAAATATATTCCAAAATTTCTCAACTATATTAAATTGATTATTAGTCTCCTAATTGATACAAACTAAACAAATGTTTACTGATTATAATATTAGGTAATTGAATTTAAGGAAAATATATTATAGAAAAGTTAAAAAAAATAATACTAACTAATAATTTTTTTCATTCAAGTTGTCAACTATATAAAAAAAAAGCATTTGTGGTAGATAATAAAAATGCATTACCTTTTTAGCGAACATAAAACTCTGACCAAAATAAGATAACATACAAAAATTCTGAATAATTGGAAGAAAAAAATCATTTCATCATAAATTTCTCATATAAAAATAGGTAATCCTAAACTTGAGAAATCAAAATTGATCCAAATATAAATGTTTGTGAATATATCAAGAAACTTAAAATTCATGAGATTTATATGAATGATTCAACCTGCCACATAAGCACAAGAAGTTCTAATTCAGTTTTACAATTAAATAGAAGTAGCCAATTCATCTTACCAAAGTGGAATATGTAGTATTAATCCCCCAACATCTTTAGAGGGCAAATGAAATAATTCATTTCAATCAATAAAATCTACCATCTTTACATCAATGTTATAAGATCCAATTGATTTCAACAAGTTGAAAAAAGAATCATCTGTACAATATAAGCTCATCATAACATTGTAGAACTTGCTCTTTCAGCGAAAAAAAAGAAAATGATGATGATGAGACAACTTTCATATATACTCTCACCGGAAATTCTACTGGAAATGGAGCATCTCACTCCACAGCTTCTCTCTTATCATGCTTTCCTTCGTACCCTCTTCCAGATTCACATTCACAGGCTGACACTGAGATGTGGCTTCAACTTCCGGACTATAGAGGCCTGTCAAATAAGGGTGCTGCAGTGCCTCGAGTACAGTGATCCTCTTGTCTGGATTGAACACGAGCATCTTCTCCAGTAAGTCCAATGCAAGAGGATCAACAGAGGGTAAGAAGGCTGAGAGTGGAATTGCTCTGATATATGGCAAGGAATGGATGAATTGTCTACTCCTTAAGCTCTGAATTAATGCTATATCAGCTTCGGCTGGTTTTCCAAGAACACTGATTATAAGCTTAAGTTGATCCATAGAATTCACTCCAGGAAAGATAGGCTTCCGACCGAGAATCTCTGCGAAGATGCAACCCACAGACCATACATCAATTGCAGGCCCATAGTTGTAGGAACAGAGGAGGAGCTCCGGTGCACGGTACCACCGGGTGACAACATACTCTGTCATGAACTCATACTCATCCCGTGCAGTAGTCCTTGCCAACCCAAAATCGCATATCTTCAAATCACAATTTCTGTTGACGAGGATGTTTGCAGGTTTTAGATCCCGGTGTAGAATGTTAGCAGAGTGCAGGTACTTGAGGCCACAGAGTATCTACAATAGATAAATATATGAAACAAATCATGAGATTGAACTCATATCTTTGTTATGCACAAACTTAATTAATATATGAAAAATACCTGGAAGATGAAGTACTGAATCTGGTGCTTTGAAAGTGGTTGCCCCGATGAGATAATGTCATGCATATCAGTTTCCATTAGGTCGTATACAAGGTAGACGTCCTTGAAGTTGGTCTTCTTGGTGGGCAGCATCACTTTCTTGAGGGAGATAACATTATCATGCCTCATTTGCCGGAGGATCATGATCTCCCTTAGGGTCCTCACTGCAGTACATGGACCACTAAACAGGTTGGAGATCTTTTTGATGGCAACTTCCTCACCAGTCTTCTGGTCATACGCAGAGCAGACAACACCATAGGAGCCTCTGCCAACCGGCTTGATGGGGATGTAGCTGTCGTCTATCTCAAATATAGTCTTCCATATCTCGTAGTAGTTCTTCCCTTTCTGTTCAAAACCTTTAGGAGGCACAATAAAGTGGACAAGAGATGCCATCTATTCACAGAGTCTATTGCCCTAACAAGACAAAAAATGTTCTTGACATCAGCAAACCATAAAATTCAATGCAAATAATCATCAAACATCATTAATTCCAACATAACATATTTGTCCTGAAAACCCATAAAATCTGGAAATATATACACGTTGAACCAAGATGATTTCAGCCCCACCGACAGCCAGAATATAAAATCAATAAAGAAATACAGGAAATCAAATTTCAATGAAAAGAAGAAGAGAAAGACGGAACCTGATTGTTGAGAAAGGGCTTCTGGCAATATTGTCTTGAAGAGTATGAACAGTGAGCAAAAGGGGAGAGGATTATTGATTGCTCTTGAAGTAGCTGGCTGCGAATTTGAAATACCAACGGACTATGATCTGTATTTATATGAAATACCATATTACAAATATATATTTTGAATATTGATTTAGGAAATTATTTAATCGGACATGATAATTGTTTTAATGGCTAAAAGAATTAGGCAAGTTCATTTAATCCAAAAAAAGAGCAGATGCATACTTGGTCAGCTAATTCTGCACAGTCGATTACATCAAACTAAATGGATAAAACAAAGTATTGATATTCTTGCCTCTTGCTTATTCATCGTCTCTATGCCCCACCGAGTGATAACAAGGAATATGCAACAGCTTCTCAATGGCAACAGTTTGTCAATCAATCCGGAATCTTATCCTTTACAATTTCCCCCTTGGTTGGCTTGAATGAGCCCATGGAGACGAAGACAACCGAGAACGTGCTAAGGATGGAGGCGGAAGCACGATAAGTGTTTGTTAATAAGAACAATCGAGGAAAAGAAACACCTAGGAAGGGGAAGCATTACCTCGATTTTGAAGAGCTTCCCTTCATCCAATACTTTAAACAGGACAAATCCCGCAGGCGTCTCAAACAACACGATCATCCTGTCCTGTCACGTCCTTCAGAAGAAAAAAAAACACACTCTAAGTGAAACAAAGCAATCAGAATGAATACCAACTGCTTATTCATTCAATCGATTATACATGAAATTGTATTCAACAGTTTCCCTAAATAACAGTAAACTTTCATGAGAATTAGGTACCTCTGCCGCAGGAAAGAAGAAGCCGACACCGAGAAGAAACTCTGCAGATAAAAGGTGCGGCTCCTCTGGGTGGAGTTCCCAAGCAATTGCGCTCAGAGGAAGACAACGAAGGAATAGGGTTTAAGGAGTTTGATAAACGATTTATATTATATTATATTTTTCACTTTTAAATGTTAGGTCAGGTGGGGTTGCTTGAGCAAGTGCAATGGGCCGGCCGGCACCGGGCCTCCAAGATGCTTAGAGTGAGCACTTCTCTACCTTGCTGGAATTTATCCATTAGGAAAACTCGGGCTTGAGCAAGTGCAATGGTGTGAATGTGACTTTTTTTTCTTACTCTAGTACAAGTACAGAATGGAAAAGCTTTTTGACAAAATTATTAAAAAGATAAATTGTAGAATTTATGATAAATTAATTTATTATATTAAAATATATTTTAAATTATATAAAAAAAATTAAATATATAAGTGAACTACTCAATCATTCTAAATATTTGAATATCAGATTACAAAAATACTTGAACGGGTTGGTTACATGTATACCTGGACTCAACCCGGTGTTAGGGTCTAAAAATTTAGCACGACCTTAGTAATTGGATTCAATTAAATAACAATGAATCCGACGGTCAACTTGGCCGAGTCTAATGGAACTCGGATGTGTACTTGAACTTGTGGATGAGCTCCGGGAGACGTTCGAATTCTTCCACACCAACCACCACGGGAGGATAACGACGGAGGAGCTTCTCCGGTATTCACAATGGGGATGGGGGATGAGCAATGTAGGCTAGAGGATTGCCGGCGTATGGTACAAGTCGTGGACACCAATGGTGATGACATGGAGATTCAGATATGATAAATGATCTAAATATCGTAACTTTTTTTTTTTTTGCACAATATCTAAATATCGTATCAGTGCTACTGAATAAGGACGTCAAATGCTCGGGTTTTGACGGATCCGTGTCCGGGCCCGAGTCGGGTCCTTCAAAAAAGAACCCGAGTCGGGTCCTCATCCCACTCCCCAGCTAGCATGTTCTGTCATTTGTATTGACATTCTTCACAAACCAACGTCCAAAGACAAAATCTCATTTATGTGCAATGGCTTACCCCGATACAATGAGTTTTGTGGGAGAGGTAGTCAAAGTGTATATACAATGTGGAGTTCAATATTGGGCCTTCATCTTGGAAAGATATGCTATCTGCATGGAATTATAATCCTATAGATCCATGCATTAGCCTATAGGATACTATCCCCTTTAGTCAAATTTAAACCGGTAGTACTACTCTTAGTTCGTTACAGTGAGCTGTAGTGCAGCTGCATGATCTATCTTAACTCGAGTATAACTAATATGATTTAATTCATTTATTTGTGAGAGACCTGTACTTTTTTGAAGAACCGGTACACTTCTCTATTACAGTTCTAATCTCATCATTTATAAAACTGGTACAGTAAAACCTCCGTTCACTACATGTGTGCATCGATCAGTTTACTGGAAGTCCCTTAGGGTCGGGCAGCATGCAGTAAATTGATGTAATATTTATATACGTGTATCTTCGATCTTTCCCAACAATATCATCTTTACAATGGTCGAGATCTGCACTTGTTTCATCAGGTATCGGGATCATTCTCTAGCTCACCTTCATCTTTATCTACATTTGTTTTGCCCCTCCAAGATCCTTCCAACCCCAGCAGCACCTTGTACATATATTAGAATATGCATGATTAGGCTCCTAATAATACTTTGTCCATATCAATCAAATGGACCATTTTATGATTGCCCTCCACAACTAGTGTTACATTAGTCTTCTCCATCTTTGCCATTATCTTGCATTTGATCTTCCATGACTACCAACAAGGGAAGATGTTTATTGGGAGCATCGGTATCGTGGCTTCAATTGCAATGTATGGATCGCCTTTAGTGGTATCGTCAATAAAAAAAGTGTGTACTAAAATAAAAAAAAA
The DNA here is from genome assembly GCA_030064435.1 of Trapa incisa. Lineage (NCBI taxonomy): Eukaryota > Viridiplantae > Streptophyta > Magnoliopsida > Myrtales > Lythraceae > Trapa > Trapa incisa. Next base: position 20,929,058 of record CM057776.1, on the reverse strand, counting down.
ACAAACAAATTTTGTATATTTTATCTAATTAACCCTTTATTTATTTATAGATGGATTTGTTTGTGTAGAGGCAAGTGATAAAGATCAATAGCATTGAATTCATGCCCTTTCACCTCTCTCTTTTCTCTCCTCGCAGAGCTATTCTGAAGCTTGAAGGCGAGAGGCAAGTGATAAAGAAGAACCATTACATGTTTTCTCGACTGTCTGGCGACTTTATTTAAGTTATATATATTCTCAAGATTTGTCCTCATATTCACTGGTCGAACTGCAGCAGCGGTTCTGAAGCTTGAGGGCGACAGGCAGCAGCTCGGGCGACAGCGGGAAGTTCGGGGGCGATCGGCGGTAGCTCGGGGGCGACGGGAAGGAAGCTCGAGGGCGGCTCAGTCAGTAGAGCTCTGGTTCAATTTATGGACCCGAACTCAAGGACGGATCCGAGCAAACTCAACATATCTCGGGTCGGGTAGGGACTAGTCCCATTCACTACTCCTGACTGAGTTGTCTTGGGAGGAGGCCAATTTGTAGTGCAATTTTTACATGAAATACGAATGGATAACGAGTTCAATCCATTTGATAATAACTTTATGGATATGCTCTCTCTATTCCTTGACCATTGCATACCTTACTTCTATGCACCCCATGGCAGTTGAGGATGGACACCATTAATTTATGAACAGAATGACAATAGGTTTGATCAAAATTATGTACATGGGTTGTATGGAAACAAAATGGAAGGAAAATAGAGGGATATATGTACATGGGTTGTATGGAAACAAAATGGAAGGAAAATAGAGGGATAGAGACAATGCTTTGTCAACTTTTTCCTAACTTCCATAGGTGTGAATTCAGCAGGAGGTGGATGAATTATTCTGACTAAGCTTAGAGATGGCAGTAGAAATCAGAAAGATTATAAGTCCACAAATACCATCTTTAAATTAGTTTGCCGCATCGTCAAGTTTCACATATGTATTAAATCAACAAGGCTTTTGATAATTTGTGTCTAGGATAATCTAATAGTGTCGTTAAAACATTACTTAGTCGGAAAGGGTAGGAGTATCAAAATAGTTTTGTTAAAATATTAGTCGTTATTTTGAGTAAATTCCACATTGAGTTATAATAAACTCCATTAGCTATATTTTGATTTACCGAACATTGGTTCATCCCCTCAATATATTTTTCCACGTATTAGAAATTACAAAAAATAAGAATAAGGTTAGGAAATAATTCCCCCAGAATAAGTTATTGAGAAAATTCGAAATATTAACTAAGTTATTATTTTTTATAGTTTTAAATAATTATACTTGTAAAAATTAGATATTTTATAAAAATTTTAAATTTACACTGCAAAACGATATATATTTTATATTTCGAGATTTGTTATACGGATACTATTATAATAATTGTAGTTACTATATTAGTATAAAAAGGATGTAATAGGTTCAAATATTTATCCGGTATATATAAAATCGGTTCGAGAAGTGATAATTTCAAGTGGTATAAAAGTATATTTTTTGAAAATCTAAAAAATAAAATAAAATAAAAGTTTAGGAAAGATTGGACAAAAAAAGAAAAATGTTATTTTGAACATTTCATATATAGTGTAACACTTTTATATAAAAGTTAATACTAAAAGACACTATCCATAGGTAAACTCCGGTAGGAACAAGCCATTTGTTGGAACGAGCCCTAAAATATAAGCTCCATGTACCCAAGGATTGCTAAAATAAAAGTATAGTAAATAGTGTAGGATAAATATCTCAAATGACCACCTGAAAATTATATGAGTGTAGAGTTTTAAGCTAACTTGAGTGGCCAATTTTTTGTTGGATTATGGATATTGGGATAACAAAGAGAGTGATGAGTAGTTTATCAGAGTAATTCGAGAATTATTTTTTGTAAAAACCGGGATGAATACACCATCCAGAAGCACCAAACTATAAAACCTCTACTACATTGATATCAATTGGAGTCCTTTCGAAAAATACTGCCATTGACACCACTAAATTGCCTGCAAAATATTGGGTAAGCAAATTCAAAGTCCTATTATGAGAATATACGATTTTACTAAACTAAGTTAATGCTGACCTTAACCATCGGGAAGTCTAGACAATGTCTCCCTTTGACCTAACGATTGACAATCAATAAGAACACTTAACTAGGAATTCAGTGACGAATGTTATGACATTAGCGGAATGCAATGGGGGAGTTGAGACTTTGTCGAGCGAGGTTTGAATGCTAGAATAAACACAAACTAAGAAATCTTTGGACAAGCTTGACCTGAAAAGAAATGGAGGAATCGCCCCCTATTAATTAATACCAACAGAAAAAACCACTGAAAAGTAGAGGTCAGGGTTTAGAGAGGTGAAATCAGGATTTTCTAGTGGACTTAAGAGATTAGAAGAATGTACCTATACAAGAGTAAGGGACTCGCTCCAATGCGATGGTCTTGGAGGAGTCGACGGAGCTTAGAGAGTTTTGTCGGACGAAAATCTAACCAAGGGCGAAGTAAGAGATTTCAACGGAAGGAAAAACTTACCGTTGTGAAGATGATGAACTCCACTATACCTTCTAGGTGATGCAACCGATGGTATCGAACTACGAAAGACCGTCGAGAAAGGAAGAAAATGATCTAGCGACCTCACTAGAAGAAACGAGTTATGCAATGGAGATGAACTAGGGCGTGTAGATTAGAACTAAGAGCATTGACAGACGAAAATGAGCTCGAGTTATTGATATCCCGGGCAACAAATAAGCCAAGGGCTTGTTTAGTTATATGATCAAAATGCCTTAGATAAAAAGATGTAACAACTGATCCTAAGATTGTACCGGATAAAGATGGGAAGGTATAAATTTTAGAAGTATTATTTTAGAAAGTTCTTATTTAATTAACTTAGATTTAATTAAGAAAAATAGGGTATAAGGGAAAAATCATAATTTTAAAAATGTTATGGTAAATGCTCGGTTACGACCTAAAGAACAACTAACAAACTATGTATGATATGTAGGGATGAAAATATATGTGATCGTGCTAGAGGAGTAGGATAAACATGTCCCTAAATAACGGTGAGTGAAATTTTAAAAATTTTGTTCGATTGGACCGATGATGTGATATTACTAGTATATTTAATAGTTTGAAATAATTAAAAATATTTTTTGGAATATATTCCCATTAACTGCTTCAACCCCGCTAAAAATTATTTTTGGGAATATATTCTTTATATGAGCATTAATTTTGCTTAGGAGATTTACCATGCATTTTTATTTCAAGAATAATATATAGATTTATTCTTTGATGCAAGAAATGTATCAGACTCATGGTCGAGTGAATGAATTAAATTTGTAAATTAAAAAGTATACCCAAGGCCAGCGTTTTCAAAAATAGTGGGTTTAAGGTTATTTTTTGAAAACTCTTAAAATAGGGCCCAATGCCAATGAAAACTGACATTATCCCGTAAATAACTTTGATGGTAAATTTTGAATATGTTAAAATATTTAAACATGTACTTTTGTGTGTAATGGATCATGCCCAGTAAATATTATTAAGTTGGAGGCGGGTCTCATCCTGTAGAGTTGATAGTACAAAGATAACGATATTAAGTAAAACACTTGTATGTGTGTGAATTGTAATGAGGCTATGAGACGCCTAGTATGGGTTATGATGGTTATGAGGACTACTAGTCAATAAGGTCGATACGAGAGAAGCTATAGCTGAGCTGCATGAGACCTATTGAAGGTGGAATCTCTATTCCCTCCATAGCAGACCATTTGATTGAAATGTCTAGGGGTTGGGCTACACTGCTCACACAAACAAATGGTTAAGGTTATAATCTTGTACCAGTGTGGTAGAGGTTGTAACATCGCACTAATGCAGTTGGTAAAGTCGCTCTAAAGCACATGTATAATATATAGTATGTTTGTTATGCGAACGTGTGCTCTTTTCTATTAGGGAAAAGTTGTGTGTAATGCTTGTTGAATACAAGATATGTTTATTAAAATTGTAAATCCCTATATGGTCTAATCTTATTTTCTTAAAATGTCGCTTATTATTATTTAGATTATGTGTTGAATCATGTACATAATGTCACGATGTTAGCTAACCTACTCATTGAGTTGTAAATTCATTTCTCTTAAAATACCCATTTTAGGGAACTAAGTTAATTAATGGACATATTGATGTATGAGAAGCTACCCTAAATCGAAGGTACGCGTTACATTTAGTGCTTAGTCCCAATATGATTTATAAATTTTATTTTCTAATTCCAATTGAATATTTTTGGGAAATAACTTAATATGTTTTATTATGAGCCTTACGTCTTATTGAACTTATAATAATGAGGTGCCCATCATTGTAAAACTGAGAGGATATGGCGGGCTGTCTGTAGGTTCGATTAGGAAAACCGAGTGGGGTCGTGACAATGTAAATGTTCGATGGCACATTATCGACATTACTATGAGGGAGACAAATATCTTACGATGTGCTTTGTAAGTGCGAGATATGGCGCACATAAGCCTCATAGTCTAAGTTTTCGTGTGTGAGACCTCGAAAAACCCAACTATGCATGTGTTGCTTAGTTGGTGCATGTGACACAACTATGCTTGTATTGCTTAATTGTGTAGAGCCTATGTATGTGTTGCTTAGCTTGTGTATGTGATATAACTATGTATGTGTTAATAGCTTCTGTATTTGATGTGCGATGCAACTAGGGTGAGAAGTGAAAATTAAGTTCCCATACAAAAATTAATAAGTTTAAAAGATTAAAGATAAAATTATTATCATAAAAAGTTTTATCATTAGTAAATTGATATTCTTAAAAAACCTTCATTTTAAATATTTTGAGTAAAGACCAAGGTCGAACTATGAAGTGACTCGACATTAGTAAACTCATTCACTGAGTTGTAAGTTTACCCCTCCCCAAAACTATTGCGGATGAAATAGTGAGTTTGAGGAAGAACAAGTTCAGGATATCACTTGTTAACCTTGTTTCCTCATAATAAGAAAGCCGAAAATGGGAACCGGAAAATATCTTGAGAAAATCATTATTCAAGTGAAATGGAAATCCATAAAGAGAAACAAAATGGGAATTTGGAAATTTCCAAGTGGTCAACGAAGATCCAAGAATCATGGAAAAGAACTATGAAGTGAAATGGATGAGAAAACTAGACCGGTTCATAGTGAACTGGACATAAACCGGATTAAACTAGATTGAACAAAAAAAAACTTATTCAAAGATTCATTTTTCTATATGACTTAAAAACATCAATTTGGGAAATTGAAGTCACTAAACTGTAGAAAATAAACTTAAATTAATTTAGAAATTTTTAATTTTTTGAAATCTGATCGAATTGGGCGTGAACTAGGCGATTTTCAATTTTTGGTCACCAAATTTGGTCCAACCGAACCAGTTAATGGTCCACCTGGTCAACGGACCGCCTGTCAGGTCAGTGCCCAATCAATGCATGACACAAGGAAAAGCGCGCCAGTCAATCGCTTAGTCAGCACTTGGAAGCACTAACCAATCATAGTGTGATATGTGTCAGTGGTCAACGGTTTGATGAAAAAAATTCACGTTATCGACGATTGACCAATGGGAGAGTGAATGCATCATCAATCAATATTCAACGGAGGAAAACCCTCGTAAGCAAGGCTGATCAATGAGGAGTTGATACGTGGCAATGGTACAGTGTGTCATGAGGGAAAGTTGACTGATTTAAATCAGCCAATCAGAGGATGCCACATGTCACGGTCAACGAATGGTCAAATTTGGTCAACGACCACATTGGAACAATCGACCAATGGGAGATCGCCATGTGGCTAGTCAACGGATGACTTAGACCCTGAGTGGGAAGCCACATCGGCATAACTGATCAATCATAGTACACCATGTGGTAGCTCGCCCGTGCACACGCATGTACAATGTCATCTTCTTTCTTTAAAATTCTAAAGAGTAGAGAAGGACGAAAGTTTCCATTACTACAACGACCAATAAATCTCTTTGATAAGGTAGTAAATTGGAGAGTTAATGGCCAATCGATGGATGACCAGATAAGAACGGAAGTTTCCAAGCTCCCTATATAAAGACCCCCCTTCCATTCATTCTCTTCACACCCCAAAAGCTGAAAAAACCCAAACTGCTCCTTTTTTCGATCAAGCACAATCCAGAGCTCTGACTTGGGTACTTTTCTCCATCTTTGAAGCCGAATTTGGGTTCCCTAGAATTCGGCGGAAGTTCGCTACATGACTGCATACTCCGTTTATCTTGAGGATCGATAGAGAAGCTTCGGCAAGCTCACACAGTACCATTGCTCCCTGAGCAATGTGTGACCAGAATTGATTGAGCTAAATTCGAGCCAGCCACGATCAAACAAAGCCATCTAGACCTTCATTAGAGGAGTTCACACCGTCCCTAAACCGCCATGGTAAGTCCCTTTCTTTGTCCTTTGCCAGAATTTACTGTTCACAATGCGTTTTTGCCCAAAAACTAAGTTAATGAATTCACACTACTTAGTCCACCAATTGAGACGCGGTTTAATCCAGGAAAGATCCCTAGAAAGAAGCAACCCATTGGAATAAAAAACTCCAATCATCGGACCCTCATCGGTGAGTAATCGAAGATTTCTCTCTCTAGAACGATTTTTCAGCGAAGCTCCATTTAAGTTCATTTCTAAGCTAATTTTTGTGATTTAAAGTTGAAATATTTATAGGGACATAGAGAAGATGATTAGTATCATGTTAGGACTCAATTGGGAAAGATTAAGGTCAAATTGATAAAATTCAAGTTTGAGGACTAAATTGTAATTTTTGAAAGTTTAGGGACTTAATTATGATTTTAAAAAAAATGGGGATTTTTCTATAATTAGCAAGAAATATTATACCCAATTGGAAATTTAAGAAATTAGGGACCAAATGGAAGATCTGACAACCTTAGTTAGCTAATTAGGATTAAGGTATATCTTAAGGAACAAATTAAGGTATATCTGAAAATCTTAGTGAGCTAAATTAAGGGACCAAATAGAAGATCTGACAATATTAGTGAGCTAATTGGAATTATAGTTTATCTTATGGAACAAATTGTAAATATTGAAAAGTTATAGATCTTAAGTGTAATTACTTTATTACTTGGGATTTAATTGCCCAATCTATTGTAGGAACGAGTCACCTACAAGTTCATGCAAAGGAAAGGCATGTTAAGCTCGGAAATCACTGGGATGAACAAGTCTCGAAATATAGGTGAGTGAGATTTCTGATATTGGAACCCATTGAACTAATTATAAGCATATTTAAGATCATACTTTATTTTGAAAATAGATTTCTAGAAATATAATCCATTGGGTCACGCCCCGACCCGGTTTGGTCGGATCCCCGTGAACAACCCGCTACTCTTCTAGTTCAAGAGGAGTTTCCTCCTTCTAGAAATATAATCCATTGTGTACTTTCAACCTTGTTCCCTAGAAAGACATATATCACATAAAATGCAAGCTTAAGAAAAATTAAGCATACCTAACAGGGGGTAAGACTTGGTGTTATCCCTAGTCATTTTCTCTATTTCCTGAAAAGGGATAAAAAGAGGGTGAGTTTTTTCAACTTAATGAATGGGTATTTTCAAAACTGAAGTTTCGGTAAACAAATAGTTTTCAAATTGGAGTGTGTCAAACTCATTATTTTCTTTAAAATTTCCCATTTACAAAATCTTGATTTTTCATAGCCATTACTCATCTCAACGATGTATTTAACAATAAAAAAATACGCCATTCCTCATGAAGGAACACACATTCGCAGGCCACCATGTCCACTATACCCACTTGTGGCATTGGAGCGACTTTACCGGCTAGTTAGATACAAGTACGTATACTTCTACCCTGAGAATGAGTGGACGTACGCAACATCTAACCGTCAATCCCATAACAAAACTCTATGTCCGTATGAGGAAAGAGTCCTCATCCCGTCCCGACCCCGGTCTCATGCAATGAGGCTACATCAAGCTTCACAAGACTTCTGGTAAGACTAACTGCCATTATTTCCACGAGGTTGTCCAGAGTCCTAGGATGTATCGCTACCCCTCTAGTACGTCTTGAAGGTCCCGTAACATAATGCAAGCACAAATCAATAGTTTTTCACATAAGCCATATAATTTGTGGTGCCACTGGTCCAACGACCCCGACTCTCAACTCGACCTACAACTGTTTGTCTTGTCTGATCCATAGACCCGTCATGTTGCAATACCGCTAGTCCATCGAGTATGCCGGTCCTGTCTCGGTACCATGGCCAAACAACTCATTTACTTAAGTTTTCATGGCTTAATAATCATGTTTGTTTACAAGCTCCTACTCGTGTCAACTGGCCTAGGGCCCACTATTCGTGATTTTCAAAATCGGGCATATTAGCCCCCAAGTTCCAAAACTGAGGCCTCCGACCTATATGAGTTATTCAAGCTCCCGTCAATAAGGTCTCCCAAAAATTTTAAGTAGTGGCACACAGTCAGGGGAGAGCACTTCCGACAAAATAAACTTTTCAATTGTACATCATACCAATCGGGTATAAGGACATTTCTACTTATAACCGATAAGTAGATTTTCCACTTTCTTAAAGGAAGTTTCATCATACCAACCGGGTATGATCTACTTACAACTAGTAAGTAGTTTTTTCATATGATTTTCACATCACTCTTCTCAGATGTGATGATTAAAATACTATTTCATAGTGGTTTTCATTTTCGAGGTGCTTATTATCCCAACCAAGTTTGATATTAAATTCCCACTCTCCCGATCGTACAATGTATTTCCTTTAAATTGGCTTTCATGCCCTGTGAGCTTTGCCTTAGCTGGCATTCCCAATATCTCGTGTTCCTACACTGTATGAACATCTTTGTTTATTATCATTTGGCTTGATAACCTTCATTCATTATGAATGACTAAAAATATCTAACTTTTTAAATATTTGTAATTTGGTCCCTAAAGTTCTTTTTCTTTTACTTTAGGCACCAAATGCCAATTTTTCCCCAAATTGAGTCCTGAAACTTTAAAAATTATCCCTGGGACCTCAATTTATTCAAATTCACAAAAAGGGGTTCAAGTTTCCCAAATTCCCAATTTGGTCCCCAATTTTTCCAAAAGCACCATTTTGACCATCCTTTACAAAAATAGTAAGTTTTACGCCAAAAATTCTAAAATTTGCTCAGTTAGTCCTCTAACACTCTTATCATGCCCAATTGGCCCTCAATTTTATAAAATTGTATTTTAGTCCCTCGAATTTTTGAAATCCCCAAAATTTTCTCAATTTTTCCCTAGTTTCAACTTTCCAACATAGTCGAATTTGATTTAATCAAATTGACTAATCAAACAAGTTTAATTGTTGAAATTAAAGTTAAATTGGATTTCCTACTTCTTCATACAATTCAATTGCACTTTGAATCGCAAGTTTTGATGCCGGAACATGCTCAAATGGAGCTTCGTCGAAAAATTGAACGTTGAAAGAGAAAGCTTCGAATTCTTACCGTAGGGGGCACAACGGTCCAAGCTTTCAATTTGGGCATATAGCTTTCTTCTTGAGGTTACTCCTAGGATCAAGAATTGCATCAATTGATGCTGAATTGAGTGAGAATTTTATCATCGAAATTCTACCGGTTCTTTCTCTAGCACCAGTAAAAAATTACAGAATGGAGCCAAATTGGCTTATCTTTCAATTCTAATTCGGTCGTATGAGGGCTGAGGAGGTGTTGGGAGAGCTTGGTTTGGCCTGAGGAGGGCTCGAATTGGCCTGACAAAAATAGGGCAGTTTTGGTTTGTCGGAGCTTCTTCACTGTTCAATCATGCCAGTGCTTCTTCGACGACCCTTAGAGCAAATGGAGACTACCACCATGTAGCTGACTTCTTCCCAATTCTAAGGAACCCGACCATGCCTTCTTTGGCTGAGAAAAGACCTATATCAGAGCCCTAGTTCAAGCTTCGCCAGAAAACTGAGTAGCTGAGAGAGAGTGAGGTCTTCAGGTGTAGAGAGGATGAATGGAGAGAGGCTCTTTATATAGGGAGCTCGAGGACTCGTCAGCCATCCGTTTGGCACCTTTATGTTAGTAATTGATGGCTTGAAATGTACTGAACGGAAATATTTCTTCTTTGCTGCCACTCGTTATATTTTTTTGCAAGTGAACAGTGCTGTCATTTGAAGGAAGAAGATGACACTGTTCCGAACCGAACTGGTCCGAACCGAGTTTAAAGTTTAAATAGGCTAGTTCATGCCCGATTCGACCGAGTTTTTCAAAAATTAAAAATTTCAAAATTCATTATCTATCAAATGGTGGCCTTAATTCTCAAATTGCAATTTTCTAAGCCACCTAGAAAAATGAATTTAGCATTCGATTTAATAGTGGTTCAAACCGATTCAATCCAGTTCGGATCCAAGTCACCTGAACCGGTTTGGTTTTCATCCCCCATTCATTCTAGAGTCCTTTTTCATGACTTATGTGACTTTTTGGGTCACTTAGGAACCATAAATATCCCGGTTTGCCCTCTTTCTATCAGTTCTGGTTCTTAAATTGACTTAGTTCATAAACCGGTTCAATTCAGTTCAGATCCGGTTCACCCGAACCAGTCTGATTTTTCCCTCCCAATTTATCCTAAGATTTTTTCCAAGGTTTATGAACCCTTTTGGGTCACTCGGGAATTGTAAATTCTCTAATTTTCCCATTCCCCGATGATTAGGTTTATGAATCGGTTCAATTTTCTAACTCGGTTTGACTAGTTCTTTTCTCGATTTTCCTTAACTCCAAAGAGCGGGGCTTACACCCTGACTGTGTGAAGTTGCTTAAACTTTTTGGGATTATATTTTTGAAGAAAGCATAAAGTATGTTATTAGTACAACTCATGAATGGTGTATGGATATATCTCAAGGGATATGGTATAGTCTCATCGTCAATACCAGATATGGGTGAGACCCATGGTTGACAATGGCAGGTTAGATTTAGTTTTGTGCAAGTGGGCCTAATGCTACAATTTTGGAAAGTGAAGTGGGCCCAAGGCCACATTTTGAAAACTCATATAAGTGGGCCCAAGGCCAATGAAAATGGGTCTAGTCTTGTAAATAAGTTTTGATTTAAGAGTATGTCAAAAAAATTATCACAACTTGATAATACTTGCTCCAATTACTATGCCGAAGCTAGGTCGCAGCCTATTGGGCTAGTAGCACAAAGATAAAGGTCTTAAATTAAAAGACACTTGTATGTGATTACAATTATACAAAATCAAAGAGACATCCGTTACGGGATAGTGTTGGTTCTAAGGGTTGCTAGATAGCAAGGTTGGCACAAGGGCATAAATATTGTTCTAGCTTGTCATGGAGCTTTGGGAGCTTCATGCGTATTAAGACCGAGTGGATAGAAGAGTGAGGTCTCACCCCTAAAATTGGGGATCGATAAGTCTGGGGATTGGGCCATGGTGCTCACACAGACAATTTGGTGGAGATTGTGGCCTCTCACCAGGGTGGAAAGTAAAGACGCTCCTAGCCACTAGTGAAAAAGATTGAGGTTGTTGAATCTGAGTGTCTGTTCTACGATTGTATGATTCTTTTATGGATAAAGGGTATTTGTATACTTGCGTGGATCAAATCATGATTGGTTATTCAAATAAATTCCTCCAACTATGAAGGTTCCCACCCTAAGTCTAATGGAATAAACAAAGAAACTTAAAGAGAAACCTATTTTAAATCTTAGAATAAACCGTGACCCTTATTTTAAAAAGAAAAGAATAAATCCTTTTTAAGTTGATTGTTAAATCGGGGAATAGGAGGTCTCGGTGACATCTAACCCTACTCACTAAGTTATAAACTCACCCCTCTCCCTAAACCCTTTATGTTAGGCCCCGACCCAGTTGGTCGAAGTCTTGTGATCAACCCGCCACCCTTCCATGCATCATCCTAGTATTCCTACCTTGATGATGTAAGGAAAGGTACAAACATGCATATGTTCATTCCCTTATTATAAGTTTGGGATGAGGAACGTACCTTGAGGGCCTGAGCTTTTTCGTGGAACTTTACATCTCCTTTGTCCTGATCCTTTTCAAGTTTCCTGAAAGGGTGAAAGAAGGGGAATGAGTATATACATATATACTTAGTGAGGGGAAATTTCTACGATGATTAATTTCTTTAATTTGTTACTTAATTAGTTAGCCATCATTAGCATAGCATTCACACATCAATCACCCTTCTATCATAGAAGGGAGAACATGTTCGCAGGACAGTCCCCAACCATCCTACTTGAGGACCAGAGTGCCTTTACCATCCACCCTGATAGAGGTTAACATCCTCTACCCCAAGCTTGAGTGGAACTTTCTCGTATGACCCTCAAACCTCAATCACACTTTGTGTCTACTTTGTGGGATGAGACCTCTTTCCCACTATTACCTCGGTCTCAGTGTGCAGGAAGTTTGTAAAACCCGCACTTTTGAGTTAAGGAAAATTGGGAAAAGAACCAGTCAAACCGAGTAAGAAAACCGAGACGATTTACAAACCCGATCATTTGGGAACAAGCAATTTGGAAATTTACAACTTTTGAGTGATCCAAAGGGTTTATTAAACCTTGAAAAAGAAACTTAACACAAATTAGAACAGAAAAACCAAATTGGTTCAGGTGAACGAGAATCCATGAGAATTCTAAAGTTAAGTGTGTTTGCTTGAGAGTAGTGAGAGGATGGGTGACCTCTTGGGAAGTATGATTGTTTTTGTAACCAGAAATTTCGGTCAAAACTTTTTATGCGAACGTACCCTTATCATAAATAGCTATAAATTAATATATATTTAATTATTATAATTAATACCAATAATTTAATACCTAAATTAAATTATTAGAATTAATACAAATAATTTAATACCAAAATTAAATTATTTGAATTAATACCAATAATTTATGATAATATTAATACTAGTAATAAATCTCTCCCAAATACACGATTTTTACACGTATAGAGATCATCCCCATTCATTCACCTCACACCTGAACACTTCTCTCTCTCTACTGCTCCATTTCCCAGTGAAACTCGAACCATAGCTTCGACTTAAACAAAGGTCGGGCTCTTTAGTATTGGGGAGAAGACAACTATCTGACAGCAAACTTCATTCAATCCGAGAATTGTTGTAGAAGCGCCAACATGATAGAATAGTGAAGCAACTCCGACGGACCGAAGCTGTCCTATTTCGGCCAAGTTGAAATCGGCCATTTCAAGCCCTCCTTAGGCCAAACCAAGCCCTCCTAACACTTCCTCAGCCTTTCCACGGCCGAATTAGGACCGAAAGGTAAGCCAATTCGGCTCCCCTTTACAATTTTCGATTGGTGCTAGAGAGAGAGTCGACTGAATTTCAATGACGAAATTCTAATCCAATTCCGCATCAATTGATTCGATTCTTGATTCTAGGATGAACCTTAGGATGAGATCTATCTGCCTAGATCAAAAGCTCGGACCGTCGTGCCTTCATCGGTGATAAATCGAAGCTTTCTCTCTCTACAATCTATTTTTTGGTGAAGCTCCGTTTGAGCTCGTTCCGGCGTTAAAATTTAAACTCCGTTTGAACTCAATTTTTCCAAAATTACCATTTTGCCCTTGTTTTACAAAAATGGTAAGTTTTGCCCCAAAAATTCCAAAATTTTTCAATTGGTTCTGCAACATTATTTTCATTCCCAATTGACCCTCAATATCATAAAATTGTATTTTGGCCCTTTGAATTTCGAAAATCCCCAAAATTTCCCCCAATCTCTACTCTTCAACACTACCGAATTTGATTTCATCAAATTGACCAATCAAATGCTTCTAATTATTGAAATTGGAGTTGAAATTGAGTTCCTGCATGTTCATATGATTCTAAGAAACTTTGAATCGCAAATTTTAATGTCGGAACGAGCTCAAACGGAGCTTCGCTGGAAAATAAACTATAGAGAGAGAAAGCTTTGATTACTCATCGGTGAAGGCATGGCGGTCCGAGCTTTCGATTTGGGCAGATAGGACTCGTCCTGAGGTTCATCCTAGAATCAAGAATTGCATCAATTGATGTGGAATTGGATTAGAATTTCGTCATTGAATTTCAGTCGACTCTCTCTCTAGCACCGATCGAAAATTGTAAAGGGGAGCCGAATTGGCTTACCTTTCAGTCCTATTTCAGCCGTGGAAAGGCTGAGGAAGTGTTGGGAGGGCTTGGTTTGGCCTGAGGAGGGCTTGGAATGGCAGATTACAGCTTGGCCGAAATAGGGCAGCTTCGGTCCACTAGAGTTGCTTCACTATACCATTATGTCGGCGCTTCTCCAACGAATCTCAAATTGACTGGAGTTTGCTATCAGATAGCTGTCTTCTCCCAGGTTCTAAAGAGCCCATGTAAATCCCGCACATTTGAGTTAAGGAAAAACGGGAAAAGAACCGGTCAAACCGAATAAGAAAAACCAAACCGGTTTACATTTGGGAATAAGCAATATGAAAATTTACAACTTTCGGTTGATCCAAAGGATTTATTAAACATTGGAAAAGAAATTTAAGATAAACTAGAAAACAAAAATCAAATTGGTTCAGGTGAACTAGATTCTATAAGAAATTTAAAGTTAAGCGTGCTTACTTGAGAGTAGTGTGAGGATGGGTGACCTCTTAGGAAGTGTGATTTTTTTGTAACCCGAAATTAAATTATTGGAATTAATACCAATAATTTATGGCAATATTAATATTAGTAATAAATCTCGCCCATTTAATACACAGGTTTTACGACTATATAAAGAGGTCATCCCCATTTCATTTTCCTCACACCTGAACACTTCTCTCTCTCTCTTTACTGCTCCATTTCCCGGTAAAGCTCGAACCAGAGCTTCGACTTCAACAAAGGTCGGGCTCATTAGAAACGAGGAGAAGACACCTATCTAATAGCAAACTCCAGTCAATCCGAGAATCGTTGGAGAAGCGCCGACGTGATGGAATAGTGAAGCAACTCCTGCGGACCGAAGCTACCCTATTTCGGCCAAGCTAAAATTGGCCATTTCAAGCCCTCCCAACACTTCCTCAACCTTTCCACGGCCGAATTAGGACCGAAAGGTAAGCCAATTCGGATCCCCTTTATAATTTTCGATTGGTGCTAGAGAGAGAGTCGACCGAATTTCAATGACGAAATTCTAATCCAATTCCGCACCAATTGATACAATACTTGATTTTAGGATGAACCTCAGGACGAGACCTATCTGCCCAGATCGAAAGCTCGGACTGTCGTGCCTTCACCGGTGAGTAATCGAAACTTTCTCTCTCTATAGTCTGTTTTCTAGAAAAGCTCCGTTTGAGCTCGTTCCGAAGTTAAAATCTGCGATTCAAAGTTTCTTAGAATCGTATGAACATAGAGGAACTCAATTTCAACTCCAATCTCAATAATTAGAAGTGTTTGATCGGTCAATTTGATGAAATAAAATTCGGTAGTGTTGAAGAGTTGAAATTGGGGGAAATTTTGGGGATTTTCGAAATTCAAAGGGGCCAAAATACAATTTTTATGAAATTGAGGGTCAATTGGGCATGAAAATAATGTTGAAGGACCAATTGAGGAATTTTGGAAATTTTGGGGAAAAACTTACCATTTTGGTGAAAGAAGGGCAAAATGGTAATTTTGGAAAAATTGGGGAACCAAATTGGAAATTTGGAAAATTAAACCTCTTTTTGGTGAAGTTGAATAAATTGAGGTCCCGCGATAAATTTTAAAAGTTACGAGACTCAATTTGAGGAAAAACCGACATTAGGGACTTAAAGTTAGAGAGAAATAACTTTAGGGACCTAATTGCAAATAACTAAAAGTTTGGGTTTTCTCATTCATTAATGAATGAAGATTGTTATGCCGAGTAATAATGAACAAGGTTGTTCATATCGTGTAGGAACGTTAAATACCGGGAACGCCAGCAAGGACAAGCTCGCGTGAATACAAAGAACCAGTCTAGTGGAATTCACGGCATTAACGGGTGAGTGGGTTTACTAACATCATACCCGGTTGGGGATGATAAGTGCCTCGATATAAAAACCCATTATTTAGTGGTATTTTAATCATCACTACTTAGAGAAAGTGATGTGAAAGTTATGCGAAAAAAAGAACTACTTACCGGTTGTAAGTAGATCATACCCGGTTGGTATGATGAGACTTCCTCGAAGGAAGTTGAAAACCCGTTCATCGGTTATGAACGGAGATGTCCTTATACTGATTGGTATAATGGACAGTGAAAACCTATTTTGTCAGAAGTGTTCTCCCCTGACTGTGTGCCAATGCTCAAACTATTTGGGAGACCTTTTCCACGGGAGCTCGAATAGCTCTGATAGGCCAGGGGCCTCAGTTTTGGAACTTGGGGGCTAAATGCCCGATTTTGAAAATCTGGTACAGTGGTCCTAAGGCCAGTTGGCACGAGCAGGAGCTCGTAAACGAACATGATATATGTGCCATAAAACTTAATAAGTGAATTGTTTGGCCATGGTACCAAGATAGGACCGACATGCTCAGTCAACTAGCGGCAGTGAGACATGATAGGTCGACGGACTAGTCAAGACAAACAACTGTGGGTTGAGTTGAGAGTCTGGGCCGTTGGACTAATGGCACCATAGATTACATGGCAATATAAGAAAACATTGTTTGTGCATGCACTGTGAGTACGGGATCATCAAGACGCCCATGAGGGGTAGTGATGCGTCCTAAGGGCACTGGACGACCTGGTGGCTATAAGGGCAGTTCGTCGTTCCAGGTGTCTGTGCGAAATCTGGAGTAGCACAAAGCACATGAGACCGGGGTGGGGACAGGATGAGGTCTCTATCCTCATACGGACATGAAGAAGTGATTTCGGGATTGTGGGTAGGATGTCACATACATCCACTCATTCCCAGGGTAGAAGTGGTCGTACTTTTATCCGGGTGGCAGGAAAAGTCGCTTCGAAGCCACTAGCGGGTTCAGTAGTGATACTGACTTGCGAATGTGTGTGACCTTCATGATGAAGGATGTGTGTTGGGTGATGACACACCATGGTAACTAAGAAATAATGGAAAAATCCAAATTTTTTAAATGATGGGATTTTTGAAAACAAAGGAGTCTGGCACACTCCATATAAATGTTTTTCTTAAAAGTCAAAAGCTTTTGAAAACCCATTCACTGAGTAGTCGTACTCACCCCCTCCCTTATATCCCTTTCAGGAAATCCCGGAAAGCCTCCCCTTAAAGACCGTCAACTAAGATGCCTGTAAGACAGGTATGTAAAGTTTTAAATTTCATACAGTTTTGATTATGCTATTTTAGGAAAAAGGTGCAAGTTAAAGGACGCCTTACTCTTTACGGTTTACAATAAGGGGAAATCCTTTAATAAACCGGGAGAGTGGCGGGTTGATCACGGGGATCCGACCAAACCGGGTCGGGGCGTGACAGCCCGACCTTTGTTCAAGTCGAAGCTTTGGTTCGAGCTTTACCGGGAAATGGAGTAGTAGAGAGAGAGAGAAGTGTTCAGGTGTGAGGAGAATGAAATGGGGATGACCTCTTTATATAGGCATAAAACTCGTGCATTAAATGGGCGAGATTTATTACTAATATTAATATTACCATAAATTATTGATATTAATTCCAATAATTTAATTTTGGTATTAATTCTAGTAATTTAATTTTGGTATTAATTATAATAATTAAATATATATTAATTTATGATTATTTATGATAAGGCGTACATAAAAATTTTTGACGGAAATTTCGGGTTACAAAAAAAATTCTTACTTCCCAGAAGGTCACCCATCATCACACTACTCTCGGGCATGCACACTTAACTTTGAAGTTCTTATAAAATCTAGTTCACCTGAACCAATTTGGTTTTTATCTTTTAATGTTTCTTAAATTTCTTTTCCAAGGTTTAATGAACCCTTTAAATCACCTGAAAGTTGTAAATTTCCATATTGCGTGTTCTCAAATGTAAACCGGCTCGGTTTTCTTACTCGGTTTGACCGGTTCTTTTCACGGTTTTTCTTAACTCAAAAGTGCGAAGTTTACATACTGTTAGTCCTAACTTGGTACCCTGGTGAATTCACACAACAAGTTCATTAAACATTTCATGGCTTCCTCATTTCAAGTTTATTTATGAGCTCCTACTCGTGCCCACTGGCCTTGGGCCCATTACACGTGATTTTCCAAAACCGGGCATTTAGCCCCACAAGTACAAAAACTGAGGTCTCTGGCCTATCTGAGTTGAGCTATTCTAGCTATCGTCGATAAGGTCTTCGAAATGGTTTAAGCATTGGCACACAGTTAGGGGAGAACACTTTTTACAAAATATATTTTCACTTCATTCCACCAACCAGGTGTGATGATTTCTCCACTTACAACCAACAAGCGGGTTTCTCCCTCATTCAATTAAGTTCATCATTCCAACTTGGTATGATTTCCTCTACTTACAAATAGTAAGTAGGTTTTAGATTAAATCGCCCATCACCCCAACCGGGTATGACGTTAAAGTCCCACTTACAATTGGTTTTTCATTTCTAAAGTGTTCACCATCCCAATCGGGTATGATGTAAATATGACCACTCACCCGATAACCGTGACATGTTTGTCCTCAGTCAGTTTTCCAACTCTACGCAAGCTTTCTCTTGCTTGTATTCCAGTGACACTTGTCTCTACATGAGTTAGGCAGCCTTATTAATTATGGTTTGGCATAAAAGCCTAGTCAAACAAATTATGGATAAATTGCACTTAGGTCCTTAAAGTTCATTTCTCTTAACTTTAGGTCGCAAATGCGCCAATTGACCTTCAATTTTGGGAAATTGCAAAGAGGTCCCTCAATTTTACGAAATCCCTAATTCCCCCCAATTTCTCCCCTTCAAACTAACTGAATTTTATTTCTTCAAATTGGCCATTCAATCGGGGTTAATTGCTCTAATTGAAGGTATGGATCAATTCCTACACCTCCATATGATTCAATGAAGCTTTGAACCACATCATTTGGGTCTTAATTGAGCTCAAACAGAGCTTTGTCGAAAAATTGTACATAGAGAGAGAAAGCTTCGAAAGCCTACTGTCAAAGGTGCGACGATTCGAGCTCTCGATTGGAGAAGGTAGCTCTTGTTCAGAGCTTAATTCTAGGATAAAAAATTGCTACAATTGATATCGAATCGAGAGAGAATTCTGTTAGTAAAATTTAGCATTTTCTCTCTCTAACTCCAATCTGCAATGACTGATAAGGCCGAATTGGCTTACCTTTCAGCTATGTTGAGGTCGTATGAGGGCTGTGGGGCTGTTGGAGAGGCTTGGTTTGGCTGAAGGAAGGTTGAATTTAGTTGAACTCAGCTCGGACAAAATAGGGTAGCTTTGGTCGGTCGAAGCTACTTCACTATTTGATTCCACTAGTGCTTCTCTGGTAGTCCTCGGGTCAAAAGGAAAGTGCTATTAGGTAGCTGACTTCCCTCGGAGTCTATAGGACCCAACATTATCTTTTGAGGCTAAGAAAATGCCTATATCAGAGCTCTGGTTTGAGCTTCACCGGAAAATGTAGCAATTGAGAGAGAATAGAGATTTCAGGTGTGTAGATGATGAATGGAGACGAGCTCTTTATATTAGGAGCTCGGGGACCCTCTACCCAATAACATTCCTTTTTGGTCAAGCTTATCCTCGCCCTTAATCTACCAGACTGGAGCCATTTTTCCTTGGACAGCATCATCCATTTCTACATTGAATGAACAATTCTATCATCTAAAGGAAGAAGACAACACTGTTCCGAACCGGACTAAACTGGTCTGACTAGGTTCAATGCGTAAATCGATCGATTCAGGCCCGATTTGATTGATTTTCTCAAAATTAAAAATTTCTAAATTCATCTAAGTTAATTCTCCATCTAATGGTGGCTTCAATTCCCAATTTGATTATTTTAAGCCACCAAGAAAAATGAATTTAGAAATCGGTTCAAGTATGGTTCAATCCGATTCAGGTCCGGTTAACCCTAAACCAGTTTGGTTTTCTCTTCCTATTTGTCCCAAGGTTCTTTTCCATGATTTTTATGACTCTTTGAGTCACTTGGGATTTGTCAATTTTCCATTTTATCCTCTCTTTACCGGTTATGATCCGTGAACCTGCTCGATTTTCTCTTTTGAAACGACTGATTCTTTTCCCGGTTTTCTCATCCTTCAAGTACTGGGTTTACAACTCTCCCATCTATTGGGGGTTTTCTCCCCAAAACTTATTCAACATCCTTTGCATCAGGAATTATTTCCCTTGATGTCAACTTAGGGTTTGCTTGACGTGCTAATACTTCAGTTGTTCTTTCACTTAGCCCTTTTAAATTACACACTTTAGGAATTTCTTTTTCTTTCCATTGTTTACTCACTCCATGGAGTTTATCATAACTAGGCATGTCTTACCCACTAGTCCAAAGGTACATCCTTAGGTTTACTTCTTCCTCTACTTATTCCAAGATTCTACCTCTTGAGGGTACTTACCTAAGATTTCAAGATTGGGAGTTCAAAATACCCAATTGTTCCCGTGTCTAGTTATTCTCTTAATCGTTGAAACTCTTAGCTCGGTGTTCTTTCGAGCGTTACGTACTTGTTTTTCATGGATTTTGAGGTTATTACCTTTTCATCCTAATTTGACCCTTCCTCTATCTGTTGTTTATCACAACTTCAGTCCAAATTTTATGTTTAACCTTGTCACGCTTAACTAACTAACTCTTCCTTATTTGAGTCACATTTTCCCCGTGACTCTTGGGCGTACATGTCCCTTACAGCATGACATGTTCTAGAACTTGTCTTTGTCCATTAGGATTCTAGAATACTTCCTTGATGGTTGTTCTCAACTTTCTAACCTTTCGAGGATCATATAATTTCGTCCCTCTTTTCGTGGTAGTATTTCTCGACTACCTTTACCATTATCCAATCATCCTTCTTGCCCTTGACGCTATGTCGTACATAAGTATGTCAGTTTTCCTTATCTACTCGTCCTTTCCCAACTTCCATATTGGGTTTTTCTAGTCCCAATCATTGGGTTTCCCGATGACTTACCAACACGCTGGGATTCTTCCCTTCTTATGTCCTTCCTCATTTCCCTTAATCACTTCTTAATTGAAGGGCTTACTTCTCCAAGGTTTCTCAGATGTTCTTTCCTTTATTTCCTTATTATGGGTAGTCTACCCATTCTTACTTGTCACGACATCTATTGATGCTATCTTCCTACCTACCCATTCCTTGGGTTTAACTTACTCCTTGGGTCCTCCTAGTATGCTTCCCTTGGTTCATTTCACCTCAACATGCATTCTATTTGCAAGCTTATCTCCTTATTCAATTGGTTCCATTACCTTTCAGTTGGGATGTATATGCATTTCTAGGGTTTCCTTCCTTGGTAAGATTCTCCCCCTCACTTCTAGAATTCTTTTTTCATTCGTCTTCGAAAGTATCTACCCTTGAATGACATCCTTTGATGTCATCCTCTCCCGCTTACCTTTACTCTTGAAATCTTGCGGGCATGTCCTTTGTACCACATCCTCATTGTCACTTGTACCCTAGTACATGTGTATTTCTTTTAGGGAGAGCTCGCATCCTCCTATTTTCAAGACCTCTTGATCATCCCGTGAGAGGCTTACTTAACCTTTTCATGGTTTTTGGTCGCTCATCCGGTCTTGACCATTGATCTCTTTAAGGATTTCCTTCATCCTTATTACCCAAATGTTTGGCCTTTCCACCTCTCCCTTCTTTGCTGGAGTTTTGAACTTCACGAGAGTTAGTTCGTTATCTACCTCGTCCTTACTATTCTCCTTGTCTAATTATCTTGAGACAGTTGTCTCTTGAGTCTTCTTGTCCTTACTGTCCATCCTATTGTCCTTTTTAGGGTATAGTCCTTACTACTTTCCGGTCCTTCTTAGGGCATCATTTAATCTCCTTCACTATCTTGTTGTTACGATTTGCTTCCTTCCGCTATTTTGGTCTGAAATTCCTATTTGGCTTCTCTGCTTTTTTTTCCAAAATAGGTCACACTTACCACCCTAAGACATCCTTAACCACTTATACCCCTTTTTGAGGTTCCTAATATCGAGTTAAGCCACTTATGATCCACTTGTCGATTCTATAGCTTGGAAATTTCTTTCTTTCCTTTCTTACACCCTTCTGACATCGGTATGGTTATTCACCATTGATCCTTCCGTGTCCTCCACTTCCCTTTTTGTTCCTTATCCTTCCTTCGAGGAGCTCATGATTATGGGTTGGTTCCTAGCACTACACGTTATGTCCAGTTGCCAATCATTGGTCCCTTCAAGGGGTACTTGGTTGTATACATCCCTCTAGAGTCCCCTTTCCTAGTACGCTTCTTCTCTTCTTCACTCCTACCGTGTCCTTACCCTAGAGTTGCCGGAGGATGTTTTCCGCTTTTTCTCTTTCAGAGGGGTTCTAAGTGTATTTCCCATATACCTTACTTTTATTCTTGTGGTATTCCTCTCTAGTTGACCTTATTAAGAAGAAGTTTGAATTTATTTCCTTTACCTCGCTATTTCTTGAACTCTTTGTGAATAGCTTGCTTAACCCGCTCCACAGTTTTAGTCTTTGGTCCTTCCAGTCTTCTGTGACTTTGAATTTCGATAATTGGCGTGGTTCTTAGGAGGTATTGCCCTTAGTCCATGGGGTGTGGGACAATCCTTTATTACTTGTCCTATTCCTTATACCTATAACAAGTTATCTTGGTAATTGTCCTTAGTAGGGTTTAGCTCTTTTTAACATAGTGTTCCCATCGTCCATACTTGTAGCAGGTTATTTCCTTGTGTGGACCAATGTGGTTCCTCCTTTACTTCGAGCATTGCGAGGTCTTTCTAGGGGATTGTTGGTGGTCCGATACTTCATCGTCCTTAAGTCTGAATACCTTGAGAGTTTTCTTGTTGAGTCTTCTTTGTCAAAGAATCACTCTAAGAGTCCTCCTATATTTCTTAATTCCCTAATTAAGTTTCCTTAACTAGGATGGGATTCTCCCTTAGCGCAAATTTGTTTGGTTACTTTTCTTGGGGCCATCTTCCTAACAAAATCACATCATTTGAGAGACATGGTTTTAGGAATTTTGAGTACTTCATTAATAGATGAGTACAATATGTTAGGGTTTTTAGCCCCATTACAAAAAGGTGGTCATAAAGTAGATTGGAAGCTACTGGTTTCTTGATAAGTGTTTTCCTTATGTAGGGTTATAAGCCCTTGTTGGTATTTCTGGCTTCAAACTTGACTCCTCTTCGTACTCCGGGTTGTGTCCCCAGCATATTCTGACATCATACCCGTTGATGGTACTGGATAATTCCCCATTTGGTCATTTGGTACTTTTATTATACCTTGAGCATTAGAGATCTTCTATGGTTATCTTCTTACGAGGATAAAGTGTTGGGTGGTGTTAGTTGGTCAGCCCAAGTTTTCTTGGTTCCTCTCTTGGGAGCCATCTGAAATTTTAAAATTTATTCCTCTTAGTTACTATGTTATATAGTCTTGACAATGCATTCGAGGAAATAGGCTTTGATACCACTCAAGTTGTCACGCCCCAACCTAGTTTGGTCGAATTCTCGTGAACAACCCGCCACTCTCATGGTCTATCAAGGGTTTCCTCTTTCTTAAACTGTGAGGAGTAAGGCGTCCTTTTTCCTGTCTTTCCTGGAATAGTATTATACAAAATTGAGTAATTTAAAATAGACATACATGTCCTTTTAGTCAGGTCTTTAGAAAGAGGTTTTTCCTCGGTTACCTGAAAGGGGTAAAAAGGGAGGGGTGAGTTCTATAACTCACTGAGTGGGTGTTGGGAATGAGTTTTCATGAAAACAACTTTAATCAAAGTGTGCCAAAATCCTTATTTCTTTTAAGAATGATCTTTCCTCAAATTCCAATTTTTCAAAACCTCTTTCCATTTATCATTTGGTGTGTTTAGAAAACAACACACACGCTTCATTTGGAAGGTAACAAACATTTGTAGGTGCAACTCATCAACTACGCCCACTTGTGGCTCAGAGTGTCTTTACCGGCCACCAAGATAGAAGTCCGTCCACTTCTACCCAGGGTCTAAGTGAATGTTCTTGACATCCGACCCTCAAACCTGAATACCACTCTATGTTCATATGAGGATAGAGACCTCATCCCGACCACACTCTAGTCTCATGCGCAAGAAGATACTCTGAGCTTCCCAACTGACTGGCACGAAGAACTGCCCTTATCTCCACCAAGCCGTCCAATATCCCTTAGGATCCATCACTACCCCTCTTGGGTATCTTGATGGTCTTGTACCATAAGTGCATGCACAAAATAACAGTTTTCTTATATAGCCATTTATCTTTGGTGCCATTAGTCCAATGGCCCCGACCTGCAACTATTTATCTAAGCTGTGGCTCAGAGTGTCTTTACCGGCCACCAAGATAGAAGTCCGTCCACTTCTACCCAGGGTCTAAGTGAATGTTCTTGACATCCGACCCTCAAACCTGAATACCACTCTATGTTCATATGAGGATAGAGACCTCATCCCGACCACACTCTAGTCTCATGCGCAAGAAGATACTCTGAGCTTCCCAACTGACTGGCACGAAGAACTGCCCTTATCTCCACCAAGCCGTCCAATATCCCTTAGGATCCATCACTACCCCTCTTGGGTATCTTGATGGTCTTGTACCATAAGTGCATGCACAAAATAACAGTTTTCTTATATAGCCATTTATCTTTGGTGCCATTAGTCCAATGGCCCCGACCTGCAACTATTTATCTAAGCTGGTCTATCGACTTGACCCTGACACACTGCCGCCAGTCCATCGAGTATTATCCGTCCTCCCTTGGTACCATGGCGAATTCACACAACAAGTTCATTAGAAATTCCATGGCTTTCTCATTTCAAGTTTGTTTACGAGCTCCTACTTGTGCCCACTAGCTTACAACCGGTAAGTAGGTTTTAGCTTAAATCGCCCATCACCCCAACCAGGTATGATGTTAAAGTCCCACTTACAAGTGGTTTTTCATTTCCAAGTTGCTCACCATCCCAATCGGGTATGATTTTAATATGCTCACTCACCCAATAATTGTGACGTGTTCGTCCTCGGTCGGTTTTCCAGGTCTACACGAGCTTTTTCTTGCTTGCGTTTCGCTCACACTTATCCCTACACGATTTGGGCAGCCTTATCAATTATAGTTTGGCATAAAAGCCTAAGCTCATAAATTATTGATAAATTGCACTTAGGTCCCTAAAGTTCATTTCTCTTAACTTTAGGTCCCTAATGCCAACTTTTGCCCATTTTGAGTCCCAAGATTTCCAAAATTTCCTTTGAGTCCTCATTTTACTCAAAATTGTATAAAGGGCTCAAGTTTTCCAAATTTCCAATTTGGTCCCCAACTTTTCCAAAATTACCATTTTGCCCCTACTTTCAAAAATGGCAATTTGACCCCAAATATTTCAAAAATTGACCAATTGGTCCTCCAACATCTTTTTCATGGCCAATTGGCCTTCAATTTTATGAAATTGTAAAGAGGTCCCTCAATTTTACGAAATCCCCAATTTTCTCCAAATTTTCCCCCCAATTTCTCCCATTCAAACTAACCGAATTTGATTTCTTCAAATTGGCCATTCAATCGAGGTTAATTGCTCTAATTGAAGGTATGGATCAATTCCTACACTTCCATATGATTCAATTGAACTTTAAACCGCATCACTTGGATTCAAATTGAGCTCAAACGGAGCTTCACCAGAAAATTGTACATAGAGAGAGAAAGCTTCGAAAGCCTATCGTCACATGTGCGACGGTTCGAGCTATCGATCGTGGAAGGTAACTCTTGTCTTGAGGTTCCTTCTAAGATCAAGAATTGCTACAATTGATCTCAAATCGAGGGAGAATTCTGTCAGTAATGTTTAGCATTTTCTCTCTTTAACTCCAAACTGCAACGATTGATAAGGGTCGAATTGGCTTACCTTTCAGCTATGTTGAGGTCGTATGAGGGCTGTGGGGGTGTTGGGAAGGCTTGGTTTGGGTGGAGGAAGGTTGAATTTGGCCGAACTCAGCTTGGACAAAATAGGGCAGCTTCGGTCTGTGGGAGCTACTTCACTGTTTGATTCCGCCAGTGCTTCTTCGACGGTCCTCGAGTCGAAAGGAATGTGCTATTAGGTAGCTGACTTCCCCCGGAGTCTATAGGACCCAGCCTTACCTTCTGAGGCTAAGCAAAATGCCTATATCGGAGCTCCGATTCGTGTTTCATTGGAAAATGGAGCAATTGAGAGAGAATGGAGATTTCAGGTGTGTGGAGAATGAATGAAGAGTAGCACTTTATATAGGGAGCTCGAGGATCCTTTGCCCAACAACTTTCCTTTTTGGTCGAGCTTATTCTCACCCTGAATCAGCCTGATCAGAGTCATTTTTCCTTCGCCAGCGTCATCCATTTCTACATTGAATGAACAATGCTGTCATATGAAGGAACAAGATGACACTCTTCCAAACCGGACCGGATCGGTCCGACCGAGTTCAATGCGTAAATTAGTCGATTCAGGCTCGATTCGACCGATTTTCTCAAAATTAAAAATTTCTAAATTCATCAAAATTTATTCTCTATCTAATGGTGGCTTCAATTCCCCAATTTGATCAATTTAAGCCACAAAAAATGAATTTAAAAATTTGTTCAAGTATGGTTCAAGTCCGGTTACCCTAAACCAGACTAGTTTTCTCTTCCCATTTGTCCCAATGTTCCTTTCCATGATTTTTATGACTCTTTGAATCACTTGGTATTTGCCAATTTCCCATTTTGTCCTCTCTTTACCGATCATGGTTTGTGAATTAGCTCAGTTTTCTCTTTTGAAATGACCGGTTCTTTTCCCGGTTTTCTCATCCTTCAAGTACGGGGTTTACATCCAAACCTTGGCTCGGCAGGTATCACACACAATTACCCATTATTAGGACTTTTAGCAATTTATAACATGCTTATTCTGAATGGGTCCATACTCGTGTCCATCGGCCTTGGGCCCACTTGTATCATCGAGCCTAAGCCCCAGAATTAGCTCTCAAATATTTTAAGCAGAGTCGCCCATTCACCGGAGGCTAATTCTGAAAAAATTATTTTTGAAGCAAAACCATCGTCCCAATTGGAACCAATGTTGTAGGTTTCTCACTCACTCAGTAATAGCGACGTGGTCATCCTAGTGAGACCTCGCTCCATGGTGCGCTTACTAAGCTGGTACTTGGGCAATCCGCTCCTACACGGTACTAATATCCATATTAGGAGGAATGGCATAAGAGGTCACAAAGTTTTGAGTATTTTGCGCATACGCCCTCACATTATGCCTTAATTGCATTTAGGTCCCTAAGGTTTAAAATTTTACATTTAGGTCCCTATTAATCTCTTAATTTCAATTAAACCCTTAGGATTTCCAATTATACTTATTAGGTCCTTAATTTTTCCAAAACCACCAATTGGCCCTCAATTTTTTTTCAAAATTGCCATTTGGTCATTAATTTTCCAAAATTGTCAGTTGGCTCTTAATTTCTCAAAAAATACCAATTGGTATTCTATTTCATTCAATTTGCCTAATTGGGCCTCAATTGAGAGTTAATTTCATCAAAATGCCCCTAATTTTCTTAAATTAAAATTCGGCCCCCAATTTTTCAAAAATCTCCAAATTCCCAACTTTTCAAAAATTACAATTTGACCCTTAAATCTTTATTTCGTTCAATTGATCTCCTAAACTTAGTTAATTGTTCTCATTCATGATCTGAAACATTTCCCCTATGTCTCCCTCATCATTTTAAGCCTTAATTTTTCAAAAATCTCCAAATTGCCCAACTTTTCAAAAATTGTAATTTGACCCTTAAATCTTTATTTCGTTCAATTGATCTCCTAAACTTAGTTAATTGTTCTCATTCATGATCTGAAATATTTTCCATATATCTCCCTCATCATTTTAAGCCTTGAATTGTTTCATTTGGCTTAGAAATGAGCTTAAATAAAGTTTTGCTAGAAAACTACGTCTAGAGAGAGAAAGTTTCTATATCTTACCGGTGAGGGTCCAACAACTGGAGCTCTTGCTTTCTCTGGGTTGCTCTCCTCCCGGCGATCCTCCATAGAGCAAACATTGCCTCAATTATTGGCCTGAGTAGTGCAAGCTCTCCCGCTCTTCTCTGGTGGTCATCAGGCTAAAGGGAGGGTGCAGCTAGGTAGAGGACTTCCTCCTGGTTTTAGGGTACAGAATGTGGCTTCAGATGCTAAGAAAAAGCCCGCTACTGGAGCTTTGGTTTACTGCTCGCCAAAAGCTAGGACACTTCACCTTCTTCACTTGATTTCAGGATGCTAAGAACGAATGGAAGGGTGCTCTTTATATAGGGAGCTTGGCAACTGACCAGACTGCCGACAAGTGTAGGACTCGACCGCCGGCAGTCATGCTAGAGCTCTTCCCGAGTCATCGGAGGAATCGATCTCCCTCTCTCTAACCCTTTTGTTAGCCGACTAACAAAGACAATGATGATGTGGCGGGCGTACCACGTGGCACGCTGTGGTTGTCTATTTTTCTGACGTGGCATTTCAACTCAGCTGCCGTGTCAGCCATTGACCGATTGATCGGACACGTGGCAACCTCCTATTAGATGCTCATGTCTGCGTGGTTGGGTGACCGGTCATCCTCTGACCGTTGACTGAACACGTGGCAGCTTCCCATTGGTTGCCTTGTCTGCGTGGCTGCTGACTTGGCGCCACTGACCATTAATTAGTATGGTTCGTTGACCGGTACGGTACGATCGGGTTCAATTACACAAATTCGAAAATCAGCGAGTTCAGGCCCAATTCGATTGGTTTTCTAGAAAAAAAAATTTTCTAAATTCATTATCTATCTAATGGTAGCATCAATTCTCCAAATTAATATTTTTAAGTCATCTAGAAAAAAATGAATTATTAAACCGGTTCACTATAGTTCAACTCGGTTCAATTCGATTCAAGTCCGGTTTACCCTGAACCGGTCCGATTTTTTCACCCAATTCACTTTATAATTATTCCCCATGATTTTTATGAATTTTTTGTCACTTCTAATTTTCTAATTTTTTATTTTAACCATTTTTTACTATTTTCAATTCATTTATTAACTCGATTTTCTTGAGAAAACTATCAATTCTTTTCCGGGTTTATTTAGTCCGAGTGGACCGATTTCACACTTTCATGAAAACGGACATTTCAGAAAAAGAGAGCATTCCCACCAACAAAGAGATCCTCCTAATGTGCCTTTACATATATTTATAAATTTTATTATGGAAAATATTTAAAATGGCTAAAAAGAGAGTAACGGAGGGACGGTTGCACTATCAATCTAGTGGACATCTTTATTAAGACGAGTGAATTAGGACTGTAGGAAGTGAATCTAAAGCCAATCAAACTAATGCTACAACTGGGATAACTACTGAATAGAAAATGATTTACGAGTAGTTCGTTAAATTGTTCGAGAAATACAAGCTCTCACAAAAAATAGTTCATACCCAGCGGGAAGTTCATAATTCAAGTTTGTGACTATTTTGGCGGTGGAACTGGTTCTGGAATGGAAACTCTCTTAATCTCAAAGATAAGATAAGAATACCAGACAGAATGATGCTCACCCTTTCAGTCCACCAGTTCGTGAAAAATGCTGATGAGTACATGGTGTTGGACAATGAGGCCCTGTATGACATCTGTTTCAGGATTCTCAAGCTAACGACCCTAAGCTGTAAGTAATATTATATTCCATTGTTGGATAAAATATATACTGCTTAAATTTGCCCAAATGCATCTGGCTGAAATTCTGATTTACCATGCAAATATCATCCACAAGTCGGGCCTTACTAAGATTCTCAAGTTGCAAAGAAATTCATTTGCTATTTCATGAATCTCTTGTGCATGCAACACTGAAGTGCCTATATATAACATGTGGTCACTTTTCTTGTACACGGAAAGTTTTTTAGCGAGTATTTAGAGTTTTCTGCTAATGTTGTCCTGGTATTATTTCAATACAGCTACCGTATGTATTGATAATTGTGATTGGGCACAGTCTAAAGCTTTTGTTTCTAATTGTTTGCTGTTGGAGATCTCAACCACTTGATCTCTGCGACCATGAGCGGGGTCACATGCTGCCTGAGGTTCCCAGGCCAGCTGAACTTCGATCTGAGGAAGCTTGCAGTCAACCTCATCCCCTTTCCGCGCCTCCACTTCTTCATGGTCGGGTTTGCCCCACTTACATCCCGAGGCTCCCAGCAGTACGGGGCCCTCACTGTCCGAGAAGATGTGGGATGCCAAGAACATGATGTGCGCTGCGGACCCCGCCATGGCCGCTACCTCACTGCCTCTCTCATGGTAAGATGAGCACCAAGGAAGTGGATGAGCAGATGATCAACGTCCAGAACAAGAACTCGTCCTACTTTGTCGAGTGGATCCCCAACAACGTCAAGTCTAGCGTGTTCAACATTCCTCGGGCTCTGCATTGCCTCCACCTTCGTCGGCAACTCCACCTGGATGCAGGAGATGTTCAGGCGGGCGAGTGAACAGTTGACCGCCATGTTCAAGAGGAAGGCTTTCTTGTACTGGTAGACGGGTGAGGGTATGGACGAGATAGAGTTCAAAGAGGCGGAGGGCAACATTAACGACCATTTGGGTCCATTTAACGAAAGCAAAAAAAAATAAAATAAAATAAATATAAGGGCGCTTCCGGTCCAGGACCCACACTCACTGGACTCGCGTCTCGGGTCTAGGGTTCATGTCTTGGAACTGAGCTAGCATTTTCAATGATGCTTGGGTTCAATATATAGATCCGATCCCAAGTACAGAATTAAGAAGATCTCGGATATCTAATGTACACTCGGGTCGGGTAGGGATCCCATTCACATGTCTACATATGGGCCTACTCAATGAACTGAAACGAATTTTTTGACATGATTGGGACGAGAATGATAATAGTCGGAATGGAAGTTGTACTTAATAAGAGATTTATTGATCCGATATAATCTGTATATATTTTAATGTAATTTACAGATTTTTTTATTTAATCTATAGATCTTTTATTAGTACTTAAATACCGGCTTTCGGGCACTTATTCAAGGTTGACCATGACTCAGTAGTTTTAAGATACATTTATTATCATAGAGACATACTCATCGCTAATATGGGTGCAGACAAGGAACTATACGGCGGAAAGTCGTTATATACTACCATCACTATCTCATTGTCCAGTTGGGAGAGCATGATTGGTTGAGTTGATTTAATGAAATTACATGCATTCTAAGAAAAGAATACTAGAAATATTAATCATGAAAGTTATTATGATTTGATAATAAGATGGGATGGTTCCACTACCGAGGTAATGCAGACCAATTCCCAAAGTCTAATGCCATGAAATCCCGATATTTTCTCCCCATGTAACAATTTTACACCCTATATTTATTAAACTAATAATTCCGATATTTTTTATTCACAAATTCATTATACACTAATTTAAATTCAATATGCAACTACCTATTTATAAAAAAAATTTATTGAGATGTAGTGTAACTATATCTATATCATCCATATATATATATTAAAATAATAATTAGAACAAATTGATTTTGTTCAGTGCTAAATGATATTGAATATTAATAATATGGAGCATGGTCAATTAACACTACCCGATTCGATCAATTTATACCAAATTAAACGGGAAAACAATTTCCCACACATCCTATCAATCCCGATGAGACCGCACCACAACCGGTCCTCCCCTCCCACCACCTTTCACCAGCTGTCCGCTCATCTCTACACTAGACTGATAGATTATAATTAAACTAAAATCCCCTCTCCCATTAAGTTAATTACGATTACTGCCATTCCCACTCCCTTTCTTCTGTTCGTGCCACCGCCGGGGGCGCCTCATACTGGCGATTTCCGCCTGCGTCTTGGCCAAGAGCTGCATCATCTCTAACTCCGTTTCCTTCGCCAATCTCATCCTTTGCTTCTCCAGCTCCATCTCCTGCATCATCTTCATGGTCTCCGCCCTCTCGTAGACCTCCACCAACTTCTTTACTGCCCGCTTCACCTCCTCCAAACCCTTCCCTCGACCTTCCACCGCCCCCCTCTTCCGATCCATCGAAGGGCTCTTCGCCAGGAAATTCACCGGCTTGTCGCTCTCCGTGTCGGAGTCAGAGCTGGTGGCAGCTCGGAGGTGGTGCTGCTGCTGGGAGCGCAACGGCCTCTCTGCCGCATTAACTGGCGGCAGCGGACGTCGGGGTTTATCTGGACCAGGTATGGCGTTGGTGAGATTCTGGGCCTTGACCGGCCCGATCAAGCGATCCATTGTATCGAAGAAGGTCCATTTGGTGGGCCCGCGACCCGTCGCCACCTTCATCTTCTCGAGCTTGTACTTCCTCTTCACCGTGTCAATCCGGTACTTGCACTGTACGTGCGTCCTCGCCCGGCCACCTCCTTGGCTAACGATGTGCGCCACCTCCTTCCAGTGCTTCTCCTTCAGATTCCCTCGTTTCATTTCCAAGTAGCGTTTCCCCCACGCGCCTATTAGAAGCTCTGTCGACCCATCGCTCCAGCAGTCGTCCCGTCCACCGCCTCCACCTCCGGCAGCTGGTAGCGGGAGGTTCTGAGCCGAAAAGGCGACAGCGTTCAGACTGCCTTGCAGCGGAGCCACACGAACGGAGGATGCGCAGTCGAGATCGACCAGGATCTGGCCATTCTCGGTGGTGTCGGGCGGCAGCAATGGAAATCCGGACTGGCCGGATTGGGTCTCATCATTGTCTTCCATTGTAGACCAAAAATTTCAGGGGAAAGAAAGGAGAAAGATTTGATAAAAAGACAATGAATATAGAGAGAGAATGTATCATGTAGTGATATCAGAGGTAACAGAAAACTGGGCCGTTGGGCTCGAGGGTTGAGGTTTTTGACGGAAAAGGGGAGGGGAGAGCAACGGCGAAGAACCAGAGGCCACGTGGTGTGTACCGCCAGGTTTAAACCTTTAAATGGATGGCTGTGGTAGTAGAATTGGGTCACGGCCACTGGTTTCAGCCTTTGATAATGTTAGGCAAAGTAGCCGGCTTTCTTTTGGTATGGATTTTGGAAACCAAATTATGCGGTCTTTCAACAAACTTCAGTGCAAAATCAGATAATTAAAAATAATGTATTTTTCTAATGCAAGTAAAAAATCTAATATGCTTTTTATGAATATCTAATATTTTTATCTTTTTCTATAATCATTTTCTTCTTCCAAAATTATCCTATAATTTTATTTTATTTATTCTATACAAAAAAATTTTGGTAAAATTATACATTAATTTTATCCCTACTAGCACTAGCTTCTAACAGCCTAAACTATGCTCAAATATTTGATTGCCAATGTTAATATTTCCCCGAAACATAAATATAAGATAGGTTTCTTTAATATGCATTTATAAAAATAAAAGAGAAATAAATGTATAACAGAAGACAATGACTTCCACCATCATAAGAGTGGAATAAATCCATAGGGTATCAATATTGTTGGTGTAGTTTCAATAATCAATAGAAGGTGGTAACATGAGTTGGGCCCTAAAACAACAAAACAAAACTCTAATATAATCCATTTCCCTTACGTCCACTATTATGCAAATTACAACAATTCAAATCCAAATCCAAATGAAAATTAATATTAAGTTACATGATTTTTTGAACTTGTAAAATTATGGCATCACACTGTTAAATACTAAAAATGTTTAAATATTGCATGACTTTATTGAATATATTGCAAAAAAATTTAATACAATAATAAATATTCTATAATATTAAATAATAAAATTATATAATTACAGCAATATGTCAAAATTCAGAATATTTGTTAAATGTTTTACAAATATTATATTATTTTAGATATTTCTCTAAATTAATAATAAATAGTTAAGATGTGAAAACGAATATATTATTTTATTTATTAAAATACTACTAGTGACATGTACTTATAAAATACTCATTTTACACTCTTGTAATATACACATTTGATTTAATATATTTTTGAAATTTATGTTTTATTTTAAAATTTTAAAATTATCAAATATTTACTTTTATGGTTTAAGTAATAAGATTTTATTAGTAAAGTTTTCTAAGAATTGATTTTAGAAAATTTGTGTGCAGTAGTGTCTATAATAATTATTAGTGTTTTGTTTTTCTCCCAAACAAATCTACATTTAATTATTTTAACTCTTGTGTTTCATTTAAGGTTTCTCATTTTTCTATTCAGGTTCCCAAACTTTTATTTTCTCTAAAATAACCAATTAAATCCTCCAAAAACTTTTTCTAGATCACTTATTTTCTTTTATAAGTTTGCATAGTCATTTTTCGATCAACCTTTTTCGAAATAATCTCAATATGACCCTAATCAAACTCTCACTATAAAATAGACAAATAGTGAAATTTTGATGAAAAAACTTAACGGAGAAGAAGTGGTAACATCTGACGACAGTAAGATTGTATAGTTGACTCTCCCATGAGTTCGTGGACATCTAGATCTGGCTCTCCAATGGTCGAAGTCGCCTATAACACTTGATTTACATAGCGATGTCAAAAATAATGGGTTACCAAAATTTCTAAGATTTTTCATGGTCACAAGACTTACATTTAAACCAAACGGCTAACGAGGTTATCTAGAGGGGGATGAGAGGAGATTCTAACATTAATTTGGAACATGTTTGGTTGTCGGGGAGGTTAGGGTGAACCCCAAAAGCCTCTGCTCTGTTTTTTACCGACGAATCAGTGTAACTATTTTGTTAGATTATTGCCTCTAGAGGGTATGTCAATGGCAAAGAGAGGTGAAAATCGAAAGTTGACTCTCTCTCGATTCTAATGACACATATTTGGCCAAGCATGGTGTTTTAAGGATAAAATGATAATCTCTAGTTTGTATATGTAAAACTCATCCTCTAGTAACAAGGAGAACTGAAAAAAGAACTAGCAAAATTTCATGTGAAAAATCGAGTCAATTAATAAACAGAAAATAGTAAATGAGGGTCAACAGTAGAGATTGAAAAATCTAAAGTGACAAAAAAATCACAAAAATCATGGGGAATAACCATGAAATAAATTTGATAGGAAAATCGGAATGGTTCGAGGTGAACCAGACCTGAACCGTACTGAACCATAGTAAACTAGTTCAATGATTCATTTTTTTAGGTGGGTTAAAAATATCAATTTGGGAAATTTAGGCCACCATTAGATAAAAAAATGAATTTAAAAATTTTAAATTTCAAAAAACCGGTCCGATT
Organism: Trapa incisa; assembly: GCA_030064435.1. Lineage (NCBI taxonomy): Eukaryota > Viridiplantae > Streptophyta > Magnoliopsida > Myrtales > Lythraceae > Trapa > Trapa incisa. Next base: position 20,893,867 of record CM057776.1, on the reverse strand, counting down.
TTTGAATTTGGGTCACCAAACCTGGTCGGACCGGATCAGTCAATGGTCCAACTGGTCAATGAACTGGACTAGTCAACGGTATAGCCGTTCAATAGACCGGACCGATCAATGGTCAACGACGCCCAATTAGTAGCCACACACACATGGGCAGCCAATGGGAGGATGCCACGTGTCTAGTCAACGGTGTGGACGACTTGTCAGCTTGCCACGCAGACACGAATAGCCAATGGGAAGCTGCCACGTATTCGATCAACCGGTCAATGGCTGACACGACGACTGAGTTGGATTCCACGTTAGAAAAATTGGCTAATCACAATGCGCCACATGGCACTCCCGCCACGCCATCTTCTTCAACCTTAGTCTGCTAACATAAGAGAGAGCGGCCAACGAAGGGGGAAGTCTCCAGCGACTCGAAAAATGCTTTGGTCTAGTCGTCGGCGAGCGGAAAGGAGGCCAAGTCTCATGCCGACCGGTAGCCCGGACAGTTGCCGAGCTCCTTATATAAATAGCACCCTCCCATTCGACCTCTTCACCACTCAAGTGCCCTCTAAAGACAAACCACTCCTTTTCCAATGAAGTGTCGATCAAGGATCCGACGACGGGCCATTTCTCAACCAAAGGAGCTACGGTGGGTGGCATCAGACCGGGAATGAGTCCCTAAGATTGGGGAACCCTCAGCTCGATCGGAGGACAATTGGAGAAGTACCAGAGTAATCACACAATGAAGTTGCTCCAGAGCTCCGAAGCAGCGAATTCCCAACCGACCCAACCCTGACCTTATCATGCCTCCCGCTGCAGGAATTGACCACCTCCGACCTCCTAAGAAACTTTCTAGCCCCTTTTAGACACCCGGTAAGCTCAATTTCACCTCTCATCATCGTATTTTCTAACAGAGCTCCACCTCCCCAAAACTTCTCTCTTCGAATTCCCGTAGTGTAGCTGCAAACTGCAACAGGATTCAATCCTAGTAGGACCCCCTCGATGACCACTAGCTTCCCACACCTCAAGTTCTGGCCACTGCCCCTCCATTGATAAGCTCAGCAAGCTTTCTCTCTCTACTATTATTTTTCGACGAAGTTCCGGCAAAGTTTAAAACTTAGCCAAATTCGGAAATTCAAAGTGTAGGATGATCGAGGGGAGCTGAAAGAGACGAATAACAATAAGAAGCGAATAAATTAAGGACTTTCAAGTCGTCAATTGGACGATGTAAGATTCAGAGATTCAAACATTCAAATTGGGGAAGAAAAGGGAGGCAATTTGTGGATTTTTCAAGAAAAAAGGGCTTTTGTGCAATTCTTCAATAAATCAAGTGACGAATGGCAAATTGATGAAATTGAGGGTATTTTTGTGAAATTCACTCCCAATTGAGGGCTAATTGGGCAGTTTGGATAAAATGGAAGGCCAATTAGTAATTTTGAGAAATTAAGGGCCAATTTGCAAATTTTAGGAAATTAGGGACCAAATGGCAATTTTAGGAAAAAATGAGAGCCAATGGGTGGTTTTGATAAAATTAAGGACCCAAGAAAGATAATTGGAAATTCTATGGGCTTAACTGAAATAAAAGGGGCAAATAGGGACCTAAATGTAATAGTACAAACTTTAGAGACCTAAATATAATTAAGGCTTAATGTGAGGGCCTAGGCGCAACTACTCGAAACATGCGGCCTCTTAAATGAATCGTCCTAATGGGGATGTTCGTACCATGCAGGAGAGGAGTGCCCTCAAATACCAATGCCAGGTAGCACGCCACGAGTCAAGATCTCACTAGGACGACCCCGTCACTACTACCGGGTGAGTGGAAACTCTATAACGTCGATTCTGATTGGAACAATGACTTGCTTTAAAAACAAATTTCTCAGAATTAGCCTCCCCTGACTGGGTGACTCTGCTTAAAACAAATGGGCTCAAGGTCGATGGACACGAGTGTCATGCCCCGACCCAATTTGGTCGGATCCCCATGATCAACCCGCCACTCTCCCGGTTTATTAAAGGGTTTCCCCTTATCGTAAACTGTAAAGAGTAAAGCGTCCTTTAACTTGCACCTTTTTCCTAGAATAGTATAATCAAAACTGTATGAAATTTAAAACTTTACATACCTGTCTTACAGGCATCTTAGTTAATGGTCTTTAAGGGGAGGCTTTCTTGGATTTCCTGAAAGGGATATAAGGGAGGGGGTGAGTACGACTACTCAGTGAATGGGTTTTTAAAAGCTTTTAACTTTTAAGAAAAACATTTATATGGAGTGTGCCAGACTCCTTTGTTTTCAAAAATCCCTTCATTTAAAAATTCGAGTTTTTCCATTATTTCTTAGTTACCACGGTGTGTCATCACCCAACACACATCCTTCATCATAAAGGTTACACACATTCGCAAGTCAGTATCACTACTGAACCCGCTAGTGGCTTCGGAGCGACTTTTCCTGCCACCCGGATAGAAGTACGACCACTTCTACCCTGGGAATGAGTGGATGTACCTGACATCCGACCCACAATCCCGAAATCACTTCTTCATGTCTGTATGAGGACAGAGACCTCATCTTGTCCCCACCCCGGTCTCATGCGCTTCGTGCTACTCCAGATTTCGCACAGACACCTAGAACGACAAACTGCCCTTATAGCCACCAGGTCGTCCAGTGCCCTTAGGACAACATCACTACCCCTCATGGGCATCTTCATGATCCCATACTCACAGTGCATGCATGAACAATGTTTTCTTATTTTTCCATGTAATCTGTGGTGCCACTAGTCCAACGGCCCCGACTCTCAACTCAACCCGCAGCTGTTTGTCTTGACTAGTCCGTCGACTTGTCATGTCGCACTACCGCTGGTTGACTGAGCATGTCGGTTCTATCTTGGTACCATGGCCAAACAATTCACTTATTAAGTTTTATGGCACATATATCATGTTCATTTACGAGCTCCTGCTCGTGCCAACTGGCCTTGGGCCCACTGTACGAGATTTTCAAAATCGGGCATTTAGCCCCCAAGTTCTAAAATTGAGGCCCCTGGCCTATTAGAGCTATTCGAGCTCCCGTCGAAAAGGTCTCCCAAATTGTTTAAGCATTGACACACAGTCAGGGGAGAGCACTTCCGACAAAAATATGTTTTTACTGTCCATCATACCGAATGGTATAAGGACATCTCCGTTCATAACCGATGAACGGGTTTTCAACTTCCTTCGAGGAAGTCTCATCATACCAACCGGGTATGATTTACTTACAACTCGTAAGTAGTTTTTTTCGCATAACTTTCACATCACTTTCTCTAAGTAGTGATGATTAAAATACCACTAAATAGTGGGTTTTTATATCGAGACACTTATCATCCCCAACCGGGTATGATGTTAGTAAACCCACTCACAACCGATAAGTGGTTTTTAACTTTAAGTTGTGCTCATCATCCCAACCGGGTATGATGTTAGTAAACCCACTCACAACCGGTAAGTGGTTTTTAAATTATAAGGTGTGTTCATCATCCCAATCGGGTATGATGTTTGTAAACCCACTCACAACTGATAAGTGGTTTTTAAAGTATAAGGTGTGCTCATCATCCCAATCGGGTATAATGTTTGTAAACCCACTCACAACCGGTAAGTGGTTTTTAACTTTAAGTTTTGCTCATCATCCCAATCGGGTATGATGTTAGTAAACCCACTCACCCGTTAATGCCGTGAATTCCACTAGACTGGTTTTTTGTATTCTCGCGAGCTTGTCCTTGCTGGTGTTCCCGGTATTTCGCGTTCCTACACGATATGAACATCTTGGTTCATTATCCTTCAGCCTAATCGCCTTCATTCATTCCAAATGAATAAGAAAGTCAAACTTTCATTTATTTGCAATTAGGTCCCTAAAGTTATTTCTCTTTAACTTTAAGTCCCAAATACCGATTTTTCCTCAAATTGAGTCCCGAAACTTCTAAAATTTATCATAGGATCTCAATTTATTCCATTTCACAAAAAGGGGTTTAATTTCCCAAATTTCCAATTTGGTCCTACAACTTTTCCAAAATTACCATTTTGCCCTTCCTTTACAAAAATGGTAAATTTTGCTCCAAAAATTTCAAAATTCCTCAATTGGTCCTCTAACATTATTTTCATGCCTAATTGACCCTCAATTTCATAAAATTCCATTTTGGTCATTTGAATTTCAAAAATCCCTAATTTTCCCCCAATTCCAACTTCTTAACACAGCCGAATTTTATTTCATTAAATTGACCCATCAAACGTTTCTAATTGTTGAAATTGAAGTTGAAATTGAGTTTCTACATGTTCATACGATTCTTCAGAAATGTGAATCGCAAGTTTTAATGTCGGGACAAGCTCAAACGGAGCTTCGCCGGAAAATGAACTATAGAGAGAGAGAGAAAGCTTTGATTACTCACCAGTGAAGGCACGACGGTTCAAGCTTTCGATATAGATAGATAGCTCTCATCCTAAGGTTCATCCTAGAATCAAGAATCACATCAATTGATGCGGAATTGGATTAGAATTTTGTTATTGAAATTCGGTCGACTCTCTCTCTAGCACCAATCGAAAATTATAAAGGGGAGCCGAATTGGCTTACCTTTCGGTCCTAATTCGGTCGTGGAAAGGCTGAGGAAGTGTTGGGAGGGCTTGGATTGGCCTGAGCAGGGCTTGAAATGGCTGATTTCAACTTAGCCAAAATAGGGAAGCTTCGGTCCGCCAAAGCTGCTTCACTATTCTATCACGCCGGCGCTTCTCCAACGATTCTCGTATTGACTGGAGTTTGCTATCAGATAGTTGTCTTCTCCCCGGTTCTAAAGAGCCCGACCTTTGTTCAAGTCGAAGCTCTGGTTCGAGCTTTACCGGGAAATGGAGCAGTAGTGAGAGAGAGAGAAGTGTTTAGGTGTGAGGAGAATGAAATGAGGATGACCTCTTTATATAGTCGTAAAACCCGTGTATTAAATGGGCGAGATTTATTAATAGTATTAATTCCAATAATTTAATTTCGGTATTTAATTATTGAAATTAATTCCAATAATTTAATTTAGGTATTAAATTATTGGTATTAATTTCAATAATTAAATATATATTAATTTATGGCTATTTATGATAAGCTGTACGTTCGCATAAAAATTTTTTACCGAAATTTCGAGTTACAAAAAAATCATACTTCCAATGTTTTTGTTTTTGTTTGAAGTTCTTATGGAATCTAGTTCACCTGAACCAATTTGGTTTTTGTTTTCTATTTGTTTTAAGTTTCTTTTCCAATGTTTAATGAACCCTTTGGATCACCCGAAAGTTGTAAATTTCGATATTGTTTATTCCCAATTGTAAACCGGTTTGGTTTTCTTATTCAGTTTGACCGGTTCTTTTCCCGGTTTTCCTTAACTCAAATGTGCGGGGTTTACACGAGTATGGACCCGTCGAGAATCAACATGTGATAAATACTGCTAAAAGTTCTAATAATGGGTAATTGTGTGTGATACCCACCGAGTCAAGTCTGGGATGTTGGGCTTGTTGGGCCAAACTACTACTAAGTCGTAGCCAGGTTGTCGAACATGTTGGGCCAATATGCATGGGCCGAAGCCAAGTCAACAGACCCTTGAGCTGGAGGGCCAAAGATAATGGCTATAAATGAAAAGGACTATTGATTGTGCATGCACTGTGATGAGTGGCCATCAGAACACCTAGTATGAGATAGTGATGGATTCCAAGTGCTACTGGATGACTTAGGGTGCATAAGGATTGTTTGGCATTCAGTATGTCGAGAAGCTTAGGGAGCTTCCTACGCACTCAGACCGAGGTAGTAGGGGAAATGAGGTCTCATCCCACAAAGCAGACACGAAGTGTGATTGAGGTTTGAGGGTTGGACGAGCAAGGTCCACTCAAACTCGGGGTAGAGGTTGTTAACCTCTATCTGGGTGGTCGGTAAAGGCGTTACGGTACATAAGTGGAATGATCGGTGATTGTTCTGCAAATGTGTGATTCTCTTCTATGATAGAAGGGCAGATGATGTGTGAATGATATACGAATGACGATAAAGGAATTAAGTAATAAATTAAAGGAATCAATCGTTGTAGAAATTTCTCTCATTAAGTATATGTACATATATACTCATTCCCTGCCTCTCACCCTTTCAGGAACCTCAAAAATGATCATGACAAAGGAGACGTAAATCTTCAAGAAAAGCTCGGGCCCTCAAGGTACGTTCCCCATCCCAAACTCATAGTAAGGGAATGAACGTAGGCACACCTTTACCTTCCCTGTATCATCAAGGTAGGAATACTCGGATGATGCATGGAAGGGTGGCGGGTTGATCACAGGATCTCAACCAAACTGGGTCGGGGCATGACAACATATCACTAGAAACTGAGTATTTGAGCTTTTAAAGAGAATTTTAGCACACTGCCGATGAGAGAAGGGTCAACACTTATATAGGGAGCTCGAGGGACCGTCGCTCCATCTATACATATCCATAACCAAACATATGGGACTCCCTAGACTCCAATTTTTATTTAATTTTCTTGGGGGAAGGACTATAAAAATATTGCCTAACATTCAACTTATTTTTGGGTTCTAGATTGGGCATTTGGTTCACCATTCGGGCAAACAAGACGACACGCACGTGCGCCTGATGTGGTGTGCTGACTGTGTTTACACTATAGTGAACCAATTTTTGGCGAATTAATTGATTTGTTCGGCCAATTTTGACCTTCCCTTGGTTGGTTCACCTCCAATTCGGTCGGTTCTTTGCACAATTTATTTTTCTAAAATTTTTTTCATCCAATTTTCTATAATTTGAGCTCAAGAACACCCATTTTCTGATTTTTATAGCCCCTTCTAAAAATCGGGGGGGGGGGGGGGGGGGGGGGTGGGGTGGGGGGGGTGGGGGGGGGGGGCGGTGGGGGGGTGAGGGGGGTTATTGCTTTGAGACACCTACGATTTGATCGGTTCTTGGCTCAAGAATTTCCATTTTTTTATTTATCTAACTGCTCTTAAAAATTGAGGGTTTTTTCCTTAAGTCGTTTCAATCCATATTCGAATAGGTTTTCACTTGAACTTTTCTCAATCCTTGATTCCCAATTAAAGGGGGTTCTTTGAGGGTAAATTTGTGAACTTACCCATTATCCAATTTTAGTGCTTGAACTGGTTTTCAATTCAGATTGCCTGAACTAGTTTCTAAAAATTGAGGGTTTTTTCCTTAAGTTGTTTAAATCCAGATTCGAACAGGTTTTCACTTGAACTTTTCTCAATCCTTGATTTACAATAAAAGGGGGTTCTTTAAGGCTAAATTCGTGAACTTACCCATTGTCCAATTTTAGTGCTTGAACTGGTTTCCAATTCGATTCAATTCCAAATCTTGGTTCTTAGGTTTTCTGTCAAACTTGACCTAATTTGGTGGGAACACTCTGAACAACTCGTCACTCCTCCCAATACTATAATAGATGCCACAACCATTACTATAGTATTGATAAGGGCAAGACTCAAAATAGCGCGAAAATAGTAAATCAGTTTATGTTTTCAAGAAATAGTAAAATATATAATGTTGTACATAAATATGTATGAGAGAATAATGTATCAATTAGGTAGTTTATCTTTTAATATCAATTTTGACATTTTAAGACCTGAAAGGGGTAAGGGAGGGGGTGAATATACAACTCTGTGAGCAGGGTCTTACTGATATCATGAATTTCTATCCACGATTCAACACATACTCAAAAGATAAAAAGATTTATTTTCCTTAAGTTAAAGGATTTTGATGATCAAATAAACAAGCTACAACTTATTTTATCCTTGAAAAAAAATCTTTCACATGATTTCTCAGTTAAATATATCATTTGTATCTCACAAGCTAAAAATATATTTCTTCCTAGTTGGAAGAACTTTTCATAATTTGTTTGAGGTAAACTTTTCATAGGTTTGTATCAGACAAACAAACAAACATTTTTTTCTCATTAAATGGATCAATTATTCACAAAATTGACCCTGTGAGGCTACAACCTCAATATGTCCCACTTGTGGCCAAAGCACCTTTACGGTCCACCTTGGTGAGAGGCTATAACCTCTACCACATTGGTACGAGGCTATAACCTCGACAATTTGCCTATGTGAGCACCATTTCCCAACCCCCAGACATTATCGAATGTAGTTGTTTGCTATTGAAGGATGAGACCTCTCCTACTATAAACCCCACACTTTTGAGTTAAGGAAAACCGTGAAAAGAACCGGTCAAACCGAGTAAGAAAACTGAGCCGATTTACATTTGGGAACAAGCAATATGGAAATTTACAACTTCCGGGTGATCCAAAGGGTTCATTAAATCTTGGAAAAGAAATTTAAGAAAAATTAGAAGACAAGAACCAAATTGGTTTAGCTGAACAAGATTCCATAAGAATTTTGAAGTTAAGCGTGCTTGCTTGAAAGTAGTGTGAGTATGGTGACCTCTTAGGAAGTATGAATTTTTTTGTAACCCAAAATTTCGGTCAAAAAACGTCTAATCATAAATAACCATAAATTAATATATATTTAATTATTGTAATTTATACCAAGAATTTAATACCTAAATTAAATTATTGGAATTAATACCAATAATTTATGATAATATTAATACAAATAATAAATCTCTCCCATTTAATACATGGGTTTTACACCTATATAAAGAGGTAATCCCCATTCATTCTCCTTACAGTCGCACACTTCTCTCTCTCTCTACTGCTCCATTTCCTGGTGAACCTTAAACTAGAGCTTCAACTTCAACATTTTTCTTAACCTCGAAAGGAGAGGTCGGGCTCTTTAGAACCGGGGAGAAGACAACTATCTAATAGCAAACTCCAGTCAATCCGAGAATCGTTGGAGATGAGCCGGCATGATGAAATAGTGAAGCAGTTCCGACGGATCGAAGCTGCCCTATTTCGTCCAAGCTGAAATCAGCCATTCAAGCCCTCCTCATGCCAAACCAAGCCCTCCCAACACTTTCTCAGCCTTTCCACGGCCGAATTAGGACTGAAAGGTAAGCCAATTTGGCTCCCTTTTACAATTTTCGATCGGTGCTAAAGAGAGGGTCGACCGAATTTCAATGATATCCAATTCTACATCAATTGATGTGATTCTTGATTCTAGGATGAACCTCAAGACAAGAGCTATCTGTCCAGATCAAAAGCTCGGACCGTCGTGCCTTCGCCGGTGAGTAATCGAAGCTTTCTCTCTCTATAGTTCATTTTCCGGTGAAGCTCCATTTGAACTCGTTCTGGCGTTAAAATCTGCGATTCAAAGTTTCTTAGAATCATATGAACATGTAGGAACTCAATTTCAACTCCAATTTCAACAATTAGAAGTGTTTGATCGGTCAATTTGATGAAATCAAATTCGGTAGTGTTGAAGAGTTGAAATTAGGGGGAAAATGGGGGATTTTCGAAATTCAAAGGGCCAAAATGTAATTTTATGAAATTGAGGGTCAATTGGGCATGAAAATAATGTTGGAGGACCAATTGAGGAATTTTAGAATTTTTGGGGCAAAACTTACCATTTTTGTAAAGGAAGGGCAAAATGGTAATTTTGGAAAAATTGGGGGACCAAATTGGAAATTTGGGAAATTAAACCCCTTTTTGGTGAAATTAAATAAATTGAGGTCCCAATATAAATTTTAAAGGTTACAGGACTCAATTTGAGGAAAAATCGATATTTGGGACTTAAAGTTAAAGAGAAATAACTTTAGGGACCTAATTGCAAATAACTAAAAGTTTGGGTTTTCTCATTCATTGGAAATGAATAAAGGCTGTTATATTGAGTAATAATAAACAAAGATGTTCATATCGTGTAGGAACGCAAAATACCGGGAACGCCAGCATGGATGAGCTCGCGTGAATACAAAGAACCAGTTAAATGGAATTCACTGCGTTAATGGGTGAGTGGGTTTACTAACATCATACACAGTTGGGATGATTAGCACAACTTAAAATTTAAAACCACTTACCGATTGTAAGTGAAAATTTTATATCATACCCGGTAGGGGATGATAAGTACCTCGGTATAAAAACCCACTGTTTAGTGGTATTTTAATCATCACCACTTAGAGAAAGTATTGTGAAAATTATACAAAAAAACTATTTACCGGTTGTAAGTAGATCATACCCGGTTGGTATGATGAGACTTCCTCGAAGGAAGTTAAAAACCCGTTCATCGGTTATGAACGAAGATGTCCTTATACTGGTTGGTATAATGTACAGTGAAAACCTATTTTGTCGGAAGTGTTCTCTCCTGATTGTGTGCCAATGCTTAAACTATTTGGAAGACCTTCTTGACGGGAGCTCGAATAGCTCTTATAGGCCGGAGGCCTCAATTTTGGAACTTGAGGGCTAGAATGCCCAGTTTTTTGAAAATTTCGTATAGTGGGCCCAAGGCCAGTTGGCACAAGCAGGAGCTCATAAACGAACATGATATATGTGCCATAAAACTTAAGAAGTGAATTGTTTGGCCATGGTACTATGATAGAACCGACATGCTCAGTCAACTAGTGGCAGTGCGACATGACAGGTCGGCGAACTAGTCAAGACAAACAACTGCGGGTTGAGTTGAGAGTTGGGGCCATTGGACCAGTGGCACCACATATTACATGGCTTGATAAGAAAACATTATTTGTGCATGCACTATGATTACGGGATCATCAAGACGCCCATGAGGGGTAGTCATGTGTCCTAAGGGCCCTGGATGACCCGGTGAGTATAAGGGCAGATCGTCGTTCCAACTGTTTGTGCGAAATTTGGAGTAGCACCAAGCGCATGAGACTAGGGTGGGGATGAGATGAGGTCTTAATCCTCATACAGACACGAAGAAGTTATTTCGAGATTGTGGGTCGGATGTCGCGTACATCCACTCATTCCCAAGGTAGATGTGGTCGTACTTCTATCCAGGTGGCAGGAAAAGTCGCTCCGAAGACACTAGCGGGTTCAGTAGTGATACTGACTTGCAAATGTGTGTAACCTTCATGATGAAGGATGTGTGTTGGGTGATGACATACCGGTAACTAAGAAATAATGGAAAACCCCAAATTTTTAAATAAAGGGATTTTTGAAAAGAAAGTTGTCTGTCACACTCCATATAAATGTTTTTCTTAAAATTTAAAAGTAAACCTTTGAAAATCCATTCACTGAGTAGTCGTACTCACCCCCTCCCTTATATCCCTTTCAAGAAATCCCGGAAAGCCTACCTTGAAAGACCATCAACTAAGATGCATGTAAGACAGGTATGTAAAATTTAAAACTTCATACAATTTTGATTATGCTATTCTAGGAAATGGTGCAGGTTTAAAGGACGCCTTACTCTTTATGGATTATGATTAGAGGAAACCCTTTAATAAATCGGGAGAGTGGCAGGTTGTTCATGGGGATCTGACCAAAACCAGGTTGGGGCGTGACACCTACTTTCCCTCGATCTCAATGCGCATTGGGACTCTAAGAGCCTTATGACATATTAGACCATTGATAGCTTTCGTTGTTCCTATCTGACTTTTTAGCAGCATTTAGAACCAACACTACCCCATACTAGGCATCTTCTTGGTTCCAAATAATTGCAATCACAAACAATTATCTTTTTTATTTAAGACCTTTCTCTTTGCATTGCTAGCCCAACGTGCTCCAACCCGACTTTAGCTTAGCAACTTAAACAAACATTATCAATTTGTGATAATTTTATAAGGCTCTTAAATCATAACTTATTTACGGAATTTGACCCATTTCCGTTAGCCTTGTGCCCACTGTATGAGTTTTCAAAACATGGCTTTAGGCCCACTTCTATTTTTAAGATCGTGGTCTTGAGCCCACTTTCACATAACTAGATCTAATCAACTCTTTGTCGATCATGGGTCCCACCCATAACCTACATCGACATTTGAATTAGATCAACCACTTAAAGTGTATTCACACACCTTTCAAGGGTAGTCCTACTAACATAATTCATTCTCACTACATAAATAAATCCTAAAATAGTTTAAGTAGTTTCACGCATTCATGGGATATTATTTCTGGAAAAGAGGTTTTCAATTCTTGCGAGTAAAAATGCGACATCGGTCCAATCGAACTCGATACCATAAATCTCATTCACCCGTATTCTGAAACTTATTCGTACCAAAGGGATTTTCGAGCTTGGCGTGCCTTTCCTTCACATAGACTTATAAGTGATCACTTTCTATAACAAATTGGGCAATTAAGTCCTAAGTGATAAGATATTTACATTTAAAACTAATAACTTTTTATTAATTATAATTTAGTCCTTAAGATATACTATCACACCGTGTTATAGTAACCTGGAATTTTTGTTATAAATTTTTCTGGAATTGTATTATAATTTAAAATTTTAATTGATATAATTGTAATAAATTTGATTTAAAATAAAATGAAAAGTGTTGTTTTGACCAAAATAAATAACTCGATGGAATCGATTTAAGTTCATTGAATTTAAGTAGAAATTAAATATTATATATATAATTATTAATTATGTATATATATATAAATGTTGAATAGATGTTTACATATAAGGATATATATATATATACATGTACAAAATTAATTTCCAAACAAATATAAAGGAGAAATGGATTCGAGAGTTGATTTTGTACCATTATCAAATAAATACACATATAATTTTATGTTATACAAAAAAGAATGAAACCCAATTATACATGAGAAGCTTAAATAACAATTACACTCAATCATACTACTAAGTGAATGTTGATATAAAATATAGATTTATATAATGATGGACTATAGAAAATAATAGTTGTGGAATTAAAATGGTCCTAAAGAGTATAGGCCCTTTGAAAATCCAACCATACACATTTACAATTTTATTCTATTTTATCAAAATGGAATGGATAGGGTAAATACCTATTAAATTCCTTTAGGTGAAAATAATGATATAATTATGTGAATTTGGTTTAATATGAAATTATTAGCATTTTGTAGTATTAGTCCTACGCCCCTATCATAAATATTTATAAATTAATACCTACATTCAATTATTGAAATTAATAACCATAAATACCCATCAATTTCTCAATTTAATAAGAATAACTAATAATATTAATGCCCATAATGTAATAATAAATTTTTAACATTTAACAAACAATTTTACATCTATATAAGATGCTTAGAACAATTTATCAGAGCAACACCAACTGAGATGATAGAGTAATTCGAGTAGAAGAGAGCTACCTGGTCAACTAGTAATTATTCACATCTCAAACATCATCTTTGCCATGATCACATTAGATATACCAGATTAATACTCCCTACCTATGAAATTCTCAATCTCGACATCCACCATACGATAATCAAATTTAAGAAAAATGGAGAAGTATCAGAGCAAAAAAACACCAATAAGACCAATCAGGGTTGAGTACCTAGGAATCTATCCAGGATGATCATATCTCTAGATAAAAGGTAAGTGGGTTTATTCACATAATACCCGGATGGGATGATGAACACCTTGGAAACGAAAAACCACTTATATGTGGGATTTTAACATCACACCCGATCGGAGTGATGTGAGAACTAAGTGAAAAACTACTTACCGGTTGTAAGTAGAGAAAATATACTCGGTTGGTATGATGGAGTTCCTCAAAAGAAGAAGAAAATATGCTTGTCGGTTGTAAACAAAGATATCATCACACCTAGTTGGTGTAATGAATGGAAAGATGATTTTTGTTAGAAGTGTTCTTCCCTAACTAGTGCCAATGCTTAAAATTTTTGAAAGACCTTCTTGACAAGAGTTGGAACAACTTAGATAGGTGAGAGGCCTTAGTTTTGGAACTTGTAGAGCTAAATACCTATTTTTGGAAAATCACGTACAATGGGCCCAAGGCCAATTGGCACGAGTAGGAGCTCGTAAACAAACATGATATATTAAAGCCATGAAAAATTCTTAATGAATGGATTATGTGATTTCGCCATGGTACCAAGACATGACCGATGTACTCGATGGACTGGCGACAATGCATTAGGGCCAGGTCGACGGGTCGACATAGACAAAACAGCTGCAAGTCGAGTTGAGGATCGGGGCCATTGGACTAGTGGCACCAAAGATAAATGGCTTTGTGGAAAAACTATTTTTTTGTGCATGCACTTGAGGTTCGGGACCATTAAGATGCCCAAGAGGGGTAGTGATGCATCCTAAGGGCTACTTGATGACATGGTGGAGATAATGGTAGTTTGTCATGCCATTAGGGAAGCTCGACGTAGCTTTATGCGCATGAGACTGGGATGGGGTCAGGATAAAGTATCTGTCCTCATACGGACACAGAGTTGATTTCGGATTTGAGGGTCGGATGTCGTGAACATCCACTCAGACCCAGGGTAAAAGTGGATGAGCTTTTATCTTAGTGGCCGGTAAAATCGCTCTGAGCCACAAGTGGGTGCAGTGGATGGGCTGCCCTACGAATGTGTGATCCCTTCCTAATGAAAGATGTGTGTTTGTTTGTTAAATGCCTCCTGAGGCAAGGAGATGGGCTAAGAAAGCTAAAGACACCTAATATGGAATGAAAAAAAAGGTTTTGAGACTTGAGAATCCTTGAAAAAGGAATGGTAAACCTTGGAAATATGTTTTGGAAAGGAAATTAAATTTGAGGAAAACCCTTTTAAAAGAAAATATTACCCTTGGCAGGGTAAAGGTTTTGAAAACCAAAATTTAGGAATAAATTCTCTTTAAAGGAAATGATAACCTTGGCGTGGTTTCGATAAAGTAAGGTTATTTTGAAAACTCACTCCAGCACCCGCTCAATGAGTTGTAGAACTCACCCCTCCCTTTTACCCCTTTCAGGTAACCAAGGGAAAAATCAAACTTAAAGACCTCCCTGTATGGGAACTATAAAGACATGTATGTTTGTTTAAAATATTTTTAGTTTTGTATAATGTTATTCCTGAAAAAACAAGAAAAAGGACGCCTTACTACTCACGGTTTAGAAAAGAGCGAAACCCTTCATTAACCAAAGGGAGTGGCGGATTGCTCACGGGGATCCGACCAAACTGGGTCGGGATGTGACATATACCTTATCTCTAATTAGGTCCCAAATATTCCTTTTGGTCCCTAATCCCCCCTTAATTCTAGTTGTGCACTTAATTTATCATTATTTACAATTAAATCCCTAATTTTCAAAAAAAATACAATTTAGTCCCCAAACTTTCAAAAATTATAATTTAGTACTCTAACTTTGATTAACCTCAAATCGATCTTAAACCTCCCCAATTGAGTCCTAACATGATTCTAATCATCTTCCCTATCTCCCACGATCATTTCAAGATTTGAATCATCCAATTTAACTTAAAATGAGCTTAAACTAAGGTTTATCGGAAAATAGTTTTAAAGAGAGAAAACTTCTATTACTTACTGGCGAGGGCTTGGTAGTATGAGATTTTAACACCAAAGGATTGCTCTATTCCTGGAATCCTTTCTGGATTAAACCACAGCTCAATCGATGTTTGAGTAATGTGAACTAATCAATTTAGTTTTTGTATAAAACACATTGTGAACAATAAATTCTAGCCAATAGCGGATAAGCGAACTTACCCAATATTTTATGAAAGATGGGAATAACCCAATATTTTGAAAAATGATATCTAAGGACTTATTGTTTATCAAAGATGGCAGAACCCAATGTTTTGAGAAATAATGGCTAAAGTTCTATCGTTTATGAAATATGGATAGAGTTCAATATTTATGTGTGATACCGGTTGAGACCCGAGATGTTTGTGTGTTATATGGGTAGAACCCATTTATTCATGATTATACCATGATATGACTGATTTTGTTAGCTTTAAGTCGATATTTAAAAATTATGCATTCATATAATTATGTAAGGTAGAAGGCACGAGTTCGTATTATGGTTATCTAGAGATAGAGAGGTTTAGTAGTATTGTAATGATTACGGGGGAAAATTTATTTGTTCAGTAAATCATTAACCCTAGGGGATTGGTGTTATAATCTCTTATTTTCTCCCAAGGAAAATTTTATTAATAAGACATTGTTCATTAAATTAGTTGGTATTAGAGATAAACTTCTAATTAATAAAATCATTAAATTAGTCTATTATTGTATTATAAATTTTGAAATTTTGAAAGTATATTACTATATTTTTGGAAATATATTTTCCCAACTATATAATTTTATTATTGAATGATGTAAGGTTTTTTTAAGATTTTTTTATAATTTTTTAAGTTTTTGTAAATAAAGTAATAAAAGAAAACACGAAGATAACTTATACCACTGACAAATAATCATTCTATATACAATTTGAGATATAAGTATCAAGAAATATTCTACAAAGTCAATTTTTTACAACTATGGTTATTCTTGTGATTTTTATGAGATTTGTAAATTTTTATATTATCTTTATAAAAATTTATTTTTTTATAGAAAATAATGATGCATGTTTTGTATTTTTAGTCTTTTATTATATTGGTATTATATTAATTAGTGTCAAACTATTTAGTATCAAAAGTAATAGAAGGGATTGTTTGTACTAATCAATCAGAACATAGGTATAAATTTTATTATTTAAAATTATGTAAAAAAAAAGATTTTGAGTAAATTAATATTTGTGAAGAAACATTAGGAGTGAGGTGAGATGTAAAATATAATGTTCTATGAGTTTTTGTAGTCACTTCACAAATAAAGTATATTTTTTAATAGATTGTGAGAATCCTAATCCTAAAGATTGTTATTATTTTCAAGGTAAAATTTTGTAAAAATGAAAGAATATGATGAAATTAATATGATATTTTTTATGTGTTCAATTATAAGAATTATGGGTTCTAATAGCAACTAAATAAAAAGAAAAATAAATGTATTATTTTACTTGTGATAGTATTTAAAAGTGTTTTAAAGAAAGAGTTATGTTAAAAGTTAAATGGTATATATATATATACATAAATATATTATATTATAATGTATATTTAGAAAGTGTGGTATGCTTCATGTACCATTGTTTCACTTGACTAATGCTAGTGGGGCTATACCTTGCGGGTCGGGCATAAATTACCCTACAAATTCCACCAACGAGCTGTCTTCAGATTGTTTGAGCCAAAAAGCTGTCTTCCCATTCAGAGCAGAACAGAAAGAAACACTGATTCCTCTGGTAGACTAGTCTGAGTAGTCTTCTATTTCTCTATTTCTCTTCTTCATTTCCGTCCCTCTCTCTACTGAGGACCGTTGGAGAGAGGGAGGAGAGAGAGAGAACTGGGAAGGTACATTCCTCTTGAGAGATGAGTAAAGCAAGCACCATTGCTGTTTGTTTTTTACTGTTAGGTTTTCTTTGAAATGACACAAGTTCTCTTCTCTCCCGGACGCCGAAGTTGAAATGAAGAGGGAGGTTGGAACTTGGAGGTGAGAGCAGAGGTTCCCTTTTCCACTTGAGGATCCGGTTGGAGATTCCTCTACTAAGCAGCTCAGCTTTGACGTTTTACTTACTTCTCCACGATCTCTGAGGTAATCGGACCCTTCGGCAGTAGAAGTGTTTGGTCCCGATTTTGTCGCCTGCCACTGGGAGAGTGGAGGGTTCCACTTTTTAGCTATATTTGTCTGCGAATACACTTGATATGATGTGACATTAACAATTTGGCGTCATCTGATGATTAATCTGTGGGGTTAGTTTTGAGCGTTTGAGTTTGGAACGTTGTGGGATCAGATCCGAGCCATTTTTTCTTTTCACATCACGAGTAATGGATTTGTTGCACATCTGAATTTTACTTTATTAGCTGGAATTTTGGACTGAGATCTGCATATTTGCCTCAACTTCAGTGAACATGGAACAATAAGATTTCAGTGTCTGATGTCAGTGCTTTTAGCTTGCAATTACTTCTGAAGCCCTGACTTCTTCTCAATTGTACTTTTAGGTGCTCCCCTGACCTGCACTCCTTGCTCGTTTTATGTACAACCTCAGATCCTTATGGGCTGCCATTCAATATATTTTGATAATATAGCAGCTTTGTACAAAATCTTTAGAGACACTTACAAGACATGAGGAGGCTGAAAGATTAGTTGGCTGAATTAGCACCTTGGAAAATGAAACCTGATGCGCCTCTTGACTATGTGGTGTTCCAGCTGTCGCCAAAGCGTTCTAGGTGAGTTTGGATTTTGATTGATATGGCTGGAGTGAAATTCCAATTTTGTCCTGATTTGTTGTTGCTTTATCTATGGCAGATGTGAATTAATTGTGTCCAGGAATGGACAGAGTGAGAAGCTTGCATCAGGTCTTGTAAAACCTTTCATCGCACATCTAAAAGTTGCTGAAGAACAGTTTACACAAAATGTCCAGTTTATTAAGCTTGAAGCTCGGAAATTTAACAATGGAGAGAAATTCCTCAGAAAAGGAACTCTTGAGAGGTATCTGAAAGATTTTTTTTGGAAGATTTGGGTTAACTACTTAAGACCATTTGTACAATTTTGTTGAAAAAAAGGTGGCATATTATGGATATGAGCATGCTATTTTCCTTTCAGATTTGTCCGATTTGTTAGTACACCAGAGGTTTTGGAACTGGTCAATGCATTTGATGCAGAGATGTCACAGTTGGAGGCTGCCCGAAAAATTTATTCACAGGTAATAATTGTGATGTCACATATGGATTCCTTTTATGTTAAAATTGAATAAAAATTCTCAGTTTTACTTGTATGCAAATCCCCAGGGGACCAAGCCCCAGTACTCTGGTGATTCAGGTATGTTAGCAATGCATATAATCCTTCCCTTTTGTGCACCTGCCTAATTACTGCAATCATTGCTGTTTCTTCTCATATCTTTTGAAACTGCTGGACTATCTTCCATTGCTTTTGATGGACTATAATTCATCAATTAGTGATACTTAGGTGCACTTTCTCAGCTATTCTAGGTTTAATAGCAAGTAGGAATTGTGCTTTAAAAAAGGAACGTGCAATAAATTCTATTTGTTAATAATTCTCCTAAACCTTGAGTTTATCAGTATATTCCACTGAATTAATTGCCCCAGGCTTTACTTTATCCTACTCCGCATTAAAGATAAGCCTGCATTCTGCTAATTAGTTTACATCTTCCTTGCACCAGGTGATAAAGAAACAGGAATTGCCACATCATCTGATTCAACAAAGTACAATTTTTTCTGCCTTTTTTAAATCTTACTGTAATATGTATATTGTTTCTGGTGGTATCTTGGATTAATTGTAGAAGCTGGGTGGATTTTTGTCTCATTTCTCTGCTATTACTTTTATATTGTGGTGGCACTTTACTACCAATTGACCATTGAATATATGATTTGCAACATAATTGGGTCAAGTTGCTTCAAATAGGAGATGCATAGGTTCAGCATTGATAGAATCAACACAGATTCTGTTTCATCCACATGCTTAGTGCATGGCATAGCAATATCTGCTGATGACAATAAACTGTGATTGTATTGGAAGTTGTGCTTTTAATAGCTTTTGTTGTATACAGAAAGTATTTTGGTTTTTTTATGTAATATTAAGTTGCGATCTCTGAACTTTTTAACATAATTTATTTTTGTTCTTTTAGGATGGGACTTCTGAGAGCTATAGATGTGCGGCTTTCTCAAGTGAGGCAGGACTTGACTACTGCTTGTGCTCAAGCATCAGCAGCTGGCTTTGATCCTGATAGTGTGTCTGACCTCTCCCTATTTGCAGAAAGCTTTGGAGCTCACCGCCTGAAGTAATAACATAATACTATTATATCCTTCATTTCAGTTTGTTAGTATTACTAATACATGACCATCAATTAATGCATCATAGAAAGAGACTGTTAATAGATGAATTAGCTTGCACTCTCTTTTCTCATTGTTGAAATATCTCACCTTATTTGCAGCATATTATTATATCTTTATTTGATGAACCTTCTAAGCATGGTAACATTCACTCATTTTGACTTTATTGATCTTTTCTGCTTATTTTTTTCTCCAGTGAGGCTTGCATCAAGTTCCTTTCATTATACCAAAGACGACCAGAACTGATACCTTCAGAGAAGCTTTGTCTCAATGACTGTGGTCTCAAATCATCATTTGAGTCTGACATGTCTCTTGATGATCCTACTGAAGATTTTAATGATCCTCAGCTGAAGACCACATCAGCAGTATCGTGGAAAAATAGTCAGCTGACAGCAAAACTGAACACAGACAAATCTGATTCCATGACTACACAGCAATCCAAGTTTGTGGGCCATGATGTTAACCAGAAAGAATCAGATAAGAAAAAGGGAAATGATGATACTCCAATTGAGTCACCCATGATTCAGACAAGTCAACCAACAAGGAGGCTCAGCGTCCAGGACCGAATAAATCTCTTTGAAAGCAGGCAAAAAGAGAATACTGGTTCTGGAGGTGGCAGTAAGCCGATTTTAGTGAAGTCAGCTGAACTGAGAAGGCTCTCATCTGATGTGTCATCAGCATCAGCAGCAGCAGCAGAGAGGGCCGTGTTGAGGAGGTGGAGTGGAGCAAGTGACATGAGCCTTGACCTGAGTGCTGAAATGAAGGATACCAGTAAGGAGCCCCCTCTGTGCACCCTTCCTTCTGCTTCTTCAGTTTCTCAGGCCAAAAATTCTTCGTGCACTAATGCATTTGAATATGAGAGTCCAAACAATATGAGTATTACTGCTGGCTTCGATAGAACTGATACTAAGAGTTGGACGGGAAAAGGTTCTGATTCTAAGTTTAAAGATGGAGGTGAAGCACCAACTATGATCACTGGCTTATCAGGTGATTGCACAAGCTCAGGAGGAAGTATCAACATGAAGGGTCAATTGGGTTCTGATTTTCAGAAAATGCCCTTCAGTGGACAGACAGAGCAAGGTGAGAGCAGTCAACATAGTCCACAGAACAAAATGACAACTCCATCTGGAAGTGAGGAAGGTGGCATGAGCAAGATTAAAGCAGGTTCTGAGGCAAAGATGAGAGGTTTTTATAAAAGAGAACCACGAGGTCAGGATGCAGTTGAAAAAGCAAAAGATCAGACTGCACCTGAAAAACCAGAAGATCAGGCCACACCTGAAATTTATGCTGAAAGTTTGAGTAAATTTTCAGAAGTTGCATCCAAAAACACAACTAGGATTAGGGGAGAGAATGTTGGGGTAAGAAATGAGTCTGTTACTCAATCAAGGTTGAAAGGTCTTAGAAGACATCCACGGTTGCTGTTGGAGCAGATTGATGGTGGTTTTAGGCACAAATCTGTGGACGATCAATTAAAGGGAACTAATGCCAATCAGTTGTTTCCACGACCAGAACATAAATTCCATGCAAGTGCTATTGAGCAAGTGGATAAGAGAGGCTTTCTAGGGAGTGAGAAGTTGCAGATTTCAGTTGAAGAATCTCCTCTCCATAACAAGAAGACCCAGAAATCAGTTTCAACTGTTCCCGAGCACAGTGAGAGATCACAGTCCAAAACGGATGAAATTCTTTCTGCTTATGGAAATGGCACATTTTCCATTTCCAGTAGGAAGACCACAGAAAGTCAAGTAACCTCTCTTACACCTCCCACAATGGTAGTGGAACCAGTTCTAAGAGTAAGGCAATCAAAGGGGAACCAAGAATTAAATGAAGATCTCAAAATGAAGGCTAATGAACTTGAAAAACTTTTTGCAGAGCACAAGCTTCGAGTTCCTGCTGATCAGTCTTCTTCTCGGAGGGGAAAAACTACTGATTCCCAGAAGGAGCCAACAGAAAGTTCAGAAAATAGTGTCTCTGCTGTATCTGAGTTTTTAACACCCATGCAATGTCCTGAGCAAAATGTCATGGTTGATTTGCTCAGGGTTCCTAGCAGTTTGTCAGACTTTAGCACTCCTCCATCCGTGAAGATAGACAACAATCTGGACTTGATTGATAGTTTAAGAAGGAATTTCTCTGAGCCCAACGATTCTAGAGGAAAGCTTTATGAGAAGTATATGCAGAAGAGGGATGCAAAGCTGAGAGAAGAATGGGGATCTAAGAGAGTAGAAAAGGAAGACAAATTGAAACATATGCATGATAGCCTTGAACGAAGTAGAGCTGAGATGGAGGCAAGGTTTTCAGGTGCAGGAAGAAAAGATTCATTATCTAGTGCATCTCATCGTATGGAGAAACTTAGATCATTTAATTCACGATCAACTATGAAGAAGGAGCAGGTATCCTTATTTAAATAAGTTGGGAAATTTAATGGTGGCACTTTGATTGACTTTGATATTTGAAGATGTCAATAAATTTTGTTTCTGATATACTTCTTTGAACTAACTACACCAAAGTTTTGCTTTTAACTTCAGCAAATTGGGTTGTTTTCAAAGTGAGGAATTATCTGGATGTGTAGAAGTTGGTGATGCAGCTTTAGGTGATGTTGCTTCCAAGAGTACCCAAAATGAGATGCCTCTTCCTAATTGTGGCTTGTTTTCATCCACCCCTAGTCCTTGCACTTCAGCAGCTTCAGCTTCACAGTCATCTGTCAAATATTTAAATTTTCCTTCTGCTAAGCAAAGGGTGCCATCAGAATGCAAAAGTCCTTGCACTTCAGCATTAGCAGTCTGTTCTTACCTCCCCACCCCAGAGATCTCATGAAAGAATGCAAACGTCTCCTCTGGAGCTAGCAAATCTTGCATTCAATCCCAAGGGAGTGACTATATCCGAAGCAAGAATACCATTGTTGATGTGTCTTCTATCAAGGAAGAGGGAACACAACTATCTTAAAAGAAAAAGAAAAAATCTCTGCTAGTCCAGGAGAGGTTAAGGATTTTTCTGCCCAGGGTGATGTTTCCATATTGGCAGCACTAGAACATAACAAAGAACGGACTGACCAGATGCTTTATGATAGTATCTTGAAGTACTCTGACTCACATCCTTTCCCTACAAAGGGTGATGACATGATTCCTACTGCTGTAGGCAATCAACCAAAGGTCTGGATGGCATCTCAGCATCCAGGTCTATACAGTTGGAATGGCTGTGGAGAAAGTAGAGGAAGAGAATGAAGCTAAAAGTGGTGAAAATCCAAGATTGAGACATGAATCTGGTAATTCTACAAAATTAGGATCTGCTAATGGTGATTCCATTCTCCTTACTTCTCAACTGAACACTGCTTTAATCCGTGAATTGCCTGCTTCTATTCATTGTTCTTCTCCCAGTGTAATTATGGATTCGCCTGGAGAGAGACCCTTATCTTGGAACCATATGCAAAACATTTTCTTTTCCACATCAGACCTCAGACTTTGATGCATCTATGGTCTCCCCAATTGGAGGCTCTGCACATGGATGGTACTCACACTTGGTCCAAACAAAGCCCGAAGCCCGAAGCTGCTTGAATGATGAAAAAAAAGAGGCAGTGCCCAGAAACTATTTTGTTTGCAATTTCTTCACAGAATCAATTACAAAGACGCTGCTTGAATGATGAAAAAAAAGAGGCAGTGCCCAGAAACTATTTTTGTTTGCAATTTCTTCATAGAATCAATTACGAAGACGTAAGACTGAGATATTTAAATGGTTGCTGAAGTTTGGAAGGAAAAGTCAGGTTGCAGAGACTTGGGTTGATTGGATATCTGCTAGGACAACTGAGTAATAAATGGGACTCCTGCAATCGTACTTATGATGTCTTCATAGGGAAAAATTGCTGAATGATCAAGGTAAAGCCTTATTATGTATCTGCTCATAGCACAAGCACCTTTGTGTTAGACAAATTAGTATTTCAGTTGCTGGACTACAGACTCCCTTTTACTGGCCTCTAAGAATTAAAGGAGCAATCCTATAAGCACAAGCACTTTTAGAGTGTTTGGAACAGTGGAGAAATAGTCTATGAAGTATATTTGAGCTTTATGAGATCCGTTCTGTTGATGCTGAGGTTGTGTTCCTTGGGCGGGGGTCAAAGCTATGTTTACATTAGTGTTCTCTTCAAACCCATGGTATGAATCTTTTTGAATATAAAGCTCAATGATTGAGATTTGTTTGTTTCTTTTCTCATCCAGAAGTACAAAGCTGCATCCCAACTCCTCCCACTATCTTCAAACTGCAGGATGCCAAATCTATGGAAGTTCTTTAAAAAAGGTGATCTTATTGGAAATGACAAACAAGTAGTTTGATCTTTTCTTCTTCACACTATTTTCCCTCCATGTAACTGAGATTCTTACACCAATTCCGATTACTGAGCTCCCAGATCATTTTTTCTCTCTCGACCTTCCCAAGCAAGGCAGGCGATACTCAGATAATTTCCTTTCACGAGCCCATAAAAAATCCATTAAATTTTATCTAAGGGTATTATTTTTACTAGTGTAAAATCAATAATAAAATAATAATAATAACAATAAACAATGGGAGAGAGGGGGTCATCATTTTTTTTCTTTCTTATTTTTTAATAATTCATTTTATATCATAAAATAGTAACTTAAATATCATATTAACATGTCATATCTAGGAGAAATTAGCATAATTAATGAAAATTTAACAGTTTCTACAAATTCAAAATATTCTGTATGATGTGATAACTATTAGAAGGTTTTATACCAAATTATAACCTTATAAATTTGGATCTCTCATATGAATCAAGGTAATATGATAACATGTAATACAAAAATGTTCCAAGTGTTCGTAGGATATTTTTTTCTAGTTCATACTTGTTTGTGAGTACATATGTGAAATTGATAACTATGTTTATGATATTAATTGTAAGGATCATAGTCTCATTCCAAAAGAACTTTGACAATTGGTTGCATAAGATAACATACATCAAATCTTCTTAACAAGTGTTTGATTCTTCATTTTTGCAACTTCATTAGGTGGTGATGTATTTGCCATTATTTTTCTCAAGAAATAATCCTCAAAGGATCTCATATACTCACCTACATTGATGATAATATTGATTTTATGTTGGCCTATTTTGTACTAGGGATTTTTATAGGTTAGTTTTTATTAGAGATGATAAAATCATATTTGGTATATTCCCTCTCGAACAGCAAAAAATCCTAGAGATAAAAGAATTAGAAGATCAGCTCAATTGGTTGCACTTAAAAAAACTTTACTCAGTTAAAAGTTCTAGTAGGAATCCGGAGATAACAATAAAAAGATTATGATCTATGATTATGAACCGTCATAGATACATCAGCATGCACTCTTAACCTAGAGAAATAAAACCTATGCTTTTCTTGGCCAACCACCGACCTCTTTGATCCTGGCATTTTCCAAGCCTGATAAACTCATGCACTATGCTTTGGAAATCAATGCTTATATGTCCCGACAAAAGCAAGTCAAATAAACTAGAAGCATATACAGTCTATATAATATTCTATTACAGATGAGATTTAAAAACTTTAATCTTGACTAAAATCCCACTCATTTTGACACATTATATATTATATACCATCTATCCCTTAGAAGAAGTTTAAGCATATTGTCTCCGCTTCAGCCACAACTGTGGATGGAGGTGTAAAGCAGAGCCGGCCATTGCCTTTTGATGTCGTTGGACAATGTGCCACCAATCATCATATTTTCCTATTTTTATTTCCTTTGACAGAACCCTAGTCTAGTCAATCATTGTGAAACTTAGCCCATCATGAGTAAATCAAGCAATGATATGCTTATTCTAACACTTGATTTCCTCTCTGTAATTTCTTTATACTTGACTTTTGGGTTGGATCATAATATTCTGAAGAAAAAGGCAGGTAGTGAATAGCTAACAGAGGGAAAGATTCTATACTTGACATTGCATTGTAGTAAAAGGGAGGAAAGTTTGAAATGTGTCACCTATATTATTATAGAGTGTATGATATTTGTTGAGAAGATGATACAAATGAATGGTCCCAAGGCTACAAGTTGACTACAAACTCTTTATTGATAGACTCAAATAACTCCTCAAAGAGGCCTAATGAAATTCAATCATGCACAAAGGTAATCACTAATAAACCTTTTTATCAATGCTCACTTTAGGTGGTGAATGTAATCAGGTTAACTCAACTTCTTCATCTCAGACAATTTATAAGATTAAAGGACAAACTAGGACATTTTTTTTCAAAACTAATGGTTCTTGCTATTAATAAAAAGGTTTAATAGTAAGATAGTATATGTCCCTAAATAGAAATACCTTAAAAAATATTTGACCTCCCATTTCGAAATTCAGATCCCTTCTCTAGTTGTTGTCATAATTTTTCTACCTATACTGAGTCACCTTAACTCGACTTCTTATAATTTAGATTTTCTTTGTGGCATCCTCTATAAACTCGATCTTTTTTAGCTTACTTTTCCCCACCTACTTCCAGAATAGAGGTGTATGATATGGTCATTCGTAAATTGTCTCATAATGCGCCATTTGTATGCTTGCACTGTCATGCCCCGACCCAGTTTGGTCGGATCCCCGTGATCAACCCACCGCTCTCCCGGTTTTATTAAAGGGTTTCCCCTTATCGTAAACCGTAAAGAGTAAGGCTTCCTTTAACTTGCACCTTTTTTCTAGAATAGCATAATCAAAACTGTATGAAATTTAAAACTTTACATACCTGTCTTACAGGCATCTTAGTTGACGGTCTTTAAGGGGAGGCTTTCCTGGATTTCCTGAAAGAGATATAAGGAAGGGGGTGAGTACGACTACTCAGTGAATGAGTTTTTAAAAGCTTTTGACTTTTAAGAAAAACATTTATATGGAGTGTGCCAGACTCCTTTGTTTTCAAAAATACCATCATTTAAAATTTTGAATTTTTCCATTATTTCTTAGTTACCACGGTGTGTCATCACCCAACACACATTCTTCATCATGAAGGTTACACACATTCGCAAGTCAGTATCACTACTGAACCCGCTAGTGGCTTCGGAGTGACTTTTCCTGCCACCCGGATAGAAGTACTACCACTTCTACCCTGGGAATGAGTGGATGTACGTGACATCCTACCCACAATCCCGAAATCACATCTTCATGTCCGTATGAGAATAGAGACCTCATCCTGTTCCCACCCCAGTCTCATGCGCTTCGTGCTACTCCAAATTTCGCACAGACACTTGAAACAACGAACTGCCCTTATAGCCACCAGGTTGTCCAGTGCCCTTAGGACGCATCACTACCCCTCATGGGCGTCTTGATGATCTCGTACAAACAGTGCATGCACAAACAATGTTTTCTTATATTGCCATGTAATCTATGGTGCCACTAGTCCAACGGCCCCGACTCTCAACTCAACCCGCAGCTGTTTGTCTTGACTAGTCCGTCGACCTGTCATGTCATACTGCCACTAGTTGACTGAGCATGTCGATCCTATCTTGGTACCATGGCCAAACAATTCACTTATTAAGTTTTATGGCACATATATCATGTTCGTTTACGAGCTCCTGCTCGTGCCAACTGGCCTTGGGCCCACTGTACGAGATTTTCAAAATCGGGCATTTAGCCCCCAAGTTCCAAAATCGAGGCCCCCGACCTATTAGAGCTATTCGAGCTCCCGTCAAGAAGGTCTCCCAAATTGTTTAAGCATTGGCACACAGTCAGGGGAGAGCACTTCCGACAAAAATAGGTTTTTACTGTCCATCATACCGACCGGTATAAGGCCATCTCCGTTCATAACCGATGAACGGGTTTTCAACTTCCTTCGAGGAAGTCTCATCATACCAACCGGGTATGATCTACTTACAACCTATAAGTAGTTTTTTTCGCATAACTTTCACATCACTTTCTCTAAGTAGTGATGATTAAAATACCACTAAACAGTGGGTTTTTATATCGAGGTACTTATCATCCCCAACCGGATATGATGTTAGTAAATCCACTCACAACCGGTAAGTGGTTTTTAACTTTAATTTGTGCTCATCATCCCAACCGGGTATGACGTTAGTAAACCCACTCACCCGTTAATGTCGTGAATTCCACTAGACTGGTTCTTTGTATTCACGCGAGCTTGTCCTTGCTGGCGTTTCTGGTATTTAACGTTCCTACACGATATGAACAACCTTGTTCATTATTACTCGGCATAACAGCCTTTATTCATTAATGAATGAGAAAACCTAAACTTTTAGTTATTTGCAATTAGGTCCCTAAAGTTATATCTCTTTAACTTTAAGTCCCTAATGTCGGTTTTTCCTCAAATTGAGTCCTGTAACTTTTAAAATTTATCGTGGGACCTCAATTTATTCAATTTCCCCAAAAAGGGGTTTAATTTTCCAAATTTCCAATTTGGTTCCCCAATTTTTCCAAAATTACCATTTTGCCCTTCTTTCACAAAAATTGTAAGTTTTTCCCCAAATTTTCCAAAATTCCTCAATTGGTCCTCCAACATTATTTTCATACCCAATTGACCCTCAATTTCATAAAATTGTATTTTGGCCCCTTTGAATTTCGAAAATCCCCAAATTTTCCCAATTTCAACTCTTCAACACTACTGAATTTGATTTCATCAAATTAACCGATCAAACACTTCTAATTATTGAAATTGGAGTTGAAATTGAGTTACTATATGTTCATACGATTCTAAAAAACTTTGAATCGCAGATTTTAATGTCGGAACTCAAACGGAGCTTTGCTGGAAAACAAACTGTAGAGAGAGAAAGCTTCGATTACTCACCGGTGAAGGCACAACAGTCCGAGCTTTCGATCTGGGCAGATAGGTCTCGTCCTGAGGTTCATTCTAAAATCAAGTATTGTATCAATTGATGCGGAATTGGATTAGAATTTCATCATTGAAATTCGGTCGACTCTCTCTCTAGCACCGATCGAAAATCATAAAAAGGGAGCCGAATTGGCTTACCTTTCGGTCCTAATTCGGCTGTGGAAAGGCTAAGTAAGTGTTGGGAGGGCTTGGTTTGGCTTGAGAAGGGCTTGGAATGGCCGATTTCAGCTTGGCCGAAATAGGGCAGTTTCGGTCCGCCGGAGTTGCTTCACTATTCCATCATGTCAGCGCTTCTCCAACGATTCTCAGATTGGCTGGAGTTTGCTATCAGATAGTTGTCTTCTCCCAGGTTCTAAAGAGCCCGGCCTTTGTTCAAGTCGAAGCTCTGGTTCGAGCTTTACCGGGAAATGGAACAGTAGAGAGAGAGAGAAGTGTTCAGTAGAGAGAGAGAGAAGTGTTCAGGTTATAAAAAATCATACTTCCAAGGAGGTCACCCATCCTCATACTACTCTCAGGTAAGCACGCTTAACTTTGAAGTTCTTATGAAATCTAGTTCACCTGAACCAATTTGGTTTTTATTTTCTAGTTTGTCTTAAGTTTCTTTTCCAATGTTTAATAAATCATTTGGATCAACCGAAAGTTATAAATTTTCATATTGCTTATTCCCAAATGTAAACCGGTTTGATTTTCTTATCGGTTTGACCGGTTCTTTTCCCGATTTTCCTTAACTCAAATGTGCGGGGTTTACATGCACGGTAACTATTGTAAGCAAACTCCATTATTCATAGATAATATTCCCAACACTTATTAATTGTTAACACGTATGCCCGAAGCATATCCTCCAAGGTTTGAATTGTCCGCTCAAACTGTCCATCTGTCTGAGGATGAAATGCTATACTCATATGGAGTTTGGTTCCCAAGGTATCTTATAGGCTAGGTCAAAACTTTGATATAAATCCCAGGTTCCGATCCGATACTATGCTTATCAGGACACCATGAAGTCTTACTACTTCTCCCACATACAAAGCGACCACTTGTTCCATAGAGTCAGTTACTCTTATTGGTAGGAAATGGGTGAACTTGGTCATTCTGTCCACAATGAGCCAAATCGCATCCCATCTTTTCATTATCACTAGTAGCCCCGTCACAAAATCCATGATGATATACTCTCACTTCCATTCATAGATCAGTAGGGGTTGTAGTAGTACTGAGGGTTTCTGATGTTCTGCTTTGATTAAATGGCTATGTGAAAACTATTATTTTGTGCATGCACTTGAGGTACAAGACCATCAAGACGCCCAAGAGTGGTAGTAATGCATCCTAAGGACTACTGGACAACATGATAGAGATAAGGACAATTGTCGTGCCAACAGTCGGGAAGCTCGAAGTAGCTCTTGCGCATGAGAACGGGGTGGGGTCGGGATAAGGTCTTTGTACTCATACAGTCACAGAGTTACTTTTGGGTCTGAGGGTTGGATGTTTAGAACATCCAATTAGACCCAAGGTATAAGTGGACGGGCTTCTATCTTGGTGGTCGGTAAAGACGCTTCGAGCCACAAGTGGGTGCAGTAGACGGGCTGCACCTGCGAATGTATGTTCCCTTCCTGATGAAGGGTGTGTGTTGTTTTCTAAACAAACCAGATGGCAAATGGAAAGAGGTTTTAAAAAATTAGAATTTGAAGAAAGATCATTTTTAAAGGAGATAAAGATTTTGGCACAATTTGATTATAGCTATTTTTATGAAAACTCACTCCCAACACCCATTCTGTAGCCGAACCCTAAAAATTTTTATGTAGTCGAACCTTAAAACAAGTATGTAAGATTTAATATATTAAGTTTTGTATAATGCTATTCTAGGAAAAACATGAAAAAGGACGTCTTATTACTCACGGTTTAGAAAAGGGTGAAACTCTTCATAAACTAAAGGAAGTGGCGGGTTGCTCACAGAGATCTTACCAAACCGAGTTGAGGCGTGGAAACCAGAGCCCAACCCCCAAATATTATCGATTCTTCTGTTTGTTATTGAGGGATGGAAACTCTTGCTCTTCTTCCTCAGTCTAATACGCTCGAAGCTCTTATAGCTTCACAACATACTAGAATAGCATAATTGTCCTTGTGCCAACCTTGTTGTCCAACAACCCTTAGAACTAACACTACCCCATTACCGTATGTCTCTTTGGTTCTGCAATATTGCAATCACATACAATAGTTTTTTAATTAAATACCTTTATCTTTGCGCTGCTAGCCTAAAAGACTTTGACCTGACTTCAACTCAGCAACTTCAGCAAACATTATCAAATTGAAATAATTTTATTAATCTCTTAAATTAGAACTTATTTACAGGACTTGGCCTATTTTTCATTGGCCTTGGGCCCACTTATATGAGTTTTCAAAACATAGCATTGGACCTACTTCACTTTTTAAAATTGTGACATTGGGCCCACTTTCATAGAATTAGATCTAACTTACCCTAGGTCGATCATGGTCCTCGCCCATATCCTACATCGATGGTATAGGTTAGATCATCCCTAGGATGTGTATCCATACACTTGTTCAAGTGTAGTCCTATAATCATGATTCATGCTTTATTCAGAGAATTTGTCCCAAAGTGGTTTAAGAAGTTTCACATATTCAAGGGATCACATTTATGGAAAATATGTTTTTCTAACCAAGCATGCTTTAAACCTTACGAGTAATTACGCAACATCGGTACAATTAGACTCGATGCTAGAAATTCTACTTACCCGTATTTTGAGACTTGTTCGCCCCAGGGATTTTCGAGCTTGGTGTGCCTTTCCTTTGCACGAACTTATAAGTGATTCACTCCTACAATAAATTAGGCAATTAAGTCCCAAGCAATAAGGTAATTACACTTAACACTCGTAACTTTCCAATAATTATGATTTGACTCTTAGGTTATACCTTAATTCCAATTAGGTCCCTAAGATTCTCAACTCTTCCATTTGTGTCCCTAATTTCTCAAATTTCTAATTGGGTACATAATTTCTCACTAATTATATAAAATTTCAATTTTTTAGAAAATTGTAATTAAGTCCCCAAACTTTCAAAAATTGTAATTTAGTCCTTTAACTTGAATATCATCAATTCAACTTTAATCATTCTCAATTGAGTCCTAACACAATTTTAATAATCTTTCCTACGTCACCAGAATCATTTCAAGCTTTGAATCACTCAATCTGGCTTAGAAATGAGCTTAAACGAAGCTTCGCTAGAAAATTGTTCTATAGAAAGAAAGCTTCGATTACTCACTGCTGAGGATTCGGTGATTGGAGCTTTTTATTCTACTAGATTGCTCTCTTCTCGGGGATCCTTCCTTGATCAAATTGTGTCTCAATTGGTGGCCTGAGCAATGTGAATTACTTGACTTACTTTTTGGGTAAAAATGTACTATGAACAATAAATTCTAGCAAATGGCAGCGGAGGGGATTTACCATGACAGTTTAGGGAAGGTGTGACCTCTATTATGGAAGGTCTAGAGGGCTTGGTTTGGTCGTGGTTGGCATGATGGTGGCTCAAATTAAGCTCGATCAACTCTGGTCGTAGACTTCGGAGGGAGCGAGGTACTATGCGAGCTTGTCGGTGCTTCTACGATGATTCTTGAGGCGAATGGAGTATGTAGTCATGTAGAGGACTTTTGCAGGAATCCAGAGAACTGAATTCATCTTCTAAGGTGAAGAAAAATATCCAAGTCAGAGCTCTAATTTGAGGGTGATTGGAAAATGGAGAAGTGCATTTTATTCAAGTTTTTTAGGGATGAAGATGATGAATGTGGTGAAGCTCTTTATATAGGGAGCTCGAGAACTTCCGTTCTTATCCATCCATCCATCGGTTTGCCATTAACTCTCTAATTTACTCCCATGCTGGAGAGATTTATTGGCCGCCCGAGTTATGGCGACATTTGACCCCTTCCCTGTTCAGCTATTTGAAGGAAGAAGACGAAAATGTGTGCGCGCGTGTGAGTGTCGCATGTGTAAGCCGCCATATGACACGTAGTGATTGGCTGGCTTCACTAACATAGCCTTCCACTCGATATCTGAGTCATTTGTTGACTTGTTGACTAGTCAGTAGCGACCTTCCATTGGTCACTCTCTCCTACGTGGCCGCTGACTGAATCCGATCGTCAGTTGACCATGACACATGGCATCCTCTAATTGATTAATTTATATTTGTCAATCTTCCTACTTGACACATGTGCCCATGCCACGTGTCAGTCTCTAATTGAATGTGACCATCCGATATGGCTTTGCCACGTGTCGTCCTCTAATTGATCGACCGATCTCCGACATCCTAGACGGCCACTGACTAGGCACCCTTGCCACGTATCAGCTTCTCATTAGTCAACCTTGCTGGTGAGGCTTCTCCTCGATTGATTGTTGACTGACGACACGTGTCACTTTCCTATTGGTCAAACTCTAATAACGTGAATTTTCCTCGTCTAACCGTTGACTAGGGACACATGTCATACTCTTATTGGCCAGTGCTTTCGACCGAGCGGTTGACTAGGTACGCTTCGCCAAGTGTCATGTGTTGACTTGGTAGGCGGTCTGTTGACTGGTTCGATCGATTTAAGCCTGATTCGACTGGTTTTCTCAAAATTAAAATTTTCTAAATTTATCTAAATTTATTTTCTACACAAATTTTAATTTCTCAAATTGATATTTTTAAATTATCTAGAAAAATAAATTTTTGAACCGGTTCAAGTCGGATCAACCTGGTTCAGGTCCGATTCACCCTAAACGAGCACAGTTTTCAATCCAATTTGGTTCATAATTCATTTTAATTATTTTTGAATTTTTATTGAACAATTAATATTGTCCAAATTACTGTTTTGGTTTTCTATTTACCAATTTCGGTTTACTTTGAACAATAGTTTTCTCTCTTAAATTTTTAAATCTCATTCACTAATTCTTATTTTAAAAGAACGGGATTTACACTAAATATAATATATCGCACTCACACAATACTAATAAAAGTTATATTTCAAAGACAATGGTCATTAATAAATAATTTGATAAAAAGTAATTTTGAGTGATTAAAAGAGACCATCACTTTATTCGGATTTTTTCACTTCCCACAACGAGATTATCATATATTAATAATGACAAAATGTTGGAATAGTATAAGTTATTTAAGGTAATTATGATATAATCTTGGATATTAAGATTATATCATATATTCTATTTAAGGTAGTTAATAAATAGATATGTATATATATTGAGTTAGGGTTTTGAGAAAATAAGGAGGTTTTCAATTTCTCATCCCCAATGCATCTCTATCAATATATTCATTTTCTCTTACTCGAATTCAGTTTTATAACATGGTATCAGAGCTAAGGTTTTCTGCTATTTTTAAGGTTTTTTGATCTGAAGGCTCAAGACACGGCATAACTGAATTGTCGTAGAAGATGGAGAAAATGGATGCAGCATTAACAGGAAGGGAGTTGAAGGAAATTTTAGAAGGTATGGCTAAATTGCTTGTAGGAAGAGAAGATGTATTGCCTCAACATAACAATACTCTCAATCGAGATTTGAAGTTGGAATTACTCCCAATAGAGCAGAGACTTGAAGGAACGAAAAACTATTTGAGTTGGTCGAGAAAGATGAGACTCATACTAGAGTCAAAATATTTGGAAGATTACATTGACGACTCGTATGAAGAACCCACTGATACTACCAGCACATCATGGAAGGTGTGGAGGGCGACTAATTCTCTGGTGGTTGCATGGATAATAGGATCACTTTCTCCTTCTATCGCGGGGTTGGTAGAAGGTATTAATAAAGCATCTGATATATGGAAGATTTTGGCTACTCAATTCTCTGGTATTGGGAATATGATGACTGTGATTGAGATTGAAGATAAATTGGACGCACTAAAGTAGGGGGAGCGAAGCATAATAGAATACAGTACTGAGCTAAAAAGGTTATGGTCCGAACTTGATTATTATGATCCATTAATTACATCTGATCCTTCAGATACAGCTTCTATTAGAGCATGGATGGAGCGACGACGTGTGATTCGCCTCCTGAGGGGACTAAATCTAGAATATGAAAACAAGAGAGCAATGATATGTCATCAGTCTCCAATTCCTCCGATGGAAGATGTTATTGCTGCACTAATTCATGAGGAGTCAAGACAAAAGGTTATGAACACTTCTAAGATATCAGCAATACCAGTTCGCTCTACTCTAACAAAACCGATTATTGATAACCGACAATGCTATAATTGTGGGAAGAATGGACATATTAGCTAGAATTGTTCCTCGACACGTATTCCTGCATGGGGTGGAACAAGTCATAGCATTAGAGGACGTGGAGCCTGAGGTCAAGGTCGAGGTTATGGACGATTTGGGGGACAAACCTATCGTGCTAAAGGTGCTGACATTTTAAACAACGACATGTGTTATGCTAATGATGACTCATGTATTATTGCACATGCATTTTCTTCTAAACCATCTTTCACAGAATGGATTATTGATTCAGACGCATCTAGACATGTGACAGGAACATCAGTAGAGTTTATTACATATACTAGTTCTCCACCTTTTTCCCATAATAGAGTTCAAACTACTGATGGCACATTTCAACCAGTTATGGGATTCGGCTCGATTAAATGCACTTCATCAATTACATTATCATCAGTTCTACATGTCCCATCATTTCCAGTTAATCCATTATCAGTTAGTGCAATTAGTGATCAATTGAACTGTCAAGTAATCTTTGATCGAGATTCATGTGTCATTCAGGAAAGGAATACCAAGAGAACAATTGGGACTGGACGGAGGCTTGATGGATTGTGGTATCTTATGAGAGATGAGTCTAGCACAGCTTTAACCACTACTTTGTCTGAACGAGCAATGAATGAAGTCATATTGGAGCATCGTCGTCTTGGTCATCTATCATTTGAGAATCTTAAGAGGGTAAGGCCTGACTTGATGAATAATGTAGAACGTAGCAAGCTTGTATGTGATGCTTGTGAGTTTGGAAAACATATAAGAACACGTTATTCTCCTACTGGTTTAAGAAGTATTTCACCATTTTCGTTGATACATTCTGATGTTTGGGGACCATGTCCAGTTACTTCGATTGGCGGATTCAGATGGTTTATTACATTTATTGATTGTTACTCAAGGATGACATGGGTATATTTGATGAAAAATAAATCTAAGACACTGGTTTACTTTAAAGATTTTTTAGCTTTGGTGCAAACACAATATAATGCCAAAGTGAGTACTCTCCGTACAGATAATGGTACTGAATATGTTAATAGAGAATTCTCATCGTATTTATCTACAAAGGGGATTCTGCATCAGACCACATGTCTAGATACACCAGAACAGAATGGAGTGGCAGAACGGAAAAATCGACACTTGTTAGAGGTAGCTCGCACACTTCTATTTACAATGAATGTTCCAAAATATCTATGGAGTGAAGTAGTATTGACGGCAACATATTTAATTAACCGGATGCCTTCTCAGATATTAAACTTTCAATCTCCTTGTGAACTTTTGATGGGATGCAATATATATGCAATTCGTCCTCGTGTATTTGGTTGCGTATGTTTTGTGAGAGATCATCATCCCACAGTAACTAAACTTGATCCACGTGCATTGAAGTGTATTTATGTGGGCTATTCTAGCACTCAGAAAGGTTACAAGTGCTGGTGTCCAAGCGAGAGAAGACTTTTTGTAAGTATGGATGTAACATTTCGTGAGAATGAACCCTTTTATGGTGAATCAACAACGTCATCCACAATGCTAAATGATTTGACTGAAGCACAACATGGAAATGAAGAGAGAATTAGTGATAATAAAGAAGATGATGTCATTGTAGGTATAATCCCATGTCCTAAGAGATTGAGTAGCAATGAAGGAGGGACCAATGAACCAGAATTGAAGGTTTATAGTAGAAGGAACAAGAGTTGTGCTCAGGGGGAGGAAGATAAAGAAGATGATGGAGAGCAACAAGAACAGATACTTATACCACACTCATTGCCCACATATGTCCCAGATACCCATCAATCTTCTGACGATTCCTTATCATCACCGGATGTCCCAGATACCCATCAATCTTCTGACGATTCCTCATCATCACCAAATGTCCTAGATACCCATCAATCTCCTGACGATTCCTCGTCATCACTAGATGGTAATGAATCTCTGCCCATTGCTATTCGTAAAGAATCTAGAGCTAATGCAGGAAAACCTCCAATTAGATATGGTTATGAATATGATATATCTAATTATGTCTTATATGAATCTGTCCCATCTACATACAAGACCTTTATTGTATCATTACAGTTAGTGCACATACCAAGAAATTGGCAAGAGGCTAAAAATGATCCAAAGTGGCTTGCAGCAATGCATGAGGAGATGCGTGCATTAGAGAAAAAAAAAGAAATGGGAACTGGCATTACTTCCAAGCGGAAAAAAGGTTGTTGGATGCAAATGGGTATTCACTGTTAAGCAAAATGCTGAAGGAAATGTTGAAAGGTATAAAGCAAGATTGGTAGCAAAAGGCTACAGCCAGACGTATGGAATAGATTATGATGAGACATTTGCACCAGTTGCTAAAATGAGTACCATCATAATACTTATATCATGTGCTGCCAACTATGGATGGAAATTACATCAATTAGATGTAAAGAATGCATTTTTGCATGGAGACTTACAAGAAGAGGTATATATGGAAATTCCACCTGGATTTGATACAATGAAGATTACTGGGAGGGTATGTAAACTTAAGAAGTCTTTGTATGGACTCAAGCAATCACCAAGAGCTTGGTTTGATCGATTTCGACATGCAATAGTTAGAATGGGATATCAACAATGCAATGGAGATCACACAGTTTTCTATCGACACTCAAATAGTCAAGTTGCTATCCTTGCAGTATATGTAGATGATATTATTATAACTGGAGATGATAGCGATGAGATATTATGACTAAAGCAAAGATTGAGCAAAGAATTTGAAGTGAAAGATTTGGGTGCACTTAAGTATTTTCTTGGTATTGAGATAGTCAGGTCTAGGACAGGCATAGTGCTTTCTCAGAGAAAATATCTATTGGATCTACTTACTGAAACAAGGATGTTGGATTGTCGAACTGCTGCTACTCCAATTGAACCAAATCATAAGCTATGTGCTCAGTCAGGGGACCCAATGGATAAAGAACAATACCAAAGAATTGTGGGACGACTTATCTACTTGTGTCACACACGACTGGATATAACATATGCAATTAGTATTGTAAGTAGATATATGCATGATCCTAGGACAGAACATTGGGAGGCAGTTATGCGAATATTGAGATATCTAAAGAGTAGCCCGGGAAAAGGCCTTTGGTTCAAGTCTCAAGGTCATACTAAAGTTGAAGGATTTTGTGACTCTGATTGGGCTAGTTGTGTAGATGATAGAAGATCGACATCAGGTTATTGCGTGTTTATTGGAGGTAATCTTGTATCTTGGAGAAGTAAGAAACAGGAGGTGGTCGCAAGATCAACGGCAGAGGCAGAATACAGAACTATGACACAAGGCATATGTGAGATAATATGGATAAAGAACTTATTGATAGAGTTATGTTTATTCAGGAAAGAACCCATTAAGTTATGGTGTGATAATAAATCAGCGATCAGCATTGCTAACAATCCAGTTCAACATGATAGAACCAAACATATTAAAATTGATCGATTTTTCATCAAAGAGAAACTTGAGAGCAAGATCGTGGAGTTACACTACATGAAGACTGGCGAACAATTAGCAGATTGTTTAACTAAAGGATTAGGATCTAAAGAGTGGATTAATATTTGTAACAAGATGGGAATGATAGATATTTATCGCCCATCTTGAGGGGGAGTGTTGAAATAGTATAAGTTATTTAAGGTAATTATGATATAATCTTGGATATTAAGATTATATCATATATTCTATTTAAGGTAGTTAATAAATAGACATGTATATATATTGAGTTAGGGTTTTGAGAAAATAAGGAGGTTTTCAATTTCTCATCCCCAATGCCTCTCTATCAATATATTCGTTCTCTTACTCGAATTCAGTTTTATAACACAAAATAAATATTCAGAAACGAATCACAACCATCTCAACCAAGAAACCAACTCTAATTATCCCCACAATAGTAAGGGAAATTCCCTTGTATATAATCGTCTTAAATCTCCTCAACAAAAACTCAATCTCAAATCTCATCAACAACTACCTTACCTTTATGTTTTATAAGTTATATGTGGGTGTAACTGCTTATAAACAATATATTTGATTGATTAGTTTGTTAGGTAATAGAAAGTTAGTGGCACACAACTTCTATTCTCGCACTATGAGAATGTCAATTAAGGATTTTAAAAATTGTCTAATCCAATTTAAAATATGTCCTTTTTGGGATTTTTTATAAATAATTTTCAATTCTATAATCACCAAAATTATACTATTTTTCCATTCAGTAGACGATGTATAGATTGAGTTGGGACCGAGTTTAGTTTCATCCCTACACTACAATATCTCATCTTCATGATGATGCCCTTATTGATTGCACTTTTTAATCACTCCATTTCTCCTTGTTGCTACCCATCTCCTCTTTCCTTTGCCGACATTGCTTTGAAGTATAAGAAAGGTAAAATAGAAGGTAGCCATAAAAAATTTTACTGTTAGGAGGAACAAATTTATAGTGTAGTATCCACATGGTCACTCGGTAAGAATGCATGTGTAAAATTTTATGTTAGTAAATGTATGTCACAATTAGTTAATGATTATCTTAATATGATTGTATGTTAGCTCCATTTATACATGTAAAATAGGTGGAAGAATTACAATGTTGGATCTTGAATTTATCAAGAAATTAATTTATGATAATGTTATTTAGGTTATTCACCTTATATCTAATGACGACAGATTGTATCAACTATCCTAATGTCTATTTTGATTAAATGAGACATCACTTGGGTTCTTACATTATTTATGAGTGTGGTGACTTTGACTTACTTTGTAGTTAATAGAAGTAAGAAGAAATATGTGTTCATTGGATGTCTGGCATAAATTTGTACCATTTACCATGATAAAACTCATCACATTAGGTGCATTCACTTAATTCCCATAAATTCTAGTTCCCTTAATACAAACATTCTCTATTGTGAACTAGAGAAATAATCTATTGGCCTTATTTTGAATACATAACTCATATACACTTTAATATACTTCTCTAATATAACTATCGGAAGGGACGGTTGGATCCATCCCATGTAAATTAGGACAAGGGAGAGACCAAAGGAGAAACAAGCTGAATTTCCCTGCCGTTTCACATACACTTTCCATTTTTATTAGTGATTATTTTGTTCCATCATAGCTCGTGCTCTGTTACTGTTCAGTTTGGTCGCATCTCTCTCTTCATCCTCGGCCTTTTACTCGAAACCCGCTCAAACCCTAATTATACGCCTTTTCCTCCCGGGTGCTGCTTGCACGATTCTCCCTCGAAATCGGCTCGTCTTGAAAAATGCAGCACCAGAGGCTGAAGCAGCAACAGCAAGCCTTGATGCAGCAAGCAGCTCTCCTCCAGCAGCAATCTCTCTACCACCCCGGCCTCTTGGCTAATCCTCAGGTCCGCATCCTCCCTTATTTCTGCTACCTATTTCTCTCTCTTCGTATGATCGCCCGCACAGATTGTTCGCTTGATACCCTTTCTTTCATGATAGATCATTTGTCTCGGCAACTTGGGACATTTTTTTCCTACATGGTAGATTAGTCATTGTATTCGCCATTGTTGTTTCTATTAGGTTTTCCGCGGTTTTCTTTGAGTCGGTGCTCTCATTTTAGTTACGGCACGTTTCGCCAGAATTTGGCGATGTCATTCTTCAGTTGCGTTTTCCGATACTGGTTTTTTCTCCAACGATCATTTATCATTTCGCTTGTTTTCTGGGCTTTGCCCGCAGCCAGTTTGTTGAGTGTGGAAGTGCTTTTTTTCATTTTCTGTATTTTTAAGATGGCCTCTTCGATCTTACTAAATTGGTTAACCTAGTTTATAGCTTTAAATTCTGCATTCTGATGCTTCGTGATCGCTTGCTTTTCCAATATTGGTGGACGATGCTGAATGAACTCCTTTTTCGAGTCATGTTTTTCCTTGAGTATCTTCTTCTAAGTCTTTACATAGTATGAAGTTGTGCAGTTTCTTATAGACCCCTACTTTGTCTTGGAAAGACGATATTTGTTTCTGGGCTCCGGATGTTCCTGTGCAACAACTCAAAGCTCCTTATGGGGAGTCGATCATTGAGAACCTTTTGAATCACTGGAAAAAAACTCGCATCCTTTTGGAAGTAGTATGTTTTGTTGAGCCTTCTTTCTTTCCAAATATCGGATGGATATTGCTAAAAATCATATTAAACGAGATTGCATAAAAAATTGATACTATTCTCTGAACATTGAAATTCCTCTTTATTCTTTATTATGTCTCAGTCTAAATTTATTTTCAATAAGCAAGCTTCTAAGTTGATATCATACAATTGTTTCAATATTGGAATTTAATTAATTGTGACAGTGTATCACAATTTTTTCTTTTGGTTTAGTAATTCTTAAGTTACAGTGTAGTCTAATTACTAGAATATATCTTAGCTATGGTAAACATCTGTGTATTTTGCTTTTGCAAATGTTTGGACATTGAATCTCTCTAGATTTGGTTTGTAAAGTAGTTTCCTAAATAAGGAGAATGTTAGAAGAAACAAGAAGCTGAAATAGGGTTGGTTTTGTTGGAGTTTAATACGATCATTTTATCTGTTAATTTTATCTTCTATTTTGTGTAGTTAATTTTATATTAAATCTCTGGAGCTTTGAGTTGTAGCTCGTTTTCTTTTTTGTTTTCATTTTTTGGATGGTGGAGGTGAAGTGCTCTTATCTTGTCCCTTAGAGATTTTATTGGGTAGTTCTATATTTTTCTTTTTTTTCACATTTTCCTTTTGCAGATAGAGCCAATCCCAAGTGGAAATCTGCCTCCTGGCTTTGATACAAGCACTTGTCGCAGTGTGTGAGTGTTTGTCTAAGCATTTCTTTTTTTAATTTTCTTCCACTATCCTGACCCTGTGTGAGATTTTAAATTGAGTTGTGATGCTGTTGCCTTTTATCGTATTTATTTATATCATATAACTTCATGGGCTAAATGTATTCTTTGATGAATTAACATTTTAATATGATTTGTTTTCTGATGATTTCTTTAGACCCATCACCCTTCTAGTTTCTATTACAGATCTGCTTTTTAGGACGAAATTATATTATTTTACTGATGGGAAAATGTAGGTATGTCGGAAACATTCACACACAGGTGACTGAATCACTTCTTCAAGAGGTTTTTGCGAGCACGGGTCCAGTTGAAAGCTGCAAGCTTATCCGAAAGGAGAAGGTGTTTTCTCCATTATTGGATTCTGGAATCTAATAAAGCTTTGAACTCATGGATTGCTT
The DNA here is from genome assembly GCA_030064435.1 of Trapa incisa. Lineage (NCBI taxonomy): Eukaryota > Viridiplantae > Streptophyta > Magnoliopsida > Myrtales > Lythraceae > Trapa > Trapa incisa. Next base: position 20,851,888 of record CM057776.1, on the reverse strand, counting down.
TGCTTTTGTCCGTACATAAGCCAACAATGAGATTGTTAATTCTATATCTGGCAATGTATCCTCTGTTTTTTTGCAGTCATCTTATGGATTCATTCACTACTTTGATAGGAGATATGCAGCCATGGCAATATTATCTCTCAATGGGAGGCACTTGTGAGTGATGGTGCTATGTTCTCTTCTGTTTTTCGTGAAGCGAAGAACTATTCATTATATTTTATTATTTGCAGGTTTGGACAGCCAATTAAAGTTAATTGGGCATATGCTAGTGCTCAGAGGGAAGATACATCAAGTAGGTTCATTGTTGAATCATCTATGTTTCTATTACTGTAGTTGGCTTTGTTTTCTCTTGTGGATTTTATGGAGCATCAATCAATTTTCAGGCAATTTCAACATTTTTGTTGGTGACCTCAGCCCTGAGGTGACTGATGCCGTGCTTTATGCGTGCTTTTCAGTTTATCCCAGTTGTTCGTAAGCTTCAGATCCCTTGTTATTTTTTTACATTTTTTATCCTTTGGGATAGTAGAAGTGGTTTTTTAGTGCTTTTGAATACCTAAAAATGTCTGATGTGCAATGGATTTTATGTGAGCTTTCTTGTCATTATGTTTAAAGAGTGTGCTTACCAACGCTAATTTTGCATTGAAACTCAGAGATGCAAGAGTTATGTGGGACCAAACGACTGGGCGTTCACGGGGATTTGGTTTTGTTTCTTTCCGAAACCAACAGGTATCTACTTCATTTCAGTGCTTGTTTGACATTTTTTGTAGCTTTTATTGGATGGTGTAATATACTTATATATTATCTTGTTTCAGGATGCACAAAGTGCTATCAATGATCTAACTGGTAAATTTTATTTTCCTTCAATAACACATTGTCTTTCAAGTTCCTTGTCCTGGCTTTGGTGGACTTGTTGATAAAAATGGATGAGGTATCTTTGAATTGCTATTTGACCTCAAAAGGATATCACATCTTTTTTAAACATCTGCTTTAATTTTTTATATTATTCAATTTTTTGCGCAATATTATATTATTCAATTCATTCATTTAAAGTTTTGCTCTTCCAATCTTAGGGAAGTGGCTCTGCAGTAGACAGATTCGTTGTAATTGGGCAACTAAAGGTGCTGGCTCAAATGATGATAAGCAGAGTTCAGATTCAAGGAGTGTAGTGGAGCTCGCAAATGGATCAACAGGTTATTTTTTAGAAGAAAAGAATGAACCTGCTGCTTCCTGTAGTAGAATTAGTAGTTGGTCTAAGCATTTTTATGCCTATTACTATTCTCTTTCTGTAGTCATGTTTTCTAGAATATTTTTTTCTGTCGGTTATGTTTCAGAAGATAATAAGGAGGCTGCAAACAGTGATGCTCCTGAGAATAACCCTCTATGTACAACTGTTTATGTGGGGAATCTTGCACCTTCGGTGAGGATCACATGTTCTGTTTTTAGATTAAAGTTTGTTAAAGTGGCAAAGGGCAATTTTTAATGTGGTTCACATCATTAGATGGATATAATACTCGTATTTATTTATTTGGTTAAATAAGATGACTATGACAAGTTGTGGCTGAATTTGCGGTCTTGTTTCAGGTGACTCAGGTTGACCTTCACAGGCACTTCCATGCACTTGCTGCAGGTTCTATTGAGGAGGTCCGGGTTCAAAGAGACAAAGGTTTTGGTTTTGTGAGATATAGTACTCATGATGAGGCTGCATTGGCAATTCAGATGGGAAATGCACAGCCCTTTCTTTGTGGCAGGCAAATTAAGGTACTTGTTGCTGGGCTTATTTTGTTGTTACAACAGTCCGTTCTCCATAATAATTAGGTTTTATGGATCACAAAAAATGCCATACTCATAATGATATGCTCCACCTTAACATAGAGTAGTTTAGACCCAGTAAATTGGAAACCACGTTTTGTTTGGGATGTCCTATATCTAGCACTTTTTACAGTATATACACCATTATGTTTTGTAGGGAGAATGAGTGGGATATAGGGTATTTGTACATTGGATGTATAATCCAAATGTGAAATCTGACCTTTAGCAAATAAATATTGAAGGAATTGACCTTAAATTATCATATTTTACCACATGTTTACTTTCTACTAAAGATTATACTTAAACTAAATTAAGAATTGATAATTTTAAAAAGGGATAATACCAGCTGAAGTTCTAGAAGTTTTGCAAATGTTTCACTTAGACTAAGTGCCATGCATTTATTAACAGACCCACAATATTGGCATATCATATGACTTTTGAAAACTTTGGTACTTAAGAGGTCGCCAAAACTTTTGACCTTTTGATTGTTATTGTCCCATTTTGAAAATAGGAATAAATGAATCTGATTAATATTGATAAAGATATGGAGCATTCATGATTTTTAAAGAGGATGTTCATTTCATCAAGCTAGTACAAAATCAATTTGAATGCAGTGAAATGTAAATTATTAATTAACATAGAAATATACAATGAAAGAAGTAAAAAATTAATTTCACTCATTCTTTCATACTAAACATGACATCACAAGTCAATAATCTTGTTTAACTCAATTTTTCTACTTTTTTTTAATTTGGTCATTGAACCCTCGTGGTATTCATGTTCATATCTGGCTCTCCGTAAGTGTCCTCGTCAACAATTAATGAGAAGAATCAATTTAATTGCATTTACCATGTGTTATTTAGCACAGTTATTATTATATTTCAGTGTTTGTGGGGAAACAAGCCCACTCCACCCGGAACCAGTTCCAATCCACTTCCTCCGCCAGCGCCAGGTCCCATGACCCTATCTGCTGATATGATGGCCTATGAGCGGCAGCTTGCGATGAGCAAAATGAGTGGCATGCAGGCCTTGATGAGTGCTTCTCAGTCCCAGCACCATCCTCTCAAGCATGTGGCAGCTGCAGCCATGGGAATGAGCTCTGCTGGAGCTAGTCAGGCCATCTACGATGGTGGGTTCCAGAATATTATGTACTACCAGTGAAATGACGAGGGTAATTATGGCCAACATTTAAATCGAACCAAAAAAGAACAAAAAAATACACACATCCCTTTCAGCCCCTTCATCTGGCAATTGCCTTTTAGTAGAGTTTTCCTTGTCTATTTTTACCCTGCTTTCCTATAGTATGTAGGGAGATTTATGTTTATGCTATTGTGGTTTGTCCAATCGGTGAGGAGATCATCCGATCTATTGACTGACGTTTTCTACTTTTTTGTTTTCTCAGTATAATGCGATGTACTCTTGTATGATGGTATGAATATATAAGTGATTAGCAGAAACAATTTCGGTCAATATTATCCTAGATGAGATTCCATATTCCCGGGGAGCCTTTAATCATAGTTCATGTTCGTACCAAATCCCTTTGCTTTCAAGTTTACTACGCTGCCTAGGGCTTTGTTTGAGTAGTATGAGTGATTTGTAGAGAGATTCTTGATTTGGTAAAATTTTTTAATGGAATTTAGGATTTAAAGTTTCTCCAAATTATTCCTTAAATTAAAATACAGTCCCATAATGGAATGATATTTTATAATAATTATTATATATAATAAAATATGATGTAAAAAAAGATTTTATATAATAAAAATGTTGCTAAATATAGCACTTAAAAATGCTTATATGGTCCACATTGCTAGAAATACATTTATACTGATAATTATGTCAAAAGATTATAATTATGATATATAAATTTATTAATTTCTATAATAACAGTTATGTTGTATGTTAATAATGTTAACTTTTATTTTATTCAGACTTATATAAACGATAGAATATATTAGATTTTTATAAGAAATATATAAAAAATTACATTAACATACATTAATGAATATAAAATTAATTAAATATTTAAATTGATTTTTAGAAAAAACCCAATAATCTATTATTACTTTATTAACGAAGGATTGGAAGAGGAGTTACAAATCCTTCCCCTCCCAAGGATGGTGGGGATAGGCTCATGATTATCCCACATTCATAATACATTGTAGCAAGATAATGAGCACATAACAGAGTTTGGCTTGCATTGTGATCATACAAGTTTGTTCTACACTTCAACAGGATGATGCCCCACTTCATTAAAGCACAATCAGAAATTATTGGGCATAGAGTTCCGCAAGCTAAGGAAAAAGCCTCTCATTGCACTTGCTATTTACCCTTTGGCACCACGATTCGAGATCTTACCAAAACTATCACTTATGCAGGGCTTTACATGGACAAAGGAATTGGATAGCAGAGTTTGCAATGAAGATGAATCAATCTGATTCTAACCTGGCTATGTACTTGTCATAAAAAATTCCCGCCTTTTCAAGTTCTCCTAGCTCTGTATAGCAATCCGCAATGGCTCCATAAGCTTCTGTGTTTCCTGAGTCTTCCCCTGCTCCCTCAGAGATTTTCAGGACCATGCTAAAGTATTTAATGGCTTCTCTATACTTCCCTTGCCTTTGAAGTGATGCTCCTGGAAAGAAAGACCAGACAAATAAATGTTTCAATCATTCATGGAAATATTGACAGCGGACCAATGTATGACAACAATGGAAGCAATATGACTAGTTGAGAAGTTCTCCATGTTTTTCTTAAACCGAGTGTTTAATTTCAGGTCTTGGCCAACATTTGCATCCAAGCACATATGCAGCGTCCCAAATCCCATATTCTGGTTAATTTGATCAGTGAGAAAAACAAACCTAAGCCTCTCACAGCCTTTTTCTCCTCGATGGGATCCTTGAGTGCCCGAGCAAGTTCAAATCCTGCCTTGAATTCCCCAAAAGCTCTCTCTGGATCTTGGTTTCTCAAGAAACTCTTCCCTGCCTTAAGTCGAGAAATCATTTCCTCCCTCCTTGGGTCAACAATAACTTCATTTTCTATAAACCTACTGCCCACAGGAGCATAACTCAAGGTAGGGGCATAAGATTCTATTTTAGCCTGCCTCCTCAAGGCTACATTTATCTGCCGAAGTTGTTCATTCACCTTTTGTAGTTCACCTTTCCTTTGCCTTGCAAGTAACCCTGTTAAAAAGAGATGAATTGCAGGAGCAAGTATAAATTCAGCCGTGCCATTTATTTTCACGTTTGAAGTCACTCTTTTCATATTAGCAATGAATTTTAACAGAGATACATGACAATATATGATCAGGACAAAAAACCGTCGAAATCTTATCCTTAGAAGAACATGCAACAAAAGTATAGTAATCATACTTTCTTGAGATTACCAAAGGCAGGCTGTGAAGCTCAGTCTAACAATTCAAGTAGAATAAAATAAATTCTCCATCAGGTAAACTAAAACCTACTAACCTCTTATTATCAGCATGGCATCCTATTCTACTGAACAAACTGATCGTGATAGTGGGGAAAACTATATTGGTTTCCAGAAGTTGGCAGATTGAGAGAATCAAAACATCGTGATACAGTTTGAAAACCATCTAGTCTACAGGAGCCAATATGAAACTAAAATTTCTATCCATAGATTTGACAGCATCAATTCAGCTGTTCCTTTTGAATATTTTGAATGGACAAAAGAGTAATTAAAATCCCTACCTCCGACAGTGGCTCCAATAAGGGCTACAAGAAGCAGCAAGGGCATGTTGAAAAATGAATTTTCAGCTTCACATGTTTCTGCCATAGCTTGGAATGGTGCAGCAAGCATCAAGGTGTTATAGATGACAAGAACTTTTGCAGGGAATCCAAAGGGTAACTTTCTCTGAATCAAAGATGGGTCATAATAAGAGGGACTGTAAATTGGTTCTACTCTCACAAATTGAAGATACCTTACAGTAGCTTTTTTACTGTCAATCAAATGAGTAAGAAAGAAATTTGTCAATTTACATATATGCAGACTCACCATCATACCTGATGTACTCTTAACTGTTTCAAACCAACATGGTAATGACGCCCTAGAAGTCTTCCTTCACCAAGCAGTCGGAGTTTTTGTGTAATTGGCAATTCACTTGAAGCATCCATAATGGCTGACACTAACTTTCCAGCTTTATCTATAGGAAAAGCTATATTTCCTGGTTCCAGGACGAACAAGTTCAAAGAAAAGAAAACCAAGCAACAAACAATCAAGAGAATTTAATCAGACAAAATTTAAAAAGGCAGACCACTCTTGAAATAATTGTGTAAATAAAATCCTTTTCATAACAATCAATAACACATCTCTTTTTTTTTTGTAAATAAAAGCCAAGGGAGCAAAAGGCTACACTTTATACATATCACATAGGTGGCAGCCTTCCCAATAAGAATCTAATGACATATGTTCCATGGTCATACAATCTATACAGATAATTGTTTTCTGAGAATAAATACATTGACCTTAACAAAAAAAAGCATATGCGTGCACCCATTGGACGTGACGCTTGATGTTTTGGGCAGTTGGTTGCCTGGCTTTAGTTTCCTAGAGGACCAATACGTTCAACAACTGATCTACTATAATATTATGAATACGCATATCCATCTTTGTCTTCCTTTCACTTAAACAAGTATTTTTCCCTTTTCGGTCCTTCCCGTGGCTCAGAATTCAACAAAAGTCACCAATCTGCAGTTAAACTACAACAAAAAATGCACAAATTCATATGTAGCTGCCATAAACATGAACTGTATGTTATAAAAACTTGTCCCTCTATATTACGTTTACTCCGCACAAGCAATTTAACAAAATGGCGCTCCATCCCCATCCTTAAACATAGATACTTAATTTTGTTCAGAAAAGAAGGAGACCAAAAGACCACTTCTTCCCGCTGCACGTATCGCCAAATCAATCGAAATATTATTCTTTCTCCGAATTGGTCAGTTACACATGGCTGAACCACTCCATCCAAAGTCAAAAGGTAAGGCATGGAAGCTCAAATAACAGGCGGATAAGCAGTGCAGACAGAAGAGACCATGGGACAAACGGCGAAGAGAAAGAAACCTGAAATGCGGATCTTATCGGAGAAGCAGTGTGACGGCGGCAGATGTTTCCGGCTGAAGGGACAGGAGCTCCGGATCATCATCGCCATCTTCCACTCTTGGCCTCAGCTGCTTCTCTTCCTACGGGTCGAGTCGAGAAAGATAAAATTTTCACGTTCCAGCGGGCCTTCCTTTCTGCGGTTCGTATACCTCTTCAGCCCCTTAGTTTTTAAAAAAATTACAACGTGCTGCCATTGGAGTGGAATTGAAATGCGTTTTTAAAAACCCATATAAGGCCCACATTCGTCGGTGGAAGGCCCAAATAATTTTATTTGCACCCAATCAAAATAATTGCATGTACAAACATGCAATTTAATCTACACTCAAGTTTTCTATTCTATTCACGTTATTTATATCAGAATTACGGATTTCACGAATAACTAATCTAAATTTCTGTATAAAAGGGTAAATGTGAATGGATGTATATCATTAACGTGTTTTTTCAATCCATTTTCATTATGGCGATTCAAACATAAGTCATATAATACTTATAAAACAAACAAGTACTAGTAGGAGAGAAATACCAAGCAGATCAGATATTGTAGGCTTACTAAGTGTAAGGGAGCAATAAAACTGAAAGGAAGAGATGCACCATTTAACACCCACCCAACAAATGGACATTTATTAAATTGATTGTATTTTAGTTTTAAACTATACTATTATTTTTTTCAAAATTTTTAATCAGTAGCATATTTATGTGATGAGGTGACTTGTAGTCAATTTAAGTACAAAAATTAATATAAAAATCATGGACATTATTCTCCATCCAAATGTTTCTAGAATATTAATTTTCTGCACCAATAAGAATATTGATTATTGGAGGTAAAAATAAACAAACTAAATTACCTACTCAAATGTGAAAACAATTGATTATAATAAAATATTATCTAAACAACAATATTCATCAACTAGAATTAGACAGTCACATCTAGAGATACGTTTAGTGTGAATTACTATATACTAATTAAAAATTATAATTTATAAATAATAAAATGTTACCAATTTTATAAAATTATAATATGTTTATATTTGATTTAATATAAATTTCTTTTTCTAAGGGTGGGATGGCAGCGGTGACTCATGTATGGTATGGATGGAAGATATGACTATCACACCAAATCTTTCATTAGTAGAGATGATCTAAAGGAAAAATAATCAAAAGCGCTAAGTTAATTTAATCAGAATTTAAACAAAAAAAAAAACAAAACTCTATGTTATTTGATGGGCTTGCCCACCCTTGAATCCGTCCATAGCAAAGAAGTCTATGAACTTTAGGCCCATAAGTCTTCGTTTTTTTAAATTGAATTTTTATCATTTTTAAAGAATTATTGTCAATTAAAAATAGAAAATGCCAGTCTTTTTTTCTTTAGAATATTCATCCAATGAACTGGTATTAACTTTAGCGCTAGCTTATTAATACGAATATTTCCTGAAGCTTTTGCTAGAATCTATAATTATAATAGAATAAAAATAAAGAAATTAAGATAAAATTTTAAATTTCTAAAAATAAGTGAAAATAAGCAAAGATATATTGAGTTTCATCATGAAAATTGGACCATAGGGCAAGTTGCTCATGGACAACCGCTAATGAATTCAGTCACGGTCCGATGTGACAGACAGCAATCCAGTTGCTGGCCCCAACAAAGGGACATGCCTAACAAATATGATGCTGTGATTATTTGGATTGCACAAACTTAATAACTTCAACATCTAGTGCTAAATTATCAAACTAAATACTGTCATTACGGCTTGTCGGCCACTTGCCCAAATAGAACAGACAAAAGGAAAGAATTCCTGATTGAAGCAAAGTATTTATTAGGCAAGCGTTAATTGCTCAATACCACTAAGAAAGTGAAGCTTCCGTCTAAAGGTGGGGTTGGATGATGGGTGCCTTATCCTACACCGGTCTCTTGGTTTCTCCATATTTCCTTGTGATATGAAGCTGATAATTATCTATGGTATTTTTAGGATCCCATTTTAAGGATGATGGGGGATTTCCAGTGGGCAAGAGGCAGATAGGCCCATCCATTCCTCCATTATCAACTTATTAGCTGGAACCCATTGACAATAGAGTAGAAAAAGCCTCTTCAATCCCCACTACATTTGAAGCAAATTTATTGAATTGGTCAAACAAAAAATGGGGACAGAAAACGAGCATGAAGAATTCCATGACCTCATTTATAGCAATACAATGGTTATCTTATTATACAAGATACCATTTGTTAAGTATATAATCTTGGAGACAAGTTCAAATAACCGTCTTTGCTGGCTCTTAGCAACATTCCATTAAAGATCTTCCCTCAGAGCAAGAGCTTCTCGAGTGACGACATCATTACAGTTAATTAATACAATGGTACTCAAAACCCTCCAGCCGCTTTGTCTAGATCTCAAGATAAAACTTGAAACATGTGGATGTCCAACTTCTAATAATCCAACTTCCCCTTCCAAATTTGTCAACAAATATATCCTACCTTATTGAATATTTTTTTCCTATCACCCCTATTGAAGGAGGGGACTCACCTCACCAACAGTGTGGTCCCGACAAGCATGCTTAACTGTCATCACTGCCACTTGTACGTGATTAAGAATATGTTCAAATGTACAGTTTTATCTGTATTAGTATTTTGTCTTTTAGCACACACAATTACAATTGTATAAATGTACCCAAGATAATTAATGGAGGATGAGAAGGATTCCATACCTTCTCATTTACATCTCTACATTTTTACTGAATGGTGTGAGAGCTTTCAATTCTCGATAGCTTCCGTTAATCCTTGGCTTCATTGCCTCAATCCTCTTCTTCCTCATATTGCATTATCACACTCAGTACCTCTCTATTTTCATTAACTTCAAATGGCATATTTTCTATTATTCTTATAGTAGTAGTATCTTGATCTGAATGTACTCTTCTCTCCATCACTTGCAATATATCAAAGAAAATAATGAACTCAAGCTCATTCATAGTGTCCTTATCATACTCATTAAACACACAATAGCTTGAACTACTATTTATACAAAAATAATATGAGTAATCTACGATAAATATATCGTTTTCTTGGGTATACCCATGGTTTTCGACTTTCTCCACCACCCATGGTAGAGGGCTGTAAAAATGAGATGATCTATAGTTTCCTAATCCAGAATTTGAATTTTGGAATACCCATACACTTGAATTAGTGAGGTTAATATACAAGTTATTGGGGTTATCACAGCTTAAAACTCTCTTCAACTCTTAAGTTCATGTCCAATAAGATATATTATATTAGCAATGAAGGAACTTACAAAAACTTGATAGTTCTATGTCTTCTTATCTCCTGTCAATTAACTCTTTCTACACCAGTTTTACTCAAATTGGACACCTCATGACCCATAATAGATAGAAAATCGTATGCTTGCAACATTAGGATATGAATGAGAATCACTTACCTTAATGTTGTCTACCACTCTTGATTTCATGTCCGTCAACATGTCAAATCTCTTCTCTTAGTCCATGAAGCTAGTGGAACCCTACTGTATGGTTCCGGCACTCAGGCCTTCTCTAAACTATTTTAGTAGGTTATCACATTCAATCAGTTAGGATGGACCATTCATAATTAAGATAAATTATTAATAATATAATTAGTAGCATCATAATCAATATACGAGTTAAGTTAATAATTAGTATCTTCTATGATATATACTTATGGAACTTTTACAAATTATGAACATGTAGGGAAAATATGAACGTGTCGGCATAATTAACATAGTTGATCCGGAGGAAATAGGATGACATAAACAAACTAGGCGTTTGCTGGCATATAACCTCAACCCAACCTTAGTCAACATGCCATCTCATTTTCCCTTAATCAACGACACTGATCCAAACTTCCCTCGGTTAACTATGCAAAATATGTGAATACAATGATCATATTTCCCCTACATGTTCACAATTTGTGAATTTTCAAGGCTCACAAGCTTATGCCATATCTCGAGTAGATATTGATCATCAACTTGACTTGTATATTAATTTTGGTCCCACTAATCATATTACTAATAACTTATCTCAACTATTTGGATGGGAATGGTTGAATAGACCTTGTTAAGATCTTGTCAATTTTAGATCTAGAAGGAATAGATAGGGAAAAGCCTCATTTGACCTTGTAGGGCTCATATATGCGGAGATTTGATAAGGATGATCTTATATTACTATCATCACATTTTCACTTATGGCCACCAAGCTTAGTGATCTAGTTATCATTAGAACTGGGCAAGAGTCAGCTTTTGAACCCTACCCCTCTCGGCCATCGATTCTCTCTCTCCATGCAATAAACCAATGAAATTGTCGGTAAGAAATAGAGCAAGAGCTTTTGGGGTTCACCCCAACCTCTTAGATGGCCATCTAAGGCCAAATCATTTTCTAGAGAACACTCTCCTTCCACTCTTGCCAACCAAGGTGGTCTTTTGAGCTATAGGTAAGTCTCATAACCATGAAAAATTTGAGATCCTCTATTGGCTCTCCATTATTAACACCTCTCTGAAAATTGGACATTTCAGGCACCTCCAGCCCTCGTAGAATGAAATCCAGGTGTCCACATACTCATGGGAGAGTTAGCTACACGACCCTACTACCCTCGACCCTCCGGTGAGTTTATAATTAAAACCCGATTTTATGTTTAAGTTTCTGAGAGCGTCTAATTGGGGCCAAAACGGAACTGTCCTAGCCACAACTGGCACGAGAATGACCGTTGGGACTTAAAGAAAATGATGAGAAACCTAGATGTGATTTTTGAAGAGTCATTAAAGTCATTTTGAAATAGATAAAAGTTTAGGGACCAAAATATAATTTTTGAAAAGTTTAGTACTTAACTATAATATTCATAAAAATAGGGTTCTAAATGAGGTTTGGTAGAAATATAAGGACCTCAAGGAAAGTTAAAAAAGTTTAGAGATCTGAAATGATCACTTAAAATAAGTTGATGACCAAAGTCTAACTTTTTGAAAAGTTTAAATGACTAAAGTGTAATTTTTAATAGTTAGAGGACTAAAATGAAATATGTGAGAAGTTAGAGACCACTTATGAAGCTAAGAAAAGTTAGAGACCCTAAGAAAAATAGGTTTTCCCAAAATATAAGTCCAAAAGGTGTAAAGAGAAAGTATGATGCCTAAAATGTAATTTTTGAAAAGTTACATGCTAATATAAAATAAATGAAAAGTAGGAGTACTTTAGTGCAAAAGGTAGAAAAGGCTTAGGACCATAGAAGGAAAAAGACCTAGAAATATAAGGAAAATATTGGGGGCCTAGGAGCTATGAGTGAGAGTAGGTTAAACAAGTTTCAAAAATGAGATTTGAGTAAACCTGTCACAAAGGGTAAAAACTATAATTTTAGGAAATTACGGTACAATATCATGACATACAATTTAGAAATGTTCCTAATCATGTGTTACTTTTATATGAAATTGTAGCTTATACCACTGCTTTTCGTCACATGGGAGATATCGGTCAGAGTATTTAGGAACTAAATCGAAACAAACACGTGTCCAAATAGTCGGGTGAGTGGCTTTATAAACGACGAGTACTATTCGATCGATCATGGTTCTTATCTAGTTTTTTCTATGCTAAATCTGAATATGTGTAAAAAAATGATACGAGAACCAAATTATGCATGAGATGTAAGAGCATGATGTTACCAAATTAGGACTAAGAATCATGTTAGACGAGACTAATACTTATTTCTAAATGTGAAATGGGAGCAGATCATATGAGTAAGAATAACAAATATATGGGGGCAATTGGTTAACTTGTTAAACCACATGAATTTTATGAAAAAATATCTACTTGTTATGAGGTGTAATTTCTTATTTGAAAACATGAGTAACGAGGGTTGGTCATATAACATACAACACACCTGGATTATTTTAAATAGTTATTATTATATATGTTATATGATTTGCATGGGCGGACAAGTTATGACTGTGGCATGATACCTAAAATCAAGGAAGAGTAAGTGGGTAATTTTTTGTGTATTCATTATTCACTTGTATGGTGATTTATATAGATTGTACATAAAAAATGACAAACAAAAAATAGACAAAATATGCAATAAATGGAGTGATCACTGTTGATAATAAATTCCTATAGATATGCTGAGTTGAATTTTATTATGTAATAAATGGAGGTGATCACTACTAATAACAAATTCTTGCAGATATGCTAAGTTGGCTTGGAGGTGGTGTTGTCCTTGTAGGGAGTGTTGTGGTTGTAGCTGCAGATATGCTGAGTTGGCTTTTACTCCCCCACAAACTCAAGGGGAGATCTCGGAGATTGAGTTTGGATCGTAGAAAGCTAAGACAAGTCTTTGGTCAGAATATCAGCCAATTGAGAATCGGTACCAATAAAATGAACATGAAGATGCCCATTGTTAACTTGTTCATGAACAAAGTGATAATCAATTTCAATATGTTTAGTACAAGCATGAAAAACAGGATTGTCTATGAGATAAATTGATGAGAGATTGTGTCACGCCCCGACCCGGTTTGGTCAGACTCCATGATCAACCCGCCACCCTTCCTTGTGCCATTTAGGTACATCTACTTGAATGAGGCAAGGAAGGTGAAGGCGTGTCCACATTCGAACCCTTACTTAAGTTGGGGGTAGGAAGCGTATCTTGAGGGCTTGAGCGTATCTGGAACTTCCTATCGGGGTAATGTCCTGCAAAGGGGTTGAGGGAGGGGGTGAGCTCGACAACTCAATGAGGGGAAGCTTATTATAACGATTTACTTGAATTTATCTTATATTTAATTTATTTCTGTTTCACACATTCACAGAATCAACAACTACCCTCCTATCATAGGAGGGATCACACGTTCCCAGTACGGTTCTCGACCGTGCCACTTGTGGACCGAAGCGCATTTACCGTCCACCCTGATAGAGGGATGCTGCTTCTACCCGGAGTTTGTGCAGATATCAGTAGTCCGACCCCAAACTCGAATTCTTCCACCATGTCCGCTCAACGGGACGAGACCTCATTTCCCCTACTGTCTCGGTCTCTGTGCGCAAGAAGCCCTCGGCTTCACGACCTACTGAACGACGACACTGCCCTTATGCTCCTTGGGTCGTCCAGCAGTCCTTGGGTCCCATCACTACCTCATGCCAGGTGTCCTGATGGCCCGAACCTCACGGTGCATGCACAATCAATAAGCTTTTTAAGTTATAGCCATTATCTTTGGCCCTCTTGCACAACGGTCTGTCAGCTTGGCTTCGACCCTACCACATGTACTTGCCCAACAAGTTCGACAACCCAGTTTCGGCAGAGTAGTGGTTCAGCCCAACAAGCTCGACAACTCAGCTTGGCTCGATGAGTTTCACACAAGTTCCCATTATTTAGGTATTTTAGCCTCATGTATCACATGTCTGTTTTGGATGGGTCCATGCCCGTATCCACCGGCCTTGGGCCCACTAGCATCTCGAGTATAAGCCCGGAATTAGCTACCAAATATTTTAAGCAAAGTCACCCAGTCAGGGGAGGGTAATTCCGAGAAAATAAATTTTCAAATCTTAAACTATCATTCCAACCGGAATGGACGTTATAGCGATTCCCACTCACCTGATGATTTTGACGGGGTCGCACCGGCGGAATCTAGCCTCGCAGTTCTTCTTCCAAAAGCAGGTGCTCAAATAGTCAGTCCCTACATGTCATGGATGTCCTTGTCAAGGGCGTTGAACTAAAGAATTGTACTTCTTGGCATATTTGCGTATAAGCCTTCATATTTGGCCTTAATTGCACTTTAGTCCCCGAGATTTGTGTGTTCATCTTTTCCTGATCAATTACCATTTTTTTTCTTAATCCGACCCTCAAATTTTCTAATTATCCCTTCGGCTCCTTAATTTTATCAACATTGCCCCTGATTTCCTTAAATTTTCTAAAACTGTCATTGAGCCCCAAATTTTTCCAAAAATTACAATTTGACCCCAAACTTTTAAATTTTACAAATTAGTCCTTCATTTGATCCAATTTGTCCAACGGACCCTCTATTGGAAGGGAATTACATAAAAAGACCCTTAATTTTGTCAAATCTCCACTTGGCCTCTAATTTGTGAAAAATTGTCAATTTGTCCAAACTTTTTAAAAGTTGCATTTTGGTCCCCCAGCTTTGCAAAATTTTCATTTTGCCCCAAATTTGTCCAATTTGCCCAATTGACCCTCAATTGGGGTGAATTTCATGAAAATACCCTCAATTTTGCGAAATTGTCATTCAACCCTCCAATTTTTTAGAATTGCACAAAAGTCCCCCAAAATCCCCAAATTGGCCTCCACCTTCTTGAGTTCTGCTAGAGGTTAAGGGGAGCTTGGGGTAAGGGTGGCTAGAGCTAGTTAAGGGGAACCTAGTAGGATTGAGTTCTGCTACAATTTGTTGATGCACTACGGGAATTTGAAGAGAGAAGTTTCGTTGGTGAAATTATAAAATTCTGAAATTCCGATGAGGGGAGGCGAAATTGAGCTTACCAGGGCCTGTAGGGGTGTTGAGGAGGACCTTAGGCGGTTAGTGGTGGCCAAGGTGGGCGGTGGAAGGGTCGGTTGGGGCAAGGTGGTGTCGGGCAGGAGCTTGCTGCTTCGAGCTCTGAAGCAGCTTTACTGTGCGATCTCCCTCGCACCTCCCTGAGCACTCCCTGGTTGTTTTGAGGAGGTCTAGAGCTAGAGAATTCTTCTCCGATTCCAATGCCACCCTTCGGAGCTCCTTTCGTGGAGGTTTTGCCCGTCGTCGGAGCTCTGGTTTGAAGCTCACTGGAAAACTCACTCTTCTTCTTCTTTGATCGATTGTGAGATGTTGAGAATGAATGAGTGGGTGCCCTTTATATAGGGAGGTCGGCAACTGCTCGAGCTACCCGCCGGCGTAAAACTCGGCTTCTGGCGCGGCTTCCGGTGACCTAACCGGAGTAGTTTTCGAGTTGTCGGAGACTCGAGCTTTTTTGGCGACTTTCTCTCTCTTTCTGTTCTCTGCATTTCTTCTTTCTTCTTCTTTTTCTTTCTTTTTTCCATTTTCTCTTTCGTCCAATTGGACAGGTTTTACAGATTGTCACACCACAATATAAGAGGGCCAGAAAGAGATAGATGAAGTTCGTAAAGTAGGGAGCGGAGCTAGATAATCTCTATAGTAGCATTGTCAATGTTTTTATATTAAACCTTAGTGCTAGAGCGAGCAATAGTGCATTACTTACGGGAGCTCCATGAGATCATATTACGACCCAAAAAAATGGCAAATCCACTAACAAAGCGACGATTATCAAGGTTGTCAGCCAATCAGCATCAGAAAAATAATGCAGATCATGAGGTGAGTGACGCCAAAAAATTAAGCCAATGTGGGCAGTACCTTAGAGATAGCGAAGGATACGCTTGACAGCATTCCAATGAGCATCCGTGGGTTAGTGCATAAACTGACATGCTTGGTGAACAACACAAGTAATATCAGGCTGCGTAAGAGTAAGATATTGAAGAGAACCCACAATATGACGATATTGGGTTGGACCATAGAGTAAAGTGCCTGTAAGAGTAGACAAATGGGGGCCGAAGCTAATGGGAGTTGAGACGGGCCGACAGGTAGTCATGATAGCTTTATAGAGAAGATCATGGATATATTTGGTTTGGGTAAGGTGGATACCTTAAGAGGAGTGCTTGACTTCAATGCTGAGGAAGTAATGCAGCGGACCCAAATCCTTTATAAAAAATTTAGCCTGAAGAGCACAAATAATGGACTCGACAATAGTAGTGGGCGAGCCCATGATGAGAAGATCATCAACATAGACAAGCATAAATAGAACAAAACAAGCAGTGCGATAAATGAAGAGAGAGCTATCAGCAATGGAGCCATAAAAATCCAGAGTTTGAAGAAAGGAGCTAAGGCGGAGGAACTAGGCACAAGAAGTTTGTAAGTCCATAGAGTGACCACTAAAGTTGACACACATGATAAGGATAAATAGGGTTAGAGAACTCGGGTGGTTGATATATGTAGACTTCCTTGGTAAGGTGACCATGTAGGAAGGCTTATTTATGTCTAATTGATGGATATGCCAATTGGAAGAGACCGCAATGGAGAGGATGACCTGAATAGTGACAGGCTTAATGATTGGGCTAAAGGTGGCATCATAATCCAGACTCGGTTGTTGGGAGAAACCTTTGGCAACGAGTCAAGTCTTATGTCGAGCAATGGTACCATTAGGATTTTCCTTAATCTTATAAACCCACTTGTAGCCAATAACAGGACGACCAAGAGGGGCAAGAACCAAATCCAACGTATGATTGTGAAGAAGACGCAACATGTCTGACATAAGTAGCATGAAAAACGGGAGAAGATGTACAACTTGTGCGAAGATAGTAGAGTCCTCCCTTACAACTCTCACACAGCAACTCCTGATGAGAGAAAATATCTTTGATAAGAAAATATGTAGAATAAAATTCAAAATAACATGGGATATCTCGAGTAAATTGAGAGACAAAGAGAAGATTTAAAGAAATATGGGGAACATATCTAATAGATACAATTGAGAAGAAATTTATGAGGTGAAGAGTGAAGATAAGTAGAACCAGAGAATAAAATCGGTAAACTTGTCTCGTCGCCGATCATTAGATGCTCAGGAAGGGTAGGATCGTACTAAATAGACATGTGAGCAAGGTGTTAGTGATATGTGTGGTAGCATCAGAATCAACGTAGCAATCGAGTTGATGGGGGGTGGGCTTCGAATTGTAAGAGGAATTAGCATGAGGTGTGATGGGCTTGAGTTTGTATGATGGATAATGGGTAGCCATGTGGCCCATTAATCTACACAGTTGGCATGTAGGCCCGGAAGGCTGTAAGTCGGGCCTTTTAGATGAACTGCCTTTTTCTTTCCTGGGGAGGCATTATGCTCCCCAAGTTCCAAAAGAGGAATGGAGGCTACTGAACGATACCCAAATGTTGGATTGGACGGATGTCATTGGACTGAAAATACCATCATTGGAGGATTTCACAGGTTGTAATTGTGCTTCCCGGGCTAGAAGTTCAAGTGGAGGTACACAACACTTTTATCTCTGTCCGTTTGTTTGCAAGAATAGAATTTATTGTTCCGGAGTATGGGCGAGAGCATGAAGTACAACTCACCACTAGAAGCCGAAGCTAGTGCGGAAATGACGGAATTACCGTATGCAATCAGTCGAGACTGGATGCATATTTTCGTGGAGATGGACTCAAAAGCTATTAGCACAAGCCATCATCAAGTCGAGTTTGGAAGTGCTTTTAATAGAGGAATTTGTAGCTTGTGTAGTTAGTTTGATTCCATACAAGTAACTCGTATAGCTAAAAATGCTAATGTCTCTGTCTTTGCTATTGAGCACGGATTTAGAGTAAAACATGAATCAAATAGTTTTTTTTTTACTAATGTGCCCACCTTATTTATATCTTATATATGTATGAACGATCGGGGTTTAAAGAGGCAGAGTTGGACACTCTTTCTCATAATGCCTTTGGACATTGTGATTGTGGAACACTCATCAATGTTATTTGCAACTTGGTATTATAGGGTAGTTGATGGGTTTGTTGCTGCCGAGGTTGGTAATGAGCAAGAATTTCAATTTTTATAAATATGAAAGTATATTTTGAAAATTGTATAAAAAATTATTGATACTATTCATATTAATAAAATATATATTATTTTTTAGTGCAGGTGAACTTAAAATTAAGTATGTTTAACTTAAAGTAATCTTAGAATTAATGATGTTTAGTAAGAGTTTCCCTAAAAATGTGAGTCAGTACAAAATAGATTTAAGAGCAAAAAAGTGTTTGAAAGAAATTAAAAAAACTCCCATTAGTATGTTAAATAGTACAAAACACCTATAAGCCAAAAATTTGATTGATCGGATTGGAAGGAATTTTACAAAAAAAATTATACCAATATTCCGGGGCATGGCTGCAATTATATGCATGTGATAGATTGATAAGGATGAGGCGCTCATATTATGACACAATCTCCTCCTAGTGATCAAAATCTGGTAAATGATGAATCAGCTTCTTTTAAGACATGTCAATGAAGCCAAGTTTGTTATTGACTTTCAATGTCTCTCTTGTCGCCTTCGCCCACATGGCATAGTTATCACATATTAGAGAGAGGATGCCAAAGATCCTGAATTATCCGAGGCAAGGCGAGAAGGGCCTAAAGGTAGAGACGCAACATTCGATCTATTGGCTTTTTTTCTTATCTATAATGAACCGATTGATGATGAGATAACCCATGCCATGTAAAAATTGCTAGTGAGGCTTTCATTTTCATTCATACCTACTAGGCAAAATACAATGGGTTCTTTATATATATATATATATATATATCAAATATTATGTGTATAAGATTTCTAAAATAGTGCCAACTAAATGATTAAAAAAACACATAGAATATTCCCAATATATCATGGAATATGTTGGAGAGAATATATCTAAGGGAGATATATGAGTTTGAATTTTGTTTTATTAGAATATAATTTTAAATTTAATAAAATATATAAATATTACGTGTTTATAATATTAAAAAGTTTTACTATTTATAATTAATTATTTTTAATTATAAACGAGAAACTTTTTCACACATTATTAGAATTACCGATTTAAAATTATAAATTCTATTAATGTTTATAATATTATAAAGTTTTACTATTTTTAATTATAAACAAGAAATTTTTTTACATATTATTGGAATTATCGGTACAAAATTATAAATTTTACTAATGTTTTACTTAGTATTAAAGAAAAATATTCAATTCGAATTAATTTATTTTATTAGTAAAAGAGTATAATAATAAAAATCGAATCAAGTACAAATATAAAATTACACTTGAAAAGTGTATTAAAATTATATATATGAATTTAATTTGATAATATTATTATAAATTAAATAAAATAAAAAATTATATTATATTTATAAGATTAAAAATATTAAATTATTTATAATTTATTAATTTTAATTAAAAATATTCTCTATACATTATTACTAAATAATACCTTCTCACATTATTACTAAACAATACATTCTCACAATTATGTTTGTATGGGTAAAAAAAATTGATAAAAAAATTTAAAAAAGTAAAAAATTCAAGAAATATAATTAAATTAAAAATAAAATAATACATTTAGTGCAGAATATTTGATTACATTAAAATTTGTATTCAAGCGTCAAATAAATAAGTTAACATAGTACAGTTTGATGGCATAGGAATCATAATGGAGCAAGTATATTTTAAAAGAATTAGATACTTCATTATAATATTTAATCAATTTTATATGTATTTTATAGGATAAAAAATCAGTTTTGGGTTTCTGGGAATTTTGTATTTTATTTGAATTATTTAAAAGGCTCGGCAAAATTAAAATAGAAACAAATAGTTTTATACCAATAAAATTAGGCTCGACAAAATTAATGCAGAAAAAGAAAGTCAGGTACTCTGTTGTCTTACGAGGCAACAGCTATCATAGATTTTGTGTACGTACTGTCGAACAACTTTGGGGAATCGTAGAGAAATGATAAGAACAAAAATACAGCTAGGAAAGGCAGCAGCTCAGCTGGCTTCTTTGAATTGCTCTTTTGTCTCCTGGAAGCATTATAAGGTGGGAAGAGGTACTTATAAAAATATATTAATGGGTCATCGATGAGAGTTTAGATTAATAGAGAGTCCATTCAACTTCAAGCAAGCCTTGTCTGTTCTCATGATAGAGAGAACAAGCAAAAGAGAGCAGCAGTCGTCCAATTAATTTTCAAATTAGGAATAATTATTTGATTGAAAAAATATTTTTTTTAAATGTATCACAGCACCAGCATTAGTTTATGTATGTTCCATGCATGAGCATCTCTACCAACTTAAATCATTGCCTCGCTGTCATCAACTGCCACATATCCTTAAATTCTTGAAGAAGCTCAGCTCATTGCTTTTAATACAAGTTGATGTTAGGTTTAACTTTTCCTCTATCTTTTTTTTTTCCTATTAATTAGTGCAACCTCCAATGAAAACACATCATCGCTCTAATTGATAGGAAGATTTCACGACTTAACTATTGGCCAAGTAAACTCACTCTGTGGACTAAATATTTGTTCATTCACTCACACAAATGCTATTTAATTATATTTAACTGTAATTATTATTGTTAGAAATATAATATTATATTTTATAAAATAGAGATATATTGTAAATTTATAATATTTGAAAATTTTTATTATTTATAAATAATTAATTTTAAGTATAAATATACCTGATCCATTATCAATATATAGGTGGTGTACATTAACTCGTACTTAATACGAAATTAGAAATAAGACTCACGTTTTTTCTTTATTATTAAGGAAAAAATATTAAACTCGAGTTCCCACTATTCCAATATTAGAAAAATAATATTATTATATTAGATAATTATTTATCAAATATTAAATAAAATAGAATTGTGTATTTATAAGATTTGAAGTATTTTACTAATTATAAATTATAATTTTTAAGTATAAATAAGTAAAATTTATTATACCTATAAAATAACTTCTTAAATACATTCAAACTATTAGAGTAATGCATTCGAACGTGTGAGATGATAAATGGTTATTCGGAGTGATTTAGAAGTATACTCCAACTCCCTTAATCATTGCTTTCTTTATCTTATTACTTATAATCATAAACCATGCTAAAATTAATTAAAAGTGCATACCAGGGCACACGAGTTTCAAGGAAGGTCTAATCCTTGTTTAGTGGAGATTATATTATTGCAACTTCTAATCCACCATTCCTACTCCAATTAAATGCTAAGCATAGGCTTACATGGGGTAGCATCACTAGGGGATCTCCACAATGTCTATAGGGGCAGGATCTTCCAAGGAATCACATCAAGCACAACTCCATCCCTATCTGCTTTTTTTTGTCTAACTTTGGGCATATTGCAAATAGCCACTACTTCCATTAATGACAGAGGCAATATATGAAACTATCACACATTCAGAGACTCGATAGGAATATCACTCACTATATTGAACATATGGAGTAGATCATCGTGTACTTGCTGTGCAGTATAAATAAGACGAGAAAAATTCAATGCTTCAAATAAAAATCTCATCTTTAAGTTTTAATACTTTCATTCTTCCACATATTTATGTGGGTTCAGAAAATTCTATGTAATTCAATCTATCTACCTTATAATTTGATCTAAATTTTATTATAATATATTATTTCACTCAATTAGCTCGAGTTTGTACTATTCATATTGATTATTTTCTTTTACATGCATTTAGTTCTAAAAATTATATTTTGAATGAATTAATATTGAGAGAGATTTTCAATATTATAAATAGAATATATTTATATTTCAAAATATTGACTTTGAGCGACTTATATTGTATCTAAATGAATCAAATTCGATTAATTTTAAAATAATATGTAATTTATAATAAAATTTGGGCATCCACCCAAAAAAAATGAAAAAAAGTGGAGTTGAGAGTAATGGAGGGTGTTCTTATAGTAAATAAAATGGTGACTAATTTCCTAATAGATTATGATTGATTGGGATATAAGATTGATGAAAGCTCTAAAATTTGGTTCCATATCAACATCAAACATCTCACATTACAAAAAGAATAAAAAAGGGAAAGTGAAAATTCAATCTTCACAATTTAGAGGGGGATTTAAATCCAAAAGAAGTTTGGTCTGAAAAAATCATACTCAAATAACGTCGGCCCTTTTCTCGTCGCCTTAAGGAGTAACCATCACTACCATCTAAACCCTAAAAATATCTGGTCGTTTTACTTACACACGGAGAATTTTTTAGCATGTGTAGAACTCGACCAGCTCCTCCACGGCGCCGAGCTGTCCCTCCGCCGCGTTGCTCTGGAGCATCCACAGCAAGTGCTCGAAAAGCACAACCTCACACGCCACAACAAAACCGCCGCCGTGCTCCTCCTCATCCGCCGCCTCGACGACCAGCTCACGGAAGAGAGGGTGGGCAGCCACGGCGGAACTGATGAAGTACCGGCGCCGGGACTTCCCCACGTAGACGGCATGGAGGTTGTTGCTGCTGGTCGCGGCCGCAGAGGCGCCGACCATCGCTGCCGCGTCACCCTCGGAGGTGGGGACGGCGGCTGTACGGACGGAGGCACTACGAGCGTGCTTCGAGAAGGAGGGCCACCGCTTCATGGCGGACTTCAGCTTTGTCAGCCTCTCGACAATGGCCATGATTTTCTTCAATATTTAGAGGGTTTGAGAGGGGGTGGACTCGGTATGGACTGAAGGGGAAGGAAGGAAGGGCTCAAGCAAGTTCCATTATAAACCCATCCAAGTGGATGGCGGAACCCACCAAAGGCCAGCTAATATGGGTTATTTTTATTTTTATTTTCTCTTTTGGTATTGGGAGCTGAGGGAGGCCAGGCGAGGTGAGGGAGAGAAAGGAGAAACGAAAAAAAAGACAGAGAGACAAACCATTAGCGGCATTGTTCTGTTTCTTTTTATGGGCAAGTTGGTGGCCGGTGGGGACATGGTCATTGGCGGTAGCTAAGAAATAGACGACATGTCGAACTGTCATTTTAGGTAGAAAACTCTCCTATGTTAGTAGATAACGTCGTATGTATGTATATATATATATCTGATGACAAGTGATTCAAGCAATTCGAAACCTCTAAAATCGAGGACAATAGATGATAATTGACTATACTGCCTAACTTTTAAGACATGGTTGAATATATATATATATATAATATGTGAGATGGCTTTCTGGGAACATGGGGGTGAATCCAACCAGGAATACGAGTGTTATGAGTTATGTATGAGAAGTTGGCTTTTGGTCCTATGGAAATTATTCTTAAAAATTAAAATGTTATTCTTGGATGGGGGAAGAGGAAGAGGGAGGGAGGGAGGGATGAAAGGGATAGTCAAGAGAAAGAAGAACAATGTAACCAAAGGGATAAGGATGAGATTCTTCCATTTCATCAATAAAATTTGACAAAAACTTATTAATTTTTAGCTATGTTATAAATGAGATATCAAAGGTTTATAATACTTACTTTTTATGTCGTCTACCAATAGACTAGAGATAAAACATTACAATAAAAAAGGTTTATAATATTCACAATTATAATCATATTCATTTAAAGTAATTATTTGTAATTTTTAAAATTTTACAATTACATCGTTCTTATTTATTTTATATAATTTGCAATCCACTCGTATTCAATATAAACAAATTTATAAAATATAATTTTAAATACGTGCTCCATAAATAATAAGCTATATACAAATGATTATGGTTAAGGTTTTATAAATAAAGTTTTATTTATGGTAAAAAAAAGTAAATAGAATGTAGATGATAAACACTTGAAAGAATAGAGGCCTAGGGATGCATGTTAATGTTAATAGAGTGTGTAGAGTTGAGCGGTGCAGATGAACATGTTAAAAATGGAATACGTGGATATACCGTGTTAGTATATTTTGATGAATTTTGGGCATATGGAATATGGGTTTTTTAGATAATAAGGCTGGCTGACAGTGAGTGACAGACAGGGCAACGCCTTATCAAGATGTGGACGTGATCTCAAATGACTTGGCGTGACCTTCTTCAATTCAGGCCGCAACCTCATTGTATCCAGTTACAGCTGTGGGTTTTCAGCATGAGTCCAACTTGGGGTGGGGGCAGCCACCAGGAGGAGGGTTGACGGTGCCGCCGCCCTTAACGGCCACCGAATGTCCTTTCGGTTGTTATTTTTATGGAGGGCCTTCGGCCTCTGGCCTTAGGTTTGAAACCCACCCCACCCCACCCCTAAATTAATGTTCCCTCCTTGTTTTCGACCCCAACATTTAGAGCAGCAACCAGGGAAACTTGGGTGGGTTGGTGAGCAGTCATCATAGAACCAGCCAACCTCTGATGGGGTCTCGCTGGCTTGGGGCATGCCAGAATACAATTGATTCCCAAAGGGATAAAATAAGAGATACCCAGGACAACAACTGACCGGATGACCTAAATCAGTCCCATTCCGGTCCAAAGTGAACCGGCACGGTACAGCCCAAAAGCCCTGCCGGAACTTGAGATGGTCTGTTGATGCCAGCGTTGGCCCAGCCCTCGAGTCATCCAGCCCATCTCTATTGATTGACAATTGTTTAGGTTATAGGTGCGCTTATTAATAGATCGTCAAACTCGTGAATTTTTAAGGCACTATAAGAATGTCAGCGGTATCTTAATTCTACATGGAAATAAACTCCAGATGGTGATATAATATATCATATAGTAATCCTAAGGTGTATGGATAGATAGATCGGAGGTCCTGCTTCTCACACTCAACAGAGCAGAGCCAGCTGACGACCCCAGATGGC
The DNA here is from genome assembly GCA_030064435.1 of Trapa incisa. NCBI lineage: Eukaryota > Viridiplantae > Streptophyta > Magnoliopsida > Myrtales > Lythraceae > Trapa > Trapa incisa. The sequence continues at coordinate 20,826,642 of CM057776.1, read as the reverse complement.
TAAGACGCTGTGTCGAAGAGGGCCTTTGCGTTGTAGGGGCCCACCACCCTGAGCGGTCCGGCCCAAAGAAGGTCCGAGAGCTGCTTGTTCGCGCTCTCCGTCGGGTGAGCCGCATCGAACCATACGTACTTGGTCGGATCGCTGCAGAGGTTATAAGCATTGGTGCCGTTCTTCCCGCAGGTGAACTCCCCGTTGTAGTTCCCGCTGCCGCAGCATGCCGTCTGCCCTTCTTCGAAACCTTCAGATATCAGAGAACCCGATAAGGAAGATGATGTTAATACTTGATATGATGATGACACATTTAGGAAGTAAACATGATCTTGACCTATTAGATCTGTTGATGATGAAATTGATGTATACCACATCTGTTGTAATCTTTTTTAAGTATTTAGAAGAAGAAGAAGAGATTAAACTGCGCCTTTGGGAGCATTACCGAATCTAGAGGCGTAGTTTGTTCTTTCGGAAAGGGCAGAGTAGTAATCGAAGAGGCCATGCTTGAATCCGGGCAGCGTCTTCTGCAACCTCAATAGCACCTTGGACAGTGCCGTGTTGTGCATCTTGGCCAACACCGACACATCGTGGGCGCAGCCCTTAGATCCCGACCCGATCCGGTTCGATGGCATGCAACCGAGCGGCCCAACCGTCTGGAACAAGAACTTCCTCCCGCCTGTCGCGTACACTTGCTGCATGCATAGTGAATCAATCAGCTCACCATATCCGTGTACTACTTTCAAGAAAACAAAGGTTTACTTTCAAATTTCAGTAATCCTTCGGGATAGTTTCCGACCCAAGAGAAAAATGGGTCTGCTGATAAATCCTACCTTGATCACGGAGGTGAGGTTGCTGAGCACCGTGATGGCGTACTGTTTCTTGAAGGTGGATGTGAGGGGCTGGCTCGTGGCGTTGGTGTTGCCCAAGGACGGCATGGTGCTTTTCATGGCGACGTGCATGTAATCGTTGCCTCCCATGCTGAACAAGTAGACGGCATTTGTCAGCAGTTCCGCAGCTTTGCTCTCGCCTTCCTGCTGCTTCAGCTTCTCCGTCACTTTCTCAAAGTAGCTCAGTTGCAGCTTCAGATATATCTGTTTTTAGTGATTCATCCAAGATGAGAACAGACCATTTGACATGCTCAACTCGCAGATAGAACTCATATACGAATATCATCTCCTGCAGCAAAAACTAATGTTACACTATACCGTCCCAGGAGATGTCTCGGGTAGTATTCCGGCACCAGCTGAGGCGAAATTCACACCGTCTGTGTAGTTGCTGAAGCCTGGCTTCAAGTAGGGCTTGATCAACGGCAGATTCGCATACTCAGCTGCAAAGAAAAGAAAACCAAAGTTCAATGTCATCAAAATGGCTCTAGAATCTTCCGTTTATCTGATCCTAAAGAGGCGATACATGGTAAGAGAGATTCATCCTTCTGATAAACTCTTCTAGACATAAATGTGGGCCAATTTTACCTATGAAGTCGGGGATTATCCGGCCGTCGCAGACTCTTCCGGTCGGGTTCTCCTTGAAGAAGGTCTCTCCGTAGGGCAGGTAGGCCGTGATCTTTGCGGTGCCGTTGAGGTAGAGATTGTTACCGGCATCCAAGAGGGAGTCCCCGAAGATGAAGAACGGAGTATGACATTTCGCCGGAATTACGAGGATCGTCCATACAAGAACCGCGCAGATCCCCGGGACCTGTTTTCCAATCATCTTCAAGAGGAAGAGACTCGAAGGGGGAGTAGAGACTCTTTTTGGCCGAATAGAGAGGAGCACGATGAAAAGATTGTCTTCAATGGTGGGAAAGTGAGAAGGTGGCCTCTTCTTAATTTATAAGATCCGTCCATCATCATTGCTGTGGAGTGCTTCCACGTGATTGATTGTAGTGAATAAAAAAAGCAGCTGGTTTACACATCAGAATTTGCAAGTGGAAACTTTGAGAGAGAAGATTCCTTGTGGACACCGACATCACGGGCTAGGACTAGTTAATTATGCATAAATTTTAGTATGATTAATTCAAATTTAAATTAAAATGATTTATTTGAGATAAATGATAAAAAAAATGGAAAAATATTTAATTAACATTCATACAACTAATTTAATGTGTTTAAATAATATTATCATTAAATTAAATAGCATGCCCAATATGAAAGAAATGATGAATGTGTGAAACTGCCCTGTTTTATTGCCACTGGCCCATTTATTTAAATAATGAAAACAACCCCCGATTTTTTAGGATAGAGGAAGACACGAGGTGGGGGCGGGATCGGAGCCGTGTGTGGTACGTAGACAGGAAAACGCGGTCTGGTCCAGGGACAGTGAATGAGGCGACGTGACGGGGATGGTGACGTCCGTCATCTTTACCGCATCCCGAGTTAACCGTAAATTCTATATCTGAAGTCGGCTTCTCTCTCTCTCTCATGACGGCCATGATGGCGTCATCTGGATTATGAAATTATTGCATTTGAACACTAAATTAGGCTCATAGAAAATACTTTTTTTTTACAAGTAAAAGAGGCAGTACCATACTGTAAGAGATCCTGACCCACTTTCTATGGAGTATCTAAACTTAATGTTGTGATAACACCCAAAAATGCTCTTATTCTTGGCTCCTTCACCTTCACGTGGGTCTCATTTACGTAATAATCCCGTGTACTCCCTCCCTCCCTCGTGTCTCCACTACCTTGTGGGTCTCGAGTCTCCACTACCTTGTGGGCATGTCCGCCCACAAGCACCTGTTGGACTTGCTTCTCAACTACGTAATCATCACATGTGAAACTTTGTTTTTAAAACGACAACCATCACGTTTTGCTCTTATTTGTTACAATTTTTTTAGATTTCTTAAGTTAATTTTATTTAGGTTAAATTATAATATTATGTTAAATATTTGGAGTAAATGTCACTTTTATACCAAAAACTTTGAACATTACAATTTATTATCAAGTACTTTATAAAATAAATATATTTTGTCAATTTTAACATCAATTTAACGATTTATAATATATACTATTATATTAATTTTTATTATGATGTGTAATTTGTTAAATTGACAAACTCTTATGTAATAATTTTCCACCTACAATATACAATTTCAAAATACAAATTTGTTTAACAAAATAAAAACAAAACTTTTGTTGAAGGAATGTAATATGGTATTTCTAGATAGATGCAAATATCCTAACCCACTCTAGATGATAACCTAATGTCCTATAATATATTAATTTATATCTAAATATTTTATTTAATTTAAATTATATATATTTATTAAAATATAAATTATTATCATTCACTTTATAATAATTAAAAATTAATTTAAAATAATAAGTTAGATATATTAAACAAATATATATGATCTATATATATACATAATTTATATATAAATATTTTTTTAATTAAATTATATATAATTTTTATTAATAACTTAAAAATATATATATATATTTAATATTTAATTACTTATATATATTTTCTTAGTTATATAATAATGTTAGAAAATTATATAATTTTAATACGACTAAATTATATATATTTAAAAAATAAATTATAGCAATTTTTATTTCATAAAATTATATATAATTTATATATAAATTTGTAAGATATTATAATTTATATAATGTGAAAAATATAATACATATAAATTTATATAGAAACATAAATTATATATAATTTTCAATTAATGATTTTATAAGTGAGATATATATAATTTATATATAAAATTACACGATATCATAATTAATATAATTTATACAATATTATTATTTTTATAAAAATATTTTATTTATCTTAAATTACATATATATTTTTAATAATTACATAATTTTATAATATATTTAAATAATACATTTAATTTATTATTTTAAATTTATTAAATAAAATGTTAATTATATATATAATTTAAAATAATATAATACATTTACTTAATTTAAATAAATTAAAATACTTATATATAAATTAAAATATCAAATATTGATATAAGAAAATATTAGATTATTCTTATATACTTTAACTTCATTCATGGTGATCAATAATTCATGAATCATCCACCATAAACTTTTTGAGGGTTTTGGTTAATATGAAACAATTGCTTACAAATAATTGCTTTTCCAGTATTCATACTATACTATGGTTCTACTCTTGCTACATATGGCTGGAATTCATGGCTAGAAAGTGAATAAAATATATGTACTTAAAAGGGGAGAATGGTTTGAAGACTTTGCATGTATGAACACTTGTATGAAAAATCAAGATGCACATATGTAAAAAAATGTACAATCATATAATAACTAAAAACTTGCGCATACTTCTTATATCTCTTAATTTAAAATAACCCCAAGAGATGGGCACATTGATTGAAAGCAAGGACCGGTTGTTTTCTAAAAGGGATTGACATTCACAACTCTCATGCTAAATTTGAGTGCTGAACAAGTTATTATAGATTTGTTACTTTAGGCAACAAGAAGTTAATGCTCGTGTCATGTTCATCTCCCACATGTCCGATCTTAAGTCCTTAGCTATTTATTACCCTCACATGCGTCAACCATTAAAACCTTGGGTACTTGGGTTCTTGCTATCTTTTACCTTTTATATTTTATATATAATATAATTAAAACATTTTTAGTCGTGGGAAGTTGTACTAATTTGTGAAGGGATAGACCATAAAAGAACATTTGGAGATAAATTAAACTTATTATATCTTAATTCTTAGACTAAATTCAATATTATTATACTAAATCTTACAAACATATATACCATGTTTCTATTTAAAAATATCCACCCATTTTCCTTCGTTTCTCACATTAAAATACCATTATTTTGTATTTGACTAAAATCATATAATTTTTTTTATAAATAATTTAAAAAATAAATAATAATACTTTACATCATTAATCAAATTTGATACAAAGATATTATCTTTCATAGAACAAATAATGAAGATGAAATCAAATCAATAAAATAGATGAAATCAAATATTTAGTTTACATCTATACTTATAATTTTCTTATATATTATAACTTACAATACTAAAAAATAGACAATTACTTACCACATAAGTTCCCTTTACTTCTTTTTATAATTCACTATTAGAGTTTTTAAAACTTTTGTTTTTAATCCACTTACATCCTCACATGTCCTCACTATTTGTATTTCTACACCATCTAGAGATAGAGCTTCACGAGTCTTGATGCCCTTTGCAAACATTGTCCTTCCTCTGCAATATTTCAATCCACTTATACAAAATGAGTGCTTCATATGCTTTCAGAATTTATTTACCCAACAATATTCCAAATCTCTCGTTAAAATTAAACAATTTAAATTATTTAATGTAGAAAAATAATATCATTCCAATTTTAAACACTTGTCCTCTTCTAGATTATGCTAGTGGGATTCTAACACCTACTTTAATAGTAGGTCTCTTACTCTATTAAACTAAACTAAGAATACATAGTATAATTATGGGAAAACACACCACAAAATATATTTTTTTCACATTGGCTTATAATTATTAGAATAATTTAATAAAAGTCCAATCAACTATCCTAACCGTTATAATTTAATCATTCAATAATAAATTTATTTTATAGACTTATTACTCTCCTACTACCAACACAATAATATAATAATACATATAAAATTTATCTTTCACTATGATTTCGTTCCATTAGTATATTTTCAATAATAATAGCTCAATCTTTTTATACTATAATTGTACACACCAAACAAATATAGTATACCAAAAATACAAAACTAGGATTTCATTATAGATTTTTCAGGATTTATATAAAATATGTTATTATTTATAATATTTATAAATTGTATTTATTTTTAAAAATATTATAATTGAGCAACTTTCCTACCTAAGTTTTGTCCTATTCTTACTTTTCTATCGTATTTTGTTTACTCTATCATCTTTTTTTACTCTAAATAGAGTGGATCATGATAGTGTTGATTAAATCAATACTTAATGCGGTCTAGTCAACTCCAATAAGATAACTTCTCATTAATCCCAATACCAATAAGCTTAATTCAACCCCTTATTCACAAACATAATATATATCTAAGTATACGTATATTTTATATGAATATATATATATATTTAAAAGAAAATTGATATTTTAAAAAGAAATTCAAATCTATGGCCTAAAAAGTCAAAATCTTTGTCTTTGGAAATCCATGGTTTACTTCTACTCATCTTCGTTGTCCCAACTCAACTCCATATGAATCTACTCCACATAAGCCTACGGTCAAAACCCAAAATCACAAGTATATTTTTGGGCTCACTAACTCCAAAATCAAATTTAAGTATAATTTAATTTGATGCATAACCACATTTTAAAAAAGTGACTTTAAATTTTTAGTGATTTAATCCCAATCTTTCAAAATACCTATATTCTTAGAGAGCAAAACATTCAAATGTAAGGATAACTCTTATTCATCCGAAACTATTAATTAACTAAATTCAAATTTATCTACAAGAAAATATAATTTTTTATATTTAATAAATAATTTTGATCTACCATCAATATTGGTAAATCCAAGTTTTATATTATCGACTTAAGATTTACATTACTACTAAATCATACATTTCTTGTGTCATTTCATATTATATAACTTTTTAAATAAATTAATTTATCAAGTGACGGAATTATACTTGATTAATGTATGATTGTTTTTGTTTGAGAAGAACTAGTTTAAGTACCATTAGACCCTACAATAGAGTTTATACTAACTAATCGGATTACTGAAAAGTAGAGTCAATAAGGAGAGTGGATTGATTTTATAGTAATAGGATTTAGTGAGTTATAAGTACTCTAAATAAGTGACTATGAGTTGGATGGATACAATCATCATTACTAACGTGTAAATGGCTATTGTATTCCAAGAACGGCTACAATTACAAATCCCTAGAAAGTTAGAGTAGTCCCACGTTTACAATCCTCAAAAGTTGTTGTTGTCATGCATTCAAGTGTGGAGCTCACCTCACACCTTTGCTTGATTTAGTGTTGATATGAGGATAAACCTCTAAATATAAATAAGCTTATGGAATGCTTTCTACTTAAGATATGTGAAAACACTTTTATAAATTTCTTAATATTTGATATTTTAATATTAATTGAAATCAAGGATTTTATATCTTATATTTGTATCTCCTATCTCACCAATTCACACTAAACTCATTTTAGGAAAACCCTAAAAAGAAGAGAACTCACTGTTAGAGGATTTTACGGTAAGAGTCCATGGAGATAGCTTTCTCAAGTATATAATGCAATGAAATTACAAGAAAATAAAATATTTGGGTTTACCAATTTTTTTTTATAATTATATCAATTGAGCCTTTTGAAAATTGTTATTTTCTATGAAAGATTATTTTGCTTATCCACACCTTACTTAATGTCAGTGCTACAATAGTATAAGCATCAATATTGTAGTATCATTTGTCGATTGTGATATTGTACAACTCGAATATTTGGTCAAATACCCCACATATCTTATACAGATAATCAAGTTTTTCAATATATGTACTAATTGAATCTACTAATTGGATTGCCATTAAATGGATTATTCATTATCTATGTAACACTTATTTGTATGACTTCTACTTATACATCATACTTTTCAAATACATATTGGATTACCGTTGAATTGATTATTCAGTATCTACGTGATACTTATTTGTATAACTTCTACTTATACATCATATGACACATTGTTTGCTTTTCAAATACAGATTGGGTGGACAACCTTCTTTTGACAGTCAATCAATCAATAGTTTGTGTTGAATTTTTCAGAAAAAAATCTTATTTTTTAGAGTTAAAAATGTAATTAACACTATCATTCCAATACTGAAGCATAAGAGATTATACGGACTTAGTCATTGTTGAGATTATATGGATTTAGTCACTTCTCCCACAACTTGGTTTTCATCATTTACAAACCCATAATTTTATTTTTATTGACAACTCATTTCATTGTTATTTACGTTCAACTGGCTAATATATTCACTACTATTTAAAAAAAATTGAGATTAAATCATATAAACAAATTAGACAATTACTTATCACACCATTTCCTTTTGCTTATCTTTTCAATTTCCTATGTTTATAATCTTAATTCACATCTAAACTTTTTACTAATTATTTAAATCTCAAACAAAATTTTCATTAATATACCATATTACATATTGTCCAAAGACTCAATTTTTATAAATTATGTATTTGAATGAGTGATTAATGAAATACATAAGTTAAGTCAAATAGAAGTTATAGAGATAAATTTAGTTATCACAAAATATTGTATGCCTTATTTGAATTTTAACTAAGTGATAGATTATGTTTATCTTCTATTTGCAAATCATTACATTGAGGATTAACATAGTCGATTTAAATGCATTTTCATTGTTCATCTTATTGCATGTTTTGAGAGACTTCGCCAAAAAATTCTCAGCACGAATATCCCTTTTTTTTTACTAATTATCCAAAAAAAAAAAAGAGGATCGTCAAATGAGATTCTCCTATAGACTTCCAATAAATTCGATTTATTGCTCCTGTGGTCCTCTTCCTACAATGGGTGCCATGCCCTTTATACCGTGCCCCCATTTGACCATATGAGTTTTTTTTTATTAAATTATAATAATATTACTATTTTTATAAAAAATAATATTAACATTAAATAAAATTATTTTATCAAATAGTTCTCAAACAAAAAACCATCATTCATGAATTTTATCAATTAAATCAGGTATATGGCATTTTAAGAATTCCAGATTCCACGAGGCATAGATGGTGATGTGAGTTCGGCAACGGCATCGGCATGGGGCCTTCATGCCACTAGCCAAAAGCAATAAAGTTAACAGGTCAGGCCACCATCAATGTGGGCAGAGCCAAATTGGGTTGTCTTCAAATGCCTGTGGTGGAATCTTGAAGATGGGGTAGAGCCCATATTAATATTGGAAACAGAAGGTGATTTTGCCAAGTTAATGTTCTTTTTTCCTTGTGGAAATATTTAACACACCAATAGCTAGTCAATCTTAAACATTTGACTCCCTACCTAACACCAACGTAGGGCCCAACAACTACCGAATCAACACTGACGCATCCATTTATATTCAACGAGGCTGGTCGAATTGAACACTTTTGACTTTGGGGTGAAAGCTAGGAATGGAATGGAACAGAACCCAAACAGATGACAGTCCAAGTTCAGTGGTATAATCTGTAGCCTGAAGAAATTCTGCACTCCACAAAGACAGAAGATTAAACAGCATTTCCTCATTCAATGTTGTCTGAAGCAATGGATTCAAATAATGTAAATAGTGAAAATTGTAGGGCCAGCCCCCATGCAGGATATGAGCAAGCAACAATACCACAAGCTATCATAAGTTCCAACTCATGCACACACATCATTCAAGTACAGTAGAGGTTCTAATAAATTTAAAAGTCTTATATCCATGATATAGTGTCTCAGAACCCAAAGAGAACCAAACAGACATCATTACTGATAAGAAAAACAAGCATACACTACATCCTTCCACAGGCTTAACCATGTTCAAGAGTTCGATTCGATGACTTCCACATGAAAGTTCTCGCATCATTCCTGAAATTGAAAAAGCATTAAGGACACTGGAAGTGAGTATTATCTTTCACATCCATCCTAATTTACCCACTGCTATTAAAAACAAACAAGCTATAATAAGGAGGCACGGAGTTTTTTCCTTTTGGGAGGCAGGTATGAGTAGGGAGAGAACTTACAACATGTAGCCTTTATTTACATTAGCCAGAAGAGCCGGAGTAGCTCAGAAGACTCCCTCCTCCATCTGAGGGAAGTCATCAAAGGTCCAGAGGTCCACATCATCCCCACCATCCTGAGTTGCACCCCCATTAAATAAGCTCTCGATTGGAGCATCCCAGCTTCCTTCTGGAAATGGCATCTGAAGGTACTTCATCTGGGATTCAAATTCTGAAAGCTCGTCAGATAAAGTCTTCACGGAACTTTCTTGGTTGGTCATGACCTCCTCAGAGCTGGTTTTGAGCCTCTTATTTGGATTAGCTTCCATGTATGGAGACTCGTCTACTTCCAAAGATGCGGAAAGGAAAGAGGAAACATCAGGAGTCTTGGGACCATTTTCTCCCCAACCAAAGTCAGAGCAATCAAAGGAATTGCTGGCTTGATCAGAACTGAAGTAATGTGGAGTATTGTCTGTTGCAGCAAATGACTTCAGTTCATCAGCCCCATTGGCAACAAAGAAATCCATATAAGCAAACTGATTCACGAGGGGCTTTTCCTCCACGAAACCAACAGAATTGTAGAACTCGTCGTCGGAGCTATTCACAAGACAGCCTAAATTCTGATTAAGATTTGGGTGACCATTGTTCAAGTTCGTTCTTGGGGTCTGCTTTGATGGGTTTGACTTAACAGAACGTTTTGATGAAGAACGGGAGCCATCCTCTGGGAAATTGACTTTGGCTTTCTTCCCACGAATCCTACGAGCCTCAGCATCATAGGCTCTTGCTGCTTCCTCAGCTGTGTTGAAGGTTCCAAGCCAAACACGGACACCTTTCCTCGGATCACGTATTTCAGCAGCCCATTTCCCCCATGGCCGCTGCCTTATGCCCCTGTACTGGTTCTTCCTCTTTCGCTTGGAAGATTTCTCTGATTGGTCATTGAATTCCAAAGATTTGGTCTTCACAGAGCCTTGCAGATGGGACAATGTGTCAATTAACGGGATAATCAGAAAGCAATATTCATAGAGATTGAATATTACATTAATATGCATCAAATAAAGAAATCAACTCATCTTCATGATATTGTGGAATGAAAGGGGACTTCCAAGGTCAAAGAAAAAAAATGATTCCATATGCCTAGCCATGCAAAGATTTTAACTAAAGATGCTTCTATGCTCCATCCCCACCATAATCCATCTGGGCATGATGCTTCCCTAATTAGTGGAACAAACAACTGACAAGACAGTGAGCTTTCAGCAAATAAAGCTCCTCTTCTACGGAGAAAAGAGGGTATTCTTCTTTAAATTTTGGGAATTGAAAGATAAAGCAAATCTGCCAAGAGAATTAAAACTTTTGACTAACCTCAGATTCAACAGGAAGGAACCGTTTGAAATCGCAGAAGTGCCAAAGCATCTAACAATTATCCTTAATAGATTACAATTAATGCAAACTTCTCAATGATCTTCCACTACCCTAAATTGTTGCATGATGAAAACACGGGGATTTACAAAGGACTGATGCGCATGCTAGAAACTTTCATCTCAAGATTCCAAGTCTGGAGAACAGATAAAACACATCAGAGAAACCCAACAGGAAATGATTAAACTCAATCATCCAATCAATGATAAGCAGGAAGTCAGTGACAAAAAATTATCAAAACTGATCATCTCACCTAGGAGCCAAACAAAAAGAGAGAACTTTTACGACAATTTCAACCCCTTTTAAGATCAATTCGGATGGATCGAGATTTATAAACATTAAGTGAAAGACAAATCAGCTGGCAAGGTAATTTCTAAAGAAGTATGCTCAACGAACAGCATCAACATGGGAAAATCAAAAGGCACTTATTCGAGGCACTGAAACCCAAAAATCCAAAACAGGGGGTGTTAGATTACCTGCAAAGGCAGGAGGCTTGGAGGAGGCGGAGAAAGCAAAGGGCTTGACATCCACGTCCTCCTCGAAATCCCCCTCGAAGTCGGACTCGTCCTTGAACTCTTGGAAGTCGTTCTCGAAGTCGCCGTCGACATCGATGATGCCGGACCTACGAGGCTTGGAGAAACCCTTGCCGGGGCGGGACTTCTTCGGATCCGGCCACAGGAAGTCCGTCGCCGTCGGGTGGCGGGACCTCGCGCTGGGTATGAAGTCGGAGATGATGGCTCCTCCACACATTGCGAAGCCGAAGTGGAATCAGTACGGAGTTGGGAGAGACTTGCAGAAATTGATTCTCCGGAGAGTTGCAGAGAAAGCAGAGCTTTTTAAGGATATTTTGTCTGTTTTACTCTCACGGGTTTGATATCTTAATGGGTGTTTGGTGGGTGAAATGTTAATTATTCTTATGTTTTTTTAAGGGCAAATAGCAGTGACTAGAATGACTGATATGCCCCTGCTGGTGTCTGCTATTTACAGTTTTCCGTCCCTCCCATGGTACGGGAATGCCCTTTGTATAGCTTGCATTTTACAATTGGAAGGATTTTCATTCCATTTGATTTATTTTATGTGGCTTATACATTCCCATCTTTCTTCTTTATGAGCCATCTTTAATGGATTAATAGTTAATTAGATAAAGTGGGAATTGGGTACTATTATTACCTAATTATAATGGAATATTAAGTAATGATCCAAAAAAATAATGGATTAATAATGCTCAATTATTACTTATTTAATTTGAAAATAATTAGGATTATATTATAATTTAGGTTAACTTGTGTTGATGGTGACATATTCATAGCGACTCATTGTCTTATAAATTATAAGAGGATGGAGACAAAATAATTGCAAGTGTTAAAGTTAATAGGAATGTATGAACTAATTTAGGTTAATATAATATATACTATACATAAAATTTATATTATTATAAATTTTTTTAAATATAATAAGTGATATGAAATTAGAATTGAAAGTGACTAAAAATAATATTGCATTCAATATGATGTATTATATGAATAAATGGTAAAAAAATTAAATAAATGGAAAAGTATAATATTGATTAAAAATAAAAGTAGGAGATGAAGGTTAAAAAGTAGTTTGAAATTATTGGTAACGTAATTATTCAACCATAATTTATAATTTATTATTAATTAAAATATAAAATATATTGATGTTGTAAAAGATGTGATTGAGAAATAAAAATGATCTCAAAACTGCTCTAAAAATAACCTAAAATATATACAATTTCATAAAATTCTCAAATATGGAGTGGATCTAACTTTTCTTAAATGTTTCCATTCCACCATTTGCATGGTCAACATTAGTCTCCCCACTTCTCTTTAGTTAATAAACCAGCACTCTATCTGGTTTTTTTGGGTATAATCTATTTGTATACAAAAAAGATTTGGGTCATGATAAAATTAATATGTGTGGGATTGGTACATTCAAATGTATGAATATAAGTGAAAAAATATGAATTTGTACAAATACCACAAAAAATAGGTTGACTTTGATGCTTGATATAAAATTGAGTTGAATGATGATGAAATTAGGCAGGAAGGCTATGCACTAATAAAAATAAAATAAAATTTTATTTTATTTTATTAATTACAATTATATGACCAACCTGCATTTTTTATATTAACTAAACTTTACTCTCTTGATGAATTTATTTATATTCTACTCAGTTTTTATTAAGTTTATTTCAATGAAGGAACTTGTTTTTCACTTTCATATGATGATGCTGAGAATCTATTGCGTGAACATTTCTTTTGTTCTCTTTTACCTTGCTTCTATCATAATAAACATTTTTCTCCAATCATTTGACACCTCACCAATGCTCTATTATTTTCTACACACATGTCTATCCTCTCTACACAGGCCATGCCCTTGTTTTCTATCCAAAGAATACAAAGGTTTCTCAGCTCTTACTGTTGTTACACAGTGCATCCATGATTGTTTACACGATAAACTAGGAGCTCCGGGTATTATCTATTCCTTGTCAAGTTTTACCATTTGAGTCTAAGGTTTGTTTTCTACTTCTCTATCTATATCTTTTTACTCAACACTTGAATATGTATTTAGAATTTTAACGAGTTTCATATACATTCATGTTGTAGTCCCTCACATTCACCCAGTGTTGTTTTCAACTTTAACTTTTTTTCTGAACAAAACAAAAAAAAGACTGTGCTGTTGGGGCCTGTCAAGTTTGGTACGTGTCTGTTGGGCTAAAAATGTTCTAATTAAAAACCTCTTGCCCTTTTTTTCATTACACGGGACTTGTCCTGTTTCCATCATCCTCTCGAATTCCTATTTCCCATGGTTCATGAGCCATATCTCTCTCTCTTCGCTTTTATCATCTGTAATTGTTTTTTTTCAATCATATTATAATTATTTGTAATTGTTTTGACCGTTTCTGCCTGCGAGCTCTGAACGTCTCCCCGTCCCGCCGCTATAGTGTACTTCACGTGATGTTCTTCCTAGATTGCCCTTCCCGTTCCACTTATTCACGTCGTGCCATCCACACGTTCCACTTATTCACCTTGTGCCATCCACACGTTCCACTTTTATAACACTCTGATCTCTTATGCGTTATGCCAACGATAAGGAAATAAAAAAGCTATTCGACTTACATTTTTTATTTGTTATGTGAAATATTATACTACTGAACTATGTAGTCGTACATCTGTATATCCAATGTTATCACGTAGATTATTAAAAACATAATTTTAATAATATTGTTTAATTTGGCATTTAAAAAAAAGTAAAATTCAAGTATTTTAGATTGAAAGCTTAGTTTATATGTTGTACACGTGCTTAGTTGCAGCAGTGGACGTGGCTTCTTGGCGCTCGGATGAGAACTGTTGTAGCGAGTGGTGGTGGCTAGGTAGGGTAGGTTTCCTCCATATAAATAATTTATATGGGGTCCCCACAAACTTTTTTTAATAGAAAAAATTCATCCTAAAATTTAAGATAGACTTTAGGAATAGAGACCCATTTTGGAGCATCGGCTTTTGGCATGTCTTTTTTCGGCCAAACTTTACGGATAATTTTGAAAAGATTTTTTATGGCACTAATTTTTAAAATAAATTACTTTATATATTACTAAATTTCTATTTTGAGATAAATATTTTTGCTCGATTAAATCTCATTATTTTTTAAGTTGTATATGGATTTGAGATGAAATTCACCTTTTTTCCCCAAAATTAAAGGTAATATTACTAATTTATAATCTAAATATTATATTTTTATAAATATGTGTTATGGGGAAGTTTTTTTAAATTATTATATTTACTAATTAGAATTACGGGCTCTAATATATATATATATATAATTTAATAATTTAAAACATTGTAAATTATGTTATAAATTAACTTTTAAAAATAATAATTACGTATTATTCACATATTATCCTATCATTTAATTAAATAAGTCAATTTATCATTACTATATATTTGGGTAATAATATTAAATCACTGTCAATAAGACACAAACCACGTCTAAAATTATATCATTGCTATATATTTTGATAAAAATATTAAATGACGTGCCAAATAATACAGAAATAAGGTTTAAAATATTATCATTGCTATATATTTTGATAAATAAATATTAAATGACTTGTAAAAAATAATCTCAGTAGTTTAGTTAATACAATAGAGTTAAAAATATATAAAACACAAGTGAGAGGGTACATTTGAAAATGAAAAGTGACACACAGGATGTTTCGAAAATATAATAAAATCGATTATTGCTACCTCATGTGCTGGAGGAAGGGAGCCTTTGGAATGATTATTATTTTTATTATTTATTATAAATTAAATTATATAAATTTAAATATTACATCAACATTTCACATTAATAATAATTAGCATAATTTATCTTATAAACATTATTTTATTCCTATGATTACCTTTTAAATTTAACTAATATCTCATATATATTTTCAGATATTTAGTAATTTTAAAAATGATTATTTATTAATTTTTTAAGAGTAATTTAACCACATTAATCCCCCCTCCCTTTTTCTTTCCTGTCTTTTAGATGCATATACATTTGAATCTTTTGACGTCCACCTGCCCTTATCAAGAAAAAAATCATTTTTAAATTCCCAATTGCCCAATCATCATTTAATATTGCCCAACTTGTTCCAATACACCCGGATGCACTGTACCCACTCATACTTATATTTCGGATTAATTCATAAAAATATTCATTAAAAAATTTATTAAGAGAATATTTTTTATATTTAATAAGTAAATATAATGTATTTATAAAAAAATATGTTATTATCACTTAATATATTAATTTTTTAAAACCGAACTTCAACTTATAAACCTACATGTTTTTTCATAGTATTTCTGGCTTGCTCAACTGGTTAACTAATTTATGTAAAGATAAATACAAAAATATAAAAAAATAATTGGCTATTTGACGAATAATTCTAGGTAATTTTATGCATGTTCCCATAATAACATTCTAAAAAATAATTTTATTGCACTTGCTAACATTCACTTGAATTCCACTAGAGTTGAGATTGCTTGAAAAAAAAGATATTATTATTTTATATTGATAATTTCAAAGTGAAGCACGTAAAAATAAGATATCAAGAACTTATATTTTTATATTAATAATACCAACCCGATTATGTTCAATAAAGAATCAATATAGGGTGAAAAATATTCACTTGCCGGAATATCAATCAGACAACTACAGGTGGTTTGTTTGGCCAGCATAGTAGAAATTGAACACGGCTTGATTATCGCATATGTGTCTAAGGCATGTTCTGTGCAGGGCAAGATGCTTTTTTTCTTTTTTTAATGTTAACATTGTTCCGATGAGGCATCACTAATGACTAAACCCACATGGATGGCCCCCTAACACACAAGTCACATGATATCATATAATATTGACTTATTTAGCCTAATTTTCCATAAGCATACATAATATTGAATTAGAGTCGCCCTTGTTGTCACATACTTGGATGGTGGGTTGGGTCTAATAATGCCACCATTGATAACTTGCTAGATGGGACAATTGCACTAGACAATTGGGTAATCATTCCGAATAAAAATAAAGATATTATTGCTCATTTTAATATATTTAAAATGACAAAAAGTAAGCTATCTCATTAACCTTAGCTTTGACAGAAATTTGAAGGGTCAAAATCTTTCGGTCTCCCATCACCCATCTCCTAGTTAAGGATATTTTATGTTCATTTAAATATAATTTTTACAGAAAAAGCATTTGCAAGATTACTCAAACTTAGCCTATTTCTGTTGCGTGTCATATATTTTCTGAACTCGTGCCCTGCACACCTTAGAAATTTTACTAAATATGATAGCTAGAAGTATATGATAATATGCATGTTGTGCTTATCGGATAAGTATTAATGGGTCGACAGCTTGTCCATAGCATGAGTGGGAATCTGGATCGACATAGCTTGTGTCTATCGGGTCATGCGTTGTAGGTGTGGACCTTGACAATGAAAAGTCCACAAAATTACACGGTCAAGTTGCAGGAGCAAATGTTCAGCTTGTGACGCACATTGGATGTATTATTGCTTATCTTTTTGCCTTTTTTCTTTAGCCCTAACTCAATACAAACACCCTTCCTCCTCCTCCCACCGCGTAGTCTTCGTTGAATGCTGCCGACGACAACTTCAGGCCTCGAGCGGTAGGCACTACGCCTTTGTTGTACTCCACTGACGGAAACCGCCGCATAGTCGACGGCAACCCGCCCCGCCATCTCCGACAACGGACTCCTTCTTGGATTGCAGAAGAAAAGGGGAAAGAGGATAGCCGATGGAGGCACTGGCCAAACGAGGAGTCTCCGCTGGTAAACAGAGAAGGTCGCTACTGGGAAGCCGGAATCCGAGGGGTCCGCCGCTGGCCAGCTTGGGCAAAGCCTATGTTAAGCAGACGAACAAGACAAGCTAGTGGAAGAAGAGGAAGGGGGAGAGGCAATGCTAGTGGAAGCCAGGTGTCGAGCTGTGGTGTAAAGTTACACGATAGATACATTATAATATCAGATCGTGAATATTGATTCAAGCTGCAGTCTTGGACCCCTCAAAATTATTATTGGCATTTTGGGCATAAATAAATATGAGAATAGAGAACAAGGACGACGATCAACTTCAAAAATGAAATTTAAACGTACGCCATCTTGTTCCTCTACAATTGGGTGGACGCCCACTAGGTTTAGTCTATACCCTCTGAGAATTAATTGCATTAGATCTGTATCTGCTTGAAAGTCTTTTCCATTTCCTGCAACAATCTTGACTCATTAATTCTCCATTTACCCTTATCTAAATAACACGAAGTTTCATAACTTTGTCTCCCTATAAAAGCACTACCTGAAATGAAATTTGAAGTACAATA
Source organism: Trapa incisa (assembly GCA_030064435.1). Classification (NCBI taxonomy): domain Eukaryota; kingdom Viridiplantae; phylum Streptophyta; class Magnoliopsida; order Myrtales; family Lythraceae; genus Trapa; species Trapa incisa. The sequence continues at coordinate 20,808,632 of CM057776.1, read as the reverse complement.
ATATTTTTATCAGCAATGTATATTAGTATTTAAGTTTAACATTTTACCCCTCTCCCATGTAAATTTCAATTATTCTCCAAATTCATAATCTATTATAAATGATGATACATTTAGTAATGTAAATTATATAAACTGCGAGAAATTATTATGAATTTATAGGGAATATAATCCAATTTATTTAGATTATTAATTTTTTGTCAAAATTTTAAAATATTAATTTAACTGGTACCTCGTTATTAAATATTTACGTATTTTTCTATTTTATTAATAATTATTTTGTGAAATAAGTTTTTAAAAACTTATTTGACATCCATATATCTCAACCAAACTATTTCAAATTAAAATAATCACCGTTTCTTTTTCCACCAATCACATCATGTGAAGGAATTCTAGCCAGTTTATTTCAATCTTTTTGGTGGAGGATTTGGCTCAGCCCAGGAGCGAGATCCGATTGGGTAAGTCCCTACTCGCTCTATTGTGGGTTAGGTTCGGGTTAGATGACGCTTTTTTTTTTTTAATTTAATTGATGAATTATTGTTAAGTACTCTTATACTGTTTGATGTCTTCACCCATATTAGAATTTTGTTTGTTATTACATATTAAATTTATATAGAAATTAATTTTTTATAATAATAAGATGGGGCTGGTCTGATTGTCAAGAGACCTGTCCACCCCGCCTAGGTGCAGTCCTATCTTTTGGAAACAATTAGATTAATAAAAATGTATTGTCCTAATTTTTTTCAAAATAATATTATTTTTATTCAATTAATTACAAATAATTATCATTTACAATATGTTAAAATTTTCGGGTAAATAATACTTTTATGCCAAGGGAAACAAAATATTTTATTGACAAATTTTTGGTAAAATCCATATATTTATTTCAATTTTAACTTATTTTAAAAATGTTATATAAATGGAATGATTTATAGCACGGTACTATTTAAAATTAAATATAACAAATAATTTAATTTATATAATTTATATAATTTACAAGTTATTAATATTTTAATTTATATAAGTACTAATACAAGACAAAAAGTGAAAGTACACTAAATATTTTTAACGACCAAAAGAAATAACTACGTACCAGAGCGATCAGATATTTTTGAAACTTCTAATTTTATGATTTAAATTAGTATTTAGACAAAAATCTCAAAATTAAGAAATTTTCTTTTAAATAATATAAAAAATTAATTTTAAAAAAATAAATTTGGGCAAGTGAGTAATACAAGTTGATTATAATAAGTTTTATAAATTATATAAAGGTTTGTGGGGAAAAGAAAACCCTTAAATACGATATCTATTAAGAAAAATAATAACTATAATAGTAATTTATTTGTTCAGGAAAAAGTGTATGAACAATAAAATGCTCTAAGAAAATAAAGTGGGAGATTAATGAAAAAATAATTTATAAGATAATAGACAACCCAAGCAACCAAGATGGGGATATACTACACGAAATCATATCGAGATGAATCACAAGTTAAAATTAAAGTAAGTTGTCCACTATGTAAGGGATGAATAAATAGTTTTTGAGACAAAACTATTAAAAGTTCGGGAGACTTGTAAGTATTGTCGTCTCAAACCAAGGAAATCGGAAAAGGGAACCGAAAATATTTAAGAGAAAAATGAGAATCTAAGTAAATTGGAATTGGTAAAAAATGGTAAGAATGAGAATTTAGAAAATTACAAGTAATTAATAAATAAAAAAAATCATTTATAAAAACCATGAAATAGATTGGATATGAAAACTATACCGATTCAAGGTGAATCACGCTTGAACTAGATTGAACCGTAAATAACCGGTTAAAAGATTCGTTTTTTTCGGTGGATTAAAAATTTCAAATTAGAAAATTGAGCAACTATTAGATAGAAAGTGAATTTATATGAATTTAGAAATTTTAATTTTTGGAAAATTGGTCGAATCGATTATAAACCAGCCGATTTTCATTTTCGGGTCTTCGAACCTAGTTGGACCAGACCGATCAACGGTCTAGTCGGTCAACGGACCACTGCCAAGTCAGCGTCCAGTCAGCAAGCACGACTAACCAGTGCGCAACACATGGCGAAGCGCATCCAGTCAACCGCCCAATCAGCGTTGTCCAATTAGAAGGTGACACGTGTCTTTGGTCAATGGCCAAATGAGGAAAATCCACTCATCGATGACCGACCAATAGGAGAGTGACACGTGTCTCATTAATGATCAATGTCAGAGAAGACTCGTCAGCAAGATTGACCAATGAAGAGCAGACACGTGGCAAAGATGCCACACCAGCATCCAAAAAGGATGTCTCACAAATGACCAACCAATCAAAGGTCGACACGTGGCAGTGCCACGTAGGATGACCTCAACCAATTAGAGGATTACACGTGGCAGTGACATTGTGTGTCAGGAGTGAAAACTGGTGCATTTAAAATAGCCAATTAGAGGATGCCATGTGTCACGATCAACAGCTCATCGAACACGATCAATAGCCACATAGGAACGAGCGGCCAATGGGAGACCGCCACATGTCCGGTCAATGAGTCAAAGGCTGACTAGGCTGCTGAGTAGGAAGCCGTGCCAGTAAAGCAAGCTAATCATAGAGCGCCACATGGCAAATACGCATGTGCGAAGCTCGTACACGCGGCATAGTGTCATCATCTACCTCTAGGTGGGCAGGAGAGAGAAAGCTCAAAATGGATGCCCTTTCTCTGGCGACAAATAAACTCCTCTAACAAGGCCTTAAATCGAAGAGTTAATAGCCAATTGATGGAGTAATTGATAGAACGATCAGTCCCTGAACTCCCTATATAAAGAGCTACTCTCCATTCGTCCTCCTCGTCCTTTAAACGCTTGAAAAAGATGAAGTGCTCAGTTTCCCGACAAAGCTTGAACCAGGGCTCTGATTTGGGCACTTTTCTCCACATCTGAAGTCAAATTTGGGTTATCTAGAATCTTGAGAAAGTCAGCTACATGACTGCATACTCCGTTCAGCTCGAGTATCACCGGAGAAGCGCTAGCAAGCTTGCATAGTACCATCACTCCTTAGCAGTTCGCCACCTAAGCTGATCGAGCTCAATTCGAGCCACCCTCGACCCAATTTCGGCCAAACCAAGCTTCCTAGACCATCCCTAGAAGTGCCTCAAACTTCCCTGAGCTGCATTAGTAAGTCTCCTCCGCCGCCCTTTGTCGGAATTCATTGTTCACAGTCGATTTTGCCTAAAAACTATAATATGAAATTCACACTGCTCAGGACACCAATTGGGGTGTGGTTTGATCTAGAAAGGATCTCTAATAAAAGAGCAATAAATTGGAATCAAAAGCTTTGATTGTCGGATCCTCACTATTGAGTAATCAAACCTTTCTCTCTCTAAACTGATTTTCGAGTGAAATTTCATTCAAGCTCGTTTTAAAGTCATTTTTGGCGTGCTAAATCTTAAAATGACGAGGAAGACTATGGGAAGATGATTAAGATCAGGACCGAGGTAATTAACTAAGTTTGGGTGGTCAATTTGATGAAACATAGATTCAGGGATCAAAATGCAATTTGAGAATTTTTGAAAAATGCGGCCGAATTGCAATTAAAGGAAAATTGGGAACTTTTTTATGAAATTAATTCCCAATTGAGGGCCAATTGGCAATTTGGATAAAATTGAGGGCCAATTGGTAATTTTTGGAAAATTGTGGACCAATTGGTAATTTTTAGGAAATTAAGAACCAATTGATAATTTTGGTAAAATTAAGGACCTAAGAGTGATATTTGAAACCTTAGAGACTTAATTAAAAATAAGTTCAACATTAAGTACCTAAAGTCAAAATTATGAACTTTAGAGTACTAATTACAATAGGGCATAAAATAAGAACATATATGCAAATACTTGAAAATAAGAGGTATTTTATGCCAAAACTTTATGATGTGGACACTTGAACCATGTAGGAATTGGTTGTGCAATTACTGGTGTAGAGGGGGCACATTAGTAACTGAAATCCAGCTGGGACGAACATGTCACAATATGTGGTGAGTGTAATTTTTAACATTATACTCGGTTTGGGTGATGAGTACCATTTTCAATTTTAAAAATTATTTTCCAGGAATGGTCTCACCTAACTGTGTGAAACTGCTTTAACATTTTGTGAGACATTTCTCAGAGCTGGAATTGTTCTAATAAGTCTGAGGCCTCTGTTTTGAAACTAATAGGGCCCAGGCCCAATATTGAAAAAATTCGTGAAGTGGGCCCAATGCCAATGGGAACGGCTTAAACTCGTAGATAAAATATTGATCCCTACACTTGATGAAAATTCACCAAAAATGGTTAAGTTGTGTGATATAGCCACCCAGCCGAAGCTAGATCGTAATACTCGATTGGCTAGTAGCTACCGAGTCGAAGCCGAGTGGACGAACTCGTTGAGCTGATAAGTACTAAGTTGCAGTCGGGGTGTTAAATTCATTGGGCTGGTGGCACCAAAGATAAATGTTTAAGTTCAAAAGAATTTTGTTTATGCATGTTGAGATACGAAACCATCGAGGTGCCCGACATGGAGTAGTGTTGGCTCCAAGGGCTGCTTGTAAACCCCGAAGACAAGGAAACTAGGGAAAGAACCAGTCAACCCGGGTGAGAAAACCAAACCAGTTCATGAACCCCAACCGTTAGAGAAAGGGCAAAATGGAAAATTTACAAATCTCAAATGACCTAAAGAGTTATCATGAAAAAGGACTTTGGGATGAATTGGAAGTGAAAATCAGACCGGTTCAGTTAAACCGGACCTAAACCAGATTGAACCACTATTGAACCGATTTCTAAATTTATTTTTCTAGGTGGCTTAAAAAATTCAAATTGGAGAATTGAAGCCACCATTGGATAGAGAATGAATTTAGAAATTTTTAATTTTGAAAAACTTGATCAAATTGGGCATGAACCGGCCGGTTTAATCATTGAACCCGGTTCGGACCCGTCTGATTCAGTTCGGAACAATGTCATTTTCTTCCTTCAGATGACAGCATTGTTCACTCGCCAGAAAAGCTAACAACGTCGACAAAGATGAAAAGTCTCCATTCAGGACATTTTGGGCCATGAATGATTACCATAAAGGTGCCACTCGGACGGCCAGAGAGTCCTTGAGCTCCCTATATAAAGAGCTCCTCCTCATTAATCCTCCTCACACCTAAAAACTCCCCTATCTCCCTATTGCTCAATTTTCTAGCAAATCTTGAACAAGAGCTCCGACATTGGGGTTTTTCGGAGCCAAAGAAGGCGAGATTAGATTCCTTAGACTTGGGGAGAAGTCAGCTACTCAATGGTGGTCACTATTCGATCCGAGGATCGTCGCAGAAGCGTCGGCGTAATCAAACACTGAAGCAGCTCTAGTAGACCGAAGCTACCCTATTTCGACCAAGTTGAAAACGGCCAAATTGAGACCTACTCGGCCAAACCAAGATCTCCTAACACTTTCACAACCTTATACGACCGAATTAGAGCAGAAAGGTAAACCAATTTGGCTCCCCTTTGTAACTTCTGATCAGTGTTATAAAGAGAACCGATGAAACATCACCGATTAAATTCTCCCTCAATTCGACATGAATTGATGTAATTCTTGTTTCTAGGAAAAAACTCAAGATGAGAGCTACTTGCCCTGATCGAAAGCTCGGACAGCCGCACCTCGATGGTAAGCTTTCGAAGCTCTCTCTCTCTAAGTTTAGTTTTCTGTCAAAACTCTATTTGAGCTCAATTCGGACCCAAATGACATGATTCAAAGCTCCATTGAATCGTATGGAAGTGTAGGAACTGATCCATACCTTCAATTGGATCAATTATCTCCGATTGAATGGCCAATTTGATGAAATCAAATTCGGCCAGTGTGAAAGGGGAAAATTTGGGAAGTTCATAAAATTGAGGGACCAAAGTGCAATTTCCCAAAATTGAGGGCCAATTGGCCATGAAAAAGATGTTGGAGGACCAATTCGTCAATTTTTTAAATTTATTGGGATCAAATTGCCATTTTTGTAAACTAGGGGCAAAATGGTAATTTTTGAAAAGTGGGGGACCGAATTGGAAAATTGGGAAAATTGAACCCCTTAAGTGGTTTTGAGTAAATTGAGGACCTAAAGTGAATTTTAATAAGTTTTGGGACTCAATTTGGGGAAAAGTTAGCTTTAGGAACCTAAAGTTAAGGAAAAATAACTTTAGTAACCTAAATGAAAATAATTAAAAATTTTGGGCATTTTGTTCATAAGTGAGGAATTAAGACTATTATGCCACATATTAATAAACAAGGATGTCCAAATTGTGTAGGAGCACGAAGGACCGGAACGCGAGCAAGAGAAGCTCGCGTTAATTTGGAAAATCAACCAAGGACGAACACGTTAGGGTTTACAAGTTAGTGAAAATTTTCACATCAAACCCGATTAGGATAATGAGTACCTCGGAAAGGAAAAACCACTACTAAGTGAAAATTTTAACATCACGCCTGGTAGGAGTGATGTGTGAAATACACGAAAAAACTAATTATCGGTCGTAAGTAGATTATAGCCGGTTGGTATGATTATCTTTCTAGAAGAAAGTAGAAAACTCGCTTACTGGTTATAAACGAAGATGTCATCATACCCGGTTGGTGTGATGGACAAGTGAAAAAGTTATTTTTATTAGAAGTGATCTCCCCTGACTGTGTGTCAATGCTTAAAAATTTTGGGAGACCTTTTTGATGAGAGCTTGAATAGCTCATATAGGCTTGAGGCCTCAGTTTTGGAACTTTGGGGCTAAAATGCTCGGTTTTAAAAATCTCGTACAGTAGGCCTAAGGCTAGTTGGCACAAGCAAGAGCTCGTAAACAAACATGATGATAAGCCATAAAAACTTTTAATGAATGAATGATGTGATTTGGCTATGGTACCATTATAGGACTTGTCACGCCCCGACCCGGTTTGGTCGGATCCCCGTGAACAACCCGCCACTCTCTTGGTTTATTAAAGGGTTTCCCCTTATTATAGACCATAATGAGTAAGACGTCCTTTAAACCTGCACCTTTTCCTGGAATAACATAAATCAAAACTGGACAATATTTTAATTTCATCATACTTGTCTACAAGCATCTTAGTTGATGATCCTTAAAGGTAAGATTTCCAGAATTTCCTGAAAGGGTTATAAGGGAGGGGGTGAGTACGACTATTCAGTAAATAGATTTTTTTCAATACTTTTACCTTGAGGAAAAGAATTGTATTGGAGTGTGCCATACTCCTTTCTTTCAAAAACCTTTTATTTCATATCTCGGTTTTTACCACCATTTCCTTATCAATCATAGTGTGTCATCACCCAACACACACCTTTCATCATGAAGGTCAAACACATATTCGCAGGCCAGCCCATCCACTGAATCCACTTGTGGTGTTGGAGCGACTTTACCGGCCACCTAGATAGAAGCACGTCCACTTCTACCCTGAGAATGAGTGGATGTGCGCGACATCCGACCCTCAATCCCAAAATCAATTCTTCGTGCCTATATGAGGACAGAGACCTCATCCCGTCCCCACCCTGGTCTCATGCGCTTGGTGCTACTCCAAATTTCGCACAGTCACCTAGTATGACGAACTGCCCATATACCCACCAGGTCGTCTAGTGCCCTTAAGATGCATCACTACCCCTCTTGGGCATCTTGATGGTCCTGTAATCATAGTGCATGTACAACCAATATTTTCTTATCATGACATATAATCTATGGTGCCACTGGTCCAACAACCCTGACCCTCAACTCAACCCGTAGTTGTTTGTCTTAACTGGTCTATTGGCCTCCATGTCGCACTACCCCTAGTTGACTGAGTGTGTCGGTCCTATCTTAGTACCATGGCCAAACAATTCCTTTATTTAAAGTTTTATGGCATATAACTCATATTTGTTTATGAGCCCCTGCTCGTGCTAACTAGCCTTACGCCCACTGTACGAGATTTTCAAAACCAGGCATATTAGCGCCCAAGTTCCAAAACTGAGGCCCCTGACCTATAAGAGCTATTCAAGCTTCTGTCAAGATGGTCTCCCAAATCGTTTAAGCATTGGCACACAGTTAGGGGAGAGCACTTCCGACAAAAATATATTTTCAACTATCCATCATACCGACTGGGTATAAGGACATCTCCTGTCACGCCCCGACCTGGTTTGGTCGGATCCCCGTGATCAACCCGCCACTCTCTCGATTTATTAAAAGGTTTCCCCTTATCGTAAACCGTAAAGAGTAAGGCGTCCTTTAACTTGCACCTTTTTCCTGGAATAGCATAATCAAAACTATATGAAATTTAAAACTTTACATACCTGTCTTACCTACATCTTAGTTGACGGTCTTTAAGGGGAGGCTTTCCAGGATTTCCTGAAAGGGATATAAGGGAGGGGGTGAGTACGACTACTCAGTAAATGAGTTTTTAAAAGATTTTGACTTTTAAGAAAAACATTTATATGGAGTGTGCCAGATTCCTTTGTTTTAAAAAATCCCATCATTTAAAAATTTGGATTTTTTCATTTTTTCTTAATTATCACGATGTGTCATCACCCAACACACATCCTTCATCATGAAGGTTACACACATTTGCAAGTCAGTATCACTACTAAACCCACTAGTGGCTTCGGAGCGACTTTTTCTGCCTCCCGGATAGAAGTACGACCACTTCTACCCTGGGAATGAGTGGATGTACATGACATCCTACCCACAATCCCGAAATCACTTCTTCATGTCCGTATGAGTACAGAGACCTCATCATGTCCCCACCCCGGTCTCATGCGCTTCGTGCTACTCCAGATTTCGCACAGACACCTGGAACGACGAACTGCCCTTATAGCCACTAGGTCGTCTAGTGCCCTTAGGACGCATCACTACCCCTCATGGGTGTCTTGATGATCCCGTACTCACAGTGCATGCACAAACAATATTTTCTTATATTGCCATGTAATCTGTGGTGCCACTAGTCCAACGGCCCCGACTCTCAACTCAACCCGCAGCTATTTGTCTTGACTAGTTTGTCGACCTGTCATGTCGCACTGCCGCTAGTTGACTGAGCATGTCGGTCCTATCTTGGTACCATGGCCAAACAATTCACTTATTAAGTTTTATGGCACATATATCATGTTCATTTACGAGCTCCTGCTCGTGCCAACTAGCCTTGGGCCCACTGTACGAGATTTTCAAAATCAGGCATTTAGCCCCCAAGTTCCAAAATCGAGGCCCCCGGCCTAATAGAGCTATTCGAGCTCCCGTCGAGAAGGTCTCCCAAATTGTTTAAGCATTGGCACACAGTCAGGGGAGAGCACTTTCGACAAAAATAGGTTTTTACTGTCCATCATACCGACCGGTATAAGGACATCTCCGTTCATAACCGATGAACGGGTTTTCAACTTCATTCGAGGAAGTCTCATCACACCAACCGGGTATGATCTACTTACAACCCGTAAGTAGTTTTTTTTCGCATAACTTTCACATCACTTTCTCTAAGTAGTGATGATTAAAATACCACTAAATAGTGGGTTTTTATATCGAAACACTTATCATCCCCAACTGGTTATGATGTTAGTAAACCCACTCACCCGTTAATACCGTGAATTCCACTAGACTATTTCTTTGTATTCTCGCGAGCTTGTCCTTGCTGGCATTCCTGGTATTTAACATTCCTACACGATATGAACAACCTTGTTCATTATTACTCGGCATAACAACCTTCATTCATTAATGAATGAGAAAACCCAAACTTTTAGTTATTTGTAATTAGGTCCCTAAAGTTAATTCTCTTTTTACTTTAAGTCCCTAATGTCGGTTTTTCCTCAAATTGAGTCCCGTAAATTTTAAAATTTATCGTGGGACCTCAATTTATTCAATTTCACCAAAAAGGGGTTTAATTTTCCAAATTTCCAATTTAGTTCCCCAATTTTTCCAAAATTACCATTTTGCCCTTCTTTCACAAAAATGGTAAGTTTTCCCCCAAAATTTCCAAAATTCCTTAATTGGTCCTCCAACATTATTTTCATGCCCAATTAACCCAAAATTTCATAAAATTGTATTTTGGCCCCTTTGAATTTCGAAAATCCCTAAATTTTCCCCCAATTTCAACTCTTCAACACTACTGAATTTGATTTCATCAAATTAACCGATCAAACACCTCTAATTATTGAAATTGGAGTTGAAATTGAGTTTTTGTATGTTCATACGATTCTAAGAAACTTTGAATCGCAGATTTTAACGTCGGAACGAGCTCATACGGAGATTTGTTGGAAAACAAATTGTAGAGAGAGAAAGCTTCGATTACTCACCGGTGAAGGCACGATAGTCCGAGCTTTCGATCTGGGCAAATAGGTCTCGTCCTGAGGTTCATCCTAGAATCAAGTATTGTATCAATTCATGCGGAATTGGATTAGAATTTCGTCATTGAAATTCGGTCGATTCTCTCTCTAGCACCGATCGAAAATTATAAAGGGGAGCCGAATTGGCTTATCTTTCGTTCCTAATTCGACCGTGGAAAGGCTGAGGAAGTGTTGGGAGGGCTTGGTTTGGCCTGAGGAGGGCTTGAAATGGCCGATTCCAGCTTGGCCGAAATAGGGCAGTTTCGGTCCGCCGGATTTGTTTCACTATTCCATCATGTCAGCGCTTCTCCAACGATTCTCGGATTGACTGGAGTTTGCTATCAGATAGCTGTCTTCTCCCCGGTTCTAAAGAGCCCGACCTTTGTTCAAGTCGAAGCTCTGGTTCGAGTTTTACCGGGAAATGGAGCTATAGAGAGAGAGAGAGAAGTGTTCATGTGTGAGGAGAATGAAATGGGGATGACCTCTTTATATAGTCATAAAACTCGTGTATTAAATGGGCGAGATTTATTACTAGTATTAATATTGCCATAAATTATTAGTATTAATTCCAATAATTTAATTTCGGTATTAAATTATTTATATTAATTCTAATAATTTAATTTAGGTATTAAATTATTGGTATTAATTCCAATAATTAAATATATATTAATTGATGGTTATTTATGATAAGCCGTAGCATAAAAATTTTTGATCGAAATTTCAGGTTACAAAAAATCATACTTCCCAATACGTCACCCATACTCTAAGGTAAGCACGCTTAACTTTAAAGTTTTTATAAAATCTAATTCACCTGAACCAATTTGGTTTTTGTTTTCTAGTTTGTCTTAAATTTCTTTTCCAATGTTTAATAAATCATTTGTATCAACCGAAAGTTGTAAATTTTCATATTGTTTATTCCCAAATGTAAACCTGTTTTGTTTTCTTATTCGATTTGACCGGTTCTTTTCCTGGTTTTCCTTAACTCAAATGTGTGGGGTTTACATCTACGCTCATAACCGATGAACGGGTTTTCAACTTCCTCCGAGAAAGTTTCATCATACCAATCAGGTATGATCTACTTATAACTGGTAAGTAGTTTTTCTGCATGTTTTTCACATCACTCCTCCAAGTTGTGATGTTTAAAATACCACTTAGTAGTGGGTTTTTATTTCGAGGTACTTATCATACCCAACTGGGTATGATATAAAATCCCACTCACAACTTTAAGTTGTGCTCATCATCCCAACCGGGTATGACGTTAGTAAACCCACTCACTTGTTAACGCAGTGAATTCCACTAGATCGGTTCTTTGTATTCACGCGAGCTTGTCCTTGCTAGCGTTCTCGGTATTTCGTGTTCCTACACGATATGAACATCTCGGTTCATTATTCTTCAGCCTAATAGCCTTCATTTGTTCCAAATGAATGAGAAAACTAAACTTTCATTTATTTGCAATTAGGTCCCTAAAGTTATTTTTCTTTAACTTTGAGTCCCCAATGTCGATTTTTCCTCAAATTGAGTACCAAAACTTTTAAAATTTATCATAGGACCTTAATTTATTCCATTTCACAAAAATGGGTTTAATTTCCCAAATTTCCAATTTGGTCCCCCAATTTTTCCAAAATTACCATTTTGCCCTTTCTTTACGAAAATGGTAAGTTTCACCCCAAAAATTCTAAAATTCCTCAATTGGCCCTCTAACATTTTTATCATCCCTAATTTTCCCCCAATTCCAACTTCTTAACACAGCCGAATTTGATTTCATCAAATTGACTAATCAAACATTTCCAATTGTTGAAATTGAAGTTGAAATGGATTTCTACATGTTCATACGATTCTTTAGCAATTTGAATTGCAAGTTTTAACGCCGGGACGAGCTCAAACGGAGCTTCGCCGTAAAATGAACTATAGAGAGAAAAAGCTTCGATTACTCACTGGTGAAGGCGCGACGGTCTGAGCTTTCTATATGGGTAGATAGCTCTTGTCCTGAGGTTCATCCTAAAATCAAGAATTGCATCAATTGGTGTCGAATTGAGTTAGAATTTCATCATCGAAATTCTGTTGGTTCTCTCTCTAGCACCGGTCAAAAATTGCAGAGGGGAGCCGAATTGGCTTACCTTTCAGTCCTAATTCGGCCGTGAGAGGGCTGAGAAAGTGTTGGAAGGGCTTGGTTTGGCCTGAGGAGGGCTGGAAATGGCCGATTTCAACTTGGTCGAAATAGGGCAGCTTTGGTCCGCTGGAGTTGATTCACTATTCCATCACGCCGGCGTTTCTCCGGTAACCCTCAAAGTCAACGGAGATTACAGGCGTGTAGCTGACTTCTCCCCGGTTCTAAAGAACCCGACCTCACCTTCTTTGGCTCAGAAGTGACCCTATATCAGAGATCTGGTTCGAGCTTTGCCGAAAAACTAAGAAACTGAGAGAGAGTGAGCTTTTCAGGTGTGTAGAGGATGAATGGGGAGGGGGTCTTAATATAGGAAGCTCGGGGACTCCTTGGCCGTCTGATTGGTGCCTTTATGACAGGCATTGATGGCCAGAAACGTATTGAACGGAAATGTTTCTTCTTTGCCGATGCTGATTCAATTTTCCGGCGAGTGAACAATGTTGTCATCTGAAGGAAGAAGATGACACTGTTCTGAACCGGGTTCGATGCTTAAATTGACTGGTTCACCCTTCATTTGATTGAGTTTTTCAAATTTAAAAATTTCTAAATTCATCTAAATTCATTTTCTATATAATGGTAGCCTCAAATCTCAATTTGAATTATTTAAGCCACCTAGAAAAATGAATTTAGGATCTGGTTCAATAGTGGTTCAAACTGGTCCAAACCGGTTTGGATCTGGTTCACCTGAACCGGTTTGGTTTTCATCTCCAATTCCTTCACAAGTCCATTTTCACGACATTTGTGACTCCTTAGGTTTGTTAGAGTCCATAAATTTCCCAGTTTACCATCTCTCTATCGGTTCCGGTTCATAAACCGGCTCGATTCTTAAACCGGTTTAATCTGGTTCGGGTCCGATTCACCCAAACCAATTTGGTTTTTCTCTCCCACTTTGTTCTAAGGTTCCTTCCCATGGTTTATAGATCTCTTTGGGTCACAGGGGATCCATAAATTTCCCTGTTTGCCCTTTCTCTATCGGTTTCGGTCCATCTAATCCAGTTTGGTTTTTCTCTTCCAATTTGTCCTAAGGTTCTTTTCCAAGGTTTTATGAACCCTTTGGATCACCCGGGAGTTGTAAATTTCAAATTGCTCGTTCTTGATTGATCAGGTACGTGAACCAGTTCAATTTTTTTACTTAGTTTGATCGGTTCTTTTCCGAGTTTTCCTTAACTCAAAAAGGCGGGGTTTATAGGACTAACATACGCGATGGACTGGCAGCAGTGCAACATGACCCTGTCGACGGACTAATCTAGACAAGCAACTCCAGGTTGAGTTGAGGGTCGGGGCCGTTGGACTAGTGGCACCACATATTAATGGATTATGGTAAACTTTGTTTGTGTATGTACTGAGGTTTGAGGCCATCAAGATACCCAAGAGGGGTAGTGATGCGTCCTAAGGGCTACTAGATGACATGGTGGAGATAAGGGCAGATTGTCATGCTAGCAGTCAGGGAATCTCGACATAGCTTAATGCGCATGAGACCGATGTGGGGTCGGGATGAGGTCTATGTCCTCATACGGACACAGAGTTGATTTTTGGGTTTGACGGTTGGTTGTTGCGAACATCCACTCATTCCTAGTGTAGAAGTGGACAGAATTCTATTTAGGTGGCTGGTAAAGTCGCTCTGATGCCACAAGTGGGTGCACTGCACGTGCTGCCGTGCGAATGTGTGATCCCTTCATGATAAAGGGCGTGTGTTGATTGTTAAACACACCGATTGTGGATAATGAGGAAATTAGTTTTGAGTAACTAGGAAATTCAAGGAAGAAATGATTTTAAAGGAAATAAGGAGTGTGGCACACTCCAATTCAAACTATTTTATAGAAACTTATTCTTCAAACACCCATCCACTGAGTTGTTGAACTCACCCCCTCCCTTTACCCTTTTAAGATAATCGAGGGAGAAACATACTTAAAGACCTTCCACTCTCTAAACCTGTAAGATAGGTATGTAAGTTTAAATTTATTCAATTTTGATTAATGTTGTTCTAGGAAAGGTACATTTATAAAAGACACCTTATTCCTCACGGTTTAAAGAAGGGGAAAACCCTTAATAAACTAGAAGAGTGGTAGGTTGCTCACGAGGATTCGACCAAACCAGGTCGAGGCATGACAACTTGAGTTGTATCATAGCCTGTTTCCTCAAATACATTATCAGGACTATATAACATAGTAACTAAGAGAAAGTTTTCAAATTTACAGATGGCTCCAATAGAGAAACCAAGAAAACTAGGACTGACATCACCAACACCACCCAACACCCTGTCATCGTAGGAAGACAACCCTAGAAGCTCCCCAATGCTCGAGGCATAGTAGAAGTCTCAAAATACCAATTGGAGAAGTGTCCAGGAGGATAGTTCCAGGACTTGTTGAGGTCACAGCACTAAGTATGAGGTGAGCCAAGTCTGAAGTCAGAAACGCCAGCAATGAGTGTATAACCTTACCTAGGAGGATGCTTATCAAGAATCCCCTAACTCATTATCTATTCCGTGACCACTTTTTGTACTAGGGCTAAAACCCCAATATATCGTACTCTATTAATGAAGTACTCCAAATTCCTAAAAACTCAGTCTCTCAAAGGATATGATCTTGCTAGGAAGATGCCCCCAAAAGAAGTAACCAAACAAAACTGCACTACCATAAAAACTAAGGAGAATCTCATCACAGTTAAGGAAACTGAATTAGAGAATCAAGAAATCTAGGAGGACTCTTAGAGTGATCCTTTGGCAAAGAAGACTCTACAAGAAAACTCTCGAGGTATCTAAACTCAAGTTCGGTGATGCACCCAAACCAGCAATTCCCTAGAAAGATGCTAAGTGTATAACCACTTAGGTCCACACAATTACATGTATGACCAATATGGACATTGCGTGAAGAAGTGCACAAACCTACTAAGGACAAGTATCAAGTTAACCTATAATGGGATATGACAGGTAATGGAGGACTATCCCAAACCCCATGGATATAGGGCAATACCTCCCGAGAAACATGTCGACTATCAAAAATCCAAAGCCACGTTAGGTGGGAAGGACCGAAGGTAGGACCTTGAGAAATCGCAAAGATAATATAATATAGATGAAGGGAATCTTCCCTTACAAGAGAGCTATAGGTCATCTAGGATCAAAGAAGAAAGCACCTCCACCAAAGACAAATAGGATGCCTCGGGATAGCAAGGAGTAACCTACTATGAAAAAGCAGAGGAGCCAAGAAGAATCTAGCAAACTGGTGTAACTAGTAACTGTGGGAGGAGATGCCCTAGGAAGGACCATAAAGTAATAAAGACTACACTCAAAATGAGATGATAGGATAGGCGCCAAGGATAAGTGAACTCAAGGGGCAACTAACCTAAGACAAGTAAACAAGCAAAGTAGTAGGGACGAGACAGTTAAAACCAGACGAAGAAGAGAGAAGTGGAAAGGCCAAATGTTGGAAAAAAATAATGAAGGAAATCCTTAAATGAAATTATGGTCGAAAACGGAATGTGAACCATACTCAAGCCATGAGGAGGATTAAGTAAGCCTCGCACAAAGAGGTCTTGAAATAAACTGTGTTTGAACCCTTCTCAAGGAATAAAAATTGTGCGGGGTACAAGTAGAATTAAGGAAATGGTACAAGGACGTAGCGCCAGATTTCTCAGGAAGGGTACACGGGAAGGATGACATCAAAGGATGTCATTTAATGATTAGATACTTCCAAAGGACGAATGAAAAAGGAATTCTGGGAGAAAGGGAAAGAATCCTACCAAGGAAGGAAGCCTCGGGAAGGCACACGTATCCCAACTAAGAAGTAATGGAACCAACCGAAGTGGAAAGAAAGATAAGCTCACCAATGAAATGCTAGTTAAGATGGAAAGATCACGTACAAAGAAAAAATACTCATGAGGGCTCAAGAAGTAAAGTAAACCTAAGGAACTGGTAAATAGGATGGTAGCATCAAAAGATTTCGTAACAAGTAGTAATGGATGAACTACGATAATAAGGAAATAAAGGAAAGAACATATGAGAAACCTTGGAGAAGTAAGCCCTCAATTAAGAAGTGAATTAAGGAAATAACCACAGACATTAGGTCGTGGTCCACGCTCACTTAATGGAGCCTAAAGAATGGACAGATGGGCATAGTGTGGAGTACACAAAATAAGACTAATTATAAGAAATTTCTCAGATAAGGAATAGGGAATGAAATGGAGTTTAAGATGAGGAAGGATTTAAAGTGGGGAAATACCTCAACATAAAAGGTGTAAGGAAATAAAGGAAGAAATCTTTAAGGAATTGTAAGAAGGTTGAGCATGTAGCTCTTAAGGTTAAAATCTCTACTTTGAGGGACATAGTAGATAATGAAACCATAAGAAGGGAACTCCCCAAACAAAATAATCAACACATAGACCAAAAAGGGATCAATTCGAAATAATGAATCGTGAAATGGTCATGAGCGAGTAAGAGTGGATTAAGGAAAAAGAAGGTCCTTGAATAAAGGACGCCGCTAAAAATAGGAAGGATATAAGAATGGAAGAATAGTCATATGTCGGTAAGTCATTGGGAAACCCAATGATTGGAATTGGAAAACCCAATAAAGAAGTTGGGAAAGAACGAGTAGGTAAGAGAAATCGACACGATTATGTGAGACGGGACGTCAAAGGCAAGATGGATGATGAGATAATAGTAAAGGTAGTCGAAGAATACTACCAAACGAAAAAGGGATGAAGTTATATGATCCCTGAAAATTTGGAAAAATTAGAACGACCCTCAAGGAAGTATTTTAGAAATCTAATGGATAGAGACAAGTTCTAGAAAATGTCATGATTGTAAGGGGCATGTAAGTCCAACAGTACCGAGGAAAATGTGACTTTAGTAAGGATGAGTAAGTTAGTAAGCATGATAAGGTCAAATATAAAATTTGCACCGACGTTGTAATAAACAACGAATGAGGGAATGGTCAAAATAAGACAAAAAAGGTGATGAAGAGTTATTCCTGATCCAAACCCCAAGTTAACACTAAAGGAAATTATTCCTGATCCAAAGGTTGCTTATTAAATTTTGGGCACAAAACTCCTAAAAGGAGGGGAGAGTTGTAAATCCCGTCCCTTAAAGACAAGAAAATTCGCAAAAAGAGCTGGATAATTTGGATGAGAAAACCGAATCGGTTCACGAACCCTAACCGTTAGAGAAAGGGTAAAACAAGAAATTTAGAAATCCCAAGTGATCTAAAGAGTAATAAAAGTCATGGAAAAGGACTTTGGGATGAATTGGAAGTGAAAACTAGACCGGTTCAGCTGAACCAGACTTGAACTAGATTGAACTAGTTTGAACCGAATTGAACCGATTTCTAAATTCATTTTTTCAGGTGGCTTAAAAAATTCAAATTGAAGAATTGAAGCCACCATTAGATAGAGAATAAATTTAGAAATTTTTTATTTTAAAAAACTCGATCGAATCGGGCATGAACCGACTGGTTTAAGCATTGAACCTAGTTCGGAACAGTGTCGTCTTCTTCCTTTAGATGAGAGCACTACTCGCTGAAAAAGCTAACAGCGCCGGCGAAGATGAAAAATCTCCGTTCATGGCATTTTGGGCTATGAAGGATCTCCAGAAAGGCACCAATCGGATAGCTAGAGAGTCTTCGAGCTCCCTATATAAAGAGCTCCTCCTCATTCATCCTCCTCACACCTGAAATCTCCTCTCTCTCCCTACTGCTCCATTTTCCGGTGGAGCTCGAACCAGATCTCCAACATTGGGGTTTTTTTTGTGCCAAAGAAGGTGAAGTCGGGTTCCTTAAACTCGGGGAGAAGTGAGCAACCCGACAGTGGTCACCATTCGATCCAAGGATCGTCGGAGAAGCACTGAGGTAATCAAACAGTGAATTAGCTCCGGCGGACCGAAGTTGCCAAGTTTTGGTCGAGCTAAAAATTTCCAAATTGAGCCATTCTTAGGCCAAACCATGGTCTTCTAACACTTCCATAGTCCTTATACGATCGAAGTAGAGCATAAAGGTAAGCCAATTTGGCTACCCTCAATAATTTCCGATCAATGTTAGAGAGATTACTGACGAAACTTCATCGATTAAATTCTCCCTCAATTTGACATGAATTGATGTAATTCTTGATCCTAGAAGAAACCTCAGGAGGAGAGCTACCTGCCCCGATCAAAAGCTCGGACTACCAGACCCCCGACGGTAAGCTTTCGATGCTTTCTCTCTCTAAGTTTAGTTTTCCGACAGAACTCCATTTGAGCTCAATTCGGACCCAAATGATGCGATTCAAAGCTCCATTGAATCGTGTGGAAGGTAGGAACTGATCCATACCTTCAATTGGATCAATTAACTCCGATTGAATGGCTAATTTGATGAAATCAAATTCACCCCGTGTGAAAGGGGAAAAATTCGGGAAATTTAGTAATTTTGTATAATTGAGGGATCAAAATGGAATTTCCCAAAATTGAGTGCAAATTGGCCATGAAAAAGATGTTGGAGGACCAACTGGTCAATTTTTAAAATTTATTGGGATCAAATTGCCATTTTTGTAAACTAGGGGCAAAATGGTAATTTTTTTAAATTGGGGACCAAATTGGAAAATTGGGAAACTTGAACCCCTAAGTGGTTTTGAGTAAATTGAAGACCCAAAGTGAATTTTAGAATGTTTCAAAACTCAATTTGGGGAAAATTAGAATTGGGGACCTAAAATTAAGGAAAAAGAACTTTAGGGACCTAAATGCAAATAATTAAAAAGTTTGGGTATTTTGTTCATACGTGAGGAATTAAGGCTATTATGCCACATGTTAATAAACAAAGATGTCCAAATCGTGTAGGAGCATGAACAACCAGAACGCCAAAAAGAGAAGCTCACGTCAATTTGGAAAATCAACCGAGGACGAACATGTTACGATTAACGAGTGAGTGAGATTTTTCACATCATATCCGGTTGGGATGATGAGTACCTCGGAAAAGAAAACCCACTACTAAGTGGAAATTTTAACATTATGCATGGTTGGAGTGATGTGAGAAATACGTGGGAAAACTACTTATCGATTGTAAGTAAATTATATCTGGTTGGTATGATGAATTTCCTAGAAAAAAAGTAGAAAGCTCGCTTTTTTGTTATAAGCAGAGATGTAATCACACCCGGTTGGTGTGATGGACAAGTGAAAAAGTTATTTTTGTCAGAAGTGCTCTCCCCTGACTGTGTGTCAATGCTTAAAAATTTTGGGAGATCTTTTTTTATGAGAGTTGAATAACTCAGATAGGCTAAAGGCCTTGGTTTTGTAATTTGGGGGTTAAAATGCCCGGTTTTGAAAATCTCGTAGAGTGGCCCAATGCTAGTTGGCACAAGCAGGGGCTCGTAAACAAACATGATGATAAGCCATGAAAACTTTTAATGAATGAATGATATGATTTGTTCATGGTACCAAGACTGGACCGACGTACGTGATGGACTAGCGGCAATGCGACTAGACCCGGTCGATGGATCGATCTAGACAAGCAACTACAGGTTGAGTTAAGGGTCGGGGTCATTGGACCAGTGGCACCACATATTAATGGCTTATGGAAAACTTTGTTTGTGCATGCACTGAGGTTCAAGACCATCAAGATGCCCAAGAGGGGTAGTGATGCGTGCTAAGGGCTACTAGACCCACAAAACCTATGAACAGTAAAGATAGATATTATAAATATCTTGAAAACTCACCCTAACATCCGCTCATTGAGTTGTAGAACTCACCCCATTCCCTAATCCCTTTTTAAGAAAAACCTCATGTCAAGAAAAACGGAAGCTAAGAGAGCAGGTCAGAAGTATCGTAGATAGGTAAACACTTACTTAGATGTTTTGTTAATTTTGTTATGAAAAATATGTATATTATACACCTTTACCTTCATCGGTCTAATTTGGTGGAAATACTAATTTAGAACGGGAAAGGGTGGTGGGTTGTTCACGGAGTTCCGACTAATCCGAGTCGGGATGTGACACCACAAGTCAAGAGAAACAGACCATTAAAGGCATTACCAAGTCATAATCTTATTAGAGCCACAAAACATAACTCCACACAAGTCAAGAGACACAAGCCCCAATGGGCATTACCAAGAGAGATGAGCCCATTCAGATACTGCTAGATTTCCATAAGATTTTATTTAGATATTCTTAGATTTTGTTCGTATTATTTCAATATATTATATCTATTCATATAAATGATTCATTAAGCCTATATGAACCCATTAGATTGTACACATATTCAATCACGTATTACAACATATTTACACACATTCTCTACTACCCTTCTTCTATTGTCTATCTTCTCTCCTATTATTTCTTTATGATATTAGATTCATATTGAGAAAAATTCCTGAAATACGATCCTACGAGGGTCGGGTGTTGCCACCTAGTTATGAATCCATTCGTCTTCATTATATATATCACTTATCAACCTGAGATCTCTCTCATTTTATCGCTTTTGTTGTAATCTCAAGAAACAAAGTTCTAATTTTTGAGAAAATCTCAATCCAGTTCAATCATTTTTCTTTAAAAATTTTGAATATATCTTCATTTTTTTAAATAGTGTAATACTTTTCCTTTTTAACATATTTATTCAATTTAACCTAAATTTAGTCAAATATTGGTGTCATTTTTGTATTTATTAATGAAATTATTATTTATTATATTAATAGCGATCTCCTTATTCTAGCATACATCTTTCTTATTTAAATTTTTTCTGATATTTGGTATTTAAATCTTAATTATGATATACCTATCAAAATTCAGTTAAAATTTTTTTTTCAGATCTCTAGAAAAATGGTCTATATATATATATATAATTTACCCTGCTATCTTAAGACATTTTCTTACATTTGACTCATTCTACCTTAAATGAATTTATTTATCTTTTTTCTCAGTGAATATATTCAATAATGCATTATGTATTAATTATTCAATTATCTTATTTATACTCAAACTCATGTTTCGTTTCTCCACTTGAGTTTGTAGGAGAGTAATAGACAATAAATTACATTGAAGCCACAAGTAGAGAGACACAAGCCCTAACATATATTACTAAATCATAATCCCACTAGAGCCACAAGACATGAGTGCGCATAAGTCAAGAGAAACAAGCCCCAACAGGTAATACCAAGAGACACCACAAGTTAAGAGACACAAGCTCCAACGGGAATTACCAAGAGACATGAGCCTATTTATATACTAATAGATTTCCATCATATTTTATTTAGATATTCTTAGATTCTATACGTATCATTTCAATATATTATATCTATTCATGTAAATGATTCATTAATCCTATTTAAACCCATTAGATTGTACACATATTCAATCAAGCATTACAATATATTTACACACATTCTCTACTACCTTTCTTCTATTGTCTATCTTATCTCCTATTATTTATTTATGGTATTAGAGCCATATTGAGGAAAACTCCTCAAATACGATCTTATGAGGGTCAAGTACTGCCATCCGACCCCGAATTCATTCGTTTTCATTATGTATATCACTTCTCAACTCGAGATCTCTCTCATTTTATCGCTTTCGTTGTAATCTCAAGAAACAAAGTTCTAATTTCTGATAAAATTTCAACTTAGTTCAATCTTTTTTCTTTAAAAATTTTGAATATATCTCTGTTCTTTTCTTTAAATAGTGTAAATACTGTTCTTTTTTAACATATTTATTCAATATAGCCTAAATTCAGTCAAATATTGACGCAATTTCTTTATTTATCAATGGATTTATTATTTTTATATTAATAGCGGGCTACTTATTCTAGCATATATATATATATATATTTTTAATTTAGAATTTTTTTGATATTTAGTATCTAAATCCTAATTATAATACACCAATCAAAATTCAACTTTATATTTTTTCAGACCGCCACAAAAATGGTATATATATATATATATATTATGTAAATCCCGCTCCTTGGAGTTAAGGAAAACCAAGAAAATAACCGGTCTTACTAAGTGAGAAAACCGAACCGGTTCATCAGTCCATTATTGGGGAATGGGCAAGTTGGAGGAATTTTAACTCCCAAGTGACCCAAAGAGGTTCCTAAACCTTGGAAAGGAAAGATAGGATAAATTGAGAGAGAGAAACCAAAACGGTTTGGGTGAACCATACTTAAACCAGATTGAACCGGCTTAAAAAACAAAGCGGGTTTATGAACCAAAGCCCATAGAGAGGGGGGCAAACCAGGAAATTTAGTGACCACAAATGATCTAAGGTGTCCCAAAATTCGTGAAAAAGTAATTTAGGATGAGTAAGAGATGAAAACCGAACTAGTTCAGGTGAACTGGATATGAACCAGATTGAACCGGTTTGGACTAGTTTGAACCACTATTGAATCGGATACTAAATTCATTTTTCTAGGTGGCCTAAAAAATTCAAATTTTAGATTTGAGGCCACCATTGGATAGAAAATGAATTCAGATAAATTTAGAAATTCTTAGATTTGAAAATTTTGGTCGAATTAGGGGTGAACCGGTCGGTTTAAGATTTGAACTCGGTTTGGACCTGTCCAATTCGGTTCGGAACAATGTCGTCTTCTTCCTTCAGATGGCAGCACTGTTCACTCACCAGAAAATCGAAGCAACGCCGGCGAAGAAGAAACATCTTTGTTCAATACATTTCAGACCATCAATGTCTGTTATAAAGGTGCCAAACGGATGACCGATGAGTCTCTGAGCTCCCTATATAAAGATACCCTCTCCATTCATCCTCTCCACACTTGAAAACCTCACTCTCTCTCAGCTGGTTAGTTTTCCGACGAATCTCGAACCAGAGCACTGATATAGGGTCATTTCTAAGCCAAAGAAGGTGAGGTCGGGTTCCTTAGAACCAGGGAGAAGTCAGTTACACGATGGTGACATCCATTCATTCCGAGAGTCAACAGAGAAGCGTCTACGTGATCAAACAGTGAAATAGCTCCGGCGGACTGAAGTTGCCCTATTTTGTCTAAGTTGAAATCAGCCATTTCGGGCCCTCCTTAGGCCAAACCAAGCCCTCCCAACACTTCCTCAGTCCTCCTATGGCCGAATTAGGACCGAATGGTAAGCCAGTTCGGCTCCCCTCTGTAATTTTCAATCAGTGTTAAAGAGAGTCGGACGAATTTCAATGACAGAATTCTAATCCACTTTGACATCAATTAATGTCATTCTTGATCCTAGGAGGAACTTCAGGAGGAGAGCTACTTGCCCAGATAGAAAGCTCAGACCGTTGCGCCCTCATCTGTGAGCAATCGAAGCTTTCTCTCTCTATAGTCTATTTTTCGGCGAAGCTCCATTTGAGCTTGTTTCGGCGTTAAAACTTAAGATTCAAAGTTCTATGGAATCGTATGAACATGAAGAAACTCAATTTCAATAATTAGAGGTGTGTGATTGGTCAATTTGATAAAATCAAATTCGGCTGTGTTAGTTAGTTGAAATTGGGGGAAATTTTGGAGAAATTAGGGATTTTCAAAAATTTGAAGGATCAAAATACAATTTTCTAAAATTGAGGGTCAATTGGGCATGATAAGAATGTTAGAGGACCAATTGAGGAATTTTAGAATTTTTGGTGTGAAACTTACCATTTTTGTAAAGGAAGGACAAAATGGTAATTTTGGAAATGTTGGGGGACCAAATTGGAAATGTGGGAAATTAAACCCCTTTTTGGGAATTTGAATAAATTGAGGTTCTAAGATAAATTTTAAAGGTTTTGGAACTCAATTTGAGGAAAAATCGACATTAGGGACTCAAAGTTAAAGAAAAATAAATTTAGGGACCTAATTGCAGATAAATAGAAAGTCTAGTTTGCTCATTCATTTGGAATGAATGAAGGCTATTATGCTAAAGAATAATGAACAACTATATTCATTTCGTGTAGGAAAATGAGACATCGGAAATGCCAGCTAAAGTTAAACTTGTTAGGGACGAAAATAAACTAAATGGAATTTCACTGCACGATCGATTGGGTGGGATTTTATATCATACCCAATTGGGGATGATAAGCACCTCGAAATGAAAATCCACTACTTAGTGGTATTTTAAACATTACAACTTAGAGTAGTGATATGAAAATCATACGAAAAAACTACTTACTGCTTGTAAGTAGATCATACCCAATTGGTATAATGAAACTTCCTCAGAGGAAGTGGAAAACCCGTTCATTGGTATAATGGATAGTTGAAAATATGTTTTGTTGGAAATGCTCTCCCCTGACTGTGTGCCACTGCTTAAACAATTTGGGAGACCTTTTTTATGGGAGCTTGAATAGCTCTTATAGGCTAGGGGCCTCGGTATTGAAACTTGGGGGCTAATATGCCCGATTTTGAAAATCTCGAATGGTGGGTCATAGGCCAATTGGCACGAGCATGACTTGTAAACAAACATGAGATATATGTCATAAAACTTTAAGGAAATGAATTGTTTGGCCATAGTACCAAGACATGACCGACATATTCAGTCAACTAGTGGCAGTGCGATATGACAGGTCTCCGAACTAGTTAAGACAAACAACTGCAGGTTGAGTTGATGGTTGGGGCCATTGGACCAGTGGCACCATAAATTATAAGGCATGAGATGAAAATACTGATTGTGCATGCACTATGTGTACGGGACCTTCAAGACACCTAAGAGGGGTAGTGATGGGTCATAGGGCCCTGGACGACCTGGTGGATATAAGGGCAGTTCGTCGGACTAAGTGACCTTGCGAAGCTCGACGTAGCTTCATTGCGCACAAGACCGGAGTGGGGTCAGAATGAGGTCTTTGTCCTCATACGGACACAGAGAATTGATTTCGGGATTGAGGGTCGAATGTCATGTACATCTACTCATTCTCAAGGTAGAAGTGGATGTGCTTCTATCTAGGTTGCCGATAAAGTCACTCCAACGCCACAAGTGGGTTAAGTGGATAGGCTAACCTGCGATTGTGTGATTGACCTTCATGATAAAGGATGTGTGTTGGGTGATAACACACCGTGATTAATAAGAAATAGTGATAAAAATAGAGATTTGAAATAAAAGTATTTTTGAAAGAAAATAATGAGTCTGACACACTCCAATACAAATCATTTTCCTAAAAGTTAATTTTCGAAAACCTATTTATTGAGTTGTAGAAACTCACCCCTCTTTTCTATCCCTTTTTCAGGAAAATAGAAAATGACTAGGAATAACACCGAGCCTTACCCTCGGTCAGGTATGCTTAATTTTCCTTAATCTTGCATTTTATTTGATATATGTCTTTATAGGGAACAAGGTTGAAATTACGCCTGGCTCATCTCGAATTAAAGAAGGAGGAAACTTCTCTTGAACCAAGAGAGCGATGGGTTGTTCACGGGGATCCAACCAAACCAAGTTGGAGCGTGACAATTTATCCCGCTATCTAAAGACATTTTTCACATTTGACTCATTCTACCTTAAATGGATTTATTTATCTTTTTTATTTCTTAGCAACATATTCAATAATGTATCATGCATTAATTATTCAATTATATTATTTATACCCAACCTCAAATTTTGTTTCTCCACTTGAGTTTGCGGGGAGTAATAGACAATAAATTACATTGAATCCACAAGTCAAGAGACACAAGCATAACATATATTACTAAATCATAATACCACTGGAGCCCCAAGACATGAGTCTGAATAAGTTAAGAGAAACAAGCCCTAATAGGTATTACCAAGAGACATCACAAGTCAAGAGACACAAGTCTTAATAGGCATTACCAAGTTATAATCTTAATTGAGCCACAAGATGCGAGTCCGCATAATTCAAGAGACACAAGCTCCAACGAGAATTACCAAGACACATGAGTCTATTAATATACTAATAGATTTACATCATATTTTATTTAGATATTATTAGATTATGTTCGTATCATTTTAATATATTATATCTATTCACGTAAATAATTTATTAATCCTATATAAACCCATTAAATTGTACACATATTCAATCAAGTATTACAACATATTTACACACATTCTCTACTACCCTTCTTCTATTGTTTATCTTCTCTCATATTATTTATTTATGGTATTAGAGTAATATTAAGGAAAACTCCTAAAATACAATCATATGAGGGTCGGGTGTTGCTAACCGACCCCGAATTCGTTCGTCTTCATTATATATATCACTTATCAACCCAACATCTCTCTTATTTTATTGCTTTTTTTGTAATCTCAAGAAACAAAGTTCTATTTTCTAAGAAAAATTCAATTTAGTTTAATTTTTTCTTTCAAAATTTTGAATATATATCCATTTTTTCTTTAAATAATGTAAATACTATTCCTTTTTAACATATTTATTCAATATAGCCTAAATTAAGTTAAATATTGATTCAATTTCTTTATTTGTTATTTCTTATATTAATAGTAGGCTACTTATTCTAGCATATATATTTCTTATTTAAATTTTTTTTTATATTTAGTATCTAAATCATAATTATGATACATCTATAAAAATTAGCTCAATTTTTTTTCAAACCTCCACAAAAATGGTATATATATATATATATATATATATTATTTATCACACTATCTTAATCCATTTTCCACGTTTGACTCATTCTATCTTCAATGAATTTCTTTATCATTTTTTTTCTTAGCAAAAATATTCAATAATGTATCATATATTAATTATTCAATTATCTTATTTATATATAATCTCAAGTTTATTTCCTCCACTTAAGTTTGTAATAGACAATAAATTATATTGAATTCACAAGTTAATAGAAACAAACCCTAAAAGTCATTATTAAGTTATAATCCTATCAAAGCCACAAAACATAGAATTATCAAGTTATAATCCTACTACTAGAGCCAAAATACATGAGTTCGCATAAGTTAATATACATAAAACTCAATAGATATTAACAAGAGAAATAAGCCTATTCACTAGATTTCAATCAAATTTTATTTAGATATTCTTAGATTTTATTAGTATCAATTTAATATATTATATTTATTTATATAAATAATTTATTAACCCTACATAAACCCATTAGATTGTATACATATCAAGTATTACAATATATTTACACACATTCTCTACTACCATTCTTATATTATATATCTTCCCTTTTATTATTTCTTTAACATTCATTACACGCATGCTCGTGGATATTGATGATTAAAACAACTGAGAAATTTGGGCATGATAATACCACCTAAACAAATGTGATAAGTGCTAATAAGGTTAGAATGAAACACTCCTTCCCCTAGGTGAGGAGCTAACCCGACAAAATGACATTTATATGTCATATGTTCTAGGATTTCCAGAACTCAATGATAGATGAGATACCAGAAATGAGCTTCATGTTTAAAATATTCCTACTAAGTGAGAAGGTTCACCTAATATACGGTATTGGTTAGATAGATGTCATCTAACACTTGAGAAATCAAGAAATGGTAATTAGTTTGGATACAGAAATTGGTAAAAGATGTCCAAGTGGAACGGACAAGATAAAAAGGAAGGCAAATCATCACAAGGCAGAGAGATGTGGGCCTATAGCAAAACACATTGTAGAGATATTAGGCTACAAACGAATGATGAACTTAGAACAAGTTTTTGAAAAGTGTCGGAATAGTAAACCATAGACTATAAGAAGTTTTAAGTCTAGTAGGAAACTGTGAGTGTATTGATACGAGTGATCGAACACTAGAAAGGGAATAGAACTTGCCAACACTACTCAAACGAGTGAAGAAGTAAGACACAAAATGACACAAGTAAAATCTATAGACTAAGTTATAAACGATTAAACAAAAGTTGATAAATTAGAAATAAGAATAAAGTAAATTGTATTAATGAGAAATAAAAATCTAATTTTATTTTAATCTCACTTTAAGGTGAGAATGTAAAGGTTTTTTTTTGTAATAAGTTGGATAAAATATGAAAACATACCTCACTCAATTAGGTTAAAGTTATGAAATGCTTACCTCGAACCACTGGATCTATGGGACCTAACAAATGAATTATGTGCTCCACTTTGTTAATATAGAGACATCGAAGAGAAAGGAGATCTCATGGATTGCTGCTGTCCCAGAGATCATTTAGGAATTTAGCGATCACACATTCGTGGCGAGTAAGACTACCTATTTAGCACCAAAGGAATAGTACCTAGTAGAAGGGTGCAACTCCAGAGTAGAAAAGATGAAAATTCCCCCTTAAATGACCAAATTAGGCTTGGAAAATTAGATTTTAAGAGAATTAGCCTTTAATGGCAGGATGGATTAAATCAAGAGTAGAAAAGATGACGATTGGGGTGTAGGGGTTGACGATTTCACCCATACTTGATCGGATTTCAAGTTTCTCGGCTCCATGTACGTGTCTAAATTTGAATTCAGTGTCTGAGTTCGAATTCAAAATTTGGACCCAATTAAATTTTTTTACTCTAGTGAAAAACGTTTTAATTTGTAAACAAAAGAGGTGGGGGATGGACAAATGGAACCCGATGGAATACTAGTACAGGACCACCAGGTCTCAATCACATGAGTATTATTACATTATTGAGACCCTATGGTAAAGGTAGCTAGATATGGAGATCTCTCATTATTCTATCTGCCCCTCAATTTTCATCTAGACCTCACTCAACCCAGGTGGGGGAAGGAAACATGATCCAGTTGACATATCCGATGAACAATCCGACTCCATTCGTAGTTGGTGTTAGTTGGCAAGGACAAACAATGGGAGAAAAAAGATTTATGAGCCAAGTTACACCGGTCTACGCTTTATTGTAATTTTTTGAATTTTTAAAATGGTTTTTCAGTTCTAGAATTTTAAATTTGTAATTTGTTTGGTACTCACCATCAAATTTTTATACAATACCATTAGAAATAGTTAAGTTTTAAATATAAATTAAAAATTATTAATTTAACTCATTTATACCAAATCTAATTTTGTAAGAAATAATAGATAAAATTGATATAATTATGCTATCACCCAATATCAGTTAATAAAACATATTTACCCCATTAATTTTCAAGATCAATTTGTTGGAAAAAACCTAAAATATTTGAACTAAATTTTTAGATTTTGAAATTAAATAATTTATTAGTTAGCAATTAAAAATTTTGAGAATCAAACATTTTTTTTATCTAGTGGTATTCTAATATTATATATTCCATTAATTTATTAAACTGTATATACCAGAAGAGGAATTAAAATAATAATATTTAAGATATTTGCACGTCGTAAATAAGGTGGTAAAAATAAATTAAGGGTTTGGGTCGAATAGAACAGGTAATTTAGGGATTTGATGGTTAGATTTCCGTAGTACTGGTACAGGTAATTTTTGTTGTATTCGTAATTAAATCGGGATATATTATATTTAATTTTATTTTGTAATAAAAAATATTCATTTACGGAAAAAAACACCACATTTGACCCCGTGGCTTCCACGCCATTTGAACAAAGGTATGATGACATTATCCATTAGAATCATCTCTTGGATTTGGAACGGAATGGACAGCCACTATGAAAAATCGATAAAAAAAATATGACATGTTTGGGACATGAGAGTAGATTCAATAGAGAAATAATCATTATAGAAATTTAACAATGCAAATGGGTCACACATTTTTAATTGTTAGGAATGTCTTACAATACTACATTCAACCCTCCATTTCAATAAGTAATCATTATCCAAAATAAATCATCGTCCCTTTGTTTCTTCAGTTGAAGAAATAATGGCATCCACTTTCACTTTCAGCTAGTTGTCTTATTGTTCCTATATGGAAAGAAAGGCAAATGTTGTCATTCTCCACAATTGTTTTTTTTTAATATTTAAAAAAGTGTAAAAGGAATAGGGAAAGAGGTCATCTCGTAATTATTTATGGTAAAAATTGTGTCATTGCATTTTGTAGATATTAAAAATTACATTAAAATACAATATAAAAGTGTTAGTTGAGGATTAATCGCGTTGGTGCTGGGTTTGTAATCATTCTCTTAACATGATGTATATGGTGGAGCGTTTGATATCTAGTCGCCCCACCCTACGACCAACCACCTTGTCGAAGGGCGGTGGTCAAACCTTTCCCTCCGACTGCCAAATTAACCCCCAAATGGGTGGGTGGCTAATAGCCGACCTCTAACAAGGCTGGGAGAGGGTTGCGACGCGAGACTGGGGACAGAAAATCGGGATCCAACCTAGAGCCTGGGGTACTCAATTTGGATTTAGTGTTATTGGGCTAAGATTTGGATATGTCCTCTTGGACTCCTGTAACCGTCCATACTCTGTACAAAAATTCTAAAACTATAGAACGATTTAGTAACTTTATGTTATATTCTCCTAGTTTAAATGATAATTTTATTTGTTTGGTGAGAAGAATTAAATTTTTTTGTTGAATTTATTAGTTAGTTTTTAATATTTTTATATAAATTTTAATTCAAATTTATTTTACTAAATCAATTTATTTTAACTCATTACTATCTAATTTCGAATTAAAACATTCTACTAAAGATACTAATATCGTTAGATAATAAATTATGATATTATTTATTATTTAGATTACTTTGTGGCATCCTACTACATGATAAATTCGGATTAATTCTTACTAATTATTAATTAACTAAGGCTCATATATCATTATCAATCTAAATGTTGGAATTCTCATGTAAGCCAGTCCAGGTCTTGTCTTCCGTCTTATACCCACCAACTGAGTTTGGATCATGTCCTTTAAATCCGACCCTAAGTCTAGGTTGGATTGGGATATCCCTCAGGTGTTCAGTCTATTGCCGTCCATAGGCCAGACTCGTTTTTTTTTTAATTTGTAATTGATATGTCATCTCTTTTACTACTACTATTATTTTAATTATACAACAATAAAATGATTAATGCCATATACTCATGTTGAATCAAGGTAATATAAGCTCAACTTGAATTTTCCAAATGTACAATGGAACAATAAATGTTAAAATATTATGCATGGTATTATTTTGTTTTTGAATATATATATATATATATAATACAAATTTAATCTCCTTCGTACAAGTCGCCCACTGCATGTTTGTACGAACCTGAATCTGCAAAGGGATTCATAAATCCTTTTAATACCGTGACCCACTGCACGTTTGTACGAACTTGCACAGGGATTGCAAAGTAATCTATATACCCATAAATCCTTTAGTTCGCCGTAATTATTTTCACGTGTGAAATTGTAATTGATTATAATTTGATATTGTTATATTTAATAAAAAATAAAAATGATAAATAAAATAAATTAATTTACTAGAATAGACCCACAACTGTAAACCCAATGACAAACCTCTATCTTGGCCACTAAAAATCCTTGATTTGAAAGTCAAAATAGAGTTGATCTTTCTTTTTAGTGGGTAGACGCCCTTATCGTTTAGCCTCAGCCAGACTGTCCCCATGTAGCTTAGCTTGTGTCGTCTTTATGCTATTCATAATTTGTTCGAAGCGTGGAGCGTGCCTATGAGAGCCATATATCCAAGTTAATGTCAAATAATTTATACTTTATAATATGGGACATTTGAGCGTCATCCGTTCGACTCACCTCCCTTCCTTTTGGTTTGTCTTTGCCGGACCGAATTGGTCCTCATAGGTCATATCAATCAAAGCGCTATCTTTTATTTCTTTTTAAAAAATCGGGACCATTTTTTCACATGTCACGGGAGTAAATGGTTGAAAGCATGCAAACATATCGTCCCACAAAATCCCGGCGACTGATTGGAATCAAATGAAGGCTCATTCTAAATGATGCACTTGGTTATTAGAGATTTTGGGTAATTTTATATTTATTAAAAACAATAATTTAAGTTTATAGAGTTGTGTCAATTTCATTATTAATTAATTAATAACACACAATATTGTAGTTGGAATTAAATTTAATTTACTCCCTCTCATATATTTTATTACCAACATATATGTATAAAAAATATACAAAATATATTTGCTATTATTATTTATTTGAAATGGAAAATTTTATATCTAATTTATATATAGTTGTTTAGTACAATGTTAAAATTGAAATAGTTAATTTTATATTAATTAAAATATACAAATAATATAAATATATAAATTTTTAATGGATATAGACAATATCGTGATATGGCTAGGATACGTATATACATTCTTAGTTAAATTTGACTTCCTACCTTGCGTTAATTTGATTATAATATGCTCGTGTGAGGATTTTTTTTCCTTGAGTCACCTGTGCATCGCCACAGCAGTGATATGATTGATTGTTTAGAATTGGGCATCTCCCAATTCTTTGCTGAGCTTTGGCCTCATCGTCTAAACCTTATCTGCTATTTTGACCGAATGATAGAGGAGAAAATCATCTGGGATCAAAGACCATTAAAAGCAAAACTCCCAAAACAAAGTAAAACACTCTAATACAATTTATACTAGAATGTGGAAAGGAAGTCTGGAGGGTCTATTGCCTGATCCAACAAATTTATTTAAGTGAGGAGAACTCCCACATTTTACTCTATAAACTTTTATGGGCCAGTCGTGTCTATTTATAATTAATCCATATAATACGGTTTAAGATGACTCCCCATAATTTATGGTTGTCCCGCCATTCTTGTTTGTCCATTGTTAACAAAATCAGTCCCCCTATTCTTTGGTGTTGATGCCCCTATTACTATTTGTGCAAACAAAATTTAAGTGGGTAAAATGTAGGCAAGACCAACTAATTTTAAATAGTAGTTATCTTCTCCAATCCAATGGGGTCACCCCTACGTCCCCTCAGATCCATACTTATCCAGTAGTCTTTGAACATCCGGCATTTCAAGTTTAATGCGACCTAGGCCTAGGAAGGTGGCACCATGTACTCAGATCATTACGATCTTTTCCACTTTCCACAGACGTGCAAGGTCCCCTCCATTGTAGTTTGAACAAAAATACATAGTTTATAACCCCTGTGCATACCACTGTTGAGTCATTGACTCAGAATAAATTCGGTAAATTCCGACCTAATAAGATTCGTCTTAAATATTGTCAAATTTTGGGTTTGCAATGAGAGCTAGGGCACACCTTCATGATTCAAGAAAGTGTAGGCCGTAGGGAGGGCCTAAAAAGCATACATCCCCATTGCGATTGTCGGCCAGCTAAAGGAGAGAGACAGCATAATTTATAGCACCCCCATAATACATTGATGGTGAAGCGTGCTTATGGGGCCCTCTCCCTCTGTCCTTCCATTCATTTGGCTTCCTTCGAACCATGCAACTTCTTGTTTGGGATGACTATTCCTCTATTACACTCTAATATCATAATAAACCTAACATTACTATTTAATGGATATTAAATCAATATTACTTATTTCTCCATTGATAATAGAATTCATAGTATATATTAGTTTTAGATTTATCGCTAGAGGCAGCTTTGCGCGTCTTTTGAGGAACTTAGATCTAATAATGAATACTTGGAAGTGGACAAAATAAGTCCTATCAAAGGGGTAATGTTGCGAGCCCCCAAAGACACATTTGTGCTCGGCATCTTCATCTGCCTCCCTTTCTTGTCTATTGGCCGTTAAATTTTAGAATCACACGTGCTGATGACTTAGGATCTGCAATTTGATCTTGAACTTGCAACAACCATTCATTCAACAGAGGGGCAAAGGCCCTTCCATGTGCTTCCTAATTTAGATCACAAACTATAATAGCTTTTGGGTTTTCGTTATCTGAGTGAAAGATGCATAAACCACCCTCAAACTTTGCTTTGCATCACAAACTCACCCCTCCCCTAAAAGCTCCCTTCTCTTCTCCCCTTTCACTTTTTTCTTTGTTTCCTTTACTTTATTTTTTTACAGAGGTTGCTGCAACGTCACCACCAGGGGACTAGTCACGGCGTGCTTCCCATCAGACCAAGTCATGGACCCACTCCTCACGGTGGAGATCCCCGGCGACAGCTTGACCTCGTGAGACGTCACCCTCACTAGGAAGCTCAGCCGCTGCCCCACCCTACGGAACGAGAGCCTCTCCGGCTCCACCGCGACCACCACTCCTGACGGTGGTCGCACCGAGACTTTGTAGACCGCCTCGGCCTCCCCGACGTTGGTCACTGTCCTGATGAAGTGGGCCGAGAGCTTGCTCTTGCCGCCGCCGTACTGCTGAAACGTCACGGCCAAGGAGGGATAGTTGAGGTTGCCGGAGTGGCCGGCCCGCCTGGCCCCTCGGCAGTCCGCATTCTTCCTTGCCACCACGCGGATGTTGCTAGCTGTGTAGTTGGAGTTGCAGAGGAAGTCGACATAGTCGTAGGTTGTCAGGTCGTAGACCAGACCAGGGTCCATGGCCAGCTGGGGGTGGACGTGGCCGGCGCCGTAGTCCATCACGGTGGATGTATTGCCGGAGGATTCATCGAGCATAGCCTCACCGCGGTTGTCGAGGGTGTAGGCGGTGGTCATCAGGGCGGACCTTATAGCGGCAGGACTCCACTCTGGATGGGCCGCCTTGAGGAGGGCGGCAAGGCCCGAAACGTGGGGGCAGGCCATCGAGGTCCCTGATAGGATGTTGAACTCTGTCTTTCTCTTGTCGGAGGGGATGCCCGAGGGCCCCACATTGTCCGGCCAGGCCGCTAGGATGTCCACCCCCGGAGCGATCAGGTCTGGCTTGAGGACCTCCGGCGACTCCGGGTTGGGCCCACGGGCAGAGAACGAGGCCACAACAGGGGCCGGCCGGACTCCGACGCGAGTCCCCTTGAAGATGATCGTGGCAGTGGGCGGCGATAGTGGCGACTTGTACTTTCCCGTAGTGGCTACTGCCGCGGCCTCGACGTAGCGGCGTATCTCTTCTCCGGCGATGGCCCCGACAGAGGCCGCGGGGAGCACGTGGCACTCCGCCACCAGGCCCTCCCCATCAAAGACTCCGTTGGCTAAGATCATCCCGACCCCTCCGGCCTTCTTCACTACCTCTCCCTTGGCGGCCCGAGAGTTGATCCCACGGTCGCAGAGGACAATCTTGCCCTTCACGAGGGTGGGGTCGAGGGAGCCGTCCAAGCAGAGGGTCGCGGAGTAGCCATCGCCGCCCTGGCTCCCTGCGTAGACTAAGGGGTACATGCGGCCTGGGATGAGGCCGGGTCCGCCGTAGATACTCACTCCCGACAGAATCTTCCCATTTCCGAGCTTCACATCGGCAGGGAAGTCCCGATCGATAGTACCTGCGCCGACGGTGGTCATCCAAGGGGCCACGTTATTGACGGTGAGTCCACCAGGCCCATTGTTGCCGGCGGAGGCTGAGACGAAAACGCCAGATTGCATAGCCCCGAAGGCTCCGATTGCGATTGAATCTAGGTAGTAAGGGACGACATTGCCACCGATGGAGAGGGAGATAACGTCCACGCTGTCGGCTACGGCAGAGTCGAATGCGGCGAGGATGTCAGAGTCATAGCATGCGGAATTCCAGCAGACCTTGTAGGCGGCGAGTCGGGCCTTCGGGGCCATTCCAGCAGCGACCCCACGGGCGTAGCCGAGGGTGGATGCAGGGAAGACGTAGCGGCCGGCGGCGATCGAGGCTGTGTGGGTTCCGTGGCCGTCGGAGTCCCTCGGGGAGCGGAACTCGGTGGACTGGTTCATCCTACTATTGCTGGCCTCGTAACCAGCACAGAAGAAGCGAGCGCCGATGAGTTTCCGGTTGCATGAGGTGGATGGGAAATTATCTCCTGCGATGCATTCGCCCTTCCACTTGGAGGGCACGGGGCCGAGCTCCCGGTCGTCGAAGCTCTGATGCTCCGGCCAGATCCCAGTGTCGATAATTCCGATGACGAGATCCGAGCCGAAATCCGACTCTTTGAGAAGGCCGGCACTGTCGGAGCTCCGGAGACCAAGGAACTCGGGAGAACGAGTGGTATGGACATGCCGGATCTGCTCGGGGATCAAGGCGGTGACATGAGGGAGGGCGCGGAGGGAGTCGGCCTCGGAAGGCGAGAGGCGGGCGGAGAATCCGTTGAAGACGGTGGAGTAGGTGTGGATGATGCGGTCAGTGCCGGCAGCGGCAGAGGAAGAGAAGGAAGAGGCGTACCAGTGGGCGTGGGTGGGGAAGACGGAGGGCTTGACGGCGTCGTGATGGACCTGCACAATGAAGGTCTTATCGGTAGGGTACAAGGGAGAAGAACAAACAGGTGGGGGGCATATCGTAGTAGTAGAGACAATGATGAAGGAGAAGAAGAAGGAGAAGAAGAAGGAGAAGAGGACCATCATGGCAGCATGCGATTAGAAAGAGAGAGCAGGAGAGTGTCAGTGTTTCGATTCTTTACAAATAATGGAGGGAGAGAGAGAGAGAGGCCGGAGGAAGGAGGAGGTTCCATTCCAACCTAGCAAGGCATGATGGGTGGATGACAGTGGAGAGGGTAGTGTGGGGGCACTGACCTGACAATCAGAGCTGAGCCTCTCCTCTACCTTCATGCTGTAAAAGTTGCAAGGCGTGAATCAGAAATTATTTTTATAAATTTATCATCCTTTTCATTACATAAAACGTTTTTAATGGGAAAAAACATATGACATAAGATAAATAGATTAGTCCAAATTTTAAGCATATAATTTCATATGAGCAAAGATTTTATCCTCCAAATTTCTAATCATTTTCTTTTTTATGCAATTAATCGGGCATTGAGGTGTAAGGACTAAGGGGATCATGTAATAAAAATGATTTGTGTCTATTTCATTCTTTGTAGGCATAGTGGATTATAGATTCTCTTCTCACAAATTCAAATGATATTTATAAGGTTAATTATATGGTTGATATTAAATGGTTACGAATGTTTTAAACTAGTTTTTTTTTATTATTACAAAATTCTTAAAAGTTATAATTTAGTATGATGGATAATTGAATAATTTTACTATTTACAAATATATAAGATTATAATAATTTTACAATTTACAAATTATTATTTTTAAGTTAAATATACATCATATTTTTTCATATTTTAGAGTGGGTGCTCTTGGTGTATGAAAATATTATTCTGTTTGAGGAAGTTAATCATGTCAAAACAAATAAAAATTATTAATTTGTTATATTAATGTTATATACTCTAACGAGTTTTTATGTACCAACAGAATAATAATTTCTATTGGATGAAGTTTTTAAGTATGATGTGACAACAATATTTTTGTAAATGAGAAACGCACGTTTTATAAGTTTAATCCTCGTTATATCTATCTACATTTATTTATTCCATTTTTTAGAAATTAGGTTAACTTATTTGATTTTTTTATTTATGTTGATGCATCATCTCTTTTTTATTTAGCTTTGGTAAGGAGGGATAAAGAAGGTGTGCCATTTTGCACGTGATATCGCTTGTCTTCTTTAGTTTGCATTGATTTGTTTGTACAAGCATATTTGATAAGATAATTATGCATATTCACTTTTATCTTATTTAAATCCCATGTCATTATAATATAAATTACTTTATTCAACTTTTGAAAAATATTATGGCCCCTATTTTAATAATTTCTTTGGATTTATTTCCAATTTAAATTTCATTTTTATACTTAATCATTTTCTCCTTATTTGAAATTCTCCTAATATGTTTCGACACTTAATAAATTAACCCAACTTTCCTCCTGTCCTATTTCTCTCTCTCCTATATAGAAAAATATATATATTACCACTCATGACTTTTAGTGAACTATTCAAAACTCATACTAAAGTTATTTGGAGACGATAAAGTCTTTGAATTCAAATTAAAAGGAGAAGGATTATGTGTAATGATTAATAATTTAAGAAGTATAATTATGTTTTCAAAACACACACATGATTTTTTACATGCATAAATATTTACAATCAATTTTCTTATTCAATATTGTGAATTGTAGTTAATGGAGAATTTGGTCTTCCATTAATAGTGTTTTAACACTTGAATTTACAAAAAAACAAAATTAAATCAAATTAGACATAAAACTAATTTTGAATTGGACTAAAAAATTCAAAATGTGATCTAAAAATAGAAATTCTAGAGCTTAATTTTTAGGGAAGTAAGACCACTCCCCATTCATCATCTACACATCTGAAAATTTTATTCTCTCTCAACTGCTCCATTTTCCGGTGAAACTCGAACTATAGCTCCGATTTAGACACTTTTTTGAGCCAAACAAGGTTAGGTCAGTTTTTTAAAACCAGGGAGTGTCTCTATTTGCTCCGTGGGTCGACGGAGAAGTGCCGACGTGATGAAACAGTGAAGCAGCTCCGGCGGACGGAAGCTGCCCTATTTTGGCCAAGCTGAGATCGGCCAATTCGAGCCCTCCTCAGGCCAAACCAAGCCCTCCCAACACTTTCTTAGCCCTCCCACGGCCGAATTAGGATGGAAAGGTAGGTCAATTCGGCTCCCCTCTACAATTTCCGACTGGTGCTAGAGAGAGAACCGACAGAATTTCGATAATGAAATTTTAACTCAATTCGGCATCAATTGATGCAATTCTTGATCTTATGATAAACCTCAGGATGAGAG
Source organism: Trapa incisa (assembly GCA_030064435.1). Classification (NCBI taxonomy): domain Eukaryota; kingdom Viridiplantae; phylum Streptophyta; class Magnoliopsida; order Myrtales; family Lythraceae; genus Trapa; species Trapa incisa. The sequence continues at coordinate 20,769,802 of CM057776.1, read as the reverse complement.
CTATCTACCCAAATTGAAAGCTCGGACTGCCATGCGCCCGACGGTTAGTAATTAAAGCTCTCTCTCTATAGTCTATTTTTTGGCGAAGCTCCATTCAAGCTCGTTTCGACATTAAAAATTACGATTTAAAGTGCTATTGAATCGTATGAAGATATAGGATCTCAATTTTAACTTCAATTTCAACAATTAGAAGTATTTGATCGGTCAATTTGATGAAATTAAATTCGACTATATTAAGGAGTTGTAATTGGGGAAAAATTGGGGATTTACGAAATTTGAAGGATCAAAATACAATTTTATAAAATTGAGGGTTAATTGGGTATGATAAGAATGTTAGAGGGCCAACTGAGGCATTTTAGAATTTTTGGGGTAAAACTTACCATTTTTGTAAAGGAAGGGCAAAATGGTAATTTTGGAAAAGTTGGGGGGACCAAATTGGAAATTTGGGAAATTAAACCTTTTTTTAAATTGAATAAATTGAGGTCCCAATGTGAATTTTAAAAGTTTTTGGACTTAATTTGAGGAAAAACCGGCATTAGGGACTTAAAGTTAATGAAAAATAACTTTAGGGACCTAATTGCAAATAAATAAAAAGTTTAATTTTCTCATTCATTTGGAATGAATGAATGCTATTAGGCCAAATGATAATGAATAAGGAAGTTCATATCATGTAGGAACATCAAGTACTAGGAACGCCAACAAGGAAAAGCTCGCGTGAATACAAAGAACCGATCGAGTGGAATTCACTACATTAACTGGTGAGTGAGATTTTATATCATACTCAGTTGGGGTTGATAATTATGTCGAAATAAAAATCCATTATTTAGTGGTATTTTAAATATCATAACTTAGAGGAGTGATATGAAAATGACACGAAAAAAACTACTTACATATTGTAAGTAGATCATACCTGGGTATGATAAAACTTTATCGGAGGAAGTGAAAAACCCATTCATCGGTTATGAATAGAGATATCCTAATACTCGGTTAGTATGATGAATAATTAAAAATATATTTTGTCAGAAGTACTCTCTCCTGACTGTGTGCCACTACTTAAACGATTTGGGAGACCTTCTTGATGGGAGCTCGAATAGCTCTAATAGGACGGATACTTCGATTTTGGTACTTGGGGGCTAATATGCCTGGTTTTGAGAATCTCAAACAGTGGGCCATAGGCCAATTGGCATGAGAAGAAGCTCGTAAACAAACATGAGATATATGCCATAAAACTTTAAATAAATAAAGTGTTTGGCCATGGTACCAAGATAGGACCGACATATTCAATCAACTAGTGGCAATGCGACATGACAGGTCGACGGACAAATTAAGACAAACAGTCGCAGGTTGAGCTGAGGGTCGGGACCGTTGGACCAATGGCACCACATATTATATGGCATGATGTGAAAATACTGATTGTGCATGCACTGTGATTACAGGACCTTCAAGACGCCCAAGAGGGGGTAGTGATGTGTCCTAGGGCCCTAGACGACCTGGTGGATATAAGTGCAGTTCGTCGGACCAGGTGACCTTGCGTAGCTCAATGTAACTTGATGCGTACGAAACCGGGGTGGGGTCGGGATGAGGCCTTTGTCCTCATATGGACATGGAGAATTGATTTTGGGATTGAGGGACAGATGTCGCGTACATCCCACTCATTCTCAGGGTAGAAGTAGATGTATTTCTATCTAAGTGGCGGGTAAAGTCGCTCCGACGCCACAAGTGGGTTCAATAGACGGTCTGGCTTGTGATTGTGTGATTGACCTTCATGATGAAGGATGTATATTGGGTGATGACACACCGTAATTAACTATAGGGTATATATATATATATGTGACATGCCGACTTGTCTCTAGTTTGTTTCTTTCACATAACCTAACATTATGGTTTATTCATGAGTTTTAGCCTTAAACATAAATTTTATATCAATCTCATTGCAATCATTTTATCACAACAATTATGGTCCAGTTCTTTCTTCCTGAGTCCTCACACACGAGAGCTTGAGACGATGAAAATATGTGCATTTGCGCAAAATAAACTCCCAAGGTACTATTTAGGTTCGTTTTCTCATCGGTGTGTCAAGATAATGCCCTCACAACATCTATTTACCTTAGTTGTCCCCATCTGCCATGTACTAAGGTATAATCGGACCTTCTATAGGTCAATAGGTGACTTAGGAACTATCATATTATATACACCTGCTGTATAAGTCTATCCTAGTCAACGTTGACGCTAGATACAACTTCTCATAGTTGTCATGTTGATGTACATCGTAATATATCATACAACATATGCATGCCAAATAAAAAAAATGTATCACATCATAATAGATATTTATCATGATACACATGGTTATGCATATAAGGCAAACAAACCAACTCACTTTTGTTTTGAAAATCATAGTTCGTATTATTAGCTCAGGTACACCTGCATTATAACTTCGTCCCAAGTCGGCCCTAACACTCGACACAACCTCTCATAGGTGTCATGTCGATGCACGTCACAACATATCATATAACATAGGCATGTCAAATAAAAAATGCACCATATTATAAAAGATATTTATCATGTACACATGATTATACATATAATGCAAAGAAACCAACTCACTTTTATTTTGAAAATCATATTGCTCATTAGATCAACTCAGCAACATTTTCTCTTATCTTCCTATTTATTTTATAAATCATTCTATTTTATTCCTATCATACCAATTCACCACTTTATATATATATATATACACACACACACACGATATACTTGTGTGTAGTGTGTCTGTAAACCCCACACTTTTGAGTTAAGGAAAACTGGGAAAAGAATCGGTCAAACCGAGTAAGAAAACCGAGCCGGTTTACATTTGGGAATAAGTAATATGGAAATTTACAACTTCCGGGTGATCCAAAGGGTTCATTAAACATTGAAAAAAAAATTTAAGAAAAATTAGAAGACAAAAACTAAATTGGTTTAGGTGAATAAGATTCTATAAGAAGTTTGAAGTTAAGCGTGTTTGCTTGAGAGTTGCTTGAGAGTAGTTTGAGGATGGGTGACCTCCTGGGAAGTATGAATTTTTTTGTAACCCAAAAATTAATATATATTTAATTATTATAATTAATACCAATAATTTATTACAATATTAATACTATTAATAAATCTCTCCAATTTAATACACGGGTTTTACACCTATATAAAGAGGTTATCCCATTCATTCTCCTCACATCCGAACACTTCTCTCTCTCTTTCTCTCTCTACTGCTCCATTTCCCGGTGAAGCTTAAACCAGAGCTTTGACTTCAACATTTTTCTTAATATCGAAAGGAGAGGTCAGGCTCTTTAGAACCGGGGAGAAGACAGCTATCTGATAGCAAACTCCAGTCAATCCGAGAATCGTTGGAGAAGCGCCGACATGATGGAATAGTGAAGCAGCTCCAGCGGATCGAAGCTGCCCAATTTCGGCCAAGCTGAAATCGACCATTTCAAGCTCTCCTCAGGCCAAACCAAGCCCTTCCAATACTTCCTCAGCCTTTCTACGGCCGAATTAGGACCGAAAGTTAAGCCAATTCGGCTCCCCTTTATAATTTTTTATCTGTGCTAGAGAGAGGGTCGAACGAATTTCAATGACGAAATTCTAATCTAATTCTGCATCAATTGATGTGATTCATGATTCTAAGATGAACCTCAGGACGAGAGCTATCTGCCCAGATCGAAAGCTCGAACCGCCGTGCCTTCACCGGTGAGTAATTGAAGCTTTCTCTCTCTATAGTTCATTTTCCGGCAAAGCTCCGTTTGAGCTCATTTCGGCTTTAAAATCTGTGATTCAAAGTTTCTTAGAATCGTATGAACATGCAGGAACTCAATTTCAACTCCAATTTCAACAATTAGAAGTGTTTGATCGGTCAATTTGATAAAATCAAATTTGGTAGTTTTGAAGAGTTGAAATTAGGGGAAAATGGAGGATTTTCGAAATTCAAAGGGCCAAAATGTAATTTTATGAAATTGAGGGTCAATTTGGCATGAAAATAATGTTGGAGACCAATTCAGGAATTTTAGAATTTTTGGGGCAAAACTTACCATTTTTGAAAAGGAAGGGCAAAATGGTAATTTTGGAAAAATTAGGGGACCAAATTGGAAATTTGGGAAATTAAACCCCTTTTTGGTGAAATTGAATAAATTGAGGTCCCAATATAAATTTTAAAGGTTATGGGACTCAATTTGAGGAAAAACCGACATTTGGGACTTAAAGTTAAAGAGAAATAACTTTAGGGACCTAATTGCAAATAACTAAAAGTTTGAGTTTTCTCATTCATTGGAAATGAATGAAGGCTGTTATGCCGAGTAATAATGAACAAGGATATTCATATCGTGTAGGAACATAAAATACCGGGAACGCCAGCATAGACGAGCTCGCGTGAATACAAAGAACCGGTCAAGTGGAATTCACTGCGTTAACGGGTGAGTGGGTTTACTAATATCATACTCGGTTGGGATGATGAACATAACTTAAAATTAAAAACCACTTACCGGTTGTGAGTGGGTTTACTAACATCATACCCGGTTGGGATGATGAGCACAACTTAAAATTAAAAACCACTTACCGGTTGTGAGTGAAAATTTTATATCATACCCGGTTGGGCAATGATAAGTACCTCGGTATAAAAACCCACTATTAAGTGGTATTTTAAACATCACTACTTAGAGGAAGTGATGTGAAAATCATGCGAAAAAACTACTTACCGGTTGTAAGTAGATCATACCCGGTTAGTATGATGAGACTTTCTCGAAGGAAGTTGAAAACTTGTTCATTGATTATGAAAGGACGTGTCCTTATACCCAGGCGGTATAATGGATAGAGAAAACATATGTTTTGTCGGAAGTGCTCTCTACTGATTGTGTGCCAATGCTTAAACAATTTGGGAGACCTTCTTGACGGGAGCTCGAATAGCTCTGATAGGTCGGGGGCCTCAGTTTTGGAACTTAGGGGCCAAATGCCCGATTTTGAAAATCTCGTACAGTGGGCCCAAGGCTAGTTGGCACGAGCAGGAGTTCGTAAACAAACATGATATATGTGCCATAAAACTTAATAAGTGAATTGTTTGGCCATGGTACCAAGATAGGACTGACATGCTCAATCAACTAGCGGCAGTGCGACATGACAGGTCGACGAACCAATCAAGACAAACAACTGCGGGTTGAGTTGAGAGTCGGGGCCGTTGGACTAGTGGCACCACAGATTATATGGCAATATGAGAAAATATTGTTTGTGCATGCACTGTGAGTACAGTATCATCAAGACGCCCATGAGGGGTAGTGATGCGTACTAATGGCACTGGACGACCTGGTGGCTATAAGGGCAGTTCGTCGTTCTATGTGTCTATGCGAAATTTGGAGTAGCACCAAGTGCATGAGACCGGGGTGGGGACGGGATGAAGTCTTTGTCCTCATATGAACACGAAGAAGTTATTTTGGGATTGTGGGTCGGATGTCGCGTACATCCACTCATTACCAGGGTAGAAGTGGTCGTACTTCTATCCGGGTGGCAGGAAAAGTTGCTCTGAAGCCACTAGTGGGTTCAGTAGTGATACTGACTTGTGAATGTGTGTAACCTTCAAGATGAAGGATGTGTGTTGGGTGATGACACACCGATAAATAAGAAATAATGGAAAAACCCAAATTTTAAATAAAGGGATTTTTGAAAAGAAAGGAGTATGGCACACTCCATATAAATATGTTTCTTAAAAGTTAAAAGTAAACCTTTGAAAACCCATTCACTGAGTAGTTGTACTCACCCCTCCCTTATATCCCTTTTAGGAAATCCCGGAAAGCCTACCTTGAAAGACCATCAACTAAGATACTGTAAGACAGGTATGTAAAGTTTAAAATTTTATGCAGTTTTAATTATGCTATTCCAGGAAATGGTGCAGGTTTAAAGGACGCCTTACTATTTATGGATTATGATAAGGGGAAACCTTTTAATAAACCAGGAGAGTGGCGGGTTGTTCACGGAGATCCGACCAAAACCGAGTCAGGGCATAACAGTGTCTTTCATTTCTTTTTTCATTTTTTTAAATTATTAAGCGTGATATTTATTTTTATCAAAGAAAACTTGTTAATAAGTGTAGATGATCTAATCGAACTCGCAGACGGTAAACTCACTCACCTTATAGTTGAAACTTGTTTGTTCTAATTTTTTATTCCAATTGGGTAAAAATTAGGATATCGTGAGTGTATGTTTCCAATATGCTACATAGTTATAATTATAATATCATTATCAGTGGACTCACTTCGGTAAACTCTCTATGACTTGGTATTGTTCATTATTGGGTAATGGAACTCAGTTGTGCCACCCTTTTCCTCATAAATCCATAATTTTCTATAGTTACTTACCCAATTTGCTCTAACTACCCTTGAGCCCCTACATCTTAACACTTACATATTTATAAATTTTAAAATTTTAAAATTACCCTTTTGACCCTTAACTTTACATAAATTACCAAACTACACATTTCTCTTTCAAATCCTTCTATTTAAGGATTGAACTTTGATAATTTCTCCATTTAGTCCATACTCTCAGTCTTAGTCACAATTTAGTCCTCAATTACTTAAAATTATCATTTGGTCCTCGCTCTTTAATCTATTTACCATTTTAACTCTAAACTTTACAAAAAATTACATTTAAGTCATTAACATTTCTAAACAACAAGTTCATATCCCTAAACTTTCTAACTTTCTTCCTCAAATCCTCCTAGTCCCCCATTGAATTCTCCTCGGGTCCCCCTTTTTATTGAAATTACCGAATGACCCCCAAATGCTTCAAAATTACATTTTAGTTTATTAAATTTTCCTCTCACCAAAACATCTCCACAATTTCTACAAATTTCTCTAATATATTCTTAAGCTTGTTCCCAAGCTCCCACGGGCATGTTTCGACCGACTACTATTGGAACAATGCCATTTGTAGGCGTTCTTGTTGCTTTGCCGAAAAGCAACATAGTGTCGGGTTTATTATACCTAATTGGTGAGAGATTAGTGGATGTTGACATCAGTGGGACTGCAAAGCTGACTTCCCCACGAGTCTAGGACCACCTTGATCAATCTTAGAGGAGGTTAAAGTTACCTGCAATACCATATAAACCCCGTTTTTCATTGACAAATAAGCCGGAAAGGAGAACCATAAATTTTTGAAAGAAAACCATGGATCAAAGTGAACCGAAAATTTGTAAAGAGTAACAAAACGAGAATTTGGAAAATTTCAAGTGGTCAATAAAGATCAAAAGTTCATGAAAAATAACTATGAATTAAAATGGATGTGAAAACCGGACCGGTTTAGTGTGAACCGGACTCGAACCAGATTGAATAGTGAAGAACCGATTCAAATATTCATTTTTCTAGTTGATTTTAAAATATCAATTTGGGAAATTGAAGTTATGAATGTGTAAAAAATGAATTTAGAAATTTTTTAATTTTTAGAAAATTAATCGAATTGGACCTGAACCAATTGATTTTCGATTTCGGGTCACCAAACCTGGTCTGACCAAACCAATCAACGATCCAACCGATCAACGGACCGCCTGTCGGGTCAATGCCTAGTCAGCATGCACGACCAATTTGCACATGACATGTGGTGAAGTGCACCTAGTTAGCCGCTTGGTCAACATTTAGAAGCGTTGACCAATTATAGCGTGACACATGTTCTCGGTCAACGGTCAGACAAAGAAAATCTATGTAACCAAAGACTGACCAATGAGGGAGCGACACGTGTTTTCAACCAACTTTCACTAAGGAGAAGACTCATCAATATGGATGACCAATGAGGTGCTGACACATGGAAAGGGTACACGTTAGCGACCAACTAGGATGTCGGAGAATGGTTGTGTCACGCCTCAACCCGGTTTGGTCAGATCCCCGTGAGCAACCCGCCACTCCCCCGATTTATTAAGGGTTTTCCCCTTCTTTTACCCGAGAGGAGGGTCCTTTAAATTTGTAACTTTCCTAGAATAAAATTAATTAGAACTACATGAAATTTTAAACTTTACATACCTGTCTTGTAGGTATGACTAACAAAAGGTTCTTGGGTAGGTTTCCCTTGGTTACTTGAAAAGGGATACAAGGAAGGGGTGAGTTCAACGACTCAGTGAATGGGTGTTTAAAGCTTCACTTTTAGAAAAATAGTTTGAATTGGAGTGTGCCAAACTCTATATTTTCTTTTAAAACATTTCATTCTCAAAATCTCGGTTTTCATAGCCATTTCTCATCACAACAGTGTATTTATAAACCAACATATGCCCTTCATCATGAAGGAAACACGCATTCACAGGGCAGCAAATCCATTGCACCCACTTGTGGCGTCGAAGCGACTTTACCGGCCACCTAGATAGAAGCACGTCCACTTCTACCTTAAGAATGAGTGTATGTACGTGACATCCGACCCTCAATCTCATAAAGAAAACTCTGTATCCATATGAGAACAAAGACCTCATCTCGACCCTACTCCAGTCTCATGCGCATGAAGCTAAGTTGAGCTTCCGTGACTGCTAACACGACAAACTGCCCTTATCCCCAACGTGTCGTCCAGTAGCCCATAGGACACATCACTACCCCTCTTGGGCGTCTTGAAGGTCTCGTACCTTAGTGCATGCACAAAACAACAATTTTCCACATAAGCCATTTAATCTGTGGTGCCACTGGTCCAACGGCTCCGACCCTCAACTCGACCTGCAGTTGTTTGTCTCGTCTGCTCCATCGACCTGTCTTGTCAAAATATCGCTAGTCCATTGAGTATGTCGGTCCTTTCTTGGTACCAAGGGCAAATATATCATTAATTAAAAGTTTTCATGGCTTAAACTCATGTTTGTTTACGAGCTCCTACTCGTGCCAATGTCCTTGGGACCACTGCATGAGATTTTCAAAATCGGGCATATTAGCCCCCAAGTTCCAAAACCGAGGCCTCTGGCCTATATGAGCTATTCGAGCTCCCGTCAAGAAAGTCTCCCAAAGAGTTTAAGTAGTGGCACACAATGAGGGGAGAACTGTCATGCCCCAACCTAGTTTGGTTGGATCCCCGTGATCAACCCGCCACTCTCCCGGTTTACTAAAGAGTTTCCCCTTATTGTAAACCGTAAAGAGTAAGGCGTCCTTTAACCTACACCTTTTTCCTGGAATAGCATAACCAAAACTGCATGAAATTTAAAACTTTACATACCTGTCTTACAGGCATCTTAGTTGACGGTCTTTAAGGGTAGGCTTTCCGGGATTTCTTGAAAGGGATATAAGGGAGGGGGTGAGTACGACTACTCAGTGAATGGGTTTTTAAAGGTTTACTTTTAACTTTTAAGAAAAATATTTATATGGAGTGTGCTAGACTCCTTTCTTTCAAAAAAAATCCCTTCATTTAAAATTTTGGGTTTTTCCATTATTTCTTAGTTACCAGTGTGTCATCACCCAACACACATCCTTCATCATGAAGGTTACACACATTCACAAGTCAGTATCACTACTGAACCCGCTAGTGGCTTCGGAGCGACTTTTCTTGCCACCCGGATATAAGTACAACCACTTCTACCCTGGGAATGAGTGGATGCACGTGACATCCGACCCACAATCCCAAAATCACTTTTCCGTGTCTGTATGAGGATAGAGACCTCATCCCATCCCCACCCCGGTCTCATGCGCTTGGTGCTACTCCAGATTTCGCACAGACACTTGGAACGACGAACTGCCCTTATAGCCACCAGGTCGTCCAGTGCCCTTAGGACGCATCACTACCCCTCATGGGCATCTTGATGATCTCGTACTCACAGTGCATGCATAAACAATATTTTCTTATATTGCCATGTAATCTGTGGTGCCACTAGTCCAACAGCCCCGACTCTCAACTCAACCCGCAGTTGTTTGTCTTGATTAGTCCGTCGACCTGTCATGTCGCACTGCTGCTAGTTGACTGAGCATGTCAGTCCTATCTTGGTACCATGGCCAAACCATTCACTTATTAAGTTTTATGGCACATATATCATGTTTGTTTATGAGCTCCAGCTCGTGCCAACTAGCCTTGGGTCCACTGTACGAGATTTTCAAAATCGGGCATTTAGCCCCCAAGTTCCAAAACTGAGGCCCCTGGCCTATTAGAGCTATTCAAGCTCCCGTCTAGAAGGTCTCCCAAATAGTTTAAGCATTGGCACACAGTCAGGGGAGAACACTTTCTACAAAATAGGTTTTCACTGTCCATTAGTAAACCCACTCACAACCGGTAAGTGGTTTTTAACTTTAAGTTATGCTCATTATCCCAACTGGGTATGATGTTAGTAAACCCACTCACTCGTTAATGCCGTGAATTCCACTAGACTGATTCTTTGTATTCTCGCGAGCTTGTCCTTGCTGGCGTTCCCGGTATTTCGCGTTACTACACGATATGAACATCTTGGTTCATTATCCTTTGGCCTAATCGCCTTTATTCATTCCAAATGAATGAGAAAGTCAAACTTTCATTTATTTGCAATTAGGTCCCTAAAGTTATTTCTCTTTAACTTTAAGTCCCAAATGTCGGTTTTTCCTCAAATTGAGTCCCGAAACTTCTAAAATTTATTATAGGACCTCAATTTATTCCATTTCACAAAAAGGGGTTTAATTTCCAAAATTACCAATTTGGTCCCCCAACTTTTCCAAAATTACCATTTTGCCCTTCCTTTACAAAAATTGTAAATTTTGCCCCAAAAATTTTAAAATTCCTCAATTGGTCCTCTAACATTATTTTCATGCCCAATTGATCCTCAATTTCATAAAATTTTATTTTGGTCCTTTGAATTTCGAAAATCCCCAATTCCAACTTCTTAACACAGTCGAATTTGATTTTATCAAATTGACCCATCAAACGTTTCCAATTGTTGAAATTGAGTTTTTACATGTTCATACAATTCTTCAGAAATGTGAATCGCAAGTTTTAATGCCGGGACAAGCTCAAACGGAGCTTCGCTGGAAAATGAACTATAGAGAGAGAGAGCTTCGATTACTCACCGGTGAAGGCACGACGGTTCGAGCTTTCGATCTAGATAGATAGCTCTTATCCTGAGGTTCATCCTAGAATCAAGAATCACATCAATTGTTGCGGAATTGGATTAGAATTTCGTCATTGAAATTCGGTCGACTCTCTCTCTAGTACCAATCAAAAATTATAAAGGGGAGCCAAATTGGCTTACCTTTCGGTCCTAATTCGGCCGTGGAAAGGCTGAGGAAGTGTTTGGAGGGCTTGGATTAGCCTGAGCAGGGCTTGAAATGGCTGATTTCAGCTTGGCCGAAATAGGGCAGCTTCAGTTTGCCAGAGCTGCTTCACTATTCTATCACGTTGGCGCTTCTCCAACGATTCTTGGATTGACTGGAGTTTGCTATCAGATAGCTGTCTTCTCCCCGGTTCTAAACAGCCCGACCTTTTTTCAAGTCGAAGCTCTAGTTCGAGCTTTACTGGAAAATGGAGCAGTAGTGAGAGAGAGAGAGAGAAGTGTTCAGGTGTGAGGAGAATGAAATGGGGATGACCTCTTTATATAGGCGTAAAACCCGGGCGATATTTATTACTAGTATTAATATTGCCATAAATTATTGGTATTAATTCCAATAATTTAATTTTGGTATTAATTCTAATAAATTAAATTTTGGTATTAATTACAATAATTAAATATATATTAATTTATGGTTATTTATGATAAGGCGTACATACAAATTTTTGACCGAAATTTCGGGTTACAAAAAAATTCATACTTCCTAGGAGGTCACCCATCCTCACACTACTCTCAGGCAAGCACGTTTAACTTTAAAGTTTTTATGGAATCTAGTTCACCTAAACCACTTTTGTTTTTATTTTCTAATTTGTCTTAAGTTTCTTTTCCAAGGTTTTAATTAACCCTTTGGATCACCCGAGAGTTGTAAATTCCCAACTTGCCCGTTCAGAAATAATCGGATTTGTGAACCGGTTCTGAATCCTCTCTTGGTTTGGCCGGTTCTTTTCCTGGTTTTCCTTAGCTCAAAAGGACGGGTTTTATAAGAACACTTCTGACAAAAATAATCTTTTAGTCATCCATCACACCAACCGGGTGTGAGGAGATCTCCGTTCATAATCGATGAACCGGTTTTCTACTTCATTCTAGGAAGTTCATCATACCAACCGGTATGATCTACTTACAACCGGTAAGTAGTTTTTCTGCGTAATTACCACATCGCTCCATTCAGGTTTGATGGTTAAAATTTCACTTTGTAGTGGGTTTTCATTTCCGAAGTACTTATTATCCTAACCGGGTATGATATAAAAATCCCACTCACCCGATAATGCAGTGATTTCCTCTTAATCGATTCTCTATTTTCATGCGAGCTTGTCTTTGTTGGTCTTCCCAATACTTCATCTTCCTACATGATATGAACATTGTCATGCCCCGACCCGATTTGGTCGGATCCCCATGAACAACCCGCCACTCTTCTGGTTTATTCAGGGTTTTCCCCTCTTCTAAACCATGGGGGAGTAAGACGTCCTTCTTACATGCACCTTTCCTAGAATAATATTAATCAAAATTGAATATAAATTTTTCATACCAACCTTAAGGTTCAGCTACTGAAAAATCTTTAAGGTTGGTTTTCTCTTGGTTTGCTGAAAAGGGGTAAAGGGAGAGGGTGAGTTTGACAACTCAGTCAATAGGTGTTTGAAACATGAGTTTCTTATAAAATAGTTTGAATTAAAGTGTGCCAAACTCCTTAGTTTCTTTAAAAATATTCTTTGCTCAAGTTCTAGTTTTCAAAACCCTTTTCCAAGGATTTTCAAATCCTTTCCTAGGTTTTCATAACCTTTTTCCCATTTTCATATTTGGTGTGTTTCACAAAAAACACGCCCTTCATCATGAAGGCATCACACACATTCGCGAGATGTGGTTACGTCGACTGCACCCACTTATGGATCGGCACATCTTTACCATCCACCCTGATAGAAGTCTCTCACTTCTACTCGAAGTCTGAGTGAACGTCTCTAACGTCTTACCCTCAGACCAAAAATACTCTGTGTCCATATTAGGACAAAGACGTCATTCCGTCCCTACCCCAGTCTCATGTGCAATGAAGCTCCGTCGAGCTTCTCAAGACTTTTGGTACGACTATCTCCATGAGGTCATCCATAGCCTTAGGATGCATCACTACCCCTCTTGGGTGTCTTGAAAGTCCCATAACACAGTGCATGCACAATCATAATTTTTCACATAAGCCATGTAATTTTTGGTGCCACTGGTCCAACGTTCCTGACACTCAACTAGATATGCAGTTGTTTGTCTCGACTAATCTATAGATCTGTTATGTCTCGACTAGTCCACCGAGTATATCGGTCATCTCTCGATACCATGGCCAAACAACTTATTTACTTAAGTTTTCATGGCTTAATAATCGTGTTTGCTTATGAGCTCCTACTCGTGCCAACTGGCCTAGGGCCCACTGTTCGAGATTTTCAAAATCGGGCATATTAGCCCCCAAGTTCCAAAACTGAAGCCTTCGGCCTATATGAGCTATTCGAGCTCTCGTCAAAAAGGTCTCCCAAAAATTTTAAGTTGTGGCACACATTCAAGAGAGGGCACTTCTAACAAAATAAACTATTCAACTATCCATCATACCAACTGGGTATGAGGACATCTCCGCTTATAATCGACAAGTGGGTTTTCCACTTCCTTTTAGGAAGTTTCATCATATCAACCGGGTTTGATCTACTTACAACCGGTAAGTAGTTTTTTCGCGTGATTTTCACATCACTCTTCTCAAATGTGATGATTAAAATACCACTTAGTAGTGGGTTTTTATTTCTAAGGTACTTGTCATCCTAACCGGGTATGATATTAAATATCCCACTCACCCAATAGTGAAGTGAATTTACTTTTAGCCGGCTTGTTGCCTTTATGTGAACTTGTCTTAGTTGGCGTTCCTAGTACTTTGCGTTCCTACACGATATGAACATCCTTGTTCATTACCCTTTGGTCTAATAGCCTTCATTCATCTTAAATGAATGAGAAAACCAAGCTTTTCATTTATTTGCAATTAGGTCCCTAAAGTTATTTTTCTTTAACTTTAAGTCCCTAATGCCGGGTTTTCCTCAAAATGAGTCCTGAAACTTTTAAAATTCACCTTGGGACCTCAATTTATTCAATTTCACAAAAAGGGGTTCAATTTCCCAAATTTCCAATTTGGTCCCCAACTTTTCCAAAATTACCATTTTGCCCCTATTTTACAAAAATGGTAAGTTTTGCCCCAAAAATTCTAAAATTGCCCAATTGGACATCCAACATCTTTATCATGCCCAATTGGCCCTCAATTTTATGAAATTGCACTTTGAGTCCCTTGAATTTTTGAAATCTCCAAATTTCCCCCAATTTCAACCTTCTAACTCAGTCGAATTTGATTTTATCAAATTAGTTCCTACACCTTCATTCGATTCAATTTCACTTTGAATCGCACGATTTGGTCCATCGAAGCTACTTCAATGTTCTATCACACCAATGTTTCTTCGGCGATCCTCAGAGCAAATGGAGACTATAAGCGTGTAGCTGACTTCTTCCCAAATCCAAAGAACTCGACCACACCTTCTTTGGCTCAGAAAATATCCTATATTGGAGCTTTGGTTCGAGCTTCACCGAAAATTAGAATAGTTGAGAGAGAATGGAGTTTTCAGGTGTGGAGAAGATGAATGAGGACGGGCACTTTATATAGGAAGCTGGGGAACTTCTTGGCCATTTGATTGTCGCCTTAATGGCGGTCATTCATTGTCAAAACTCCCTGGCCAAAGACTTTTCAGCTTTGCCGACACTGTTCAATTTTCCGGCGAGTGAACAGTGCTGTCATCTGAAGGAAGAAGACGACACTGTTCTGAATCAGACTGGTTCAATCCAAACCAGGTTCAAAGCTTAAACCGATTAGTTCAGACCCGATCTAATCGAATTTTTAAAAATTAAAATTTTCTAAATTCATTTTCTATCCAATGGTGGCCTCAAATCTCAAATTTGAATTTTCTAAACTACATAGAAAAATGAATTTAGCATTTGTTTCAATAGTGGTTCAAACCGGTCCAATTTGGTTCACCTGAACCGGTTTGGTTTTCATCTCTATTTCATCCTAAAATTCTCTTACAAGGTTTTTATGACCCTTTGGGTCACTCAAGAGTTCTAATTTCCCAATTTTCTCGTTCTCTAATAATCGGGTTTGTGAACCAATTTGATTTTTCTCACTCGGTTTTACCTATTCTTTTCCGATTTTCCTTAACTAAAAAAGGCAGGGTTTACATCTCTCCCCTCATTTTAGGAGTTTTGTCTCCAAAACTTAATTAGCAAACTTTGTATGAGGAACAATTCCCTTTTACGTTAACTTGGTGTTTGCTTAACATGTAAACTCTTCTCTTGTTCTTTCAATTAGCCCTTTTTATATCATTCACTTAAGAAATTTCTTTTCCTTTATATTATTTACTCCCTCTATGGAGTTTATCATAACTAGGCATTCCTTACTTAAGGGTATATCCTTAGATTTACATCTTTCTTTGCATAGAGCAACATTTTTCCCTTTAAGGTCCTGTACTCAGGATTGGGAGTTAAAAGATACCTAACCATTCTCATGTCTAGTTAACCTCTTGGTCATTGAAACCCTTATTTTGATGTTCTTTAGAGCTTTACATACTTGTTTTCATGGGTTTCCTTTTTATCACCCTTTCGTCCTATTTTGGCTCTTCCTTCATTCGTTGTTCGTTACAATTTTAGTCCAAATTTTATGTTTGACCTTGTCATGCTTACCAATTGACTCTTCCTTATTTTGAGTCATGTTTTGTTATGGAATGTTGGGCTTACATGCCCCTTATAGCATGAATTTTCTAGATCTTGTCTCTATATCCATTAGATTTCCGGAACACCTTCTTTAGGGGTTGTTCCCAACTTTCCAACCTCTCGGGGATAGTATAACTTCATCCCTCTTTTTGTTTGGTAGTATTCCTCAACTACCTTTACCGTTATCCAATTAACTTACATAACCGTTTCGGTTCTCCTTATCCACTCATCCCTACTCAACTTTCTTATTGAGTCCTTCCGGTTCCAATGATTTGTTTTCCCAATGGTTTACCGACTAGTTGGGATTCCTTCCTTCTTAAGTCTTTGGCATTCTTTATTTAAAGATTTTTCCTTTTTCCTTAATTCACTTTTACTTACTTGTGATCATTTCATGATTCTTCATTCTAAATTAATCACTTTCGGTCTATGTGTTAATTCCTTAGCTTGGGAAGGTTCCCTTCTTCCGGTTGCGTTCTCTATTATGTCCCTCACAATAGAGACTTCTACCTTAGGAGCTACATTCTCAACCTTCGTATCATTCCTTGTAGGGTTCTTTCTTCCTTTTTTTTGTGCCCCTATCTATGTTAGGGCATTTGCCCACTTTAGATCATTCTCTATCCACAACTTCTATTTCATCCCTTATTCCTTACTTGAGATACTTCCGATTATCGATTTTATTCTGTGCATTCCATACTATGCTCAACTGTACACTCTTTAGGCTTCATATGCACGTGTGGACTATGGTTATCCCTCCTTAGCTACATCTTATTTGGAGAGCTTACTTTTTCAACGTTTCTCGGACATTCTTTCCTTTATTACCTTATTATGGGTAGTCCACTCATTCTTAGTTGTCACAACATCTTTTGATGCTAACTTCCTATTTGC
The DNA here is from genome assembly GCA_030064435.1 of Trapa incisa. Lineage (NCBI taxonomy): Eukaryota > Viridiplantae > Streptophyta > Magnoliopsida > Myrtales > Lythraceae > Trapa > Trapa incisa. The sequence goes on along the minus strand of CM057776.1, from coordinate 20,753,109 downwards.
CCCTTAACTTATTTCCTTGGGTCCTCCTAGTATGTTTTTTTTTGTTCTTTCAACTCTCTCTTCTTTGTTGGAGCTTAAATTATGGCTTTCACGAGTATCAGTTCATTAACTGTCTTGTCTCTACCATTCCTTTGGTCTAATTTTCTTAGGGTAGTTATTTCTTGAGTCCTCTTGTCCTTAACGTTCATCCCATTGTCCTTTTTTATGGTGTAGTCCTTTCTACTTCCCGTTCTTCCTGAAAGCGTCGTTTATTCTCCTTAATTATCTTGTTGTAACTACTTGCTTCCCTCTGCTATGTTTGTTAAAAACTTCTATTTGGCTTCACTGCTTTTTCCAAAGTGAGTCATATTTGCCATCAAAAGACATTTCATTTATCGTCAAATGCTCGGCTGGTCTTTTCTCGTGGAGGCCTCCCTCCTTTTCTCCTAAATAGTTGGAAATTTCTTCTAATGGAAAGATTTTCTTCAGTTATACTTTGTTCTTGTTTGTGGTTTATCGAGGTCCTACCTTCAATCCTTTTTCCTCCCTACCAATATACGAGGATCTTGAAGAGATTCCTCCTAGATGCAGTTGAAATTTCAAGCTAAAGTTGTATTTCTAAGGATGGTATTCTTTCGGGTTTCCTATAGCTGTGGGGGCATTATTCTTGAAAAATATTGACCTAAATACTTGTGGTGTGGGACAGTCCTTCACTTCATGTCCTATTTCTTTTCACTTGTAATAGGTCGTTTCCTTGCTCAATTACTCCAAGAGTTCTCCTAGACTCCTTAATTACCTTGACGGTTTTTTTTTTCTTGTTGTGCTTTCTTTGCCCAACAATTCCCTTGATTCATTCCTTTATTTGGGATGGGAACCTCCTTGGTCTCCATAGTGTCTAAGGTAATGCGGGTTTGTTTGATTACCTTGTATGGGAAATCTTCCTATAGCTAAGGTGCAAGATCACATCATTTTGAGAGATACAGTTTTAGGAACTTTGATTTCTTTATTATTGGAGAGGTAATACAATAGGTTGGGGTCTTAGCCCATTACAAAAAGTGCTTCCGAAACGGATGGAAAGCTATTGAGTTCTTTGACAAGCGTCCTCCTTAGTAAGGTTATAAGCCCTTGATGGCGTTCTTGGCCATAGGCTTGGCTTCCTTCGTACTCAGGATTGTGACTTCCACAGATCCTGACACCATCCTTCCGGATACTTCCCACCAATATCTTTTGGTTCTTTGGGACTTCTCGGGTATTTTAGAGTGATTTCCCTATGGAGGCAGTGTGTTGGGTGGTATTGGTAATGTCAATCCTAGTTTTCTTGGTTGCTCTCTTGGGAGCCATCTGAAAATTTTAAAATTTTCTCTTAGTTACTATGTTATATAGTCTTGATAATGTATTCGAGGAAAAAGGCTCTAATACCACTCAAGTTGTCACGCCCCGACCTGGTTTGGTCAGATCCCCATGAACAACCCGTCACACTCCCGGTTTATTAAGGATTTTTCCCTCTTCTAAACCGTGGGGAGTAAGATGTCCTTTTTACCTGTACATTTCTTATAATAACATTAATCAAAACTAAATATAAATTTTGCATACCTACCTTAAGGTTCGGCTACTGATAAATCTTTAACGTTGGTTTTCCCTTGGTTTCCCTTGAGTGAGTTTGATAACTTAGTGAATGGATTGTTTGAAATATGAGTTTCTTATAAAATAGTTTGAATTAGAGTGTGTCAGACTCCTTATTTTCTTTAAAAATATTTTTTCCTCAATTACTGGTTTTCAAAACCTTTTTCCAACAATTTTCAAATCCTTTCCTAGGTTTTCATAACCTGTTTCTCATTTCCATATTAGGTGTGTTTCACAAAAAACACGCCCTTCATCATGAAGGGATTACACACATTCGCGACATGCAGTTATGCCGACTGCACCCACTTGTGGATCGGAGCGTCTTTACCATTCACCCTGAAGTCTCTCACTTCTACCCAAAGTCTAAATGAACGTCTCTGACGTCTTACCCTCAGACCAAAAATACTCCGTGTCCATATGAGGATAGAGACGTCATCCCATCCCTACCCCGGTCTCATGTGCAATTAAGCTACGTTGAACTTCTCAAGACTTCTGTTACGACTAATTGCCCTTATCTCCACCAGGTCGTCCATAGCCCTAGGATGCATCACTACCCTCTTGGGCGTCTTGAATGTCCCATAACACAGTGCATGCACAATCATAATTTTTCACATAAGCCATGTAATTTGTGGTGCCACTGGTCCAACATTCCTAACCCTCAACTAGACATGCAGTTGTTTGTCACGACTAATCCATAGATCTGTTATGTCGCACTGCCGCTAGTCCATCGAGAATGTCGGTCCTCTCTCGGTACCATGGCCAAACAACTCATTTACTTAAGTTTTCATGGCTTAATAATCGTGTTTTTTTATGAGCTCCTACTTGTGCCAACTGTCCTAGGTCCCACTGTTCGAGATTTTCAAAATCGTGCATATTAGTCCCCAAGTTCCAAAATCGAGGCCTTCGGCCTATATGAGCTATTCGAACACCCATCAAGAAAGTCTCCCAAAACTCTTAAGCAGTGATACACAATCAGGGGAGAGCACTTCCAACAAAATAAACTTTTCAACTGTCCATAATACCAATCGGGTATGATGACATTTTCGCTTATAATCAACAAGCTAGTTTTTCACTTCCTTCTATGAAGTTTCATCATACCAATCGGGTATAATCTACTTACAACCGGCAAGTAGTTTTTTCGAGTGATTTTCACATCACTCTTCTCAAATGTGATGATTAAAATAACACAGTGAGTTTTCATTTCCGAGATACTTATCATCCCAACCGGGTATGATATTAAATATCCAGCCTTTATGCGAACTTGTCTTAGCTGGCGTTCCCGGTACTTCATGTTCCTACATAATATGAATATCCTTATTCATTATCCTTTGGTTTAATAGCCTTCATTCATCCCAAATGAATGAGAAAACCAAACTTTTCATTTATTTGTAATTAGGTTCATAAAGTTATTTTTCTTTAACTTTAAATCCCTAATATTGATTTTTCCTCAAATTGAGTCTCAAAACTTTTAAAATTCACATTGGGACCTCAATTTATTCAATTTCCCAAATTTTCAATTTGGTCTTCAACTTTTCAAAAATTACCATTTTGCCCCTAGTGTACAAAAATGGTAAATTTTACCCCAAAATTCCAAAATTGCACAATTGGTCCTCCAACATCTTTATCATGCCCAATTGGCCCTCAATTTTATGAAATTGCACTTTAGTCCCTCAAAATTTTGAAATCCCCAAATTTCCCCCAATTTCAACCTTCTAAATCAGCCGAATTTAATTTTATCAAATTGATCGATCGAATGAGTTTAATTGTTGAAATTGAAGTTAAATTGGAGCTCCTACACCTTCATATGATTCAATTGCACTTTCAATCGCATGATTTGATGTCGAAATGAGCTCAAACGGAGCTTTACCAAAAAAATGGACTTAGAGAGAGAAGGCTTCAAAAGCTTACTGTCGGGGGTGCGTCAGTTCGAGCTTTCAATCTAGGCAGATAGCTCTTATCCTAATATTTCTCCTAGGATCAAGAATTGCATCAATTAATGCTAAATTGAGTTAGAATTTAGCCATCAAAGTTCTGTCGGTTCTCTCTCTAGCACCGATCAAAATTTATAGAGGGGAGCCAAATTGACTTACCTTTCAGTTCTAATTCAGCTGTAGGAGGAATGTGGAGGCGTTGGAAGGGCTTGGTTTGGTCTAAGAAAGGCTCGAATTGGCCAATTTTAGCTCGGCCAAAATAGGGTAGCTTCGGTCCGCCGGAGCTGCTTCACTATTGTATCACGTCGGCATTTCTCCAGTGATCCTTGGAGCAAATGGAGACTACATGCATGTAGCTGACTTCTCCCTGAATCCAAAGAACTTGACCACGCCTTCTTTGGCTCAGAAAAGACCCTATATCAGAGCTGAAATCAATCAATCCAAGCCCTACTCACGCCAAACCAAGCCCTCCCAACACCTCCATAGTCCTCCTACAGCTGAATTAGAGCTGAAAGGAGCAACCTTAGGACAAGAGCTATTTGCCCAGATTGAAAGCTCGGACCGCCACGCCCCCAATGAAACATGAAGTACCAAGAACACCAGCTAAGAGAAGTTTGAGTAAGGACAACAAGCCAACTTAAGAGGATATTCACTATAATATCGGGTGAGTGGGGTTTAATGTCATACTCGGTTGGCATGATAAGCACCTCGAAAATGAAAACCCACTGCTAAGTAGTATTTTAATCATCACATCTAAGAAGAGTAATGTGGAAATATCACAGAAAAAGTAATTACCGGTTGTAAGTAGATCATACCCGGTTGGTATGATGAAACTTCGTGAAAGGAAGTGGAAAATCCACTTATTAGTTATAAGCGGAGATGTCCTTACACTCGGTTGGTATGATAGACAGTTGAAAAGTTTATTTTGTCGGAAGTGCTCTCCCCTGATTGTGTGCCACTGCTTAAAATCTTTGGGAGACCTTCTTAACAGGAGCTCGAATAGCTCATATAGGTCGGAGGCCTCGGTTTTGGAACTTAGGGGCTAATATGCCCGATTTTAAAAATCTCGAACAGTGGGCCCTAGGCCAGTTGGCATGAGCAGGAGCTCGTAAACAAACATGGTTATTAAGCCATGAAAACTTATGTAAATGAGTTATTTGGCCATGGAACCAAGACATGACCGACATACTCAATGGACTAGCGGCAGTGCGACATTACAGGTCTTCGGATGAGTCAAGACAAACAGGTGTAGGTCATGTTGAGGGTCAGGGTTGTCGGACCAATGGCACCAAAGATTATATGGCATCATGTGAAAAATGTTGATTGTGCATGCACTGTGTTACGGGACATTCAAGACGCCCAAGAGGGGTAGTGATGCGTCCTAGGGCTCTGGACGACCTTGTGGATATAAGGGCAGTTTGTCGTACCAAAAGTCTTGCGAAGCTCAGAGTAGCTCCAAGTGCTTGAGACTGGGGTGGGGATAGGATGAGGTCTTTATCCTCATACGGACACGAAGATTTGTTACGGGATTGAGGGTTCGATGTCGCGAACATCCACTCATTCTCAAGGTAGAAGTGGACATACTTCTATCTAGGTGGCCAATAAAGTCACTCCGACGCCACAAGTGGGTTCAGTGGACGGACTAGCCTACGATTGTGTGTTTTACCTTTATGATGAAGGATGTGTGTTAGGTGATGACACACCATGGTAATAAGAAATGGTGATAAAAACTAAAATTGAAAATGAAAGGTTTTTAAAAGAAAATAAGGAGTCTGACACACTCCAAATCAAACATTTTTCCTAAAAGTTAAATCTTGAAAACCCATTCACTGAGTAATTTTACCCACCCCTCCCTTATATCCCTTTCAGGAGATTATTATTATGTGCCATCTTCCAAATTTTTCGGGATACCCAGGTGATGTACATGTACTATTCTAATACATATGCGATGAGAAATGGCGGAATTGAACATGTGCCGACGAGTGGGGGCAGTTGCAGTCATGACCCTAGATGCTAAGACATCCTACTAAGAGACAATGATTGTGTAACGTCAGTTGTGACAGAGTGCACGTGGCTCCTACCCATGTGTGTGGGTCATAATCTGCCTATATGTGTGCAAGACCTAAGTTCCCGGTGATTGTTATCTTATTTTGATATACTATGTTTCATATGAAAATGATTGTGGAAGCTGAGAGTAACCCGACCGTAGAATAGACTACGATTAGGGGTGGCCCGAGACAATAGTCTCAAGGGGTGAGGTAAACCACAGGAATCACGATTATATTGAGAAACAAAAAAAATGAATTATGTTAGGTGGTTTAAAAGGGGGTCCGAGTCTTAAGTTATTTAGTGTCCCGACATTAGTATCTTATTAATTGAGTTGTGAGCTCACCACTCCCCTAAACAATTATAGGTAAAAGTCGAGTAGGCTAGAGAAGTAAGTAGAAGAATATCTCCAAGACGATCGTGGTCAAATGTAGTTCTCTTAAACTGTACACTAATGTTTGATTATACTTTTTATCAACTTGCTATCTTGCATTAGTTAAAAGTCGAGTAGGCTAGAGATTTTATCGGAAGCATTAGTTACTCTGATTTCACTGTGGTGAATGTACCCACCATGGTAATATCGAATATGATTAACAAGATTTACGAGACTACCATCGATAAAATTAGGTTGAAGCATCACAATGATAGTTATGACATTAGTTTAACTCGAAATATTGGGTTGGGATATTAAAATCTCTCTTCTTTTACTCTTCCTTCTTCCTTATTCACTTACTAGGTTGAAAATTGGGATGATAGTTATTCTAATAATGATTTTATAATCTTTATTATCTACACCATGATATTGTGGTGTTAAAAGAATTAACATATTTTTGCTCGCTACAGCACTAAACCAAAATAAAAAAGTATTGTTAACACTACCACAACTTACCTATATAGTATATTTTCAATTAATTTCGTTTATATTCACTCTACGATGTGATAATTATTATATATAATCACAACTAATCATATTTAATTATATATAATCACAACTAATCATATTTTTGACACGCATTAAAAATATTAAAATATAATATAATTTTATATCGTCCACATAATACACTTTATTTTGCTTTCTGTTCCTTTCATTTCAAACTCAATTCCCATTACTTATACTTGAGTTTGGAGTGAGTAAAAGCTAAGGCGCTACCTCTCCTATATCACTATCACAGACTACAACACCCGCACTTAATTTGATGTCGCCTCATCAATACCACCACACCAAAAATTGTACACATTGCAGTTACGCATTTTAAAATATTCTTTATACATAATTTTGTTAACTTATAACACGAATGGTTATAAATTACCATAAATAATAAATAGAAGGTGTGACGATTATAATAACTCTTTCTTACTTCTCAATTCTCTGGTAGAGATTACAGTTACACGTTTTAAAATATTTTTTTTGTATAGAAAGTGTGATGAATAAAATACTCATTTTCTTACTTCTCAATTCTCTTAACTTTCTCTTTTAATTATATATGCATATATAGGTACCATGGAGTTATAACTAGGCCACATCAAGTAACAGTATGGTTGTTTATGTGTAAAAAACACAACCATCCACACTCATTCCATTTACGATACATCTTCGTATACCATCTCACTCTATCTATAATATATAATTTTTTTAATTCATCATTTGAAATTTAATAATATAGTTCATAATAAATATATTGTCCCAAAGATGATAACCATATATTACCGATACAAAAATTGCAAAAAATAAGCTTATGATATAAAATCTAGTCGGTTTATACAACTTTCTTAACTAGATAAGTGAGTTGAAATAGTTAGTTAAATGTAAAATATGTATATAACCATATATATATATATATATATATGAGAGGAGTGGAAAGAAAAATGTAAATTGCTCAAATTGCATGCTGCATTTGATTGTTTGTTTTACTTTTTATGTATATTTAATCATATTTTTTACTTTGGCATCTGATTTATGGTTTTTCCTTTAATGAATTAAATTAAACTTATTAATTGAAAATAAATAAATTCAATTTACAAATTTGGCCAATAAATCTAATTGCATCTTTAGCAACAAAAAAAAAATAGACGACGTTAGTTCCCATGTAAGTTAACAAGATGTCAAGATGCAACTATTTGGATTAATATATACGATTTAATGGCATATCATAACCATATATTATACTTCGTATATATAATATATAATTTCTAAAAGGCTGGCCTTCATATTAAAAAGTACCATTGAAAAATTACTACACAAAAAACAGAGATGTTTTACAAACTCTTAATATAATTCTTTTACTTAATTTTTTATTAATAAAATATTTACGCAATATATATTTATTGGCGAATCAATTAAAACAATAAAAAATGAGCATATTTAAGTCAAATCTTTCATATTCTTTGCGCATTTTTTTTAGATATATTTATAATTTTTAAGTAGAAAAATATATTTTATGGTTAAAATAATTAAAGGTAAATATTTATGTAGAAGGTCATTTTAATCTTTCAAATACTAAGCCTACCTAGAAAAGACAATCTCATATAATCTTAGGAAAATTTTGTATAATTTATTGTGGCTGATATGATTATTGTGCAAAAAAAATTCTACATGTATGTAACTATATTTGAGTACATTTTATGCAAACATATATGAAGAACATCTAGGAAAGATGACTAACACATGTTGGCTCATCTTGTAAAGAAAGAAAAGACGTATCTAGATGACTCCTATAAGCCACTAAATGATTGAAAACATACATGTAAAATGAATATTCAATTGTTAAGTTAACACATACTGTAATCAAGAAAGACTAAACTCTAACTATTGTCAATATTGTGTGAAATATATCACCATTATATATTATCAAAATTATCCGCCATGATAATTTTAATTAACTTATTGACATGATATATAATATAGTATCAACAACTATATGACATTAATTTCCAATGTAAACGAGGTGATTATAGATACTAATTCAAAAGTTGTAACAATATATTAAAGAATGGTGTGGAGCGAAGGAAATTGAGGCTGTGTATATATAAAAATTATTAGAAATTAAGAATTTATTAACTGTTATACCTACTCAATTTAATCAATTAATAAATTTCCCCATACAAAATTCTTCTCCCCGCCAACAAACCATCAATCACATTTGATTAATATATCAACTTCTTTTTAGAAAAAAGTATAAAATATTTCTGTATATCCTGGCTGTATTGTATTATAATATTTTTACCATAAATAAAATATATAAATATTAAATTATATTTATGATAAGTTCATAGTATCACTCTAATTTGTATTTTTAAATAACTAAATTATATTTATTTTAAAATAATATTATTTAATATTTTTATTATTATAAAAAAGGAAAAGAATTTTGATGGTCATATCTCTCTCTAGTTGCCTCGGAATCCATGCATCTTTTCTTTTGAAAAACTATGGAGGGCTATTTTATGAATAATCGAAAGACAGTAGCGTTAATGCAATTAAATTCTTGTGACACACCCCTATCACGGATCGGGACGGTTGAGAGAGACACTTGATTCTTGAATCCTTATAAACCCATCTCTCCGTCTGGTCGCCCTAGCCGTCTTCACTTGCTCCAAGTCCCTGCACTAGAATTCCAGCAGCTGCCGGCGAAAATGGTAATCCTCCATCCACTTAAGTCACCATTAACTCTTGCAGGCGTATATGAAACTCCGAATCTGAATGTTATTTTTGAATTATTTATGCGCAGCCTTTCAAGAGATATGTTGAGATTGGGAGGGTAGCCCTAGTCAACTACGGGAAGGAGTATGGACGGCTTGTCGTGATCGTCGACGTCATCGATCAGAACAGAGTATGCACCTTCCTTTCCGATTTAAATTGGAACCGTTTGCTCCTTTTCGTAGCTCATTAAGATGATGCTTGACATTTGTAGCTGTTTAGTCTGAAGAGCCTAGATTAGGACAATCTAGATCTTGTAGGTTAGTTAAGTGAGAATGTCTCGAAACTGTTGGCTATGTATCTTGTTGGGATCGTCATTGATCTCGGCTGTACTTAGAAACAATAATTTTGTTGTAATGAGGTTGAAGACGTTTTGGATTCTTGTCCTTGTAAATGCAGCTCACATTGGTGTGTCTGGTGCCCATGTATTTCTCATGTAGATTTTTATTCTGTTTATCACAATGAAGATTTAGTCTTTTTTTTCTTCTAATTCTTTTTATTTCTTTTCGCCCTTGTACACGTTTACAGTGTAAAATACTTTGAAAGTGTGTAGTGTATGTCTAGACGAAGTTTGTCTCAATTCCTATATAATTATGTGTAATTTTTCCCTAGATAGAAGTGAATGCAGCAACTCACATTCCTTATATTAAGCTATCTTTATGCCAGTAAATATTTTGTGTTATTGTGAAGCTAATAATAAGGTCTTTAGCATATTTGGTTTTGATCATTCTTGCACATTTTGGGTCTTGAATTGCATCTTGACTTAGATGGCATCCTCTTAGAGGTTTTGGGGGAAGGTTCTCTCTTTCTTGGTTTCGTTTAAGATCACATGGCCTACACAACTCTGGATATTTAAAAATATGGATAACGACCAGCTGTTGTAATGTTCAATCTCATTAGATGGTGAAGCCTTTGGCAAAAATGAAAGAAATCTTCCTGCTGCAATCAAACTTTCATGGAGCTTGTGATGATTTTATTATTTAAAGAAAGAATTGCTTGGGATGTTCAATGCCATCATCACTCTATTCTAGTCAAAATAGTTGCTAGCCAATCTTTTAATTATTGGTTACCTATTTTTTTCAGGCCCTTGTTGATGCCCCTGACATGGTCAGGACTCAAATGAACTTTAAGAGGCTTTCACTCACAGACATTAAGATCGACATCAAGAGGATCCCAAAGAAGAAGACACTTATTCAGGCGATGCAAGAAGCTGGTGGGCTAAATCACCTCTTACTCTTGAATTTCAATTTTTTATAGACCTTTTCAGGATGCTTTTTTGGTGTTTCTTTATTAATAGTTTCATCATGTTTGATTGGCAGATGTTCAAGGTAAATGGGAAAAGAGCTCTTGGGGCAGGAAGCTTATTGTTCAAAAGAAGAGGGCATCCCTTAATGACTTTGATCGCTTCAAGCTCATGTTGGCCAAGATCAAGGTTTGTATATGTTTCTCTTGCACTTTTCTATATTATAAAACATCATGGTGGACTCAGTTATAATTATCCAATTCTACTTCACCAGTCATCTTGAACTGAACATAGAGCCAATTTATTTGATCATGTGCAGAGGGGTGGATTGATTAGACAAGAGCTTGCAAAGTTGAAGAAGGAGTCTGCATCATAATCACAGGTGTTGAGTTTAGTTAATTTTGTTATTCTTGTTTGAGATCTGTGATGCTGAATATTTTAAAAACCTCTTAGTTTGCTTCTACCTATAATGAACTGAGTCTAGCAGACAGTTTGGAGTTCAATTTGGTGCTTTTAGAAGGCTGAATTAATTCCAAAGGCTAATTCTTGCCTTTCAAAATTATTGCAAGTTATGGTTAAGACAAAACCAGCTGCCTATCTGCAATTGTCCAATGTAATTTTGACTTGTTCCTCAATTGGCCATGCTGCCCGTAAAAAATAATAACACAAATTCAGACTAGCATATTACCTAACATGTTGCTTAGGATATGTACTTCAATTTACTGTATATTTTAACCATGGGCCTGAGTTACAACTAAAATCTGTTTGACATATTAATGTTTGTCACCCTAATTTGTCCCACAAATTCACTAGTAGACATGGAGTGGACCACAGGAAAGGGAGAATGTAGACTCCTTTTGGACCTTCCATTGAAAGATAGCATATGAGGTGGTATTAAAATATTTTTGAAGAGGGATTTAATTTAGTGATAATATTTTAAATTGAATATTTACAATGAAGTTCAGAAAAATAGGACTTAGGTACGTTAGTTTAGATTTGAATGACCTGAAGTATTGGGCTAGGTCTGTGTGTGCTTGGGGTATATGCAGACTTGGTTTAGGCTCAAGCTTGATTATAGGGATCTAAGTTCAGACTTGGGTTTAGGTTCACTAGTAGACATGTAGTGTATCATAGGAAAGGAACAATGTAGGCACCTTTTCGACCTTCCATTGAAAGATAGTTTATGAAGAGAGATTTAAGACAAAGAAAATTAGTAAAATTGCTATATTTTAAGACAATATGTCAAAAGCTTTTGTATTTATTTAGTTGCAATTATTAATTCTCAACAATAAAACTAATTCCTTAGGGATACATAATAATTTTTTATTTTAATTAATATAAAATCAGCATTTATGTTGATTTAATTTTTTAACTGAATTCAATTAAATTTGATCATGACATCCCAAAAATCTAAATTGATATAACAAGTGATTTTCCAATATTGTAAACTATAATATATCATCTTCATTACTATTAGGTGATTACATTATTAAATCACTCTCCTATCATCTTATATCCTGAGATTGTCATCTATCTATACTTTAAAATTGGCTCAATCCATGAACTGCAAGTGCAAATGGTGATTGTCCATCCAATTTTCCCAGTTTTATTCATCATCTATTGTCTTATTAACAAATTTAAATAGATAAAATAGTGGTATTTAGTCTATTGTATATTGTGTTCTATTGTCTTAAACTAATAGCATGGCTCTATCAAGATTGCAAATTTAATCTCTAAAAAACCTTACAAGTATGATTAGGTAGCTTTCAAGGATTAGGGTACCAAAATTTCAGGTTAGTTCAAGCTTGGTTGCAAAACACTTTGATTCATTTGGTAATAATTAGATTTAACCCTTGTTTACATCAGTGCGATCAAACTCAATCCGACCTAAATTTGGTTAAGTATAATTGGATTTAGTTATTAATACTTCAATCCAGAAACAAGTTTAAATTAATAAATAATTTCGATTACAAATTTGAATACATTGGTACTCGAACTTATTACTATAAATAAATTAATCTAATTTATAAGAGTATATATACTTGAAACTCGAATTGGTGTAATTTATACATGATATTAAGTTAAGTTCAAGTATATTGCTTTTACAAATATAATTTCATTATAAATTTCAATAATATGTAGATAATATATAAATTATTTTAATTATATTTAATTGATATAAAATAATATTTATTTTCAATTTATACCAAATCTAATTAAAATATATGGTACACATATTCACATTTTAACTAGATACCATTAATAAGAAATATATCTCACCACACAAATTTTTTTGTTTTTAATAGACATTATTTTATTATTAATTGATAGATTTTTATTTAATATTATCTCATCATTTACACAAAAAGTAGCATTTTTAAATAGATTTTATATTAATATTCAACTATTTAAAATAATTTATATACACAACTAATTAATTCGATAAAATTAAATGGAAAAGTGCCTAATATTTGAAAATTAGGTTTCATCCTTAAATTGGAGGTTTAATTAAGTATAACATTGGTGTGAGTAAAAAGGTTCACATCCAATTGACTATGTAATGATTTGGCCATAATTTGTGCTTTTTATTTTTTCTACCTTATTATTTTGGTAATTATTTTGGTAATTTTAATGAGTTTAATCAATTTGATGAATTATATTATATTTGTATTGAGTAATTTATAGTGATTTGGAACATAGGTGTTTAGATAGATGAAGATTGAAAGTTAAGTCATGTATTTGAATCGATTAAAATTTTTTAATAATTTATTTTTGAATGAATAATAGTGAAATAAAATATTATTAATACAAAATTATAAAAAATAATTTATATTTTTAATTTAATTAAATAATTTATTAGTTATTATATATAATTTACTTTATATTAAATATATTATATAAAATAATTAATTATTATAATAAAAAATTAATATTAATTATATAATAATTAATATATATACATATTTTATAATTATAATATAAATATATATAACAAATTATATTTTATAAATGGTACATATTATTTTTTTATTTATAATATTTTTGTTATATATTTATATTATATACTTTTGTATAAAATATTATTAATATATATATTTATTTAAAATATATAAAATATTATTAATATATATTTATTTAAAATATATAATAATAAAAATAAATAATTGATAATCTAAACAAGTAAAATATGAAAGTATTAAACCAATTTAAAAAATGAAACAATGGCTTCAAAACATTAAAATTTAAATGATTGTTTGGTATTATTGTAATTAGAGCCTTTGTAAGTGTTTGAATTAATTCGTTTTATTCTACTAAATGATAATTATTTTACCACTATAAATCAATTAATCCAAACACAATTTTAAATATTTTATTCACTTTTTTTCTCACTCGTGTAATAAAAAGTTGCTTTAGTCCTATAATATCGTTTTTTATCAAGCAAAAATTTTTGATAGGGTCTAGGTTTTGTACCCAAACGCCACCCACCAGATCTAAAATTGGGGGCGAGAGGCTCTTATATTTCGGGTTGAGAGATCTTAAATTTCGGGTTGACCGTTTGAAAATTGCCACCCGCCTAGTGGGATGGTCATTCCTACGGGTTGATGTTTCTCCCCATTTTTTATTAAATATTTATTATTATTTTAATGTAAATTCAGTAAAATTGCTAAGATTAAACCTTTACTAACCTTGAGTTTAATCTGTATTTTTTAAAAATTTTATATTAAATTATTATATTTTATACTAGTTTGGATTAAAAGAAATATAAATAGTAATATGACTATAAAACTCATTGTATGATTGCATCTCTGGTAATGGCTTCACAATATAGATTAAATTAAATTTTATTAACGTTGGAATTCAATCAATAATCCCCACTTACAATCAATCCCATAGAAGTCCATCCCCTTACACATAAAAAAAAAGCACAAAATGACATTAGGGGAAGGTAGAACACCCATTTGCATTGCCACATTCAGTTCATAGTAAGAACAAGGACCGGTGAGGAGTTAATGGCGTCCGAGGATACTCCCGAAGCCTTTTGATATCTGTTTCCAAATGGGTCGTTGCTTCGTAGGGACATCATTTTCCGCCGCCAGGACAATGAGGGACGAAAGAGCCATCAATGTGATGATGAGAAGGAGAGGAACGATGGTTTTCTTGGTATCCATAGAGGTACTGTTTTTCCTCTCTTCTATCACGACTTGGTGGCCTAATTAAAAGTAATTGGATTTTTTATTTTGGGATTTGGGTTGCTCGTGCAAGTGGGAATTCATTATAAGGATAGGATGGGAGGGTATATATAAGATCACGTGTATACATGAATGGTTGAAAATCATACGGTGAAGAGTAAAATATGCATGTTAATTTCCTAAAATAGAATTTTATTTTCTAAAAAGGTAACTACATTTTTTGTACCTTTTATTTAAAATCTTTTAAATTTATGAGTACCTTGAAGATAACGAAGGATCCGCTTCACAGCTATTCAATGAGCATCAGTGGGTTGATAAATAAATTGACAAACTTGGTTAACAGCATACGTGAGATAAGGACGAGTGAGAGTGAGATACTGAAAAGATCCCACAATTTTTTGATACAAAGTCGGGTCAGCAAGTGGAGTACTAGTAGAGACAAAGAGGCGAGAACCAGGAGCAACGGGTGTAGAGATGGGCCGATAAGAACTCATAGCCACACGAGAGAGAATGTCGTGAATATACTTATGTTGGATGAGATAAAGTCCATAAGAATGAGAATGAACCTCAATGCCAAGAAAATGGTGTAGGAGTCTTAAGTCTTTTAGTGAAAACTCATCTTGAAGAGCACAAATAATGGTAGAGATTGAGGTTGTTGGAGAGCCAGTAATAAGAATGTCATCGACCTAAATGAGTAGAAAAATGACAAACTTTGATGTGCGATGGATAAATAGAGATGTATTCGCAACCGAGTCATAGAATCCCAAGCGCTGAAGAAAGGAACTAAGGCATAGGAACCAAGCACAAAGAGCCTACTTAAAACCATAAAAAGACTTGCGAAGACGACAAACATGATGAGGAAAGAGTGAGTCAACAAAACCAGGTGGTTGAGTCATATATACCTCCTCATTGAGATGACCATGAAAAAATGCACTGTTAATATTAAGTTATCGAATGGGCCACTGATTAAAGACTACAATAGAGAGAACCACCCGAATGATAATAGACTTAATGACAGGGCTGAAGGTCTCATCATAATCAAGACCTGGTTGCTGAGAAAAATATTTGGCAACAAGACTAGCCTTATAACGAGTAATAGAGCCATTGGGATGCTCCTTGATTTTATAGACCCATTTGCAGCTCACAATGGGTTGATTAGGAGGAGCAGTCACCAAATCCCACTATTGTGAATAAGAGCAAATAATTTAGTGCAAATGGAATCAAGCCAAGGTTGGTGACGACTGGGCATAGGTACGAGGTTCCTGCGAGCTAGCAATAAAAATAGAGGGATCGATAGTAAAACACGGAGGGGGCAAAGAACCATCCTGTGATCGAGTGATCATATGAGGGGGGAGAAACCACCGTTGGAGAAGAGCTAGTTGAAGAAGCATGCTCAAGTGAAAGGGAGTGCTCATGTACAGGAGAGGAGGCATACCTGAATTTGCACGAGGAGCCGGGACAGGGATGGGATGGGGAGATGGATAGTGGAGTGCTCCAAGGAGAAGTAAGGGATGTACTGATGGCAGAAAAGGGAAACAATAAAATTTAATGGACCGAAAAATAAATATACGATTGGTGCGAGGATAAAAAAGGCGATAACCAACATAGGTTATAATCCACTAGGAACGAACGCGTTTCGGAAAACTAAGATGAGTGGGAGTTTTGACGGCGAGTACGATTGGACCGATCGGATCACTTACTTGCTTGAATTAATGCCTTGAAATGAATAGTATCCTTTACTTTAGAACTCGTATAAAAAGTGTAAAATGACTAAGTGTATTCCCACTAAAGCAAACATTACGTTAAAAAATTAAAAGTAAGGAAAAGGTCATAAGACTAGTGTATTGGTGTGCTAAGGTCTGTCGAGGTTAGATATTAGGGATGTGCCCACTTTGCTGATTGAGTAGATGATCAAGTGACATAATGATCTTCCGATAATGATATGTTGTGCGCATTGATTGGAGATAGTAAGAAAATTGGTCATAGTCGCAATATACTGAATTAGGGTTATGTGTCCACTTTATTGTTTGGGGAGATGGTTGAGTGACAAATCGAACTCCTGATAATGATATGTTATGTGCATTGGTATTGAATTAGGGTTGTGAGTGCCCATCATTATGATTGTATGTCATTTTACTACTTTGAGATACTAACATAGGGCGGCGCGGAAGGACATTTTATGAGATAGTATCGTTGTTTAAGAAAAATTGGAAAGGAGTTCAGGTAGATTATTGTTGTGTGCCATCTTTCAGATTTTTCGGGACACCCGGGTGATGTACAGGTACTATTCTAATACACATATGTGATAAAAAAAATTGGGAATTGAGTCACATGTATAAGGGGCATGTGCAATGGGACAGTTAAAGCCATGACTCCATATATTTAAGACATCTAACTAAGAGACAACGTTTGTGTGGCGTGAATTATGACAGAGTGTATGTGGCTCACACACTACTAGTCTGCCGGGTTTGTATCGTTAAATTTATTCTAGTGCGTGTATATGACCTAAGTAGCACATATGTGCAGGTTGTGACCTACCTATATGTGTGCAAGAGTTCCAAATTATTATTATCTTGTTTTGATAGTGTTTCATGTGGAAACGATCTTGAAGTTCAAGAGTAATAAGATTATATAGTAGACTACAATTAAGGTGGTATGAAATAGTAATATTAAGGAGTGAGGTAAATCACTAGAATCACAATTATATTAAGAAATAAAAAAAAAGAATTATATTAGGTGATTTAAAAGGATATGAATTATAAGCAATTTAGTATTCTAAAGTTAGTATAACCCGATAGATAGAATTGGGAGAAAATTTCTAAAACCGTCTAATGTAGTTTTCTTAATTTTTACATAAATGTTTAAATATACTTCTTATTAACTTGTTATCTTTCTGTTCAATAAAATTTTTAAATTTTTGTTATAAAATATAGATAAATTTTATTAAAAGCATTAGTTACTACACTTACACTTTTATTGTAGTGAAAGTACATGGTAATATAGGTAGGATTAATGGGATTTTGGGAGTTGGGACAATTGAATCAAATAAAAGAATTATAGTGATAGTTGTAATGTTAGTTTGATTCGAAATATCTGATTGATTTGTTTACTTACACCTCACTGTTACTCATACATTTATTGGGTTAAAAATCAGAATGATTGTTATTTTAAGAGTGATTTTGTAATCTTTACTGACTATACCACTAGGCCTAAATACAAAATATTAAAAAGAATACCATTAAACTTATTTGGATTTAGTCTAATATCAGTTAACTTCCTTTTTCATTATCTCCCATATTCACTCTATGACGTAATAATTACTATATATATATATAATAACTAATTCCATTTTTCACACGCCTACCAAAAATAACGAAATATAGTATAATTTTATATGTGATCAGGTCACTCATAATACCCTTCGGTTCGCTCTATTAGGCTGGGCATTCAGCTACTTGTTTCAGCTACTTGTTTCAGCTACTTGTTCTTCTTACTAATGGCTTACCTTGACCTTCGCGCCGCTTCTATTCCCTTTGTTGCAAACTCAATCTCCATTACTTACACAGTTTGTATTGAGTAAAATATAGTTCCAAACTCAATCTTCATTACTTACACTTAGATTGTATTGAGTAAAATATAGAGCGTTACCTCTCCAATGTCACTAACAGAGTACCGCCACACCCGCACTTAATGTTGATGTCCTGTCACTCGTACCACCACCTGAAATTGTACCGATTGGTATAAATTACCATAAATAATGAATGGTGTGACTAATGTTCTTCCTTCTCAATTATCTTGTAGAGATTCGAGTTACAAGTTTTAGAATATTTTTTTGTATATAATTTTGTTAACTTGTGATACCAATTGAGAAGGTGTGGTAAATACAATACTCATTTTCTTACTTCTCATTTCTCTAAACTTTCTCTTTTAATTATATAGTCATATATAGGTACCGTGGAGTTATAACTAGGTCACATCAAGTAACAGTATAGTTGTTTATGCGTAAAAAACACAACCATCCACACTCATTGCATTTGTGATAACATCTTCGTATACCATCTCACTCTCACTCTATCTATAATATATAATTTTTTAATTCATCATTTGAAATATATTATATATAGTGGGTTCATACAATTTTCTTAAGTAGAGAAGTGAGTTGAAATAGTTAATTAAATGTAAAATATGTATATAACCATGCATCTTTTCTTATGAAAAACTATAGAGGGCTATTTTATGAATAATCGAAAGATATAGTACCGTTAATGCAATTAAATTCTTGTGGACACACCCCTATCACGGATCGGACGGTTGAGAGAGACGCTTGATTCTTGAATCATTATAATCCCCTCTCTCCGTCTGGGCGCCCTAGCCGTCTCCACTTGCTCCAAGTCCCTGCACTAGAATTCCACCAGCTGCCGGCGAAAATGGTAATCCTCCATCCACTTAAGTCACCATTAACTCTTGCAGGCGTATATGAAACTCCGAATCTGAATGTTATTTTTGAATTATTTATGCGCAGCCTTTCAAGAGATATGTTGAGATTGGGAGGGTAGCCCTAGTCAACTACGGGAAGGAGTATGGACGGCTTGTCGTGATCGTCGACGTCATCGATCAGAACAGAGTATGCACCTTCCTTCCCGGTTTAAATTGGAACCGTTTGCTCCTTTTCGTAGCTCATTAAGATGATGCTTAACATTTGTAGCTGTTTAGTCTGTGGAGCCTAGATGAGGACTATCTAGATCTTGTAGGTTAGTTAAGTGAGAATGTCTCGAAACTGTTGGCTATGTAGCTTGTTGGGTCGTCATTGATCTCGTCTGTACTTATAAACCATAATTCTGTTGCAATGAGGTTGAAGACGTTTTTGGATTTTTGTTATTGTAAATGCAGCTCACATTGGTGTGTCTGGTGTCCATGTTTTCCAAATGTAGATTTTTATTCTGTTTATCACAATGAAGATTTAGTCTTTTTTTCTTCTAATTCTTTTTGTTTCTTTTCACCCTTTTACACATTTACTGTGTAAAATACCTTGAAAGTGTATAGCGTATGTCTAGACGAAGTTTGTTTCAATTCCTATATATTATGTGTAATTTTATCCTAGCTAGAAGAGAATGCAGCCACTCATATTCCTTATATTAAGCTTTCCTCATGCCAGTAAATATTTTGCATTATTGTGAAGCTAATAATGTCTTTGGCATATTTGGTTTTAACCATTCTTGCACATTTTGGGTCTTGAATTCCACCTTGACTTAGATGGCATCCTCTTGGGGATTTTGGGGGAAGGTTCTCTCTTTCTTGGTTTAGTTTAAGATCACATGGCCTACACAACATTGGATATTTAAAAATATGGATAACAACCAGCTGTTGTAATATTTAATCTCATTAGATGGTGAAGCCTTTGGCAGAAATAAAAGAAATCTTCTTGCCGTAATCAAACTTCTGTGAAGCTTTTGATAATTTCATTATTTAAAGAAAGAATTGCTTGGGATGTTCAGTGTCATCATCACTCTATTCTAGTCAAAATAGTTGCTAGGAAATCTTTTAATTATTGGTTACCTATTTTTTTCAGGCCCTTGTTGATGCCCCTGACATGGTCAGGACTCAAATGAACTTTAAGAGGCTTTCACTCACAGACATTAAGATCGACATCAAGAGGATCCCAAAGAAGAAGACACTTATTCAGGCGATGCAAGAAGCTGGTGGGCTAAATCATCTCTTACTTGTGTATTTCAATTTTTTTATAGATCTTTTTAGGATGCTTTTTTGGTACTTCTCTATTAATTGTTCCATTATGTTTGATTGGCAGATGTCCAAGGTAAATGGGAAAAGAGCTCTTGGGGCAGGAAGCTTATTGTTCAAAAGAAGAGGGCGTCCCTTAATGACTTTGATCGCTTCAAGCTTATGTTGGCCAAGATCAAGGTTTGTATCTATTTCTCTTGCACTTTTCTATATTATAAAACATCATAGCGGACTCATAGTTATTATTATCCAATTCTACTCTGCCACATTAAGAGCTAATTTATTTGATCATGTGTAGAGGGGTGGATTGATTAGACAAGAGCTTGCGAAGCTGAAGAAGGAGTCTGCATCATAATCAGAGGTGTTGAGTTTAGTTAATTTTGTTATTCTTGTTCAAGATCTGTGATGCTGAATATTTTAAAAACCTTTCAGTTTGTTTCTACCTATAATGTACCGAGTTTAGCGGACAGTTTGAAGTTCTACTTGGTGCTTTTAGAATGCTGAATTCATTCCAAAGACTAATTCTTGCTTTTCAAAATTATTGCAAGTTATGGTTAAGACAACCAGCTGCCTATGTGCTTTTGTCCAATGTAATTTTGACTTGTTCCTCAATTGGCTATTCTGCTCGTAAAAAATTAATAACACAAATTCAGACTAGCATATTACCTAACACGTTGCTTAGGATATGCCTGAGTTACAAACTAAAATATGTTTGACATATTAATGTTTTTGTCACCCTAATTCGTCCCACAAATTCACTAGTAGACATGGAGTGGACCACAGGAAAGGAACAATGTAGACTCCTTTTGGACCTTCCGTTGAAAGATAGCTTATGACGAGACATTGAAATATTTTTGAAGAGGGATTTAATTTAATTGTAATATTTTAAATTGAATATATACAATAAAGTTCAGAAAAATTGGACTTGGGTACTTTAGTTTAGATTTGAATCTGAGATTCGAATGACTGAAGTATTGGTTTAGGTTCAGTAATAAAAAATTGATACTTGTGATATCCCTTTCGTAGTTAGCCCATTCCATGGCCACTTATTGTTTAAGTAAACTTTTTAATTATCTTTTCATTTTAATAAAATATTAATCAAAACTTAAAATCATGTTTTATTCATTTAATTTTAATAAAATATTATGTTTTAGCCCTTAGATTCTAAGTTACATTTAAAACCATTACATAGGCTTGGTATACCAACTGAGCCTTTTATTATTATATTGTGATCCAGAGTTTACGAGGTGATCCAGAATTTTATCAAAGATACTAAATTTAATAAGATATGTTATAATTTAATTTAAAGAGAGTCAAATGAAATAATTTTAAAAAATATTGATGAAAATAAATATATTTATATATTCCTAGAGTGAAATTATTTATAAGAAATGAAATAATTTTAAAAAATATTGATGAAAATAAATATATTTATATATTCCTAGAGTGAAATTATTTATAAGAAAATTGAATATTATTATTAATTAATTACTATTTTTAGTTTGACATTACATTTCTACCCTAAAAAATAAAATGGTTTAAAACAAAAAACCTGTCAAAAGCTTTTATATTTGTTTAGTTGCAATTATTAATTCTCAACAATAAAACTAATTCCTTAAGGATACATAATAAATTTTTATTTTAACTAATGTAAAATCAGCATTTATAGTATAATGATGATGTACAATGTAAAAAGTCTTGGCCTTCACCAATGGCCTTCCATGTGGCACTAGGATGTCAATATTCTCCTGATTAGAATATCATTTAGTTTTTTAACTGACTTAAAATAAATTTGATCATTACATCCCAAAATTCTAAATTGATAAAACAAGTGATTTTCCAATGTTGCAAACTATAATATATTATCTTACATTATTAAATCACTATTCTATCATCTTATATGGTGAGATTGTCATCTATCTATACTTTAAAGTTGGCTCAATCCATGAACTGCAAGTGCAAATGGTGACTGTCCATCCAATTTTCCGAGTTTTATTCGCCATCTATTGTCTTATTAACAAATTTAAATGGATAAAATAGTGGCATTTAGTCTATTGTATACTGTTTTCTATTGTCTTAAACTAATAGCGTGGGTCTACAATCTAACATTATAAGTATCAAGATTGCCAATTTAACACCAAAGAAGAAAAACCTTGCAAGTAGGAAGATTGCCGTGATTTTATGGGGTGATAGGGGCATTACAATTGCATAGATCCAGTCATCTCCGTCTGCCTCTATCTCTCTTATTGTCCATCACTTTTCTTCCAATTAGGTAGCCTAAAAAAAGGGTTGGGATGCCAAAATTTAGGGTTAGTTCGACTTTCCTACTATTCAATCCGGAGCTCGAGTGTAAAATACTCAATTCGAGATTTTGGTACATTTAGTTATAATCGGATTCGACTCGAATTTATATTCATGTAATTAGATTCGAAATTAATTTGAATTTAACAAATTATAATTGATTTCTATCGTTATACTCGAATATAAAATCAAATTTAAATTAATAAGTAATTTCGATTACAAATTTGTATAAAATTGAACCCGAATTTAATTTTATACATATACGAATTCAGAATAATAAAAGATCAAATTCACAAATACCCGAAACTTGGATAATTATGATTTAAATTTAAAATTTAGTCAATTTCAATTATAAAATCTCTATCTACTAGAATAAGCTCCACTTCAATAATATTTTCCACTTTCTCTTCCTATTTTTACTGATATAATTTCATTAATAATATATTATATAAACTATTTTAAATTAATATAAATTATTATTTATTCTCAACTTATACCAAATTTTTTCAGAATATATATTAAATTGTAGCTAGTATGAACGAACACATTTCACGGGAAAAAATTTTGATTTTTAATGTATGCTATTTTATTATTAATGGATAAATTTTTATTTAATATTATCTAATAATTTACACTAAAAGTAGTATTTTTTTTAAATAGATTATGTATTAATATTCAACTATTTAAAACAATTTATATACCTAACTAATTAATTTAATAAAATTAAATGAAGAAGTGATTTGATTTAAAAGGTTCACATCATATTAACTATGTTAGGATTTGGTAATAATTTGTGGCTTTTAATTTATCGAGCTTGTTTTGGTTGATGGGAAAATGAGAAAAATATAATCGATAAAAATTTTAATGAGTTCAATAAATTGGATGAATTATATTATAATTGTATTTGGTGATTTGGAGTAATGTTAAAATATATTCACATTGAAAGTTAAGTTATATATTTAAATTGATTAAAATTTTTTAATGATTTATTTTTTCAATGAATATTAGTGAAATAAAATATTATTAATAAAAAATTATAAAAATTAATTTATATTTTTAATTTAATTAAATAATTTATTAGTTATTATATATAATTTACTTTATATTAAATATATTATATAAAATAATTAATATTATTATAATAAAAATTAATATTAATTATATAATATATATGTACATATTTTATAATTATAATAACAAATAATATAAATATATATAATAAATTATATTTTATAAATGGTACATATTATTTTTTTATTTATAATATTTTTGTTATATATTTATATTATATATCTTTGTATACAATATTATTAATATATATTTATTTAAAATATATAATAATAATAATAATAATAATAATAATAATAATAATAATAATAATAATTGATAATCTAAACAAATAAAATATGAAAGTATTAAACCAATTTAAAAAAAATGAAACAATGACTTCAAAACATTAAAATTTAAATGATTATTTGGTATTATTGTAATTAGAGTGGTTTGTAAGTGTTTGAATTAATTCGTTTTATTCTACCAAATGATAATTATTTTACCACTATAAATCAATTAATCCAAACACAATTTTAAATATTTTATTCACTTTTTTTTCTCATATTATAAAAAGTTGCTTTAGTCCTATAATATCGTTTTCTATCAAGTAAAAAAGTTTTGATAGGGTCTAGGTTTTGTACCCAAACGCCACCCACCAGATCTAAATTTGGGGGCGAGAGGCTCTTATATTTCGGGTTGAGAGATCTTAAATTTCGGGTTGACCGTTTGAAAATTATCACCCGCCTAGTGGGCTGATCATTCCGATGGGTTGATGTTTCTCCCCATTTTTTTATTAAATATTTATTATTATTTCAACGTAAATTCAGTAAAATTTCTAAGGTTAAACCTTTACTAACCTGAGTTTAATTGTATTTTTAAATTTTTTTGTACTAAATTATTATATTTTATACTAGTTTGGATTAAAATTTTTTTTACTATAAAACTCATTCTGTGATTGCATCTCTGGTAATGGATTCACAATATAGATTAAATTAAATTTTATTAACGTTGGAATTCAATCAATAATCCCCACTTACAATCAATCCCATAGAAGTCCATCCCCTTACACATAAAAAAAAGCACAAAATAACATTAGGGGAAGGTAGAACACCCATTTGCATTGCCACATTCAGTTCATAGTAAGAACAAGGACCGGTGAGGAGTTAATGGCGTCCGAGTATACTCCCGAAGCCTTTTGATACCTGTTTCCAAATGGGTCGTTGCTTCGTAGGGACATCATTTTTCGCCGCCAGGACAATGAGGGACGAAAGAGCCATCAATGTGATGATGAGAAGGAGAGGAACGATGGTTTTCTTGGTATCCATAGAGGTACTGTTTTTCCTCTCTTCTATCACGACTTGGTGGCCTAATTAAAAGTAATTGGATTTTTTATTTTGGGATTTGGGTTGCAGGTGCAAGTGGGGATTCATTATAAGAATAGGATGGGAGGGTACATATAGGGTCACATGCGTACATGAATGGTTGAAAATCACGTGGTTAGGAGTAAAATGTGCATGTTAATTTCCTAAAATAGAATTTTATTTTCAGAAAAGATACCTACTTATTATAGTACATTTTTGGGACCTTTTACCCAAAAATTTTTAAATTTATAGTTGTGATAAATTGTTTTATTTATATAAAAAGATAATTTTATTTTCACTTTTGTACATTATTTCTTATTTTTAAGAGTATTCCTCCATAGCAAGGGCAATCACTTCATCCAAGATAAGACACTCTTTGTAATGCTTCAGTATACACCGTTGTTTTAAGAGTGTAAAATAATAAATACAGTCCGCCGCTGAGGTTAGGGTTCCGGCAAGACGGACGAGGCGGCGCTTCTGAATACCTACTACCCCATTGGAGAAAATCAACGGGAGATCGTCGTCGGCAAACTGGAGCACTGTAACTTTACTGGTAGTGGTGCAACATGATCAATCTCTTTTTGAATTACAATTGAAATAATGAAAGAAGCTCAAAATGAAAATATTATTATAAGCAGTGCGTCTTTTGTTTTCTGTCTTAACTTTGTCGTGGCTCCAAGACAATCTCGGTGTCACTTTTACTAACAAGATGGATGAAGAATTTTATATAGAGAAAATGGATGTAGAAGTTGATAAAGGATAACCTCCATATTATTTTTGAATTGAGTAATTTGAAAGAGCCACGGATTAAGTAAGTACTATTTTATTAAAATAAAAGACAGTAATTTGAAATGGTGGGTAAATCCTAAAAAATTATGTATTTGAATTTTTTAATTATTATTTTAATATTTTAATTGCATTTGTTTATATTATTATTGATTTATTTATTTTATTTTATTTATATATTTTACATAAACTTATATATTAATAATATTTTATATAAAATTATATAATAAAAATATTATACATAAAAATTACATATACATGTACACCAACCAAATATTAGTAAAAGTGAACTTCGTCCCAATTTTTAGAATATTAGTTTTTACCCATATTTATTGAAAGTATAGTTTGATCCAATATTTAAAATAAGATATTCAACCAATATTTTTAAAAAAATTGAATTCAACCTAAAAGTCACTAATACTTTTTAAAAGCCATATTCAATCTAAATATCATTAAAGTGGAAATAGGATAAAATATTAATAAAATTTTAAAAGTACTCTCTCACCTAAATTTTAAGAAAAAAAGATATGGTCTAAAAGTTTTATAAATAGGGTATTATCCCATATTTATTAAAAATACTATAAGATTAAATATTTGAAACTAAAAAATAATGTATACGATGGAATTATGCACCTTAATTATTAATAATTATATGTTTATTGTCATTTTTTGAACCGTTTTATAGTAAAATTTACTAATAGTAGAGAGCAAAACTCAAAATAAATTTTGTATACAATAATTTATAGTAAAAATTTAATTTTTTTTCATAAATAGCGTGCCAAAACTTTTATACAATAAATTGTGAATACAATAACTAATAAATATATAAATTAAAATATTCGTACGCGAGATTTAAGATATATCTCAATCCACTCTAATATACTTACAATCATTTAATAATTTTTTATAAGGTTTTTAAATCACTTTTCTCAAATGTAATAATTAAAATACCATTTAATAATTGGTTTTTATTTACAATTTACTTATTATCTCAACCGATTATTATATTAAATCTCACTCACCCATTAATATATTGAATTTCTCTCGATCGATTCTTTTTATTCATTCGAGTTTATCCTTATTGGTATTCCCGGTATTTCGTGTTACTATACAATATAAGTATACTTGTTCATTATCCTTCTGCCCTAATAACTTTCATTCATTCCAATTAAATAAAAAAATTAAACTTTTCAATTAGTTGTAATCAGTTCCCTAAAATTATTTTTATTTAAGTATATAATGTCAGTTTTTCCTCAAATTAAGTTTCGAAATTTTAAAATTCACTTTGTTAACTCAATTTTTTCAATTTCACAAAAAAGGGTTACATTTCCCAAATTTTTAATTTGGTCCCCCAACTTTTCCAAAATTACCATTTTACCCCTACTTTACAAAAAATGGTAAGTTTTACCCCAAAAAATCTAAAATTGCCCAATTGATCCTCCAACATCTTTATCATGCACAATTGGTTCTCAATTTTATAAAATTGTACTTTAGTCTCTCTAATTTTTGAAATTCTCAAATTTTCCCCAATTTCAACCTTCGAACTCTATCAAATTTGATTTTATCAAATTGACTGATCAAATGAGTTTAATTATTGAAATTTAAATTATTAGAGTTCCTATACCTTCATACCATTCAATTTCACTTTGAATTGCACAATTTGGTGCCGAAATGAGTTCTAATGGAGCTTCGCTGAAAAATTGGACTTAGAGAGAGAAAGCTTCGAAAGCTTATCGTCGGGGCACAACAGTCCGAGCTTTTGATTTGGGCAGATAGCTCGTGTCCTGATGTTCCTCCTAGGATCAAGAATCACATCAATTGATGCCGAATTGAGTGAGAATTTCATCATCAAAGTTATGCCGGTTCTCTCTCTAGCACCGGTCGAAAATTACAGAGTGGAGCTGAATTTGCTTACCTTTCAACTCTAATTCAGCTGTAGTAGGGTTGTGGGGGTGTTGGGAGGGCTTGATTTGGCCTGAGATGGGCTCGAATTGGCCGATTTCAGTTCGGCCGAAACAGGCAGCTTCGGTCCGTCGGAGATGCTTCACTGTTCGACTACGCCGGTGTTCCTCTAGCGACCATAGGAGTAAATGGAGATTATAGGTGTGTGGCTGAATTCTCCTCGATTCTAAAGAATCTGACAACGCATTCTTTGGCTCAAAAAAGGCCCTATATCGGAGCTATGGTTCGAGATTTGCCAAAAATTGGAGTAGATAAGAGAGAATGGAGTTTTCCGGTGTGGATAATATGAATGAGAAGTGGATCTTTTTATAGGAAGCTCGAAAACTTTTTGATTGTCCGATTGGGGCTTTAATAGCGGATATTGATTGCCTGAAACTCTGTGGTTGGAGAGCTTTTAGATTTGCCAGCATTATGTGATTTTTCGGCGAATAAACAGTACTGTTATTTAAAAGAAAAATACGAAACTGTTCCAAATCGTTATAAACCGAGTTTAAAACTTAAAGCAGTCGGTTTACCCCTAATTCGACCGAATTTTTCAAATTTAAAATTTTTTAAATTTATCTAAATTTATTTTCTATAAAATGGTGTACTCAAATCTTATATTTAAAATTTTTTAAGCTATCTAAAAAAATTAATTTAACATTAAATAGTGGTTTAAATCGGTTTAATACAGTTTGTATTTGATTTACCTAAACTTATTTTATTTTTATATTCAATTTATTTTTAAGTAATTTTCCATTATTTTTGTAATTGTTTAGTTCACTACTAATCTATAAATTTTTTAATTTTTTATTTCTCTACCGATTCTATTTTATATATTAACTCAATTTTCAAATTAAAAATTAATAATTATTTCCCCGATATCAATAAACGAAGTTTACCGGTATTGATCGTTCAACTTTTTTTATTGAATAGTGTTGTACAAATAAATAATATAAAATATTATATTTAACATTAAATACTTGAATTTGGTTACTGAATTGATAAAATGGTACTCGAATTTGGCTCCTGAATTGGGAATCGAATTTGGGTCTCAATCTTTCATTCAAGACACGAATTAAATATCCTACTTCAAGACCGCGAGTCAGGTTACTAAAATAACACATAATATAATTAAACTAAATTAAAAAAATAAAAATTCACCGAGATGTCGGTCGGGACTCATGTGCAGCGGTCTTGGTCACGGGCTCGAGGGAACGAGGGTCGGGTTCATTATATGAGTGGGGATTGGACACGAGGGCTGGGAGCATGGTGTCTACATGGGGGTCGAGGCTCAGGGCTTAGAGAGCCAAGAACTCGACGGTGCTAAATGGGGGGCTCGTCGTGAAGGAGTTGAGGGTCATTTAATAACTTACTTGGGTTGAACAATTAAAAATGAATAAGGTTAAAGAAATAGTGTAGGGCGTAGAGGTTTCTTACATCAAGGTGGAACACGATAGAAACAATGTTGTTTTAATTTTTTTTCGCTTAATTTATTAATATTTTAGATATTTTTTACTGTAAGATATTTTTTGACATTTTTATCGTTATATAATTAAAATATCAATAATATTAGGGTAATAATTATAATAAATGATAAAAATACAGTATAAATAATATTAATGATACTTATAATATATTTTAATTTATTAAGAAGAAATTTTAATTGTTAACCAAAAACATAATTTATTTATTTAAAAAACTGAGCTAATGGGACCACAACTTAATTTTTTGTGTGATGTTAACAATATTTATATATATAACAAAAAGTATATTATCATATATATATATAGCTAATAATTTTATTGTATAGAATAATAAATATTAAAAAAAATAGTATCACAGAACAGATTTCATCATATGGTAAGGTAAGGAATTATGTCATGGAGACATACTAAGAAACTGATGCTGAACAAATCTAGCATAGTGGTCTTTTTATCCATCCGTCTGTACATTTTTCGAAATTAACCCAAACTAGATATGCTGACAAGCCATTTGAGAACGACCTACCTAGGTAAGGCTGATTCAAAGCTCGCATGGCTACATGGACACACGCGACATAGATAGGACAAATATGGTCGCTACTCCATGCACGTCCACATCCGTAACAGAATTGGAACTTACACCTGTCAGTGCAAAAAAAAAAGAATCATATTCAGTTCTTAATCTTTTGTTATTAAAACGATCAAAATAATGGATATGGAAATACATGAACCTGCAAGTAATGTGGTTACACCCTTGAGTCTTCTCCACGAAGAATTTGCACTTGGGACACGACATCCAGTTCTTGCTCTTTGCAAAGGCCCTGGCCATCTCGTCCAACTCTACACCGCCAACCTTGCCGGCCTTGAACTCCTGGCAGTTCAAGCCACAATGCCAAGGGACTCCGCACTGTGCACAGAACAGACGGTGGCAGATGGGACACTCGCAGGATGTCACCGCCTCTCCATCTGCTAAGCTATCATCGACCACAAAAGCTGAACAGTCCTTGTAGGGGCAGTAGACCCTCTGCGACCCTAGAATGACCGACTCACATAGGGCTTCCTCCCACCGGTCAAAGACTTCCTTGGGGACGAGAACTCGGCAGGCCACTGTCATGTCGAGGGTACCCTGACAGCTCATGTCCGGGCATTTAATGTTCACAATGTTGTCTCCAATCTTCGTGCAGATGTACTTGCCAATACAGTCGGCACAGAACGAGTGTGAGCACGTTGTTCCGATCCGGAGCATTTCCGGCAAGGATTTCATCTCCATGCAGATCATGAAGAAGGCCAAAGGCAGGGGTGGTGCCTCTTGAACACGAGCTGAGGGCTCTCCAATGCATTTGATTGCCTTCCCCTTGGCGTCTGACACAAGTGTCAGTGAATCCTGATGTTCAGCCTCGTACTTGTGAGTACTGCAGCTACTGCTGTTAGACGGCCATGACGAGCCGAACAATAGGGCTTCTTGAAGCGCCAACTTATGCGCGTACTTCTCATCAGATATGGGAAATATCTCTTCATCATCAAACAAGAGTGAGGAATAGGCTTCGTCCACACATTGATCCCAGTTAGAACTGGAGGTAGCAGTCGGCAATTTTAGCATGCTAGTTTTAGTCTGCGTAATAATACGCAATTTTAAAAAAATATCATCAACTAGGACAAAGTAAAGGGAAATAACAGACTTACAATTAGAAATCTAGACTTTTCTTGGGTAGTTGTAACAGTTTTTGGAAATCGGTTGAACCCTATGGCTATAAATAGCTCATCATGCAATCAATTCTGATATCCGAATAAAATGAGAGAGAGTTCTTTACATTTACCTTATGTGAATGTGATTGAGTTTCTGAGAGAGAGTTCTTTACATTTACCTTATGTGAATGTGATTGAGTTTCTGAGAGAGAGTTCTTTACATTTACCTTATGTGAATGTGATTGAGTTTCTGTAGTCGCCTTCAATTTCTTCTTCTTCTTCGACTCACCTTGAGTGCAGAGATCTATCGGGCGTTCCACCTACAGGAGAGGAGAGGAATTATTAGGACATTGTGAGGAAAAGTTGAGTGATCTTGCATGACTTAGAAAGGAGAACACTGAAGTGGGTCAGCCCAAGAAGCCTATAAAGGTTGTGTTGGGCATGTCAAGTGGTATGAGAGCTATATTTAAATCTTGCAAATCAAGAAAGCCAAGAAAAACCCTTGGACGACTGCTGCAAAGAGGATGGCTTACTGGATGTCAAAGATGCAACTGAAGAGGAACATAAAGAACTAAAAGAACTTTAAAACAAGGGTAGACAAATAAAAACATATCATATTTCTAGCCATAGATATTAATATCATGGATACTACCTTCAATAAACATATATAAAAGGATACTTGGAGATTTATGAAACTAAAATATCAAGTAACATAAAGAGTATGAAGATCACACTTGTAAATCCTAAAGAAAGAATTTGAAGTTCTAAATATGTGTGAAGGGAAGATTGTGAATAATTTCTTTTCTCGGGTCTTCAACATTACAAACCAAATGAAAGCTTATGATGAAGATTTGGGACAACATGTTGAAAAGATAGTCCGTTCTATGACTTCTTGTTTTGACTATGTTGTATGTTTTGAGAACTCAAATGATAACACCTTTACTATAGAAGAGCTACAAAGTAGCCTACTTATACATGAAAGGTGAATGCAAGTCAGGGAATGAAGTGATCAAGCACTAAAGATCACTACTATTGGAATTAGAGAAGAAAGAACTCATCAATGGAGGCAAGGAACAAGTAGACGATTCAGAGGTACAATGCGTGGTCTAAGAGGAAGAGAAAGTGGTAGGCCTCCCACAAATAAGTCTTTAATTCAATGTTTCAAATGTTGTTAGTTCGGTCATTTTCAGAATGAATGTCCTAATTGAAATGCTAATACGAATTTCGCCAAGACTAGCCAAGAAGAGGACGATTATCTTCTAGTGATGCAAGTAGAAGACAGTAAACAAGTAGAAGACAGTGTTCTATCAATGGAAGAACTTTGTTTGTTGACACAGCTTGAAACAATAATATATGCAGAAGTCAACACATGTTCACTAAACTGAATTCAGATTTCAAACACTCTGTAAAATTAGGAGATATTCTAGTATCTAGATCAAGGGTAAAGGTATTGTAAATCTCAAAATTGGCACAATAATACAAATACTATATGATGTCTATTACCGCAAATGGAATGTTCTCCCTAATTGCATCTTTGGTGGTCAACTACAATCGGCATCAATCTCATTGTTTTCCAATGTCCACAAATGCAACCAAGTTTTGGCATAAAATATATGAACACTTAAACTTTAAAGATCTAAAATTAGTTTAAAAGAAAGGAATGGATAAGGGTCTTGCTAAGTTGGAAAGAATGGAAGAAATTTGGAAAGGCTGCTTAATTGGCAAATAATGCAGGACTGCTCAGACCTGAATTGGAGGACTAAAAGAGTCTCCAATTGATTTATTTTGACATTTGTAGGCCCATTTAGGAAAAGTGTATTTGCTAACCTTACTCTAGAAAAACATGGATTTATTTTCTTAATGAAAAATTAGAGAACAATTGGAATCATTTACATTTTTTAAATCTTTAAAACCGTGGTTGAAAAAGAAAGTGGGGAGTTTATTACAATTTCTAGTACAGATAGAGATGAGATTTCATCAAATGAATTTAATGAATGTGATAAAAAATAATTTACAACTTATACACTCCAACAAAATAGGGTGACAGAAAGGAAAAATCACACCATTAGAAATATGGTGAAAATATGTTGTTTGAGAAAGGTATACCAAAAGAATTTTGGCCTGAAGTTGTTGATTAAGTTGTGCACCTTTTGAATAGATGTCCAACAATTATTGTAAAAAGTGTTAATACACAAGTGGCTTGGAGTGGGTAAAATAAGTTATTTTCGGGTTTTCAATTGTATTGCTTTTGCACAAGTTCTAGAAAAATTAAGATTAAAGTTGGATAATAGAAGTGTTAAATGAATTTTCATTGGAATAAATGAGGAATCAAAAGCTTATATATTACATAACCCTGAAAACAAAACAGTGTTGTGAAGAATAAAAAATTAAGATTAAAGTTGGATAATAGAAGTGTTAAATGAAGTTTACCAATAAAATGTCCTAATGATAAAAAATTAGATAAAATTCAGGATACTTTATAGAAATACCCGAAGAGACTGAAATTAATCAATTAGATAATGAAGGGATGGAATGTGTTGTAAGTGAACCTAGAGAGTCTGTAACTTCAGAAATAGGTAATATTGAACAGGATGAAGAATCGAAGGAAATTGAGATTGGTTCAGGAATCTGAAAGCATAGAAGTTACAGAATGAAGAAAATACACATCAAGGGAAGATCAGGAACAACCTAATTGGATGAAAGATTATGTTATGGTAGCCATTGATAAACATGTACATACATGTAAACATAAAGTTAGATTGGTTGCTAAGGGGTATAGTAAAAAATTTAGAATTAATTAGGAAGAGGTATTTGAACCAGTTGAACTGGTTCAAACATAGACAACCTGAAGGTTTTGAAATAAAAAGACAAGAAGATGGGGGTGTTTAAGCTTAAAAGGGCTTTATACATGTTAAATTGAATGAAGGTATTAAGAAATGTCAATATGAGTTTACTTTGTTCATTAAAATTGAAAATGAGAAAGATTTGATAGCTGATTCTATGTAGATGATGTGATCTACACAAGAAATGTTGCAAACATGTTAGAAGATATTAAAGCAACTATGAAAAATAAATTTGAAATGAGGGATATAGGAAAAATGAATTTTTTTGTAGAAGTTTTGCAAAAATTGGATAGAATTATGCTAAAACAAACTAAATACACATGAAGTTCTAAATAAATTCAGTATGGTAAATTCTAAACCAGATAAGACTCCTCTTGTAGGTATTCTTTATCATATTTGTGGAAACATATGAAGTTCAAAAAAGAGATGGACAATACCCCATATAAGCAAATTGTTAATTTTTTTAATATTACAAGACCATATATCATATTTGTCATATGGGAGAAGCAACTATCACATGGCCTTAAAAGAAAGAACCAATTGTTTCTTTATCCACCACAAAGAAGTATTTATTTCAGACACATTTTATAAATGCCAATGCATATGGTTGAGGAGAATTCTATAAGTAGTTCATACACAATGACAACCTACTAAAGATCAAATATCGAACAACTTGACAAAACTTCTTGCCAACATGAGCATTTATCAAACGACTCAATTTAGGGCTTATATCATAGCCATAATTCTCAGTATCTAAACCAATAGCAATGTACTAATAGTTTAAGGCAGACATGACAAGGATGAAAATGTAAAAGGGTCAATTGGAAAGAGGAGTTCCCTTTCAAAAGAGAGGAATAAGAACAAGTAAAGGATTTAGAGTTAAAAAGGACAAGTAGAGGGTTTACAAATGAAAAGGCTTATTATAATTTTTACAATGAAATTTATCTATTGTATAGTTCAATGGTGCATTAAAAATTTAAAACATAATTATATGGAACAATTGTACATTTCATTTAACGTTGAATATAAATTCAATGCTAGGCATGTAATTTGCAAAACTTTCAATTGAGTTCTTCACAACAAAATCGCCAACACGATTATACAACGAACAAAGGAAATTTTGTACATTTTCCATCATGTACAATTTTCACATTATTTTGCTCACAGGCACAATCTATAAGAAATCATAATGACGCTTGTTCATGAATTAGTGTGCTAAAGATTTTTCAAGCATCAAGCTCTCACTATCCTCATTACAATATTCTAATCACTATTTAACAAGGGTATAACACTAAGATCACCGCAGACGAAGCCAACTCCACATACTGAATGATCCCAGCTGTGCATCCTTGTAGTTGAGACATTGGGAACAGCAAAAACACCTCACGACAACTCCAATGAGACAACTCCATTTGAAATTAGAATAGATAATTTCTAATGGGTCAATTATATAAAAAATGTTCAATCCAAGTCTAAACTAAATTAAAATGAAAAAAATAGCCTCTGGAAATGGTTTGGGAAACCAAACTGTATTTACAATCACTCACATAAATGGACAAAATGTGTACACTAATATAACTAGTTTTAATAGAAAAAAATTGTTGCCTCAGACATCCAAGGAAGGAAAAAACCAGCAGAGCTCTCAAGCCTGGCGAAGGCGAAAGCACTCAGGCGGCCACTGCGAATGTTTTGAGAAACAAGCCTTTGGATTTGTCATCACCGGTAGAAAGAAAACATTTTTCGAATGAATATATTGTTTTAGAAAGAATAGAACTTCATAAAAAAATTCCGAACAAAGAAAGTTTTTACTGCAAAAAACAGGTCATAATAACTACTATGATTTCATCAGTGTCTCAGACATCCAAGGAAGGATAAGCAGCACAAGCTCTCAAGCCTGGCGAAGGCGAAAGCTCTCTGTCGGCCACTGCGAATGTTTTGAGAAACAAGCCTTCAAAATTGCCATCACCGACATACACATAATTGGATCAAGGGATAAACCTTATGAAGTCATTAATATAAAGGTTTAGACAAATATATTAATTCAACTTGTAATTGAACGGTTTCAGACATCCAAGGAAGGATAAAGGCAACACATGCTCTCAAGCCCGGCGAAAGGCGAAAGCCTTCAGGCGGCCACTGCAAATGTTTTGAGAAACAAGCCTTCGGATTATCATCATTAACCGAATAAAAAAATAGAATAAATATAATTGAGATAAGAGAACTAAAACGCCAGATCCAACAAATATATCCCATCGGCTAATGATCAGCAACCTATTGAAAGAAAGAAGCTGACAAAGTGATGCAATGGATGCGATTTGAGGGACACGCTTATTCCTAGAGCACTATAACAAAACTGCTGAAGGGCATTTATGGTCCCATGAACACAATCTTTTTAGATCTACAAGAAGAACATGACTTACAACAAAACTGCTGAAGGGCATTTATGGTCCCATGAACACAATCTTTTTAGATCTACAAGAAGAACATGACTTACAACAATTTAAGCCAATAACAATCAATCAAATCCAAAAATCAATTTCACCAAATCGATTACATATCCCCAAAATCACACGGGACAACAGAAACTTAAGAGCAGAAATCAACAAAAAATGAAGTCATCCATGTAGACAAAGTGAAAGGAAGAGGGACGACTGAAAGGAAGAGGGACGACTGAAAGGAACGGCTCCGGCTGCGGGGATGGTTGCGGATGGACGATATATATAGGAGATGTCTGGGGTTTGATGGCTAGGGTTTTTTTTTCACAGGACGGCTAGGGTTTTGATGACAGAGTTGCAAGGGCTAGATTGATAGAGAGCACAAAAACGTTATTTTTTTTTAATTTCGTCCAAATCCTTTAAAAGTTATCTTTTCCGTCCTAAACTTTTATCTTCATAACATATATCAATATTTTATATCGTAAATTTAACTTTTAAGTTTACGATATTAATTAACCATTAAAATAAATTTTTTATATGCATATAAATTATTAATCTACATTAATTATTTATGTACAATATTGTATAAATTATTTTATAAAAATTGTTGAATTTAATACATATACATAAAATTTATGAATGATTTGATCTAAAAATATTATTTTTATATGTACATAAAATAAAAATCATATATATATATGATATGAAATATAATAAATATATTTTTATAAATAAAATTATATATATAAATTATTAATATATACATAAATTTTTATAATAATCAAATTATCTAAATATAACTCATATTTCTATCATAATCATATAAAAATAATATAATATTATATACAAATATTATCTAAATATAACTTATATAAAAATATATAAGCATAAACTACTATAAGTAATACTTGTCATCTACTTGATATGAGATACATGGAAAACTCCGAGATAAACAAGTTTCAAATATAATTATAAGTGAATATTGCTCATAATTTTTTTTATAATTTTTTATAAATAAATATGTGTATATTTTTTAAAATTATTATAAAAAATATTATAAAAATAAAATAAATATTGTATTAAGGAAATGGACTAATAATTTAATTTGGCGTTGCAAGAAAAAGAAAAAAAAAAGTGAAAATCTCTTATTGTTCATAATGGAAAAAGGACTAAATCCCACCCTTAATAATAGAAGTGAATTTGGAACGAGATACATAATCATTTGAGAAAAGGAAAGAGGGGAGTTAACTCATGTATCTCTTGTAACAAGTGAGGTATTAATAGAATATTATGAGTAGTAGGGGAAGATAGCAAATTGAACACTGATATGATTGAACTCCGATTAAATCAATATATTTATGTTTAATACGTGATAACATCAGAAGTATAGATGGTTGATAAAACACCATGCTATACTATGAGAACATACTTATGATGGATTGATGCAGATTCTAGTATAATGAGATATAGTGTTGGATTGATGGAGATTCTAGTATAAGGATAGTGTGAAATGCATGTATTATGATATCTTTAGATGAATGATATTGAATGCATTATATAAATTATACCAAGTTGATTGGATGTCGAGTAATGTCCGGTAGAAACATACTTTGGAGGACTAAAATTTAAGTATGTGAATATGTTGGGTTACAACCTCTATATTCTTGAGTGCACATATTATATAGTATTAGATTAGTGCAAGTAGACCATTAACATGAACTTTGAGCATCATATGATTACTTGAATTGTAGTATACACATTAATGAATGAACTGTAGTTTAATCATGATATGTGAAAAATTTAAAGTGTGAGTACTAAGTGTATGCAAACATTAGAAATAACCTACTTCATAAATGAAATATTTA
This sequence comes from Trapa incisa, assembly GCA_030064435.1. Taxonomy (NCBI): domain Eukaryota; kingdom Viridiplantae; phylum Streptophyta; class Magnoliopsida; order Myrtales; family Lythraceae; genus Trapa; species Trapa incisa. Next base: position 20,714,909 of record CM057776.1, on the reverse strand, counting down.
TGTAGAGATATTTAGTAAAATTTAGGATAATAAATCATGTATTAGCTTGATATCGGTAAAATTATTCATGGAGCTCTAATTTCACCCATTTAACAAAATTATTACATATGAAATAGTAGCACATAAAAGTATAAGTTGTTTGATGGATTTCAACTATAATATATACATAAATTATCAAAATTTTAAATCGGTTATATTGCATTGCGTATCTATTAAAACGACTAGGATTTAAGCAAATATTATTATGTGTGCCAAACCTAGACTTAAATAGTTTATATTGAGCTTATGTACATGATATTGTGACACACACAATAGTCTATATTTAATTTGGTTAAATAATGAAATGGACGTTTTCTTATGCAAAAAGAGCAGCTCATGTCATTCATATAAACTCAAATGCTTTAAATGAATTTTTTTATACATTGTGATTACCACTCAGTAATATTTTGTTAATAAAAACTTAAAAGTTTCAACTATTTTTAGTTAGGATGAGAATATAAGCTACTAAGAGCAATTGTTAATCTTCAGCACCCAAATTTTAATTGAACATTCTCTATAATCCCACGTGTTTTACCTATAGAGTATGACTAAAAAGAAAATAGATAATTATTTTACATTATTAATGAGAGTGTCTACTTATTTTCACAAATAAATATAAATTAATTTTTATTACTATTTTTGCATCTCATGTAATTAGAGTTCGCTTTGTTACACATTTTTGTTAGCTTACCATAAAACAAATATATATATATATGGTGATATACATTAAATTAAAAGTTAATTATTATTTTAACCAAAATGTAAAATTTGTAATAAATTATTCTAAAATAATACAAATTTAAGGTAAAATATTATCCGTATTATTGGTATTCTTCTCTCACAAATGATTTTATTTATTTTTTTCACAATACCTTACTGGTTATTTTAAATGATGTTTTCTTTCATTTAAACTCAAATCACAAATAAATTTTATAAATTATTCAAAATTCACCTTAAAATAAAAATAATATTTTTGACCTAATAAAATTTAAGAGAGTATAATATTTTAAATAAATATTTTATGTATTTATTTTTATTTATGTGTTTGTCTTTATTAGTATTTATCTATATCAATATTTGTAATATTTCAAAGAAATATTCTATAAAAGTATTATATTGCAATAAATGAATAAATATTTAAAAAATATTTTATATTCATTTCATAAATTCTTTCATGATATCATAGATTTTTAGAGTACTTTTTAAAGATTTACACTTAATACTACCATTAAAATTAATAAACTCTAGTAATTTCCAATCCTTGTTCATTTGCCTCTCCACCTACTTGCACCACAATTTTTCATTCCTACAATACCTATCAAGTATCAAGTATGAATCTATTATTAAACCATTTGACTACTTGATCCATTAGACTCTTTAGTCAAATTTCTATTATACTATTTAAGTTGGATAAATCAAACTATTAACTCACAAAATTATTTTATTATTGTATACATATTAAAATATGTAGATGAGACATTATATGCTCCACCATAACATATCCAAAATTCAACTAACCTCGATGGTGATATCATTTGCTTCACGGGTAGGAATTTACAATAATTGTTCATTTGCCTCTTTACTAGTTTGCACCATAATTTTTCAGTTCCTACAACACCCACTAACCTTGAATCTATTATTGAACTCTTTTGTCTACTTGATCAATTATACTTTTTAATCAAATTCATGCTATACGAATTAAGTTGGATGGATCCAACTATTACTTGTGAAAACACATCATTACTCTATTATTGTATACATATTAAAGTATGTAGATGAGACATTGTTTGTCCCACCACAACATATCCAAAATCTAACTGACCTCGATGGTAATGTCATCTCTAATCTCGACTACCTCAAATGGAAGATTTTGGATCGACCCTGTCTCACAACTCTCCTAGGGTCATTATCCACTCAAGTCAACCTATAAGTAATTAGCATCATCACCTCTCCAACATGTGGAAGAAGTTGGACACACTCTTCTCTTCACAGTTTGCACACAAAAATGATCTACTCGATCATCAACAATTACACATTCTACTAAAAAAGACTTCTCAATGTAGTTATACCTGACACTTGTGGCATCTCTTGCCACTAGCTACGACCAACCTAAGTCAGATACCTAAATTAAGGACGATATAATCGATAGTCTCAAATATGACTAGGAGTCGCTCAAGTTTAGCCTCACATTCACCATTGATGGAATGTTTATTCTTGAACTCCTGTCTCTTCTAGTTAACCAAGAAGGTAAGAAAAACTACTAAAGAAGTCAAGATTTTACCTTAAGTTGATTGTCGGGACTCCTGAACGAGACCTACTTCAATGCTTCCAGTATGACCGCTACAGTTATAGTAACTAGTCGAAATAATAACAGTCAATTGAGTTTTGATCGCTCCTACCACCAATTGCACCCGAGATGCTTCTTATCAGCCTCCAATTGCCTAGGAAACCTTATGCGTATGAGAGCATCTACAAAAACAAGTGAGGGTTTTAGGTGCCGCTTCAATGGTACCCTGTTAATTTGATCACTAGGCCACCGGGTTTTCACTTAGGCTCAAGCCATGTGTCACATCCCAACTTGCACTTTGAGCGCAATTCAAGCCCACATGTTTTATACCATATTATTTTATTCCGTAAGGCATATACTACCGGAGTACACAATCATCTGGCATGCTCTCTTACACCCATATGTTAAATGTGTAACACCATTTTTTTAAACCAAAAATTTTGAATGGGAATTTAGACCAGAAATGAAAATAAATTGAAAATGGAATTGATATACTATGAAATTAGAAAATACCAATCCAATTTATTTCAGATTAAAAGGAAAAATTTTACTTGGGAATCAAATCAAGATATTCGATCGTTAATTGAATATGAAAATCTATTAAACCAGATCATGCTTAATAAATTGGATAAGTTAGATGAGATCTAATTAATCTCAAAATATATGTTTTAAACCTGTCAAATTAAATTGTTATTACATATAAATATGCATATACATAAGGTGAAGTTTGAATTGAGTACACTACCTAGAAAAGATTCGAGTGGAAATACACTCAGTTGAAATAGGATATATGCCAATAATTACAACCTAAAAGAGGAAAGCCAAATGGGTTGTAAGGTACACCAACCCATGAACATTTTTAGACTTCTGAAATAATTACACATGTCTAAGCCTACACAAAAAATAAATGAGCCATTGATTTTAGTGAAGTTTGTTGGATTTGGGCCTAGTTGGCCAAACTCCTAGCTTTGATGGTCCTTTAAATCTTGAGGAGCCTTGAAGGTTGCTTAGACTTGAATCTACAAATTTAATGAGCGGGATGGGTTAGGGGAAAATTGAGGAGAGACCCATCAACATTCTCCATCAATAACTACAAAGTAACACCCGAAATGAAACCTATTCGTAAGCTTTTACTCCATGAAACCAAGAAAGAACCCAATTAATTTTATTGTAGCTCAAGACACCAAAGAAATGACAAGAGGGTCACAAAATATCCAAGCTTACCTGACCTAAAGATGAGGGCGAGGACCAAGATTGATCACCTTTAGTTCTTGAAGAATTATAAGGAACCATGCGCCATTATTAATTAGATCTTAACATTGCTAGTTGATTTAATTCCACTTGTAGTTAAGTTATGAAATTCAATTGTAACTCAGATTAAATATAAACTCCTGAAAATGATCAAAGATGAATGGAAGGAATGATTCCTCCATACTAAACTTTGGAAATAACTAAGTATGTCCATTACTATAAGTATAGAAAATGGTCTTTAAAACCATTCAATCAGGGACTTGGGTATGGACTAGGATGGGAAATGGTTAAGGATAGCCCAACCCCATTCCCTACATTCATAACCTAGTCATAAACATCCTAGATTACTAAACTAAGCTCACCTAAAGTCATGCAAATCAAGCAAATTTCCTACTACATTAGAGCCTAGCCATTCAATGAATCTAATAGAGCAGGAATGAAATAAATACACATTCCTTTATCAAAAAACAACCATAGAAAGTCACATGGACCCATTCTCGACTACATTAGGAGTGCCTACCCTCCATCAGTTTGATCTAAGGCTAAATGTTATCTTTACGTCAAAGTCGATTCCAAAATAAGTAGAGGAATTGAGTAAATTTCTCAATAACTTACAAAGTGGATTTAGCCATATAAGGAAATGGGAGAGGTAAAGGGAATTACCTCAATGAAAATGAGCATACATCTCCTATAAAATGGACTTGTGACCAACCACGAAGACACACACACCAACTCCTACAATCTAAAAGGGAAAAAGATTTGGAATGGAGTGAGTTACCTGTTACACATCTTAGCTGTAAACCAACTGACGCTCGAAGATTAGCTCATCCTAGAGGAAGCCAATCACCATCTCAACCAACTAAGGTAGTTAGGTAAAACTTCTTCCTCTCTATAGAATTCCTACGAGTCAAAGTTAAACAATTAATTTTGCTTCCCAATTTCCTACTTAGGTAGAAGGAATGAAATAACAAGTAGGATAATTACCCTGTTCGGATTTTGTATACCTATAACATTCAAGGCCAAGCTAATTTAGGAGAATCGATGGCTAGAAGAACCTATGATGCTCACTTCTATGGACCCAAGAGCCAAAGTTAGGGAATGGAAGTAGCTAAACCCCATCAGTGGAGTACTGACAGGGTGGTTCTACTCAGCCATAACTTCAGTTTACTCCCTAGTCTTGATAAATTCCCATATTATCTCCTTGCAAGGGAAATGAAAAGAATCCATTGATCAAGAAGCAAGACAATAAGAATAATCGAAGCCAATAGAGAAAGCCATAGAATCACCTAACCTTTGACGCCACCTATGGCCAACCACATACCGATCCTGCTTGAGTTGAGACGCGAGATAAACGTGGTCTCAAATTTTCTCTCGAGCAAGTAGAAACCAGGAACCCAACTCAACTTTATGTAAAGATTGGATGAGAGTTCCCCATGAGGCAAATGAAAAATCAGGAAGCTAGAAGCCTCTTGGATGAACTCGAGTTAAAAGTGAAAGGATGTGTTTAGGGTTTCTTGTGTGATGCTCAAGCTTAATATAACAAAGGTGATGGAAACTATAACTCGACATATAGTGATCTAAAGGTGGAGAGGCAAAATACATTGGACAATGCTTAAGAAGGTTCCATCAAGCTAGACTATGTGGAGGGACAAGCTCCAAGAAGCTCCAAGAATTTCCTTTGGGACGTATTATAAAACTCATCCTTCGGGACCAAAGAAAACCGGGAAAAGAACCGGTATAGGTTTATACATGAAGAAACGAGTCGTTTAATGAACAAAAAATAGCTAATATGGGAAATTGGAGAATCCCAAGTGACAAAAAATTCACAAAAATTACAAGGAAGAATCGGGAAGTGGAATTGAGGAGAGATCCGAACCAGTTCGGGGTGACCCAAACCCGAACCAGACCAAACCAGCATGAACCATAGTGAACCGATTCATAAATTCATTTTTCTATGTGGCGTAAAAATGTTAATTTGGAAAATTGAGACCACCATTAGATAGAAAATGAATTTAGATGAATTTAGAAAATTTTAAAATTGAGAAAAACGGTCGAACCCAGTCTGAACCTGCCCATTTTCAAATTTTGGGCAGCGAACCCAGTCGAACGGACCGGTCAACGATCAACGGTCAAATGGTCAATGGCCAGTTGGCGCCACGTCTATTGCCATGCAGACACGATCAACCAATGGGAGGCTGCCTCGTGTCCAATCAACGGATAGTTGGCACCCTGTCAACACGCTACACAGGCACGAGCAACCAATAAGAGGCTGCCACGTATCTGGTCAACTATTGACACCACAGTCGAGCTGGCACCCACGTTAGAAAAAATGACCAATAATAGTGTGCCACATGGCACGACCATCACATCATCGTCTTCAACCTTCATATGCTGATAGAGAAGAGAGAGAGAGAGAGAGAGAGATGGAGTCACCAGAAAAGTTGGAGTCTTCGGTGACTCAAAGAAAGCTCTGGTCAGGTCACCGATAGCCAAGTATTATGTCGGCGGGTAGCCTGAACAATTGTCGAGCTCCCTATATAAAGAACACCTCCTCATTCATTTTCAACATCCCATAATCGAGCGAAGAAAAAGAAGTGTGAGTTTTCCGGTGAGCTGTGAACCAGAGCTCCGACAACGGGACTTTTCTCAACCTTCGAAGCCACATTGGGTGTCTTTGGAATCAAGAGAAAGTCTTCTACCCAATCACACCTTCCATTCAACTTGAGAGCCATCAAGGAGGAATGAGGAAACTTAAATAATGCTGCCACTCCTCGGCCAGAAAACAGCCAATCGCCTGCCACCCACTTCAAGCCCTCCCCCGCTCAATTGTAGCCAAGCCAGACCCCCTACGCCTCACTTGGATGTGTCCCGACCTTCCCCTGAGATAAGAAGGTAAGCTACCTCCGTCGCCCTTTGTCGAAAAATAGTATGCATGACCGAATTCTACAAAAAATTTAACACTAAAATTCGCACTGCTCAGGTCATCAATTGAAGCATGGTTTGATCAAGGAAGGATACCCACGACGAGAGCAACACGATGGTGGCCAAAGCTCACACCTTTAGGAGAAGGGTTAAATAGGAATAAACAATTAAAAGACATCCTTTAAAGTTGTACCTTTCCAGGAATAACATTAATCAAAACTGTAAGAAATTTTAAACTTAACATACCTGTCTTCCAGGTGTGCTTAGCTTGAGATCTTTGGGTATGCTTTCCCTTGGTTACCTGAAAAGGGGTATAAGCAAGGGGTGAGTTCAACAACTCATTGAATGGGAGTTTTAAAATTTGACATTTAGAAAATAGTTTGAATTGGAGTGTGCCAGACTCCTTAGTTTCTTTAAGACATTTCATCCTCAAAATCTCAGTTTTCATAGCCATATCTCATCATTGACCACAAACGGTGTGTTTATCAACCAACACATGCCCTTCATCGTGAAGGGAACACACATTCGTAGGGCAACACGTCCACTGCACCCACTTGTGGCATCAGACTCTCAACTCGACCTGCAGCTATTTGTATCGACTGTTCTGTCAACCTCTCTTGTCGTACTACCACCAGTCCATCCAGTATGTCGGTCATGTCTTGGTACCATGGCCAAATATATCATTTATTTAAAGCTTTTATAGCTTAAACTCATGTTTGTTTATGAGCTCCTACTCATTCCAACTAGCCTTGAGCCCACTATACGAGATTTTCAAAATCGGGCATATTAGCCCCCAAGTTCCAAAACTGAGGCCTCCAGTCTATCTAAGCTATTCGAGCTTCCGTCAAGAAGGTATCCCATAAAGTTTAAGTAGTGGCACATTGTTAGGGGAGAGCACTTCTGACAAAAATAATCTTTCAGCAATCCATCAAACCAACCGGGTATGAGGACATCTCCGCTCATAATCGATGAACGGGCTTTATACTTCCTTCTAGGAAATTTATCATACCAACTGGATATGATCTACCTACAACTAATAACTAGTTTTTCTGCATAGTTTTCACATCACTCCAATCAGGTGTGATGTCAAAATTCAACATAGAAGTGGTTTTTCATTTTCGATGTGCTTAACATACCCAATCGGGTGTGATATAAAAATCCCACTCATATGATAACACAGTGATTTCCTCTTAATCGGTTCTTTGTCTTTACGTGAATTTGTCATTGCTGGCGTTCCCGCTACTTCATGTTCCTACACGATATGAATATCCTTGTTCATTATCCCTTGGCCTAATATCCTTCATTCATCATGAATGGATAAAATACTCAAACTTTTTAATTAATTGCAATTAGGTCCTTAAAGTTCTTTTTCTTTAACATTAGGTCCCTAATGTCGATTTTCCTCCGAATTGAGTCCCGAAACTTCTAAAATTCACCTTGGGACCTCAATTTATTCAAAATCACAAAAAGGGGTTCAAGTTTCCCAAATTTCCAATTTGGTCCCCAACTTTTCCAAAATTACCATTTTGCCCCTACTTTACAAAAATGGTAAATTTCACCCCAAGAATTCTAAAATTCGACCAATTGGTCCTCTAACATCTTTTCCATGCTCAATTGGCCCTCAATTTTATGAAATTACACTTTAGTCCCTCAAATTTTTTATATCCCCAAAAGTTTCCTTAATTTCAACCTCACCAGATTTGATTTCATCAAATTGACCGATAAATCAGAGTTAATTGATGAAATTAAAGATGCATTTGAGTTCTTACACATTCATACGATTCAATTGCACTTTGAATCGCATGAATTGACGCTGGAATAAATTGAAACGGAGCTTCGTTGGAAAATTAAACGTAGAGAGAGAAAGCTTCGAAAGCTTACCGTCGGGGGCACTGTGGTTTGAGCTTTTAATCTGGGTAGATAGCTCTTGTCCTAAGATTTCTCCTATGATCAAGAATCACCTCAATTCATGTTGAATTGAGGGCGAATTTGGTTAGTAAAGATCTGTCGGTTATCTCTCTAGAATCGATCGAAATTTACACATGGGAGCCAAATTGGCTTACCTTTCTACTCTAATTCAGTTGTAGGAGGGCTTGGTTTGGCTTGAGAAGGGCTGGAATTGGCCATTTTTTGCTCGACCGAAATAGGGCAGCTTCGGTCCGCTGGAGCTGCTTCACTATTCTATCACGTCGACGGTTCTCCGGTAACCCTCGGAGCAAAAGGAGACTACAATCATGTAGCTGAGCACTCCGTGAATCTAAAGAACCTGATCACGCCTTTTATGGCTCAGAAAAATGTCCAAGTCAGTGCTCTTGTTCGAGCTTCAACGAAAAATGGAGCACTAGGGAGAGAGTGGAGTTTTCAGGTGTGAGGAGGATGAATAAGGAGGGGCTTTTTATATAGGAAGCTTGGGGACTTCTTGGCCATCCGATTGGTGCCTTTATAGCGATAATTAATTGCTTAAAACTCCATGGTCGGAGACTTTTCACCTTTGCAGACGCTACTCAAATTTTCGGTGAGTGAACAGTGCTATCATCTAAAATAAGAAGATGACACTGTTCCGAACCAGGTCGGACCGATCTGAACTAGGTTTGTAAACCCCGCCCTTTTGAGCTAAGGAAAATTGGAAAAAGAATCGGTCAAACCGAGTGAGAAAAACTGGACCGGTTCACAAAATCGATCATTTGGGAACAAGCAATTTGGAAATTGACAACTTCCGGGTGATCCAAAGGGTTTATTAAACCTTGGAAAAGAAACTTAAGACAAATTAGAAGAGAAAAACTAAATTGGTTCAGGTGAACGAGAATCCATAAGGACTTTGAAGTTAAAACGAGAATCCTCTTGGAAAGCTCACACATGAACACTTCTCTCTCTCTCTACTGCTTCATTTCCCGGTGAAGCTTGAACCATAGGTTCGACTTAAACATTTTTCTTAACCTTGAAAGGAGAGGTCGGGCTCTTTAGAACCGAGGAGAAGACAGTTATTTGATAGCAAACTCTAGTCAATTCGAGAATCGCTGGAGAAGTTCTGGCGTTAAAACTTGCAATTCAAAGTGCTATTGAATCGTAAGAAGATGGAGGAACTCAATTTTAACTTTAATTTCAACAATTAGAGGTGTTTGATCGGCCAACTTGATGAAATCAAATTCGGCTATACTAAAGAGTTAAAATTGGGGGAAATTTTGGGGAAAAAATTGGGGAAAATTGGGGGTTTTCAAAATTTAAAGGACCAAAATGTAATTTTATGAAATTGAGGGTCTGGGCATGAAAATAATGTTTGAGGACCAATTGAGAAATTTTGGAATTTTTGGGGCAAAACTTACCATTTTTGTAAAGGAAGGGAAAAATGGTAATTTTGGAAAAGTTGGGGGACCAAATTGGAAATTTGGGAAATTAAACCCCTTTTTTGTGAAATTGAATAAATTGAGGTCCCAAGATAAATTTTAAAAGTTTCGGTACTCAATTTGAGGAAAAACCGGCATTTGGGGACTTAAAGTTAAAGAGAAATAACTTTAGGGACCTAATTGCAAATAACTAAAAAGTTTGGATTTTCTCATTCATTGGAAATGAATGAAAGTTGTTAAGTCGAGTAATAGTAAACAAGGATGTTCATATCGTGTAGGAACAGGAAGTACCGGGAACGCCAGCATGGACAAGCTCGCGTGAATACAAAGAACCGGTCTAGTGGAATTAACTGCATTAACGGATGAGTGGGTTTACTAACATCATACCCGGTTGGGATGATGAGCACAACTTAAAGATAAAAACCACTTACTGGTTGTGAGTGGGATTATATATCATACCCGGTTGGGGATGATAAGTACCTCGATATAAAAACTCACTATTTAGTGGTATTTTAATCATCACCACTTAGAGAGAGTGATGTGAAAATTATGCAGAAAAACTACTTACCGGTTGTAAGTAGATCATACTCGGTTGGTATGATGAGAATTCCTTGAAGGAAGTTGAAAACTCGTTCATCGGTTATGAATGGAGATGTTCATATACCAATCGGTATAATGGAAAGTGAAAACCTATTTTGTCAAAAGTGTTATCTTCTAACTATGTACCAATGCTTAAACTATTTGGGAGACCTTCTTGATGGGAGCTTGAATAGCTCTTATAGGTCGGGGGCCTCGGTTTTGGAACCTGAGGGCTAATATGCTCTTTTTTTGAAAAACTCGGATAGTGGGCCATTTGCCATTGGACACGAGCAGGAGCTTGTAAAGACAAACAGCTACAGGTTGAGTTGAAGGTCGGGACCGTTGGGACAAATGGCACCACATATAACATGGTAATTTAAAAACTTTGTTTGTGCATGCACTATGAGTACGGGATCATCAAGACGCCTATGAGGGGTAGTGATGTGTCCTAAAGGCCATAGACGACCCAGTGAGTATAAGGGCAGATCATCGTTCCAGGTGTTTGTGTGAAATTTGGAGTAGCACAAAGCGCATGAGATCGAGGTGGGGACGGGATGAGCTCTCTGTCCTCATATGGATATGAAGAAGCGATTTCGGGATTGAGGGTCGGATGTCACATACATCCACTCATTCCCAGGGTAGAAGTGGTTGTGCTTCTATCCGGGTGACTGGTAAAGTCGCTCCGAAGCCACTAGTGGGTTCAATTGTCGTACTGACCTGCGAATGTGTGTAACCTTCATTATGAAGGATGTGTGTTGGGTGATGACACATCGTGGTAAATAAGAAATGATGGAAAAACCCGAATTTTTAAATGAAGGGATTTTTTAAAAGAAAGGAGTCTGGTACACTACATATAATTGTTTTTCTTAAAAATTAAAAGTAGACCTTTGAACCCATTCACTGAGTAGTTATACTCACCCCTCCCTTATATCCCTTTTAGGAGGTTTCGGAAAGCCTACCCTTAAAGACCATCAACTAAGACGCCTGTGATACAGGTACGATAAATCTAAATTTTTATTAAGTTTTATTTATGTTATTCCTAAAAAAGGTGCAGGTTTAAAGGACGCTTTACTCTTTATGGTCTATAATAAGGGGAAACCCTTTAATAAACCGGGAGAGTGGAGGGTTGATCACGGGGATCCGACCAAACAAGGTCAGGGCGTGACAACTAGAGCGGTATCAGAGCCTATTTCCTCGAATACATAATCAAGACTAGAAAATATAGTAACTGATAGGATTTATCTTAAAATTTTTAGATGGTTCTCAAGAGAGGAACCAAGAAAATTAGGGATGACTCTGTTCAGTACCTTGTCGTCGTAGGAGGACAACCCTAGAAGCTTCCCAAATGCTTGAGGCATGGTAGAAATCTCAAAGACCAAATGGAGAAGTATCCCGGAGAATGTTCTAGGACCTATTGAGGGCACAAATCTAAGTATAAATGAAGCCAAGTGTGAAGCTACAAACGTCAGTAAAGGGTGTATAACATTACCTAAGTGTTTATCAGGAACCCTGTAGCCTTTATTTTGTGACCGCTTTCTGTAGTAGGGCTAATTATACTCCTCGATTAATAAAGTACTCAAAATTCCTAAAAACATTGTCTATCAAAGGATATAATGTAAAACCCGCCATTTTGAGCTAAGGAAAACTAGGAAAAGAACCGATCAAACCAAGTGAGGATTCAGAACCGGTTCACAAACCCAATCATCTCTGAACGGGCAAGTTGGAAATTTACAACTCTCAGGTGATCCAAAGAGTTCATTAAACCTTGGAAAAGAAACTTAAGACATATTAGAAAACAAAAACCAAATTGGTTCAGGTGAACTAAATTCCATAAGAACTTTAAAGTTAAGTGTGCTTGCTCGAGAGTAGTGTGAGGATGGGTGACCTCCTAGGAAGTATGAATTTTTTTGTAACCCAAAATTTTGAATTTTTAAGCGTACCACTTATCATAAATAGCCATAAATTAATATATATTTAATTATTGGAATTAATACCAATAATTTATGGCAATATTAATACTAGTAATAAATCTCTCCCATTTAATACACAGTTTTACACCTATATAAAGAGGTCATCCCCATTCATTCTCCTCACACCCGAACACTTCTCTCTCTCTCTCTCTCTACTGCTCCATTTCCCGGTAAAACCCGAACTAGAGCTTCGACTTGAACAAAGGTCGGGCTCTTTAGAACCGGGGAGAAGACAGCTATCTGGTAGCAAACTCCAGTCAATTCGAGAATCGTTGGAGAAGTGTCGGCATGATGGAATAGTGAAGCAGCTCCAACGGACCGAAGCTGCCCTATTTTAGCCAAGTTGAAATCGGCCACTTCAAGCCCTCCTCAGGCCAAACCAAGCCTTCCCAGCACTTCTTCAGCCCTCCCACGGCTGAATTACAACTGAAAGGTAAACCAATTCAGCTCCCCTCTACAATTTCCGATCGGTGCTAGAGAGAGAACCGACATAATTTCAATAATGAAATTCTAACTCAATTTGGCATCAATTGATGTGATTCTTGATTCTAGGATGAACCTCAAGATGAGAGCTATCTGTCTAGATTGAAAGCTCAGACTGTCGTGCCCTCGCCGGTGAGAAATCGAAGCTTTCTCTCTCTATAGTCTATTTTCCGGCGAAGCTCCGTTTGAGCTCGTTCCAACGTTAAAATCTGCGATTCAAAGTTTTTTAGAATCATATGAACATGCAAGAACTCAATTTCAACTCCAATTTCAACAATTAGAAGTGATTAATTGGTCAATTTGATGAAATCAAATTCGGTAGTGTTGAAGAGTTGAAATTGGGGAAAAATTGGGGATTTTCGAAATTCAAATGGCCAAAATGCAATTTTATGAAATTGAGGGTCAATTGGGTGTGAAAATAATGTTGAAGGATCAATTGAGGAATTTTGGAATTTTTGGGGCAAAACTTACCATTTTTTTAAATGAAGGGCAAAATGGTAATTTTGGAAAAATTGGGGGACCAAATTGGAAATTTGGGAAATTAAACGCCTTTTTGGTGAAATTGAATAAATTGAAGTCTCAAGATAAATTTTAAAAGTTATGGGACTCAATTTGAGGAAAAATCGAGATTTGGGACTTAAAGTTAAAGAGAAATAACTTTAGGGACCTAATTGCAAATAACTAAAAGTTTGGGTTTTCTCATTCATTGGAAATGAATGAAGGTTGTTATGCCGAGTAATAATAAACAAGGATGTTCATATCATATAGAAACGCGAAATACCGGGAACGCCAGCATGGACGAGCTCGTGTGAATACAAATAACCGGTCAAGTGGAATTCACTACGTTAACGGGTGAGTGGGTTTACTAATATCATACCCGGTTGGGATGATGAGCACAATTTAAAATTAAAAACTATTTATCGGTTGTGAGTGGAAATTTTATATCATACCCGGTTGGGAATAATAAGTACCTCGGTATCAAAACCCACTATTAAGTGATATTTTAAACATCACTACTTAGAGGAAGTGATGTGAAAATCATGCGGAAAAACTACTTACCGATTGTAAGTAGATCATACCCAGTTGGTATGATGAGACTTCCTCGAAGTAAGTTGAAAACCCGTTCATCGGTTATGAACGGAGGTTTCCTTATACCCGGGCGGTATAATGGATAGAGAAAATATATGTTTTGTTGGAAGTGCTCTCCCCTGACTATGTGCCAATGCTTAAACAATTTGTTGAGACCTTCTCGACGGGAGCTCGAATAGCTCTGATAGGTCGGGGGCCTCGATTTTGGAACTTGGGGGCTAAATGCCCAATTTTGAAAATCTCGTACGGTGGGCCCAAGGCAAGTTGGCACGAGTAGGAGCTCATAAACGAATATGATATATGTGCTATAAAAATTAATAAGTGAATTGTTTGGCCATGGTACCATGATAGGACCGACATGCTCTATCAACTAGGGGTAGTGCGACATGACATGTCGACGGACCAGTCAAGTCAAACAACTACGGGTTGAGTTGAGAGTCGGGGCCGTTAGACTAGTGGCACCACATATTACATGGCAATATGAGAAAACATTATTTGTGCATGCACTGTGAGTACGGGATCATCAAGACGCCCATGAGAGGTAGTGATGCGTCCTAAGGGCACTGGACGACCTGGTGGCTATAAGGGAAGTTCGTCGTTCCAGGTGTTTGTGCGAAATCTGGAGTAGCACCAAGCACATGAGACTTGGGTGGGGACAGGATAAGGTCTCTGTCCTCATACAGACACGAAGAAGTGATTTCAAGATTGTGGGTCGGATGTCACGTACATCCACTCATTCCCAGGGTAGAAGTGGTCGTACTTCTATTCGGGTGGCAGGAAAAGTTGCTCCGAAGCCACTAGCGGGTTTAGTAGTGATACTGACTTGCGAATGCGTGTAACCTTCATGATGAAGGATGTGTGTTGGGTGATGACACACCGTCCGAATTTTTAAATGAAGGGATTTTTGAAAACAAAGGAGTCTGGCACACTCCATATACATATTTTTCTTAAAACTTAAAAGCTTTTAAAAACCCATTCACTGAGTAGTCGTACTCACCCCCTCCCTTATATCCCTTTCAGGAAATCCATTAAAGACCGTCAACTAAGATGTCTGTAAGACAAGTATGTAAAGTTTTAAATTTCATGCAGTTTTGATTATGCTATTCCAGGAAAAAGGTACAGGTTAAATGATGCCTTACTCTTTACGGTTTACAATAAGGGGAAACCCTTTAATAAATCGGGAGAGTGGCGGGTTGATTACAGGGATATGACCAAACTGGGTCGGGGTGTGACATATGATATTGTTAGGAAGATAGCCCCAAGGAAAATACCTAAACAAAAGACACCATGATATCAAGGAGATTATTATGCAAGGAAGGCATGACAAAAGAATTGTCATGGTAAGGAGTCTAGGAGAACTTTGGGGTAACTAAACAAGGGGCAACGTATTATAAGGTACAAAGGAAATAAGGCATGAAATGAAGGACTGTCCCACACTACTAGGATTTAGAACAATACTTTCCAAGAATAAACACCCCACAACTATAGGAAATCCAAAAGGATACTGTTCCAAGGAACACAACTCCTACTTGAAATTTCAACCACAAATAGGAGGAAACTTTTTTGAGATCATAGCAATATGGCAGGAAGGAAAAAGGGTGAAGGTAGGGCCTCGATACAACCATAAACAAAACAAAAAGTAGCTGAAGAAAACTCTCTCCTAAAGGAGAAATTTCCAATAATTTAGGAGAAAAGGAGGGAGTGCATCCACAAGAGAAGACAAGCCAAGCGTTTGACGACAAACGGGATGTCTTGGGATTGCAAGTACAACTCCATTTGGAAAAAGTAGATAAGTCAAATTGGAGATTCAGAGCAATATAGCAGAAGTAAGCAAACCGTGACAACAAAATAGTTAAAGAAAATAAATGACAGCCTAAGGAAGATTGGGAGGTAGAAGGGGCTACACCCTAAAAAGGTCAGTTAGATGGACGTTAAGGACAGGAGTACTCGAGAAACAATTGCCCTAAGAAACTTAGACCAAAGGAATGGTGGAGGCGAGGCAGTTAATAAACTAATACACGGGAAAACCATAATTTGAGTTCCAACAAATAAGAGAGAGGCGAAAAGGCCAAATACTTGGGAAAAGAAGGATGAAAGAAATCCTTAACAGGACCAAAGGCCAAATTAACAACTAAACTCAAGCCAAGAAAAGAATAGGTAAGCCTCTCACATAATTATCAAGAAATTTTGAAACAAGGAAGATTTGAATGCTCCATAAAGAAATACACTATCAAAGTAAACTTTGGAGGGATGCATACGACTAACTACCCTTGAAGGAAATTTGATGGGTGGATGGACATAATGTGGAGTGCAAGGAACCAACCCTTAATTGGGAAATGTTTCAAAGGAAGGAAGTATCGTGATAGCCTAGTGTGACCTGCTTGGAGAGAGCAGGAGAACCAAACAATAATTTCAGGAGAACCAAGTAGAAAGAAGAAACGAGTAACAATGAGACGACCAAAGAGAATAAAAAAAAACCCTAAGAAAGGTTGAGATATAGTAAAGATTACACTCTATGAAGGACAAAGGATGGGCATGAAGGACGAGTGATACAACTACCCAAATGATTGGATCATAAAAAAATGGAGAGAAGGAGACAGTTGAAGAACTGGTCTTCGAGAGAACCCTAGATTTAAACCACAACAAGAAGGGAGAAGTGAAAAGGCCAAAACATTAGAAAAAGAAGAATGAAGGAAAATCCTTAAAGAAATTAATGGCCAAAACCAGATTTCTAGTTTAAAGTCTTGAGACAGTTAAGTGAGCTTCACGAAGGACGAACAAGAGATTTTGAAATAAGGAGGATGTGAAGAAAGGGAGCTAGCATCAAAAAGATGTTGTGACAAGTATGAATGAGTGGACCCATACTAAGGTAATAAAGTAAAGAATGTTTGAGAAACATTGGGAAAGTAAGTCCTCCAAATAAGATGTGGCTAAGGAGGAATAACCGCAATTGGTAAGTCCACACGCGCATATGAAGCTTAAAGAGTGGACGACTAAGCATAGTGTGGAATGCACGAAATAAAACCAATAATTGGAAGTATCCCATCTAAGGAATAAGGGATAAAACAAAAGTTGTGGATAGAGAAGCATCCAAAGCAAACAGATGCCCTAACATAGATAAGGGTGCGAAGAAAGGGAGAAAGAACCATACAATGAATGATAAGGAGGTTGAACATGTAACTCCAAAGATGGAAATCTCTATTGTTAGGGACATGGTAGAGAACAAAACCAGAAGGAGGGAACCTTCCCAAGCAAAGTAATCAACACATAGATCGAAAGTAATTATTGTAGAATGAAGAATCATGAAGTGATTATGAGTAAGTAAAAGTGGATTAAGGAAAAAAGAAAAACTCTTGAATAAGGAATGCCAAGGACTTAAGAAGGAAATAATCCCGGTTTGTTGGTAAACTATTGGGAAACCAATCAATTGGAACTGAAAAGACCCAATAAAGAAGTTGGGGAAAGATGAGTAGGTAAGAGGAATCCATGCAGTTATGTGAGACATAACGTCAAAGGCATTATGGAGTAGAGGATAATGGTAAAAAGGATAGTTGAAAAATGCTATCAAAAGAAAAGAGGGATGAAGTTAAACAATCCCTGAAAGGTTGAAAAGCTAAGAGAGGCCCTCAAGGAGATGTTCTAGAAATCTAATGGAAAAAGATAGGTCCTACAAAATGCCATGTTGTAAGGGGCAAGTAAGCCCAACAATACCAAGGAGAATATGACTCAAAGTAAGGAAGAGTTGGCCAATAAGAATGACAAGGTCGAATATAAAAATTTGGACCAAAGTTATAATAGACAACGAATGAGGGAAGGGTCAAAATATGACGAAAAAGTAATAAAGAAAAACTGTGGTAACAAGTACATAACACTTGAAAGAACATCGAGCTAAAGGTTTCAACTACCAAACGGATAACTAGACACAAGAATGATTAGTTATCTTGGAATTCCTAATCTTGAGTACAGAATCTCAAAGGGAAAATGTTGTTCTAAACAAAGAAATAGATAAAATCTAATAATATACCCTGAAGTAAGGTATGTCTAGTTATGATAAACTCCACCGAGGGAGTAAATAATATAAAGGAAAAGAAATTCCTTAAGTGAAGGATGTAAAAAGGGCTGATTGAAAGAACAAGAGAATAGTTTGCATGTTAAGCAAACACCAAAGGTACATCAGAGGACATGATTCCTCATGCAAGGTTGATAATTAAGTTTTGGGGACAAAACTCCTAAAAGGATGGGAGAGATGTAAACCTTGCCCTTTTGAGCTAAGGAAAACCAGGAAAAGAACCGGTCAAACCAAGTGAGAAAAATCGAACCGGTTCACAAAACTAATCATTTGGGAACAAGCAATTTGGAAATTGACAACTTCCGGGTGATCCAAAGGGTATATTAAATATTGGAAAAGAAACTTAAGACAAATTAGAAGAGAAAAACCAAATTGGTTCAGGTGAATGAGAATCCATAAGAACTTTGAAGTTAAGCGTGCTTGCCTGAGAGTAGCGTGAGGATGGGTGACCTCTTGGAAAGCTCACAGATGAACACTTCTCTCTCTCTCTCTCTCTACTGCTCCATTTCTCGGTGAAGCTTGAACCATAGGATTGACTTGAACATTTTTCTTAACCTCGGAAGGAGAGGTCAGGCTCTTTAGAACCGGGGAGAAGATAGTTATCTAATAACAAACTCTAGTCAATTCGAGAATCGCTAGAGAAGCGCCGGCATGATGGGACAATGAAGCAGCTCCGGCAGACCGAAGCTGCCCTATTTCAGCCAAGCTGAAATCGGCCATTTTGAGCCCTACTCAGACCAAACCAAGCCCTCCCATGACTGAATTAGGATTAAAAGTTAAGCCAATTCGGCTGCTCTTTGCAATTATCAGCCAGTGCTAAAGAGAGAACTGACAGAATTTCAATACTAAAATTCTAACTCAATTAAGCATCAATTAATGCAATTCTTGATTCTAGGATAAACCTCCGGATAAGAGCTATCTGCCCAGATTGAAAGCTCGGACCGTCGTGCCCTCACCGGTGAGTAATCAAAGCTTTCTCTCTCTATAGTTCATTTTCCAACAAAGCTCCGTTTGAGCCCATTCCGGCGTCAAAATGTAAGGAGATGGAGCAACTCAATTTTAACTTCAATTTCAACAATTAGAGGTGTTTGATTGGGGAAAATTGGAGAAAATTGGGGGTTTTCAAAATTTAAAGGACCAAAATGCAATTTTATGAAATTGAGGGTCAATTGGGTAAGAAAATAATGTTGGAGGACCAATTGAGGAATTTTAGATTTTTTGGGGCAAAATTTACCATTTTTGTAAAGGAAGGGAAAAATGGTAATTTTGGAAAAGTTGGGGGACCAAATTTGAAATTTGGGAAATTAAACCCCTTTTTGTGACATTGAATAAATTGAGGTCCCAAGATAAATTTTAAAAGTTTCGGTACTCAATTTGAGGAAAAACCGGCATTTGGGGACTTAAAGTTAAAGAGAAATAACTTTAGGGACCTAATTACAAATAACTAAAAAGTTTGAGTTTTCTCATTCATTGGAAATGAATGAAGGTTGTTAAGTCGAGTAATAGTGAACAAGGATGTTCATATCGTGTAGGAACAGGAAGTACCGGGAACGCCATCATGGACAAGCTCGCGTGAATACAAAGAACCGTTCTAGTGGAATTAACTGCATTAACGGATGAGTGGGTTTACTAACATCATATCCGGTTGGGATGATGAGCACAACTTAAAGATAAAAACCACTTACTGGTAGATGAGACTTCCTCAAAGGAAGTTGAAAACCCGTTCATCAGTTATGAACAGAGATGTTCTTATACCAATCGGTATAATGGACAGTGAAAACCTATTTTGTCGGAAGTGTTCTCCCCTGACTGTGTGTCAATGCTTAAACTATTTGGAAGACCTTCTGGACGGTAGCTCAAATAGCTCTTATAGGCTGGGGGCCTTAGTTTTGGAACCTGAGGGCTAATATGCCCTGTTTTTGAAAAACTTGAATAGTGGGCCATAGGCCAATGGACACGAGCAGGAGCTTGTAGGGGAACATGATATATATACATATATATATATATATGTGCCATCAAAACTTAATAAGTGAATTGTTTGGTCATGGTACCAAGGCAGGTCCGACATACTCTGTAAACCCCACACTTTTGAGTTAAGGAAAATCGGGAAAGAACCGATCAACCCGAGTAAGAAAACCGAGCCGATTTACAAACCAGATCATTTAGGAACAAGCAATTTGGAAATTTACAACTTCCGAGTGATCCAAAGGGTTTATTAAACCTTGAAAAAGAAATTTAAGACAAATTAGAAGAGAAAAACCAAATTGGTTCAAGTGAACAAGAATTCATAAAAACTTTAAAGTTAAGCGTGTTTGCGTGAGAGTAGTGTGAGGATGGAAGTATGATTTTTTTTGTAATTAATATATATTTAATTATTATAATTAATACTAATAATTTAATACCTAAATTAAATTATTGGAATTAATACAAATAATTTAATACCAAAATTAAATTATTGGAATTAATACCAATAATTTATGTTAATATTAATACTAGTAATAAATCTCTCCCATTTAATACACGATTTTACACCTACATAAAGAGGTCATCCCCATTCATTCTTCTCACACCTGAACACTTCTCTCTCTGTCTACTTCTCCATTTCCCAGTGAAGCTCGAACCAGAGCTTCAACTTAAATATTTTTCTTAACCTCAGAAGGAGAGGTCGGGCACTTTAGAATCGGGGAGTAGACAACTATTTGATAGCAAGCTCTAGTCAATCCGAGAATCGTTGGAGAAGCACTAGCATGATGGAACAATGAAGCAGCTCCGGCGGACCAAAGCTACCCTATTTCGGCCAAGCTGAAATTGACTATTTCGAGCCCTCCTCGGACCAAACCAAGCCCTCCCAACACTTCCTCAGCCCTCCCACGGCTGAATTAGGATTGAAAGGAAAGCCAATTCGGCTCCCCTCTGCAATTTTCGGCATGTGCTAGAGAGAGAACCGAAAGAATTTCAATGATGAAATTCTAACTCAATTCGGCATCAATTGATGTGATTCTTGATTCTAGGATGATCCTCAAGATGAGAGCTATCTTCCCAAATCGAAAGCTTGGACCGTCGTGCCTTCACCAGTGAGTAATCGAAGCTTTCTCTCTCTATAGTTCATTTTCCGGTGAAGCTCTGTTTAAGCTCGTCCCGACGTTAAAATTTGTGATTCACATTTCTAAAGAATCGTATGAACATGTAGAAACTCAATTTCAACTTCAATTTCAACAACTGGAAACGTTTAATGGGTCAATTTGATGAAATCAAATTCGACTATGTTAAGAAGTTGGAATTAGGGAAAATTGGGGGTTTTCGAAATTCAAAGGACCAAAATGAAATTTTATGAAATCGAGGGTCAATTGGGCATGGAAATAATGTTGGAGGACCAATTGAGGAATTTTGAAATTTTGGAGGCAAATTTTACCATTTTTGTAAAGGAATGGCAAAATGGTAATTTTGGAAAAGTTGGGGGACCAAATTCGAAATTTGGTAAATTAAACCCCTTTTGTGAAATGGAATAAATTGAGGTCCTATGATAAATTTTAGAAGTTTCGGGACTCAATTTGAGGAAAAACCAGCATTCGGGACTTAAAGTTAAAGAGAAATAACTTTAGGGACCTAATTGCAAATAAATGAAAGTATGACTTTCTCATTCATTTGGAATGAATGAAGGCGAGTAGGCCGAAGGATAATGAACCAAGATGTTCATATCTTGTAGTAACACGAAGTACCGGGAACGCCAGCAAGGACATGCTCGCGTGAATACCAAGAACCGGTCTAGTGGAATTCACGGCATTAACGGGTGAGTGGGTTTACTATCATCATACCCGGTTGGAATGATGAGCACAACTTAAAGATAAAAACCACTTACCGGTTATGAGTAAAAATTTTATATTATACCCGGTAGGGGATGATAAGTACCTCGATATAAAAACCCATTGTTTAGTTGTAAATCCCACACATTTAAGTTAAGGAAAACCGGGAAAAGAACCGGTCAAACCGAATAAGAAAACCAAACCGGTTTACATTTGGGAATAAGCAATATGAAAATTTACAACTTTCGGTTGATCCAAAAAATTTATTAAACATTGAAAAAGAAACTTAAGACAAACTAGAAAACAAAAAAACCAAATTGGTTCAGGTGAACTAGATTCCATAAGAACTTCAAAGTTAAGCGTGCTTACCTGAGATTAGTATGAGGATGTGTGACCTCCTGGGAAGTATGATTTTTTGTAATCCGAAATTTCGGTCAAAAATTTTTATGCGAACCTACGGCTTATCATAAATAGCCATAAATTAATATATATTTAATTATTGAAATTAATACCAATAATTTAATACCTAAATTAAATTATTGGAATTAATACCAATAATTTATGGCAATATTAATACTAGTAATAAATCTCGCCCATTTAATACACGTGTTTTACAACTATATAAAAAGGTAATCCCCATTTCATTCTCCTCACACCTGAACACTTATCTCTCTCTCTCTCTACTGCTCCATTTCCCGGTAAAGCTTGAACCAGAGCTTCGACTTGAACAAAGGTCGGGCTCTTTAGAACCGGGGAGAAGACAGCTATCTGATAGCAAACTCCAGTCAATCCGAAAATCGTTGCAGAAGCGTTGACATGATGGAATAGTGAAGCAACTCCAGCGGACCGAAGCTGCGCTATTTCGGCCAAGCTGAAATCGGCCATTTCAAGTCCTACTCAGGACAAACCAAGCCCTCCCAACACTTCCTCAGCCTTTCCACGGTCGAATTAGGACCGAAAGGTAAGCCAATTTGGCTCCCCTTTATAATTTTTGATCGGTGCTAAAGAGAGAGTCGACTGAATTTCAATGACGAAATTTTAATCCAATTCCACATCAATTGATACAATACTTGATTTTAGGATGAACCTTAGGACGAGACCTATCTGCCCAGATCGAAAGCTCGAACTGTCATGCCTTCACCGGTGAGTATTCGAAGCTTTCACTCTCTACAGTCTGTTTTCCGGCAAAGCTCCGTTTGAGCTCGTTCCGACATTAAAATCTGTGATTCAAATTTCTTAGAATCATATGAACATACAGGAACTCAATTTCAACTCCAATTTAAATTATTAGAAGTGTTTGATTGGTCAATTTGATGAAATCAAATTCGGTAGTGTTGAAGAGTTGAAATTGGAGGAAAATTTGGGGATTTTCGAAATTCAAAGGGGCCAAAATATAATTTTATGAAATTGAGGTTCAATTGGGCATGAAAATAATGTTGGATAACCAATTGAGGAATTTGGGAAATTAAACCCCTTTTGGTGAAATTGAATAAATTGAGGTCCCACGATAAATTTTAAAAGTTACGGGACTCAATTTGAGGAAAAACCGACATTAGGGACTTAAAGTTAAAGAGAAATAACTTTAGGGACCTAATTGCAAATAACTAAAAGTTTGGGTTTTCTCATTCATTAATGAATAAAGGCTGTTATGCCAAGTAATAATGAACAACGTTGTTCATATCGTGTAGGAATGTTAAATATCAGGAATGCCAGCAAGGACAAGCTCGCGTGAATACAAAGAACCGGTCTAGTGGAATTCACGGCATTAACAGGTGAGTGGGTTTACTAACATCATACCCGGTTGTGGATGATAAGTGCCTCGATATAAAAACCCACTCTTTAGTGGTATTTTAATCATCACTACTTAGAGAAAGTGATGTGAAAGTTATGCGAAAAAAAACTACTTACAGGATGTAAGTAGATCATACCTGGTTGGTATGATAAGACTTCCTCGAAGGAAGTTGAAAACCCGTTCATTGGTTATGAACGGAGATGTCCTTATATCGGTCGGTATGATGGACAGTAAAAACCTATTTTTGTCGGAAGTGCTCTCCCCTGACTATGTGCCAATGCTTAAACAATTTGGAAGACCTTCTCGACGGGAGCTCGAATAGCTCTAATAGGGCGGGGGCCTCAATTTTGGAACTTGGGGGCTAAATGCCCGATTTTGAAAATCTCGTACAGTGGGCTCAAGGCCAGTTGGCACGAACAGGAGCTCGTAAATGAACATGATATATGTGCCATAAAACTTAATAAGTGAATTGTTTGGCCATGGTACCAAGATAGGACCGACATGCTCAATCAACTAGCGGCAGTGCGACATGACAGGTCGACGGACTAGTCAAGACAAACAGCTGTGGGTTGAGTTGAGAGTCGGGGCTGTTGGACTAGTGGCACCACAGATTACATGGCAATATAAGAAAACATTGTTTGTGCATGCACTATGAGTACGGGATCATCAAGACGCCCATGAGGGGTAGTGATGCGTCCTAAGGGCACTGGACGACCTGGTGGCTATAAGGGCAGTTCGTCGTTCCAGGTGTCTGTGCGAAATCTGGAGTAGCACCACGTGCATGAGACCGGGGTGGGGACAGGATGAGGTCTCTATCCTCATACGGACACGAAGAAGTGATTTCGGGATTGTGGGTCGGATGTCACGTACATCCACTCATTCCCAGGGTAGAAGTGGTCGTACTTCTATCTGGGTGGCAGGAAAAGTCGCTCCGAAGCCACTAGCGGGTTCAGTAGTGATACTGACTTGTGAATGTGTGTAACCTTCATGATTAAGGATGTGTGTTGGGTGATGACACACTGTGGTAACTAAGAAATAATGGAAAATTCTAAATTTTTAAATGACGGAATTTTTTAAAACAAAGGAGTTTGGGGCTAAATGCCCGATTTTGAAAATCTCATACAGTGGGCTCAAGGCCAGTTGGCACGAACAGGAGCTCGTAAATGAACATGATATATGTGCCATAAAACTTAATAAGTGAATTGTTTGGCCATGGTACCAAGATAGGACCAGTGGCACCACATATTACATGGCTTGATAAGAAAATATTTTTTGTGCATGCAGTATGATTACGGGATCATCAAGACGCCCATGAGGGGTAATGATGTGTCCTAAGGGCCCTGGACGACCTGGTGAGTATAAGGGCAGATCGTCGTTCCAAGTGTCTGTGCAAAATTTGGAGTAGCACCAAGCGCATGAGACCAGGGTAGGGACAGGATGAGGTCTCTGTCCTCATATGGACACAAAGAAGTGATTTCGGGATTATGGGTCGGATGTCGCGTACATCCACTCATTCTCAGGGTAGAAGTGGTCGTACTTCTATCCGGGTGGCAAGAAAAGTCGCTCCGAAACCACTAGCAGGTTCAGTAGTGATATTGACTTGCGAATGTGTGTTGGGTGATGACACTCCGATAACTAAGAAATAATGGAACAAAACCCAAATTCTTAAATGAAGGGATTTTTGGAAAGAAAGGAGTCTGGCACACTCCATATAAATGTCTTTCTTAAAATTTAAAAGTAGACTTTTAAAAACCCATTCACTAAGTAGTCGTACTCACTCCCTCTCTTATATCCCTTTCAGGAAATTCCGAAAAGCTTACCCTGAAAGACAATCAACTAAGATGCATGTAAGACAGGTATGTAAAGTTTAAAATTTCATGCAGTTTTGATTATGCTATTCCAGGAAATGGTGCAGGTTTAAAGGATGCCTTACTCTTTACGGATTATAATAAGGGGAAACCCTTTAATAAACCGGGAGAGTGGCGGGTAGTTCACGAGGATCCGACCAAACCAGGTCGTGTCGTGACATACTCAGTCAACTAGTAGCAGTGCGACATGAGTGGTCTTCGGACCAGTCAAGACAAACAGGTACAGGTTGAGTTGAAGGTCGAGACCGTTGGGACAAATGGCACCACATATTACATGGTAATTTAAGAAAAATTTGTTTGTGCATGCACTATGAGTATGGGATCATCAAGACGCTTATGAGGGGTAGTGATGTGTCCTAAGGGCCCTGGACGACTCGGTGAGTATAAGGGCAGATCGTCGTTCTAAGTGTCTGTGCAAAATTTGGAGTAGCACCAAGCGCATGAGATCGTGGTGGGGACGGGATGAGGTCTCTGTTCTCATATGGATACGAAGAAGCGATTTCAGGATTGAGGGTCGGATGTCGCGTACATCCACTCATTCCCAGGGTAGAAGTGGTCGTGCTTCTATCCGGATGGCCGGTAAAATCGCTACGAAACCATTAGTGGGTTTAGTTATTGTACTGACCTGCGAATGTGTGTAACCTTCATGATGAAGGATGTGTGTGGGGTGATGACACACCATGGTAAATAATAAATGATGGAAAACCCGAATTTTTAAATAAAGGAAATTTTTTAAAAGAAATGAGTCTACCACACTCCATATAAATATTTTTCTTAAAAATTAAAAGTAGACTTTTGAAAACCCATTCACTGAGTAGTCATACTCACCCACTCCCTTATATCCCTTTCAGGAGGTTTCAGAAAGCCTGCCCTTAAAAACCATCAACTAATACGCATGTGATACAAGTACGATAAATCTAAATTTTTATACAGTATTGTTTATATTATTTCTGGAAAAGGTACAGGTTTAAACGACGTCTTACTCTTTATGGTCTATAATAAGGGGAAACCCTTTAATAAACTGGGAGAGTGGCGGGTTGATCATGGGGATCCGACCAAATAGGGTCGGGGCATGACAAGGTTCAACTCTTAAATCGGCCGATTCAGGCCCGATTCGACCTAGTTTTTTAAAACTAAAAATTTTTAAATTCATCTAAATTTATTCTCTATCAAATGGTGGTCTCAATTCTCTTATTTTAATTTTGTAAGCCACCTAGAAAAATGAATTTAGAAATAGGTTCAATAGTGTTTCAAACTGGTTTAATCTGGTTCACGTGAACCGGTTTGGTTTTCACCTCCAATTCATTCTAAAGTCCTTTCTCAGGACTTTTGTGACTCTTTAGGTCATTCGTGATCTTTAAATTTCTCGTATACCCATTCTCTAATGGTTGGTGTTCATGAACCAGTTTGGTTTTCTCACCTGGGTTGACCGGTTCTTTCTCCGATTTCCTTGTCTTCAAGGGACGGGGTTTACATCAAATGTGCCAACATTTGAGTCAAATAGCCCTGATTTTCCCAAATTTTCTACGCCCAACTTACCCACCACAAATCAATGTGGCTCAAGGTGTTGACCAAGGGGCTCACAAACTTGAATGGTACATTGATTCTAGAGTCATACATCATGTTACTAATGACTTGGGAAGTCTCTTACTACTAGAGGATGTGTCTCACCCATATTAACTTTTCATCAAGGAAAGCTTAAGGTTTACTCATTCTTTTAGTCGATTCTACCACTATCTATGCATCATCTCATCGTTTTTATGTAACTAATATATTTTATTCACCCACAATTTCCATGAACCTTTTATTTATCTTCTAGTTCACTCGTGATAACTCATGCTATTTGGATTTTCATCTGGCTTGTTTTCCTGTAAATGATCGATGCAGACATCATGCGCTCTTTTGTAAGGATCGTAGACGAGGATTGCACTACAAGTCATGTCTTCATCAATAGTTAGTTTGATTGCTTTAAGTGTTCAATTTCCTTGTTCTATTTGGCATCATCATCTTGGGCATCCTACCAAATAAGTTGTTTCTTGTGTTTTATATGATCTTTTAATAAAATGTTTACCTTATGATTCTAAATTTTGTAACTCATGTTCCTTGGCAAAATCAGTCAACAACATTTTCCCTTAACTCATCATAAGAGTCAATTCTCCTTTCAACTTATCCACATTGATATATGTGGGACAAGCCCTATTAAATCATAGATATATCATATTTACTGTATAACATTTTTAGATGATTATAACAAGTACTCTTGTTTTATGTCTTGAAAAGTCAGTTGGATCTTTTATCAATCTTTTGAACTTTTCGGTTGAAAGTTGAAAATTTCTTTGGTTAAAAGATTAAGCCCATTTAGAGTGATGGTGCTAAAGAATTTCTCTCCTCAGCATTTCAAGTAGAACAATGGACTAGTGTAATTATTCATCATATTTCCTACTCACAATTACTACAACAAAATGGTTATGCTAAAAGAAAATATCGTCACTGTAACACCGCTCTTTAGAAAACCTAATTTGAACGAAAATTGAGCTTGATCCATGAATGGAAACCCGAACCTTGATTGGAACTCGAACTAGCTTGGAAATTAATTTGGATCAAAATTTTAGAAAATTTCTAAAGTGACATAAATTACTCTCAAAAAACCTCACTTGATTGGAAATAAAGAATTATGAAAAGTCCGATTGAGAAATTGTCAAAATCGAGATCAAACCAACTGTGATCGAAAACTACATGATTTTTACAAGGAGTTATAAAAATAAGAAAATGGAAATTATTGAGCCCAAATAGGATAGAATTGGATAAGTTATTTTTAGAAAAATAAATTGGGCCAAGAACTAATCCAATTGAAGGTGAACGGACTAAAAGATTTGATGGATACTAGTTTAGATTAGTATTGAATCAGTCGATGAATCGCATGTGCCACATGTGCGAGTGCATGATAGAGTCACATGTCGCACTTGCACGTTGGCCCCTCCATTCGACCGAATATCCAAAACCCGAAAATCACACATGATTGGCTCCATCACAATTCCAAAATCGACCATAGATGAAATTATTTATTGTAGGGATAAATGGGCTATCATTTGATGATAGAAAGTTACGGTTTGATAGCTAATTAAGTGTAGAACACGAACATATAAGGCTAGACCCCCCCACTCATTAGTGGCTAACCAAAATTCTCTCAAGAATTGTGATATCTCTTGTGACACCGAGAATTTTCGAACATGAAAATGGGACTAAACTGAGAAAGTATGAACTGGGATCTCGAATTGAACCGAACTATGAAAAGGGTTTGAGAAAGAGTCGTAGGGTGGTGTGAATGGTCATAATAGACCTTTGAAAACACCCCAAGGTTTGAAATCAAGGACTGGACAATTTGGAAAATTTACAACTCCCGAGTAACCCAAAGGGTTCATAAAACCTTGGAAAAGAACCTTAGGACAAATTGGAAGAGAAAAACGAGACCGATTCAGATGAACCGGATCCAACTAGATCGAACCGATTTATGAACCAAGTTGGTTCATGAATCAGAGCCGATAGAGAAAGGGAAAATCGGGAAATTTATGAATCCTGAGTGACCTCAAGAGTTACAAAAGTCAAGAAAAAGGACTTTAGAATTAATTGGAGATGGAAACCAAATCGGTTCAAGTGAACAGTATCTAAACCGGTTTGAATCACTTTTGAACCGGATGTTAAATTCATTTTTCTAGATGGCTTAAAAAATTCCAATTTGAGAATTAAGGCCACCATTTGATTGATAATGAATTTAGATTAATTTAGAAATTTTTAATTTTGAAAAACTTGGTCAAATCGAGCCTAAATTGGCCTATTTAAGCTTTGAACCCGGTTCAGAAAAATTCAGAACAGTATCGTCTTCTTCCATTAGAAGACAGCACTGTTCACTCGCCGGAAAATTGAGCAGCACCGGAGAAGATGAAAAGTCTCCGACCAGGGAGTTTCAGACAATGAATGACCATCACTAAGGCTCCAATTGGGCGGCCAAGAAGTACCTGAGCTTCCTATATAAAGAGTCTCTTCTCATTCATCCTCCTCAGACCTGAAAACTCCATTCTCTTGAAAAATTGGGGGAAACTTAGGAATTTTAAATATTCGAGGGACTAAAATACAATTTCATAAAACTAAGGGCCAATTGGGCATCATAAAGATATTGGAGGACCAATTGGGCAAATTTTGGAATTTTTGGGACAAAACCTATCATTGTTGTAAAGTAGGGGAAAAATGGTAATTTTGGAAAAGTTGGGAACCAAATTGGAAATTTGGGAAATTTAATCCCTTTTTGTGAATTTGAATAAATTGAGGTTCCAAGGTGAATTTTAAAAGTTTTGGGACTCAATTTAAGGAAAAACTGCCATTGTGGACTTACAATTAAAGAAAAAAAACTTTAGTGATCTAATTACAAATAAATTAAAAGTTTGGTTTTCTCATTCATTTGTTAAATGAAAACTATTAGGCCAAAAGATAATGAACAAGGATATTCATATCGTGTAGAAACACAAAGTACCGGGAACGCCAGCTAAGACAAGTTTGCGTAAATGCAACAAGTCGGCTAAGAGAAAATTCACCACTATTGGATTAGTGGGATATTTAATATTATACCCGGTTGGGTTGGTAAGCACCTCGAAATTTAAAACTCACTGCTAAGGGGTACTTTAAACATCACACATGAGAGGAGTGATGTGAAATTACACGAAAAAAACTACTTATCAGTTATAAGTAGATTATACCCAGTTGGTATGATGAAAATTCCTAGAAGGAAGTGGAAAACCCACTTATCGATTATAAGCGGAGACGTCTTCGTACCCGGTTGGCATGATAGACAAATGAAAGGTTTATTTTGTCGGAAGTGCTTTCCCGTGATTATGTGCCACTACTTAAAATTTTTTTGAGACTTTCTTGACGGGAGCTTGAATATCTCATACAGGTTGGAGGCTTCGGTTTTGGAACTTGGGGGCTAATATGCCCGATTTTGAAAATCTCGAACAATGGGCCCTAGGCCAGTTGGCACAAGAAGGAGCTCGTAAACAAACATAATTATTAAGCCATGAAAACTTAAGTAAATGAGTTATTTGGCCATGGTATCGAGACAGGACCGACATACTCAATGGACTAGCGGCGGTGTGACATGACAGGTCTCCAGACTAATCAAGACAAACAGCTGCATATCGAGTTGAGGGTCGGGGCCGTTGGACTAGTGGCACCACAAATTATATGGCTTATGTGAAAAACTGTTGATTTGTGCATGTACTATGTTACTAGACCTTCAAGACGCCCAAGAGGAGTAGTGATGTGTCATAGGGCTTTGGATGACCTAGTGGAAATAAGGGCAGTAGTCATACCAGAAGTCTTGCGAAGCTCGACGTAACTTCATGCACATGAGACCGGGGTGGAGACAGGATGAGGTCTCTGTCCTCCGAATTGGTCTGAGGGTAGGACGTTAGAGACGTTTACTTAGACTTTGGGTAGAAGTCAAAGACTTCTGCCAGGGTGGATGGTAAAGACACTCTGATCCACAAGTGGGTGCAATCGATGTAACTGCATCTTGCAAATGTGTGTGATCCCTTCATGATGAAGGGTATGTGTTGTATGTTAAACACACCGAATATGGAAATGAGAAAGAGTTTATGAAAATCATGGAAAGAATTTGAGAATCCTTGGAAATGAATTGGAAAACCTTGGAAAAAGGTTTTGATAAACCAAAATTTGAAGAAAAGCATTTTTATGAAATAAGGAGTTTGGCACACTCCGATTAAAAAAATTAATTTTTGTGAAAACTCTCACCCAATACCCATTCACTGTGTCACGCCCCAACCCAGTTTGGTCGGATCCCCGTGATCAACCCGCCACTCTCCCAGTTTATTAAAGGGTTTCCCCTAAATTGTAAAGAGTAAGGCGTCCTTTCACCTGCACCTTTTTCTTGGAATAGCATAATCAAAACTACATTAAATTTAAAACTTTACATACCTGTCTTACAGGCATCTTAGTTGACGGTCTTTAAGGGGAGGCTTTCCGGGATTTCCTGAAAGGGATATAAGGGAGGGGGTGAGTACGACTACTCAGTGAATGGGTTTTTAAAAGCTTTTAAATTTTAAGAAAAACATTTATATGGAGTATGCCAGACTCCTTTGTTTTCAAAAATCCCTTCATTTAAAAATTTGGGTTTTTTCATTATTTCTTAGTTACCACGGTGTGTCATCACCCAACACACATCCTTTATCATGAAGGTTACACACATTCACAAGTCAGTATCACTACTAAACCCGCTAGTGGCTTCGGAGCGACTTTTCCTGCCACCCGGATAGAAATACGACCACTTCTACCCTGGGAATGAGTGGATGTATGTGACATCCGACCCACAATCCCGAAATCACTTCTTCGTGTCCGTATGAGGATAGAGACCTCATCCTGTCCCCACCTCGGTCTCATGCACATGGTGCTACTCCAGATTTCGTACAGACACCTGGAACGACGAACTGCCCTTATAGCCACCAGGTCGTCCAGTGCCCTTAGGACGCATCACTACCCCTCATGGGCGTCTTGATGATCTCGTACTCACAGTGCATACACAAACAATGTTTTCTTATATTGCCATGTAATATGTGGTGCCACTAGTCCAACAGCCCCGACTCTCAACTCAACCTGCAGCTGTTTGTCTTGAATAGTCCGTCGACCTGTCATGTCGTACTACCGCTAGTTGACTGAGCATGTCAGTCCTATCTTGGTACCATGGCCAAACAATTCACTTATTAAGTTTTATGGCACATATATCATGTTCGTTTACGAGCTCCTACTCGTGCCAACTGGCCTTGGGCCCACTGTACGAGATTTTCAAAATCGGGCATTTAGCCCCCAAGTTCCAAAACCGAGGCCCCTGGCCTATCAGAGCTATTCGAGCTCCCATCGAGAAGGTCTCCCAAATTGTTTAAGCATTGGCACACAGTAAGGGGAGAACACTTCCGACAAAATAGGTTTTCACTGTCCATTATACCAACCGGTATAAGGACATCTCCGTTCATAACCGATGAACGGGTTTTCAACTTCCTTTGAGGAAGTCTCATCATACCAACCAGGTATGATCTACTTACAACCGGTAAGTAGTTTTTTTTTTTTTGCATAATTTTCACATCACTTTCTCTAAGTGGTGATGATTAAAATACCACTAAACAGTGGGTTTTTATACCGAGGTACTTATCATCCCCTACCGGGTATGATATAAAATTTTCACTCACAACCGGTAAGTGGTTTTTAAATTATAAGGTGTGCTCATCATCCCAATCGTGTATAATGTTTGTAAACCCACTCACCCGTTAATGTCGTAAATTCCACTACACTGGTTCTTTGTATTCACGCGAGCTTGTCCTTGCTGGCGTTCCCGGTATTTCGCATTCCTACACGATATGAACAACCTTGTTCATTATTACTCGGCATAACAGCCTTCATTCATTTCCAATAAATGAGAAAACCCAAACTTTTAGTTATTTTCAATTAGGTCCCTAAAGTTATTTCTCTTTAACTTTAAGTCCCTAATGTCGGTTTTTCCTCAAATTGAGTCCCGTAACTTTTAAAATTTATCCTGGGACCTCAATTTATTCAATTTCACCAAAAAGGGGTTTAATTTCCCAAATTTCCAATTTGGTCCCCCAATTTTTCCAAAATTACCATTTTGCCCTTCTTTTACAAAAATGGTAAGTTTTGCCCCAAAAATTCCAAAATTCCTCAATTGGTCCTCCAACATTATTTTCATGCCCAATTGACCCTCAATTTCATAAAATTGTATTTTGGCCCTTTGAATTTCAAAAATCCCCAAATTTTCCCCCTATTTCAACTCTTCAATACTACCGAATTTGATTTCATCAAATTGACCGACCAAACACTTCTAATTATTGAAACTGGAGTTGAAATTGAATTCCTGCATGTTCATATGATTCTAAGAAACTTTGAATCGCAGATTTTAACGTCGGAACGAGCTCAAACGAAGCTTTGCCGTAAAACAGACTGTAGAGAGAGAAAGCTTCGATTACTCACTGGTGAAGGCACGGCGGTCCGAGCTTTCGATTTGGGCAGATAGGTCTCGTCCTGAGGTTCATCCTAGAATCAAGAATTGCATCAATTGATGCGAAATTGGATTAGAATTTCATCATTGAAATTTGGTCGATTCTCTCTCTAGTACCAATCGAAAATTGTAAATGGGAGCCGAATTAGCTTACCTTTCGGTCCTAATTCGGCCGTGGAAAGGCTGAAGAAGTGTTGGGAGGGCTTGGTTTGGCCTAAGAAGGGCTTGAAATGGCCGATTTCAGCTTGACCGAAATAGGGCAACTTCGGTCCGCCGAAGTTGCTTCACTATTCCATCATGTCGGCACTTCTCCAACGATTCTCAGATTGACTGGAGTTTGCTATAAGATGTCTTCTCCCTTGTTCTAAAGAGCCCGACCTTTGTTCAAGTCGAAGCTCTGGTTCGAGCTTTACCGGGAAATGGAGCAGTAGTGAGAGAGAGAGAAGTTTTCAGGTGTGAGAAGAATGGAATGGGGATGACCTCTTTATATAGTCGTAAAACCCGTGTATTAAATGGGCGAGATTTATTACTAGTATTAATATTGCCATAAATTATTGGTATTAATTCCAATAATTTAATTTCAGTATTAATTCCAATAATTTAATTTCGGTATTTAATTATTTATATTAATTACAATAATTTAATTTATGTATTAAATTATTAGTATTAATTGACCAAGAGGTCACCCATCCTCACACTACTCTCAGGTAATCACGCTTAACTTTGAAGTTCTTATGGAATCTAGTTCACCTGAACCAATTTGGTTTTTGTTTTCTATTTTGTTTTAAGTTTCTTTTCCAATATTTAATGAACTATTTGGATCACCCCGAAAGTTGTAAATTTCGATATTGCTTATTCCTAAATGTAAATCGGTTTGGTTTTCTTATTCAGTTTGACCGGTTCTTTTCCCAATTTTCCTTAACTCAAATGTGCGGGGTTTACACACTGAGTTGTCGAACTCACTCCCTCCCTTTACCCCTTTTTAGGAAACCAAGGGAAAACTAACTTTAAAGATTTATCGATAGCCGAACCTTAAGGCAGGTATGTAAATTTTATATTGAGTTTTGATTAATGTTATTTTAGGAAAGGTACAAGGGAAAACCCTGAATAAACTAAGAGATTGGCGGGTTGTTCATGGGGATCTGACCAAAACGGGTCGGGATGTGACATATTAAGTCCATTCAATAGAAAATTGAATGAAAAAATTTTAGGTATTTTTATTGGGCCAAAAATCAAAAAAGGGTGAACCCACTAAGAAATGGTCGAACCAGCCGAGAAATTCATTGAAAACTGGTTTACTATAGTGCGAACTGGTCAGTACGCCACACCAGGTGCACACATGTGCGAGGCGCATAAACGCACAACCACGTGCACGCCTGTTGTCTTCTTCGCCTACCTACGAGCCATCCGACCTGGAAAAAACTGAGAAAACTACATCCGATAATCCAAAATCCTACGCTTGGGAAATTAATTTATTTATAGAGCTACATGTTATGAAATAATGCAAGGAAGTTATAGATAAGTAGTCACACAAGTCTAGAATCCATCCATATAAAGCTTGAATGTCTCCTTATCGATTTTGGATCAAAATTCTCTATGATACCTGAGGAGCTCCAATTTCCCGTGAGCTTACTTGTAGAGAGCATTGTGCCTTCGTCCAACCACCACTTCTAGTGTTCTTGGTATCCTTGGAAAGCTACGATAGTATCTTTTTCATCGCCACACTCTCAATCTTCAACTCTCCCTCTATCAAAACCAACTTGATAACACAGTACCAGACCCACACTAGCCAAAAATAGAGCATCTATTTCGGGTGCAAATTCTGGCGGCTTCGACGACTAAGAAAATTTTAGCAGACTACTTGAGGCATCACCTTTCGATTCCCACCGGCCTCACACCATTTAGGTAAGTGTGAAGGTAGAATTAAATTATAGAAATTCAAGTTTTCTTGATAAATAACAAATCTGAATAAAATGAGTTTTGCAGGCAGTCCATACCTCCAATTGAGGTGGTTCAAGTTGCCACGAACTCCTTGTGGATGTAGCTTTCGAATTGCATTGATGCCAATGATTGATGTGTCATCTCTGGTGAGTTTTCAACCTTGACCTGACTCATGCATGTTCATTTTACAGTTTAAATTAAAGTATGATCATCATTATATTGGCTAACCCCATCCTAATAGAGTATATAACGACCTAGGGGAAGGCTAGGAGACCTCATACCTAATTTTGAGTATTTTTTGGGGTGATTTAGCTAGGGACCAAAGGTTAGAGACTAAAATGTAAATAAGGAAATGTTTGAAAACCCAATTGTGAATAATCTTTTTGTGGGGTCTTCTTAAGAGGCTAGATAATGTTTTAGGGCCAATTTGAAAGATTGGTAAAGTGCAAGTATTGGGTTGGCATGTTTGGAATGCGTAAGGAACTCGTGCAATAAAAAAAAAGTTAAGGACTAAAGTGTAATTAAATACATTTGTGCACCTAAGTGTGATTTATGGATAGTACAATAACCTAAATAAGATTAAAGAAAGTCTAGAAACCTAAAAGGGATCGTGCCCATCCCAATTGGCCTTAGGCCCACTTGTACAATATTTTCAAAATATGGCATTTGGTCCACTTGATTTTAGAAAATAACGGCTTAGGCTCACTGTGATATCATGATAAAATATAGGCAGTATTCTAATAACACATACTTCATTCTAACACTAGGTTTAAGTTATCACATGGCTCGAATTATCACACTATTGCTATTAGCAATATTCATACTATCACACAAAGTTCATACTCTTATGGGAGTTCAGGCGGTTTAGTTTATGCTATCATATATTTGAGTTATCAGCCCAATTGAATTTGATTTTAGAAAATTTCATTCACTAAGTAACTATGACGTGTTCGTCCTAATTGAATTTCTAATCTATTATGTTCTAATTTGCACAATTACTTAGAAAAACATCTTTTACACATTTCAAGTATATATTAAAGAAAAATTGGTATAAAAGGCATTATATTATTAAGTCGGTCCCATATTTTATAACCTCACAGGATATAGTCACTCACTCATCTTATGGTTTAGTCTAATCCTACAATACTCGAGGCTCATTTTAGCGTGTCCACACGTCGTAGTAAGTTGGATCCCAATATCCAATGGTCTAATGTATTCAAAGTAGGTGAAGAAGGAACGTTGTTACTTTTGCTAGTTTATAAGGATAAATGGCCACAAATTGCTCTTGAAATTTTCTAGTTTAAGTCTTCACAATAAGCCGTTCATACGAA
This sequence comes from Trapa incisa, assembly GCA_030064435.1. NCBI lineage: Eukaryota > Viridiplantae > Streptophyta > Magnoliopsida > Myrtales > Lythraceae > Trapa > Trapa incisa. The sequence continues at coordinate 20,678,064 of CM057776.1, read as the reverse complement.
TAAAAATACGACGATTTTATAACATTGCTGTCGCAGGACTTCTTACCTATGTCGTCAATGGTGTCCAAAAACAAATTAGGTTTTTTGTTCGTGGCTTTCCTATATGACAATTAAAGCCATCGACATATGTATGTTATTTTTTTTCGAAAAAGGTAGAGTGAAATAAGATTACGAATATAATTTAGTTGAAACAGTTTATTTCATTGTATAACATCAAGGCATGTGTTGGCGATTAAAAAAAGAATATCAAGCTTGTGATTTAGGAAACAAAGAAGGAACATCAACATGTGATGTGATGTGTATAATGACAATACCGATAAAATAAAGCTAAATAAAGAAAAGAAAAGAAGAGGGTGATGAGGGGACTACATTTATGTAAACTTGAGTAATAATACATTTGCAGGTAACATTTATGTTGATACAATTAATGGTACAATATGAATGTTTTTGGTCCTATGCATATGGAACGATATATGCCATACATAACGTACGTATGATCCATTGTTAAAATATTGAACATCCCATCCACGTCCAAAGAGAAATTTTCAATCATCAACTTTAGTATACGGAGATGGAGAGGAAGAGATTTAGCATCCGAGAATAAAGTAGGAAAAGTGAAGAAAAAGGAGAGATTTAATACAACTACATTGGAATCCAATTGTCATTATGGCACTCATTATTTCCGATGTTCCGATCTTTTCTAGTAAGAAAGGTGGTTGTTTTATTTAATAATAGTAAAAGACGTCCGGCCCTAAGAAGGTCTAGCTAGCATCATGCAGACTTGATTCCACATGGCTGGCCGATATAAAGGAGTAGACAACCGCCCACTTGGTCAAAAGAAATGAACTACAAGGTCTTTAACATTTAATATTTATCTAATAAATAAAATATTATAAATTCAATTTAAATGATGTATTTTTGTACCGTTAAATCTCTATTTTTATTATCACTTTTATATTAATAATGGACTATAAAATGGTGAGGCATAGGTCTCTTGCCAGCTAGCTAACAGAGACAAAACATCCCCATCTCGGTTGCTTCTTCCGTGTACTGAACTTCAGGAAGCTGTTTTTCATATCCCATCATCCAACCGTCCAAAGACAAAACAGCGCAATCTAAAATGTTTTAGTTGATTATAATTATGGACTGGAAAACAAATGTGAAAAAATTGTATGTTCCAAGAAAGCCGTAGAAGATTGTCTAAGTTTCATATTAAATTTAAAATTTGGCTTACTTCTTCATTCATGAAGATTTTTTAAATATATTTTAGGTTTTCTTATTTAAAAAAATAAATATACTTAATTTTTACCAAGTTTTACATAGACTCGTAACATTATAACAATCACATTAACAACTTCTACTTACCTTATTAGTAAAAAATTGATAATTTGTATATATTTTTATAACTTTATAAATATTATATACTGTTTTATTTTAATTTAAATATTATATATTAAAGTGATATATTTTTTAAAAGTTAATTTTTCACTGAAATGCAATTTAGGCACACATTTCCATTCGGGTTTCATATTCCATCCGCCCCCTTCTTGTCGCATTAATTTTAAATACTCTATAATACAGCCAACATATTTGACAGAAAAACTTGCTCGGCATCCCCCATTTGTAAAATGAAGCAGCTTCAATCACGCCAACTTTTGTATCCAATAATGAATATTTGAAAATTTTTAAGTAAAAATATTCTATAATATAAATATTAGTTGGGTGAAATATAAAAATTACTTTTTATATTTTATAATCTGTTTTATATTATTAAAAAATCATTAGTAGAAGGTAAGGACTAAATATGTTTAAAAAAATATTTTAGGACCAAAATGAAAAAACACAAACTTGATGACGGAAAGGCCCAACTAGTTTCTCTCTTTATAGACCCTTTGGTAGTTCGTCACTTCACTCCAGTCGCTGTGGTCTCTTCCATCAACCATCTGTCTTCTGTTCAACTTTTTCATACTCTAATTAAACCCCCGAAATGGATCGCATTAAACGGCTTTTCGCCGGAGACTCTGCCGGTGGCACCAATAAGAGGAAGAGGAAACTCCTCATCGTTGCCCTCTTCAGCACCTTCCTCATCGTAGCCGCTGCCATAGGCATTGCGTCCGCCGTCCGCAGCTCCCACGAGAGCTCGACCACCGCCAGGAGCCTTAAGATGCCGCAGTCCCACGCTATCATCCGGAGCGCCTGCAGTTCCACCCTCTACCCGGACCTCTGCTTCTCGGCGGTGGCTGCCTCCACGGAGGCGTCCGGCAGGATCTCCACCAACAAGGATGTGATCGAGGCGTCCCTGAACCTGACCATAACCGCCGTGCAGCATAACTTCTTCGCGGTAGAGAAGCTGATAGCCGCCCGCGGCGGCTCCCTCACTAAGAGGGAGAAGACGGCCCTCCACGACTGCCTGGAGACCATCGACGAAACGCTGGACGAGCTCCACGCGGCCGTCGAGGACCTCCACCTGTACCCGAAGAAGAAGTCGCTGAAGCAGCACGCAGACGACCTCAAAACCATAATGAGCTCCGCCATCACCAACCAGGAGACCTGCCTGGACGGCTTCTCTCACGAAAGCGCCGACAAGAAAATCCGCGCCACTCTGCTAGCTGGACAGGTATATAGTTTTTTTTTTGTTTGAATGTTGTTGAACTTGAGTAAAAGTAGAGCCCTTATTATAAAGGTGTGGAGGAAAATGTGGGAAATAGTGGGAAATTGCAGTCCCTTGCACATGGACGATATGTCTATCGACGTAATACGGAGTATCTTTAATTTAAAATTATGTTGTCGAAATTGGACAGGTCCACGTGGAGAAGATGTGCAGCAACGGGTTGGCTATGATTAAGAATTTAACGGATACGGACATGGAGATCGAGCGGCGGGCGATAGGCAGCCGCAAGCTCAGTGAGGAGCAGCCGGCATCCGAGGCCGGGTGGCCAGAGTGGCTGTCGGCCGGGGATAGGCGGCTACTGCAGTCTTCCACCGTGACTCCTGACGTGGTAGTGGCGGCTGACGGGAGTGGGAACTACAAGACCGTGTCGGAGGCGGTGGCAGCTGCTCCTGACAAGAGCAGCAAGAGGTACGTGATTAAGATAAAGGCAGGGGTGTACAAGGAGAATGTGGTCGTATCGAAGAAGAAGACGAACATCATATTTATCGGGGACGGGCGGACGAACACCATCATCACCGGCAGCCGTAGCGTCGTCGGCGGTAGCACCACCTTCAACTCTGCCACTGTCGGTGAGCCCACAACCGCTTCCTACTCTTATTTCATACTCCCGCTATTTTTTTGTTCGCATTCGTTTTTGGGTAGAATGTCGGATAAGTACGAAAACTTTTTTGTTAAATCTTATACCAGAGATATATCTTTTTTTTTTACTCTAACAAAATTTAACCAAGAACTCTTGGACTGAAGATGAATTAATTGAAGTAATATCTTGAGTAGAGCATCACACATGTGTCTGTAAAAGATGATAGGGTTTATCTTTATATGGACTAAAGCCAAAAAAATAGTCATTATCAATCCAATGGTCATTTACATTTACGTAGTGGGAACTGCCGTGCTGTTTCTATGGGCCAACTAAAGGCAGTTATCTTTTCTCTATATAGCACATGCAATTTACTCAATCATTGCCGTCAATTATCCTTGGGCGCTGGCAGTTTCTTCTCAAATTTGAACCATAGTTTTTGCAAAGAAAAAAAAATATATGAAAAATGACAAAAGATTGGGTGTCAAATTAAATATTGTCCACGCACGTGCTTTCAGCAACTTCTCATGACACACTCTGTCGTATCTCATCTAAGGCATTGAATACCTTCCTATTTGTTGGTTGGGGTTGGCAAAATTCCTATTTTTTATGGGGTTTTGTTTTGTTTGTTCAAGTATATTAATATAGGTATAAACCTCAAATCTCTCGTCTACTAAAAAAACTCATAAATAATAAAGCAGTGTTAAAAATTAATCATATAAGAATGGGAAATTGCCAATGAATAAAGAGAGGAAATTGAATGATAATACTATTTTAATAGTATTTTTATCAATTATATTATTAAAATTGGTATAATTAATTTTTATAATAAAATTTATTTTGACAAGTACTAAAATAAAAAAAATTATTCTACGATATTAAGTTAAAAAATCAATAAAAGAGAATGGACTACACAACTTTTTGTAATGTGATTAGCAATAAATATTTTTTCAAATTTTATTCCGATTATATTTTTCTCATTCATTTTTGTGTTAAATGGGACATCATAATTTTTTTCTCTGTGATGATAACTTGTGGCTCTCTCTCTTTTTGAAATGCTTAGGTGTCTCCTTTAATAAAAAGGATACGGAATTAGATTGAATTTTTATTATTTTGTAGGAAGTTAGTTTATAATCAAAGATAGCTAAAAATGTCTGAGAAAATTGAATCCAATCTCTTGCTTAGGAGCAAAGAAAGAGTGGACACAACAGGCCAAAAGAAAAAAGTAATTGGAAAGAGAGATTGACAAACTATCCACAATACTGGACAAAGGAATAAAGACATCTATTTCAAAACTTCCCATTTATTGCTCAATAATTTTTAAATGTTAGAAAGTAACAGGACAGAAGGGGGAATCCGAGGACAGCTTCTTGCTCTTTCCAGCTCCTTCCCTTTTTGGCTGTATGCTTATTTTTAAGAGTAAAGGAATACTTGAACCAATCATATATCACTATTTAACAAAATGTATTTAGAGAAGTTTTGTCACCATTTAGTGTTAATTGTCCAATGTTTTGTCCGTCTAATGAATTAAAAAAATAGATGTGATGCTTTTATAATAGAGGTTTGTCATGTAGTTTTAGGCGTATATAATTTTACTTTCTTAGCCATCCTTTTGAGATATGAGCATGCCCAATGGAAAAAGATATAACAACTAATATTATTATAGTGTATGCCTTAATTGTAAATTGCGATAAATTAAGATAATTTCGTATTTAATTTTAATTATTATTGATATGAGGTGAGTTTTCTTTCATAAATGAGAGTTTAGTGCAATTTGCTCATTAGAAATTTTCACCTCTAATTATATTTATTATTAATAAAATATTATTCATATTTTTATAATGTTTTGATATAAACTTTATAGTGGTTTATAAAATCCATTATAAACCCTATTAATGTAGATGCACGGCCTGAGAAAAATCCATTGCCTCGTTCATAAAGACTCACAGGCCGTTGTGATATGAGTCTTTATAATGGTGTTCTCAAAAGGCACCATGATATCTGGATGGTAGAGAGTGTAATAAACCCTAATAATGGAGATATTTACTGGCACTCCAGCAGGATGCAGATATGGTACCACAGTTGCCATAAATCTTTGGTGGGCCAAGTTCTTATGCAATGCAACATTTGTTCTTTGGTTACCACTTCAGTTTTTCAATTAACTACAAGTACTGAATTGTCTATTTGGATACAGCTGTGGTGGGTGAGCGGTTCCTTGCTAGGGACATAACCTTCCAGAACACGGCCGGCGCTGCAATGCACCAGGCGGTGGCCCTCCGAGTTGGGGCTGACCTAGCGGCCTTCTACCAGTGCGACATCCTCGCCTACCAGGACACGCTATACGTCCACTCCAACCGCCAGTTCTTCGTGAAATGCTTGATCTCCGGCACGGTTGACTTTATCTTTGGTAACTCGGCAGTGGTCTTCCAAGACTGCGACATCCATGCCCGCCGACCCAATTCCGGTCAGAAGAACATGGTTACTGCCCAGGGCCGGATGGACCCAAACCAGGTGACGGGGATTGTGATTCAGAAGAGCCGGATTGGGGCCACCTCTGACCTCCAGGCGGTCAAGGGCAGCTTCCCGACCTACCTGGGACGGCCTTGGAAAGAGTACTCCAGGACCGTGATCATGCAATCATCCATTAGCGACGTGATCCACTCGGCCGGCTGGCACGAGTGGAATGGGAACTTCGCCCTTGATACCTTGTACTATGGCGAGTACCTTAACACGGGGGCGGGTGCCGGCACCTCCAACAGGGTCTCATGGAAAGGGTTTAAGGTCATAACTTCGGCCACTGAGGCACAGGGATTCACCGCCGGGCAGTTCATCGCCGGAAGCAACTGGCTCGGTTCAACTGGATTCCCATTCTCTCTCGACCTATAAGGGATTATAATTTAAAAACCCTATTGGGAGTGTCCCATTGATTCGCAGTTAGGGAGAACGTTTCTCGAACGGCTATAAGTTGTCATCTCTATCTTGTATCTGCTTTGAATAATCACGAATATGTTAGATTAAATATCCTTCTTAGTTTATAACCATCCTCTGTAAGTTCGAGCATCAAGGCTTCGATTTATCCTTGTGAAGTGACTGACTAGTCAACTGGATATTATATTCAGACTCAGGCCCCCTGATGAGCTATCGGGTTAGGAAAGATCCGAACCCGAGTAGAGATGTTCTAATGTAAGGCCCAATTAAGGAAGAAGTAAAAAAATAAGCCTCAACATAAAAGAATTTTATTAAGGATCGACAAAGATTGATCATGCCTAACCAACGGGACACATGGTTATAATTTTATGCATCTTAAAATACTGACACGGAGATGTAAGCTCACAGACTAATGAAATTGATATCATTCATTGTGCTCCAATTACTTTCTCTTATTAATCATTCTTATATGAGTTTTTCGTTCAATTTTTAGAATCCTTCAAATTTCGATATTTACAACATCCATAGTTTGTCACAATTTAAGATAATAATGGATCAAGAATAAATTTTTTGTTGTATAGGCGGAGTTGACCAACTGTAACTAGAATTCACACAATTAAATCATTATCAAAATTTTATACGTCTATTTTTCTTATATGGTAATAGACCTATTTGTAAAAACTTGTGAAAAAGTAGTGTGGACCGATAAATGGTCAGATACATGTCTAATTAAAAGTTATTATTTGTAAATAGTGAAATTTTTACAAGGTTATAAACTCATAATACTTCTCTATTTTATCCAATTTGAGATTTTATTCTTAACACTCGTCCTCACGTGTAACGTGGATATACTTGCCACGTGCAATTTTAAACCCGCCCTCAACAATTGTCAATTTTAAACCCATCCTCAACAACTGTTTACGAGTCGGATATTATTCTTACGGTCTCGGACGAGTGGGAACAATAGCCTTGAGTTGGGTATTTTTCCTCATACCCGGGCACACCATGAGTCGGGTTTCCAATCTCGGGTCAGGTACGAATGCGAGCCCACTGGCTCTGACACCATGTGAGAAGGAAGATATTATGGACCAATAAGGGGTCGGACCCATGTCTACTTCTTGTTTCTTACTCCTCCATGATACAAAATTACATCCAACAAACACACAATAGTTATACGTATAACTCCTATCATACACACAACTAGTCTAATCTGAATCACAAAAGCATTCCACTATGTTGTGACTCCGAATCTTAAACCAAAGTCCCTTACCCGAACTCGTTTTTAAATATCTCAATATCCTCATAGTAGCATCCCAATGATTTGTAATGGGATCGTGCATATATTTACTAAAAATACTAACCGCATAGATGATATCAGGTCTTGTATGAAATAGATAGATCAATTGTCCCACAATTTTCTGATATCATTTTTTATCCACTGGGTCATCCTTGTCACAATGAGTAAATCTAATGTATACTTTCTCTGAGAAAGTACTATGCCTTTCCTAGATCATACAATCTCAATACCGATAAAATAATTTAGAGGACCCAAATCTTTTAACTCAAATTCTTTACTTAATTATTTTTTCAATTGTAATATATCAACATCATCATCTTCATAACCATGCTTTTGGTTATTGTTTGAGTCCATACATAGATTTATTCAATCTACATACCTTCCCTATAATGTTCATCGCACCAAATCCAGGTAGAATCTCCATATATACTTCATCTTATAGAATTTTGCAACCTTATAAACCCACAACACTTCTCTATTTTATCCAATCTGAGATTTTATTCTCAACAAAACTCCAATCATTTCATGCTAAAGAGCTAAGGAAGAAGTGGAAGGTAAAATGAATTACCAATTCTTCATTCATGAGATTACATTACAATTTATACACAAATATCCTTTTTACGTATTAGTGGCACCCATAGTACAATATGCAAGTAAATATGCATATTATCATTAGATGGTGCATCTCTGTCATGAGGAGGTCCTTGTGTCTTTCCCAATGGTTGTATAGTGACCATGGCAAGGGGAATTATAAAGAAAGGCAAAATCAAGTTTCAAAAATCTAAATAAGTTATTATATTCATATTCAATAATTAAATTAGAATATTATATTACTTTTAGAGATCTATTAGATGAGATTATGATAGAGTAATATCAAGAAGTCACTTAAAGATTTCTAATAATCATAGTTATCAGCTCCCTTATCATAGTTATCAGTTCAATCAACATCATATATGTAATAAAAAGTTAAACGAGAGTTACATCAAATATAGATACCATGAAAATAACGTATTATACATTTAGCGATTACTCAATGTGTAGATGTTTATCTATTAATAACTATCAAACTTTTTTTTGCTCATTTAACTATCGAACTTGATTAATGATATAAGAAATGTCAGAGTAAGTCAAAGTAAGATAATGAATAGAACCAATAACATGTTAGTAAATGAATGAGTTGATAAAAAATTACCATCATTAAGAGACTAGCATGGACCAACAAAAAATGGGGTAGACAATTTTTAAGTTCCATAGTAGTGTGAGCAAAATGATCATGAATTACTTGCTTTGAGTGAGAATAATATTTATTGTAAGAGTGAGGGTTAAAATCAATACCCATGAAGTGTAAAGAATCACCAATTTTTTTGTGGAAAATTCTTGTTGAAAGAAAATAGGAAAAAAGTAAATCCAATTACCAAAGAGTATGTGAAAATGATAAAGATGAATGTATCATCAACTTATGTTTGAAATCCAAGAAAAAGAATAATGGAGCTAATGGTGAGAAACCATGCACAATACACTTATTTTGGGTCATATAACGAACAATAAAGCCAAATATACATGAGTCGAATGGATGAGAACAATAAACTCAAAAAGTTTAAACATATGGTATAAGAAATGTCAGAGATATTGTTGACATACAACTAACAAATATTCCAAATGTTTAGAGACAATAATAGATAAGATGATACTGATGATGACCAATTTAATAACGATGTTGAATATGTTCTCATAATTGAGTTCAGGATATTATATAGTAAAATAATATAGAGTAAGAAACCATAAAATTAGTCTTGAATATAGTGTAAAATGACATTGAGGAAGAAATACATACTAAGATTGAGTAAGCATGTGATGATTAAGGTAGTACCAAAGATAACACTCACCCTCGAAAGTAAGGCCTACATGAAGTGATAACATGACTAGGAGAGAAGAAGTAAGTGAAAAAGGGAAAAGTGGATGACACATGAGAGAAAGTTGTAGATGAGAATGACATATTGTTAATACCATCTAAGGTGAAAGAAGAACCGAAGAAAAAGACAAACTCATTGACTAACAAAGAATAACAGGGGTAAATTTGTAATTTTGAGCTAATTGGAGGAATATTCAAAGAATAACAGGGGTAAATTTGTAATTTTGATAAGGTAGGAGGTATAGAAAATATTTGTAAACCTTGTTTTCTCAAAATAAGAAACCGGAAAAATGGGAACTAGAAAATTTTGAAAGAAAAATCAAGTATCAAGTGAGACGAAATTTGGCAAATGATGGTCAAAACAGGGAATTAGAAAGTCTCAATTAGCCAATAAATGCCCAAAAACCATGGAAAGGAACCATGGATGAAATTGGGTGTGAAAAATAGACTGATTATGGATGAAATAGACCTAAACTAGATTGAACCGAAATGAACCATAGGGAACTGGTTCAAAAAAATTCAATTTTTTAGGTGGCTTAAAAATATCAAATTAGAAAATTAAATCCACCATTTGATAGAAAATATATTTAAAAAATTTTAAATTTCAAAAAACCAGTCAAATCGAGCCTGAACCAGCCAATTTTTTATTTTGAGTCACCAAACCCAGTCCAATCGAATTGGTCAACGAACCGTTGCCAAGTTAGCACCCAGTCAGGAGGCGCGACCAATCAGTGAGCGACATATGGTGAAGCATGCCTAGTTAGCCACTCAGTTAGCGCCTAGAAGTGTTGGTCAATCAAAGAGTGAAACGTGTTGTCATGCCCCAACCCGGTTTGGTTGGATCCCCGTGATCAACTCGTCGCTCCCTTGGTTTAAGAGTGATTTCCCCTTTCTTTAATCAAGAGCAGCCAGATGTAATTTAACCTTGGAATAACATAAATCAATAAAAATACAAGTTTAAAATAACTTTTAAGCGTACCTAACTAAAGGTAGGTCCTGGTGTTTTCCTTAGTCATTTTTCCCTATTCCTAAAAAGGGATAGAAAAAAGGGGTGAGTTTAACAACTCAGTGAATGGGTGATGGGAGAGAGTTTTCATAATTAAAACATCTTTAATAGGAGTATGTCAGACTCCTTAAATCTTTTAAAAATATTCCTTCCTCAATTTTAGGTTTTCAAAATTTCTTTCCTCTTTATCTTCAATAGGTGTGTTTAACAGTCAACACACGCCCTTAATCAGGAAGGGATCACACATTCGCAGGGCAGCCCCGTCCACTACACCCCCTGTGGCGTGAGAACGACTTTATTAGCAACCTATATAGAAGCTTGTCCACTTCTACCTTGGGAATGAGTGGATGATCGCGACATCCGACCCTCAAACCCGAAATTAACCTCCGTGTCCATATGAGGACAGAGACATCATCCCTACCCCACCCTGGTCTCTTGCGCATGAAGCCACATCATGCTTCCTTGACTACTAGCACGACAAACTGTCTTTATCTCCACCATGTCGTCCAGTAGCCCTTAGGACGCATCACTACCCCTCTTGGGCGTCTTAATGGTCATAAACCCTTAAGTGCATGCACAAATAATAATTTTTCCACAATGTTATTTATCTTTGGTGCCACTGGTTTAACGACCCCGACCCTCGACTCGATCTGCAGTTGTTTGTCCAGACTAGTCCGTCGACCTGGCCCTCATGCACTGCCGCCAGTCCATCGAATATGTCAGTCCTGTCTTGGTACTATGGTGAAATCACACATTCCATTCATTTAGAATTTTCATGACATAAATAGATCATGTTTGTTTACGAGCTCCTGCTCATGCCAACTGGCCTTGGGCCCACATACGTGATTTTCCAAAATTGGGCATTTTAGCCCTCAAGTTCCAAAACCGAGGCATCTGGCCTATCTGAGCCGTTCTAGCTCTCGTCAAGAATGTCTCCCAAAATTTTTAAGTATTGGCACACAGTCAGAGGAGAACACTTCTAACAAAAATAAAGTTTCCATCCATCACACCAACCGGATGTGATGACATCTCCGCTTACAACCGATAAGTGGGTTTTGTATTTCCTTCCAGGAAGTCCATTATACCAATCGGGTATGTTCTCTCTACTTACATCCGTTAAGTAGTTTTTCCGTATAATTCTCATATCACTCCAACGGGGTGTGATGTTAAAGTTCCACGTAGTGATTTTTCATTTTCGAAGTGTTCATCATCCCAACCGGGTATGATGTGAATAAACTTATTCACTCGATAATCGCAATGTATTCCTTCTTAGTTGGGTTTTGCCTCCACGCTAGCTTATCCTTACTAACATTCCGATCCTTCGTATTTCTACACGATTTGGACATGAGCCTGAGGAGGGAACCGAGACAGGTGAAGGAATTGGGAGGGATATTAGGGAGTGTGCAGCAAGAGCAGGAGAGACTGAATTATCTTTTAAAAAAAGGAAAAATGGATTCATGAAAAATAACAATGCGACAAATAAAGATGCGCTCAGTGCAAGGGTTTAGGATGCGATATCCAATAAAATTGGAGGGGTAGACAAGAAAAGCACAAGGAAGAGAGTGAGGCTGAAGTTTGTAAGAGAGGTAGGGACGCAAGTATGGAAAATAACAATGCGAAGAGAAGAATAATTGGGAGACTCACTAGTGAGTACTTGAAGAGGGGAACGGAAGTTAAGAGATTTAGTAGGAAGACAGTTGATGAGGTGGACAGCAGTCTCGAATGCAAAATCTCAATATTTGGCTGGGGCATGTGAGTGATGAAGGAGGGTGAGCCCCATGTCAACAATATGACGATGTTTGCATTCAGGAGAGTCATTTTGTTGAGGTGTGTTAGGGCAGGAAATACAGTGAATAATACCTGTACACTGTAATTCAGATTGAAAGGAATGGGATAAAAATTCCTTGGTGCTGCCATGTGATTAAGGTTTAACTTCTAAACCCTCTTTTTGCCCAATCTCTTACCCATTTCCTATGGCCATCAAAAGAAAACATTAAAAAATAATATCTCAACAATTCTCATCAAATGCGTGTAAAATCAACAATTATAATTCACAAATAAAAGTTCAAAAGATCTCTTAGATCACCAATATTAAGAGGCATCAAAAGGGAACCGAATTATGATAACTTATCTTGCTTAAATTGCAGTTGTCTCATCCAATTTCATCATAATAATACACCCACTAAATTGGAGGCGGAATTGATGAAATGCACCCTGACAATGTCAGTGAAGAATGAGACATTGTGTGCATGTTGCTTACCCTCACTGTGGTCGACTCCCTCAGATTCTCCATCTTTTAACATTAGGTCAAATACTGTTAAATTCCCCATCTTTTTAACATGAGGTCAAACACTATTATAAGTTGGAGACTTGGTCTTACAAGTGAGCTTCACTCTCTAATTTACTTGGCATTATGTTATTCGGAGAGTTCACAACAATCAACTTTAAATCTATCTCATTATTGGTGGTTTACTTGGCATTATGTTATTCACAGAGTTTACAACAATCAACTTTAAATCTATCTCATTATTGGTGGTTTACTTGGCATTATGTTATTCACAGAGTTTACAACAATCAACTTTGAATCTATCCTATTATTGATGGTTTATTAAGCTTAAAAGTTAGGTTACCAATTCAAGCTCAGTCATCTCCATCTTAGCCAAATTCAAATAAATTGGGACCACGGCTACCAATACTATCAACTAACGATTGCATAAAAATAACAACCATCATTTATACCTATAAATATACAGATTACTAAATTTGTATTTATTTGTCATTTTTTAAAATATTGTTATATAAATCACACTACGATAAAATGAATAAGAGGTACAAAATTCTAAAATTATACCTTTGCATTTTTTTCTCCTTAAACAACCTTTTCTTCCTTCACTTGTTTGATAGTATTAGAGTTAATATAAGTTAAACGACTCACTTTTTCTTATGGCACTATTTGGAAATCCTTACCTTTAATACTTTGCACCAAATCATTTATTGATCTTACTCTATACCTCCGGCGATTGCTAAGTATGACCGTGGAGAGCTTTTCCCTTATGTTCTCGTAAGATAAAAGGAATGCAAACCTCCAGCGATTACTAAGTATGACCGTGGAGAGCTTTTCTCTTATGGTTTCATAAGATAAAGGAATGCAAACATAGTAAGGAAGGCAAGCAGATGAAGATTGGTCAAAAGATAAAGTTTAATCTTCAATCAAATAAATGTGGTCGTAGAACTATTCTGTGTATGTGAGACGACTCAATCGGCTAATAATGAATCAAGAATGAATCTTTTGCTGTACACGACCCACTAGATAAGCAAATGGGATGGATATCCACCAAGTTCATATAAGAATTATCCACAAAGTTCCCACCTTTTAACCTTACACCAGACAAAAAGACAAAGTCAACAAGGAAGGCTTTGACCTCCTTGTTCGGTATCTTCGCCGGAGGTCGATGGCCCAACGACCTTCTTCTCCCGGCTCAGGAGCCACTTCAATGACCTCAGTCTCGTCATAACAGGCGATCTCACTTCTTCCAGTCCACACCCGCCAGCTGACGGAGACAACAAGCTGGTGGCCGGACGTTCGGCTCCGGGTGCCGGAATATCAATCACCAGAATCCCTTCCGAAGTCGAACCAGAAGAAGAAGAAGAAAGAGTCCCTTCCTCCAAACAGGCGTTCCTCGAGCTCACTTCAGTATCGTTGCCCCAAAACAGCACGTTTGTTGGGTAGTTCATCGGCTGAAAGCTCAAGCTCTCCTCCATGTTGCCGGTGCTGGGGCGGACGCTCTCAGCCGTGTCAGAGGCGTCGGTGAAGTCGGAACCCACATCGGTCCCTACAACCGAGTTCCGGCAAAGCGGGCAGGTTGTGTTGGACTGGAACCACATGTCTATGCAATCGGCGTGGAAGCCATGGCTGCACTTGGGGAGCACGCGAGCCTTCTCCCCTTCCACGAGCTCGCTCAGGCAGACGGCGCACTCCAGGCCTTCCTTGAACTCTTCCAGCCGGAAGACGACCACTGGCAGGGCTCGCAGGACGGAGGGATCGAGCCCACGGCGGGCCGCCACCGTGGTGAGCTCCTGGCCCGGGGCGAAGACGAAGCGGCGGCGCCGCCTGTTCCGTTGGTTGACTGCCTCGGAAGGCTCCTCCACGTACCACCAGAACCACCTGGCATATAGGTGGAGGAACATGATGAATGCAACGACTATGAAGAGGGTTATGATTGCAATAACCATTATCTTCCCCGTTAGAGCAACTGCTGTATTATCGTCTAATCCTCCGTAGTCTGAGTCTCCCATTGATGAATCTAATATGCTCTCTCTCTCACTCAGTCAATCAGAGATCAAGAAATCAAGCAAAGCCCAGCTATCAATTGTCTTACGATATCAAGGCTTGTCAACTCTCCACTGCGAACTTCTTGAAAATCCCAAAAGCTGAGAAATCCGACTCAAATCCCACACGGAAAATAATTAATGAAAAAAAGAATGAAGAAATTGACACAGCCGAGAGAAGAAGTTGGAAGAAACTGGAAGAGGGGTTTTCTCTTTTTTTGTTTTTAGCCTTTAAATATATAAGAAGAGACTGGGCAGGATGAATATATGATAGACATTATATATATTATTTAAGGAAAGGAAGTTGGACTTGTTCTTTGAATCCACCAAGAAAATTGAAAAGGAAAAAGGAAGACTCCCAAACTAGTATACCATGACAACGTGGCAGACTCCCATGTGAGGCGAGCTCCCACCAAGGGAGACTTTCAAAGAATGGACTTTCTTTTTGTTATGTTGAAGAGGGCAAGATAAGACGAGTAGACGACACTAGACTGGTCAAGAAATTTAAATGTTTAATTTCCAAAATAAAGAAATTTCAATGTCCCTACAAAGCAATGAGGTAATGTCAGCCTCAGAATTAGTTTAAGATTCATATAGCCTCTCCTCTTCCGAGGGGCTTCCATTTTGATTGCTGCATTGACGAGAGAAGCTTCCAACATCTGCAATAGTTATATTCATTCAAGCTCCAGATCTTTGGAATTGAGGTTAACGATCTATGTGAATATCACAAAAGTGCAGGATGTGGTCAATACATAGTGGGTGAGGTCAAGGGTCAGCGTTGGAGTTCGTGTTCGGCCTCTACCCACCAAAACAAACAGCTTAGTTAGTTAGTTTAGTTGGAACATCAACAGAATTTCACAGTTGGTAAAAAACAGTTTGATTCAAAAAGTTCAATTCTGCATTTTTGGGACTAAATATGTCTCAGATTTTTTTAATTGATATATATGATCTTATTGATCATACTTATCATATAATTAGATTAGGTTTTCAATCTAACTCAAAAGATTATAAATATGACTCACAAGCTATTACTTATTGGATTAAACTCATCTAATCCAACTCAATAAATTATCATACTAATCCAACTTATTTCATTAGGATGAAACTAAATACTAAAAAAAGAGAAATATGTAATATTTTATAGAAATGTAAATTTATATTGCCTCAATTATGTTTTTCTATAAAAAAAACATAAATAAAATAATATTATAATTATTGTAAAAGTATCTATTTTATTTTGACACAAACATTTGATTAAATTGATGTACATAATTCAATAAAACTCGCTAAATGATTAAATGTGTTGACAATATGTATGTGGCTCGAATTGAATATTACACTATTGTATGTTCCTCTATGAATTCCGCGTGGGAAAGAAACTAGGTTATATTTTTGCTTTCATTTTAGTATTTTTATTGACCGAATGAGATGCTCTTGTCGTGTAGACTTTTCCAAGGGATTTGACGCAGCCATAAGGCTTCTCATTTTGCTGACCGTCGTGTTTCTTTCCCTTTTTAAATATTTTAATGTATACCAGAAGATGCATCCAAAAATAATCGGTTTAGGGCAGATAATATAGGCATTTTAAATAATACCTTAGAAATTAAGAATGAGAAGAAGCTGCGGGGATGGACCAACTAGTAATAGTGGGCTTACCCAACCAACGAGCCTCATTCTGAGTGCATCAAGTCAAAACTCTGTACAATATCCCATTGGTAGATTTATATCAGGAACTTGTCATAAATCATTATCCTTGAGCCCAATATCTGCAAATGGCAATTTGGTTGAGCAAAGTATCATACCAGTGTATATATGTAATAGCTCGATCACAGGTACGAAAAGGGGACTGCTGAAAGGAAGTGCCCTTGCTCCTTTCGTTTCAGAGACTAGACTGTCAGAAGTTACAATATCTCTAGAATTCATGGGTTTAAATACCAGAGTTTAGTTTTGATGAGAGGGCAATTCGCATGAATCTGAGCGGCCAAAGAATGCGTAGCGGTTTCTTGCAACATTATCGTACATGAAGTCCCGTAGAAACCTGCCACCAATTATCTTCATGCCGAGGAAAACATCAAAATTCAAAATTTGAGTAGGATCATTGCAAAGGTATGTAGCCTTACACTGGAACGAGCTGCAGGAAGAGGGATAGCTGGGGGAATGGTAAGTCAATGTACTCCATTATCTTCAAAACAGCGTCCGATTTGATATAGGCCCTGAAAAGGTCGACATAATTTCAGTATTCCCGTCTCATTTGATAGGATCATGTCTAGCGGTTTGAGATCATTCGACAACCCTCTTCAATCTTGAAAATATGAGTGTTCGTTGCAGACCTGTCTTTCTCAACTAGGACAACACTTGATATATCATTAGGGTCCCTTCCAGATCTCCTCAGAAGGTTCCTCCCAGCCTCACTTTGAAGTGCTTCAAACCTTATTTTCCTGCCAGTTAAGAGATAAAGAACTGATTAATTGTAGCATGAATGTCATTTCTTGGCACCTAAACAATCCTAGTTATGCGTGCTTATCAATGAACTGCAAAGATTCCATGCCCAGGCTGAATAAGTTCGTCACGTCATCTGCAGTAAAGCAAATCAGAGCTAGCCCGCATGTACAAATCATTTGCTTTAATTAGTGAGTTTGACTTGAGAGAAGTTCCATAAGTTCGTAGGCAAAGGAGGAATAAGCAATCCTGCTGAGTAAGAATGTCAGAATACAAGTGAAACACTAACCCCTTATTTGGTTTTCACAAGACAGTTGGAATTGGGGCTTACTTTTTGTCACAACAAAAACAATAATACATAGCTACTAAGAAATTGCGCACCTATTCCGGTCATTTGCTCGTACTATTCTCACACCTCCATTGCACATGTTGCATACACCTATTCAGCAAGCAAACAAGCTACTTTAATCCATCGTCTACAGCTAGGTTAAATTAGAAGTTCTACTAACTATGACAGGAAGATCTTGCACAAAGTGAGGCTCTGCTAGTAAAATTCTTCAACAGCTCATGTTCTCTTCAAATATGAAAATTTTATGCAGTATATCAGACAGATTTCTCAGCATCCTACAGGATTGCAAACGGGCAGCGATGATCAACAGTTCATTATCCGTTAAGCGAGATGACTGGAGTTGTAGCAATACATTTGTGAAATTCACATACATAACTTTCAATCGAACGCCTCAGTGATGCCATATTGCAGAATCAGGAGAAGAAACTCCAGAAAGAAACCGGAATATAAAGAAGATAATCAAAAGAAGACAGATTGAGACGCATCGAAAGTTTAGAAGAATTGACGACGACTTAGTATGGAACGAAATCGTTCAATCCTTATTTGAAGGTCATAGGATACTGATTTTCAATCTCTTTAATAATCCTATACTTTCAATGTGAGCCAATCCCCACAACACCCAAGGCATAATTCAGCTAGGTTTTGAAAAGCTGAGACTCACAGAACAGAATGAATTGACATACATATTTGTATTACAAGATGAATGAATTTGGGCAACAAGTTTCTTGGGAAATAGAATTACCATCAAACAACATGATGGGCCTGGAGTCCCGTTCGAAGAAGCTCGAAGTAGCCTCGACCCAATCGACTGCCTCCTTGCGAGGTGTTGACAGAGAAGCTAACGCCTTGAATCCCCTAGACAGCTGCCGTGTGGTCGATACATGAATTTTGGCTGGCCCAACAGGGCCGACTGGGACAATAAGCATCATCTTCAAACTATCTTTCTGTATATGCTTCTTCTCGTCAGGTATGGTAGTCTGTTTATGAAGTCGAATGAAATTGAACAGCTAAAATTTTGTGGAATATGAAGCAGGAGATTGGCGGACGTGAAATTATATTGACTGTCTAGAGGTTCACGTGGCTCCAGTTATTAAGCGCCCTGTGGAGATTTTAGAACAACATAAAAGACAGAAGTGAGTACTGCTCTCTACCGTCCACAACCCAACGGGATACTTTTAGCTAATTTTGTCATTACTGGAAATTTATATACTTATAATATTTTTTATTTTATTTAATTTATAATTTAATTCTCAATACGGACCTTTAAAAGATAAACACCAGACCACTTGTAAGGTACCGTCACATCTGTTGATTCTCACTAGAACTTCTTGCTAACTACAATCACACATTCTTATTTTTATCCTTAATATGTTTTAATATTCCACTTATCACAAAGTGTCCATAAATTAATTGTTCCCAATTTATAAAGTATTTGAATATCAATAGTTGTATTACATACAAGTGATTTTGAGTGAACATGTTTGAATATTTATATATCAAATATTTAGTGATTTTTTTAGTCACGCGTATAAATAATATATTGATGTATTGCATTATAATTAGATCACAAACATATTTTCTTTATAACACCTGAGCGATCTTTTTTAAGTCGTGTTCAATTATATAATTATTATAATAAAATTACCTATTTGCTGATCATCTTCTTGTGGTAGGTGCAAGAGCATAATGAGTACCTTTCTTCTCTACCTATTATTGTATTGTGAAGGGGAGACATGTCTTCTCTAATTTGATGAGATGAGATGAGAAGAGGTTAATGTTCACAAAATATTAAATTATTTTGAATAGAGATCTATTATATTACATAAATAATATATCTCATTTCATTCGGCTTTCATATCTTCAATATTCATTATAGAAATCCTGAAAATAACCTTAAAATAAGAAAAGGAGTAATACTTTAACCTTTACAAGTGAGTAGAAACATCTAGCTATTGAATTATTTTGCTATGATTTTTTTCTGTTATTGTAAATACTTATCAATTATTTTATTAAAGTTTAAATTCAGACAAAAATTATATTTGTTTTATATCATAAATTTTACTATTAAATAACTTATAGTAAATGACAATAAAATTATAATATTTTGATTCAGTCCAATCCTACTATAATAACGGTGCATGCGTTCCAATATTATGGGATTGGTCTATATTGTATTGACAAGAACGGTGCAAAGCCAATGTTCAACCAGTGCAAAAAAAAAACTAAAACTTCACCTCAAGTGACATTAAAATTTATTTATTTTTACTTAAAATATAATATATTTAAATAAGATATTCCATATAGCGACTTTAAAATTTTTAAAATAATTCATGACCTTAATAAAAATTTGTACCTACAAATGTATAATTCACAAATTTTGAATTAGATATTTAAGTATAAAATGAATATATATTAAAATTAGTGCTTATTATAATAAGTTATATTAATAAAATTAAGTTAAATTAATAAATAAAGAGGAGGTGAGAATAAAAATAGGATATTAAAATTATTCTCCTCATAATTTTGACCAATTATACTTAAATATCACAATTTATCACATGAAAAATACCATATGAATGTTGATATCTTCATTCAACATCACAAAATTTTAAATGGATAATAATAATATACATTTTTATGCTCTAATAAAACTTATACCCCAAAAAACTCATAGGAAATTATATTGTATGCATCACTCTTGTTAAAAAACATTATACTATTACCTCTTCATAAACTGCTTTACTCCAGACCACTTTTTTACATAAGAGATCATAATAAAAAAAATACACCTATCAAACATTTAATGTAATTTCTTTTGCCCTTCATAAAAATACTCATAATTTTCACAAAAAATTTGCATCACATATCATACTTGCATAAATACCACATATCACACATCTCAGAAAGAGATCCAACATTTCATAACATATAAGTTATATACATAATCTTTCTTGATATACATATTAGTTTGTAATTTTAGCCTCAAATTTAAAATTAAATTTGGCAAAAATATAATTATAATATAATTTAAATGATATATTTACTTTATATTTTTTATACTTTCATTTATTCCAAATTAGTTCGTCATTTTCTTTATATCTATTTATATTTTTTTGCACAATATATCTATTTATATTAAATATCGCAATTTCAACCCAATAGACTATTTCCCACTATCTGCAATATTTATGCTTAGTTTATATATTTTACACATCCTTTAATAGATGTAGTTTATCTAAAAGTTCTCACTTTTAATATTATTTACATATAAATCCCTATATTTCACCATTTTACATTCCAATAATTAATTTGTTACCTTAAACTTTCTAACATTTATGATTTCTAAATTTTTTCCATTTATAATATAATTCATCAATCTTTTATATTTCTAATATAATTTTTCATATTTTCAAACTATTCTAAAAAATCAACATTTTTTCATATTAGTTCATGAGTCTCTCATATTTGTAATTTGCTTATCAATTTTTCATTTTTTATAACTTAGTCTCTAAACTTTTTTATTTTATAAATTAGCACTAAAACTTTTATATTTATATTATGGTCCATAAACTTCTCTGTTTTTAATTTATTTCTAAGCTTCTCTACTATAAGTTCACTAAACTTTTATTTTTTACAATATAGTTCTTGTTTATAATATAGTTCCCCAACTTACACTTACTAACTATTTCCCCTTGAACTTGTGATTTTGGCAAAACTCCTTCAGTCCATGGTAATCAGTAACCCAAGATTCAGAAAAATAAAATCAAAGAAACTGATCAAAAGCACAGAAGATTATAAAATCTGAGCCGTAAAGGTCCAATTGAAGATGATGAAATTGAAGTAGATGATGTCCGATAACTAATAGATAGAAATCAAACCTAGGGGTCGTTCCATGTGTAGCGGAGCACGGATCAGTGAAGGTTGGGGAAATCAACTCATGGCTCGAACCTTGGCTGGAAAGAGACAGCAGGTCCGATCCGGATTACAAGTTCGACCAAGGTTGTTTCCATCATCGACGAACCGATCGGAGCATAAGAACAACTATCAGACAGGGAAGGTCTAATAAGAGGTCATCATCCCCGTCAAACCGCCCTTCAAGAGGACCAGTCGAGGCAGAGATGGTCTATCGCGAGCAGATCGAAGAACGGTAGTCGTGGGAGCACGGCGGACAGAGCTAATCCTTTTTGCCACCATGGTGGATCCCATTTTGACTGTGATTAATTATTTCTCATCAAAGGCCTGGGCTCATCAGCTATAACTAGCAATTTTTTTGGCCTACATCCTCAGCAATTGAAATGTTTCTTTTTAAAAAACGGAAGGAGAGGAGGGGACGACGTCGTTCATCCCCTGCTACTTTTACCGTGAAAGTGGATTATCTTTTCCAATAAAGGAATAGTTTCTGTACACCGGGTCAATAGAACTCCAGAATATCTGAATAGTGGATACCATGTTTGGGCTCTCACAAGGCTGGTTCATATAATTACTATCCTCCTACGGTATAAAAATAATGATTAATTGGCTTTCCCTCTCTCCCTGCCCACTGTAGTCTGCAACATCTGAGGAGCGGAAACAGAAGGATAAAGAAGGCAAAGGCTTTTTCTCGGCGATGGATGGTTAGGGTTTTGCTCCGGCGTGCTGAGCTCCGGTCTATGAACTGAAAGTTCTCCTTCACTCTGTCTTTGCAATATCTTCCAGAAGCTTGGTGACTTCTCTTTCTTTCTATCTCTCTCTCTCTCTGCGTGTGGCAATCTCATTTTCAGGTATGTACTTCGAAATCCTAGGGCTCTTGGATATTGTCTTCATTTCTGCTTGAGGATTGGGAAATTTACACGGTCTTTTTCAGCTGATAAAGTACTGCAGCTCTGTACGTCGTAGTTTTAACCGTTCGTTCTTAAATATGCCTCTTTTCCTTCGATTTGTTTTGCATGCTGAGGGATGAGTTAGGATTCCTGCCACCTTCCACGGTAAATGCATACCAACAGCGTGAATTTATAGTTGTAGTGAAGCCGTATCTTTTTTCTGTATGAGAGATGCTTTCTTCGTTTTGAGTATTTATAGTTGCGGGGGCCTTGAATGATTATAATTTTTTTTTCCATTTTTAGTTCTTATTTAAATACATAAACAGGTTGGTTACATGCGAAATTTGGACAATAGGATTGTTTCTTGTCAGGAGGAGGATTTTATTATTAGGGCATTCGTTAATTCAAAAATAAAATCCTCTTTTACGTTCAATCTTTATTTAGAAACAAGAAATGAGTGACGCAAAGGAGAAAGACGGTGCAGGACAAGATTTTGCTCCTGAACAGACTCCTCTAGAAGTAGCTGAATCAGGAGGAGCTCATGTTGAAGCATCCAAGGAGGAATCTTCTAAGGCAGGGACCAAAGGAGAAAATTCGAATTCTCTGCAAAATGGGTGCATCCCTGTCCCAGGGACAGGTGCTGATGGTAAGCAAAATGAAAGGGCATCTTGTTATATTGAACATCCACCTCAGGAAACTTCTGCTTTGGTTTCATCTGAAAATGGAAAAATATAGACAAGGATTTGAATCAACATGTTCAATCTGCTGTAGCTCTGTATGACAAGGCTGGAACCAATGCAATGCCTACTCAGGAGATCAATGAGGGAGGGGACAATAACATCTCTTTAACCAAACCTGGAATTGCACAGAATGTTGAGAATACAATTGTGGATGCTCAAAAAACTGAAAGTAAAGCTGGGGAAGGCATCAGTGGTGTTGACCCTGCTAACCATGAGACTACTAATATGTTTGGTGTGTCAAGCGGTGATTTAAAAGTGGGAAATATTGATGGAGAACAAATGGAGATCAAGGAACAGGAAATCGAGACTCCACTACCAAAGGATAAGCTAACTCAAAGTTTGAAGGATATATTTCTTTTGGATGAAAATGATGAGGGCAGTGAATCTGGCACTGAAGAAGAGCAGTCAGCCTTTATGAAGGAGCTGGAGAATTTCTTCAAAGAAAAGAGCTTGGAATTTAAGCCTCCCAAATTTTATGGAGAGGGGCTAAATTGCCTCAAGTAAGTATATTTTCTTAAATACATGGTTTTCCATTGTATTTAGATGACTTTAATACAATAAATTTCTATTTTATGATCAATTGGAAATCTAATTTTGTTGGTGAAAGGTTATGGCGTGCTGTAGTTCGATTGGGAGGCTATGACAAGGTGTGTCTACCATTTTTATGTGTGTTCCTAGCATTGTAATTTGTTGACATGAGAGGCATATGTATTTCTTTTAGTTTCCGATTGGATGGCGTTTTGATGCAAATGTCAAGAATTTGTGACATCCTAAAGAAAGCTAACCCTTTCCTGATCGGGTGGAGGCTTGAATGCTATGTTATCCTGTGTAGCTTTCTCATTCCCTTCAAATTAAGAAATTGACTTTTTATATTTTCTTGCAGGTTACATCATGCAAGTTGTGGAGACAAGTTGGAGAGGCCTTCAAACCACCCAAGTGAGGATTGGTTACTTCATCTGCAATTGATGCTAATATATTTTTTTCATGAAATTTATAATGCCATCAGTTTGTTTATGGATAAATTGATGTTTATATGGTCTCAAATGATTCAAAATTCCATTTTGAGACATAGGAAAATGATTAATTGCTATAATTTGCCTCATTTTGTAACTCTTCCGTGTTTATTAGTCTCATATTTCTGTTCACTTAATTTAGGTAAAATCTAAACTCACGTTGTATTTTAATGCAGAACATGCACAACTGTTTCTTGGACATTTCGTGGTTTCTATGAGAAGGTGATTCTTGCTTTTCCATTGTGTATTTTTTATGGATTACCACCTTTTCTATAATATATCAGCTCACCTCCCTATATAGGAATGCATGCACGGCTGGCCCTATTACTTACAGAATTTATCATGCATGAATTGTGAAGTAGAGTTCAATTTTCAAGTTAAATTCTTAAAACTGGAGCAAAAATAGCTGTTTTCTGTAATTGTCTGAAACTAATTCGCTTCAGAATGTCTAAAGTCACTGTGTATTTGTGCAATGCAACCTCTGAAGGAAGTGACCTGACAGTTTTTATGCTAGAGTATCCAGCTAGTAAATGCATATCTATTACTCAATAATCTAAAATTTGAAAATTTTATAAATTTTCTAATATAATTATACTTTTTATATAGTGAATCTTTGAAATATTCAGTGACCTATTTTTGGTGGTGGTCTTCCTTTTTCTTATATTTGATTTTGTTTTGGATGCCACTCCAAATGCTTTACTGGCTAACTTCATGCTATATTTTGATGCTGAAACTGAATTTTGAATTTTTTTTTGAAGGCACTTCTTGATTATGAGAGGGACAAACTTCATGGTGGTGATCTCGGACCTGTTGCTTCCCCCACAGAGCCTATGAGTGCTGATAATCAGGTATACTCTGGCTTCTAGGTTAATTGTTTTATCTTGGTGCATTTTATAGTGCCATCTTATCTGTACCATAAGCACGGTCTTTCTTTCTTGAAGGTGCCCACAGATGTAGACCTGTTTGTATGGGAAAAATCCCAGTGTTGTAAACATAATGCCATTGAGTTTGTCATAATCATAAACATATTCAAATTTCAGAAGTATCTATCACCTGAGGCATCCTGAGTTAAATATATGAAGAGTTCTGCTGGAATTTTTGAATTTGGAAAGGGGTTAAAATCCTGGAAAAGGGATTCATGCTTCCTCCCCAATATATATACGTATATAGTAAATGAACACAGACATGGTATTATTGGCATCATCTACATTGTATTCTTTTTGTTCTGATTGAATTCTGTCATCCTGATGAACTTGTGCTCAAAGGTAAATATTAAGAAAAATGCTCTCAAGTAAAAATGTATTTGAAGCATAAAAACACATTGAGATCCTAGAGCAACTGTAAATGCTAGTTGGGGAGCATTGTTCAAGGGGAAGATCTGGATAGCCCTGGAACAAAATCTTTTAGCTAATAATATGCTACCAGAACTAGGAATTCACATCATGTCGAGACTAAAGATCTAGTAACAGTTGATTATTGAAGTTGCATGTGTGAGAGCACTTCTATATGATTAAAGTACCCAAATTTCTAGGAAGTACTGGCACTGGTTCCTGTGGAACTACTTAACCATTTTAGCGTATTCAGGAAAAGTCTTTTTTTGCAATATCCTCAGCTCCAAATAAGAAAGGTGGGGGTGTCATTAACTGCTTTCTTTTTTTATTTATTTTGGGGTGTTGGTTGAAGAAACCAAAAAAATGCCACTTTGTATTATAATAATTGCCTGTGTAAATTGGCAGCAATGCTTGTCAAACATGAGATCAATAAAGAATTTGGATATTTTTGCTTGAATTCATATTCAAATTGATTGTTGTTTGCGAGTAAAGTAACTAGTCATTGTATTTGCAATCAGTTTCTTTCTCTTTTCAGTATATGACATGGATGACTCAAGAGATACAACTTAAATATATTTTATCTTGTCTGCTGAAGAATGTTATTTTGGTTTTTCATATCAGGCATCTGGATCCAATAGAGCACGGAGGGATTCTGCAACACGTGCTATGCAGGGTTGGTACTCCCAGCGTTTACTTACAAATGGTGAAGCTAGTGATCCTATCATAAAGGTACTTGTGGCACTTGTCCATCATACTACATTTTTTTTTCATTTTGTGCATAAGCTTGAAGCTCTTGCTTGTCATAAATTTTTTTCCATTTTATCTTTGTTTTTAGGACAAAAGTGCCAAGTCTTTGCAGAAGCACGAAAAGCAGCTTAAAAGCAGTGGTGAGCTCCTGCCATAACTGCATGAATTCCATTTTTCTATTATTTTCTAAACTTTAAAATAACTGTGATGTTCCTTTTTCCTACAAAATATCACATGGATGAATTATTTTTCATTCGGGAGAATTCACTGAATTGCAGGTTCACTAAAACGAAAGAAATCACCGTACTTGGACAATCCTGTAAAAACTGCTCGCAGCAGATCTTCTGAGTCACAGTTAAGACTGCCTTGTGTTTTAATCTATGTTCTGCTTTCTGCAAGATCCATCTTCTAAATCTCTTGACACTGCCTTATTAGCTTGGTCAAAATGCAATTATTTTGTTCATAGAGAAATTTAATTTATTTTCATGGAAAAAATTGACATGGTTTGAACAATGCCTGCCAGATTGGATGTAGTGGTAGTTGATGTGGGACCCCCTGCTGATTGGGTGAAGATCAACGTGCAAAGAACTGTAAGAACTCTGATTAATTGCATCCTTTTCAAGATATAGAAAATATTGATTTTTATATATAATATTCTTTGATTTTTTTATCTTCCACAGAAGGATTGCTTTGAAGTGTATGCTCTAGTCCCTGGGCTGCTGAGGGAGGAGGTGTGTGCCTCTCCTTTGAACATTTCCTCAACTATTCTGCTGAAGAGTTATTTTTTAAATTTATCAAGTGTTTTATTTTGACTTATAAAATATCATTGCATTGTCCGTGAAATATATCTAGGTGCGAGTTCAATCAGATCCAGCTGGGCGGCTTGTTATCAGTGGTGAGCCTGAACATCCTGAAAATCCCTGGGGTGTGACGCCTTTCAAGAAGGTTAGTCCTGTATGTACAATTACATTTTCTGCCTTCCAACTTATGGAACACGAAACACTGCATGGATGTGATGTGGCACCATTGCTATAGTAATTAGACTCACTCGCACCTTCAGGACCCTATGAAGTCAACTTGAATGTGCTGGTGACATGCCTACTGAACAAAAGCTCTGGGGCTTGGTGGGGTCCCATATTTGTAATTAGATGGATTTGGGGATGTTGGACCACTTCTTGTGGTCCTATATATTGACATTATGATCGGGGCTGGTTTCGGATAAAGCTGTGTTTCTTTAACCTTTGACAAACTCTGCCTTTTGTCATCTTCCTTAGAAAAGACAAGGCATAACATTTAAACTTTAAGGTTGTCTTGATGTATGCTTCCTTGTTGATTCTGTTTGTTATGTTGTGCCCAGGTTGTGAACTTACCCTCAAGGATTGATCCCCATCAGACATCAGCGGTGGTCACATTGCATGGGCAGTTGTTTGTCCGTGTCCCCTTCGAGCTGGCGGAGTAGATATTCTGCCATGCTACCTTGGAATCAGCCATAGATTTTAGGTTTAGGTTTGATCCCCTAGTTGAGTAGATCCTTATCATGTCCCCCAAAACTCTGTTTTCTATGAAGTAATGCTGGGGCTCTTTACTGGCTGTGTTCTGTAGCTATGATCTCTCTTCCCAATTCTGACCTTTTAGGATCTTATTACCCCATATCAGTGGTAGGTTTGTTCAGCCGGAACTGAATTATTTCGACTTCGTTCCATCTGAGGCACTTGGTTTCTTGTTAACAAAAATATATATGCACTTGGTATTTATTCCCCGATTTTGAAGCTTCACCTTTTGGCTTGTGGACGTTTTTAGCAACATGCCGTGGATCTGGACCACCATTTATTTTAGTTTTCTTCATGATGAAACCATGACTAAGCAATTGGATTCCTGCATGCTGATGCTAAGGGGGCATTCTGTTTTGCCATATGTTCAACTCTACAGTGTTACGAAAAGTTGACCTTCCCATAATTTCCTTTTGGAGGAAAATGTCAATTACAATCCATAAATTACACCCAAACAATGTAAATGTAAGTCACAGTTAGCCTTAATTACATTGGTTCAAACACCTCACAATGATGGATTTGTGGTTACCTCTTACTTAACATGTGGTATAATCTTGAAATAAAAGTGAGGTCTGATACTTGGGGTGTTTGAATGACATCAGAGTTTTTGGGCAGATCCAAAAAGGATGTATCTGCCCTCAATTTACCTGGCCACCGAATGCCTCCATGAGTATATTGTCACTTCAATTCTACCTGCCCTCTATTAAATCAACATGTATGATGATAATGCTTCAGGTCAACCTTCCATAAAGTATAGATTACTGATTATTTTAATTTTGAAAGAGACAGCGGCTTCACATTTGAAGGGTTTCTAATTCCGTTTCTTTCTTCTGTCCTCTCTTTTATCTTTGGCAAAGTCAAAACAATCTGATGGAATTTTTATTGAAGGTATGCTCTGGTTTGAGTTTTCTTTCCCTCAAGAGATCTCCAATCTGCCATTTCATCACCGAACCACCAAAAATTACGAGCAATGCCGCATTCAATCTTTTCCTTCTTCAAATGTAATCTATACTCGTGAACTTCACTAAAACTTAAAGAGAACAAAAAAACGTACAGATAAAATGGCGATTCCAGGTACAGTCGACAACCATATGTGGAAACTCCGGTGCTTTAATTCAGAATATAGACTCAATTGATGGATCACGCGAGCTTCATAGATCCCAGAAAAAGAAGAAAAATAAAGACCATCCTGATGAGTATATCTTCTTTCTAAAATGTTTTCTCTAGGATGTCTAGTCTCCGAGAGCAATGTCCTGTTGGATGAGATTTCGTCCATCCTCCTCCAAGTCAAGGGGCTGGCTTTCCAGGTCCTGGAGTGAAACGGAGTTCCTCCTGATGAACTCCAAGCACTCTTCAATGGCCTCCGAATGGAAAGAATTCGACATAATATAACTCCTCTCCACCACCACCGGCATCCTACTGCTGCCGTTGATCATGAACCGGCTATCTCGCTTGCACCTCCTTGGGGCCCAGGATGAGCCGTTTTCAAAGCAAATACCCCACCGGAGTAATGCCCGCCTCCACCGACTAAGGAGCCGGACTAGACACGAAAACCTTATAAGCCTTCGAAAAGTCGTCTTTACCAATAGCCTCTTGCCTTGATGCAGCTGGAAGTCTCTCTTGCTCCAACTTCGACTGTAACCCAGGTCGCCGTCCATACTGCTAGCTAGAGCTAGCTGTCTTCTATGGATCAAACGGCATATATAGAATCAAGTTAATATCTGTCTGGCCTCCAAAGAGACTTTATGGAGTCTTTTCTTTAGAGGGTTTTGTTGGTGTGCGTGTATATAATAACAATGTCGAGCGATTTGTCTTTTAATTAATTAATTAATTGCCGAATATGGGATTAGCATTAATTCAGTGTGGTTCAAAGGATTGATCGTGACTTTGTGCAGGTTGACAATTTCAGGTCTGGTTCAAATGCCTATTGCCGGTTCGGTTCAGCTGGGATGCCCCAGAACTTGAACTTGCCGTAGAATATTGAATCGGGCCTCAACTGAAATTATCATCCTATATGAGGTGGAATTTTCCGGTTCGGCCTTTGGAACAGATCTGGCTGCCTTGTTTCTCCATTGATCGGGCCGGAATTAGACGCAATAGTATAATCGAAACTAAGCCGAACGACCTTTTAAAACGGTGTAAAACCTCCTAAACCGTTCTTCAAACTTGCTTAAAATCGTACAAATTCTAAAATTATAACCGTTAGAACATATAATGATCTTTTCTCCTGCCTCTTGTGGTTGATGTGAGCAAATGGTCAGAACCCCTAACGGGGCCTAATGATTACAGTCACTGATCAGCCCACCCTGGTCAAGATAGCATCACCAGGTGCCCTGGGAGAAGAGAGTTTGTGTTGATGAATTTTTTACTAATCCCAATTAATTATGGTTGAAATAGCACAAAAAATCTATAGAGGTAGGTGTTCGTCCATTGGGCAGTGTTTGTTATTGGTAATAAATGCCGCATAGTTCCACAAATGACAATTGTTTTGCCAAATGGCAATTTTAAATGAATGTATAGTAGTACCCTTTAAATAAATTCGCAAAATTTGAAATCCCTAAATGAAATTAGTTTATATTTAAAAAGTTTTATCTTAATGACTTGAATTACTGGGAGTAAATGAACATGTACCTATAATTGGAAATCTAAGTAAATGATTCATCTCCTAATTTGCAGCTAGTGTAATAAAGTTTGACTTACCCACCAATAAACAAAAACAGACTTTGACTTGGATTATGTAACATCTCTTCCAGATGCTGGAAACTGATCAAAGATCTTCGTTTTAGTGGGTCTAATCCAAAGTTCATTTTTCACTTAGAAAGAAGCGCAGATAATAGATGGATGGTGTTGGATATGACCAAGACAACTGGCCATACTGAGCTAGTGAGGATTATGCACTACTAGACAAACACTTTTGGTGCATTCATGGAAAGTGTGATAATATGAAAAGTTTGAGGCTATATTTGGAATAATTTCTTTTAATAGTTGAATTAGTAACAACAATAACAAAGTATAAGATAGGAGGAAGGGGTACTTAAGAAGGGGTAGGGTGTAAAATGAAAATTTTAAGACACTTATTAAGGCTACTATTCATTTTGTTTGAAAAATCTGACAAGCCTCTCCAGGATTTAGATTTCAATATGGTGTAAAATTCGAGATCGATTAAGTACAATATCAAATAACATATCAATTTCTTGATCAATATGCAATTAGAGCGTCAGCTTGTCGTCAAATGGGCACTAGAGAATCGAACGGTCGGATCATCCCTACCACATTATTCGGCCAGCCTACGTGTCAATGTCAATGGTGTCTCCCTACATGGCAATTCCGTCCCACAATCTATATACTATAATTGTGAGACTATTACAACGGTAATATAGTTAAATAATCAATTCAAAACACACGTATCAAAAAAATTCAAAATTTCAAATTTAGAAATATACCTATTAACTTTAATAAATAAACTTTCTCACAAATCTAACAATTATAAATCTTAATTTTGCTTACACCCTAACCCTTAGTATATGAACTACTTTATTTATATTTTAAGTTATTAGATATATACATAACTTATGCATTATGAGATAGGGTCTCTTGTGAAAAATGACACTTGAAAATTGATTAATTTACTATAGAAAAGAAACTCATGTTTGGATTTTCAAAAGAAAGGAAATTACATAGCTTAGATGTTTCTTCATGGACAACATAGAATTTCTCTAGGGTGACTCAGGTGAATTGCAAGATGCTGTGGCATGAGGGATTCAAAGAACTCATATAGAACCAACCATCTATGGACCTTCACTTGATATGTCTATAGTATGCAGAGGGATGTAACAATAGGATTCATTCTGCTAGTCATTGGAGAATTCCAAACTTGGCAATGAATAGAGTATGAGGAATGAGATGGTTAGGAAACTTAAAGAGAGGTAACAGTACCAAAACAAAGAAATGCTTCAAAATCACAAACAACCAAGTACAACTCAGCTGCAGGTGGCAATGCAGTAGCAACCCTCACCTGCTCATTACCATAGACAAACAAAATTTGATGAACCCATGTCTACGATCTAGACTACAATTTTCAGTTGAACCCATGTCTACGATCTAGACTACAATTTTCAGTTGAAATAGTATAGATGACGTAAAAAGAACCCTACCTGGCCCCAGCATAACTGAAGCTCCAGAAAGGATATATAGACATGGACCCATAAAGCTTTGGTGGGCGCAAAGTTTCAGGGTTGCAGCATTTTACAGATACATAATATATCAGTTCATCTCATCTCTATACCCACCAAACTGTTTGGACTGCAATGTTGTAACAGGTGAAAAAATAGTAAAAATATAATTCCGCTTGAGCAAGAGAAGAAAGGTGGAAAATATATATGGAAATTTCATATAACAATAGGAGATACAAGGGTTGATGACGGGGTCCGTGTTTGTCTTGTGAGTTTTTCTGCCGGTTAAATTGTACAGCTCAATTACAGTACAGAAACACAGGAAAATACAAAATGAAATGAAATGAACTAGGGAAAAAAAAGAACCAATCTATAGAAAGAAGAGCAGAAAAAGTAGGCCAAGTACCGACAAATCTACATTTTCCAGAGAAAGAAGAGTCGCAGGGGCCATTCTCTATGGATCTGATCAGCACAGTTGGATCTCAGGAATCCAGTCTGTTGTTGATTAACCTGAGGTGAAAATGTCAGAATCTTATTAGATATAAACATAAATGCATTACCCAAGGGCAGACAATTGATGGAAGGGGTGGGTCTGAAATTAACTCTCACCTCAATGCATTACCCAGGCTTAGGCTGTCACATATTCCATACTTCTATGACTTGGTTTATTAGGCCTAGAGAGACAACAAATCTGGGCCCACCATTTCTTCTGCTTCATTGGCTGCTGCTTATCTCTGCTCTCCACAAGTTCAGCCATATATTGGACAACGGCCTGAATGGAGGAAAAAAGCGAAAGTATAGAGTTCGCATGAAAACAGAATATCATTGTGGCCCATTCAGCACATGCATACAGGGCCACTGTCTTAATTGAATGCAATAATTTAGTTATAGAGGAAAGCTCCTGTATTTTGTTCTCTTGCATAAGTCTCATCCTTCCTAATTTTCCGAGAGGAATCTGGTTCCCTAAACTGAGATCTGATACTCTTTTTTGAAAGAAAACAAATTAAACGGATGGTTTAAATTGGTTTCTGCAACCCAGAAAAACCTGTTTTTCAAAAAGCATTTTTTCCCTTAAAGAAGTAAGCCCAAATAGTAGAATCACCTGTGCGCCCTTGTCAGCGATATTTCTTGGTGGAACCTCCAAGGGGTTTTCCTCCACGCGGAGGATGCGAAGTCTTGTCAACATCCGGAATGAATCTGGTAGTTCTCTGATCTGGTTATTGCTAATGTCCAGTTCCTCAAGCATCTCAAGGTTACCAATTGATTTTGGGAGCTGCCGAAGATCTGCAAAGTTGTTGCCTATGTTCAACTTCACAAGCGTGGTCGCCAAACATAAGCTCTCAGGTACAAATTCGAGCTCATTAAAGCTCACATTGAGTTCTTTCAGATCCTCAAGAGAGGACATTGTAGTGGGCAACTGTCTAATATTGTTATAACGAACAGAAAGAACCTCTAAGGTTGTTATCTTGCCGACAGCCTCGGGAAGGGCCTTCAATCGGTTATAATCTGCCCTAAGCACCGTAAGTGATGAACACTGCCCAATAGTGTGTGGTAGTTCCTCCATATCATTCGTTTCTATATTCAAAATTTTCAAACTCACCAGTGATCCAATCGTGTCAGGGAGGGAAACGAGCCGGTTGGAGGATAGGTTAAGCTCCTCAAGACGAATTAGCCTCCCAAGATTTTTGGGAAGAGAAGCTATCTGATTCGCACTGAGGTCTAGGAATACCAGGCTGAGGAGATCTCCAAAGGTTTCAGGGAGTTCAGATATTCGATTGCAATGCAAGTCCAGCTTCGTTAGAGATGAAAGTCCTCCAATTGATGCAGGAAGAGCAAGCAATCGATTCTCTGATAGATCTAGTCGGAGCAAGCCCGACAACTTCCCAAATGAATCAGGAAGCCAATCGACCTGGTCCATCAGCCTGTTCTGAAGATTAAGCTCTTCAGCGCCCTTCTTTGCAGAAACTTCAATCAGGCTTGCAAGCTTTATCAAACTAAATTTCTCACCATCTTGACCTGCAATATAAAGAAACATTAATTCTTCTGAGGTGAGGGATGGACAAGAATTTCAACTAAACAAATAGTCCCAGAAAATCATACCTAAAGGACTAACAGGTTTCAGGGTTGAATCATGTATCTGAGGCACTAAGGGGACACTGGGACCCAACCCGATGCCATCAACATAGAAGGATGACTTCCCCTTCTTCACGTAACTATCATCTCTAGTGACCAATGCACCATTCTTCAAAGACTCTCCTCCCTCCGAAGAATGCAAGCCCAGGGACATGCCCTTGGGCGGCTTAGCAGGTTCACCAACAGAGACCCTAGAGGAGGGGGTAGGCATCAAAAGGGCACTCCCTGGGCTGCTGGAAGTCCCGGAAGCAGAGCCATTGGAGTAGCTACTCGTCTTCTTCTGGGAACTCGACCCTGAGGAGAGACACTCGGAAGCTCGCTGGATGTACTCGTCGAAAAGAGCATGAGCTTGTTCAAGATCGAGGAGCTTGGCAGCCTCCCTCTTCTGCTCCTTGCTCTGGAAATAGACAAAGTTCCTCTGCATCTCCTGAAGTATCATGAACAACTCCTCGGGCACATCGAGGCCCTTCGTCTTCCTTGCGATGGCATCAAGCCTAGACTGATCCTCCCTCTCGATGCTTCGAATCAGGTCCTTAGCAGCCTCAATTTCGTCGATTGAGGGCCGAGTGGGAAGAGATCTGTGAATTCTCATGATCTCCCCCACAACCTCATCCACAGTTTGCAAGTTGGATAAAACTTCCATCTCTTCTTTCCTTCAAATCCTACAAAGGATTCATCCAAATTCCTAAGAACGCCTTTAGTAAAGCCCAATAAAGATTTTCAACAGAAGCAAAACCCAGTATAATCTCCCTTTCCTTCTCTACCAGCTTCCAGACCCACTAGGGACAATTTCCAAAATTAAGTTAACCACAGCGAGCGAGAGAAGAGAGAGCCATAAACATAAAACAGAATGAAAAAACTCTCCGAACCCATCCGCACACATGGTTGAAGGAAGGCGTAAGCGGACAAATTAGCAGAAACCCATCAAAGGAAACCGATAACTAAAACACCCAAACACTGACAAAAAAAAGTCAACAAGGGGATCAATGGATTGTTACCCAAAAAGTTCGAATCTCTTGGACTCGGGATTTGGAAGAAGAAGAAGAGGGGCGTGGAGTTTGAAATGGAAGCGAAACTTAGTCGGCGTCCGATGGCAGTTTCTAACTGATTTTGGAAGAAGTGAGCCTCGACAATCTCAGCCGCCGGGTCGGAAGAAACCCATGAATTTCCACTCCCTCTTCTTCCGTGCTCTTCTGTCTGAGGTGTTTTTTGCTCAAACTGTCTGAGGATGAATCTTCTTCCTCTCCCATGATTGTCTGGACTTCGCTGTATTTAAATAGGATAATAGTTTTTTTTCTCGACAGAGCCTTGTAACTCGTTCATGAATTAATCTCACAAATGAAAATGGCACTGTCTGAACTTTTCATATTTTTCTTCAATTGTAACTGCTTTTCTGAAACTGCGGCACAATAACGGTAACGCATGAGGACCATTGATACACTATGGCACCTACTTTGTACTGAAATTAATCTTACTCTATTATTATTTAGTCACTATTCAAGTAAGGAGCGGTCTGAAAAATTACCTACTTACCAACAAAAAAAAGCATTCAAAATTTCACAAGATGCAGTATTAACGAAAGCATTTTATGGGTCAAAGAAAAACATAATTTTAATTATTGGTACAAGACACTTTTGGAATATATTTTATTAAAATTGAATTAAATCCTAAACTTTTATATTATAATCAGGCATGATAACTAAGGCAAGTCATATTTTTTTTGCACGTTACCTGCAATTCTGGAACGTGCACAATCTGTCAAAACATCTTTGTCATACACCTCTTAACATCACACAAATTATAATATAACGAGTATGCTCTCATTATGTTTGTATTATCAATTCAAAAGATATATAAGTTAGTATAAAATTCATAGTGTCAAAAACATTTCCTGTAATAATTATATATGATTTCAAAAATGTTTATGCTAAAACTATATCAAGAACTCTCAAATGTTTCATATTAAATTATATTCATTATTGTTATACTTTCTATCCATATTCATAATACTACTCAAGCTTTCTATATTTTAAAATCTAGCCTTTTCAAATTATAAAACGAAGCCATTAATTTTTCAGATTTTGAAATTAAGCACTTAAGTTTCCAAATTTTGAAATTGATCTCTAATTTTTTCAGTTTCTTCAAATCAGTACATACAATTTAGGGGAAAAAAACTTTCAAATCATTCCATTTGATCTCCATGAATAGTTTATTCAACTCTTCACTATATAACTCTATGTCCAAAAAAATTGAATTGGTTCACAGGCCTTCACTCATTATGAAAAACAAGGGAAATTGCTGGGGAGATTACAGAGGTGGCATAATCCGAAAATCGAGATTGGTCGATCAGCCTTGATAGTCAAGTGTTGGAGAGGAAGAAATATCAAGTTTTGAACTAGCCATCAATTTTATGGCAATTATGCGCATTTTTAGTTCATTTGTACAAGATAGGTCAAATACTCTATTCCAAAGAAATTTAGTGGAAAGAGTGTGGGGGCATTTGATTTCTCCAGTAAGAAGTGGTTGAGGGGTCTTTTTGTTCAGCTGGCTGAGGGTGTGGAAGAAAAGATAATGAGGCATACATCCCTTTGAAGACTATAACTCTGTATATCAAGTCAGCCAGCTTTTTATTTATTTCTTAATTAACAGTTAAAAAAATTAAAATATGACTAATTTGGTCCATTAATAGTTAATATTATGATTTACTGTTTTGAATTGCACATTTATATTTTACTAATCATCATATCTCATGAATCTAGGGGTATAATATAAATTTTATTTTGATTCTTATTTTTCCATTTCCACTACCCATGTGAAGTGAAGAGGGATATCAAGACATATGGATAAAGAATTGTGCAAAAAAAAGACATGGATAAAGCTGATAAAAAAGGACAATTGAAGAAAATTATACAACTTTATTTTATTTAATAGTTTCTTCTTCTATTAATATATTTTAGGGAAATTTTGACAACTAAGGTGAAATACCGTTGGTAATAATAATATTTTAATGGACTGACATATAAGGCAGATATATTTTAATTTAATGATTAAGATATGATAATAATAAGTTTCATGACTAAATTAAATATTAGGTCATGTTTTATACGAATAAAAGAAAGTAATAGAATTAATAACTATACCACATAATTCATAGAATTGATTTATTTCAAATAAATTTTACTATTAATTATTTCCTAAAAATATGTAAAGAATATTTATTTTATAATTTTAAAAATTAATGAATTTAAATTAACTATATCCATTATTATAATATAATAAATAAATAAATACTTTTAAAATTTGTTCTTATCGTGTTGTTTGGCCAACAAACCAACATGAATCTATTACATACTGGCAAAACAGTCCATACAGTTCCCAGCTCAGAGAGGGAATGGATGGACAAGTATGCCCTTGATCTGTACGTTAAATGACAGAAATACCCTGCCTAGGGGTTCATCCGCCAACCGGAACAGAAAGACAGGCTGTGTGCATCGTTAGATTTGGTATTAATGGCAATAAACGACAAGTCTTCATGGCTAATTAACCATTTGCAACTTTCCTTTATTTGTTTATTACTATGTTGGTTTAATGCTTTTCATTACCAGAAAGGCGTGGAAGATTCGCCCCCAAAAAAACAAAGATTATTATTATTTTTTATTCCAATTTTCCTTGTTTGAAAATGAGGAAGTTCCGGAAGTATACGTTATTAGCACTTTAAATATGATAATGAAAAAGCCTAAATCAAAATTTATAGTATAATACATATAAATTAATATAATAAACTTAAATTTTAATTCAAATAATATTTAACTGCACATTGTTATTATTGAGTTTTATATTTAATACTCACTTTCCTATTCACATTTATTCAATCAAACTTCTCCCTAAAAAATCAAAATTGACTAGTTGCACCTCGTTGGTAAAAAATTATATTATATATTAGAGATGTTTATGTTATTTTTTAGGTCAATAGTAAATTACTATAATATTTTAAATTTAAAATAATATTTAATTAAAATTAAAATAAATAATAATTAAAAAACAATTCAATTCAGAACTAAATAAGAATAATACAAATAGGATGATAGGTGTAAGCATACCAGTAGTATGATAGTGTTGAAATATGTAACAACAAATTAAGAATAAAATACTAATATAAAGTAATTTTTAAATTAGATTAAAGTTTTTATAAACTTTATTTAATCCAAAGTTATTGTTTGGTGGCTTATTTTTTAGTATTAATAGTATTTTCTTACATAAATGGTATATATATACTCATATATAATGAATGTTACAACATTACATACAAAATTATTATTTTTTATTCTTCTTCATTTTAATTTTTATGTTATTACAATCTCTTAAATTCAATTGCTAATTTCATATTACTCCTTTACATTTTACCTTATATTGTGTTCTTTTATTGATGGTATTGAGTTGCATGTTGTGTTTTCTTCTCCACTTAAATCTATTGCTGCAATTATTATTTCTCTCAATATGTTATTATAGTACTTGTTATGATTTTATTTCCTGTTGAATTATATAATTTTTCGCATTATTAGTATTATTATTCTTTTTGAACACGAGCTATGAAAATTCTCTCCTTAATGCTCTTCTTGCTTTAGTTATACTTGCACCATCTCTACAACTTAAGTTCATGGGGCTTTAGTTATACTTGCACCATCTCTACAACTTAAGTTCATGGGAGATAACATTTGCTTATATTAACTTTTAGGTAACCACAAAAAATAAAGATATACTTTTAGTTTGCCTTCCTTTTACCATTACATTATCTTCAGCATGAATCAATGACAAATTTCGTTGCTTCAAGGGAATTAGTGCTCGTCGTTTGTCAAAACTCTTGCAGCATAAAACTTTATTGAGGCACTTAGAGATTATAATTCCTAACGTTTGTCACTGCTTTGAGATATCAACATGGGCAACATTTGTCACCTAGACCTTCTATCACCCATCAATTTCCCAAGACATTACCTCATAACCCATCATTGCTTCAACTCGCATCTCTAATTTTGACAATACCTTGATTCTAAATGGTCATAATCAAACTTTTGCTACTAGATTGGTTAGGGCTAATTGACCCAAAATATTTCCTCATAAATACCAAAATTTCTTTTCAAGACAAGCAAGTATTAGACATAATTATGAGTAATATTTTTGGCCCCACCATAGTACTTTGGGTCCCCTTTTATGTTGCCCACATTTGAAGTTAAAAGTCAATATATTGCTACAATTTTCTATTCTCTTGACCTACACTGCCAATTATGTAAGTAAAATAGTTATATTGCTCCTTATTACCAACAACTTCTAAAGTTTCAACTTCATCAAGCTCATTCAATATCGACCGACACATTTGGAACTCCAATTGATTGGTATATTGACTTTGAAGCCACTACTCATATTACTAATAATATTTCTTATTTATCTATTCACAAAAATAAGACTCTTCCTAAGCATCTGTTAATTGGGGATGTATAACACCGAACAATTTTAAAATCGGTTTCAATCGACTATGGATTAGAAACAAAAAAAAAATAAACTAGGATTCGAACCTGTTGAGAATAAGATCACACATTAGATAAAATAGAGAAGTGTTGTGGGTTTATAAGGTTGCAAATGTTCCACTACTTTCAAGTTACAACTTTTAAATAGATATGGGTATGACCTCTTATTGGTCCACAATACCTTCTCACATGGTATTAGATCTAGTGGACTCGCACCCGTACTCGGCCTAAGACTGGAAACCCGACTCGTGGTCTGCCTGAGTATGAAGAGGAAAAATACTCAACTTGAGGCCATTGTCTCCCCTCGCCCAAGATTGTAAGAATAATACCCGGATCGTAGGTAGCTGTTGGGGGCGGGTTTAAAATTGCACGTGGAGTGTTGAAAATAAGATCCCACATTAGATAAAATAAAGAAGTGTTGTTGGTTTATAAGGTTGAAAAGGTTTCACTACTTACAAGTTATAACTTTTAAGTAGACATGAGTACGACCCCTTATCGGTCCACAATACCTTCTCATAGAACCGAATCAAGATTAGGGAATGAATTTAATTGATGAGAATGTATGTAGTAGAATTCAAGGAAAAAAACTCTAAAGAACCCCACATAGTTAGAATCCAAGGACATGGAAAGATGATAGTGGAAATTGATACAAATCAATGAGGCGAAGAACCGATCGGGTCAGAGACAAATCGACCAAAAGGCGACTAAAATTGGCTGAACCGGCCTAGAGTAAATAGGAATGCGACTGTTATTGGTTCCAAATTGTAGAGAATTGAATGACTAATTTTTAGAAAAATAAATCAGGTAAAGAACCAACCAAAGTGGGGGTGAGCCAACCAAGAAATTGTCGAATGAGCCGATTTATTCGCTAGAAACCAATTTGCTACAGTGCGAACTAGGTAGCGTGTCGTGCCAAATGCACACACATGCCTCATGCGTTGGGCACGGGGTGAGCACACACACATGCATGATCATTTTCATCACCCAACTTTTAACCCGAATACTCGATTTTTGACTTGGAAATACTCAATATACAACGCAATTTCTAGTATCTTGACCTCGAGGGAAATTAAATACAAAGCGAGGTATAATAGGTCCCATTTGACTAGTTATGGATGTTGTGTAATAGACATGTCAACCTGATCCATAGTTCAGACCGACATAATAACTGCCACGTTCTCTCGATTCTAAAATGATGGGTAGATTCACCAAAATAGTCCTGACACGACCAAGACTCAGAATATAAAACGTACAATATTTTTTGGCGGAAACTAAAACTTTTTCATAAAAGTTTATTCATAAGGTTATCATTGTGTACATCCTCGGGGAAAGCATAATACACTTAATTAAAAGTTCTCATGACCTTCTCTTTGAGGTTCTATACCTTAATAACTCCCTCTGTCATAGCCACTTCTCGATGTATGAGATCTTTCTCTCCACCTCTATTCTTTCATGATACATGAAAAATGTGTTGTGGAGGGGGGTGAGCAACGCTTAATGAGTGCGAGAACCAATCGTTGAGTTGTTTATGGCTCAATGTCACCTCTATTAAAAAATGGCTACTCAAAGTTTTTCATATCATTTCCTTTTCTTTCTTAGTTTACTTTCAAAACTATTTTAGGATTCATACCCCACCTTAGGGTATCTTCCAAGAGCCATTATCTACATCGGTTCCTTTCTGAACCTATCATTAATGTTTCTATAGCCATCTTAAAATGCTTTTAAATCATCTTTGGGCGGGAACTCTTTTCCGTACCAACTAACTGGGTGGTGTCCACAGACGACAACTCATTTCCTCTTTCTAGTATCAGCAAAATTCATATCCATATTTTTCTACGGGGTTCACTACTGAACCTACAGTTTGTGCACTTGAATAAGTTATACTCCTAACATAAGCACACAATATTGGATGGGTACATTCATCTGAACCAACAATGGGATTGTTGGACGAGTAATAATCATCCGAGCAAACGCCCCTTCCATCTATATGGGTACACCCTTGAACGATGGATGGGCACTTATCACCCTAACCAATGTCCCTAAGCATATAATGTTGGACGAGTACATTCATCCGAGCCAACATTGGGATCGTTGGATTGAAACTTATTATCCGAAACAACGTCCCCTTCCATCTATATGTGTACACCCTTATATGAAGGTCGGGTACGTAAACCCCATTCCTTTAAAGATAAGAAAACCGAGAAAAGAACCAATCATTTCAAAAGAGAAAACCAAGCTGATTAACAAACCAAAACCAATAAAGAAAGGGTAAAGTGGGAAATTTGAAAATCCCAAGTGACTCAAAGAATCATAAAAATCATGGAAAGGAACCATGGAGCAAATTGGAAGAGGAAACCAGATCGGTTTAGGGTGAACCAGACCTGAACCAGATCAAACCGGTTTGAACCATACATGAACCGATTCCTAAATTCATTTTTTCTTATTGGCTTAAAATGTTCAAATTGGAAAATTGAAGCCACCATTAGATAGAAAATGAATTTATATTAATTTAGAAATTTTTAATTTTGAGAAAACTGGTCAAACCAGGCCTAAACTGGCCGATTTTTGCCATTGAATCCGGTCGGACAGACCCGATGTGGTTCAGAACAGTGTCATCTTCTTCCTCAGGATGACAACACTGTTCATCGGTTCAAAAACTTTCCTTCTCTGATGAAGGAATATTCGCTCTAATTAGGGCATTTTCGAGCGAGGATAAGCTTGACCAAAATGGAAAGTCGTTGGGCAGAGGGTCCCCGAGCTCCCTATATAAAGAGCATCTCTCCGTTCATCCTCCACACACCTCAAATTGCCATTCTCTCACAATTGCTTCATTTTCTGGTGAAGCTCAAACTAGAGCTCCGACTTGGGCATTTTTCTTAGCCTCAGAATAGAAGGTCGGATCTTACAGACTCCAGGGGAAGTCAACTACTTGACAACAATCTCCCTTCGACCTCAGGACTGCTAGAGAAGCGCCGGCGGAATCAAACAGTGGAGCAGCTCTAACGGACCGAAGTTGCCCTGTTTCGGCTGAGCTGAATTCGGCCAAATTCTAACCCCCTCCAGCCAAACCAAGCCTCCCCAACACCCCCACAACCCTCACACTGCCTCAATAGAGCTGAAAGATAAGCCAATTCAACCTTCCTCCATCATTGTAGATCAGTGTTAGAGAGAGAAGGTGCTGAATTTCATTGATAAATTTCACCCTCATTTGGACTTCAATTATAGCAATTCTTGATCATAGAATGAACTTTAGGATGAGAGCTACCTTTCTAGATCGAGAGCTCAGACCACCGTACCTCCGACGGTAAGCTTTCGAAGCTTTCTCTCTCTACGAACAATGTTCTAGCAGAGCTCCGTTTGAGCTCATTTCAGATCCAAATGATGCGATTCAAAGCTCAATTGAATCGTATGGAAGTGTAGAAATTGACCCATACCATCAATTGGAGAAATTAACCTCGATTGAATGGCCAATTTGAAAAAAATAAAATTCGGTCAATATTAAGGGGATAAATTGAGAGTTGGGGAAAATTAGGGATTACAAAAAATTGAGGGACCTCCATGCAATTTCTCAAAATTGAAGGCCAATTGGCAATGAAAAAGATGATAGGGGACCAACTGGCCAATTTTTGAAATATTTGGGGCCAAATTACTATTTTTGGAAAGTAAGGGAAACCGTAATTTTTGAAAAATTGGGGACCAAATTGGAAATTTGGAAAACTTGAGCCCCTTACACAATTTTGAGTAAATTGAGGATCCAAAGAGGATATTAGAAACCTTGGGACTAAATTTGCGGAAAAGTTAGCATAGGCCTAAAGTTAAGAAAAATAAACTTTAGGGACTTAAGTGCAATAAACCAACAATTTTGAGCCTATTCGCTCATACGTGAGAAAACAATGGCTGTCATGCCAAACCTTAATTGATAAGGATAACCAATTGTGTAGGGACATGAGAGACTGGAATGCCAGCAAGGAAAAGCTAGCGTGAACTTGGAAGTTAACTGGGGACGAACACGTCATAGTCACCGGGTGAGTGGGAATTTTCTATCGTCATACCTGGTTGGGTGATGAGAACTTTATTAAAGGAAAACCTACTTACTAGTTATGAGTAGGAATAAATGAACATCATACCTAATTGGGATGATGAGTTTTCTTAAGAAAAGGATAAACTCGCCTACAGTTGTAAATGGAGTTAACATCACACCGGTTGGTGTGATGAGTTAAAAGCAAATTTTGTGGGAAATGATCTCCCCTAACTATGTGCCAATACTTAAAACATTTGGGAGACCTTCTTGACGGGAGCTAGAACAACTCAGATAGGCCAGGAGCCTCGATTTTGAACTCTTAGGACTAAATTCCCAATTTTGGAAAACACGTGCAGTGGGCCCAATGTCAGTGGGCATGAGCAAAAGATCATAAAAAAAATTGT
This sequence comes from Trapa incisa, assembly GCA_030064435.1. Classification (NCBI taxonomy): domain Eukaryota; kingdom Viridiplantae; phylum Streptophyta; class Magnoliopsida; order Myrtales; family Lythraceae; genus Trapa; species Trapa incisa. Next base: position 20,634,124 of record CM057776.1, on the reverse strand, counting down.
TTAAGAAGAGCCATTAAAATTCCTAATAAAATTGATTGTTTGTACATCACGGTACCGAGTCAGGATTGACAATGCTTGATGTACTGGCGACAATGCATCAGGGCTAGGTCGACGGACCGACCTAGATAAATAGTTATAGGTCGGGTTGAGCGTCGGGGCCGTTAGCACCAAAGATGATGGTTATTATGTGAAAACTCTTGTTTGTGCATGCACTTGTGGTACAAGACTATCAAGACGCCCTAGGGGGTAGTGATGAGTCCCAAGGGCTATTGAATGACATGGGGGGCGATAAGGGCAGTTTGTCATGCTAGTTAGTCATGAAGCTCTGGGAGCTTCTTGTGCATGAGACCGGGGTGGGGTCAAGATGAGGTCTCCATCCTCATATGGACACGAACTAGCATTTGGGTATGAGGGTCAGACGTCTGGGACGTCTACTCAGACCTAGGATAGAAGTGGACGAACTTCTATCTTGTTGGATGGTAAAGACACTCCGATCCACAAGTGGGTGCAGTGAACGGGCTGCACCTGCGAATGTGTATACCTTTCCTAATGAAGGGCGTGTGTTTGTTTGCTAAATGCCTCCCGAGGCAAGGGGATGAGCTAAGAAAGCTAAACACACCTACTATGGAAATGGGAAAAAAGGCTTTCAAAAAAATTGAATGTGAGGAAACCCTTTTTGAAAAGGAAATGTTAACCTTGGCATGGTAAACTGAAGATGTCTTGAAAACTCACTCCCAACACCCGCTCACTGAGTTATTGAACTCACCCCCTCCCTTTTACCCCTTTTAGGTAACCGAGAAAAAACCAACCTTAAAGACCCTCCTGTATTAGAACTATAAGATAGGTATGTATGTTTTAATATATATTTAATTTTAAATAATGCTATTCCAGGAGAGACAAGAAAAATGACGCCTTACTACTCACAGTTTAGAAAATGGTGAAACCCTTCATGTACCAAAGGGAGTGGCGGGTTGCTAATGGGGATCTGACCAAATCGGGTCGGGGCGTGGCAACTTGAGTGGTATTAGAGCCTGTTTCCTCGAATGCATTATCAAGACTATATAACATAGTAACTAAGTGGAATAAGTTCTAAAATTGACAGATGGCTCCCAAGAGAGGATCCAAGAGAACTAGAGTCGCAGTCACTGACACTACCCAACACCCCCTCCTTATGGAAACTCCCTGAGAAGCCCAGACAGTTCACCTAGACTAAGCTTGGAGCATCAGAGACTGTACAAGGAGTTCACCTAAGTGTTTGGATGGCCTAACCTCACCCATGAGGTGGACACCAACTCTTGAGTTGAGCCCGAGGAAGTACAATCTCATCCCCCTCCTAGTAACATTCCTCCTCTAGTTGACATCCCTAAATACCTCAAGACCCTCCGTCAACTGGAATGTAAACCTTTCCTAGGAGAGAAGGATGTTAGAGCTCTTATGGATTGGCTGGCCAACATCAAGAAACTCTTGGGGATAGTCAAGATTTCACTAGAGGACATGGTAATCATGGCACAGTTTTCCTGGAAGCTAGTGCGAAAAGGTGGTGGGACAATGTCAGAAGCTTGCATACCACCACCCCAACGTGGGAGCAATTTGAGGAGAGGTATACAGAGGAATACCTAGCTCCGCATCTGATCAATGAGAAGAAGCAAGACTTCATTTATCTCAGAGAAGGGCTTAACTCTATCTCGGAGTATGAAACCAAGTTAAACAAGTTAAGACCCTTTGCCCTCGACCTAGCCAGACCTGCAGATATTTGCCAACGATTCGTGGATGGTCTTAACATGGACATACGAGACCGGATGGGAGTGCTAGGATGCCCTACAGATCTGGCAGCCATAATTAGTATGACCCATGAATGTGAGTGTTTGGTGCAAACCCGACACCACTGGATGGAGCAGGCCAACCGAAAGGAGGATAAAAGCCAAGGCCTCCATAGGGAATGAAAGAAGCAAAATGGCCCAATGTGGGGAAACAAGGTGGGTTTCCAAAGGAGGAAGGACGTGCAACTACCTCAAAGGGAGGTGATCTCCATCATACTACAAAGTAGCCTTCACTGTCCTAGATGCTAGAGGTACCACAAGGGAGCCTGCTCATCCTATTTCAAATGAGGGCAAGTGGGACACTTTGCAAGGGAATGCCTCACTCTTAGGAAGAATAAGCAACGAAACATGCTTGGACAACCCCAAGGGAACTTGAGGACTCCAAGGTAGGACACCACCATGACAAGGGTACCAACTAGAGTATACAACCTCACCCAAGAAGAGGCCAGAAAAGACCCAAGCACTGTAGCGGGTACTTCCCACAACCTCCCTAACCAAAATTAGACAAAACCTATAATTCAACTCTACTCAATAAAGAAATTCAGTTTTTTCCTTCTAAAACATGCATTTCTTCAGTCAGGGTGCATATAGTTGTGGGGGAGAAAAGCCCACACTCTCTTTGACTCAGGAGTAGAGATATCCTTCATCAAGGAAGATCTAGTTCTGAGTCTTCCCCTAGAACTTACCTCCCTGGAACCAAGTCTCAATATCCTCACACCCTTAGGAGAAGGACTAAATAGGAACAAATAGTTAAAAGGGTGTGAGATTATGATTAGAGGAGTAAAGCTAGAAGTAGATCTGATCTCCTTAACTCTAAGGGAGGTAGAAATAATACTAGGAATGAATTGGTTAAGTACCCATCAAGCAAAGGTGGACTATGGGAAGAAAGTGATAACTTTTCACACTCCCAAAACACTCGTACTACACTTTTAAGGAGATAGGAGGAAGGGAGAGATACACTTAGTGTCTCACCTAAAATCCTAAAAGATGATATAGAAGGGTTGCTAGGCTTTTCTCGCAATGGTCATCAACGAGAAGATGGAGGAAAAAGGACCAGAGAGCATTCCAGTGTTGGAACACTACCCGGAGATATTCTGTGAGGACTTACCAGGATTACCCCCAAGCCGACAACTAGAATTTACTATAGAGGTAATCCCCGGAACACATCACATATCCCATGGCCCATTTCGCATGGCTCTAGCGGAATTAAAGGAATTAAGGGAGTAGTTGGATGAACTATTGGGGAAGGGTTTCATTTTCCCTAGTCAGCCTCCATGGGGTGCACCGATACTCTTTGCGAAGAAAAATGGTGGGAGTATGAGGCTGTGTATAGATTGTCGAAAGTTGAATCAGGTCACCAAAGAATAAGTATCCACTTGCACGAATTGACGACATGTTCGACCAACTAAAAGGAGCACCCTACTTCTCTAAGATAGACTTCCGGTCATGATACCACTCAATTAGGATCCGAGAGGAAGATATCTGTAAACCCTGCACTTTTGAGTTAAGGAAAATCGAGAAAGAACTGGCTAACCCGAGTAAGAAAACCGAGCCGGTTTACAAACCCGATTATTTGGTAACAAGCAATTTGGAAATTTACAACTTCTGGGTGATTCAAAGGGTTGATTAAACCTTGGAAAAGAAATTTAAGATAAATTAGAATAGAAAAACCAAATTGGTTCAGGTGAACAAGAATCCATAAGAACTTTGAAGTTAAGTGTGTTTGCCCGTGAGTAGTGTGAGGATGGGTGACCTCCTGGGAAGTATGATTTTTTTGTAACCCGAAATTTCGGTCAAAACTTTTTTACCTTATCATAAATAGCCATAAATTAATATATATTTAATTATTGTAATTAATACCAATAATTTAATACCTAAATTAAATTATTGGAATCAATACCAATAATTTATGGCAATATTAATACTAGTAATAAATCTCTCCCATTTAATATACAGTTTTACACCTATATAAAGAGGTCACCCCATTCATTCTTCTCACACCCGAACACTTCTTTTTCTCCGTCTTTCTCTATTGCTCTATTTCCCGGTGAAGCTTAAACCAGAGCTTCGACTTGAAAATTTTTCTTAACCTCAGAAGGAAAGGTCATGCTCTTTACAACCTAGGAGAAGTCAGCTAACTGATAGCAAACTCTAATCAATCCGAGAATCACTAGAGAAGCGCCGACATGATGGAATAGTGAAGCAGCTCCAACGGACCAAAGTTGCCCTATTTCGGCTAAGTTGAAATTGGCCATTTCGAGCCCTATTTAGGCCAAACCAAGCCTTCCCAACACTTCCTCCGCTCTCCCACGGCCGAATTAGGACTGAAAGGTAAGCTAATTCAGCTCCACTCTACAATTTCCCGTCGGTGTTAGAGAGAGAACCGGTAGAATTTCAATAATGAAATTCTAACTCAATTCGGTATCAATTGATGCGATTCTTGATTTTAGCATTAACATCAAGATGAGAGCTATCTGCCTAGATCAAAAGCTCAGACCGTCGTGCCCTCACCGGTGAGAAATCGAAGCTTTCTCTCTCTACAGTCTATTTTTCGACAAAGCTCTGTTTGAGCTCGTTCCGACGTTAAAATCTGTGATTCAAAGTTTCTTAGAATCGTATGAACATGCAGGAACTCAATTTCAACTCCAATTTCAATAATTAGAAGTGTTTGATTGGTCAATTTGTTGAAATCAAATTCGGTAGTGTTGAAGAGTTGAAATTGGGGATTTTCGAAATTCAAAGGGCCAAAATGCAATTTTATGAAATTGAGGGTAAATTGGGCATGAAAATAATGTTGGAGGACCAATTGAGGAATTTTGGAATTTTTGGGGCAAAACTTACCATTTTTGTAAAGGAAGGGCAAAATGGTAATTTTGGAAAAATTGGGGGACCAAATTGGAAATTTGGGAAATTAAACCCCTTTTTGGTGAAATTGAATAAATTGAGGTTCCAAGATAAATTTTAAAAGTTACGAGACTCAATTTGAGGAAAAATCGACATTAGGGACTTAAAGTTAAAGAGAAATAAGTTTATGGACCTAATTGCAAATAACTAAAAATTTGGATTTTCTCATTCATTGGAAATGAATGAAGGCTGTTATGCCGAGTAATAATGAACAAGGATGTTCATATCGTGTAGGAACGCGTAATACCGGGAATGCCAACATGGACGAGCTCGCGTGAATACAAAGAACCGGTCAAGTGGAATTCACTGTGTGAACGGGTGAGTGGGTTTACTAACATCATACCCGGTTGGGATGATGAGCACAACTTAAAGATAAAAAGTACTTACCGGTTGTGAGTGGAAATTTTATATCATACCTGGTAGGGGATGATAAGTATCTCAGTATAAAAACCCACTGTTTAGTGGTATTTTAATGATCACCACTTAGAGAAAGTGATGTGAAAATTATGCAAAAAAACTACTTACCAGTTGTAAGTAGATCATACCCAGTTGGTATGATGAGACTTCATCGAAGGAAGTTGAAAACCCGTTCATCGGTTATGAACGGAGATATCCTTATACTAGTTGGTATAATGGATAGTGAAAACCTATTTTGTCGAAAGTGTTCTCCCCTAACTGTGTGCCAATGCTTAAACTATTTGGGAGACCTTTTTGATGGAAGCTCAAATAGCTCTTATAGGCCAGGGGCCTCGATTTTGGAACTTGTGGGTTAGAATGCCCAGTTTTTTGAAAATCTCATACAGTGGGCCCAAGGCCAGTTGGCACGAGTAGGAGCTCATAAACGAACATGATATATGTGACATAAAACTTAATAAGTGAATTTTTTGGCCATGGTACCAAGATTGGACCGACATGCTCAGTCAACTAGCGGGAGTGCGACATGACAGGTCGACGGACTAGTCAAGATAAACAACTGTGGGTTGAGTTGAGAATCTGGGCTGTTGGACCAGTGGCACCACATATTACATGGCTTGATAAGAAAATATTGTTTGTGCATGCACTATGAGTACGAGATCATCTAGATGCCCATGAGGGGTAGTGATGTGTCCTAAGGGCCCTGGACGACCCGGTGAGTATAAGGGCAGATTGTCGTTCCAGGTGTCTGTGCAAAATTTGGAGTAGCACCAAGTGCATGAGACCGGGGTGGGGACGGGATGAGGTCTCTGTCCTCATACGGACACGAAGAAGTGATTTCGGGATTGTGGGTTGGATGTCGCGTACATCCACTCATTCCCTAGGTAGAAGTGGTCGTACTTCTATCCGAGTGGTAGGAAAAGTCGCTCCGAAGCCACTAGCGGGTTCAGTAGTGATACTGACTTGTGAATGTGTGTAACCTTCATGATGAAGGATGTGTGTTGGGTGATGACACACCGATAACTAAGAAATAATGGAAAAATCTAAATTTTTAAATGAAGGGATGTTTGAAAAGAAAGGAGTTTGGCACACTCCATATAAATGTTTTTCTTAAAAGTTAAAAGTAGACTTTTAAAAACCCATTCACTAAGTAGTCGTACTCACCCCCTCCCTTATATCCCTTTCAGGAAATCCCGGAAAGCCTAAACTGAAAGACAATCAACTCTATAAGACAGGTATGTAAAGTTTAAAATTTCATGCAGTTTTGATTATGCTATTCCAAGAAATGGTGCAGGTTTAAAGGACGCCTTACTTTTTACGGATTATAATAAGGGGAAACTCTTTAATAAACCGGGAGAGTGGCGGGTTGTTCACGGGGATCCGACCAAACTGGGTCGGGCGTGACAATATCCCTAAGATCGCCTTTCTGTCCTGATACATACACTATGAATTTATGGTGATGCCTTTTGGCCTGACGAATTCCCCTGTAGCCTTCATGGATTTGATGAACCAAGTGTTCTAGCCACACTTGGACAAGTTCGTGATTGTGTTTATAGATGATATACTCATATACTCATGGACTAGGCTGGAGCACGAAGAATGTTTGGCTATCACCTAGAGACGCTATGAACTAATCGCTTATATGCAAAATTCTTCAAGTGTGAGTTCTGGCTGTAGGAAGTAGGGTTCATAGGGCACATAGTGTCCAAAGATGGAGTCAAGGTGGATCCAGCAAGGGTGGAGGCCACATTTGACTGGAAGGCACCCAAGAACCCCTCTGAGATATGCAGTTTCTTGGGATTAGCAAGGTACTATTGATGATTTGTGTAGGATTTCTCAAAGATAGCTGCCCCTTTGACCTATCTCACAAGGAAGGGAGTGGAGTATAAGTGGGATAAAAATTGTGAGAAATCCTTCCTGGAGTTGAAGATCCGTTCAACAACGGCACCCATACTCACTCTGGGTTCATAGGGCACATAGTGTCCAAAGATGGAGTCAAGGTGGATCCAACAAGGGTGGAGGCCACATTTGACTGGAAGGCACCCAAGAACCCCTCTGAGATATGCAGTTTCTTGGGATTAGCAAGGTACTATTGATGATTTGTGTAGGATTTCTCAAAGATAGCTGCCCCTTTGACCTATCTCACAAGGAAGGGAGTGGAGTATAAGTGGGATAAAAATTGTGAGAAATCCTTCCTGGAGTTGAAGATCCGTTCAACAACGGCACCCATACTCACTCTGGGTTCATAGGGCACATAGTGTCCAAAGATGGAGTCAAGGTGGATCCAACAAGGGTGGAGGCCACATTTGACTGGAAGGCACCCAAGAACCCCTCTGAGATATGCAGTTTCTTGGGATTAGCAAGGTACTATTGATGATTTGTGTAGGATTTCTCAAAGATAGCTGCCCCTTTGACCTATCTCACAAGGAAGGGAGTGGAGTATAAGTGGGATAAAAATTGTGAGAAATCCTTCCTGGAGTTGAAGATCCGTTCAACAACGGCACCCATACTCACTCTGCCTGACCCAAGTGCAAGGGAGTATACAGTATATAGTGACACATCTGGACAAGGACTCGAGTGTGTATTAATGCAACAAGGAAAGGTCATTGCCTACGCCTCATGACAACTAAAGTTACATTAGAGGAACTACCATACACATGACTTAGAGCTAGTTGCAATAGTGTTCATCCTCAAGATTTGGCGACACTACTTATACGGGGTTAGGTGTAGGATATACATAGATCACAAGGGTCTTAAGTACTTCCTAACTCAAAGGGAGTTGAATCTCCACTAGAGGAGATGGTTGGAGTTGGTAAAGGGCTTCGCTAGAGGAGAATACCTCACCGGAAGACCAATGTGGTGGTAGATGCTCTAAGTCGCAAATATCAAACCAAGGCAGTACATATAAAGACGAGCTACCTGCCCTTATTGTAGCAATTGGGAAGAATGAAAGTGGACCTTAAAGTAGACAAATGAGAAAGATACCTATTGGCTAACGTAGTAGTAAGACTCAGCCTAATGGAGCAAATAAGGGTCCATCAAAAAGGGGATAAGGAACTCCATCCTTATTTGGATCCGGTCAACGAAGGGACAAACCTGGACTTCAAACTTCGAGGCGATGGAGTGCTGACCTATAAAGGAAGGGTGTGTGTGCCTCAAGATAAGGAACTGATAAGATTAATACTAGAAGAGGCACATGGCTATGTCTATGCGATGCACCCGAGCAGTACCAAGATGTACCGCACTCTCTAACAGGGTTATTGGTGGAGAGGGATGGAGAGGGATATCGTGGAATATGTAGCATGATGCTTGTCCTGTTAGCAAATTAAAGTTGAGCACCAGAAACCTTTAGGACTACTACAACCCCTACCAATTCCTGAATGGAAATGGGATCACATCACTATGGACTTTGTCATAGGACTATCTGTGACTAGGAAGGGACGAGACATAATTTGGGTCATTGTGGATAGGTTAACCAAGTTTGCCCACTTTTTACCAATAAGGGTGATCGATTTCGTGGAACATCTAGCTGTTCTATATATAGGGGAGATTGTGAGACTTCATGGCATCCTAATAAGCATAGTGTCGGATAGAGACCCTAGGTTTACCTCACAGTTCTAGCCTAGTTTGCAAAGTGCCTTGGAAACCAAACTCCACATGAGTACAACATTTCATCCTTATACCGATGGACAGTCTGAGCGGATGATCCGAACCCTAGAGGACACCATGAACATGGATTGGGAGGAATACTTATGCCTGATAGAGTTTGCCTATAATAACAATTACGAGGCCAGTATTCAAATGGGTCCTTATGAGGCCCTTTTATGAATGACCGTGTCATACCCCCTTATTTTGGGAGGAGGTGGGAGAAAGGAAGCTAGAAAGGGTTGAGCTAATAGAAGACACCATAGAGAAGATAAAAATTATAAGGAGTCGAATTAAGGCAATTGAGGATAGGCAAAAGAGCTATGCGAACTATCGGAGAATGTACTTGGAATTTGGTGTGAGAGACCAAGTATTTCTCAAGGTATCCCCATGGAGGGGAATACTTAGGTTCCAACAATGGGGGAAGTTGAATTCTAGGTACATTGGTTCCTACACCATAGTCCAAAGGATAGGGCCAGTGGCCTATAAATTGGAATTGCCTCCTGACTTACAAAGAATACATGATGTATTCCATGTCTCGGTAATCCGTAAATATCAGCCCGATCCCAGTTATGTGCTAGACCGACCCCCATACGAGTTAGAAGAGAACCTGACCTATCAAACAGAACTGGTGCAAATCATTGACAGACTGGAGAGACAAAAACTTGAGGAACAAGAAGATTCTCATGGTTAAGGTTATTTTGTATAATGGACCTGTACAAGAGGAGACCTTGGAAACTAAGAGTGTTATGAGGGATGGGTACCCCCATTTGTTTGGGATGTAAATGCTTTGGATACAAAACCCCTAAAAGGAGTGGAGAGTTGTAAACCCCGTTCCTTTAAAGATAATAAAATCGGGAAAAGAACCGATTGTTTCAAAAGAGAAAATCGAGCCGACTAACGAACCAAAACCGATAAAGAAAGGGTAAAGTGGGAAATTTGAAAATCCCAAATGACTCGAAGAGTCATAAAAATCACGGAAAGAAACCATGCAGCAAATTGGAAAAGGAAGTCGGACCAGTTCTAGGTGAACCGAACTTGAATCCGATTGAACCTATTTGAACCATACATGAACCAATTCTTAAATTCATTTTTGTTGGTTGCTTAAAATGTTGAAATTGGAAAATTGAAGCCACCATTAGATAGAAAATGAATTTAGATTAATTTAGAAATTTTAACTTTGAGAAAATTGGTTGAATCGGGCTTGAACCGACTAATTTTTGCCATTGAACCTGGTCGGACCGGTCTGATTCAATTCAGAACAGTGTTGTCTTCACCCTTAGGATGACAACACTGTTCATCAGTTTAGAAACTTTCCTTCTCTGGTGATGGAATATTTGCTTCGATCAGGACATTTTTGGGTGAAGATAAGCTCGACCAAAATGTAATGTGGTCGGGCAGAGGGTCCCTGAGTTCCCTATATAAGGAGCTACTCTCCATTCATCCTCCACAAACCTCAAATCTCCATTCTCTCTTAACTGTTCCATTTTTGGGGGAAGCTTGAACCAATACTCTGACTTGGACATTTTTCTTAGCCTCAGAAGGCAAGGTCGGGTCTTACAGACTCTGTGGAATGTCAGCTACCTGATAGCAATCTTCCTTTGACCTGAGAACCGCTGGAGAAGCGTTGGCGGAATCAAACAGTGAAGCAGCTCCGACGGACCAAAGCTGACCTATTTCGACCGAGCTGAATTTGGCCAAATTCAGACCCCCTCCGTCCAAACCAAGCCTCCCCAACAACCCCACGACCCTCACACAGCCTCAACAAAGTTGAAAGGTAAGCCAATTTGACTCTTCTCCTTCGTTGCAGATCGATGTTACAAAGAGAAAGTGTCGAATTTCACTAATAAAATTTACCCTCATTTGGACTTCAATTGTAGCAATTCTTGATCCTAGAAGGAACCTTAGGACGAGAGCTACCTCCCCAATCGAGAGCTTGGATCGCCGCACTTTTAATGGTAAGCTTTCGAAGCTTTCTCTCTCTACTAATAGTTTTTCGGCGAAGCTCTGTTTAAGCTCATTTAAGACCCAAATGATGTGATTCAAAGCTCAATTGAATAGTATGGAAGTGTAGGAACTGATTTATTCCATCAATTGGAGCAATTAACCTCGAGTGAATGGCCAATTTGAAGAAATCAAATGGGATCATTATTAAGAGGAGAAATTGAGAGAAAATTTTGGGGAAAATTGGGGATTTCGATAAACTGAGGTACCTCCATGCAATGTCTCAAAATTGAAGGCCAATTGGCAATGAAAAAAAAATGACGGGGGACCAACTGGTCAATTTTCTAAATATTCATGGCTAAATTGCTATTTTTGGAAAGTAGGGGAAAAACCATAATTTTTGAAAAATTGGGGACCAAATTGGAAATTTGGAAAACTTGAGCCCCTTACACAATTTTGAGTAAATTGATGATCCAAAGTGGATATTGGAAACCTTAGGACTTAATTTAGGAAAAAGTTAGCATTATGGACCTAAAGTTAAGAAAAATAAACTTTAGGGATCTAAGTGCAATAAACTAACAATTTTGAGTTTAGTTGCCCATGCCAAACCTTAATTAATAAGGATAACCAATTAATTGGACACGAGAGACTGGAACTCCAGCAAGGAAAAGCTAGTGTGGATTTGGAGGCTGACTAGGGACGAATATATCATGGTCACCTGGTAAGTGGGAATTTTCTAACGTCATACTCAGTTGGGGTGATTATCACTTTATTAAATGAAAACCTACTTATCAGTTGTGAGTAGGAATAAATGAACATCATACCCAGTTGGTATGATGAGTTTCCTTAAGGAAAGGAGAAACCCGCCTACGGTTGTAAGCGAAGTTGTCATCACACCTGGTTGGTGTGATGAGTTAAAAGTGAATTTTGTGAGAAGTGTTCTCCCCTAACTGTGTGCCAATGCTTAAAACATTTGGGAGACCTTCTTGACGGGAGCTAGAATAGATCAGATAGGCCAGGGGACTCAATTTTGAATACTTAAGGCTAAATGCCAAGTTTTGGAAAACACGTAGAGTGGGCCCAAGGCCAGTGGGCACGAGCAGAAGCTCATAAACAAAATTGATTAAGAAGAGTCATGAATATTCCTAATAAAATTGATTGTGTGTACACCACAGTACCAAGTCACGATCGACAGTGCTCGATGGACTGGCGGTAGTGCGTCATGGCTAGTTTAACGGACCAACCTAGACTAATAGCTGCAGGTCAGGTTGAGCGTCGGGGCCGTTGGACCATTGACATCAAAGATGATGGCTATTATGTGAAAACTCTTGTTTGTGCATGCACTTGTGGTATAGGACATCAAGATGCCTTACGGGTAGTGAAGGGTCCCAATGGCTATTGGACGACTTAGGGGGCGATAAGGGCAGTTTGTCGAGCGAGTCAGTCATAAAGCTTTGGGAGCTTCTTGTGCATGAGACCAAGGTGGGGTTAGGATGAGGTCTCTATCCTCATACGGACACGAAGTGGCATTTAGGTTTGAGGGTTGGACGTCTGGGACGTCCACTCATACCCATGGAAGAAGTGGACAAGCTTCTATCTTGGTGGACGGTAAATATGCTTCGATCCACAAGTGGGTGCAATGGACGGGCTGCACCTGCAAATGTGTGTGCCCTTCTTGATGAAGGGTGTGTGCTTGTTTGGTAAATGCCTCCCGAGGCAAGGTGTAGCCCGTCCACTGCACCCACTTGCGACTCGGAGTATCTTTACCGGCCACCATGATAGAAGTTCATCCACTTCTACCCTAGGTCTGAGTAAATGTTCTCAACATCCATCCTTCGGACCCGAACACCACTCCATGCTCGTATGAGGACAGAGACCTCATCCTGATCCCAACCTAGTCTCATGCTCAAGAAGCTACTCTGAGCTTCCCGTCTTCTGGTATGACGAACTGCCCTTATCTCCACTATGTCGTCTAGTAGCCCTTAGAATCCACCACTACCCCTCTTGGGCATCTTGATGGTCTTGTTCCTCAAGTGCATGCACAAAACAATAGTTTTCACATAGTCATTTATCTTTGGTGCCACTGGTCCAACGACCCCGACCCTCAACCCGACCTACAGCTATTTGTCTAGGTCGGTTCGTCGACCCGGCCCTGATGCACTGCTGCCAATCCATCGAGTACTGTCTGTCTTGACTTGGTTCCATGGAGAAATCACTCAACAAGTTCATTATAGATTTCATCACTTTCTCATTTCAAATTTGTTTACGAGCTCCTCCTCGTGCCCACTAGCCTTGGGCCCACTACACGTGTTTTTCCAAAACTGAGAAGTTAGCCCTACAAGTTCAAAAATCGAGGCCTCTAGCATATATGTCACGCCCTGACCCAGTTTGGTCGGATCCCCGTGATCAACCCACCACTCTCCTGGTTTATTAAAGGTTTTCCCCTTATCGTAAACCGTAAAGAGTAAGGTATCCTTTAACTTGCACCTTTATCCTGGAATAGCATAATCAAAACTGTATGAAATTTAAAACTTTACATACCTGTCTTACAGGCATCTTAGTTGACGGTCTTTAAGGGGAGGCTTTCCGGGATTTACTGAAAGGGATATAAGGGAGGGGGTGAGTATGACTACTCAGTGAATGGGTTTTTAAAAGCTTTTCACTTTTAAGAAAAACATTTATATGGAATGTACCATACTCCTTTGTTTTCAACAATCCTATCATTTAAAAATTTGGATTTTTCCATTATTTCTTAGTTACCACGGTGTGTCATCACCCAACACACATCCTTCATCATGAAGGTTACACACATTCGCAAGTCAGTATCACTACTGAACCCGCTAGTGGCTTCGGAGCGACTTTTCCTACCACCCGGATAGAAGTACGACCACTTCTACCCTGGGAATGAGTGGACGTACGTGACATCCTACCCACAATCCCGAAATCACTTCTTCATGTCCGTATGAGGACAGAGACCTCATCCTATCCCCACCCCGGTCTCATGCGCTTCGTGCTACTCCAGATTTCGCACAGACACCTGGAACGACGAACTGCCCTTATAGCCACCAGGTCGTCCAGTACCCTTAGGACGCATCACTACCCCTCATGGGCGTCTTGATGATCCCGTAATCATAGTGCATGCACAAACAATGTTTTCTTATATTGCCATGTAATCTGTGGTGCCACTCTACCAGCGACCCCGACTCTCAACTCAACCCGCAGCTGTTTGTCTTGACTAGTCCGTCGACCTGTCATGTCGCACTACCGCTAGTTGACTGAGCATGTCGGTCCTATCTTGGTACCATGGCCAAACAATTCACTTATTAAGTTTTATAGCACATATATCATGTTCATTTACGAGCTCCTGCTTGTGCCAACTGGCCTTGGGCCCACTGTACAAGATTTTCAAAATCGGGCATTTAGCCCCCAAGTTCCAAAATCAAGGCCCCCGACCTATTAGAGCTATTCGAGCTCCCGTCGAGAAGGTCTCCCAAATTGTTTAAGCATTGGCACACAGTTAGGGGAGAGCACTTCCGACAAAAATAGGTTTTTACTGTCCATCATACCGACCGGTATAAGGACATCTCCGTTCATAACCGATGAACAGGTTTTCAACTTCCTTCGAGTAAGTCTCATCATACCAAAAACTGAGTAGGTTTTCTAACGACGAGTCTGATTGGATAGTTTGTGTTTATTTACAAATTTTATTAAATGAAAATGAATACCATGTTTAATGATTTGGAAAATATGAAAAATAAATAAAATAAAATGTTACATGGAGATATAGATACAAGTAATTAAAACGGGAAGTGATAACATGTGATATGATATGAATCATGTTTAAGGTTTGAAAAAGAAAATAAATACGGAAGGGAAGGCAAACTACTTGAGAATTTATGTGTATATGTATATATATTTGGAAATGGAGAAATCAATAACATGTAAATTGATTTGAAATAAGATATGACATGAAAGAGAGGTTTAAGAGATAGGTAGATTAAATTGACTAGATAAGGAAACGACGTAGGCATGGAAATAATTAATCTATTATGAGCATGTGGTGTGAATCATGATTGTACATCTTGACATGCACATATATCATTTATATTATGAGCATGACCATATGTATTATGAATATTGTTTGTTGTTATGATTGATTATATTTAGCATGTTAGAGATTTGTATAATAGATTTAGCATCGATAAGACACCCAAGAGTGGTAGTTTCGAGTGTTAGGGTTGACTTGTGATAGATGAATAAGAGGGAGTGTGTGATATGATGTTTATAGGTCACCCACGAACCTATGAGATGTCTGAGCATACCCGTTGTGCGTGGATGGTGGCGAATGCCAAAGTGCACAAATGATTGAGTGTACTAACTTGACATCCCGATGAGGAGATGCATGTATGCAGTACTTTGGGAGTGTAATTGTGCAAACACATATATACTCATCCCCTCAAGTCTCGTGTGTGGACTCATAGACATGGTTGGACTATGCTTATGTTGTAATTATGATTGTGTGAGGGTATTGATGCAAGATGATATGAATATACATGGTTGGACCATGTTTTATTTGTTAATACGATCTATGCAAAGTTGCTTGCATGCATACATAAATAAGAAGTTACTTAAGAAATGATGAATAAGACCATTATAATATTAAGTACAAATTAAGGAGAACTTACAAATGAAAGATTTTAGATGAAAATTTGATATGTGTTTAGACATATAAAGCTCATATATATTTATATATACTTAAATAAAAATTACCTCCATATATGATTATTTTGGGAGGAGAAACGAAGTGATGCCATTAAATGGCCCAATGTTGGAAAGTGTACTCACTGATGCAGGAGCTCACCTTCTTACAAATATTTTTCAAGTAATAAGTAGAATTTGAGAATAATTGCATATCTAAAAAATTCAACATGAAAGTTAAAGAGATTATAAATATTGTTATTACCCTAAGAGTTTTTTGTATTTTTTTTAATATTCTATCATTTATAAAAAAAAAACTTTAGAAACTGATGTTATATGAAAGATTTTAATATTATGAGTTTTTTGTACATTCGTTTCTATCAGGGTGATGATACCCACCTTTATAGTATCGAGTGGATGTGATAGGTTGTAACTGAATTAATTGGTAATTCGGTTAGCTTGTTAGCTGAAGAGAGAGTTTCGGGGAAGGGAAAATAACTCGATGATAATTGGAGGAGTTTCCAAGTGGAGGACAATTTCGGATTTATGAAATAATTTTGTGAACTGTGAATTTTATGTAAAAAGTTTAAATTTTTCCTGAACTCGAAAGGGTTTTGTGTTCTTTGTACAACCCATTAGTACTACAGTGATACGAACATCACTATTATAGTATTGAGAGTGTAAACCTTGTCCTCTCGGACTAAGGAAACCAGGAGAAATAAAACCGATGATCTAAGTGGACTAGGATGGGTAAAGGAGTAAAATGAGAATTCAAAAAATTCCAAGTAGCCAATAAATCACAGAAATCATGGAGAATAACCATGAAATGGACTGGATGTGAAAACTCGACCAGTTCAGGGTGAACCGGACTTGAACCATATTGAATTGTGTCGAACCGTGAGAAACTGGTACAAACATTCATTTTTCTAGATGTTCTAAAAATATCAATTTGGAAAATTGAAGCCACCATCAAATAAAAAATGAATTTATAAATTTTTAATTTTTAGAAAATTGGTCGAATCGGGCCTAAACCGGCCGATTTACGATTTAGGGTCACCGAACCAATCAACAATCCAGCCCATCAACGAACCGCTGCCAGGTCAGTGCCCAGTTAGCAAACATGACCAATCAGTGCACGACATGTGGTAAAGTGCGTCCAGTTAGCGCTTGGAAGTGTCAGCCAATCAGAGCATGACACGTGTCCTTGATCAATGGTTATAGAAGGAGGATCCATGTCAGTGATGACCGACCAATAGGAGAGTGACACATGTCTTGGTCAACAGTTAATGTCGAAAAGGCCCCGTCAGTAAAGACCGACCAATGAGGAGCTGTGTGAAACCCATCATCTCGGATCAAGGAAAACTAGGAAAGAACCAGTTAATTTAATGAGAAAACCGAACCACTTAAGGAACCGAGAATGATAACGAGGGGTTAAAATGGGAAATTGGAAAATCCCAAGTGACCAAAAAGTCATGAAAATCATGGGGAAGAAACATTAAGTAAATTGGATGGGAAAATCAGATCGGTTTAGGGTGAACCAGACCTGAACCGAATTGAACTGTATAGAACCAGGTTGAACTAAGGATGAACCGGTTTCTTAATTCATTTTTTTAGTTGGATTAAAAATCTCAATTTGGAAAATTGATGCCAACATGAGATAGAAAATGAATTTAGACTAATTTAGAAATTTTTAATTTTGAGAAAACTGGTCGAATCGAGCCTGAACTAGCTAATTTTCGCCATTGAACCCAGTCGGACCGGTCTGGTCCAGAACAATGTAGTCTTCTTCCTTTAGATGACAACATTGTTCACATGGCAAAAAAACTTTCCTTCTCTCGGGAGAGAATATTCCCTCCAATTTGGGAATTTTCTGAAGAGGATAAGCTCAACTAATATGGAAACTCATAGGGCGTAGGGTTCCTGAGCTCCCTATATAAAGAGCTTCCCTCCATTCATCCTCTACACACCTCAAATCGTCCTTCTCTCCAAAGTGCTCCATTTTCTGGTGAAGTTCAAACTAGAGCTCAGACTTGGACACTTTTCTCACCCTCAGAAGGCAAGGTCAGGCCCTATAGACTCTAGGGGAAATTAGCTACCTGACATCAACCTTCCTTCGACTTGAGAATCGCCAAAGAAGCATTGGTGAAATCAAACATTCAAAGGCTATTATGTCGAACCCTTACTTATAATAATACCCAAACTGTGTAGTGACACTTGGGACCAGAACGAAAACAAGAGAGAGCTAGCGTGGATTGGAAACTGATTGGGATGAACACGTCACAATCAATGGGTGAGTAGGAACTTTATACATCATAACTGGTTGGGATGATAAGCACGTTTTAAAAGGCTAAAAACCTACTTACTGATTGTGAGTAGGATAAAATAAACATATACCCGATTGGTATGATAAGATTTCTTAAGGAAAGGAAAAACCCGTATACCGATTGTAAGCGGATCCATTATCATACCTAGTTGGTGTGATGAATTAAAAGAGATTTTGTCAAAAGTGTTCTCCCCTAACTGTATGACAACTGCTTAAACAATTTGGGAGACCTTCTTGACGGGAGCTAGAGCAGTTCTAACAGCTAGGGGCCTCAGTTTTTGAACTCATAGAGTGAAGGCCCAGTTTTGGAAAAACACGTGCAGTAGGCCCAAGGCCAGTAGGCACGGATTGGAGCCCGTAAAAAAAACATGATTAGGAAGAGCCATAAAAACTACTATTTAAAATGGAAAATTGATTGCTCCGGCAGACCAAAGCTTCCCTATTTCGACCAAGCTGAGATCGGCCTTTTCAAGCCCTACTCAGGCCAAACCAAGCCCTTCCAACACTTCCTCAGCCTTTCCACGGCCGAATTAGGACCAAAAGGTAAGCCAATTCGGCTCCCCTTTACAATTTTCGATCGGTGCTAGAGAGAGAGTCGACCGAATTTCAATGACGAAATTCTAATCCAATGCATCAATTGATGCGATTCTTGATTCTAGGATAAACCTCAGGATGAGAGCTATCTTCCCAGATTGAAAGCTCGGACCGTCGTGCCTTCACCGATGAGTAATCGAAGCTTTCTCTCTCTAAAGTTCATTTTCCGGCGAAGCTCTGTTTGAGCTCGTCCCGGCGTTAAAACTTGTGATTCACATTTCTAAAGAAGTTGGAATTGGGGGAAATTGGGGATTTTCGAAATTCAATGGACCAAAATGAAATTTTATGAAATTGAGGGTCAATTGGGCATGAAAATAATGTTGGAGGACCAATTAAGGAATTTTGAAATTTTTGGGGCAAAATTTACCATTTTTGTAAAGGAAGGGCAAAATTGTAATTTTGGAAAAGTTGGGGGACCAAATTGGAAATTTGGGAAATTAAACTCCTTTTTGTGAAATTGAATACATTGAGGTACCAAGATAAATTTTTAAAGTTTCGGGACTCAATTTGAGGAAAAACTAGCATTTGGGGACTTAAAGTTAAAGAAAAATAACTTTAGGGACCTAATTGCAAATAAATAAAAAGTTTGGATTTTCTCATTCATTGGATGCCGAGTAATAATGAACAAGAATATTCATATCGTGTAGGAACGCGAAATACCGGGAATGCCAGCATAGACAGCTCGAGTGAATACAAAGAACCGGTCAAGTGGAATTCACTGCGTTAATGAGTGAGTGGGTTTACTAACATCATACTCGGTTGGGATGATGAGCACAACTTAAAATTAAAAACCACTTGCCGGTTGTGAGTGGAAATTTTATATCATACCCGGTTGGGAATGATAAGTACCTTGGTATGAAAACCCACTATTAAGTGGTATTTTAAACATCACTACTTAGAGGAAGTGATGTGAAAATCATGCAGAAAACTACTTACCGATTGTAAGTAGATCATACTTGGTTGGTATGATGAGACTTCCTCGAAGGAAGTTGAAAACCCGTTCATCGGTTATGAACAGAGGTGTTCTTATACCCGGACGGTATAATGGATAGAAAAAAATATATGTTTGGTCAGAAGTGCTCTCCCCTGACTGTGCTTCAATGCTTAAACAATTTGAGAGACCTTCTTGACGGGAGCTCGAATAGCTCTAATAGGTCGGGGGCCTCGGCTTTGGAACTTGGGGGCTAAATGCTCGATTTTAAAAATCTCGTACAGTGGGCCCAAGGCTAGTTGGCACAGCAGAAGCTCGTAAACAAACATGATATATGTGCCATAAAACTTAATAAGTAAATTGTTTGGCCATGGTACCAAGATAGGATCGACATGCTCAGTCAACTAGCAGCAGTGCGATATGACAGGTCGACGGACCAGTCAAGACAAACAACTACGGGTTGAGTTGAGAGTCGGCAATATGAGAAACATTATTTGTGAATGCACTATGAGTACGGGATAATCAAGACACCCATAAGGGGTAGTGATGCATCCTAAGGGCACTGGGACCTGGTGGCTATAAGGGCAGTTAGTCGTTCCAAGTGTCTGTGCGAAATCTGGAGTAGCACCAAGCGCATGAGACTGGGGTGGGGACAAGATGAGGTCTCTATCCTCGTACAGACACGAAAAAGTGATTTCAGGATTGTGGGTTGAATGTCACGTACATCCACTCATTCCTAGGGTAGAAGTGGTCGTACTTCTATCCGGGTGGTAGGAAAAGTCACTCCGAAGCCACTAGCGGGTTCAGTAGTGATACTGACTTGCAAATGTGTGTAACCTTCATGATGAAGGATGTGTATTGGGTGATGACACACCGTGGTAAATAAGAAATGGTGGAAAAAATCCAAGGGATTTTTGAAAACAAAGGAGTCTAGCACACTCCATATAAATATTTTTCTTAAAAGTCAAAAGCTTTTAAAAACCCATTCACTGAGTAGTCATACTCACCCCCTCCCTTATATCCCTTTTAGGAAATCCCGGAAAGCCTCCCATTAAAGACCGTCAACTAAGATGCCTGTAAGACAGGTATGTAAAGTTTTGAATTTCATGCAGTTTTGATTATGCTATTCCAGGAAAAGGTGCAGGTTAAAAGACGCCTTACTCTTTACGGTTTACAATAAGGGGAAATCCTTTAATAAATTGGGAGAGTGGCGGGTTGATCACGGGGATCCGACCAAATGAGGTCAGGGCATGACACAAGGGTTGCTGGACAACATGGTGGAGATAAGGGCAGTTCATTGTGTTAGTTAGTCATGAAGCTCTGGGAGCTTCTTGCGCATGAGACCGGGGTGGGGGTCTAGATGAGGTCCCTATCCTCATACGAACACGAATTGAAATTTGGGTCTAAGGGTTGGACGTCTGGGACGTCCACTCAGACACAGGGTAGAAGTCTATGACTTCTATCAGGGTGGACAACAAAGTTGTGCTAATCCCTAAGTGGGTGCAATCTGGGATTGCCCTGCGAATGTTTGTACTCTTCCTGATGAAGGGTGTGTGTTTGTTTTCTAAACACTTCCCGAGGCAAGGGGATGGGCTAAGAGTGCTAAACACACCTAATTTGAAAATGGAAAAGGTCCCGACACTTGAGAATTGGGAAAAATCCTTAAAAAAGGAATGGTAAACCTTGGCAATGGTTTTTGATAAACTAAGCATGTTTTTAAAAACTCACTCCCAACACCCACTCATTGAGTTGTAGAAACTCACCCCGTCCCTTTAACTCTTTTCAGGAAAAAAGAAGACCCACCTTAAGGACCCCTCATAGTTGAATTGTAAGACAGGTATGTAAGTTTTAATATATGCAGTTTTGTATAATGCTATTCCAGGAAAAACAAGGGAAAATGACGCCTGATTCCTCGTGGTTTAGGAGGGGTGAAACCCCTCATAGACCAAAGGGAGTGGTGGGTTGCTCACAAGGATCCAACCAAATCGGCTTGGGGCATGACAAGTTGACACGTGGCAAGGGTGTTACGTCAGCATCCAAAAAGGATGTTGGAAAAATGACCGACCAATCAAAAGTCGACACATGGCAGAGCCACATCGGATGGCCTCCACCAATGAGAGGCTAACACGTGGTAGGGGCACTATGCGTCAGGAGGGAAATCTAATGCATTTAAATCAGTCAATTAGAGGATGCCATGTGTCATGGTCAATGTCTTTCCGAACATGATCAACATCTATGCTGGAACGAGCAACCAATAGGAGGCCGCCACGTGTCCGGTCAGCTAGTCAAAGGCTGACTAGGTTGCTGAGTAGGAAGTCGCATCAACAAAGTCAGCCAATCATGGGGTGCCACATGACAAATTAGAACGTGTGAAGCTCGCATGCGTAGAGCATTGACATCTTCAACCTTGGATTGACAGCAGCCCGCGAGTGCCAGAAGGGAGACCGGATCTCCTGCACCTAGAAAATCGGCCACTGCCGCTGGAATAGGGCAAGTCAGACGCCGAGTCTGACTTCGAACGGTAGCCCTGTCGATTGCCAAGGCCCCTATATAAGGAACCCCCCCTCCCCCCACACTTGGCCTCTCCACCGCTCGAGCAACTCCTGAAGACAAACGACTCCATTTTTCGGCGAAGCGTAGACCAGAGCTCTGACAAGGGGACTTTCAGAGGCTTCAAGAGGACAATTGGGAGTTCTTAGAACTAGGATGAGGTCCTCTACCTTGCTTCAATCTCCACTCGGCTCGAAGACCACTGGAGGAGCGGCAAAAGGCATGCACAATACCACTGCTCCAGCAATCGCCAAACAGCCAAAGTACCTCGAGTGGAATTCTGATCGCCCTCAACCTCCTCCAACTAAACCAACCCTCCCTTAGCTCTTCTCGATGACCAAGCAGCCTCCCCAAGGCTCGAACATAAGTTCCCTCTACCTCTTTCCATCGGGATAGTAGAATGCTAGAGGGAGAAAGTGGTTGAAGCTACTCTGACCAAATTCTCTATGATCAAGATACTGATCAAAGGAATTCTTGATCTTAGAAGGACCTTCTCGGTGGGCACAAGCTTTCTAGATCATGAAATCAAGAAACCAAGGCTTAATTCGTAAGATCTCGAAGCTCTCTCTAGGACCTATTTTCTGATTAAGCTTCGTCGGAGCTCGAAACTTAGTCTATTTTGGAAATTCAAAGTGTAGGATGATTGTAGGGAGTTAGGGGAATCAAATAGCAGTATGATAGGAGGGAATTAATGGAGTTTAGGCAGTTAATTGGAGGAGATGAGGAATCGGGGGGTCAAAGTGAAATTTTGGAAATTTTGGGGATTTTCGAAAATGGAAGGACTTTTGTGCAATTTTCTGAAAAATGAGGGCCAATTGGAAAATGTGAGGAAATTGAGGACCAGTTGGTGGTTTTAAGAAATTTTGGGAACCAATTGGCAATTTTTGTGAAATAAGGGTAATTTGGTAATTTTGGTAAAAATCGGGGACTTAATTCGTAATCATGTAGGTGTAAGAGGGTTTCATTGACCTACAACCCCGGAATGCCTCGGGAACATGACAAGCCAGCCCGGGAAAGGACAAGGCACAACATACTGGGTGAGTGGGAATTTCAAGCATTAGTCCTGATTGGGATGATGGTTATGCTTTAATATTAAAAATCATTTTCTTGGAATTAATCTCCCTTGAGTGAGTGAACTTGCTTAAATGATTTGGGAGCTATTTTCGGGGTGAGCTAGAGTGGCGCAAGTAAGGCCCAAGGGCGATGGGCAGGGTGCATGCCCGTTGAGAATTAGCAAACAATAAGCCCAAGAAAGCTTTTATAATGAATAATTGTGTGTTACAACTACCGAACCAAGGTTTGATTGTTGGGCTTGTTGGGCCAAGTTACTGCTATGCCGAAGCCGGGCTGTCAAACCCATTGGGCTGGTGGGTAAGGGACCAAAGTTGGGCCAACATACCCATGGGGCCTTTAGACCACATATAATGGTCATAATTAATGAAAACTGTTGATTGTGCATGCATGAGATGTAGAATCATTAAGACGCCTGGTATCGGGTAGTGGTGGTTTTGAGGGCTGATGGACGACCCACAAAGCATAAGGGCAATTTGTCGTCCAACATGTTAAGAAGCTCTCGGAGCTTCACATGCACTGAGACCGAGGTTGGAGGGGGAAGAGGTCTCGACCCACATTGCGAACATGAAGTATAGCTCGAGTTTGAGGGTCGGACAACTGAGGTCCACTTAGACTCAGGGTAGAAGTCATAGTCTTCTATCAGGGTGGACGGTAAAGGCGCTCTGGTCCACGAGTGGAAGAGTCGGGGATTGTTCTGCGAACGTGTGATCCATTTTTATGATAAAAAGGGTGGATATTGAATGAGAATTAACATGGATCATGATAAAGAAAAAAATACTCAACTAACTAGTTGCTGTAGAAATTCCCCTCATTGAGTTGTGCACTCACTCTCCTTCCTTAACCCCTTTTAGGAAGGGTCGAGCCAGGTGGAATTGAAGCCCCAAGGAAAGGATCGAACCCTCAAGGTAAGTCCTATACTATAACATCCAATTTTTTTTGAATTGTTATGGAAAATATGTGTACCGGTACGCATTTACCTTTCTCGAACCATTGGGGGTAGGAATACTAGTATGGTCCGATAAAGGGTGGCAGATTGATCATAGGACTCGACAGAGAGTGTGTGATGGTTATAATGTATAACCATCCCAAGAATCGAGTTGGGACATTACAAATTTAGTGTAAAGTTGGTGAGAGAAGGGACGACAATTTATAGGCAGCTCCGGGGACAAAAGGAAACTAATTCACACCTTAGTTGGCATACCATCAACCAAAATTGCCACTCAACATAGAGGCCAAAACCCATGTTTCGACCAAATTGTGCAATGGAGAAGACAACCACATGTGTGGCATGTGGTGCACCTGCGTTAACCCAATCCAACTTGTTCAAATTGGTTCGACTAGTTTCCTGGCGATTCAACCCATTATTCAGGCAACTCGACTAGTTTGAGTTCCTTTGACTGATTCTTGGCCAATTTAACTTGATGTGGTTGATTTCCTATCGTTTTGACTAGTTTTCTTGTTAGTTCAATTGGTTTTGGTCTTCCCTAGTTCAATAAGTTTTCATATTTATTTTTCTTTTATTTATTTTTATTTTTTTATAAATTTATTTATTTATAATTTGGGCTCAAAATTACACTTTTATCATTTTTTGGTCTTTTTGAGAAATTAAATATATATATATATATATTATGATTTGGTTTGATTAAATTTTTAATCAAATTATTTTTGATAATTAATTTCCAATTAAAAAATATTTTCAAATTCGATTCCACTTAATTTGATCAATTTTTAAGATATTAATTTGATACTTGCTTCAGTTTCGAGAAAACCATCAAGATTAGGGTTTTGAATCAATTTTTGAGTGGTTTCTCCAACCGACAAATATAGTGCAGAGATATGGATAAATAGTGATATGGGCAAAGAAGTAGAATAAGATTAGTATGAACAGTTAGATCCAACCCCTATAATTCCGTATATTTTAAAATATCAAATTTTATTTATTTATGCATTTCATCTAAATTTTTAATATTAGTCTACCTTATATTCTTTTAAAAATAAATATTTATTTTATTTTATTTTTGATATATAGATTTTACAATAACATTCAACTTAAATCTTGTATATGTTTTGTTTACCTCTTCATTTTCGTCTTCCCCCGATCATTCCTTAAAACTTTGCTATTCATGTAAGTTTGTACTCGTTTACTTCAAAATATTCACAATTGTTAGTGTTTGATACTTTCAAGTCTTGTTCATTTCTTTATGTATGTGTTGCTCGTGAACCAAGAGGCAACTTTGTAGTTCATCTATAGGTAGGGTGGCCTCATCATTTCATTATTCAATGCACATCCCACATAATTAAACTATGTTATCATAGCTAGCATGATTTTCTCCACAATTGCTTTTAAATGCCATTCTTTCTCTATAAAATTTTATTTTATTTATAATAATAAGAATTCTTGCAATGTATTCATGGACGACTTGAAGTTGGGCACGTCAAACCTTTGCGGAGGCTTAATATTTTAGCTTCATTCGACTTTTATGTGTCTCTTGTCTTTAAAATAGTGTTTAATATTGTTCTATTAATAGCTTGAAAAGGAAATTATTTTCTTAAAATCTTTTAGTTTGAGATTTTCCACTTCTAACATAAGTTATCCACCATCATTGCCTAGTGGTGGCATTAGCCATCATTGGACTTGCACAAAAACTTTCAAATTCTATCGTCGTCCTTTTATAGAAAGATCTTTCTTGATTTTCTTTTGATATATTTTTTCTTCATATGTATTGATATTGATTGTGGTCGAAGAAACTAATAATACCACTTGTTAAAACTATTTCCAGGTTAAAATCTAAGAATGGAAGGACCTTTTGATAGATTCAATCGTAGTTAGAGTTTTGAATCTTTGTTTTTTGCCACTAATAATGCTTCATTATCTTCGCAAAGAGAAACATGTAGAAGAAATTTAGATCAAGATCAACAGAAAAATAAGTAAGAATATAACTCAATAAAGGAAATACTTCCCCTAATTTTGAACGGAAACTGAGTTCCAAACAAGAGGAAGCCAACCAGCGGCTCCCCTGCCCCGGGGACCTTGCTGGATGTCCTAGAGGACTCCAGCGGCCTATTGGTTGCCCCCTGTTCCGAATGCAGGTTTCATTCAATCGAATTTCCAAAGGACTATAACGACTCACCTGAGCCGTCCAGGACCTCTGGGAATGTCCCTAAAGGAGGGAACAACATCCCCTTCATCGTCTTCTGCTCCTCTTTCATTTTTTTTCTGAAGTCCGTCATATGGGCAACTCAATGTGGACCGGGCCATTAGGGATCATAGCTGACTCAAGATAGGATGGCAACGGTTCAGGACGGGTTCGGGAAATAATTATTGCCCATCTCAATCCCCTGCCAATCTTTGCTCAAAGGGATCCTGGCTTTGTTTATTCTCAGGTAAATGGTACTTAGTACTACTATAAGGTTAATTAGCTGTAAGATTTAGTGCAATCTGGATCTTGCTATCTATCAACAAACTATTAAATTCAAGTAGTATTAAATACCTCTTAATATGCATTCAACTCTCTTACAATTTTAAAATTGGAGCATTGATTACGGGTAATATGAGCTTTTATGAATCATAATTATCTGAATATTAAGGATCATAGGACCATAATAGTCACATGATCTCACCACTTTAATTAGAATAACAATAATATGAGATGATTTATACATGCATAGTAATTATACTTTTATAACTATCTCTAGTAAAGGTAAATTTTGCCTCATTTTAAGTTTCTTAAAATACCCTTTTGTACACTTTTTTTATGTAATTAAATAGTCAATTTCATAATTGATCAGTATACCAATAATTGTTTTTACATCAATTTTATTCTTTTTACATTAATTTTATCATTTTTACATAAACTCAATTCTCTTTTACATCAACTATCATATCTTTTCATTTTTCCAATATTAACACATCGATACATTCTTAATTACCACTGAATTATCTATATTTTCAAATCATTTTATTAGTATGAAATATGTATAGTTTCTGCATTATATTTTTATAGTACATTCTATACATGGTAATGGCTAGTGATTTTATGCCATTGTAATGGCAAATGGGTCATTTGGAAAGCAAGAAATATGATAAGGGCTGGGAGAGAGAGAAAGAGAGAGAGGGACAGCTGGCATATCACTGGGGACAGACTGCAGAGGCTAAAATATACCATTGGATACTACATCGTGGCAGTTAGCTGAGGCTGGCCCCCACCTTATTTGCTCGGTCGCTCTCTTGAGATCGCTTTTTGGCTGCTATCATGAGTGGTAAGTATTGAGCGTTCAAATGCGGAGGGTTAAATGTTATATTAAATTGCGTGCAAAAAAATGTTATATTAAATTGAGAAAATGTTTATATTAAGTTCAAAGTTTAACTTTATAAATAATAATATTTATGATATTTCATTTTATAATTAAATATTATATTATTATTATAACGTCCAAATTCATGTATTTAATTGAATAATATGAAAAAATAGTGTACACATAATAGTGTGTTATGTCTATTTAAAAACTTAATATTAATAAATGGTTGTGCATTCTTTTTTATAATATTAGAATATTTTTAATTATGTGATAAGTATCTAAACTAGGTGATAAGAATTTTTTAATATTATATCTTAAATTGCCCGGTTGTTAGAAAAATAAGGTTAATTAAAGAATGACAACAAATTAACATTTAAAAAAATGATTAAGATCGCTAACAAAACATCAAATAATCCAGAGATATGATGATAATGGTAATATCAAATCCCATTTTTCATATACAATGACAGAGATGTGGGAGATTTTGAGCAATCATCACTCAACATGGACTATGCAAGAGCACTACCAAAGATCTCATATATATGACTATGCAAGAGCACTACCAAGTCATATATAGTTATAGACGCATTGAAACCTTGACTTAATCAATGAACGATATGAAGAGTGATGAATTAAAATAAAGGAAAAGTAAGAGAATGAGCTTCGGACTACTGGATGACTACCTCGACGGTCAAAGGCTCAATTACTCTATCTAGTTAATTGATAATCCCCTTGAGATACCATGAAAAATGTTGATGGGTCTGAAGTGGCTCAAATAAGATGAATGAGTAAACGGAGTGGAGGACAAGGAACTGATAATTGAACTTCGGGTGTGGTGGGACTGTTCCCTACGGAAGGCCTAACGTCACATGTGATGCTGAGGAATAGGATCACATCTCTTGTGTATTTGTTCCTTTTTTTATTTTATTTTTCGTTTGAGCAACGCCTTCGAATTTTGTATATTAATATTAATAGCAATAATACTAATTGAAAATAATATGAGAAGAGAATGAGAATGGGATTTTTTAATTGAAAATGATTTGAGAAGAAGTGGAGAATAAGTTTGTGTAATTTGTTGATTCTCTCTATTATTATATTAAATAGTTCTAACATTAAATAAAAAAAAAACTCATCCACATTTATGGAGATTTATGGTTGTGATAAATGTGGATGGGTGTATTAT
The DNA here is from genome assembly GCA_030064435.1 of Trapa incisa. NCBI lineage: Eukaryota > Viridiplantae > Streptophyta > Magnoliopsida > Myrtales > Lythraceae > Trapa > Trapa incisa. Next base: position 20,605,745 of record CM057776.1, on the reverse strand, counting down.
CAAGGTCCATTATTGCTAGATATCTTGCTAGCATAGCAACAAAATGCCTATTACTCCACTAGGTGCTGCAAATTCAATTTGGATAATAAGTAAATAATTCAGGTAAATCAATAAAATAAATATAAAGTTAATATATTTGTACCTGATCCTATGCAAATTAATAATTAATTTTAATACAGTTTGTGGAGCCTAAAAAAATATGAAAAGAAAATGAATCCAAATAAATTTTATTATATTGTTTATCAAACTTTTATATTTTATTTTAATACGAGAGCGAATAATATTATGTTATTTTTTTGTGCTCCAATATATAAGATTGTGTTAAAATAATATAGTAAATATACTAATGGTGACGATGATAATCATGATAACTAACCGAACTTGCATAAGAAAAATGGTGAAGATTTGAGAAAAATTATGCCAAACAAAAATCTCCAAGTAGAGTATCACATAAATACTATAAAATATGTTTAACAATTATTCAATGGGGGCATATTAGGATGATTTATGAATTAATACACTTGATGCACGAGATATATAACATTAAGTCATGTTTGTAATATAAAAAGTCAATAATCTAATGATAAAAAGTACTATAACAGAGAGGTGATTCATTGAAAATAAATAGGCATGTACTAATGAAAATCGATGTGGATAGCATTTTACATGTGCTCATGGAATCCGTGCTCATGGAGTCCGAGCCAGCAAATCTATAATGTATTTGTGTTGATTGAAAAAAAAATTCAAGTATCAATATGAACCTCTATTGATGTGCTCATCACAAAAGTGATGTAAAGAATCAAATTCCTTCATTGAGAAATCTTGACATATAGCGCCAAGAATGGATAATAGAGGTGTTAATGATGGTAATATTATCAACATAAAATAAGAGAAAGATTATATAAGTTTGATTTGGATCGATAAAAAAGTGAACTATTAATTACAGAGATGAAATCCCAAAATAAGGAGAAATATAGTGAATCAATGAAACCATGCACACATATATTTGTTTGAGACCAGAAGTTAACAAATATATTGAGGATGAGCAACATCCATAAATTCAGGCAGTTGGTGCATATAGATTTCTTCATTAATATAAATAGGTAAGAAATTATTATTAACATTAAATTGATGAATTATTCAATATTGAGAAACTGTAATAGCTAGAAAAATGAGAAAAATGAGAAAGTAACATATTTATTAACTAGGTTGAAAGTCTCATCATAATCGAGAACAATTTGTTGAGAGAAATCCTAAGCAACCAAGGAGTTTTTATACTGAGCAACCGTGCCATCTTGTTATTTTTTTAACCTTATAAATTCACTTACAATTAATGACATGGCGAGTAAAATATGTTAAAACAAGGTCCCAATTATAATTCGCTAGGAGAGTAGCATATTCCTAATGCATGATAGCAATCCAACTTGAATACCTACAAACTTAAGCAAAAATCCAGGGTTCTATAAATAACTAGTGGCAAAAAACGTGGAGGGATTAAACAACAATAGTAAACGATGGACGAGAAAAGAAAACATCCTAAAAATGAATCACCATTTGATGAGGGAGAATGATGAGAGGTAGGGATGGAGAAAGCAATAGGTGTTAGTAGGGGCAGAATAAGGGGAGATGGAGGAGCTACTTAGGTTCTCCTAAGGGGTTGAGGGAAGGAGGGAAACACAACTTCATTAAAAGATAATCATTCAACTAGATAATTTGATAAATATTCAAGAAAAATACATATATAAGAGTGAAATTGAATTTTATGAATTTAATAGGATGGGAGATACGGAAAATACTCACTTAAAAATATGAAGGAAATTATAAACATGTTGTAATATCAGAATTTTCGTCAATAATATAATTGTGTAATAATGGGTTCAAATTAAAATAAAATTAAAAGTAGAAATTAAAACGAATTTTAAAAGTTTGATCGGGCTAGAAAAAAAATTAAATTCCCTCTATCCTATTAATTCACTCTCTCTAGTTCTCCATCTTATTAAAAAAACAAACCTGGTATATCTCCCTTTCTTTCCGTCCTGGGTGGGCTTTACGGCGGTTACCCGGGTCCCTCGTCCCTCTTAACTTCCGAGTGTAACAAATCGAGAAAAAGATAGGATTTTTCTCACCTCTTAGAGAGTAGAAGGAGAGAGAAACTTTTCTTGGACAGTTTCATCTCACCGCCTCCTACTTCTCCTCTATCCGTAACTTTAACGTCCATTGATGTTGGACCTCTTCCAAGGATGATAGCAATCGTCATTTACAGGCTATATTAGATTTTTCGAGCTGAACCTCAAATCTCATCTCAAGAAGATGCATATGCGAAGAGACAGAGATTGAAGCTTTGCAATTCTCCGCCTCCCAACTTCCACGCCCCATCCTCCCCAACCTTCCTAGGGCACCCTATGTACTTGAGAGGAACGGGGTTGGCTCCTTAAAGAAGCCTCTCATCTTCATGGAGGTGCTCGATTCAAGGGAACTGCTCCTCTCGCTCTTCGAGTCCATATCCTTCCATAGGCTCACCAAAGCAAGGGCGAATAGGTGTACTCTTGGGATGATCGAACAGAGTTCCTTTGCTTTGTGAGGTAGAAAAAGGTCTGTATTTTTAGACACGATGGCGGTGGTCGCTGCCAAAGTCAAGCTGAGATTACCTTGAAAGCCACATCTCCGGCCGGAATCAGAGGCTCCTTTTCGTGAAGCAGCAAATGATCGAGGACAAGACTTTCTTCGCAGGATGATGAGGGTAATAATCAGGACATGCCAATCTTCTTCTGCACCTCCAATTATCCTTGCATTTATTCACGTATGGCCCTTGATAGCATATCTTAAAGAGAGATTCGACTCTAAGATGAAGGAATATTGATGGGAGTATTAGAGAGAGGTATGATCGTGTGAGGAAACAAGTACTAGAAAGGCATGCAGTTGATGATGGTGTGTGCGAGGGAGAGAGGGAGAGAGGAAGAGAGCCCAACTTACTTTGGGCGGAAGTCCGAACTACGACATGGATGATTCGAGACAAGTTTTAATGGTGAATTTCTTCAAGAGATTTACTACTAAGGGGCCGCGACGTGATTACCTGCATGGCGGTACGGAACGACATGATATTGGAGTGGGAACATCTGGTTTTTCCCACTTACTTTGGCTATTCCCCTTCCATGGCGGCTAACCTCCTTCGAGTTGCACCTTACGAAGTAGAGAACTAGTTGGAGGTCTCCCTCCGTCGGTTCTTCCACCTAGTCTAGAAAAGCCTCCACCCCTTCCCCTTAACAATCCCCATCCTCGGGACCCCAGCCCGACCTCATGGCGACAATCCCCTTGCCGCCTCCAATTGTGAGTTCATTGTCGGTGTTGAGATCAATGCGATCTACAGGATCACGATGTCCGATCAGGACAGCTTCGTTAACATCCGTGAACGCATCCATATAGTTAACCCGGTAGTCAGCCTTGTGATGGCCGCTTGAGAAGCTTGCTCGCAAGTATGTCAAGGTCTACATGACCCTTGACTTCGTCCTGCGTGGAGTTAGCTCCATCCGCCTCTCTGCCATGCTCTCCTCGATGCACGGGGAAGGAATTGCCAGTCCACTCAACCATCGACACCGAGGCTGAGGTTCGCGGTGCCGATAGTTGGCCTACCTTAGATGTCACGCCCCGACCCGGTTTGGTCGGATCCCCGTGATCAACCCGCCACTCTCCCGATTTATTAAACGGTTTTCCCTTATATTATAAATCGTACAGAGTAAAGCGTTAACCTGCACCTTTTTCCAGGAATATCATAAATCAAAACTGCATATTAATTTAAATTAGTTGTACCAATCTTGCAGGCGTTTAATTGCGCAAGTCTTTTAAAGTTCGGCTTTCCGGGACTTCCTGAAAGAGGTATAAGGGAGGGGGTGAGTACAACTACTCAGTGAGTGAGATTCAAATATTTTAACTTTCAAGAAAAACATTTATATGGAGTGTGCCAGAATCCTTTGTTTTTAAAAAAATCATTTTATTTAAAAATTCATCTTTTTCCATTATTTCTTAGTTATCGATGTGTTATCACCCAACACACATCCTTCATAATGAAGGTTACACACATTCGCAAGTCAGTATCACTACTGAACCCGCTAGTGGCTTCGTAGCGACTTTTCCTGCCACCTGGATAGAAGTACGACCACTTCTACCCTGGGAATGAGTGGATGTACGAAACATCCGACCCACAATCCCGAAATCACTTCTTCGTGTCCGTATGAGGACAGAGACCTCATCCTATCCCCACCTCGGTCTCATGCGCTTAGTGCTACTCCAAATTTCGCACAGACACCTGGAACGACGAACTGCCCTTATAGCCACCAGGTCGTCCAGTGCCCTTAGGATGCATCACTACCCCTCATGGGCGTCTTGATGATCCCGTACTCATAGTGCATGCACAAACAATGTTTTCTTATATTGCCATGTAATATGTGGTGTCATTAGTCCAACGGCCCCAACTCTCAACTCAACCCGCAGCTGTTTGTCTTGACTAGTCCGTCGACCTATCATGTCGCACTGCCGCTAGTTGACTGAGCATGTCGGTCCTATCTTGGTACCATGGCCAAACAATTCACTTATTAAGTTTTATGGCACATATATCATGTTCGTTTACGAGCTCCTGCTCGTGCCAACTGGCCTTGGGCCCACTGTACGAGATTTTCAAAATCGGGCATTTCGCCCCCAAGTTCCAAAACCGAGGCCCTTGGCCTATCAGAGCTATTCGAGCTCCCGTCGAGAAGGTCTCCCAAATAGTTTAAGCATTGGCACACAGTCAGGGGAGAACACTTCCGACAAAAATAGGTTTTTACTATCCATCATACCGACCGGTATAAGGACATCTCCGTTCATAACTGATGAACGGGTTTTCAACTTCCTTCCAGGAAGTCTTATCATACCAACCGGGTATGATCTACTTACAACCCGTAAGTAGTTTTTCCGCATAATTTTCACATCACTTTCTTTAAGTAGTGATGATTAAAATACCACTAAACAGTGGGTTTTTATATCGAGGTACTTATCATCCCCAACCGGGTATGATGTTAGTAAACCCACTCACAACCGGTAAGTGGTTTTTAACTTTATAAGGTGTGCTCATCATCCCAATCAGGTATGATGTTTGTAAACCCACTCACCCGTTAATGCCGTGAATTCCACTAGACCGGTTCTTGGTATTCACACAAGCTTGTCCTTGCTGGCGTTCCCGGTACTTCGTGTTCCGATGAAGGCACGGCGGTCCGAGCTTTCGATCTGGGTAGATAGGTCTCATCCTGAGGTTCATCCTTTCGGTCCTAATTTGGTCGTGGAAAGGCTGAGAAAGTGTTGGGAGGGCTTGAAATGGCCGATTTCAGCTTGGCCGAAATAGAGCAGCTTCGGTCCGCCGGAGTTGCTTCACTATTCCATCATGTCGGCGTTTCTCCAACGATACTCGTATTGATTGGAGTTTGCTATCAGATAGCTGTCTTCCCCCCGGTTCTAAAGAGCCCGACCTTTGTTCAAGTCGAAGCTCTCGTTCGAGCTTTACCGGGAAATGGAGTAGTAGAGAGAGAGAGAGAAGTGTTCAGGTGTGAGGAGAATGAAATGGGGATGAACTCTTTATATTGTTGTAAAACCCGTGTATTAAATGGGCGAGATTTATTACTGGTATTAATATTGCCATAAATTATTGGTATTAATTCCAATAATTTAATTTCGGTATTAATTCTAATAAATTAAATTTCAGTATTAATTCTAATAATTTAATTTCGGTATTAAATTATTTGTATTAATTCCAATAATTTAATTTCGGTATTAAATTATTGCTATTAATTATATATTAATTTATGATAAGGCGTACATACAAATTTTTGACCGAAATTTCGGGTTACAAAAAAAATTCATACTTTCCAAGAGGTCACCCATCCTCACATTACTCTCAAGTAAGCACGCTTAACTTTAAAATTCTTATGGAATCTAGTTCACTTGAACCACTTTAGTTTTTATTTTCTAATTTGTCTTAAGTTTCTTTTCCAAGGTTTAATGAACCCTTTGGATCACCCGAGAGTTGTAAATTCCCAACTTGCCCATTCAGAAATAATCGGGTTTGTGAATCGGTTCTAAATCCTCACTTGTTTTGACCGGTTCTTTTCCTGGTTTTCCTTAGCTCAAAAGGGCGGGTTTTACATTAGAATTGTATTCTTTAGATAATATTATCGGAATCATTCAACACCAAATGTTTTGAGATGCCTCTTGATACCATCACCACTGATGATGAGGTTGCTGCCACCATTACCCCTACTACGCCTATTGAGTAGGAAGACTACAAGGCCAAGGACGATTTTGCAGCACATATGATATTTCATGGAATAGGGGCTGGGATCCACTAGTATTGTAAAACTAGGTTTCATGCTGTTGAGTTGACAGCAGGGTACTATAACACCAGATATTAAACTTCACATGCATGGAAATGAAGGATACTGAGCAGACTGATAATGCATGTCGCTCTCCAGAAGAGTTAGTTCGACAAGTGAAGGCAACAACCCAAGCTGCTAGAACAAAACTTGTTAGAGAGAAGGCATTAGAGGGATATGATACAAGAGGTTTTACACAAGTATTAAAAACGAGGTTGTTCAAGGGGGAATATGGTGGGATAGAATTGAGAACGAGCATACTACCATAGGGGAGACCTTTGAAGGGTTTAGTGAAGTTTGGGGGTAGGTTTGACCCATCCGAGTCCGTCAGAACTACCAAGGCTAAGCAGTCCTAAGGCCTAGAAGGCTTGAAGCTGTTGCAGATGGGTCCAAATGCTAGTGATTCAGCTAAAGCCATCGCAGCTGGTGCTTCTGATGGAAAAGCCCCACTTGAGGATGCCTGTAGATACCAGCCCTGAAGAGGGGAATGGAGAGATAGATATTGCTGGTTATGTGAAGTCCTACTGGCAGGGTTCTATATCATTGTCGAGCGCTGTTTTGGTATTAGGATAAGTATGGGCCGAAAAAGGAACGAGAGGCATTCACATGGCCTTTATGGGCCATAAGCATTAATGGTGAAGGTAGGGCTTAAATAGACGGATCGTATGAGAGTCTCCGCTAGGAAGCACACTACGGATCAGAAGCCAGTCAGACGAACATGTTGTGACTATCGGGCGAGCGGGATTTCTGACATCGGTACTGATTGGACCAATGATGAAATAGTAGTCAAAAGCCTTTATCTTTCATTTGGTAAAATGTTTTGAGAATATATTCCCTGGACCAAGCTAAAAATCTTATTTAGGGAAAATATATTCTCTATGGGGATTATAATGTCCCAATAGGCCCAATGCCACTCTTTTAAAAAGAAGTGGGCCCAAGTCTATGTTTTGGAAATCTCATGGAAGTAGGCCCAAGGCCGATAGACAAGGGCATGTACCCGTCCAGAATGAACATGTGATAAATAATGCTAAAAGATCCGAATAATGCGAACTTGTGTGATACCCATCGAGCCAACCTGATTTGTTAAGCTTGTTGGGCCGGACCGCTGCTCTGCTGAAGCTAGGTTATCGAACCTATTGGGCCAGTACGCATGGTGGGGCCGAAACCAAGCTGACAGACCGTTGTGTAGGAGGGCTAAAGATAATGACTATAACTAAAAAACTTGTTGATTGTGCATGCACCGCAATGTTCAGGCCATCAGGACATCAGGACACCTAGCATGAGGTAGTGATGGAGCCTAAGGACTATTGGACGACCCAGAGAGCATAAGGGCAGTTTCATCGTTCAGTAGGTCGTGAAGCTGAGGAACTTTCTACGCACGAAGACCGATGTAGTAGGGGGAATGAGGTCTCGTCCCATTGAGCGGACATTGTGGAGAAACTTGAGTTTGGGGTCGGACTATTGATGTTCGCACAAACTCCGGGTAGAGGTAGCATCCCTCTATCAGGGTAGACAGTGAATGCGCTCTGGTCCACAAGTAGCACAGTCGAGAATCATACTGCAAATGTGTGATCCCTCCTATGATAGGAGGGCGGTTAATTGTTTGTGCTAAGCTTAAAATGTAAAGTGAAATGATAATTTTTGTATGGTGAAAGAAACGAAATTCAAACTTGTCAAATACAAGTCAATTGTTTAATATCTACACAAGTTTACCCATGGTGATTCCTATTTTACCCAAACCTTCCTGAAACCCCATTTAGAGAATGAGCTGAATCGTGGATGAGAAGTCACGATATTAGCGAAGCCCTCTCATTGATTTGTCGAACTCATTCCCCTCTAATCACCCCTTTTCAGATAAAGCTGGTGAAGGACACATGTCGAAAAGCCAAACCCAAACCAAATGTATGTCTTACATTCAGTATATAGTCCTAGTATATGATTTTTTTTGGAAGTTGAATTTTTAAAAGTCAATTTATTAGATTGAAAAATATTTTGGGATATTTTATTTTGAGCCTTGCACCCTAACGATTTTATAATGACGAGGCACCCATTGTTATAAAGTCGGGAGGATGTGGCGGTTGTCTACAGGTCTGACCGGGAAAAAACCGGATCAGGGTGTGACACATGTACTGAATGATGAAGGATCTAATAAGGAGAATGATACTGAAAGGTGCAAGTGGGAAGACAATTGATGAGAAAGACTTTTGTTTTGAAGGAAAAATCCTAGAATGTCATGGGAAGGTTAGCATGAGCAAGGAGAGTAAGATGTATATTGATAATATGACGATGATTGCACTTAGCAATACCATTATATTTGGGTGTATCGGACATGAAATACAATGTGAAATACCTTGATATTGAAGCTTATATTGAAATTTAAATGAAAGAAATTATTTAGCTCCATCGAATTGGAGGCTTTAATTATGAGCTCAAAGAAGTTTTCAACCCGCAACAGAAAAGCTTGAAAAATGGAGGGAAGATCATACAACTTTTTCATGACGAATTTACTAAATTTGTTTATGAAATGGATATAGTAACTATAACATGTGTGAAAGAGAACGAGAGCAACTCCCCAAATATTAATATGAATAAGTTGTAATGGGAATGTGCAGGCATGATGAGTGGTAGGAAAGGGTAACCAAATAATTTTTCCAATGCAACAAGAGGTACAAAATGAAGGCAATAAGAATACTTTTACTTTAATCCCAATGTGATAGGAATCAATTTAACAAGCTACTACTTGTTTACCATTGAAAATCTTTCACATGATTTCCAACAACTCTCACCACTTGTATCTCACAAGCTAAAATTATGTTTCTTCCTACCTGGGAAAACTTTCATAATTTTATTTTAGGAAAATTCACATAAGGTTGTATCAGACAAACAATCAAACACCCTTTCTCACTAAACGGATCATTCATTCACAAAATAGACCGTTGGAGGCTACAACCTCGATATGTCCCACTTGTGGCCAAAGCGCCTTTATCGTTCATCTGGGTGAGTGGCTACAACATCTACTACATTGGTGCAAGGCTACAACCTTGACCATTTATCTGTGTGAGCATCATTGCCTAACCCCCAGACATTTCCTAATAAAGTTGTTCACTATTGAGGGACAAGACCTCTCTTCTTTCTTCCTCGATCTCAATGCGCATTAGGACTCCCAGAACCCCATGACATACTAGATGAGCATAACTTCCCTTGTCCCAACCTTGCATTCAAGCAGCCCTTAGAACCACCACTACCCTATATCAGACGTCTCTTTGTTCTGCACGATTGCAATTATAAAAAAAAGTGTTTTGATTTAAGACATTTTTCTTTGTGTTGCTCGCCCAACAAGCTCAAACCCGACTTTGGTTTAGTAGCTTAAGAAAACATTATCCATTGGTGATAACTTTTGTGAGGCTCTTAAAACAAATCTTATTTAAGATATTTGACCCGTTTACATTGGCCTTGGGCCCACTATAAGAATTTTCAAAACATGGCGTTGAACCCACTTCTCTTTAAAAAATCATGGTCTTGTGCCCACCTTCACATAACTAGATCTAACCAACCATTTGTAGACCATGGGTCCCACCCATATCCTGCATGATATGGAGATATGCGCTACTTATGTGACTCACATGGGATCCGGTAGAATCCCTTCCCGCTTTGCACAATTGCATTCCTTCCAAATATTCCAGCAAACTATGGCCATTCTCCCTACCTGTTCCAATTGATCCTTTTTTTTTTACTACATCCCTTCTGATATCCAGTTCTCCATCCATATGCAAAAACAAGTAATAGGCACAACATTTATTCTAATACCACATACTGTGAGCCACACCGCTCGGGTCCAGTCACAATATACCAATAAATGTTCGACAGATTCATGCTTTTGACAAAATATACAACAACTATCATACCTCATATGACTATTATAAAGATTCTCATTAGTAGCTAGTGCATTATGACAGACATTCCACATAAATTGTCTCACCTTCAGTTGGCAAGGGAGGTTCCATACTGTAGTCCATACCTAACGTGGAGTTCCACTAGAGGAATTGGCTCTTGTGCTATGATTTTGATCTTTTTCTCTAAGGAAAGCGTAACCTGAGCGAACTGTAACCTCCCCACTCTTCTCCCATGTCCAAATTCTGTGATCTTTCATATTTGCTTCAAGCATTGGTATCCTTCTAATTGCTATTTCTTCTTCTAGGTTAATCTTATCAATTAGTACATCTAGTTTCCATTGTCTCGATTGTGGCTCAATAAGAGATCTAACTCTAAGTTCTACCAATGAGTCATCCTAGATAGAGGACTATAAACGATGGTCTTTGAGTGCAGGTATCCATCGGGAACCCCAAACTTTTATATATCGGCCATCCCCAACTTGCCAAGTTAGTTCTTCCTTAAGCAGTTCTTTACCCATATGGATGCTTTGCCATGCCCATGATTCTCCCGACCTCAGGTTGGCCTCCATTAGATTTGAATTTCCAAAGTATCTTCCCTTTAGAACTTTGCACCACAACGACTTAGGGTCCTTCAAGAGTCTCCATGCCGACTTTATAAGCATGGCCTTGTTGAAACTATGTATATCCTTGAACCCTTGACCACCTTGTTCCTTAATTTTTGTGGTTGTTTGCCACCTTACCCAACTTATCTTGTCCTACTCCCCTGTGCTACTCCTTCAAAATCTGGAGATCAAAAAATTAACCTCCTTGCACCATCCCTGAGGCAACAAGAAGTAACTCATTACATAATTAGGTATTGTACTTAAAACATATTTAATTAGAATCACCCTCCCTGCTTGGGATAGATATACCGATTTCCATCCTTTGAGTTTAGAGCTTATCCTCTCTTTTAGAAAATTCAAACTTCTCATCTTGCTTCTCCCCCATAGTATCGGTAGACCAAGGTATCTATCTAATGCTTGTCCCATAGAAAGGTTCACAGCTGTTCTGATCTCCTCCTACAAATTGACTCTAGCATTTGCACTAAAATAACATAAAGATTTCTCATAATTTACTTTCTGACCAGATGCCAAACAGTACGTGTTTATCAATTTTAAAGGACTCTATGTTATTTTTGGATGCCTCTAAGAAGAACATAACATCATCAGCAAAGAAAATATGAGATATTCTAGGACATCTTCTATTTATTTTCAGCGGCACTAATTCTTTCCTATAGCATGTATTAGTAATTAATTTAGATAGTGCATTTGCTATGAATAAAAAGAGATAAGGAGAAAAGGGGTCTCCCTGACATAGTCCCCAACTCGATTGTATCGTGTCTAATTTGTTTCCATTTATCAATATACTGTAGCTAACTGAGGTCACACAAGCAAGAACCCAGTTAGTAAAAATTGGATTGAAACCCATTATTTTTAGAAGGGCCCAAAGGAAGCCCCACTCCACTCTATCATAGGCTTTCGCCATATTAGTTTTGATAGCACACCATACTCTCTTTCCTTTATTTTTATGTTGGAGGAAATGGAAGCATTCATGCACAATACCTATATTGTCGTGGATTACTCGACCCGGGATGAAGGCACTTTGTTGACAAGAAATGAGCTCATTCATAAGAGGTTTGAGACGATTAGTAATGATTTTTGAAATAACTTTATATGAAAAATTGCATAAGAAGATTGTACGATACTGATTTATACTTTCAAGAGTGTTTACCTTTGTAATGAGAGTGATGTCCGTTTCATTTAAAGAACTCAGTATCATGCTTGTTGGACATCTGCTAGATCAGGACCGATTGTATCCCAGTTTGCTTGGAAGAAAGTCTCATTTAGCCCCCTGAAAACTGCCTGTTCTATCTCCAAGATACTTGACAAATCAACTTTCTATTCATATCTGTTGTTATAATAGGAAAAAATATATTTGTTGGAATATAGAAAGTTTAAATTTTTACTAAAAACTTCATGTGTTTTATTATGAGTCTTGGTCCTATCGATTATACTTTGATAAAAGTACCCACCATGTTAGTATTTAGTAGACGTGACCGATTATCATTGGATCTTGACCTGTGAAATCGGATCGAAACGTGACAATTTAAGTGATATCAAAGCCCACATTTTTAAAATATGGTATTTTAGAAACAATATAATAGGCATGTTCTATAAAAGTTGTCCAACAAATATATTTTTTCCTAAGGAATATAGCATATGAAAAGATTTTTTCCTAACTCGTTTCGTGCATGTGATGTTCATCTCGTGCTTTCACATTCACCTGAGATGATTTTAAGGAGTGGGTGAGCTTATATCTCAATGAATAAGTATATCAATGTTGAGTAACTTCATGATTCAACCTTTTCTAAAAACAGTCTCTACATGGCTTATTCATTTGTAATAATCTTGTAATTCATTTTTTTTCTTAGATTACAATCCTTAGGACTTATATCTTGGTTAATACAATTATGTTTCACACAAATAAAGCCCTAAACTCGTTACACATAATACCAATCAATGAATCCCACATTATAACGAACACGATCTCATTATGCTCTCACCAATCACAGGCACGATGATAATAATACTAAGAATGTGTCATTATCTCACACATCAAGCATAAAATGCAACAAATTTCTTAAATCTCAATATTCACTCGACCACCTCCACTTATAATGAATTCACACATTAAAACATAGAAAATAATAAATTCATTGGGGTACAATTCTCACTCAACCTTCTACACTTATTATAATTGCAACTATTTTATATAATCCTCACTTGATTGTCCACTTTCATATGGTTATCATGTATTAGATTATAACATGTTTTGATTTCGTTGGGGTACGATTGCCACTCGACCAATCCAACTTATCCACCTCATTAGAGTCTCATGCACTTATATCACATCTTCTATTAATTCATATTATTATGGGTCTTTCTAAACCGTCATTCTAGGTGATTAACCAAAAATTTTCATTCAACTATGTGAGTATACAATCATATAGTTTTTATTTATTTTATCAAAACTCATTTTTATCCACGTATGCATAATTTTATATTTTAATGTGTGATAAAATGCAATAAACAGTTCAATCGAACTTGTTATCAATAAATTTATCTGAACTTGTTTGTCACAATAATTTTTTCAATTATCTCGAATCAATTAATTTTACATATAGTTGGAATCCGTTGATCATATAATATAGCATATCTTAAATTTGATTTCCAATAATAAATTCTAGTATCATCTATAATTTTTTCAAAATTAATATTTTACCTATCCGAGTCGTTCCTCCATTCATTCTCTCAATTTAGTTCTCCATTCTTTTATCTCAATTATTTGACTATATTACATATAAGACTTGTAGTCATAACTTTTTCTTATACTACTTAAACCGGGTTGGCCTTTTTATATTTTAGTACTTAAATAACTCTAAGGTGAATATGGGTTTGTTGTGATCCTAACTCTTAGCCTTAATCCTAGATGTCATCAATTTTCCTAATATTTTCACTATAAATGTATGAGTTATGTATTAACCAAAGCAATTATACATTTCCTATTTTTCTCTACTTTTATCTATGATTAACTAATAGTTAGGATAAGTTGAAACCCTATATTGAGACATTAATTTAGGCTATGTTTAGATTTGAAGTAATTTGGAGGTGAGATGTGATAAGTGAGTGATCAATTTGGATTTATTAAAATTTTTTAATAATAAATAATTTGGATAGAGATTAATTGATTTGAATGATTATTAATAAAAAAAATAAATTATCATTTTAATTAAATTAAATAATTTATTAGCTACTATATATAATTAAATTATATTAAATATATTTATACAATATTTTTATGTATAATATTTTTATTATATAATTTTATATAAAATATTATTAATATATAAATTTATTTAATGTATATAATAATAATAATAATATATAATATAATATAAATAATAAATTAGAATATTAAAGTAATTTAAATAATAAATAATACAATTTCTCTAAATAACCTAAAAAATAAGATATAAAGTTATAGCGTAAATTGAGGAGTTTAAATTTGATTCTAAAACAGTGTAAACCCTTTTTTTTTGTTATCAAATAAGTAATTATTCCAATAATTAAAATAAATGTCTACTCCTTCCAAACTACTCAATCCAAAAACCATCTTAGGATTAATTTTACATAAGTCATAATTGTAACTGCAACGCATAATATATATATATATATATATCACCTTCTTTAGGGCGAAAATATTGTTTTCTAAATTCTCATGGTAATATAGTTATTAAACATGTACAACACAAAATACAAATTATGGTGTACGAAAAGAAAATTGTTCTATTCAAAGTAGCCTCTCTCATCCCAATGGGAAACCTTAAGCAATCTCACCCTAATCTGAAACCTTAATGAATATATTTTATGCTCATGGATATAAGTGTTGGTTTCAATAATACCTCAGGATTAATTATATACACCTTACCCAATTGATAATATAAGAACAGTATTATAAATGTATAAGATCATAATAATCTATGCGTTCAATGTCATAATAACTTATTAATTCATTGGATATTATATTGCCAAGAGCTTCCTTAACCTCCTCGTACCAACTGTGTACAGGGGACATCTCTTTACGAGTTTTGAACATGACCTGTCTTAATGTGCCCACATTTTCGCACCTCCCGTGTTTAAGTAGAAAGATTTAATAGTAATTTCACGTTCTATAATATATCGTCCCATATATGAATCAAATATCTGTAAACCATCCACATCAATCAAAATATACATACATAAAATATTATGGATGTGATTGAATTTTTAATAAATAATACTCTTAATGTTATGAAATTAATATTTATAATCAGGAGATATTAATTTCATGGTATTGAAAATAGTGCCAATAAAATAAAATCACTTGTAACCTAATTAAACTAAAAATACTCCTTACAACTCACTATGTCCCACTTACTAATTAATAGTAATATTTCCTCTTATTATTCACCTTTTACCTCTTTTTGCGTTTCCTAGCATTGAGTGACAGAATGTACAGATGATTAGAAGCACTTGCCTTTGAATTGCAAAACCTTGTGGCGATTTGATCTTTGGATTGATGTATTCAAATCAAGCATGAATCCTAACTAAGACAATTACAAATAAACCCCGACTTTTCTTTTCCTAGAAATCTGCAAGTCAAAACCAGACCCTTTTTATATGAAACCAATGCAGCCAACTAATATCATAATATGTAATTCCAGTTCTTTGAAGAAAACCTGCTCAGTCCAATGATGATTGACTCCAACTCTGGTACCTTTTCCATTCCGAGGGCTAATGCCAGGAAGAAAGAATATCAAATCCACCATCATCAAGAATCTTTCTCAACCAGGAAAAGATTGTCCTCAACTTTCAACATCTACGGAGGCTTAAATGGTTGCAACCGATTCTAAGTTTTTTCCTCTATCATTGGCTCCTTTGAAGAGTGGTTTCGAGGGAAAGACAAAAATAGTCGAGGCAGCTGAAGAGGGCTGGAACCCAGCTGAGTATCTTGACGAAGTAAGGGAATACTTAGGCAGCTGCTGAGTTCCCGAGGAGAGCGGTATGACCTTGTAACTCAAGACATGATCAGACTTTGGGAGAACAAACACGGTCCCGCTATGGGTCCCAGACATCAGAAAGCTCTGGGAATCGGATAGCAAGACCTTCAACTCTTGGAGCAGTGGCGTTTGATTCTGGATCTTGACAAAATACGTGAAGGGATCTCCAAGAACTGCATAGGGAGGGCACTCCGAGCTCACAATCAATGTGGGGACCTCCACATTTACATGGGGAAGCCTGTGTTTGGTTGTTACAATGGTGGAGGGTTCGTGATGACCAGGATCTCTCCTCCATCGTAGACAAACAATCCCCAGGCTGAGAGGTGCAGAGTCCACCTCAGGTTTCACAGTAAAGACCTTCTTATACTCCTCCTCCGCCACAAGCAGGGTAGAGCCTGTGGATTCAGGCCCACTTCCCGGTTTTATGCAACATGAGGAGCTTGCAGAAATGAAATCTGTTTCAATGGATAGAGATTCAACCCATATTGGAATCTCTGTGCAATTGCTGGCACTCACTATTAGAACATTTGACTCTCCTAGAGGCAAAGAAACCAACTGATCAGCATCATTAAATGGTTTCACCATTGAAAGTAGCAAAGGGTCCCGTCTGAAAGGGAGCATGATTCTATGGTTGATCGTGACAGCAATTTTCCCTTCAATCTGCAGGCTCTTGTGGATATTGATTTTCTGTGATGTGGAGTCCTTTTCTTGAGAAGAGTATCCCAGAGATACAAACAACATGATCGGTTTCGGTTGATGCCACTTGATCTCTAACTCACAAGACCATGTTTCTCCATTCTTAATGTTTGGGATAGAAACCAACCCAAAAGACTGCTGAATTCTATTGATATTGCTATCAGAGCCTTGAGACTTGCCTTCCTGTTCTGCTCCTGCAATGCCTAGGAGCTCAACATGATGACCATCTAAGAAAGAAGCCTCAGTCTCTCTTGGACTAAACAGCCCATCTCCTCTCACATCAACCAAATTAATCTTCAACTCACCAGAATAAACATCATGGCCCTTTGCTGATATTGTCACAGGAACAATAAAGCTCTCTCCAACTAATGCGGGCCCTGTTGCAACTAAAGCAAGGTCCACAAGAGGTTCTGGTTCTTCAATTTGTGTGGCCTTCTGACCAGTCAATGCAAGGGTGGGATCTTTGGTAGGGAAAGTTTCCACACGGTCTTCAAACTTCCAAAGTGGTAAATCATCCATCGATGCAGGTCTTTCAGCTCTGCAGATAATAGAAAAATGTGGTCCAAGTTTCACAATAATTGATACACACTCCAGCTTTCCACTTTGTTCTGAACAAGTGAAGCAGTTCCACTTAGTACATACATTAAAAATTATAACAAAGGCACACATAAAGTAATCAGACTAAGAAATGTCCATAAAGTGCTCAAAGGACCTGCACTAGAATGATGTAATGCCTAGGCCTGGAGCTATGGCATATCAGCCATAATTAGATCAAGTTTGGAGTGAGTGTAACACAAGAAAAAGAGATGTTCTGCACAAGCTAATTAGAATGAATATATTGCTTGATAAAACACACTAAATGTAAATACTTAAAAGTCATTTAAATTTTTAATGTAGAACAATTAGAAAACCTAAAAGTTTTTAATATGGGTTTGTCTGGATACTCTCCCTCCCTTCTTTCCCTACTTTTCATCCTTAACTTCTAAACAAAATCCATTTTAAGCATCAAATAGCATCATCATACTCTTAGGTCTTAGTCAATTCAAGAATTGCCTGTCACACAATTTTATCAATAGAACTGTACCAGCAACTGCCCTCCATACTACGTAATTGGAACTTGGACAAGGAAAGCCCAATAAAAGGAAAGAAAGGCATACCAGATTTGATCTCAAATGTCAGCCGGAGCCATCTGTTTGTTGTGAGAACTAAGGAAGAGGCATTCTCCATTCTTTGGCTCTGTTGCACAGAGGAGATCATGGTGGTTGATGTATATCTTTCTTTGTTTATAATGGAGAAGTTACATTGTGGTTGATTGAACTGGAGATCTATCTTATCAATTTGGATACTGAGGGGTAACTGTGAGAGAAGTGATAATGTAATCAAGGTAGAAACACTGGGTTTTATCATCTGCTCATGGAAAGCAACCGAAGCAAGCATCACTGTCCTCAATGGACTGACAAAATCAATCTCTAGATTAAGTGGATTTTCTTCAGTAAGCCTAAGATCAGTGCTTTTCTCAACTGACAACCCATCTCTGGAGTCTTTGCCAAAAAGCTCCATGACCTCCTTCTGAATATGCTCTCTCTGTTGCAGACTTGGCAGTCCAGCAGGTCCAGATTCCATAAATCCAAGAAATGTTATACTGGTATCTGGGAGAACTGGCAAAGCAGCCATTTCAAGGGAGTACTCTATGAAGCTTTTCACTGCACCAAGCTTTCTTGAACACTCTCTGAGGTATCCTAAAACCTCCCATATCAGGGCAACCCATCCCTCTTGTCTGTATAGAGTGATGATATCATCACAGACCTGCTTTGTAGTGACATAGTTATTAAGGAAGAAGTATTCTTTTGCAATTTCCAACCCACAAGTAGAGCCCATTCTCTGGGCTTTGAGACTACTGTATGATTCATAAGCCCTCTTTAACAAGGCAATAATTTCATAGGAATCTTGGAATCTCTTTCCTTCCGCAAGAGTGTACTGGACATATTGTTCATCAGAAAGACTGCAAAAGTAAGCAATTATAATGCATAAATGTAACCAATTAAATCATATTATAGGCATGTCTAAATGAAGCCAGCAGGCAGATGGGAGCAGACTTACAGTTGCATAGATAATTCATCCCCTTGTTCAAGTAATCGTGCAAATTGCCCCACATAGGTAGAGGGTACAACAGAATCAATGCTACTGTCAACCTCAGAGGAATTATCTGTCATCGACAGTGAAATCTCCAGAGAAGACTGCTTCTTTTTCAAGTAAGTTGCTGCCAACTATTTCAAGGGTAAATCACATTCATAAGAATAATGGGGAAAACATTATGCAAGTATCCTATTATGGGACATGCGATATGAATTAACAATTACAAGGAAAGACAGCAAATTAGCATCAATCTGATCGTGTCAAGAACGAAAGAAAACTTTATCTTAAAAAATAATTATCTTTCAAAAAAGTGTGACAGGAAACTACCCAAGTGCAAAAGCATGACCATATAAAGCAGCAGATTAGCATTAATCTAATTGTGGTACAAGCTTATCTATCTCTAAAAGATGAGTCAACAGGTTTATAAACATCCAGAAACTGGGAATACTGTATCTGTAAAAGCTCACTGTCAGGCGAAGGAAAACTATAAGAGTAGGTAGTCTATTAAGGCAGAAAGATGCTCAAAAGCATCAAGCAATACTCAATAGCTAAGATGAAGAAACAATGCTTTGATTCCAACCTATCCAAGTTAGCTAAGACCGTAGAAAGTCAGAACTTTTATTAAGCTAACCACACTACAACTTTCTTATTTACTGTCAAGAGAGTTGTTACTATCATATAAAGAAAGCATAGATGTTTTTCCCTTTTAAATCTTGGAGAGCATATTGCCTAAAAAATTCAAAAAGTGGAACTTGGAGAAATTATGATTTATGTGAATCACAAACAATCAAAACCATTAGCAACTTCATGTGACAAAAACGTAACAGATTAGAATAATATGTAGTTAAATTTTAAATTGTTTAAATGACATATAGAGCCAATTCAAGATGTTAGCATTGAAGAATTCAACCTGATAGTAATATGCAGGCCGGAATTCCCATTCAGTCAAAGTTCTGTCAGTGCCACCTACTACAAAGGATGAAATGCTCTGCATTGTAGCAGAACTAGTTTCCAGTAACTCAGCAAAAACTAAAAATTGTCTACTCATCCATTCCCAATGAAGATAAGGAGCTTCTATCACTCTGACAAGTCTCCTATATGCAACATTATGCTGGCAGAACCACTGAACTGCATCCAGGACCTTTCCACCATGTAGCAACAAAGTTGATATTTTGAACTGCAATTGTTCTGCAACACTATTGATTTCAACAATGCGCTGAATTGGGGGCAGTCTTGTTTTAGTCCCTACCATCTTCATGCATAAAATAATGAATCTGTAAATGAGATTGTTGTGGTACGTGCATCAAAGAAGACTGGCAAATACATCAATGAATTACTATATAGATATTGTCTGCTATACTAAATAAGGAAAAAGCCAGATCTCATTCTTCTCTATTAGTTTGCTATATGGATCAATGGGGGTAGATAGAGTAAACTAGAACATCAATAAATCAAAAATTGCAATCCTAGAAGTTACACTCTAGAACTTGAGCTGCCAAAATGTATCCAGTATTTCATTAAATAAGCATACTCTCATACAGTGTAATGCTTCAAGGTACCGACACTCTCACAACTCAGGTTAGATACCGGTATCCGCTCTGTAAAATGACTTATTTATTCATTGGGGGTGTTGAGTGCTGTTTACCTGCCATAGAATGCGATATGCCTCCTCGTAAAACTTTAGTGCTTCATTCCAGTCTCTGCGAAACTCTGCATATATAGCAACCTATCCATTGCACAATTAATAACACTTCAATCAAGATCAATGAGTCATAATTCTCAAATTTGAAAATGGAATCAATTAGAAATCAACCATTAAGTAATTAAACAGATGATAACATCAATTTTGGGGAAAATTATATGCATGGGAGAGATATTTGAGTAAATTATGTCTTAGGATGTCATAAATTAAAATTGACATTCCTTGTAAGACTTTTAGTTATAGCAGTAAGTGATTATCAAGAAAGCATAAAGTTTTTTGCATTGAAATCACATAGTAGATGAAAGAAGATTTATGCATCCAATATATCTGATTGTATGCAGTGATATATTGTTTGGCATTCATAATAGTTCAAAATATCAAATGCTCCAGGATAGCTACAAACAGAAGTACCAATAACAAGACAGTAGCATGCAGCACATTTCTCATTTCTTATCCTTGAAATGAAAATTTTGAAGTTTTAGGACACTGAACCCAGATCATTATCATCTAGTAATAATTGCAAAATTGAAGAGATGGTGTCCAAAAAATTCATTTACTTCAGCAAGAATTACCAATTTTCTTTTATCTAAGAAGACACTACATGTCCAAAAAATGACCAAATTAATACTCTTACTTTAAAGCAATAGCGCATATGCAACTCTGGAAAGTTATAACCCCTTTTCTCCACCTTTGTTCTAATTCTACGCCCTTCTTCCCTGTAATGTGCACTCGCCAGTTCAGAAAAAACATTCCCTAGCCTGGCCAAAAATAAAGTGCATCTCCATATCAGAACATTGTCCTGTAGAATGTAAAATTAAAAAAAGTTCTTACAACAACACAGGGAAGCTGTACATGCCTGTCAAGAGATTGTTTAAGTTCTGAAACATCATTAGGGGTATACATAAGAAGGTACTTCGAGTCTACCTCAGCTCGCTTCTTCAGAGCAATCATTCGATCTTCATTATTTCCATCTGCATGAAGTTCTAAAAGAAATTATATTTTTCAAAAGCAGAAAGAATCTTCATGTAGCATAAATAGACTTGCTGATACTGGCATAGGAACAAACATACTAGAGAATCGTACTCCTACTGCAACACAAGGAAAAGAAGACAATCCTTGAAAAACAAAGTGGAACAACAAATAATAGATTGTGCAATTTATACACAGGATCTTGAACTTGCAACAGATTAACATTGAAGTACTTTGATGCAAAGTAATAATGTTGTGACTTATGAAGAGAAAAACAACTAAATAATGATTGAAATGATTTAAATATCATGCACAATTGGGACAAGGAAGAAACATACTAGAGAATCATACTCCTACCGCAGCACCAGGAAAAGAAGACATTCCTTGCAAAAACAAAGTGGATAACAAAGAGTAGATTGTGCCTTTTATTATCACGATCTTGAGCTTGAGCTTGCAATGCAAAATGATATGTTATGACTTGTGAATAGAGGATTAACCAGATAGGTTGAAATTATTAAAATATTACATATAAACAGGGCAAGAACACCTAAATATAGGTAAAGGAACCAAAGGAAGTTATCAAACATATCATAAATTTCAAACCAACTTAAAGAACACCCATCTCATGCAAATAAAGAAAAAAGAAAAATTGTTTACATTTTACAATAGGTCAATAGGCTTGGTGGTTATTGAATCTACTGTAATAGCTATGGGAACCTAAATTGCATACACTTTCAAGAATATTAAGAAGATTCTTTCTTTACTGATTAATCTGGGGAGATAATAGAAGACATTTTCCAATAAGAACGTACCAGCAGAAGATGATTGCAATACAACCACTACAACCAACTTGACATTCCTTGGACGAATTGCAGCTCTACGAGCAAAAACATAATCTTGAGTTAGAAACCAAGCTTGGTTCGGTTAATAAAGAAGCTTTCGACAGATAGTCCATTTCGAAAGCACGATTCAATGCAGCAAGGCGAAATCCTATTAATAGAGCAGCTTGATCATCTTAAAAGGCCGGAATCGTAAATTTAGAGCTAAACCCTACGTAAGAAGATTTCAACCAACCACCACGAACTGAAAGCACATAATGACTGGATTCAATGGGAGAAAGCAGTGCACGAAGACTATAGGAGGATTATACTTGAGGTTTTCGAGGTCGCTGCAGACCTGGAGCCACTGCGTGGGACCGCCAGAGACATCAAGCGAGCTGAAAAGCACCGCCACCAGCGCTGGAATCTTAGTGCGGTGCTTGAGCAACCAGTCCCGCTTGAGTATACCACCGGGAGGATCCTCACTGCCAGAGTCCTTCACTTTCTTCGCCAGAACAACCGGGACCTTAGAGAAGTCCGGCAGTGCGAGGACATTGATTGGATGCTGCTGAGAATGGAGGTAGCTGGAGATCGCCGGGTGGTGCTCCGGGCACCCGACTAGCGAGATCAGCGCCACCGGCGGATTCCGCAGCTCATCCGGGTACTCTTCCATTTCGGGATCTCCAATCGATGGAGCTGACTATTCCATTTCAGGGGATGGGCGATGGAATGGCCCGAATGGGATCTGGTTTGCCCCCTTCGTCCATCCTCCGTGGATCCATTGGCTTCATGTTTCCAACCTGATTTCTATTTTTTTTCTCTCAGTAAAAAAAAAAACCTTTACATTTCCATTATCTTTATAAAGTGTAAAAATACTAAATCACTCATTATAAGTCTCAACACCTTATGTACTAAATAATTTCATACTGACTTTTTTTCATTTATTTACTATATAAATTGATTTATACTAAAGCCTTATAGGTGAGCAAAAGTGAAGTAGATAGTTAGTCTCACCCACGTATCATTATTATGCACGTTTCTAGCTTCCTCGTATAATTGTAAAAATTCACTCTACCTCTAACTTAGGTCGCATTTTCTTCGTGTAGAACAGTAGTAGACAATACACATTTAAATAGAAAGAATAAGTTATATAAATAAATGATATTTTTTTCTAACAAAATAACTTTTGGTAGATAAAATGTAGGCAACTATGAATACTTAAATTATGGTTATATTTGAAAGAATATATTTTGTATATAATTTTTAATTAACAAAATTATATATAGATAAAATTTTATTTAATTAATTTAAAATAATAAATTAAAATGTTTTACGCATTAGTTATTAAAAATATATAATTTAAATTATATAAATTATTATATGGTATAAATTATATATAAATAATGATATAATATAATTTTTCACTCTAAAAATATATAATTTATACAATATAATAATTTTTATATAAATAGTTTATTTAAATTAAATTACTTACCATTTGTATTAATAATTCAAAGTATATATAATTTTGTATTATATTTTTATAAAATATTTCAATTATTATTTCAATTATATATATAAAGTATTAATTATATATAATTTATTTATACTTTTATTAAATTAAAATTATATAATTTATATTTTTAAATAAATTTATATACATATTAGGATAGTCTACAAATTATATATAATTTCTACGCTTTCATAATTTATATATACAAAATGTTTTGCATACAAATATTTAATTTAAAAAATATATAATGTTATATTATATTTATGTAAAATCTTTAATTTATTAATTTAAATTAACTAAATAAAATTTTAATTATATTTAATTAAATTATCACATAAAATAAAATAATATGTTTAAAAAAATTAATTATAATACAATAGTTAATATATTATATTATTGGTAAAAACACCCGTAGTTTTAAGGGAAGTTAAAATTAATACAAAAATATCTATTTTATCGAATATTTTACATTAAAATGTAAGTTTTTAAAAATTTGACATAAATGTCATTTATCTAAAAAAATTAGCAGAATAATGTAATTTAACCTAAATAAAAATTCAAAAACCGTGAATTTTTGTTTAAGTGATTAATTTAGGAAAAGCAATATCATATCTTATTTTAAACATAGTTCAACTAATAATATTAATTTTATATCAGAATAATAATAATTTTACATTTCATTCAAAAATATATTTTGTCTCAAAACTATCACAATGAACTTCAAACAATATTTTTAAATAAACATACTTAACATATCACTGTTTAAAAAAATACTCAAACTTCATAACTTGTTACCACATACCATGAATTTTAACAATATCATATCTCACACACCTTATCCAAAATATCATCCATATGCTATCACCATAAAAATATTTTTTCAAAAATATAGAAATAAAAGATAGCTATCACGTAATAAATCCTAACCATATGCTTGATTATTGATTGAGATTTCCCACTTCATTTCACTTATTTTCTAATTCAATAGTCTCTTTATTTGACTTTGGACCCAACATGTGTATCACATGTGACTGAACTGTAGGCAACTGGTTAACACTTACAAGGTTAGCAAGAACCAAGGCTGCGTCCAAAATGACTCCATGCCTACGTTTGATGATGAAAAAAGTATAAAACGAGTGGGATAAACCTGAGAGTAGAGTGTTTATAGAGTTTTCTAGGTTCAGTTTGGGGTATTTATAGGTGAGAGTTGATATAGGTCTAATGAAGCAAACATAATGGCCTTATCTAAAATCTCTAGTAAAGATTAGAGACTATCCAGCAGTAAAAGTTTTCAGGCTCAATTCGGCCATGATATTTATGAAAGTGAAATTATTTACTAGCGTTAGGGATGAATCAAACTTATTATCTTCCAGTTTCAATAACCCTACATTTTATAGAATCAGTGGGTTCTCACACCTGAATCTTACTTAGATCCATCTCCTTCAACCCCTTCACCAGAAAAGGGTGGCCAACACACGAAAACTGACGAAGAGAACCCCAACAGCTTTGAAGGAGATGGATGGTCGGAAATGGGGCCCCTTTTACAGGTACTAACATGACAATGTCATTTTTAAAGAAAAAAATATTACTGACGAGATTTTTCATGTTTAACAATGAACATGTAGATGATGGAAGATGAAAGAAGTGGAGGATGGATATGACAAAAATCAAAAGTGGGTGGCGAAGCCATTTAGTTAGAACCACTGTCATAATACACCGTATTTGGCCAAAACCAGTAGCAACCCGGGGAACAGTAAAGGCAAAGAAATGTAAGCAACACTCACAGAGGCAATTGAAATATTATCCATAATAAGGAGAATGGAGGTTTGGTGAAACTGAATTTGACGTGGAAAGTCTACATAAAATGGACACTAACATAGAAACTGGAAAATTGGTAAGGAAATGTTATCAGGAAATTTAGTAACCTAATAGGCCCAGTTCAGCATAAATTTGGATTCTTAAGTTAAAACCAAGAATAGACGAGGAAGAAGAAAGGGTCAAAGGAAAAAGTCCAGACCCTGTTGGTACATAGTTTACCAGTGCCATGGAGGTACTGCAAAAACAGAACTTAATATGGGATATAAGCATGATGCAGGGTTAGGAGACACAAACAAGTGATGGAACTATCATTGGAACCTGAAATGGCAACCAAACCTGGACCTGTTTCCACAGTTAGGTTGTGATGATGTGGCAGAATCATATGTTGATTCTTGCAAGACATGACAAGGTTGGTCTTTTTTCGACATGCTTTTTGGCTGCTAGGGAAAACCACATCCCTGGGCAGCCAACATGGTGAGAAAGGGCCGAGAATCCATTCTCGGAATGCTGAGAGAAGAGCAGTCCCAACAAGCTCTTCACACAGCCCCAAACTCAGGTGGGGTTCAGCATAGTGCAACATGTTACAGCTGATTTCAATCTTTGAATGTCACAACAAAAGATGACCTGCATTTGAAAAACGAAATGCATTAGGTTAAAATACTGCATAATACTCTCGGGTTCTAGAAAAGAACTCCATTGTCACAAAAAGAAACTCTTTTATCTCTGTATTTTCTGATCACTTATTTCACTTTTGGAAGAAAAATCATAATATAAATCTTCAAAAAGAAGACCGACATTCTTTCCTCTGACCTTATTCTCCTGAGAGGCTAAAATCACGAATAAGATACAAACCTTTATGCAATATCTCAAATTAAGTTTGTGTTACAGACAAACTTTTCACAGGCAGATCAATTTTTACAAAGAGTATCTCTGAATTGAGCCATTAATGAAATGTTTGCTCCAAAATTGAATCAAATAAAAGATTTGCACCTAAATTGAACTATCGCACAAAGACTTGTACCTTTTTTGGAATTTTAGCACATGATACAGGCAGAAAAGCACATTCCTTGCAATCTTTTTTCGTAAGGGAAATATGACCTTACTCTAGATTACAAGTAAAAAACATTAAAAAAGAAGATACTTAGATCTAGGCTGCAGATGAAGGAGAAAGAATACACTTGTTAATCTTACATGGCCATGAAAATTGATAATTATGATTAATCAGTATATCACAAATCATTTTAGGATGGTCTAGATCAGAATTCTATTGTCAGAAAACTAGTGGGCCAATATATTACCTCTTGCCAAGGTGAAAACTTTCAAGGCTAAGATTCAGAGCCTGCTGCCAAAGTAGCAGAATTGCGGCTCCAAGTCCTGCTGCAATCTAAGGATTACCTGGACAAAAAATTGAAGCATCAAGCAATCACAAACAAATGAATCTAAAAGAAGAGAAATATGATTGTGAAGTAAATGGAAATTTTGCCTGATGATGTGACTTTCCGATTGAATACTCAACCAGCTGTTTGATCGGAACCACTAGTGAATTGTGGAGAATGAGTGGTCACAATTATTTGTGGCTGTCCAGGAACTGAACCAGCCACACCTAGAGAAACCAAATGCAAATAATAAGATCAAACAAGCTTTCATAATGAAACAGCCCTCAAAGGCCATAGAAAAAGGAAATCTGGCTGATGATCAATTGAAGTATAAACAAGCACAAAATCAATCCATGCATTTTTATACATAGAAATACATAGGATGGATAATTAAAAATGCCAAGTTGTTATGGTTGGTGATTATGAGAAACATAAAAGGTGTCACAGTCTAAGGCACCGGTTAAGGGTTTGATTTGCCCAAACCCTCTAGTCTACACCTTATAATAATACCACCAATCTTACAATGTATGAAAATTCTAAATAAAAGAATCAACTAATTTTTATAAGTTTTTTGCTCCCGATCAAATGAGCACATCTAGCTTGGTTGTGATAACATAGTTACTCATCAAATTAGTAAAAGATCTTCTGTTTTTTCACTTGCCTGTAGGATAAGGAGCTTGGATTGTTGGAATTGCAGGAGATGTGGTTATCCCATTTAGTGTGGGAACACCAAATTGTGCAAGATGCCGGCCAGGTGTAGCATAGTTCTGGAGCGATGTGTACCCATGATTTCCTGAAGAAGGGTGTGCCAGTTGTCCATAGGAGTAAGCTCCTGTGCTAGCCACACCGTGCAAGCCATACATGTGAAGGTATTGTTGTGGTATATAAGGGTTATAACCACCCTGAGATGATAAAAGTAGGGAAAGAAGGAAGGAGGAAGAAAAAAATAAGATTTATAAAAGTTAGGAAATATGATACCATATTGTATATATTTTGTTCAACTAAAATGCCCTATATCTGGATTTGAGGTTACCTGTGAATAGACATACTCAGGGGCATATGTGGTGTACCTGCAGATAAAAGAAGCAAATGTGATGTCTCAAAGACAGATGATAGAGCTTGGCCAGAAAAAAAAATGTGAGGGCTGATGGAGACAAGAACAATGACAGCAAGGAGGAAGCACAGTCAAACAAGACATGGTTAATATTCGTATCCCAGAATTCTACTTATCATTTACAATTCATAAATTTTGGGAAATCTAACCATGTTATATAATAAACCTTGAAAACATTATTTTCCAAATTTTCCTTCTCCAAAACAACTTCCGTTATCTGATGGCTATTGATCAGAATATTCTTAGTCAATATGCTTCTGAAGAAAAGACAACTAATATTCTCTCCTTAATCAATCTGATTTTTTTCTGCTGTTGATGTATAAAAAGCACATTACTTCAGACAATTAATTTGGATTGCCCAGGTAGTTTTTATTGTAGTGCCTCAATCACCTCGTTACATTAAGGCTTTGTTTGGATTAAGGCATTTGGAGTTGAAGGGTTTGGAGGGGGAGGAGAAGTGAAGGGTTTGGAGGGGTTTGATCATCCCTCCAAATAGATGTTTGGATGGCATGGAGAGGGAGTTAATTAAAAATTAAAAAGACAAATTTACCCTTTTAATTAAATTTAATAGTTTATTAAGTAATATCATATTTATTTATCTATATGTAATTGAATTAAATTGTATTATTAAAATTGAGCAAAAAAATGTATTATTAAAATTTATGTAATATATGATAAATAAAATATTAATATAAAATTAAAAGGTGTATAATAAAATATAATGTTAAATAATTATATATAATTATATATATATAATAAATTATACATATTACATTTTATTAGATAATCAAATCATATAACACAATTAAGTTATTGTAACGATAACAAAATTAATAATATTAATTGTATAGTAACAAGAAAAATAATACATGCAATTTTTATGTATTATATTTTTATCATTATAAATAAATCATTATTACAATTATAAAATTAATAAATATTAATTGTATAATAATGTTTATATATAAATATCATATAATAAGAATAAAAATATATGTATATGATAAACTATAATATATACATCATATTCATTTTTATGTATCTTATTTTTATCATATAATAATATCATAGAACATAAATGAGTTATTGTTACAATCAAAAAATAAATTAATGTTAATTATATAATAATGTTTATATATAAATATTGTATAATCATAACAAGAAAAATAATATATATGTATATAATAAACTATATTATATATAAACTACATATATTTTTATTATATAATTATATATAAAATATTACTAATATATAAATTTATTTAAAATATAATAAAAATAAAGAAGAAAATTAAGAAAAAAAAGATAAATATATAAAAGAATATTAGAGTCATTTTAACTATAAAAGTGGCAATCCCTTTAAATCGTATAATAGGAATAAAAATATATGTATATGATAAACTATAATATACACATCATATTCATTTTATTTATCTTATTTTTATCATATAATAACATCATAGAACATAATTGAGTTATTGTTACAATAAAAAATAAATTAATATTAATTATATAATAATATTTATATATAAATATTGTATAATCACAAGAAAATAATATATATGTATATAATAAACTATATTATATATAAACAATATATTTTTTATTATATAATTATAGCATATAAATATATATAAAATAATATTAATACATAATTTTATTTAAAATATATGAGAATAAAAATAAAAATAAAATAAAAAAGAAAATAAGATAAATATATAATATTACATTCATTTTAACTATAAAAGTGATAATCCCTCTCAATCACTCAAGTGGAGAGATTGTTTTTTAGTGTAAATGGAGGGGTTTGGAGGAACCCTCCATCCAAATATAGTAATAAATAATCTTCTACACAGTTCCATTCCCATTTACAGTCTCAGCTTAACATCAGTCTTAAATAATTATATAGTAAGCCAAAGTGGAATTGAATGAAATTTCATGTAATTAGGATTTACTAAGATCTGGTATACAAAACCAAGTTGTTTTAAAATGTCAATCTTGCACACAGAAACAAGTACTTAAATGTCCTAAAAAAATTTAAGACTTAAACGTACCCATAGGGAGGATAGATGAGTCCTGGCTGATAACCATAAGAACCATTGGGAGAATGATATAAGGGGCTACTGACATAAGTGCTTCGTGGGGTCTGCATGCTTCCAATGAAAGGTACAACAGGTTTTATTCTCCCTATAGAAGACCAAATATTCACTGTTTATCAACAACATCTTCTCTTGAGAATTGGAGAAATAAAATTGCAAAGCAGCAAAAATAGAACTTATTTTTTATCAGTAGTTATATCATTTGAGGATAACCTTATGATGTAAAAATACAACACCATGTTACCCATTCTATGAAAAGTTTCAACAACTTATGGTGTAGCAACCTTAGTACCCCTATTATTCGAGCAACCTCAATGTACTTCTATGGCTCACTTAGTGGAGGAAAAAAAACAACTTTTATCTTTTAGGTCCCAAAAACATCCTATAGATATCACACATACATATTGAGTATAATCCTTTGTATTGTATGGTAAAGGTAAATGAGCAAGCCTTATATTCAGATAATTCTGCATCGTGCAAACAAGTCAGACATACAAAGGATGAAGTCAATGTATCAACAGAGATGCAAGTGATATAACATAATGGGTATTATAAGGAAGCTCCAATTTTGCATGTATGACCCGCTTAGACAACTATCATAGGCATTCAACCCAAACCATCATCAATGAAAAGCAGAAAACAGAAAGATCATTTGGATTGTAGAATGCTCCAGTCTTCATATGATGTTGTAAAATTGATTCATTCTCGTATAACAAACTTTCTTATTAAGATCCCAAAGTGCAAGAGCAGATAATAGACACCAGTGCACAAGAGAGCCCAGCCGAGGATGAAACAAGCACATAAATCAATTGAGGCCATATTCAATAAATTATAAAGTTGAAGCTCCAAGAGAAACAGATACCAAAAGAAAAGGGGGGTCGGAGACGTCCTAGAGCAGCTAAATTACAGTTTGCCCTTCTACCATCAATTACTGGGCTCGGGTTCTCACATGCCTTCCTCGCTGCTTCTGGATCATGAAATGTCACCTGACCACAATATAATGGCAATACAAGTATAACCATATCATAGACATAATCATTAGCACTAACATATCAAGAAATGGGGGAAATAGTAAAAAGTAGATAAGGAAGGAAATTTACTATATCTAATCATCTAATAAGCATTTCATGACGAAATATCAATGAGAAAAAGAGGAAGCAAAAATTATATGAAAACAAATAACACTAAAGGTGAATCGGTGTTGATCATGGAAAATTGTTCCCTACAATTTTCTCCCATGTAGGAGAAAACGTATCAAAAATTATTTTCTTTCAATTCACTAGGTTGTTTTTCAATGACAGGATAATTCCCTTTTTTTGTTAGAACTGGAAATATTAGGACTCCACAAGGATTGTAAGCACATTGAATATAAACTTGAGTTGTTTAGCCAACCTGTGCTTAGCAGTTTACTCCTACAAATAAAACAAGAATTGTATTCGGTGAAAGAGCCCAAAATACGTCCACTATAATTCGTACAGCTTTAGAGATATATTTATAATCAAAATGAAATCTAAGAAATGGATTAAATGTCCTATTAGCATCTGAACTGCATAGAAAATATCGACCGATATAAACTGCTATTGGGAGGGCAGAAGCTGAGAACTTACAAAGCCGTAGCCTTTGGATCGGCCAGTGTTTTTGTCGGAGATCACTACGGCCTCAAGGATGTCTCCAAACTGCTCAAAGAAACGGCGGAGAGAATCACTCTGAGTTTCCCAAGCAAGCCCTCCCACAAATATCTTCGTGTAGGTCGTGTCTCTAACAGCAGTTAGCGGCGACCCAGGAACCGTTTGGTGATACGCCATCTAAACTATTGAAGATCAACAGAGAAGTTGGTCAAAGTAGAGGACGAAAAGCTAACTAAAGCTAATAAAGTAAAGCCCGCCATGTGAGCAACTCGAGCAAGATCCACCACCAAGGCCGGTCGAGGACATTACAGAAATAAAATTCACAACCAGAGCACGAAGCAGATAATCAAGGGTAAAATGGAAGCTTTTCAGCTCCATCAAATATGTCACCTTCTTTCAGGTGAGGGCGAAGCTCGGATGCAGAGGCGGAGCTGAGCAGGGAGACTCCCGCCGGAGGCGATTGGAGACGCGATGAAGTATGCGCTGGTCGGAGACTAGGAAGGGCTGGAGGCTGCAGCGGCGGAGCCTGGCCCCTGCTGGTGCGAGTTAAGAGGAAGAACTGGAGACGAAACCCTGAAATTGAAAGGACAATTATGAATTATGAGTGCTGAAAATTGAAATCAAAAGAGCCATGAACTTGTCCAATATAGCACGACACTTTTTCATTAAAAGTACATACCTTATAGGTATAATCAATGGTGTGATCATCATATCTCGACATGACACTTATTTGGTAAGTAAATTTTGTGACATTGATCTCAAATTGGTTGATTGAAGCATGTTAAAATATGGTACTAAATTCCATAAAAAAAGTAAAAAAATGTGCATGAATTTATCGTATCATTAATTCCAACAAGTCAAGTCATATACCATTTTTTAGCCAAAAAAAAAAAAGTCATATACCATTTTAATTGAAAAAATATATATTTGTGTAATATTTAATAAAAAAATATACATATATTTGAGTGCACTAATAATTTAGTTATGGAAAAATAATTGAAATTGCAAGTGTAATGAGTATAGAGGGAACCCATTTGAACCTAACATAACATGTGGGTAAATTCAGGGCAAGTACTTGGTTCTCATTACACTAATTAGGATCCAATTATTTCCAATTTCACTTATTTTACTATATCATAGTGATAAAAACCTTGCTAAATTTGATTATTGTTATTTATTAAATATTAAAATAAAATAATAAACAAAATTTTATATGGTATCGAGAATGTAGTATAAGTTTCAGCACTAAGTATCATATATCATCAAATTTATAGAATATATGAACCCTATCTTTAGGGACCAGCACTTAGTTATATTATATATTTCTCACACAAAAATTTGTGACTTAAATTTATTGATTTTTCGAATGAGAAATGTTAATTTTTTGAAATTTGAGAATATTATTTATTGGTAAAAAAAATCATTAGGGTATCAAAGTGTGTGATATTGGAACTTGAAAAGAATTTAGAATAAATATTTGAATAAATTATAAATACTCTCAATATACATAGATTACCAAGAAATGTTGTGGAAATCTGGTGGATAAAACATTATTTTTATATTTACCATAACAATAATTTTAGCATGTTACATAGTATTTAATAGAAATAGTATTTTTTTCAACTTGAAAATTCTAAATATTATATTTAAATGAGTTATCAACTTATATATATATTTTTGCACATTATCAACTTAGTTAAAATCTACAGTATCATTACTGTCGATTGGGGACAAAACTGATAAGTATGCTTGCACGACAATGAGTAAGCTTGGTCCTACAACAAAGTTGGTCGGGTCGGTGGTAGTAATTCGTCCTCTGTTCCAGTAGTGTAAGCCTTATGTGAGATTCTTTTTTTTTCAATTATATTATTGATTTTATTTTTATCGTTTGAGGGTGGTGGATAAAATCATGAACATGTCCAAACCAAAGGAGGCACTGAAGCAGCAGCAGCTTTCTCCTTTTTCAGTGTTCTAAAGCTTAAATAAATATATACCGCAAAAAGAAAAGGGAACCGAAGCAAAGTCACCAATTATCGAGGATGAAAATTATAGGCCAAGAGCTTATTTTTTAAAATTATTTTTTAACTCGATGTTCCTTGTCGCGTGGCCTATTTTACGTGTGTAAATTTAAAATATATGTTCATTTATACTTTAGGAAGTAATTTGATGACTGACCTAACAATTCAATAATTCAACTAGTACTTATAATAATTTATTATTTTCAGATTATTTTTAAAAATTTTAACCATCAATTTTTTATTTATCTCATAATTTTTTTTGCTCAACAATTTACCTCATCATTTAGTTCATAGATTAATATGCTAATATGATTTCAAACCCATTTATGGAAAGTGTTCATTTTGTTGTATGTATACTAAAGATAAAGATGAGATGAGAAAATTTGAGTTGATTGAATTTTTTCTATCATTTCGTATTTTATTTTTATCTTATATTTATTATTTTTATTTTAAAATTTATTATTAAAAATATTATTTTAAAATAATATTTATTTAATCTTCCATTGAGTATACATTGATCAATAACATCAAAATTCCTTTAATATGGACTTAATTCATCAAAAAGGGATTGAAATTCAAATCCGGAACTATTAGAGAGGCTAGAGAACAATAATGGGAAGTCATTTTTATTAAGTGAATCTAAAAAATTGTATTTAGACCATCGGTTTCTAACTATTTATACACTACTAATTTTTAATATGTTATTATTTTTATCAATTCAACCATTAAAATAAATAATTTTAAATACACCCTTAATTTTTTTTATTTGATCACACTTGACTTTATATTTCAATACCACCCAATATGGATTTAATGTGGCAACTTAAGATTTTTGTGAGCAAATATGCTAGCTCCAATTTTATCTTAAATATTGAGCAAAAAAAATATTTTAAATGAAACAATTAAATTACATATTATATCTATTAACATTTTATATAAGTAAATGATAGTAGTCAATACATTATTTCTACCCTAATCAAATTATAACATATTATTTCTGTTAGGAAAAATAAAAAAAATATACAAGTTTTAAATTTCCTTTAGTAGAGAGATAATAAATTTTATGAAGAAAAATATTCAATTTACATCTACAAATAGGTTCATGGAGATTAAAAAAAATAAAATTTGCTCTATTAAACCTTTCAAATATCTAAATATTCTTAATACCAAATCAAAATAATATTGTTTCACATTTAGGGTTTAAAGTTTAGTGTGATAATCATCCATCACATGACATAATCATCCAAAACATATCATATTAGATCTTATTATTATTATTGTTAAATAAATTAATTTCCTATAATCTTTCTATAATAATTTAATTATTTCATCACTTACTTTACTGAATTTATCATTAAGATTAGTACATGTGTTATTGTATGATTTATAAAAAAAATTATCCTAAGAAAATATTTTGATACTCTATCTCATTTTAAACTTCAAACTAAAAATGGATCTATTTGATCGATGATATTAATTGTTCGACTGAATAATGCTATGCTATCCACATATAAAATTAATGTAATAAAATCATGATATTTTTTAATAATTTTGTACAAAATTATTTTTAATTAGTGATTTTGAAAATATTTTATTCTATTAGAGTTTGACCCGACATAATTATGATTACGGTTCCGGGTGGCTTGAGACATAAGTCTCAAGGGCCGGATAAAACAATACAAGTGATTAATTGTGTAAAATTATGAATAAATCTACATATTAGATATTTATTTGAAGTCGTTAGTTATATAGTGGTCCAAAGCTAATACATCATTCACTCAGTTGTGAGCTCACCCACCTTCCCAAATAATTTCAAGTAAGAGTCAAGTTTCAAGTGGTATAAGTTGGGATATCGCCTACACAACTTATGTGATTGAGATAAGGATCTCGAGATTTATGTACGAATGTTTTAAGTTATTGTTATTAGTTGCTATAATTCCCAGGGTATTATACTAAGATTTTGGGTTCACTTCATATTATAAAAAAAGTTTAAATTTTCATTGAAAATTGAGATAACATTTTTTATTTTGAATTATAGTCACTTAGGGTTTTTTTTTTTGTAAATATAGCCACAATTGTAATATTGAGCGGATTGGTGAGTTGCACGAGACTGCCGAATGTAAATTGGGTTAAGACATTACATCTTGCCCATACCACCATAGCAAAAGTCCAACCTCTAATACCATGAGGATGGACATTTAGATCTAAAGGGAAAGAGAGATTACTCATTATCCTTTCAACCATTGATGCTCTATTTCTAGTTTACATAATAAAAATAAAATTTGGCTTTGTTTGCCTCATTGGATCCTTTAGTGACCAAACTATCATGGGAGATCCCAACCCTTGACAATTCAATATTAAAAGTTCCATGGGGACTGCATAGCTATTAACGGTCATACACCACTGCGTCTGTAATTCTGTAAGTCTTCGGGGGTCATCTCCACTATGGGTACCAAATGTAGATCAACAATCTATTTCCTGTCCACTTCAACCCGGGCATGCCTACCTCAGTTAGAAATATTATGCTTGGATCTTTGCTAATTCTGAGATTTTTAAGTGACAAGAGTAGATGATACATTTGTGATTAATAAACCACCTAAATCAGCATGTGTTACCAACTACTGTCCATACATTAATTTACCTGGAAAATTGACACATCCACCAACAATAGACCTAAAGCTGCATTCATTATAGTTACTAGCAGATTTATTGTATAAAATCATTTAATAATTATTAATATAGTGTTTATTGTACTTTATTTAAATACTATGTTACCATTGTTGTACGACATGAAGTTGAAAATATTTCATACCTTCTTTTATTATCTTTTTGTACCTTCTTCAGCTTTCTCTAGCTCTTTTATGGTATCAGGGCCTCTCATTCACATCTTTTTCAATTCTTGGGTGCCCTTCTGTTCTTCATTACAATAAACTTCTGCATAAACCTTCATCCATATCATCTTCTACCTACTCATCACAACAAACCTTCACACATTTAATCATTGTAGTCCTTCTTCTCAACAAATCAACTATTATATCTCACACTATTATAAGCATTATGAATTCTAACATTCATGTCCAAATATCTCCCAAGTCATGTGCCTCGTGACTCTCATGTGCCTACCTGCCAACTATGTCTCCAATCGGGTCATTTTGCCTTGTCTTGTCCGCAATTGTAGTATCTTCAATCTCCACCATCTCATCTTGTCTCTAGTGCCAAGTCCAATGCTCATAATTTAGATTGGTATATCGATTTCGGGGCCACTAATCATGTTATTGTTGATTTCTCCCATCTTAGTTTGCAGGAGGATCCAAACACGCCCGTACATCTTTTGATCAATGATGACTTAGGTTTGCCTATTGAATCCTCTAGTTTTGTCACTCTTGTCACACTCACTCGTTGATTAGCTCTTAATCATGTTTATTATGTCTCATTCATTTCCTTTAATCTTCTTTCTGTCTCTAAATTCACTCAGGATAACTCATGTTACTTTGAATTTCACCCTCATTATTTTCTTGTTAAGGTTCTTCACACTCATGAGGAGCTACTACGAGGGATACGTAAAATCGACCTCTACTATCTTTTGGTCGATCATGCAAAAAAACTCGTCTTCTCATGCTTTGGTTAGCTCTACCTTTTATAATTTCTTTTGTCACCAACGATTGGGACATCCAGCCTCTTCTATTGTTAAGCGTGTTTTAACATCTCGAAAACTAATAAAAGATGTGTATTCATCCTCTTTTTGTACCTCTTGTTCTGTGGGAAAAATTACTCAATTACCATTTTATTCCACTCAACATATTAACACCTCTCCATTACAACTTATTCACAATTATATTTAAGGATTTGCTCATATTAACTCTCATACATGACATCATTATTATATTCATTTTTTGGATTACTATAGTAAATTTTCTTTGTACTTTGTTATGAAAAGGCGCATCGATCTTCTCTCCATTTTTCGTGCATTTCGACTTCGTGTTTAAAATTTTTTTGGGCTCAAAATTAAGTCTCTCCAATTGGACGGGGCTAAAGAATTTCTCACCTCTGATTTTCAACATGAACTCCAAATGTATGGCATTTCTCATTGTCTTTCATGCCCACATACACCACAACAGAATGGAGCAACTTAGTGCAAAAATCATCAAATTGTCGACATGGGTCTCACTCTCCTCACTCGTGCTACTCTTCCTATGTAATTTTGGGATTTTTCTTTTGAAACAATTGTGTTTCTCATCCACCATCTCGCCACTTGTGCTCTTTCGTATCGTTTTCCTTATCAAGTACTCCACCAGTCCCCCTGACTATCATCTTCTTTGTGTGTTTGAGTGTCAATTTTTTCCTTATCTTCGGCCCTACTAGACTCACAAACTTCAGTTTCGCTCTCGACCATGCATCTTTCTTGTCTATCCTTCGAACTATCTTGGGTACCGTTGTTTTGATCCCCATTCGGGTCGTATTTTCATATGTCGCATGGTCACATTTAATGAGTCTGTGTTTCCCTTTATTTCCCCACCTTTAGACCCTCCTCCAACTGCATCCCCCATCAATCTCCCTCTCCCTCCCATCTTAACTGCTTCTCACCCCGGTCCCCCTAGATTGGATCCCCTTGCAATTGAGGCTTTTAAAGTTACAACACCTCGTTCCTGCATCGGCGCATGGTTACTCGTTCTCAAGATGACCCTCTTCCTCCTCGGTGTTTTTATCATTATTGATAATCCAATTGTATTTGTTATTGCTGAATATTTACAGGAACCTCACACATTTGCTCAGGCTTGCCACCAATCTCATTAGATTCATGCAATGCATCAAGAATATTTTGCTATCCTTACCAATCACAGTTGGGACCTTGTTCTGGCCCCTACAACTCGCCATGTTATCCATTGTAAATGGGTTTAAAAAGTCAAACAACACCCTGATGGCTCAGTTACTCGATACAAATCTCGTCTGGTTGCTCAAGGGTTCTCTAATCAGGTAGGTATTGACTATGTTGGGACCTTTTGTCCAATAATTAAACCGGTGACCATTCACCTTATTCTGGCCATTAATATTTCTCAACAGTGATCCATTCATCAGCTTGATATCAATAATGCGTTCTTAC
This sequence comes from Trapa incisa, assembly GCA_030064435.1. Lineage (NCBI taxonomy): Eukaryota > Viridiplantae > Streptophyta > Magnoliopsida > Myrtales > Lythraceae > Trapa > Trapa incisa. The sequence goes on along the minus strand of CM057776.1, from coordinate 20,566,828 downwards.
ATGGTTATCTCAACGAGGAACTGTATATGCATCAACTGTTTGGTTTTTGTGACACTGCTCATTCTTATCATGCATGTCGCCTTCATCGTGCTATGTATGGTCTCAAACAGTCTCTGCGCGCTTGGTTTCTTCGTCTTAGTACTTTTCTACTCCACCTGGGATTTCATGCTTGTATGGCTGACACCTCTTTATTCATTTATCAATATCATGGTGTTGTCATCTTTCTCCTGGTTTATGTCAATGACATCATCATCACCGACTCTCCCAATGCACCTCTCAAGCATGTCCTCACTACTCTCCATCAAGAGTTCTCCATGAAGGACCTTGGCCCATAGCATCATTTTCTTGGCATAGAGGTTCATTTGGATCCTTAGGGTCTCTTTCTCACTCAATGTCACGCCCTGACCCGGTTTGGTCGGATCCTCGTGATCAACCCGCCACTCTCCCGGTTTATTAAAGGGTTTCCCCTTATCGTAAATCGTAAAGAGTAAGGCGTCCTTTAACTTGCACCTTTTTCCTGGAATAGCATAATCAAAACTATATGAAATTTAAAACTTTACATACCTTTCTTACAGGCATCTTAGTTGACAGTTTTTAAGGGGAGGCTTTTCGAGATTTCCTGAAAGGGATATAAGGGAGTGGGTGAGTACGACTACTCAGTGAATGGGTTTTTAAAAGCTTTTGACTTTTAAGAAAAACATTTATATGGAGTGTGCGAGACTCCTTTGTTTTAAAAAATCCCATCATTTAAAAATTTAGATTCTTCCATTATTTCTTAGTTACCACGGTGTGTCATCACCCAACACACATCCTTCATCATGAAGGTTACACACATTCGCAAGTCAGTATCACTACTGAACCCGCTAGTGGCTTCGAAGCGACTTTTCCTGCCACCCGGATAGAAGTACGACCACTTCTACCCTGGGAATGAGTTGATGTACGTGACATCCTACCCACAATCCCAAAATCACTTCTTCATGTCCATATGAGGACAGAGACCTCATCCTGTCCCCACCCCGGTATCATGCGCTTCGTGCTACTCCAAATTTCGCACAGACACCTGGAACGACGAACTGCCCTTATAGCCACCAGGTCGTCCAGTGCCCTTAGGACGCATCACTACCCCTCATGGGCGTCTTGATGATCCCGTACTCACAGTGCATGCACAAACAATATTTTCTTATATTTTCATGTAATCTGTGGTGCCATAAGTCCAACGGCCCCGACTCTCAACTCAACCCACAGCTGTTTGTCATGACTAGTCCATCGACCTGTCATGTCGCAATGCCGCTAGTTGACTAAGCATGTCGGTCCTATCTTGGTACCATGGCCAAACAATTCACTTATTAAGTTTTATGGCACATATATCATGTTCATTTACGAGCCTCCTGCTCGTGCCAACTGGCCTTGGGCCCACTGTACGAGATTTTCAAAATCGGGCATTTAGCCTCCAAGTTCCAAAATTGAGGCCCCCGTCCTATTAGAGCTATTTGAGCTCCCGTCGATAAGGTCTCCCAAATTGTTTAAGCATTGACACACAGTTAGGGGAGAGCACTTCCGACAAAAATAGGTTTTTACTGTCCATCATACCGACCGGTATAAGGACATGTCCGTTCATAATCAATGAATGAGTTTTCAACTTTCTTCGAGGAAGTCTCATCATACCAACCGGGTATGATCTACTTACAACCCGTAAATAGTTTTTTTCGCATAACTTTCACATCACTTTCTCTAAGTAGTGATGATTAAAATACCACTAAACAGTGGGTTTTTATATTGAGGCACTTATCATCCCCAACCGGGTATGATGTTAGTAAACCCACTCACAACCGGTAAGTGATTTTTAACTTTAAATTGTGCTCATCATCCCAACTAGGTATAATGTGAATAAACCCACTCACCCGTTAATGCCGTGAATTCCACTAGACTGGTTCTTTGTATTCACGCAAGCTTGTCCTTGCTGGCGTTCCCAGTATTTAATGTTCCTACACGATATGAACAACCTTATTCATTATTACTCGGCATTACAGCCTTCATTCATTAATGAATGGGAAAACCCAAACTTTTAGTTATTTGCAATTAGGTCCCTAAATTTATTTCTCTTTAACTTTAACTCCCTAATGTCGGTTTTTCCTCAAATTGAGTCCCGTAACTTTTAAAATTTATCGTGGGACCTCAATTTATTCAATTTCACCAAAAGGGGTTTAATTTTCCAAATTTCCAATTTGGTTCCCCAATTTTTCCAAAATTACCATTTTGCCCTTCTTTCATAAAAATGGTAAGTTTTTCCCCAAAATTTCCAAAATTCCTCAATTGGTCCTCCAACATTATTTTCATGCCCAATTGACCCTCAATTTCATAAAATTTTATTTTGGCCCCTTTGAATTTCGAAAATCCCCAAATTTTCCCCCAATTTCAACTCTTCAACACTACCGAATTTGATTTCATCAAATTGACCGATCAAACACTTCTAATTATTGAAATTGGAGTTGAAATTGAGTTCCTGTATGTTCATACGATTCTAATAAACTTTGAATCGCAGATTTTAACGTCGAAACGAGCTCAAACATAGCTTTGCCGGAAAATAGACTGTAGAGAGAGAAAGCTTCGATTACTCACCGGTGAAGGCACGATAGTCCGAGCTTTCGATCTGGGCAGATAGGTCTCGTCCTGAGGTTCATCCTAAAATCAAGTATTGTATCAATTGATGCGGAATTGGATTAGAATTTCGTCATTGAAATTCGGTCGTCTCTCTCTCTATCACTGATCGAAAAATTATAAAGGGGAGCCGAATTGGCTTACCTTTCGGTCCTAATTCGGCCGTGGAAAGGCTGAGGAAGTGTTGGGAGGGCTTGGTTTGGCCTTAGGAGGGCTTGAAATGGCCGATTTCAGCTTGGCCGAAATAGGGCAGCTTCGGTCCACCAAAGTTGCTTCACTATTCCATCAGGTCGGCGCTTCTCCAACGATTTTCGGATTGACTGGAGTTTGCTATCAGATAGTTGTCTTCTCCCCGGTTCTAAAGAGCTCGACCTTTGTTCAAGTCGAAGCTCTGGTTCGAGCTTTACGGGGAAATGGAGCAGTAGAGAGAGAGAGAGAGAGAGAAGTGTTAAGGTGTGAGGAGAATGAAATGGGGATGACCTCTTTATATAGTCGTAAAACCCGTGTATTAAATAGGCGAGATTTATTACTAGTATTAATATTGCCATAAATTATTGGTATTAATTCTAATAATTTAATTTCGGTATTAATTCCAATAATTTAACTTCGGTATTAAATTATTTGTATTAATTCTAATAATTTGTTCACATAAAAATTTTTGACCGAAATTTCGGGTTACAAAAAATCATACTTCCCAAGAGGTCACCCATCCTCACACTACTATCAAGTAAGCACACTTAACTTAAAATTTTTTATGAAATCTAGTTCACCTTAACCAATTTGGTTTTTGTTTTCTAGTTTGTCTTAAGTTTCATTTCCAATGTTTAATAAATCCTTTGGATCAACCGAAAGTTGTAAATTTTCATATTGCTTATTCCTAAATGTAAACCGGTTTGGTTTTCTTATTCGGTTTGACCGGTTCTTTTCTCGATTTTTCTTAACTCAAATGTGCGGGGTTTACAATTGTAGAGAGATGAGGGAAACGATTAGCAGTATGATAGGGGGCAATTAACCAAGTTTAAGCACCCAATTTGATGAAATGAGATTTGGGGGTTAAAGTGCAAATTTTGGGAAATTAGGCAATTTGGGGATTTTTTGAAAATTTGGGGTTGAATTGTAATTAAAAGAAAATTGAGGACTTAAATGGAAATAAGAGAAGATTATTGATCTAAGTGGAATATTGGAAATCATAGGGACCTAATTGTGGATTAAATAGACATTAGAGACCCAATTGTAAGGTTAAAAACCTTAGGGACCTAATCCACTTAAGGTATAAATTAAGGAACCTATGTGCAAATACTTGAGAATAATGGGTCCTTTATGTCGATCTCTTATGTGAATACTCGAATCGTGTAGATTCAGGTGTTCGAGGACTAGTGCAAAGGAGCACGACACAGATCGAAATCCAACTGGGTGAACACAACACAATTATCGAGTGAGTGAGATTTCCCACATCATACCTAGTTGGGATGTAAACCCCACACTTTTGAATTAAGGAAAATCAGGAAAAGAACCGGTCAAACCGAGTAAGAAAACCGAGACGGCTTACAAACCCGATCATGTGGAAACAAGTAATTTGGAAATTTATAACTTTTGAGTGATCCAAAGGGTTTATTAAACCTTGGAAAAGAAACTTAACACAAATTAGAACATAAAAACCAAATTGGTTCAGGTGAAAAAGAGTCCATGAGAACTCTAAAGTTAAGTGTGCTTGCCTGAGAGTAGTGTGAGGATGGATGACCTCCTGGGAAATATGATTTTTTGTAACCCGAAATTTCGGTTAAAAATTTTTATGCGAACGTACGTCTTATCATAAATAGCCATAAATTAATATATATTTAATTATTATAATTAATACTAATAATTTAATACCCAAATTAAATTATTGGAATTAATACAAATAATTTAATATTGAAATTAAATTATTGGAATTAATACCAATAATTTATGACAATATTAATACTAGTAATAAATCTCTCCCATTTAATACACGGTTTTACGCCTATATAAAGAGGTTATCCCCATTTCATTCTCCTCACACCTTAACATTTCTCTCTCTCTCTCTACTGCTCCATTTCCCAATAAAGCTCGAACCAGAGCTTCGACTTGAACAAAGGTCGGGCTCTTTAGAACAGGGGAGAAGACAACTATCTAATAGCAAACTCCAGTCAATCCGAGAATCGTTGGAGAAGCACTGATATGATGGAATAGTGAAGCAACTCCGGCGGACCGAAGCTGCCCTATTTCGGCCAAGCTGAAATCGGCCATTTCAAGACCTCCACGGGCCAAACCAAGCCCTCCCAACACTTCCTCAGCCTTTCCATGGCCGAATTAGGATCAAAAGGTAAGCCAATTCGGCTCCCTTTTACAATTTTTGATCAGTGCTAGAGAGAGAGTCGACTGAATTTCAATGACGAAATTCTAATCCAATTCAGCATCAATTGATGCAATTCTTGATTCTAGGATGAACCTCAGGACGAAATCTATCTGCCCAGATCAAAAGCTCGGACTGCCGTGCCTTCACCAGTGAGTAATCGAAGCTTTCTCTCTCTACAATCTGTTTTCCGGCGAAGCTCCATTTGAGCACGTTCCGGCGATAAAATCTGCGATTCAAAGTTTCTTAGAATCATATGAACATGCATGAACTCAATTTCAACTCCAATTTCAATAATTAGAAGTGTTTGATCGATCAATTTGATGAAATCAAATTCGGTAGTGTTGGAGAGTTAAAATTGAGGGAAAATTTTGGGGATTTTCGAAATTCAAAGGGCCAAAATAAAATTTTATGAAATTGAGGGTCAATTGGGCATGAAAATAATGTTGGAGGACCAATTGAAGAATTTTGGAATTTTTGGGGTAAAACTTACCATTTTTGTAAAAGAAGGGCAAAATGGTAATTTTAGAAAAATTGGGGGACCAAATTAGAAATTTGGGAAATTAAACCCCTTTTTGGTGAAATTGAATAAATTGAGGTCCCACGATAAATTTCAAAAGTTACGAGACTCAATTTGAGGAAAAACAGATATTAGGGACTTAAAGTTAAAGAGAAATAACTTTAGGGACCTAATTACAAATAACTAAAAGTTTGGGTTTTCTCATTCATTAATGAATGAAGGCTGTTATGCTGAGTAATAATGAACAAGGTTGTTCATATCGTGTAGGAACATTAACTACCGGGAACGCCAGCAAGGACAAGCTCGCGTGAATACAAAGAACCAGTCTAGTGGAATTCACGACATTAACGGGTGAGTGGGTTTACTAACAACATACCCGGTTGGGGATGATAAGTGCCTCGATATAAAAACCCACTGTTTAGTGGTATTTTAATCATCATTACTTAGAGAAAGTGATGTGAAAGTTACGTGAAAAAACTACTTACGGGTTGTAAGTAGATCATACCTGGTTGGTATGATGAGACTTCCTCGAAGAAAGTTGAAAACTCGTTCATCGGTTATGAACAGAGTAAAAACCTATTTTTGTTGGAAGTGCTCTCCCCTGACTATGTGACAATGCTTAAACAATTTGAGAGACCTTCTTGACGGGAGCTCGAATAGCTCTTATAGGCTGGGGGCCTCGATTTTGGAACTTGAGGGCTAGAATGCCCAGTTTTTTTAAAAATCTCATACAGTGGGCCCAAGGCCAGTTGGCACGAGCAGCAGCTCGTAAATGAACCTGATATATATGCCATAAAACTTAATAAGTGAATTGTTTGGCCATGGTACCAAGATATGACCGACATGCTCAATCAACTAGCGGCAGTGCGACATGACAGGTCGACGGACTAGTCAAGACAAACAGCTGCGGGTTGAGTTGAGAGTCGGGGCCGTTGGACTAGTGGCACCACAAATTACATGGCAATATAAGAAAATATTGTTTGTGCATGCACTGTGAGTACGGGATCATCAAGACACCCATGAGGGCACTAGACGACCTGGTGGCTATAAGGGCAGTTCGTCGTTCCAGGTGTCTATGCGAAATCTGGAGTAGCACGAAATGCATGAGATCGGGGTGGGGACAGGATGAGGTCTCTGTCCTCATACGGAAATGAAGAAGTGATTTCGGGATTGTGGGTAGGATGTCACATACATCCACTCATTCCTAGGGTAGAAGTGGTCGTACTTCTATCCGGGTGGCAGGAAAAGTCACTCCGAAGCCACTAGCGCGTTCAGTAGTGATACTGACTTGCGAATGTGTGTAACCTTCATGATGAAGGATGTGTGTTGGGTGATGACACACCGTGGTAACTAAGAAATAATGGGAAAATCCAAATTTTTAAATGATAGGATTTTTGAAAACAAAGAGTCTGGCACACTCCATATAAATGTTTTTCTTAAAAGTCAAAAGCTTTAAAAAACCCATTCACTGAGTAGTCGTACTCACCCCCTCCCTTATATCCCTTTCAGGAAATCCCGGAAAGCCTCCCCTTAAAGATCGTCAACTAAGATGCCTGTAAGACAGGTATGTAAATTTTTAAATTTCATGTAGTTTTGATTATGCTATTCCAGGAAAAAGGTGCAGGTTAAAGGACGCCTTACTCTTTATGGTTTACAATAAGGGGAAACCCTTTAATAAACAGGGAGAGTGGTGGGTTGATATTGGGGATCCGACCAAACCGGGTCGGGGCGTGACAACAATTGTCTTGGCTTTTGAACGACTTCAATTTACCAATTTTTATGCTCAAATGAAGCTTTGTCGGAAAAGTATTCTAGTGAGAGAAAGCTTGATTTTCTTACCGGCGAGGGGGCGGCAGTTTGAGCTCTAGATAGGGGTGGGTAGTGCTCTTCTCGGAAATACTCCTAGGATCAAATTTTGGGTCAATTAGGTGCTTGAGTACAGAGAATTCAATGAGAGAAGTTATAGAGTTCCGATTATGCAACTTTACTATTCCGACGAAATGGGCCGGAATTGGCTTACCTTGAAGGCTTTTGAAGGTCGAGCATTGGTCGAGGAGGGCTATGAGAGGTTTGGTCTGGTCACAGGAGAGCGAAGGTGGCCGGAGTTCAACTTGCTTTCTTCTGTTTCAGGAACATCGAAGTTATAGTACTGTGCGAGCTTCTCAGCGCTTCTCCGAAGATCCTCAAACTGAAAGGAGGTGGCAGCGAGGTAGGGGACTTACTCCCAGTTCCAAAGAGCCTAAATGCGGTTTCTAAGGTTATAAAAAAACCCCTCGTTAGAGCTCTGGTTTATGTCTCGTCAGAAAATGTAGCACCTCTCCTTCTTCTATCATTTGTGGAATGAGGTAGACGAGCGGAAGGGTGCTCTTTATATAGGGAGCTCGACAACTGATAGAGCTACCGACCTGTATAGGACTCAACATCCAAGTCAGTCTTTGACTCATTAACCGGACACGTGGCAGCCTCCTATTGGCCGCTCATTCCAACATGGCTGCTGACCGTGCTCCATCAGCCATTGATTGTGACATGTGGTGTCCTCTAATTGACAATTTTAAATGAATCAGATTTTCCTACTAACGCATAGTGCCACTGCCATGTGTTAGCCTTTGATTGGAAGAGACCATCTGTCATACCCTGACCCGGTTGGTCAGATCCCCGTGATTAACCCACCACTCTATCGGTTTATTAAGGGTTTTCCTCTTCTTTAAACCGTGAGGAGTAAGGCGTCCTTTAAACCTGTACTTTTCTTGGAATAACATTAATCAAAACTGCATAAAATTTAAACTTAACATACTTGTCTTACAAGTGTAGTTAACTAGAGATCTTTGGGTAGGTTTTCCCTTGGTTACCTGAAAAGGGGTATAAGGGGTATAAGGGAGGGGGTGAGTTCAACGACTCAGTGAATGGGTGTTTAAAACTTGACTTTTAGAAAAATAGTTTGAATTGGAGTGTGCGAGACTCCTTATTTTCTTTGAGAGATTCCATCATCAAAATCTCAGTTTTCATAACCATTATTACTCATTAACTACAATTGGTGTATTTAACATTCAACACACACCCTTCATCATGAAGGGATCACACATTCGCATGGCAGCACGTCCACTTCACCCACTTGTGGCGTCGGAGTGATTTTACCAGCCACCTAGATAGAAGCTCATCCACTTCTACCCTGAGAATGAGTGGATTTATGCGACATCCAACCCTCAATCCCGTAAAGAAAACTCTGTGTCCATATGAGGATAGAGACCTCATCTTGACCGCACCTTGATCTCATGCGCATAAAGCCATGCCGGGCTTCCCTAATTATTGGCACGACAAACTACCCTTATCTCCACCATATCGTCCAGTAGCCCCTAGAACGCATCACTACCCCTCTTGGGCGTCTTGAAGCTCTCATAACTCAGTGCATGCACAAAACAATAGTTTTCCTCATAAGCCATTTAATCTTTGGTGCCACTGGTCCAATGGCTAGGACCTTCAATTCGACCTGCAACTATTTGTCTCGACTAGTCCATCGACTTGTCTTGTCGCACTACCTCTAGTCCATCGAGTATGTCAGTCCTATCTTGGTACAATGGCCAAACACAACATTCATTAAAGTTTTCATGGCTTAATCTCATGTTTGTTTACAAGCTCCTGCTCGTGTCAACTGACCTTGGGCCCACTGTACGAGATTTTCAAAAAATTGGACATTTTAGACCCCAAGTTCCAAAATCGAGGCCTCGGGCATATCCAAGCTATTCGAGCTCCCGTCAAGATGGTCTCCCAAAAAGTTTAAATAGTGGCACATAGTAAGGGGACAACACTTCTGACAAAAAAATAACTTTTCACCTATCCATCACAACAACTGGGTGTGACGACATCTCCGCTCATAACTAATGAACGGGTTTTCTACTTCATTCTAGGAAGTTCATCATACTAATCGGGTATGATCTACTTAACACCCCATCCAGCTGTGAAATTAAAATCCCAAATAGTGGTGGGTTTTTATTTTCGAGGTGCTTATCATCCCAGCGAGTATGATGTGAAAATCTCACTCACACTTTAATGTAGTAAATTCCTCTTAACGACTTTTTATCTCCACACGAGCTTGTCTTGTCTGGCATTCCTTGTACTTCGTGTTCTTACACGATATGAATATTTTTGTTCATTATCCTTTGGCTTGATAGCATTCATCACTAATGAATAAAATACCCAAACTTTTCAATTAATTACAATTAGGTAATTAAAAGTGTGATTCAAAGTGCAATTGAATTGTATGGATGAGTAAGAATTGAAATCCACCTTCAATTTCAACAATTAACTTCGATTGATTGGTCAATTTGATAAAATCAAATTCGGTCAGGTTGAAAGGTTGAAATTGGGGGAAATTTTGGGGATTTTGAAAATTCGAGGGACTAAAGTGAAATTTCTTAAAATTGAGGGCCAATTGGGCATGGAAAAGATGTTAGAGGACCAATTGGTCAAATTTTGGAATTTTTTGGGTCAATTTTACCATTTCTGTAAAGTAGGGGCAAAATGGTAATTTTGGAAAAGTTGGGGGCAAAATTGGGAAACTTCAACCCCTTTTTGTAAATTTGAATAAATTGAGGTCCCAAAGTAAAATTTCGAATTTCTGGACTCAATTTGGAGGAAAAGTTGCATTAGGGACCTAAAGTTAATAAAAAAGAACTTTAGGGACCTAATTGCAAATAATTTAAACGTTTAGAAATTTTATTCATTTGTGATGAATGAAGGTTAGTAGGTCAAAGGAACACGAAGTACCGGGAATGTCAACTAAGATAAGGTCGCTTGAAGGCAAAAAGGTAGTTAAAAGGAATTGACTGCATTAACGAATGAGTGGGATTTTTACATTATACCCGATTGGGATGATGAGCACATAGGAAATAAAAACCTACTACTAAGTGGAATTTTAAACATCACACCTCGATGGAGTGATGTGAAAATTACGCGGAAAAACTATTTAATAGTTGTAAGTATATCATACCTGGTTGGTATGATGATCTTCTTGTAAGGAAGTAGAAAACCTGCTTATCAGTTATAAGCGAAGATGTCCTCACACTCGGTTGGTGTGAAGGACAGATGAAAAGAATATTTTATCGAAAGTGCTCTCCCCTGACTGTGTACCACTGCTTAAAATTTTTTGGAAGACCTTCTTGATGGTAGGCTAAATATTTTAAAGAAAATAAGAGTCTGGCACACTCCAATTCAAACCATTTTATGAAAGTCAAATTTTAAAATACCCATTCACTGAGTCATTGAACTCACCCCTCCCTTATACCCCTTTTCAGGTAACCATGGGAAAAGCCTACCTAAAGACCACCAATTAGCTACACCTGCAAGATAGGTATGAAAGTTTAAAATTTTATGAAGTTTTGATTAATGTTATTCCAGGAAAGGTACAGGTTTAAAGGACGCCTTACTCCTTACAATTTAAAAAAGGGGAAAACCCAAAATAGACCGGAAGAGTGCCGGGTTGCTCACGGGGATCCGACCAAACCGGGCTAGGGCGTGACATTTGCCTTTCTGGGATGATACTTTATCACAAGGTCATAGTCCTTCACCAATTCGAGCCATCTCCTCTAGCGGGGATTTAACTCATTCTGAGTTAGGAAGTACTTGATCCGTGTATATCCTACACTTAACCCCGTAAAGGTAGTGTCGGCAAATCTTTAAGGCAAATACTATCGCAGCTAATTCCAGATCATGGGTTGGGTAGTTTCTCTCATGTACCTTAAGTTGTCATGAGGCATAAGCAATAACCTTCCTGTGTTGCATCCATACACATCCGAGTCCTTATCCGGATGCATCACTATAGACGGTATACTCTCCCGCACTAGGGTCAGGTAGGGAGAGTACCAGTGGGTTGTTAATCGAGTCTTCAACTCTAAAAAAGACTTCTCACAGCTTTCATCCCACTTATACTCAACTCCTTTCCTGGTGAGCCGAGTTAGAGGGGCTGCTATCTTAAAAAAGTCTTGCATGAACTGTCTGTAGTATCTTGCCAGACCTATGAAACTTCGTATCTCTAAAGGATTCCTAGGTGCCTTCCAATCTGATATGGCTTCCACCTTTGCTGGATCAACCTTGACTCCATCCTTGGACACTATATGCCTTAAGAATCCTACCTCCTACAGCCATAACTCACACTTGGAGAATTTTGCATATAAGTGGTTTTCCTTCAATATCTCCAAGGTGATTGCCAAATGTTCTCCGTGCTCCAACCTAGTTCGTGAATATATGAGAATATCATCTATGAATACTATCACGAATCTATCTAAGTGTGGTTGGAACACACGGTTCATCAAATCCATGAAGGCTGTAGGGGCATTGGTTAATCCAATGACATCACTCTAAATTCGTAATGTCCATATTGGGACCAAAATGTCATCTTGGAGATGTCCTCCTCTCAGATCCTGAGTTGGTGATAGCCCGACCAAAGGTCTATTTTGGAGAAGTATGCAGCTCCTTTTAGTTGGTCGAATATGTTATCAATCTATGGAAGTGCGTACCTATTCTTGATGGTGACCTGGTTCAACTTCTTATAGTCTATGCACAGTCTTATGCTTCCACCCTTTTACTTTACAAATAGGATGGGTGCACCCCACCGAGACTGGCTAGGATGTATAAAATCCTTCTCCAATAGTTCGTCCAATTGCTCATTCAATTCCTTCAGTTCCGTCGGAGCCATACGATATGAGGCTTGGGATATGGGGTTTGTTCCTGTGATGATTTCTATGGTGAAATCTACTTGCTGACTTGGAGGTAGTCTGAGTAGTTTTTCTAGAAATAATTCTGGATAGTGTTTGACCACCGAAATGTCTTTGAGTCTCTTCGCTTGAGACTCTTCGTTGATGACCATTGTTAGGAAAGTTTTACAACCTTTCTATATTATCTTTTGGGCTTTCATATGGGACACCATTTGCACTTCACCCTTCCTCCGATCTCCTTGGAATTTTAGTTTGTTGATCTTGGGAGTGTGGAAGGTCACTGTCTTCTTTCCACAGTCCATCTTGGCCTAATGGTTACTTAACCAATCCATTCCAAGGGTCACTTCTACCTCCCTCAAAGGTAACATAATCAAATCTGCCTTGAGTTTAATTCCTCCAATCTTTATCTCACATCCCTTTAATTGCTTGTTCCTATTTAGCCCTTCTCCTAAGGGCGTGAGGATGTGGAGACTTTGTCCTAGAGGAGTGAGTTCTAGGGGTAAGCTTGGAATCAAGTCCTACTTGATGAAGGATCTCTCAGCTCTTGAGTCGAAGAGGGCGTAGACTTGTTGACCCCATAATTGCACATACCCTAATTGAAGAAACTTATGGTTTTAGGGGAAAGTTTTCTTTATTGAATAAAACTTTCAATTACAACTTTTGTTTGAACTAATTGAGAGGGTTTAGGGATGTACCCGCTACAGTACTAGGGTCTTTCCTAGTCTCTTCCTAGGTGAGGTTGTATACCCTAGATGGTACTCTAGTTGCAGCATCTGGCATGGGATTCCTGGGGTTCCCTTGTGGTGGTCCAAGGGTATTCATTTGCTTGTTCTCCCTGAGATTGGGGCATTCTTTTGCGAAGTGTCCCACTTATCCGCATGCAAAGCAAGTCAAGCATGCTCCCTCGTATTGCCTTTGGCACCAAGGACAGCGAGGGTTTCCTTGGGGCAAGGTGGGGATTACTCTTTGGAGAGATGGTGGCATGTCCTTTCTCTTTTGAAATGCCACCTTATTTCCCCATCTTGGGCCATTATGCTCCTTCTGTCCTCCTTGTCGGTTTTGGCCTTTATCCTCCTTCTAAGTCGTTTGCTCCATCCGACGGTGTCGAGTCTACACCAGTCGCTCACACTCATGAGCCATACTAATTACTGCCGTCAGGTTCGTGGGGCGTCCTAGTACCCCATACGGTCTCGTATGTCCATATTGAGACCGTCCACGAATTGCTGGCATATGTCTGCTGGCCCGGCCATGTCGAGAGCAAAGGGTCTTAACTCGTTGAATTTTGTTTCATAATCCAATATGAAGTTAAGCCCTTACCGAAGTTGGAGGAAATCCTACTTCTTCTCGTTAATCAAATGAGGAGTCAGGTATTCGTCCGCGTACCTCTCCTCAAATTTCTCCTAGGTAGGGGTGGAGGTATGCAAATTTCGGACATTGTCCCATCATCGTTTGGAACTTCCCTCCAAAAAGAATTCTGTTAGGATAACCATGTCCTCTAGTGGTATCTTGACTATTCCCATTAGCTTCTTAACATTTGTTAGCCAATCCATGGTGGCACCGACATATTTCTCCCCGAGGAAAGGCTTACACCCCAGTTGGTAGAGAGCCTTGAGATTTCTGGGATTGTATTGGAGGGGGATGGCTAATAGGAAGAGGATGAGATTGTACTTCCTCTGGTTCAACCCGAGAGTTGGTGACTACCTTTGGGAAGAGGTTAGATTGCCCAAATACACGTGTGAACTTCTCATACAACCTTTGGGGTTCCAAGCTAAGTCTAGTAGGGGTTGTATGGGCTCCTCGGGGAGTTTCCACAGGTTGGGGTGGTTGGGCAATGTTGGAGACTGCGACTCTAGTTCTCTTGGTTCGTTTCTTGGGAGCCATTCTGTAAATTTTAAAATCATTCCTATTAGTTACTATATTATATAGTCTTGATAATGTATTCGAGGAATCAAGCTCTGATACCACTCAAATTGCCACGTCCCGACCCAGTTTAGTCAGATCCCCGTGATTAACCCACCACTCTCCCGGTTTATTAAAGGTTTTCCCCTACTTTAAACTGTGATGAGTAAGGCGTCCTTTAAAGCTATACTTTTCCTAGAATAACATTAATAAAAAATTCATGAAATTTAAACTTAACATATCTGTCTTACAGGTGTAGTTAACTGGAGGTCTTTGGGTAGGTTTTCCCTTGGTTACCTAAAAAGGGGTATAAGGGAGGGGGAGAGTTCAACGACTCAGTGAATGGGTGTTTAAAACTTGACTTTTAGAAAATAGTTTGAATTGGAGTGTGCCACACTCCTTAATTTCTTTGAGACATTTCATCCTCAAAATCTCAGTTTTCAAAACCATTATTCCTCATTAACCACAGTCGGTGTGTTTAACATTCAACACATGCCCTTCATTATGAAGGGATCACACATTCGTAGGGCAGCACATCTACGACACCCACTTGTGGCGTCGGAGCAACTTTACAGGCCACCTAGATAGAAACACATTCACTTCTACCTTGAGAATGAGTGGATGTACACGACATCCAACCCTCAATCCCATAAATAAAACTCTATGTCTGTATGAGGACAGAGACCTCATCCCGACCCCGCCTCGGTCTCATGCGCATGAAGCCACGTTGAGCTTCCCTGACTACTGGCACGATGAACCACCCTCATCTCCACCATGTCGTCCATAGCCCCTAGAACGCATCACTACACCTCTTAGGCATCTTGAAGGTCTCGTACCTCAGTGCTTGCACAAAACAATAGTTTTCCTCATAAGCCATTTAATCTTTGGTGCCATTGGTCCAACGGCCCTGACCCTCAATTTGACCCGCAGCTATTTGTCCCGACTGGTTCATTGACCTGTCTTGTCGCATTGCTGCCAGTCCATCAAATATGTCAATCCTGTCTTGGTACCATGGTCAAACACATCATTCATTAAAGTTTTTATGCTTTAATCTCATGTTTGTTTACAAGCTCCTACTCATGTCAATTGGCCTTGGGCCCACTATAAGAGATTTTTAAAAAATCGGGCATTTTAGCCTCCAAGTTCCAAAATCGTGGCATTTGGACTATTTGAGCTATTCGAGCTCCCATCAAGAAGGTCTCCAAAAAAGTTAAGCAGTGGCACACATTCAGGAGAGAGCACTTCTAACAAAAAATAACTTTTCACTTGTACATCACACCAACCGGGTGTGAGTATATCTCCACTCATAACCGATTAATGGGTTTTCTACTTTCTTCCAAGAAGTTTATCATACCAATCGGGTATGATCTACTTACAACCGTTAAGTAGTTTTTCCGTGTGTTTTATCACATCACCTCATCCAGGTGTGATATTAAAATCCCACATAGTGGCGGGTTTATATTTTCGTCGTGCTCATCATCCCAACCGGGTATGATGTGAAAATCCCACTCACCCGTTAATGCAGTGAATTCCTCTTAACCGGTTTTTTGTCTCCACGTGAGCTTGCCTGGCATTCCCAGTACTTCGTATTCCTACACGATATGAACATCCTTGTTCATTGTCCTTTGGCTTGATAGCATTCATTAGTCACGAATGAATAAAATACCCAAACTTTTAAATTATATGCAATTAGGTCCCTAAAGTTCTTTTTCTTTAACTTTAGGTCCCTAATACCGATTTTCCCTCAAATTGAGTCTCGGGACTTCAAAATTTTACCTTGGGACCTCAATTATTCAAAATTGTAAAAAGGGGTTCAAGTTTCCCAAATTCTCAATTTGCTCCTCAACTTTTCCAAAATTACCATTTTGCCCCTACTTTACAAAAATGGTAATTTTCACCCCAAAAATTCCAAAAATTAACCAATTGGTCCTCCAACATCTTTTTCATGCTCAATTGACCCTCAATTTTGGGAAATTTCACTTTAGTCCCTCAAATTTTTAAAATTCCCAAAATTTCCTTAAAATTTCCCCAAATTCCAACCTTTCAACCTGTCCAACCTAGCCAACATCACTCCAAAACCACTTAATCACCTTATTAATCATACCTCAATTGACCTTCCGTTTAGAAGTTATCTGACCTAGCAACACAACTTTTTCAATAGGGGACTTAGGCACAATATCCAAATTGATTACCTAAGTCCTTTTATCCGGAATTCCTAAGCCATGCCAAGGTCCTTCTATGCTTGATGTCATTTTTTGCCTGCCAAGGTTCCTCAATGAAATCGATAATCATAGAGTGATGAGAGGTTAAATAGGAGAAAGTACAAAATTGATTGCTTAGTCAACTGGACAATTAGAGAGATATAATCAAGAATAATGTTGGACATAAATGCAAGACCGTAAACCACAAAATAATGTATTATCAAACAAACAAAAAAATAATCAGACAACAAACAATCTTTGAAACTACTTCTCTTCAACGATGCCCTTTAGAGAGTAGATGATCAAA
Source organism: Trapa incisa (assembly GCA_030064435.1). Lineage (NCBI taxonomy): Eukaryota > Viridiplantae > Streptophyta > Magnoliopsida > Myrtales > Lythraceae > Trapa > Trapa incisa. Next base: position 20,550,159 of record CM057776.1, on the reverse strand, counting down.
GAGGCAGATGGATTATAACTATGATGAGGAGGATTAAGATGATCACTTGTCTTAGGGTTGGAACTAACACTCATGGTTGATTTTAATCATACCTTTATGCGCTTCTAAGGCTAGAGATCTCGCCTCCCTATGATGACAAATCACACTATGATACTAATAATCAATTCTCAAAGTTACATAAAGCTAAAGAAATGGAAGGGTAGTGTGCTTCAAGGAGAAGGGCTATAATTTATGTTCGAAGGGCCAATAATACTTGTGCTTTCTTCCAGGGTTTGGTTCGGTGATTTCCCTCCATCCCCTAATTGCTTTTTCCTTGCAACCATTTGCCAATTCATAAGAGCATTGGATGTTTGTTCATCAAAAATTGATTTCTTCATGCATGAGCCCATCTGCATTAGACAATGTAGATTAATCATTCAAATGGTTTATTTGAAGTGTATTATATTACTTTTAAACGAGTATAATCATTTTGATGGTTCAATATTAAGATTGATTAAATCATATAATAATAATTCTTCCTAGAAATACAATATGAGTGTATTACAAGCAACTTTTAAGTCATGAGTATTGAAAATAATAACACCAATGTAGAGTACTCTAAATTTGTGGGAGAAGGATCAAAAGAAAAAAAATAAAAAGAAGAAGAATTATAGAACCCATTATTAGGAGAAGGATAAAAATCTCTAAGAACACATCATGACAAAAATACTATAAAATATCAGCTTGTAATGTTAGTGAAATTCACTTATGTATACTCTTATATATAAATGTGATATGTGTATGTTTTGTACATCACATTGAAATTGTGTGAAAGTCTTAAAAAGTTAGTGAAATTGTGTGAAACTCTCTAAAAGTAAGTGAAATAGAGTGACATGTAAAGAAACTTAATTTAAGATCAAGACTTAATAAGTTCATGTTTAAGTGTTAATTCTTGATGGGTGTAATTGCATTACTCAATAATTAAAATAATTACATTTGTTTAAAGTACGTGCTCCCAACTTTCTACCATTTATATCAAAATCTAGTTTGCATATCCATATTTTGGTTGAAATTATACAAGTGGTATCATAGCAATTCAATCCTCAACTTGTGTGGGTGGTGAGGGGAGTCAGTAGTCAAACTTCTAGATTTAGGAGTAATTGAGTATACTCTTATATAATAAATGTGATATGTGTATGTTTTGTACATCACATTGAAATTGTGTGAAAGCCTTAAAAAGTTAATGAAATTGTGTAGAAGTAAGTGAAATAAAGTGACATGTAAAGAAACTTAATTTAAGTTCAAGACTTAATAAGTTCATGTTTAAGTGTCAATACTTGATAGGTGTAATTATATTACTCAATAATTAAAGTAATTACATTTGTTTTAAGTACGATGGGCTCCCAACTTTCTACCATTTATATCAAAATTTAGTTTGCATATCCATATTTTGGTTACAAGTGATATCATAGCAATTCAATTCTCAACTCAGAGTTGTGTGGGTGGTGAGGGGAGTCATTAGTCAAACTTCTAGATTTATGTGTAATTAAGTAGTGTAGAGCTTAAATGACATGTAGTTTAGTACTGCAAATCATGTTAGAGTTCAAATTAGCTTAATAGAAATAGAGTTTAGCCAAAAATGATTAATGACATTTATGTCACCACTCATATTAATAAGCTCAATAATCATAATTATAGTAAGTGGTTAATATGTATGTTGTCATATATATCTTTAGGTCTAAAACTGAGAAATAGTTAATGGTAATGAAATAATACCAAAGTTTCATAAATCTAAAGAAATGAAAAAAAATCACAAAAACTATTAATCTTTAAGATCACAAAATAACACTTATGTTGGAGCATAATATACAAGGGTAAATCTATTTGTCACAAAATAATTATTTTATACCATTTTCTAATATCACATAATCTAGAGTTTATAGGATAATTATTTATGGATTGAGAAAAGATTATAGATATTTTACTACTAATATACAAGGGTGGTCAACTCACCATTTTCTTGTCTAAGTTGGAAAATTTACTAATTAATCAAGAAGATTTAGCTAAGAAAATATTCTAAGTATCGTCCATTAATGATGGCCCAACACTATTTAGTAATGGCTTCTCTAGTAGTATATCCAACATAAGGAGAAATGATAATGATAAAAAATAAAATATGTGCTACTATTGAAGGGAAAGACAAAAGGAATAGAGGAAGAGGTAAATTATTTGAGGAAAAGTGCGTGCTAGAATTGTGAGAATATCAAGAAAAAATTACTACCAACTTCAAAATAAGGAGAATAAAAATTGAAAATATATGATGTCAACTAATTATAAAAATAGAAGTTAACAATTAAAAAAAAAATCATAACTTTCCTAAGGAAAGCCAAAACATAATGCCAAGTAAACCTTTGTAAATATTCTAATTATAAAGTATTGGCATGGAGGAGAAGTATTGAAAATATTAACACCAATAAAGGAGTTTTAAGAAAGTGAGTGAAATAGACTCGTGGGAGGGTAAGGAAATGAAGCGTCAAGCCTTAATAATTGTAATTAAAAATTATACCTGGGTTACAAGAGCATACACCGGAAGGGTGATGTAGCTGCACAAACATAACACTGGCAATGCTGCAATAAATTGAATATTATAGACGATCAGTCCATTGCTGGAGAGTATGTGTTTTTCTTTATTTTTATAGGGTACAAACAAGAGAAAAAATAGCTTGTTTAGCAAGTAATTTGGCTCACCCCAGGACGATTCTAGCTATGGTAAGCTTGATATTGGCATGGAAGCAAGACACCAACCCGAACCAGTACTGTAGAGAGAAAATGAAACAATCTCATTCTAGAGAGAAGAGGAAGCTGATGGAGTGGTAGGGAACTTCATCGAAAAATTCTGTTTACATACCCAAATCCATAAGAAGTACGTTATTTGGAATGCGTTCTGCAACAAGTTCAACCATAACTGGATATTAGTTGACCGCATAGAGTCGACTTGAATCTTCTGCAAATGAAAGCTTTATTTATTAAGCTAAGTGGAGCTAGTCCAATACCTGAAATAGAACGAAATGGATCAGGTGGAGGAGTAACTGCGGGCGGCCAAACCAAAAGTACTCGTCGGAGCCCTCCACCAGCGGTATTCCTTGGATCACAGAATGCTTCTCCAAGACCCTGAGAGCTGTCTTGGTAAGAATGGCCTGAAGCTTTGTCCCAACTGCTAAAATTATCTGCAGTGAATCGAAGATTATGATTTATTATAGAAATCATATGTGACAGTCACGTTGTGAGTACGATGCATATGAGGAATCATCTTACTATAACAGGTATTAGTGATGCCCAAAACAATGCTTGCCATCCTGAGAAAGAAACAGCAGAAGTAATAATACATCAGTTAACTACAACTCATGGGATAATACCCATTCGAGATGATTCCTTGAAGTTCACAGTCACTTGGCGCTGACATTGAGAAGCAAGAAAATCACGAACGAAGCCCACAAGATAGGACTGGAAGGAAGCAAGGAAAATAATATCAGGAGCCATATCTTAGGTTGTATACCGGGTTTTAAGAGGAGGGCAGAGGATTAGATATCACCTTACTCCTACGACAATCTTGAAGTCATCCTCCAACGACCTCATGATGTACTTTTGGAAGTCGAACTTGCTTTCCGGGGATAAATGGACCTGTAAGAACATTTTAATGAATTAGGTAGGCTCCCATACATGGCTTGAACCCCAATGCATTAAGATCGATGGAGTGTAAAGGATCAAGCTACTAACTGAAATAAATCCATTGCGTACGGTCAAGTAATCTGTCCTACTAACAGACCTAAAAAACTGCCGAAAGAAGCAGCCCTGCAAAGGCACAAGACAACTCAGAGTTAGTGTGAAGATTTCTTACCAGCATCCACTGGTTATCTGTCAACAGAGAGTGAATGGGTATGTTGAGTCCATGACTATTGTGGGTCTATAAAAATCCGACTAATTTCTATATAAAATGTTATGTCTTTTATAAACTCATTTGTTGGGTATTGATCAATGAAAGAAGGTGACCGGTCTATCAGTACATGAAAGAGTGTTCTAAAAAATCAATGAGAGAGCAATTTCTTACAATGTAGAAGAAGGGAATCCGGGTCCAGAAGCTCAACTGGCCCTGGACGAAAGATGTTTGATGTGTGAACCTGAATCTCAATTTGTCTGTGCCATTGATGAGCATATGGTGAGGAAAGGTTAGTTGCTGCAGATCAGAAAAGCTAGTCCTCCTACATTTTCTGGGATGAAAAGCATGCCATAGGAGAACTTATAATCGTTAGACAAGGCCTCCTGTTCCCATTGCTTCCAGCCACGTATCTATCCACCACGAGATTTTATTAGCCTAAATAACTAGTTGAACATATGAATTGAAGCTTCCATTGAATCAGAGATAGTTACGAGGAAGGGGCATATGGAAAATTTCCCAGAACCTTTAGCCTTCCGAGCTTCATTGTGATAGCGCTGAATATAACATGAAAGACCGCCAAGAAAAATATCAGAATGTGAAGTTGATGCACTCCGTTGCCTGATATTAGTGGTTCTTGTCCCTGTCCACACAAATCCAAGTGAAAATCAACCAGTCCCGGAGATCAGACAGATGACAGGCCTTTTGAAGACTGTAGATTTCCATGGAACATTAACAATTCCTTACGGTCCTCCTCTGAGCAATGCCCCGGAATCTGTTTCCATGGCCTTAAAAACACTAAAATGTGTGATAACCTTTTAAAGATTGCTGCTATCTACCGGATGTGAATTAGGAAGTTGATGTAACTGCCTCATGGTGAAATTTATATTTGAAAGAAATTGCAGAAATATGATACAACAGAGAATGATAAGTCCCTTTATTCACATACAGTCTTGCAACTCGGGCCAGAGCTCCCAGCGGCTAAATATCTCCGCTCAGACGACAAGAGGTGTCTTCCAGGGGGCTTTGGGTCTCCGGGATCTTTTGATTTTTTCCCATCAGAGATGCATGGCAGCATCTTTCCGGCGATCTCCTCCGGGATGCAGATTTCGGTGATGTATTTCTGTCCGAATACCAGGAGCAAGGATATGAAACCGAGGATCATCAGCTCTGTGGAAAATGGATTTGAGCCCAAATGGAGTTAGGCTTCTTTTCACGTTGTAAAAACTCTTGGGATTTGGGTCTAATTATAAGCAGGGAGACGAAGCTTACCGTCTTTGATCTTATGCAGAGCCTCATAGAGAGCCTTCTTCTGCCTCTTCGTGAACAACTGAGAAGTCGAGAAAAAAATCATTTTTCGGGCAATTGTAATTCCTTTCTTTTCATTTTTCTTCAGTCAATGACGGAGAAAATTTATGAGTGGAACGTGAAAGTTTCCAACTTTCTCGACAACAAACGTAGCAGAAATAGACAGATTTTCTTATTTTGATTTTATTTTGTCCCTTTTGAAGTTCAGGGTCAGATAGAGCCACTGTTTCATGAAATATTAGCCAAATCTCGTAAAAACGGCCGAGATATTAATATAGAAGGCCTTGAAGGATTGAAGGAAGGAACTATGAAGATCACGCACGAACAGTGTGTCTATTTCTTCCTTCCTATCAAAATCCACTGCTACTGTAAGAGGATTACCGTTCCGACTTTGTGGAGTAACTTCTCCAAGGTAATGGAAATGATGATGATGACGGTGCAGACACATGCAACAGCCCAAGTCGGCGTCTGGTCAAGCTCCCTGGTCTGCGTCCCACTCCCACCCCGTGAAACCGCCATGGATATTGTTTTTTTTCTGTCTGTGCTCTTCCCTCTCTACTTCACTCCCGTACGCTACCCTCTCTCGCTCGTTCAAGTGACAGAGAGCTCAGCGGAGAAAATGGAAGACACTAGGGACTGAAGTAATCAAGGTGATTGAGCTATACTGTTAGGATCCATTTCGTTATTAATATAGGAGAGGAGGGTGTTTGTGGATGGAGACGACCGAGAGGACTCGACTCTAATACATCATCTTAGAGTCAGAATTGTATTGAATTCAACTTTCTTCAAACAAACCATTTGGTGCACTGTTAGTAATTTACACCTCAAATTCATACTCTCTATTCTAAGGAGTTGATTATGATCCAGCCAAAGCATTATCTTAAAATAAGTCAATAAGTCAGCTATGAAGGAAGCAATAAAATTATTCTAATTATCGGTGGACACGACAACTGTTCATGTTACTTGTTTGATCGATGATCCATGAATTTATACAATACCACACATTGGTTTTTCTTGTCCTCATAAAAAAAAAGGCTATTATTAAACAATTGGGTTTAATACCTCATTCAAACGTGAAGACATGACATAAAAATAGTATAACGCAAATGTAAAATTATGTATTTTTTATTTCATTTTTTAATAATATTAAAAAATAATAAATATTGTATTTAAATAAATTATTAACTACTTAATTTGAATAAAAAACAATTACAATTTAGTATACAATAGATTCATCCCTCATATTCCATTTAGCTGAATTCTAATGATTGGGTTATAAAAAAGGTTGACTCTTGAAAAAATATTTGTATATATTTCCAAATATTATTATATATTTGTTTCATGATCATGTGACCAAACCTTAGGATGTGCAATTTTCTTCCGCTCAAGGAAATTTGCTTAAAAATGACATATTAAGAAAATTAATTGATAAATATCATCATATGTCATCTAATATGTGTGTTTCAACTGCTACTACCAGTTTGTTGTGCAAAAAAAAACTGCTACGAGTTTTATTAATGCATGGAAGCAATTGCTTCAATTAGCTAATATAGAAAATCAATAAAATATAAAAAATTCAAATGTCTCTGCAAGCAATTGTAGGTTTTTTAGGCTTTTTTTTTTCCAAAGGATTGAGATTGGCCAAGATATCCCTTAGTCAACTCCTATATTCACACTACAAAAGATTTTATCGGAATAATTTTTTTTATGAGACATCGAGTACAGATCAATCGTGCTATTAATCATACTTTAGTATTTGTATATTTTATAAAGAAAATAACATACGTAAATGATAAATAAGAGAACAATTATTATCAATTATCAATGTTATAAATAATTTCTTGTAACAAGCATCAAATATAACAGAGCCTCAATAAAAATAAGGAGATACGACGAAATAGTCAATGTGTTAAGTTGGATTGTCATAGTCTAAGTAATAAAAATCTTGTTGCACTTCATTCTATATATTCTATATTATTGTATCTAAAAAATATTATTCATATAATATAGAACACTTCACTTTTTTCTCATTTTTGGTTTATAAATAGTAAAATTATTTTTTAGACATCCTTATATCATCATAATTAGCATTTTTGTGATTAATAATATACCAGCTCTATTTATAATATATTTTAATTAGTTAAATAGAGTTTTAAAAATAATTTTATAGACAAAATTACAAAACGAAATAATTCTAATATTTATTCACTTTCATATTAAGAATTATTTATGTTTTATCACCCCCATTCCCCGTTGGACTAACATAATAGCAATTATATTGTTTTATATTAAAATAATGTGACCCATATTACTGTATAATTAATATGATTTAAATCTTAAAAATAAAATTATTTCTTTCTTAATTCTCATTGATAGTAATATTTTTCACAGAAAATTAAGTTGCAACTTATTCAAGAGTATTTTGTATTGGATTAGGGAGTAGGTAATACCCCAAGTGAAATTACTTATAATCAATTATTTATGTACTCTATTAGAATATATTCAAAATGCTATTATAAAGTGTTTTATTTAATACTTAATATTTGTAAAAATTATTTATTTTTCATCTTATTATAGGTAATATTTTTCAAGGGATTGATATAAGCATAAAAATACACATTTTAGCCAAATATCATGGTTTGTATTTTTATAGCACTCAAAAGACTGATCTCCATCATCAAATATCATTTGAATCTTAAGTGATTAGATATATGAGAACATTAATCATAATTAATAATAGTAATTATACACTCGTTTGATGTATGCTGACTCCTTTGTCAATCCCCTATAAGCGAATCCTCCACATATGCCTATTTAGGGTCCTAGGTATTATGGAACATGCAACTTTTCCTATTATTACCATGTTCTAAACATACTGCTAGGTTATCAACCTAACTTTCATTAGGTGCACATTGACTCCAACCGTCTCCATATGCATGTATTCATCACATGCAATAATATCAAAACTCAGGATCAAGTGTTGATCTCTTATCTAGCCATTCGTGCTGTTCAATTATTCAACATGACCATATCTAGTTTATCCATAATTCACACACAAATATTATGCATTTATAAAAAAATATGGATCAATATTCATTTTTGAGTTCATATCGAGTTGAGACCCGTATTTTTTTTTAAATCAAGAGTACGATCAAGTAAACCTGTATTTTTTTTAAATCAAGGGTTTTTACTTTTTTTTTTTATAATCGATCGAGTTTAAACTTGATTTATAAACATTTGGTTCGTGACTCACTTTCTAAAATATTAAATCATGGGCCAATTTTCAAATTGAGGAACTATAATTCACTTTTTAAATTGATGGGCCTTAAATATGTTTTTAAATTTGTTGGACATTGACTCAATTTTTAAAAATATGAGTCTTAACCCTATATTTAAATTTTGTTGGACATTGGCTCAATTTTTAAAAATATGAGTCTTAACCCTATATTTAAATTGATGGACCCTAGTATGCTTTTCAACCATAGGAGCCATAAGCTCATTTTTTAATAATTTCTTTACAATAATCCTTCATCTAATTTTCTAATATTTCCAAAATAAGCACACAAGCATATAAATAATTTATAAAGCTATAAAATTTAACGATCGATTCAATCGTACTCGCTAACAATAAACTCACTCAGTTATTTACGAGACTTATTTATTGCGGTAGTATCCAAATTCCTCTATTTTTTGACAATTTTATAGAATATTCCTATATATTACATATATATATACATATATATACATATATATATATATTTAATTATACTATTTATAGATACCTAGGATTAGTATAAAATGGTATACCCGATAATTTCAAAAAATTATAATTTTTCTATTAGGCTTGCTTTACCTAATTTATGCATCAATAGTCATTCATCATTTCCTTATAAATATCATGGTTATAGTGGTATGTTCCTTATCACCAAGGTGATTATTTTTTTATTTTCCTTTACTCTCAATTCTTACATGTCATGAGATCTCTCTCAAGCTTAGTATTACTGGTATTCTTATCTACAACTTTTCTAATACATAGACACTCATCATTATTTCCTAATACTCATCCTTAGGTGAAGATTTTCAATCCACCTTATTGTCAAATTTTTATATGGACAATTAAAATTTTGAAATTTACTTCTAGTACCTCTCTCCTTATCATAATCCATCCATCCATCCATCCATGTGGGGTTTCATATCATTTTCTTATTCAATAACTCTTGTACCTTAACTTACTGGGTACTTATAGAATTTCCACTCGGGTTGTGCCACTTGAGGCACCAACCTTATTTTAACCCTTTTTGAGGATTAAGAAGTTATACTGCTTACTTGTTCACAAAACTCTAAATGAGATTTCCTTAGTAGTGCACTAATTTCTAGGATGACATCTTACATCATTTAATAAAAATATAGACCATGGTCTATCTGTCAACCCTTTATTGTTCACTACTCTGTCGGTAGAAAATAGAGCATGAGCTTTTGAATCTCGCCCTAATACCCCCCCACCCCACCCCCACGATGGCCAACCATGACCCAAACATTTTTTGGGAGATTCAATAAGAGTATGGGGAACTAAAGAAAGGTTAGGAAAACTTAGGGACTTGGAATTGAAGCTTCAAAGAGGCTAAGTACCTAAGTAGAACCTTTTAAAAATTTTAGTGACCAAATTGTAATTTTTGAAAAGTATAAGGATCAAAGTATAATTTCATAAAAATAGGGACCCTAATGTAACTTGGTAGAGTATAGGGACCTAAAAGAAGATTTGTAAAATTTAAGGACTTGAAATAGTAGCTTAAAAGAGGCTAAGGACCTAACTGAAATATTTTGAAAGTTTAGGGACCAAATTGTAATTTTTAAAAATAGAAAGATTGAAGTGAAAATTTGAGAAAATATGGATCCTTGCTGAAACAAGGAGAATACAAAAACTATGATGGAAATAAAATCTACGTTAAAGTCCAGAAAGAAGTAAGGAAAAGTAGAAGTACCAAAATGTAATTTTGGGAAAAATATTAATAACTAAAATGTAATAAGAAAAAGGTTAGGCAAACTTAAAGAAATGATAAAAATGGTTTAAGGCCCTAGTGAGAAATGACCTAGAGAAAAGGAGACAAGTGTGGGGGACTGATGATACAAGAGAGAGTCATATGAATGGGTTTTCGAATGGGAAATTCGAGCAAAGTCAGCGTGAAAGAGCAAAACCATAATCTTAATTTAAGTTATGGAACGGTACGAGAGTATACCGTTTAAAGTCAAACTTGGCCATGTTATATATATGTGTATGTATTGTTGCTCTTTGGTTGTGAATAGTCGAGTGAAACTTTGACCAAAGGCACCCTGAAAATAATTGAAATGAACATGTGTCAGGATACTCGGGTAAGTGGGTTTATAGATGATGAGTTTTATTTGACCGATTATGGTCTTTACATGGTATAAATTAAACTATAAAACGTAGAGAGCATGATAGGGTCTGGTTGAGGTAAGCAACTATATGAGATGTGAATGTTAAGGTATAAATAGGATTACTGTAAAACCTGCCCAAATTGAAAAAAAAATTAATAATAACAATAATAACAGCATAGAACAGAAAAAGAATGAAGAAGTCACTGGAAAAGATGGAGACTCCGACAACTCGAAAATCGCTCCGGTCAGGTCACCGGGAGCTGCGTCAGAAGCCGAGTTTTACGTCGACGGGTAGCTCGAGCAATTGTCGACCTCCCTATATAAAGGGCACCTACTCATTCATTCTCAGCATCCCACAATTAATCGAAAAAGAAGAAGAGTGAGTTTTCTGGCGAGCTTCAAACTAGAGCTCCGATGACGGGCGAAACCTTCACCAAAGGAGCTCCGAAGGGTGGCATTGGAACCGGGGAAGAATCTTCTAGCTCAAGACCTCCTCAAAACAACCAGGGAGTGCTCAGGGAGGTGCGACGGAGATCGCACAGTAAAGCTGCTTCAGAGCTCGAAGTAGCGATCTCCTGCCCGACACCACCTCGCTCCAACCGGCCCTTCCACCGCCTACCTTGGCCACCACTAACCGCCTAATGTCCTCCCCAACACCCCTACAGGCCCCAGTAAACTCAATTTCACCTCCCCTCATCGGAATTTCAAAGCTGCAATAACCAAAATTTCTCTCTTCAAATTCTTGCAGTGCAGCAACGAATTGTAGCAGAACTCAATCTTGCTAGGTTCCCCTTAACTAGCTCTAGCCGCCCCCACCCTAAGCTTCGATTACTAACCCGTGGCAATACAAGAGAAAAATAAGTACTATGTTCTGTGTATGATTTTCCAAAAAAGACTAAGGCCTAAGTCACACATAGTAGTAGTAAGGCAAATAAGTCAAGATTTTTTGGAACCAAAATGGAAGCTAGGATTTGTGTTTATTAGCTAAGTTAAGAGGGGAATAATGATGAACAATAGGTTAGAGAATTGGAACCCATAAATATCAGGTGTTAAGCACATAACTATTCAAATAGTGTTTTGAGAACACGAGTAGTAGGGTCGGTCAGATAGCATACCGAGCCCGAGAATTAAAATATCCTTTTGTGTGTATTTTTTTGTGATGAATAAAATGCATGAGAACATGAGTAGTGCGGTTGGTCGAATAGTACACTGAGCCCCAAGAATTAAGGATACTCCTATGTACTTTAGTGTGATGTATTACAATGCATGAGAATATGAGTAACGAGATTGACCAGATAGCATACCGTTTGCTCATATAAAAAATGGTCATTATGTTTATGTGATCATATGTATGATATGATTGACATGAGAGAATGAGTTAGGATGTCTGCTTGGAACTTGATATTAGGGGTGTTGTTGAGCGTAGAGGGGATAATGGAAGTGGGGATACAAGGGAAGAATCGACTTCTTGAAATTCCTAAAACTCGGGGAGGTTTATGATTGGGGGTCTGATCATCACTTGCGGTCCCAAATTTAGGTTAAGTGGATCAAATGATGTATCATGTAAGATAACATATCATTGACATTGTATGAGAGAAATAGTTCATTATGAATATATTTCCTTGTGAGTGTAGTATATGTGCACATACTCCTCAAAGTAACGAGAAGTTCGTGTGTATGATTATAGTTGAAACTATGGTGGGACCACCATGTGTAAAGTTGTGATGGCATGTATACCATTGACAACTGTAAGATGGTAAGATGGAAACGTTCATATGATGATGTTCATTGTAAGTGTGTTGGACACACATACCCCTCGAACCCTGAGGATGATTGTTTGAATAATTGTGTGAATTGAATAAAATTGGGAAAATAATCCCCTAATATAACAAATACTTGAAATTTTACTATGTAGAAATGGGGAGATATGTGCTCGTGAATAAGCATTAATGTGAATAAGTCTTAATAAGAAATTAAGTAGTGACTGAGTCATAAGCCATGGTATGGCTCGGTGTCCATAAACACATTTACTATGTTTTGATGTTACCCATTTCCATAAACATTTGAGATGCGTGTAAAGGTGCACCAAAGAGTATAAACTAGCTTCAACTTCCAAAACCAAGCTAACAAGTTATGATACTCAAAGAGTGTGCACGAAGGTTATCTATATTTTACTTGTTTGTTGCCTTATTCCCGAGGAAAAATGTATTTTATTTTGGTTCACTATAACTTTATAAAAATTTTAAATTTTTGATAAATATTTTAAGTTTTTATTCTGAGCCTTAAATAATATGAACTTTATGTTCCCACCTTAGTAGCATCGAGTGGATGTGGCGGGTTTCCATGGGAGCTCATTCGGGGAAATCGGGTTGAGGCATGACATTGTCCATCTTTTGTAAAGGATTGGGACTCAACCCTTATTTGATAAATCATCAAGACATAGCCCCCATTTAGTAAAGCCTCGAGACTTTGTTTGTATTTCATAAACTATTAAGTCTCATCCCGTCTTTATTAAATATTTCGGTCCCAACCCATCTTTCTGAAGTGTTCGAGTCTCAGTCGATCTTTCTTAAATATTCAATAATTAGCTTATTTTTCTTAAACATTCGAGTTTTAGAGGCTTAGCATGTCTTTCTTAAATGTTTGGACTTCAGTTTATTTTTCTTAAAAGTTCGAGTATTAGCCCATATTTCTTAAATATTCGAGTTTAGCACATATTTCTTAAATTTTTATGCCTTATCTAGTCTTTTGTAAATGGTCGAGCCTTAGTTAGTATTTCGTAAATGGTCGGGCCTCATCTTATCTTTCATAGATGATTGGGTTACAACCCGTCTTTTAATAAAATATCAAGTCTTAGCTAATATTTTATAAACGCTTGGTTTCTTGCCCGCATTTTACAAACCCTCATGTTATTATCCGTCTTTTGATAAATTATGAGGCCTTGACTTGTTTTTTGTAGCTCATTGAAATCTTTTCCGTCTTTTGATAATTTGTTGTGTCTTAGTTTATCTTTCGTAGTTTGTTGGGATATTACCCGTCTTTTGATAAATAACATTTATGTAATTTTTATACTTATTTTTCGAAACACATTTTACAAGCATACACTCTTTAGTTTTATAATACTTGTAAAGTAATTTGACTACTTCAATCAGACTCGCGTTCAATAATCTCACTAACTTCAATTTGTGATCGATTATCCCAGTGAGTGTTCGATCTGCATCTCGGGTGCTTGATCAACTATGTCATTTGATCTACAATTATTACATACTCGATCATATTTTGTATGAGTATTTATCTGGAGTTTTATGGGTACTTCTCATACTCTTTCTTAACTTTTGGGTATTTACGATTTTTCCATTTAAGACTTGGTTCACTTCATTATATCCTACCAGTCTTATTTTATTACTTTGCTCTTAAATTTCTCAAATTTAAAAAGTTACCTAAAATGTTTCTCTATTTACTCTTTAAGTTTCTAAATTTTCTAATAATTGTATTTAGGTTCATAAACTTCTCTTATTTACATTTCAAGCAAGAATCTTTTTAACATTTTCCTTTAAATCCTTAAGCTATTCTTATTTTTATTTAAACACTCATATTTTTCAAAATTTATATTTTGGTTATCAAAATTTTCAAATTTACATTTTAGTCTCTAATATTTTGATTTCTCCTTAGCTAAGGTTTTTAAACTTCAGAATCAATACTACATACTCCTAATTATATTTCTCATATTTCAAAGACCACTTTCGAATCTATTACCTAATCATAATAAGTAATTTTTTGTTTAATTTTAAGGTTGACGAAAAATATAGTATTCAAGAAAAAAAAACCAAAACTCATTAATGATAGTAAGTTTGTTAGAGCCGAGTTATTCTGCATAAAGTATTGTCTAAAATAATTATGAGAATTGCATATATCTCTCTCAAAAGTCGATTAGCTAAAAATATATATAAAAAAATAGAGTATTTACAATTGGGACAAAAGCGAATTACCTTATTTTGGGAGATTTTAGCAAATCTGATCAATTTTAACATTATTTTCACATTATCGGAAAGTATAAAAAATTGTTTCTATTTTTACTTAAAAGTTATAACTTATAAGTAGTATAACATTTTCAACCTTATAAACCCACAACACTTTTATATTTTATTCAATTTGGAATTGTATTCTCAACACATATTTAACTAGTGTTCAAATTTCTTTTTCTTTTATTTATTTTTTTAAATTTATTTATTTACTATTTAAACCCAAAATTATACTTTTGTCATTTTTAGATCAATTCTAGAAATTGAATCTCAATTTGGTACAAGTGGATCCAACTCTTAATTTAATTCAATTTTTTATACTAATTTAATTGAATTTATGAAAATTCGATGTTATAAAATACATGTTCATCACCTTGAGTCAAGATTCTCTAATCGGGGTATTTATGGGTTCTCTATATAGGCCATGTAATATGTGGAAGCACACCACACAACCGTGCAACAAGGATTCATAATGCAATGAACTAACAATAGACCCTACCATAGTTGAAAGTTTGATTTTTTTCATGGATAATAATATATGAGGAGAGGTGTACTAAGTTATCGTGAGGTGGTCTATAATGATTTTAAAGGGCAAGAACCCACTCGTGTAACCCTTCTAAAGTGTGAGGGCATGAGTGAAGTAGGAGATCTCATAAAACATGTAAGTTGAGAAATTATTATGAGTTAATAAGGGAATATGTATATATATATATATATCTAAAAAGTGACTAATATTTCATAATTTTATATTTTACTTGATGTATGATAGTATTAGTTATTTTTTTGGGCATTTACTTCTACTTTGATGTGGCATTTACATTAATGAATTGTGCCAACATTTTGGTCTTCATCCAAGTTGTCGTTTAAACAAGACTTTTTTATACCCATAAATATTATATAATATCATAAATATTAAATTTAAACTTATATACCCATTATCATCAATTCGACTTGTAATTGGTACAACTATAAAAAAAATTAATTAAGTTGCGGTTATTGTCCACTTCTCTATTACGGCCAAAGTGATAGCAATGTTAGAAAACGAATAATATTTAATAATAATTCGTTATTATCGACCATTCGACCATTAAAAAATCATTAAATATAACTTTAATAGTATATAACAAGTGTATTTATCAGTGATAGCAATGTTAGAAAATTCACTGTACGTCCCAAAATTTATTGATTTATAAAATTATGAGTATTTTATAATTTACAAGTTAATAATTTTAGTTATAAGGGCTATGTTCTTGTTCTTCACCATCCTCGTCAGCTACCTCATGTTAATTACCTCATGTTAATTGGATAGAAATTTATGTTATTATCCATAGAAAATCAAACTTTCGTGATTTATATAGTGTTTGGCTAGTCCATTGCAATGTCTAGTGGATATTGTAGGGAGTGATGGGTGTATTTTAGACTAATGCATGGCTTGGCTGAGACGACAGAGCCTCCACCTCCCTCAATCATACTATCTCAGCTCAACTAGAGACTGATAACTACTCTCATGCAAGTGCAAAAGCGGAACATCAATTAATTCGTGTTATATGCATATTAATTTCTAAAGGATTGAACTAAAGTTGATTTTTTTTTCAAATTTGACTTACATAAAATAAAAAAAAATCTTAGATTAACTGTCGGGTTGTACATCACCTGATCCCAAAACAGTAAGTTCAACCGTGCATCCTATGCGGGACCATTCAGGCCCCCTTAGGTTGTTTTGTCACTCCTAGTCAATTGCGATGGAGAAGATGAAGGATGCATGTGATAACGTGCGAATATATACAGCGTAATCGTGTAACTCAATGGAAATCTTCATCCCGGAGAGCTTTATCCCCGAAA
Source organism: Trapa incisa (assembly GCA_030064435.1). Taxonomy (NCBI): domain Eukaryota; kingdom Viridiplantae; phylum Streptophyta; class Magnoliopsida; order Myrtales; family Lythraceae; genus Trapa; species Trapa incisa. Next base: position 20,533,677 of record CM057776.1, on the reverse strand, counting down.
TCATACTTTGGGGACTCATTCTAATCCCCTCTTCGTTTCCCGTCCAAATATCTACTACTACTGCACACTTTCAACACTGACCATACATATATCCCATCAAAGAAAAGCCAAAGCAGGCAGAGACTTATTTAGTCGCGAGTACGCTCTGAAAAGCGGCAAAACCAATAAGAAAGAAACTTTAATGACCCCGAAAAAGTAAAATAAAATATACTCTTTTTCTTTTTCTCACTCTTTCTACCACAAATTAAATTATGCTATCATTATCCTATAGAGAAGTCATACATCCTTAAATAGGGAGAAGAACGTGATTCGGTAATGATGGCAATATTTATCGACTTTCTACGTAACCGCTTCTTTCCTTTCTCACTGATCTCATCAGTGTGGGATCTTACTCCCCCTGCATGTAACGTCCCATTTTATTATACACATGGTTTTCCTTTTGGAATTTGAGGAATTGTTTGGTACAATTAAAATAAATAAAATTATTATTAAATGTTACTATTGGTTATAATTTCATTTTGTCGGAAAAGAGTTAAAAAAGTTTAAAGAATGCTCATATTTTATCCGCTGAATTTACCCCAATCTTAACGACTCTGTGCATCTTTGTCCATCCAGACAAAATGATTGGTGGCGTACACAGATTCCAATATTTTCGCTTTCGGGGAGTTGCATGAACATATCGAATGTTGCCTTATTTTTATACATAATGATGAAATAAGTATACACACGAGGGAATGAAGTGGGTCGAAGAAGAAGCAACTTCATGAACTCGATTGAAGGCATGGGAGACTGGGATGGAGGAGACGTAGTTTGGCTGTAGATGGATGCACATGTCCAAGAAGACCTCGAATTTAAACTTGAGCTGGAGCGAATGTAATCCGGTCTGGACGAGTTAGGCCTGACAAAGAATATCCGGAGAAGACTGGGTTGGATGTGGGGCAAATGGTTCAGTTGGAGGCCTAATACATCTGTTAAGAAGCCCATGAGCTAAAGGCGAATATGGCTTGTAAATGTGCATAGAGAAGAAGAGTGCAGATAGGTGATTATGGCTGGGGAGAGCAGATGAAGTGAGGAAGTCATGGCAGCAAGGAGAATGTTTGACTATAGCAAAGTGGGATGTTGAGCAGAGGGCAAAGTGTAGAGGAGAGAGAATAGTGTAAGCAAGGGAAGTTGAGAAACATAGGGTGTCATATATCAACGTCAAATTAATTTATCAACAATTTTAACTTATGTTAGTTTAGGTTTATATGAATTTAATGGTTTGTTATATGGGTCATTTCTGCAAAATGAAAAAAAAAATATAGGCTACCACATTATATTTGTGTTGACCTGAAATTTAAAATATAATTTTAAATAAAATATATAATTCTAAAATAAAAATATTTATGTAGACAATTGAAAACGAGCCTTATATGTGTACCATTAATATCATAATCACCGTACAATAATAGATATACTTAAATTTTTTATTTTACTTTAATTATCCAACCAAATTATATTAAAAAATAAATTATATTTTGTAAAATTTATAATATTTTATTTGACATAAAGTATATATATTTAAAACAAATACTACTTAAATATAATTTTTACTCAATAAAATTATAAGTAAATATATATAATATTTTGTATAAATATTTTAAATAATAAATTAAATATTTTACACAAATATATCTCTCATTTTCTATAAAATAAAATTTTAGTATCACTAAAATTATAAATTTAAGTTATTATTTTTATAATATCATAATTTATATATGAATATTTTAAATTCATTTGTTATTCTAGATGGTTTATGGTCGTAGTATTCCAAATGAAAGACCCAAATTTAATTCAATACATAAAAAATTCATATAATTTGCAATGAACAAGACAAATTATTAATATTGTTTGTCTTATATTTTAATATGTTTACACTTTGACTATAATAAATTGTCAAACTCCCATCCCCATCAACATATCAAAAGTCTAATAAATATATTAATTTCAAGTACATTTATCTCTCTATAATTCTTACCCAAAAAAAAAATCTCATTTTGAGTAGGAAGGGAATGAGAAAGCTCTTCCTAAGCCACATGTTAAATACACCATCTCATTAATAATAACCTTTTTATTCAAGAGTTTTTTTATGCACAATAATGATGTTATTACTAATGAATAAAACTTGCAAATGCACTAATGAAGAAAACTAATAGAACTCCAATAGTTATTTATGAAACATCTAGTTCATTTTCAACATGGACAAAAGAGTGTCAAGCCACTCTATATCATCCCAAAGCACTAACTATGTCCATTTAAGCTATGGTTTATGAGAGCATATATTAAATAACAAGTTTAGTAAGGTAAATAGTTATACAAATAAGAAATGATTAAAAGATTGGACTCTATTGTAGAAGATGGGACGACCGGTGGAATTGTGCCAAATGACAAGTCAAATGACAAAAACACATGCTAAAATTCACACAAAAGCAAGTAAAATAATTATAGCAAACCTTCACATAAAATGCACACGTTTACATAAAACCAAAACATTCAGATAAAAACCAAGTAAAATTATTATAGTCTACCTTGCTAAATATCATACTTATAAATATATGAAAAAATAAAATTAAAAAGGAGGCTTTAATTTTTCCTTTTGAGAATTAAATGTTTATTTATTGTGCAAAAAAAGAATTAAATGTTTATTATTAAGAATGAGGGAGAAATGTATTTATATATATGTATGTATAATTATCAATTCTTTGACCCTTTATTCAAATTTAGATGAATATTGCTTGTGCTTTCACGTAGAGGATAAAAATTTTTGAACAAAAAATTCATGAATATTTTTAATTCACAAAGTAGTTAACAAGTCAATGATGAAGTATCATTCGACTCAGATATACGTGAATATGACATTATATTATCCTTTAATTTAAATAATTCAATACTTACACATATTTGATATAAAATCTATTTCACTATCCATGAATTAGTGATGATAATAAGAGCATCAGACTAATCACATATTTTTATATTTTTTTTGCACGCATCATATTTTATATTAAAAAGATATATGAACCAAAGTCAAATCAGGTAAATAATAAATTCACAGCACAATCTATTGTGATCCTTGTCCTTTAACACGAATATAAAAAGAAAGTCAATCAAAGTGGAAGAACCCAATATGAATTATAGAATCAAAACATAAAAATTCTTGTGGTATTTTACTATTAAAATTAATAAATTGGGTATGAAATAAATCAATTTTTTTGGTGCTAATAAAAAAATAGATATTAGAAATCACGCATGTAATCGTTTAAATGAGATATTGCTTGTGGATGAGGTGTTGTTTATGGATATGGAAACTCTTTTTTTTGTGTTATAAATATAAATAATTTAAATATCATACCAATAATAGATCAATTCAATTCATATGCAATTTATTGAGCAAAAAAATTCACATGCAATTTTTAATGTCTCCTAATATTATAGGAGTAATAACAATTTTTTTCATCCTTTTTCTTTTAAAGAAAAAATAAGTAATTCTCGTAATTGAATAAAAAATTGATCAGATTTATTTAATTACTATACCAAGTGAGTCAGTTAACTAATAATTATATAACTATTAATCATATAAAAATAACTAAATTAGGTATACAAAAAGTCAATATTACTATTAAAAGAATTACGTATACTTATTATTCATAAATAGTAAATAAATGAAAAAGGCTAATGAATTAATAATATACAAAAGTAATTCAAATATAAATGGTGTCATATATAAATTACACATAAATTACAAATGTCTAATGGGTACAAGAAGGTTTGATGTAATAGTATATTTATATGAGATGTTGATTTGTGTATATAAAACACTATATTTTTATGTTCGGAATAAAAATAATAGAAATATAATATTAACAATAAAGTAAACCAGAAATAATTAATTTATTCATAAATTTGATTGTCTCTAAATATCTAATATTATATAATTTGCAACCATAAAATTTTAACTAACCGTTCTTTATATCAAAATCTGAATATTTTTATGAGAGAAATATGATTTTATATTATATTTGTTTTTTTTCTTTTTCTTCCATTCTCTCTTTTAAAAAAAGAAAATCTTCATGGATGATTACATTCCAAATTATATGTTGATTTATGTATATAAAAATACTATATTTTTGTGTTATGGATAAAAATAATAAAAATATTATATTAATAATAAATCAAGTAAATCAGAAATAATCAATTTATTCATAAATTTAAATATCTCGTAATATCTAAATTATATCATTCCCAATAACTATAAAATTTTAACTAACAAGATTAGGGTAGATTAGAATATGGAAGAGGGAGAGGTGACCAGTGGGAGCCTTATATCAAGGTAAGGAGTGGCCACTTAGGGAGCAGACTTTGTGGTCATAAGATAATACATTAAATGTTTATGTAATTTGACTCACATTAAAGTGTTATTTTTTAATTATTAAAAATTAATAGTAAGTTAAAATGGATGTAAATATAATTATTTTATTAAAAATTTGATAGTAAATATAATATTTTAAAGAATTTATGGTGATAGTGTATTCAATAGTTGTAAAGTTGTAATTTAGTCTATAATTATTTAAGTACTTATCAAGTAATATTCAATTTAGGGTGATAGTAGAGTTGATGATCCAGAGTTAAGACCCGAAATCGAACAAATTCAGGTATACTCGAGTCTAAGGTTAGGTTCGGGTGCAAATACACTTGGACTCGAACCTGGACCTGAATCATGAGCCCTCGATTGAGCACTGTTTAGTCTCGATCTTTGAGCCCCTAATTGACTAGCCTCGACCCCAAGTCCCCCTTGCTGCCCCAACCTAGTAGCCTAGACCCCCAAGCAACTCGGTTCTTCAATGTGTGAGTACGAATCAATAAATAAATAACAAATACATCTGATAAATTAAAAATTATAATCATGGTGGTAAGTTCATTGGGGTAAAATTAGTCCATTTGGGTTTGATAATTCTAAATACTATTTGTGTCTAATTCAAATTCAAATTAAATAAATGTAGAAAACTCATTTCTAGTTAATTCTGGTTAATTTTTTTGAATTAAATTCTCCCATTCGAATTTAAAATTTGAGACATTATTTATGTATATAGTTCGTATTCAATCTATTTGATTACACTATATTTAATAATTTTAATAAATGTAAAATAATAATTTTATTTTTATTATAACTAAAATCCACTATTGTTAAAGTATTAGATTCGGTTAATGTGTATAGTTCGGATTCAATATAGATTACACTATATTTTTATTATTTTTATTAGGCCTTAGCCTTCTTTGAAAATTTTTAATTTTCTCATTACTTAATATGATTATTTACATTTAACACAACAATACATTCATCATTTAAGCATGTCACACATTTTATTTTACTAAGGTTTAGCCCTCTACTTGCCGACCCTGCTACACAACGCTACTTTGGGACAAATTTGATTTAACATATGTTAGTTTCCTTAGACTAGGGTCCACCGTCTCCGCTTATCACATCATATGGGTTTCATACCCTCATATTATATGCATTTTATTAATTCTCGGGACTTCGTTCATTATTTGTTCGACCCCATTACTCGTGTTTTTAAACACGTTTCCCAATGTTATATATTCCTGTTCTTAATTTTTGGGGCTTAATTTGTTATTTGACCAACCTTGCTATTCATGTGGTTAAACATGCATCATAAAACAACACACATATAATTTTTTTATTTCTCGGGTCTCAGTATGCTATCTGACTGATCTCACTATCCGTATTACTAAGCACACTTTTCACATAGTTTTGTGCTTAGGTTAAGAATCGATCAGATTCATATCTCTAATCGATCCACCCTTTATCATTTGTTTATTAGGATTTGCTTAGATCAAAGCACATAAGTCTCTAATATTATTTGTAATTCAATAATCCTAACTTTTTAGCCTTATTATTATATTTGTTTTAAGCCCTAGCCTTCTTTGAAAATTCCCAATTTTCTCATTCCTTAACATAATCATTTACATTTAATACAACCATACATTCATCACTTAAGCATTCACACATTTTGTTTTACTAAGGTTTAGCCCTCTACTTGCCGACCCCGCTACACAACGCTACTTTAGGACAAATTTGATATAACATATGTTAGTTTCCTTGGACTACGGTCCACACTCGACCGTCTCCGCTTATCATAGCATATGGGCTTTATACCCTCATATTATATGCATTTTATTGATTCTCGAGGCTTCGGTTCATTATTTGTTCGACTCTGTTACTCGTAACACGTTTCCCAATGTTATATATTCATGTTCTTAATTTTTGGGGCTCCATTTGTTATTTGACCGACCTTGGTATTCATGTGGTTAAACATGCATCATGAAGCAACACACATATAATTTTTTAGTGTCTCCGTATAATATATGACCGATCTCACTATCCGTATTACTAAGCACACTTTTCACTTAGTATTGTGCTTAGGTTAAGAATCGATCAGATTCATATCTCTAATCAATCCACCCTTCATCGTTCATTTATTAGGATTAGCTTAAATCAAAGCACACAAGACTCTAATATCATTTGTAATTCAATAATCCTAGCTTTTTAGCCTTATTATTATATTTGTTTTAGGCCTTAGCCTTCTTTGAAAATTTCTAATTTTCTCATTCCTTAACATGGTTATTTACATTTAACACAACCATACATTCTTCATTTAAGCATGTCACACATTTTGTTTTACTAAGGTTTAGCCCTCTACTTGCCGACCCTGCTACACAACGCTACTTTGGGATAAATTTGATATAACATATGTTAGTTTCCTTAGACTAGGGTCCACATTCGGCCGTCTCCGCTTATCACATCATATGGGCTTCATACCCTCATATTATATGCATTTTATTAATTCTCGGGGCTTCGTTCATTATTTGTTCAACCCCGTTACTCGTGTTTTTAAACACGTTTCCCAATGTTATATATACATGTTCTTAATTTTTGGAGCTCGATTTGTTATTTGACCGACCTTGCTATTCATGTGGTTAAATATTCATCATAAAGCAACACACATATAACTTTTTTATTTCTCGGGTCTCAGTATGCTATCTGACGGATCTCACTATTCGTATTACTATGCACACTTTTTACTTAGTTTTGTGCTAAGGTTAAGAATCGACTAGATTCCTATCTCTAATCGATCCACCCTTCATCGTTTGTTTATTAGGATTAGCTTAAATCAAAGCACACAAGACTCTAATATCATTTGTAATTCAATAATTCTAGCCTTTTAGCCTTATTATTATATTTGTTTTAAGCCCTAGCCTTCTTTGAAAATTCTCAATTTTCTCATGTAACCCACCCTTGGTTTCATAGTTCATTTCCTTAACTCATTGTTAATTCTATGTATATTGCCTTCACGACCTTTTCATAAGATTTTCAAAAATGCTCTTGTGTACTCATTTATAGAAAATTATAAAAAGCTATGGTCGATCCAATACAACTCGCCGCCAGTAAATCCCACTCACACCAGTATCCAAAAACTTGTTCGTTTTGAGTATTTTTTGTGAGTATCTCTCATTGAGGATCCCACTCAGAATAGTCGAGTCTGTCGGAACAGTGCCATTTTTATCGTGATCGAGCCCTTTCTAGAAAATAAATATAGAGTTGGATTTTGGTTGGAAACTCATCGGAGAGTAAGTAGTGATGGTCGATACTAGTGTAGTTGGATAACTGACTTCCCAATGAGTGTTTGGACATCTTGAACAGCCTATGAGGTGGACATAATCACTTGTAACAACCAATATACAAAGCTTAGTTAGAAACAAAGAGTTACTGAGCTTCTAAGATTGACTTACCTTTAGTCCAATTGGCCACATGGGTTGGTGTGAAGGGACCAAGAGGATCTTCCAGAATACATTTGGATCGTAGTTGGCCATCGAGAGGTCTGGACAAGCTTGAAAACCGTGTTATTATTTCATCATGCTGATGTCGGCTAAGGGAGTCGAGTTTGGGGTTATAACTTATCAGAGAGAGAATAAAGGTTGTCAGTACTAGTGGAGTTGGAAAGCTGACCTCCCCACGAGTTCAGGGTCACCTTGATCACACTCGAAAATGCTCAAGATCACTTACAATTCCCCATGAACTGAGCTTCCATGGAGGAGAATGACTACTGGGCTTACATTCAGCCTACAAGGCCAATATGGTTCGTTAGCTTGATTCGGGAGGAGGCTATGAAAATTTTCGTGTGATTTTAGGACATCGATTCAAGGAGAAATTGACCCCAAAATAAGTCAGTCATTTTTCGGCATGAGCATGAAGACACCAAAGTCACTAAGCTTGGTGGTCTGAATGAGGAGAATTTCTACCCGAAAGTGTCTATTATTAGAAGTTTACTATAACTATCTTTACTTTCAAAATGAAATTCGAACAAACTACGGGTTGATAGCCCAATTGCTCACATGGACTGATATATTAATGAGTTGTCAATTTAATAATAATTTTTATTGCATGAGATTTGATCAAAATTAGGGTTTTCTAAGCAAAATTAGGGGTTGCACAATACCGGGTCGCGAGTTTCGGGTTGAGTTTTCAGTCGGGCGGAAGAGACGACAAGCATGCATACGAGTATGTTTGCCCATCGTTGCACTCGGTTCGCAGTAGCGAATAGGTTTTAGATTGAATAAATTTGTCTATCCGACCAATTTGGCCTTTATTTAGTCGATTCACTTTTAATTCAATCAGTTACTGACCCAAATAAAATTTCTAAAAATTATTTATTCAATTTACTATTAATTAAATTTAATTACGTTTATATTTCAATTTAATTTACAATTTTTAAAAATTTGGATATTTTACTAATTTGAATCAATTTAACCAGATTTGGCCATTATTCAGGTGATTCACCATTTATTTGCCTACCTATGGACACTATAAAATATTATAAAAATTGTTATTCACATTCTCTACTAATTAGAGTCCTTATTTTATTTTTCTTGATTGGTTTATTGAAAATGTATACATTCAACCTTTATTAAAGTACCTAATAATATTCCCTCAAATATTTTAAATAGATATACACTAAGAAGCTAACACATGATACTTGTTACACAATTGATCAAAAATTGACGTGACAATAGAAAACTTATGAACTCATTTCCTATTCATGAATAAGTATTAAATGAGTAATGATATTTTTTTTTTATAAAAACATTATTTTAGAAACACACATGTCTTTCAACAAAATAGATTCTAAAATTTAAAAATGACATTAACTTAATTTAATTGAATTCCAAATTAGTAAACTTGCTAACATTACATAATTAGTATCATTCATTTCATTTTGTAAATTTGTCTCCCCCAACATGTATTTTGTTAGAATTAAATTTAATATAAATATAAATAAGAATATACTAAAATTTTTTTGTATTTTATATGGTGGTCATCACCTTTTTTATCATTTCAAATAAGGTCATTTTCGTTATTGTTTGTATATCTCTTTAACTATTAAAATTCATATAGCTCTTGAGACACAATAAATTCATTTCTCACTGTTTATCATATTTTTGTATTTACACATTTGAGATTTTAGTCATTTAGTATAGTATAATAATCACAAAATTATTACACTCCTAGATTTTTAAATTTTATAATTTAATATCTAATAATTTATAATTGCAGTTGGATCTATATGCTCTTCAAATCTTAGCTTCATTAGATTATATCATTATCATCAATTTTAACATCAATGGATTATATAATTGTGTAAATAAATACTATGGCTGGATTTTCAAGACGATATGGGTAGTATGTCCACTTACCAGCAACTGTGATAAGTATGGCATATAATTGTTAGCCTCGTGTAGTTGTCAGATAAGACTCTCTAGTGGACCGGAAAAAAAGAAGAAAAAGCGTATGAAGACACGGACGGACGGTCTAATGAAACCGGAAAGAGAAGGAAAAGCATGGTAAAAAATTTATGATAGAAATATTTATAGCTTATAGTAAACAATAATTTGCTATATAAAATAATAAGATTATAACTTGTAGATATATATCAATCATAATTTTAGAACTTGCTCGGAAAATGAAAATAATTATAAACTTAGTCTCTCAAATTGTCGTACACTCCGAGTTATCAAGAAGTTATCGCAAAAAACGTACAACGGTTTTCAATACTCGATATCTTCATAATCTCTACCAAGTAAACATGTGCAATATATTCTCAAACCCCGTATATTAATAAACAAAATGTTCACATTATAATATGAATGTTTGAGAGATATATGATTACATGAATATTTTAATTAACTAAATAACCCAAAATACCATTATTATGTTGTTCTTAGGTCATTTATTCTTAACTGTTTCTTAACGCGTTTCCATGTTAATGTGATAGCTGGCACTAATGATTTAGGGCACATTGGGTTGGGGCTTCACTCATATCGTACTCTGCCCTATTCAGATTTTTAAATCTTGATAAAAAAAAAAGTCTCTTATTAACATAAATTCTGAAGGGATTCAATTGGATTCTCTTCTCCCCCCTTGTCTTCTTCTACAGCCCTCTTCCCACCGTCTCCTGATTCGCCGGTCACCAGGCTGTCAATCTGTTGCAGTCTCTCGCATGAGGGCGACCACGGCCCCTTCACATTATTGTATTTACGTAATTCATTTAATTCATCGTCCATATTTTGTTGATTTTACGTTCTAGCAATTATTTAAAGTTTTTATTTTGTTTTGGATTTCTTCTCCGTCTATGATTTGGGCCATCTGAGAAATAAGGAAGGATCCTACAGTTCCATCGATTCCGCTGTCTCCTTCTGGGTTTCCTAGCAGAAGGCAATTTGTCTTTAACTCCATTTGTATTATTTGTTAAATTTAAAATATAAAATAAATAAATTATAAAAATATGGATATATATATATAATCCATATATATAAAAAAATATAGATTTTATTGATATGTAATTTAATAAAAAATAAAGTAATGTACATATTTATATAATTATAATAATATTAAGAAAATATTTCCTTTTATATTTAAATAGATAAGGATTATAGGATTCCTAATGTAAGAATTGCTAACAACACTAACCTCACTTTTAATTTCATGAATTATATCATAAACATTATATTTATTTTATATTATTGTCCTTCTATTATATGGGGTCCAATAAATGAATAGCAAGTGGATGATATATACTGACTTTTTTTGCACCAATACTTACTATGGGAAAAGGGATGAAAGACTTGAGTGAGGCTAATCATTGGCCATTAAACTCTTAGTTCTTAAAATATTAATTCATTTTTTTATTTCTTCAGCCAAATTACATATGAGATGTATAACTTTTAGAAAATTTAATCATTTTTGGTGTATTATTTTAAAAACGACTAAATTTGCATCTAACATTTGATAAATATTAACTTTGATATGCTTCCCTCCATCTAACCTATATTAAATATGTTAAAGTGACTAACATATTTAGCCACGTGAAATTGTTGATAAATCACAATTTGATGGATGCTATTAAAAAAATTAAACTATGTTTAAAAATAAAAATATAAAAATCAAATAATATTTTAAAATAAAATTTATTAATTTTTTATGTGTCAAGTTGTAATTCATCAAGAATGTGCACAAAAAATAACTTATGTTAATCACATTAATATTTTAAACACGTATTATAAATAATGAATTGTCACGGACCCCATTAGAGTTTGCATGAGTTGTGCTGGACCCATGTGAAGTGTTCTTGCTCAATACTTTAGAATGCAATTTTTTTTTCAAATAATGACGCCATCAACTTCAAAGAGTTCTTTTTCTAACCAGCAACATACTTCAAAACATTTTTCATTTCATCACTTACCATGTTAGATTTATGTGAAGGAAAAAGGTGGTAAAATTGAATCATACACTTTTTAAAAAAAAAATAAGGGTTATTTATATGATAAAATCTTTCCCATACCTAAGTGTTAAGTTCACCTAGGTAAGCAAAGTTGTAATTCACCCACATATGTAGTAAAATTATGGGGAAGCTCAAACTAATTCTATTTCAAGCATTTTAAAAATAATGTGACTAATTGATTGATTTATAAAATTATATAGATATTATTCACTCTTTTTAAATTTGTAAGGTTATATGTGGTATTTATATATATATATATATAGAGTGATTAGTTTCTAAATCAAATATATATAGCATGATTTTGAATATAGTTTATTTTTTATCTTATAGTTAGTATAGTTGGTATGAATATATAGTTGATAGATTATTACACCAGAAGGTGGGCAGTTTAAAAAATGAGACTTAGTTTCTTGAGAATAAATTAAATAAAAATTAATTGCATAGTTGCATTGATAAGACTTTTGTATTTAATCTCAGTATTTGAGCTAGTAATGGTGCATTATTTATTAGAACTCCAGTATATGAGATTACGATAAAAAAAAGTACAACGAACCCACTAATAGAACAACAATCATTGGAGTAAACACTGGAGACAAGTGAGCTAGTCGAGCTAGAGAAAGAGTATATAATGAAGAGTGCTTTAGAGATAGCGAAAAATTCGCTTGATAGTCAAACTGATGTGAGTTAATACAAAAATTGTCAGACCTTGTTAGGTATGGGGTCGGATCAAAGTGAGGAGTGTAATCAGTGAGAGAAAGATGAATTCATAGTAACTTCGAGACAATATTACATATATACTTCTATTGGGTGAGATAAAAACTATTGGTATGCTGACAAACCTCAATGCCAAGCAAATAATAAAGATACTCCAAATCTTTGATGAATAACTCATGGTGAATGGCCCAAAGAAAATAGGCAACATGATAGTAGGGGAGCCAGTGAGGATAATATAATCAATATAAACCAGTAAAAATATAATAAAATCTTTGGCATGATAGAGAAAAAAAGAGGTATCAGTGGTAAAACCTTAGAAGTCCATCTCAATAATAAATGTGATAAGGCATAGAAACCATGCTCAATGAGCTTATTTGAGGTCATATAGAAAGTGGTGTAAACGACATACATGATAAGGGTGGCAGGATTGACCAAAGTAGTATGTTGAGCCATGTAGAGCTATTTATCAAGGTAACCATGAAAAAACACGTTGCACATCGAGTTGACAGATATCCCATCTATAAGAGACCGCAATGGAAAGAATTATATGGATGATGACAGACTTGATAATAGAAATAAAAATGTCAATATAATCCATGCCAAGTTACTGAGAAAAACGGCCACGAGACGAGCTTTATATCGAGTAACAAAACTATTAGAGTGTTGTTTGATCTTACAAATTTATTTGCAACACACAATATTTTTATCAAGTGAAGTAGTAACCAGATCTCATGCATAATTCTATTATAGGGAGAAGAATTCTTCAATCATAAAAGTAAGCCAACAAGGGAAGCGATTGGAAAAACGTTTATGGTTCTGTAAGAGTAAGAAATTTCGATAAATTAATAGTAAAACGCATAGGAGGAAGAGTACAAATAGTCTGCAAGTATGGGAGATCATGAAAAATCAACCGTATAGTAACTGTAGGAAGTGAAGGTTGAGGGATTAAGGAGCTCTCAATAGGAGAGTAGGTGGGTTGACTTGTGTAAGAGAAGATAGATTCATGAAAATGAATAGTAGGAAAGAGAAAAATGTGACATGTGGAAGGATCGATACAACGAAATACATGGAGAAAGCAAAGACACCCAAAAATACGAAAAAGTAGTGTAATCTAGAGGTTGGTTGAAAAGTAAGTGATAAGAAGAGAGACAAGTAGGAGAGTGAAGAGGATTGATAAGAAAAATGGTTGTTTCAAATACAAAGTCCCAAAACTTAGGTGGGAGATGAGATCACGTAAGAAGAATGGGCATCATATCTACTATGTGACAATACTTAGGTTCTGTTAAGTTGGTGAAGTTTAGTTTGAAAGGATGTAGAGAGAAATTTTTTGGCACCATCAATTTGAAGTGCCTTAATTTTGCAATTAAATAATTTTTCTACTTAAAGCACGAAATACAGATAAGACATTAGATCGATGCATGAGAATAAAAAATCAAGAATATTTTCTAAAATTATCCAAGAAATGCATGAGGGGTGCCTCAAATATTAGTGTGAATCAACTGGAGTGGTTGAGTGCTCAGATGATTAGTTGAAAAAAAATGATGCTGTGTAATTTTGCCACACGAGCAGTCTTGGCACATAGATAAATTAGAAATATGTTTTTATTAATTATAGGTTAGATAGAACATTATATAAAATAGGATAAAACGAGTTCCTATTATGTTGGTACCACACCTAACATAATATTGAGGTAAACTAGGTGAAGATCCAAAGACAAGTAGTATATATCACCTTTATAACTCTCACGAATTAATTCTTAACGTGTTTATTGATCCATGATAAGAAAATAAGAAGGGTGAAACTCAAAATGACAAGAAATATTAGTGGTAAATTGAGAGATAGATAGAAGATTTAGAGATATAGTGTGGATATAGATAATTTTTAGGAGAAAGTGATTTAAAGAATTAGTGAGATAGATAGAATTAAAGTCGAAAATAGATAAATTTGTTCCATCTCTATCTGTAAATTTGTAAGAAATAAAGCAGTTGGAGAATATGATTCATATTATTTTTTAATAGTTAATAATTTTAACTCTCTAGTTTGATGGATAAGGTAGGTAATCGGAATAGAAGAGAAAATATAAAATTAGTATAGTTAATTAAGTGTGTAGGACCATGTAAAAGAAAAGAAAATATTTCAGTATTTTGAATTTGAACAATTCTGATAAGCTTTAATAATAGTATTGTATCATAAAAAAAATATAGGATATAAAAATATTAAAGGCACTTAATTTTTAAATTAACTTACTCAATTGATTGAATTAGTGTATACAAATTATAATAATGTAAAAAGATTATAACATAATATTATTTAATATGCAAGTCGATGTATAATCCGTAGGTGACTAGAATGCAGTGTTATTCTAATGGAAGGGATGATAGCTGATGATGGGATCATTCAAATGAAATATATTAATACTTGATTTAATAGTTTTAATAAAGTTTATGGAAGGAACCACCATTACCACAATCTCACCTTTTAACCCTTTTCTATCAAACATGTTAAACTAATTGATGCAGCAACACTTGTATGAAAAATGGAGGCAACCTACTTAGTTGTCGATAAATCGAATTTGGAGTTAAAATCTTTTAACATTGGCAATCCATTTTTTATAATTATTTCAATGACCCTTAAATATATTTTACTCTTTAGACCGCATCGCTCACCTTTTGAGTCATTTCTTATAATCAAATGAAAAAGAATTTTACAAAAGTTAGTAAGAAAAAAAATACGTCATTTATTCAGCCCAAAACATCTTGATACATGATTGTCTTTTTAGTGAGTTTTGTGATGGATGATTAATGATTGATACGTGTGAAAGGCCTTCTCGTGTATGGGGCCAGTTTTGTCGTGTTATTGGCCAGTTTTGTACACAGGTTGTCTTTCATGATCAACAAGCACTCCACCATCATCTATAATTTTCTTGGCTGTGGATGAAAGTTCCGCAAGAGATCTGGAAGGCATATCTTCCATGCAATACCTTTTCTTTTCTACTTTTCTCTTCATGGGTACGTTTTTCCATCATTAGTATACACATGAAAGAATGAAAGAAAAATATATATAATTGTGGAGAATATAGCTCTATACTACAAAATAAGAAAAATATTATAAATTTATAAAAATATATATTGTTTATAACTTCTTAATTTAATTTTTTTATATAAATTTATAAATAATTTCTTATAGTAGAAATAGTGGACTACAAGTTACATGGTCATTTAATGTTGTCCCTTGTCCTAAGTGGGAAAGAGTTGTGTCCACCTGTAGATAGTTACCGGGTGGGCCTAGTGACATTAAAGTGACTGTGCTTCCTCTTATCTTCATCCCCATTTAGTCTAATTCTTTGGAAAGTAGCCTTTAATAATCAAATTTTCCATTAAGATCATTTTATTCTTATAAATTCAAAAAATACTAATTATTTTAGTAACAACATTTAAAATTTTTTATTTTGATTTTTTTGTGTATTGTTGATCTTTTTTTTTCTTTTAATAGTTCCAGACATAATTTCAATTTTAGGTATACTATTGAAATTTAAATTGTTTTATATTTATAGTTAGTTGTTAATTATGACTATCATTTTATATCAACAAAGGTGAATTGTAGTGAATATATATATGTATATCACATTACTAAAAATATGTATGTTTGTAAGTTATCTATCCAAACATGCGAAAACATTGTACTAAAAAAGTATATAATATAATAACATTTGAGAAAATATAAAATTTGATAATAAAATGAATTATGTCAATGAAAGCCGTGTTTAGATCAACAAAATAATGTAATGATCTATTTATATTTATATTAGAATTATTTTCAAAATTTATTTTTATATTAAATCATACAAGAAAAATAAGAATAAATAAATAAAATTTTCATTTAGGCATATGAATAAATATTAAATTCTTCAATAAATTATTTATCTCAAATAAAAAATAATATATTTTTATTTTATTTTAATATAATCTTATTATTCAAAATAAAATAGATTTATATCGCCTCCCCCAAATTCCTTTGAATCAACTCATGCCTCATGGTTTATGCAAATGGTGGTCTGAGTTCTATATTTGACCAGTTGTAGAACCAATGATGGGCTCCAGCCTCCAATTAGCCAGTCCATCACGCCGGAACCAAACAAAGGGGTCGGCACCTTCACGGCTCTTTCCTCCCCTGATTTACTACTAACTTGTGACCGTTCCGTTTGCGTACTATATGGTGCCTTTTGCTGAATTAGCGGCTATCATTCGTATTTCTGTTCTAGGTTCAATTTATTTATAAATTTCTTCTATATATCGTTCTCCTTTTTAACTGAGAAAAGGGTGAAAATGAAAAAAGAGATGCTTCTTTCATTGTCACTCTTTATAAATAATGTCATGTTCATCAAGATCTTCTTTAGCATGGATGAGAAGCAGCTCTAAGTACATCTCAAAAGGCTTCCTTCTCAGATTCTCAGATTCTCAGATTCTCACTTCACTTTGAAGAAGAAGAAGAATATAAACTTCCTATATTAATAAAGAGAGATCTTTAAGGAGGAAGCCTTGAGGAGGAAGCCTTGAGGAGGAAGAGCAGAGGAAGGACAGGGAAAATGGGGTTCTGGACTCTTTTCCAGGTGGCTTCTATGCCAGTCCTTGAGGTCCTGTTGATAAGCTTCTTGGGAGCTTTCATGGCCACTAGCTACTGCAATCTTCTTCCAGCGGATGCCCGCCGATCCTTGAACAGGGTAATCATATATATATATATATATATATTCATATCCAATTTACAAACACCATAAAAAAGGTGGAAAACTATGCACTATGATCTTGTCTGATAATGATTTCAGTTGGTAAACGTTTTGATTCTTCATTGGGGGATTCAGCATAGTAGAAGAAATTTGCTGTTGATCTTTCTGCAGTATGGATTTCTTATGTCGAATCTTTAATCCTGAATACAGATAGTGTTCATCGTGTTCACTCCATCCCTGATGTTTGCCAGCCTGGCCAAGACTGTTACTCTTCAGGATATAATCTCTTGGTTTGTATTGCCATCAAAGGCTTTCCTGTCTCCATTGAATCCTTCAAGTTGACTCTTAATCTGAAGCGTAAGGTTAAGATCTTGTTTCTTAATCCCTGGATTCAGGTGGTTTATGCCCATAAACATTGGGATCACGTTCTTGGTTGGAGGGGTTCTCGGATGGCTGCTCGTGAAGTTGCTGAAACCAAGGCCGCATCTTGAAGGCCTTGTCATAGCTACTTGTTCTGCTGGTACTGATTTCATCATGACTTTGCTACCGCCTTTCACAATCCACTGATCCATATTTCTTTAAGATTTGGAATTGAATTGCTTTGATTCTGGTCTTTATAGGGAATATGGGGAATCTATTGCTGATAGTTGTTCCAGCAATCTGCAAAGAGAAAGGCAGTCCCTTTGGGAACAGAGATGTTTGCAGAACTGTGGGGCTCTCTTATGCCTCAATGTCCATGGCGGTATGAGATTGACCTCCTTAAAGTACTGGAAAGTAGCTATGGATAAGTTTCTTGTCTTTCAGCTTCGCATCCCCCACATAAATACTTACTTTTCATGGTCTGGTTAGAACAGCTTGGAGGGTTCTACATATGGACCTACACATATCATTTGATCCGCAGTTCATCTGTGAAGTACAAATCACTACAAATATCTGAAGAGTACGAGGGAATCTCCAAATCACCCAACCTTGATCTTGGTGCAGATGGGCAGACTCTCCTCCTTGAAGGGGAAGGTCAAGGGAAATCCACAAGCGTTTCAACATCGATGACTATTGATGAACTTGGAGACCAACACCAACCTGTAAGCCTCATAGATAAAAACCTTCAGAAATTTCACCACTTTGTAAAGGTGTGCTAGAATTCTCAATCCCCTGCCTCTTTTGCAGATTGTCTCAGTAGAACCAATGAACGGCAAAGAAATGTCATTCTGGAGTAACCTGAAGGAGTTTCTCCTTAAGATTTTCGAGGAGCTTTTGGCTCCTCCGACTATCGCTGCAGTAAGTGATACTTACACGAAATGCCATTTTAGCTTAAAGTAAAGAAAAATCATTTGAATGACAATGAATTTCTGATATTTCAGGTCCTAGGATTCATTTTTGGGGCGGTCACATGGCTGAAAGGCCTCATAATCGGAGATGCTGCGCCATTACGGGTAATACAGAACTCGATCAAGCTGCTTGGGTAAGCAGGATTTATTCACTTTTCCCATACATTTATCTCATCTTTTATAATTCCATAAGCTGATTATCACCAACACCGCAGTGATGGAACAATTCCTTGCATCACTCTCATTCTTGGAGGCAATCTCACCCAGGGTAAGAAAGAAATAGAATTTTAACTGCTGGAATCTCATCATTGCTATGAATATTAACTTCTTCAAAGGAAACATCTGGGAGCCTGCCTTCTGTGCAGGTCTAAGATCCTCCAGGATCCGACCATGGGTCACCCTTGGAGTTATCTGCATCAGGTACCTGTTACAGCCTGTGATCGGAATTGGGATCGTGAAAGCAGCGGCCAACCTTGGGTTCCTCCCATCTGATAAGCTGTTCCAATATGTGTTGATGGTCCAGTTCACATTGCCACCCGCCATGAATATCGGTAAGTACCATTCATTCACCAAAGCCAAAGATGGCTTAGAAGTCATATTATATAGTATATATTATTTAATAAGTTATTAAATTTAATTAAAAATAAACATGTCCAAGATTTTTCTGGAAACAAAGGCTAACGACGATGAAGTGAAAATCTGATTTCTCGAGAAAAAAATTGACACGAGAAATAATTGGTTTTGGGAAAAATGCAGGTACAATGACGCAGCTATTCGATGTGGGACAAGAGGAGTGCTCTGTCCTGTTCTTCTGGACATATTTGGTTTCGGCCATAGCTCTCACTGTGTGGTCTACTGTTTACATGTGGATTCTTTCCTGATCTACACGAGAAAACAGGCAAAAATATTTATCTCAAGGTGCATCTTCCTAGAAGGGACCGGTTCAGCAAAATGCTTGTCATAATGCGTTACTAAGCCTAGAGCAAAAGGAAATGGAAAGACCATACCAGAACAAAACAGTAGCGTACATATTATTGGTTGGATCGAGACAGCTGCCATGTTTCCTAGTCCGTAACTCGGCTGGTGGGGGATGGTCGGTCTTACTATATATTATTTAAGATGCTACTCCATAGGGGGAAGAAGCATGTGTTTTGCGATGTTATTGTCTTGATTATTCTTAGAGGCAGTTAATTTGCAGCAAATATATGATCAAAGTCGTGCATAATTAATCGCTGGCATACATGAAACATTTCTATACATGTACTAATAACTTTCTATGTTCAAGAAAGTGATGTGTTGTACCTGTTATTCCATCAGAATTTAATTGATAGCAGAGTGATATAAAGCACCCATATACTTTTGCTTTTAATGGATATCTACATCACATCCAATTCACCCCTCATACTAGTACCCTTCCTACACATCATTCTCTTTAATATTGGATGCTCGCTTGTATGTATGCATAGTTCTCAACTAATGTACAAAATTGTGTCCATAATTTTAACTATAAAAAAATGATTTGACTCAATTTATACATAAGATATTTCATTAATGAATCAAACTACAAGCAAAAAAATCACTAAATATTTAAATTGTAGATAATTTTTAACTAATAACTCAATTTTTATAAATTAATATGTTTATCTAAATGAACAAGTTGTTCAAAGTTTATACCTTATTTTCATTTTAGTCAACCTTTTCCACCCTCTTACTTTAACTTTTTTGGGATGGACAAATTCACAAGTATTTGGAATAGGAATCTCTTATTTGGATACTTTGGATAAAGTGAAAATTTAAAGATTATTAGAAATTGAAGTAATGTTTCTCTTTCCTCCAAAATTTTATTTCTAAACCCCACCAAGGGGTGAGTAATTCACATATGAGGCGATTTTAGACGGTATGGATGGTACACTGCAAGTTATTTTGATTTGCATATCGATAATGCATGGCCGTATTTTACAGTGAAAATGAACTATATGACCTTTATAGCAAGAGGAGAAAACTCTGGGTTGAAGATGAGGGAAGCCATAATGGTACAATGCATCAAGATATCTCAAATTTTAAGTGGAAGAAAATTAGAATTGGATTCAAAATTACTTTTTAACATTATGAAGAATAATATGGAATATGGAGAATTCCATTTCATGTCAATAAATTATCCTGGTCAATTTTAAAATGCTGAAAATAGTCTTATTAAATTATTTGATAATGGACTGTGAGAATGTATTCCAAGAATGTACACTGAATGATAGGAGTCAAAGTTATTTTACTATAATATACCTATCCAAATTTCTAATTTGATTATTATAAGGGAAGAAACAATTGCAAGTCTATTATGTACACACCGCTTTTTTTTGGATTAAGAACAATTATTTTATTGAATTAAAAACTATCTTGAGATCATTAAAAGAGTATTTATCCTCATTTCTAGCTATATAAAAAGTAATTTATGTAAATTGTAAAATTAGTAGTTGATTCCCTACCTATAAGAAAATTGTGCACAATAGGGTCGATACAAGTATTTGCCTCTCTAACTATATTAGCCACATGTAACCTATCAAAGAGACGTATTAAGGTGTGATACACTTTCATGAATAAGTATATCTCCCACTCCACGTGTGTGTATGGGTGATCACAATAATATTTGAGTCCACCTCCACCATTGTACTTTCTCATTATAATATAGCTAACTCTTGATATAGTTGCATGAACTTTAACTTCTAGTGGCTAATAATAACTTACTTTTGCTCCTCTTCCCACTACGGGCTAATTTTCATCCCGAGCAATGAACTCGATGATTGCAAAAGGAGAGAAAAAAATATATAAATAATTACAATTTATTTTAATCATACCAACAGCCCATTCCAGCTTTAAACTAATAATTTTGTCACATGTGAAACTAGTTCCAAACAACTCGTTTTACTGTTCCCCATATTACAACCACTGGGCCCATACTTCTATAATAATGACACTATATCATGCTCATAATAAATACTTACATTACCATTTCCCATAAAAATCTAGACTTTTAATATCAGCCACACACACCATTTCTTTCCAAATTTATAAAAACATCACGCGCACAATAACATATGATAAACAATTATTTGTGAAGATTTTTTTGAATTGTGTAAGATTTTCTTGGATTACAATAACATATGATAAACAATGTATTTGTGAAGATTTTCTTGTATTGTGTAACTCTAATATCCTTTTTTCTCTCTATTTCTCTTCAAAAGGATTGGAGAGTGGTTAGATTAAAATACAATAGAGTTAAGTCTAATGAATGTACTATAGAGAAACATTTAGTTTAAAAAATTATTTCATTTGGAACATCATACTTGTGCTTTATTTTCAATCGCATGCATCATGCCAAAATATGTATTTCATATACAACATACATAATTAGTTGATAAACCTACCACCCATTAACCAAATGATTAGTTGAAGTCTCATCCACACTCAATCCAGATCTATTCTTACCATCTAAGAAGCCTGAATGAAATCTATCTTTTCAAATAACTTTTCTTGCAAACTAGGAAAGTAATAGATCATTAACAGCAAACTTCTAGTTTATAAACGAGGGACTTACACTAATGCTCTAATAAATTGCTAATTAGGCAAGTAAAATTTTCCCCTTATACATGTTTGTCCTAAGTAATCATGTCACTATAACTCGACCACTCACTAGGTGAGCATAATACTGCCACATGTATTCCGCTATGCATAAATAAGAATCATATGGATACAAATTTTTCATTGCAGGTCTCAATCCAACCAAAATAGTAGTCACAAATGCGATAAAATATGAATACTAGCTTTGCACACATTATACATACTACATACAAATTTTGAATCTCAGTCCATAATTCACAAAGACATCGTTCTTTGCCCATCTTTCTTGCTAAATACTATAGTTCTCATTTTTAAAATATTTTTTGAAATTCACCCATTAGTTCATAAGCGTAATACTTTCTGCCCATTAGTTCATAACATTATGACAATAGTCCTTACCTTTAAAAATTTTGAATCGCCCATTTCTCTAAATTGTTAGGACCCTAGTCTCATAATTTCAAATTTTACGGCATTGTCCCTCTTTGAAAAATGTTAGCAATGTGGTTATATATTTTCTAAACTAATAAATATTGAGCTCCACTCACTTTTTAGAAATAAATGAAATTTATCTCAAAAGGATCTCTATATAGGATTCATTCCTAATTTCATAAAATTTTTGTAAATCATGCATATGCTTTACTTTTCAAATTTGTAAGCAGCAGTCAGTCGTTAGAAATTTGTCATTTCCCTTATTACTTCCAAATCTCATCACCTAGTGTCCAATATTTTCCATTATTTCCCTTGGGTCCCTAAACTTTTCTCGTGTCCTCATTGCCCCCTCCCCCATTCCCATGTGGATCCCTTAACTTTGTCAAAATTATATTTTGTTCCATGAGCTTCATACCCTATAAAAACTTCAAAAATTATGAATGACCAAAATCATATCCCTAAACACTTCCCCTAGGTTACCATGGTCTTTGTACGACCAGGATAACAGGAACAATGCACTTGGGCCAATTTCTACTGCTCACCAGAAAGTGACATAAGTTAGTAAACAGTTGGTAACTCACTGGAAGTGGTGATTCAACCACACTCACATGTTTGGAAAGCTAACTCCCAAAGAAATTTGTGGGCTCTTGAATCACCTTAAACAAATGTTTGAGTCACCTGAAAATGAAGATTTACTAAGCTCGGTCACGATTGAGAGATAGTCGGGACTTTCATGAATTAATTTAATCTCAATACTTACCATCAAATCAAGAGGCTAATGGGTTTCGTTAGCTGGGACCAAAAGGAATGTGTGTAACTGTTCTTGGCCATTAGGTGCATTAGAAATGGCTTAGAAAGGAATGCTTTGTTCTTGGTTGCTAGAACAAGGTTACTATTTCATCTCTTTGACACTGATAGGGTGATCGTCAATCAAGTAAAGGTGGCATTGGAAAGTTGACTTAATGAGAGTTCTAAGTGAACTTGAATCACTCGATTGGGTGGTAGGAATAAACGAAGTAGTGTGGATTCCAAAGAGAATTCTGTGCTAAAGATGTGTGGATTTCTGACCTCAAGGACCACCGATCCATGGCTAGCCTCAGTTAATTAAGGGGTCCTATAGCCTTGCAAGAAATTATTTCTGTAGGGACTTGGAGTGTGGGATTTTGGTCTTTGTTCATCAGTTAACCGGGTCACCGGTCTGGTGGGAGAGAAGTGGCACACCCGCGTGCGTGCAACACATGGCCATGTCCGCGCTCGTGCGGCATGTCCTACACATTTAACCATTTCAACATTATTCTTGATTAGTTTTGAGTGAATGTTTTGGCTAGTTCAACCAATTTTGGCTTTTCTTGGCCGGTTCACCCTCAATTTCACTGATTATTGACCCAATTTAATTTTTTAAAACTATTTCTACTAATTTTCTTGATTTTAGAGCCAAGAATCACTGTTTTATCATTTTTAGAATCCCTTAAAAATTATTTGAAATCCTTGTTCCATGCTAGTTCAATCAAATTTTGTCTGGTTCTCAATCGGATGTTCCCTTGATCCTCAATTCTTGATCCAGGAAGTCCTTCGGGGTTGTTTAACTTCAATTTTATGACATCTCCTATTTTGACTCTCAACTAATTTCCCGATCCATCTTGGTTACTTATTCCTTTTCGACCTTAAAGGGTGGTTTAATTCTGATTCATGCTTCATGTGATCGAAACTCTCTTTTGAGAAAATTGGGTATAACACCTTCCTACCTTGTGCCTCACTATATAAATTTATTAATGCAAGACATGTAGAGTTTTTCCTATAACTAGCTCAGCCTAATGTACACACCTCACAAAGCAAAGTGGTATTCATGCCCTTCCATATCATCCAACTGGTATAAGCAATGCTACTCAACATGTAATCTCTATTTCCTGTCCAGATTTCCAATCCCTATACAACCACTTACTTATTCAACAAAAGAGACAAATGATTCAATCAAGATATCATAAATAATATATCATATTGAACTAGTCCAATTGCATCAAAATAACATATGATCTACAGTTTCAGGTTCTCCACAGATAAAACAATCGCCATAACTATTGGCATATATATCAAGCAAGTTAGTACCAACTGGCAGTGCATTATAGTAGATTCTCCAAAGAACATTTCTAATCCGAGGGACACACTGAATCTTCCAAATAGCATTACATACATGCTTTGGAACACGACTTGAAGATGAATGTATCTATGGATTTTTCCATTGTTTTGTAAAGAGGAAAGTGTAAACCATTTAAACCACAACTTTACATGTACTCTCCCATGGCCAAATAAAATTATCCCCCATGTATACTACCGGTATATGAATCTTTTGAATGGTCTCCTTCTATTGTGGAGAGAGGAGTGATCATATACCCTCCAGCTAACATACCTAATTTCATTGGTCTATGAGAGAACAAACTCAAAGGTAACTTTTAACTATGGATCTCGGTTGAGATATAATTTTATGATCGTCTAATGTAGGCAACCACCCGTCCCCCACATCCTTATATTACTGACATCTCCAACCTATTAGATAAGTTATGTTACAACAACAAAAAGGTATTCAAAATGCTTAAAGTAATTTTCTTTTAATATTCTTGCAGATAAAAGAGTAAGGGTTCAAGTATATTCTCATGTTATTTCCATTAATAGGGTGAGGTTGAATGTGTAAAGATCCTTAAATCCCATTCATTTAGATCAACCAATTGTCTTCTATTCACCCAATGGATCTTCTGAGTCATTTCATTTTGGCTCCACTAGAAATTGGGTATTAAATATACTCACACCAACCTTTGGTTAACTAAAAGGAAGACATAATATAAGTAGGAATTGAATGTAATAGATATTTTATGAGAGCTTTCTTCCTAAAAAAGGTGTTGTGCTTTCCAACTTTGTAACTTTGACTTGATCTTATCCTTCAGAAATTCCAGTGTTCTAGTTTTATTCCTCTCATAACTAATGGGCAACCTAAGATAAGTGTGGCTTCCAACTCTTGTACTTATATACAAAGAATATAAAAGATTCATTCGGTTATATGACTAATGGAACATTTTATAGTGTTAATCTTTTGTCTTGATACTGCATAATAATCATTAGGGCATGTTGTTGACATTTTTAAACATGTAATTCATTCCTATGACAAACATCTATTAACCCATGTGATAATATATCAACAACTAGAATAAAAAAAATAAGGGAAAAGTGATCTCCCTAATCGTGGCTCTCGCTCACGCCTAAAAACAATTAAGCATTCTCTATTGATAAGTAACGTGTAAGAAACTGAACAAACACAAGTTATAATCTAGTTAAAAAAATATCATGAAAGCTCATCCTATGTAATAGTTTTTCTAGGAACACCCACTCCACCTTATCATCACTTTTATCATGTAAATCTTCATTTCACAATACTATTTCTTTCCCTATGTTTTGGTATTTAGGTAATAGAAACACTCATGGGTACCAAAATATTATCATAAATAAGTCTTTATAGGATGAATGCGCTTTATTGCATCAACACTAAAAGGTTCATGAGAGGTTTCAATCAATTTGCTATAACCTTATAAATAATGTTTTACATAAAATTAATAAGGATATGGATTAAAACTAGGTTCATGTGTCTTCACTTTGGGGATAAGAACAATATTTGTTTCCATTTAGAAAATCTAGCATTACCCCTTTGAAGTCACTTTTTACCACCTAGCTAAAAACTTGTCATTTTCACATACTCTCATAGCTAATATGATAAATAAGTCATATATAGTGGGAGTGACCAATTTAGTAATAACCCCCAACACTTACTCAACTTTATTGCACCCCTCTGATTTAAACAATTTAGTGAAAAAGTTAAGAAGCCTAATCTAATTTATGCCTCATTTTCTAGCCAAGTGCATATTTCATCTTTGATACAATTAATCGAGTTTCATTCCCTGTTTTATATGAAACCCTGATGAAAGCAACTAGTATTTTGGTCCTCTTTAGCTATCCATTTAATACCTGCTCTTTGCGGCCAAAATGCCTCCTCAATTTGCCACATTTTGTTAAACTGTGAGAGAAAGAGGTTTCTTTCCTTTTAGACCCCTACTCTATCTTGGGAATACTCCTTAGTTTAACTTATATTCTTATATGAGTTTATGAATGTTTGTACCCTCACCTTAATCCATTTCAACAATAGTTTTGGGTTGTTGATAGCTTGCAACCCAAACTACCTATATCTAAACCTTGGACTGAGTTCCAAGTTGCTGCTACCATGTGCCTACAATCCTCTTGTAGGGTCCATTTGTCCTTGAATTTGAACTATTTTGGTGGGGGCTTTAAGACATTTGTACCAGCTATAAAAGAGGTACATGATCTCATATAATACACTCACCATAAAGAACCACATATGTGAAAAAGTTGTCTACCATAAGGATGAAACTAGACCCTCATTTCACACCTCACCCCAATTTTCCAAGGTCAAGGTCCAATGATAATTCACCACGTCTGCTCAATGTTAAAATAGTGGGTACTTTTACCAAACTATTACCAACAATACCAAAGCTCAAAATAAAATATATTATATTTTCTAGTAAAAATTTAAACTTTTCTAGTAATAAATAGTGTGCCCTATTGTGCAAAAAAAAAAATAGTGTGCCCGAAAACTCTTACAAAATTATCCCAAGAAATTAGCATTCGATAAGTATAAATTTAAATCTTCATGTGCACACTCCAAGTTCCATACCTCGAGTTGCACGAGTGTTGGATATGATATCCCAGATATTCTTTTTCACGGGTTCCTGCTTCCTATCTTTGGATAGGAAACAACACAAATCACCAAAAGTGGCACGTTGCTATCAATGCTGATATGATATTTTGATGATTTAATTTAGATCCAATTATTAATCAAATCGGATACGACCAGTGGCTTTGAAAAGCTGGTGGTGCAATATACTCATCTAATTTTTCTTAGCATGCGAGGGCCATCAAAGCCATTAGAATTAGACTTGAAAATAACTGCTCTATTTTGGGTTACTAGAGATCAGTTACTATGCGATCTCACCGACACTAGTAGAGGAAGAGTTGAGGGTCAAGAGGAGTACAATGGAAAGTCGAGGCCCTCAACTTTCCAGGGATACTAAGAATGTTGTCAGAGGTAGTTAGATGATGAAGTTATATTTTTTGGTAGCAAGGTCACTAGAGTTGGGAATAGTCGATGGTTGGGAGAGGATTCTGAATAAATTCTGATGAGGGAGCAACCCCAATTTATATGGTTGTGATCTAGCCTCCGTGACAATCTATCCATAGTTTCGTTTTATTAATTTATAGTTTGTGGTATTTAAAATGAATTAATTTCCCCACATGGTAGAGTCGAGTTCGAGTCGGCAGTCGGGTGAAGAAAACGACACGCATGTGCCTCGCGTGTGCAGCGTTTCTTAGCCAGCCAATCTGGCATTGTAGAAAATTGGTTTTCGAGAAATTTCTTGGTAGATTAAGTGGTTTTTGGCTCGTTTCACCCATTTTAGAGTAGGTTCTTGAGAAAATAAAATACCTAAAAATTATAGATTTAATTTTGTATTGAATTGTTCATGTGAAAACAAAGGTTCCGTAAGGCACAAGTTGGATATAATCTATCGAACAAGTGCGATTGTAGGTAAATCTTAAAACTTGTGTATGAATATTTTTAATTATTACTTATTAATTATTATATTCTTAGGTTATTTGTGTAAACTCTTTGAACACACTACTAATTAAAGAAAAGTTTAAATTTTTGCTAAAATTTGAAATAGCCTTGTTTTACTAAGAGATCTAGTCAATTTAATTTTAATTTAATAAAAATTTACACAATTATAAAATCGAGTAAATTAACAAGTTGTACATTATTGTTGATTTAGAATAGTGCTAGGACTTGATAGCACTTCTTTACAAACTTTTTTATATAAAATAAATATCATATTTAATGATTTGAAAAACAAGAAAAAGAAATGAAAGGAAAATAAAATAGAAATATGCAGCATAAATTTTTATATATAAAAGTAATGAATTGGTATCACGTTAATAAAATATAATTGTATATTTAATAACTAGAAGTTAAGAGAAATAGTTGTTGAGCTGATATAATTTTTAAAATATAAGTGACGTGATTACTTTTTAATATAAGTATAACAATGTGTATCATATTAAATGTTTCTTATAATTTATTGCATTATTTTATTTGACAGGCCTATTTTGCATATTTAGTGTTATAATTTGAGTTATATATCTCAATATTTTAATATAAATATTATAAAATTTATCCGTTATTATTATATGTAATTTTTTTTATGTATTTTCACGAGTAATATTTAAAAATTTTAAATTGATCTAAAACTTTTATATTATAAGTTATCCATATACTCACTTACATAAAAATAATAATTGTTATATTTATAGTATCTCGTAAATGTTATAATTATAATAAAAATAAACTGAAAATTAGAATGAAAAAATAGATAGAATGGGATAATGAAACAAATAATAAAAGATATAATATAATGGTAAATAAATTGTGCTCTCTATCTAGCAAGATCGAACTACCTTAAGTATCATCCCAAACAAAAACATTCATATTTCAACCTTGAAATGGAAAGGAATGATCCAATCTAACATGCATTTCCTCTCGACTAGTTAGAAAGGGCACGACCCTTCATTTCCACCGCTTAGCCACTCAAGCCACCACTCGTAGAGGGACGAGACGGACCAGAGTCGAAGGAGTTCTTTGGCCAAGCAGGTGGACGTGCAAGCTTGCACAATTTGAGGGAAGGGAATGTGAATGGGTCTATGAGAGCAGGATTTGGCACAAATTTCAGCCAATGAACATGGCAGATGAAACTCCTCATTTTTAGGGCTCTCAGGTGTAGAGATAACCGAAAATTAGATTTAGGGGAAACTAAGTCAAATTTATTTTAGGACGATACTCTTATAAAATTTCTCAATTAATTCCATTCAGAAATATATATAGACACACACGTGTATATATATATATATATGACCCAATGGGTCAACGTGATAGACCTAGAAATTGAACCTAAAGCAATTAGTCTAGGTTGGTTACCATTCCAACTGTCATTTATGTTAAAAGAATGGATGGTATTGGTACATCCATCCAACAACCTCCTCAAATAATGACCTTCCACTTAATGGAACCCGTGAAAATATGGGCAAAATCACGTCAAATCTCAAGTTGAAATTTTAAAGGTGATGCTCACTTTTACAATAAATATTAAATAAGGATAAATATTTTTTTGTCCAATTTCAACGAGTTAATAACATTTGTATAATATATTAAGTCATATATTATAAATTTAATTTTATCTATTGTATATGTAATTTCGAACTAATAAAAAAATGTTTGTACGCTCAATATTATAATCTTATTTAAATTATGTTAAAAAGTTTATTACTTTATTTGATTTAAAAAACAATAGAATATTATTTTAAAGTTTAATAGAAAGATAGATAAACAACTGGCAATGCCCTTGTATGGTATTTTATTAAAATGATGGGATCCAATTTAAGATTTCAATCAATTAATTATTAAATACAACTATCACTTAATTATTATCGATGTCATTAATTTCATCTAGAAAATATTGATATTATATTATTTAAATAAAACTATTTGTGATTGAGATAACTAATTTCTAGAGAGGTCAACATGGTCCATATATATATATAGTTGAATGTTTTATGGTTTTTTGCACAATATTTATTGTGGTTCATTCTTTTAAAATATACAGGAGTGTTTAATGTAGGCAAAACAAAAAATAAAGAAAAAAATACATTATACATGATATTTTTTTCCTAACTTATGGTGTTGGTATAAAATATTTTAATAAAATTATAATTTGATACAAAATTTTTATTACGTTATATTGTGATATAATTTTTTTTAAAATTATTTTATTTATGTACAAATCATTAAATTTTAAATAACAATGTTACTACTCATAATATGACTTACTGATACTTAAATTAATATTTTATACATATATGTTATATAATAAAAATAAAAAAATGGCGGTAGTGGTAGCCCCACGTATGAACCTACAATATCACTAATATGTAAAACTATTTTACATACCAATAATCGTTTTAGCCTACTTCATTATTATTTATTGGAAATTTTTTATAAAAGATTAAATATCTTAAGATTATTTTAGGTAAAATACATTCAATTTTAGGGTTCTTCTAATTAATATTTTAAAAAGAATAACAAATCTCCCTCGTGATACCCATTAACAATGTCACGTGGAGGCCATAAGGAAGCATCACCAATGACTCCTCTAGAACAACCCATAAGCTATCAATATTAATTTGATAATAAGAGAATATTAAAGAGTATAACATATATTAATTTAAAAATTATTATTTTTAAACTTATTTACCATATTTATTATACTTGTTATATATAATTTTTATACATGTATCCGATAATTATCAATGATAATTCATGGAGTTAGAGAAATTAAAATGTGATAAAAATGACAACTTTGATGTGCATGGCATTTTCCTAGATGAAACATTCTACTTGCTCTAACTGTTGCTGTTCAAAAGAAAGAAAAGTTTGATCCGAGACCCATTCAACTGTTTGCTTGGAGGTGCATGGAGAAAGAAGAAGAAAGGATGCCACAATTACCTAATATAAGCAAAATGAATAAATCAGAAAAAAACAACCACAAGACACTTTCCTCTGTCTTCTGCGACGCTCTGTCTCTGTCTCACGTTCGCTTTCCATAAAAAGATCTAAACGCAAGGAAGAAGCTTCTTACCTCGCGCCTCTGCGTCAATCGTATTCCGACTTTAACCCACGATCGTACAGAGGACGAGCGCATTCAGAAGCCAACCCAATTGGAGGAGGTGAAGCGGGGCGGCGCGGATCAAGACAACCATGTCGTGCTCGTCATCTTCGGGGTCTGAGGACGACGAAGGAATCGATTCCTATAGGAAGGGTGGGTACCACGCGGTCAGGATTGGAGATCAATTCGCCCGCGGCAGGTACATCGCCCAGAAGAAACTGGGCTGGGGTCAGTTCTCCACGGTTTGGCTCGCTTACGACACTCAATCCTCTGTATGTCCTATTTCTTCCTTCCCTATCCTCGATCGAACTTAGATATGCACCTCTCTTCAATCTGATGAAACTGCTGGATCATGACCACTTAAATTTACGACCGGTACTTTACTGTTGATGGTCATTTCAGATCGGGATCAAGTGCGCGTACCACGGGACTATTAGCCTTTTCTATTATTAGATTTGCATTCATGAATCGGCCTTTGCTGGTTCCCGATATGTTATTTTCACATCTGCACATTGATTCCTATCAGATTTTGGATTGTCTCTATAAAATGTATCCATTGCTTCTCATGAAATTAGCTTCTTGGGAATTCGGTAATCTGATTAGCAGCATCCTTTGAAGTTATTGGGAGCGATGCCTTTAGTTTACATCCTAGAAATTTTACTCTCCAGTCCGATTTCTTCATTTGGACAAGGATTAATTGCTTTTAGCTGATATGCGCGTCCCATCAATATTTTCTTCCTTTTCTTGTAGTTTTCTTCCTTCCTAATGGAGATACTTGATGGTGATAATGGGGGTGCACCTTTAGGAGGCCTTTTTAATATAGGTGGATTCTATAGAAAGTCCCTGAAGATAAATCTTGAATCAACAAATATCCTTTTTGATCGATCATCTTGAATCAACAAATAGCTTGTGTGGATTGTATACACTCAAGTATGGTTTTTAAGGGATCCTTTATCATTTTATTTGTGAAGTTCAGTTTAAAGTTCAAGAGACTGATTTTGCAGGACAACTATCTACATTTGTTTGATGTAGAGAGATAACTGTACACCATAAGGATGGAGAACTTGTGTGCTTCTTCTTGTCTTAAAGCTGGTTTTGGGGAAGACTTCTTTTCATTGCATTTTGTCTATTGAATGTACTTGGTTGCTCATTCTTGACTTTCTTTCTTTTCCAGAAATATGTGGCGCTTAAAATCCAAAAAAGTGCAGCTCAATTTGCGCAGGCAGCCATTCACGAGATTGAAGTCCTATCTGCAATTTCTGATGGGGACCCATCGGATTCTCGATGTGTTGTACGATTAATAGACCAATTTAAGCATGCAGGCCCCAATGGACAACATTTATGCATGGTTCTCGAATTTCTTGGGGATAGCTTACTTCGGCTGATAAAATACAATCGCTACAAGGGCCTAGAATTGAGCAAAGTACGAGAGATCTGCAGGTGCATTTTGATGGGACTAGATTACCTTCACAGGGAGCTTGGTATAATCCACAGTGATCTGAAGCCTGAGAATATTCTTCTTGCTACCACTATTGACCCTGCCAAGGACCCATTAAGGTCGGGGGCTCGTCCAATTCTGGAAAGACCTGAAGGCAACCCTTATACTGGGGTCACAATGAGTATCATTGAGAAGAAGCTAAAGAGAAGGGCCCGTAGAGCAGCTGCTAAGATATCAGAGACGAGGTCCTCAATGGGAGGGGCTATACCAAAGCCAGGGAAGAGCATGGAGGGTATAAATTTGCAGTGCAAGATTGTTGATTTTGGGAATGCATGCTGGGCAGATAAACCATTTGCAGAGGAGATACAAACGAGGCAATATAGAGCTCCGGAGGTAATTCTGCAATCTGGATATGCGTCCTCAGTTGATATGTGGTCGTTCGCTTGCATTGCTTTTGAGCTTGCCACTGGAGATATGATGCTCACTCCCAAGGAAGGGCAAGGGTTCAGCGAGGATGAGGTAAGATTTTTGTTTTGCCTTAAATGTCATTCTCTAAACTCTCAGTAACTTAATAGTCCTGGAAGGTTGGATTTTTGTTTTGCCTTAAATGTCATTCTCTAAACTCTCAGTAACTTAATAGTCCTGGAAGGTTGTTGGAGAAAATATTGTACGGGACTCCTGAATCATAAGATTTCTTTTCTTTTCTTTCTTGCATAGCAATGGCATGTTGCATGAAGATCAAACTTATTCTTCAATGACAGCCATTTTGGATTTCTTGAAGCAGCCAAAATTTCTTCAATTACATGTTTTATGCATGTGGCAGTGACATGCCATTTTATCTCAAACCATATCCAGGAAATATGAACCTAATGCAGCAATAGGACGGTGTTTAAGGGCTTTACCTAGAATTTACCTAGTATGTTGGCCATTTACCTACCAAACCTCCTGAATTCTACAATGCTATGTATATATTGATTTTATGATGCATCTAGGTTTTGGCAGCTGTCTGAAAGCTATATTCTTTTAGTTTCTTGCAAGGCCTTGTTCTATTTAATAAATAGTAAGAATCAGCTTGTTCTAAATCCTGATTGTTCGGTCGGTTTCAGGATCATCTTGCCCTTATGATGGAGCTCCTTGGAAAGATCCCAAGAAAGGTTAGCGTATGACTGCAGAGATTGATACCACTCATATTTTTCATGGGGCTGTTGTATAGTAGGGAATCTTGTTGAGTCCCGAGGGACTTGACTACCATATTAGAGAATGGTCTGCTAAGACTATCGTCTTTCCTGTCACAGAAATCTATATGATCTGATTTCTTGTTGTCCACCATCTTTTTGGTTCGCAGATTGCCACTGGGGGTGCTCGATCTAAGGACTTCTTTGACAAGTATGGGGACTTGAAGAGGATCCGAAGGCTGAAGTTTCGACCACTTGATCAGTTGCTTGTGGAAAAGTACAAGTTCAATGAGGATGATGCTCGCCAGTTTGCTGAATTCCTAGTCCCGCTCCTCGACTTTGCACCTGAGAAGCGGCCCACTGCCCAGCAATGCCTACAACACCCATGGCTCACAATGAGAAAATCGCCAGCCCAGATTGAGACAAGTAAAGCTTCAGATATTCGGAAGGTGGAAACTGGGGTGAGAAATCTCGAGATAAAGGTGGGCAAGTGAAAAGAAGCAAAGGAATTTCAAAATGAATGGCCAGGTGGGATCTCTCAGAGCTTATGCTGGACCCTGAGCCCCTAATTCTTTTGTGCACTCCACAATGACATCCTTATTGCCATATAATTTTTGAGTCCGTAGCCTGAATAAGATTCTTTGGGTTACTGTTTTTGCATTAAATTTTTATGATATTAACACAGCTGTAAAGTAATTATTTTGTGAGGAAATCAAACTATGATAAAGACCATATTCTGATTGGTTTGATTTTGATGTTTCCTTGTATTGTTGTGAACAACTTATTTCAAGCAATATTCAAATCTCCGTCTTTGGTAATATGCATTTTTTATAGTAATTTGGATTCATACTTGGAAAACTTCCAACAAGTCTTTCCCAAATCCCCAATAGCACTCATTTGCATTTGGCAAAGTTAAGGCCTGTTGAAGAAAGAATAAATGATAAAATTAAAAAATATATATTTTTATGATAATTTTGGTATTCTTCCATGAGTGGAAGTTTTTCAAATTTAAATTTTGATAAGTTTTAATATGAATTAATATTATGAGAATTTATTTTTTCCAAATATACTAAATTTATGTAGGTGTAAAAAATATATTGTCCAAATCAATAAAAAAAATTCAAGATTTGCACATTTAACTATATGTTAAAAGGCGAATAGAGTTTTTGGCAATAATACATTGAGAAGAAAAGGCATATACTTGGCAACCAAAGAGGTAGTAAATATTTGCTATTTATATTTTATTATAAAAATCACCCCAATATTTTGGAAATAACCATTTAGTTAAAAAAATTTGTTAGTGGCACTTTACTTTGTCATTTATTATTATAATTTTATTATATTGATGTTAACTTTTTATTTGACCGATAATCATCAATTAATTCTTATGTATTTATTCTTGTAAAACCATAACTTTATAGGTTATTTCCTTAAGTATATAAGTGTAAATTCATCTTTTCAAATTAATTCACAGATTTGTACAATATCTTTACTATTGATGGAGGTACTTAATCTTGTTTTTTATTCATTTATTATACAATATTATTTCCAATAAAATATCTTCTATTATCTATGTAATTAATTCTATTTGAAACACATCGTCAAAATCCTTTATATATACTATATTTTATAGTTATCTCCCAATATTTTTTAATATAATTACACATATATTTGCTAACAATAGTAATTAAATATGTGAAACAAGGTCGTGTACAGAATAAATAAATATGTCCTCCCATAGCTTTTTGGCATTGCCTTTTATCAATTAGCTTACCTAAATAAGTACATAATTTATAATTTTATTTAATTACTGTTTGAACTTATTTAATAATATAGTATCAATGTATTTATATGTAAATCTATCCCCTACTTTTTTTTTTAAGTACTATACCTGATTTAGTTCTATTAATCCCAATATCAAAAAAAATATTTAGGAATCCAAGTATATTATGCCCAACCTAGTTCTATTAATCTTAGTATCGATAAAATACTAGAGAAAATTTAAGTTTTTTATTTTAAATTCATTATTCAATCATATCTTTAATTATAATATATCATTATTATCCTTCAGAGTGATAATAATGTTATTCACATATATTATAACAATAATAATTTTACTAGTTGAGTGTCTGATAAAAAAAAGTGTGTTATCACATTCCAACAAGATTTTTTGGGTCGGGGAACTAATAAAAACCCGTCACGTTAACTTGATATTACTAATTTGAGTACCATTCGGAAAAGTAGAACTACCATGATAAAGGGTTTAGAATAAAATACACAAAATTTAGAGAAAATTTGAAAATTTAAAAGTATTTAATAAGCTTAAATTAAATTACAATATTTTTCTTGAAAAATAAGAAACTGCTAAGCAAATATAACTTTCATGCACACTTTTTTAGTGTTATACCTTAGTTGCGTGTATATAAGAGTCGATACTAGTGCGCGATCTACGTGCTACATGCACGTTCTTGGAAAGAGTTAGTGGAGAGTATGAACTCACACCTTAGTTAATATGTTTATCGATGTTGAGCAACGTGACTTACGAGTCAGTTCCAACCTTCTCTTTTAATAGGATTTGTTTATTTGTATCTTTTCATGGTTTTATTTCTCATGATAGTATTTTACCTCATATTCATCATCTCGGGAATTCACTTCCTATTTCACAATTCACACATTAAATGCACAAACACTAAAGCCAACTAAGCATATCTACAGCCGTAATCACCACATCACCTATGAGGATAACACTACCTCTAAACCAACTCAGCATATTTTGTTTGTTGTGGTTTATCATTTTATATGTACAAGCTGTATAAATCACCATACAAGTACAGAATGAATACAAATAGAAATTACACATTTCCTCTTTCTTGTTTTTATGGTATCGGAGCATATCGCTCATTAGCTTCCTTCTTCTAGAAATTTGGCTCTTGCATACCATTATCTTTTTTTGTTCAAGCATTTTTTCAAACACATAGCCTGTGTAGCACACTTCTTCCTTATTTAAGCCTTTTCTCAAACACATAACTACCTTGAACACTCAAAATGAGCTCATCAACCACCATCATTCTTCCCAATGCACTTTCCTCCCTACCAATCAAACTTGACAATACCAACTACTACCTATGGCGATGGTAGCATGGTAGCATACCTCAGCCAAAACCCATATTTCTAGTGAAAAAAGAAGATAAGTAATTGTAGATTGTCAACCTAGAATATGATGCGTGGGTGATCCTAGGCTTGTCAAAGAGATTTGGGACCCAAGACACGAACCCCTACCCAACTCGAGCGAACCCAAGAATAGTGGGGTTAGCTCGGGTTTAGGTCCATTGATTGGACCCGTGCCCTACTAAAAACATGGGCCTGAGTCCAGAAAGCTAGACCCAAGGCTCGAAAGGGTGGGTCCAAAAAATGGACCTGCCCCCTATAATTTTTTTTTTATAAATGAAAAAACCCTACCTGAGTCGGTGGTCTCAGTTTTCGATGGGTTTTTTAGAAGAATTCCTAGAGAGTATACGTAGTGCTGTTAATAAAAAAGTGCAAGATAGGTATAGGAATAATATTTTTTTTAATTAATTTACGATGGGAATCACTAACTAGAGCTTGACGGTGGAGGCGAGGGACCACCACACGAAGCTTCAGAGGTTGTGGAAGGCATTCCATGAGAACTACGACCAGGCTTGGTCGCTGAAGATGTAAAAGAGATGAGAAACTACGATAGCCACCCAAGAGGCATTGAGGACCACAGCGACCCCGAACAGGCCCCATCCTAGCTTCAACATCAGGAACCAATTGAAAACGGTGAGGAAGACCAACACTACTGCAGATATCGTCTCCACTACCATGATCTTACTCTAGGCCTGCATGAACTTGGTGATGGGGAAGTTCATGGCATAAGTGAAGAGCTGGGGATCATCCATAGCACCAACATTCCAGCCACATTGATGATATTCTCCATTTGGCCAATCAACTTCAAGATCTGGGTAGTGAAAATGTAGAGCAGGATCACTGCGATAGAGTTGAGAATGACCAACGACCGCTGCATGTATATACCTAACATGTCCAGCTGCCCCGCATCGAACGCCTGCCCACATAGCGTCTCCAGGGTGCTCCTCATCCTAGTTGCCATGTGTATTAATCATCATTTGTCATCATCATATACAAATGTATATAGTATATTCATGATACATGTCTACATCCCCGACTAGTTGTTTGGGAATATCCAGGCAACAGTTTATGTATAGAAATAATTACCCCTTTTTGACATCTTTTGCACAGATGGGTTGACCTATACCGTGCATGCAACCATCGATGGTGGTTGCATGCACCGAAGGAGAAGCCAACGATGACTGATTTCTCGATGTAGATAGCGATGAGGGCCAGTGTACTGGTGTGGCTGACAAATAGTTGTGTGATGGCATCGGGGGAGCCAGGGAAGTACTAGCAGACGGAGGTGAAGATGGCGGGGCCGGCTAGGTACCATAGCTTCTTGGCCTCGACGGAGAACTCACGGTAGAAATCCCGGGGCCCGGTGATCGGACCGATGTCTTCGATTCCCAGAGTGCAGAAGGCAGCGGTGGAGGAGTTGTGAGGATGAATGGGGGATGAAAATCAAACCAGTTCAAGTGAACCAGATTCGAACCGGATTGAACCAGTTTGAACCACTAATGAACCTAATGCTAAATTCATTTTTCTAGCTGGCTTAAAAAAATTAAATTTGAGATTTGAGGTAACCATTGGATAGAAAATGAATTTAAAATTTTTAGATTTAAAAAATTCGGTCGAATTGGGGGTGAATCGCCCTGTTTAAGCTTTGAACCCAGTTCGGACTGGTCCAGTCCAGTTCGGAACATGTCGTCTTCTTCCTTCAGATGACAACACTGTTCACTCGCTGGAAAATTGAAGTAGCACCAGCGAAGAAGAAACGTTTTCGTTCAGTACATTTCAGGCCATCAATGACTTTCATAAAGGTGCCAAACGGATGGTCGACGAGTCCCCGAGCTCCCTATATAAAGAGCCCCTCTCCATTCATCCTCTCTACATTTGAAAACCTCACTCTCTCTCAGCTGCTTAGTTTTCCGGTGAAGCTCGAACCAGAGCTCCGATATAGGGTCTTTTCTGAGCCAAAGAATGTGTGGTCAGGTTCCTTAGAACCAAGGAGAAGTCAGCTACACGATGGTAGTATCCATTCGCTTCGAGGTCGCCGAAAAAGTGTCGGCCTGATTGAATAGTGAAGCAGCTCTGTTAGACTGAAGCTGCCTTGTTTTGGCCGAGCTAAAATCGGCCAATTCGAGCCCTCCTCAGGCTAAACCAAGCTTGTCATGCCCCGACCCGGTTTGGTCAGATCCCCGTGATTAACCCGCCACTCTTCTGGTTTATTAAAGGGTTTTCCCTTATTGTAAACCGTAAAGAGTAAGGCGTCTTTTAACCTGCATCTTTTCCTGGAATAACATAAATCAAAATTGTATAATAATTTAGGTTTATCATACCTGTCTCACAGGCGTCCTAGTTGATGGTCTTTAAGGGTAGGCTTTCCGAAATCTCCTGAAAGGAATATAAGGGAAGGGGTGAGTACGACTACTTAGTGAATGGATTTTCAAAAGTTTGACTTTTAAGAAAACAATTATTATTGGAGTATGCCCTACTCCTTTCTTTCAAAAAACCCTTTATTAAAAAATCTCAGTTTTTCCATGTCACGCCCCGACCCGGTTTGGTCGGATCCTCGTGATCAACCCGCCACTCTCCCGGTTTATTAAAGGGTTTCCCCTTATCATAAACTGTAAAGAGTAAGGCGTCCTTTAACTTTCACCTTTTTCCTGGAATAGCATAATCAAAACTGTATGAAATTTAAAACTTTACATACTTGTCTTATAGGCATCTTAGTTGACGGTCTTTAAGGGGAGGCTTTCCGGGATTTCCTGAAAGGGATATAAGGGAGGGGGTGAGTACGACTACTTAGTGAATGAGTTTTTAAAAGCTTTTGACTTTTAAGAAAAATATTTATATGGAGTGTGCCAGACTCTTTTGTTTTAAAAAATCCCATCATTTAAAAATTTAGATTTTTTCATTATTTTTTAGTTACCACGCTGTGTCATCACCTAACACACATCCTTCATCATGAAGGTTACACACATTCGCAAGTCAGTATCACTATTGAACTCGCTAGTGGCTTCGGAGCGACTTTTCCTGCCACCCGGATAAAAGTACGACCACTTCTACCCTGGAAATGAGTGGATGTACATGACATCCTACCCACAATCTCGAAATCACTTCTTCATATCCGTATGAGGATAGAGACCTCATCCTGTCCCCACCCCGGTCTCATGCGCTTCGTGCTACTCTAGATTTCGCACAGACACTTGGAACGACGAACTACCCTTATAGCCACCAGGTCGTCCAGTTCCCTTAGGACGCATCACTACCCCTCATGGGCGTCTTGATGATCCCATACTCATAATGCATGCACAAACAATGTTTTTTTTATATTGCCATGTAATATGTGGTGCCACTAGTCCAACGGCCTCGACTCTCAACTCAACCCGCAGCTGTTTGTCTTGACTAGTCCGTCGACCTGTCATGTCGCACTGCCGCTAGTTGACTGAGCATGTCGGTCTTATCTTGGTACCATGGCCAAACAATTCACTTATTAAGTTTTATGGCACATATATCATGTTCATTTACGAGCTCCTGCTCGTGCCAACTGGCCTTGGGCCCACTGTACGAGATTTTCAAAATCGGGCATTTAGTCCCCAAGTTCCAAAATTGAGGCCCCCGGCCTATTAGAGCTATTCGAGCTCCTGTCGAGAAGGTCTCCCAAATTGTTTAAGCATTGGCACAAAGTCAGGGGAGAACACTTCCGAAAAAAATAGGTTTTTACTGTCCATCATACCGACCGATATAAGGACATCTCCGTTCATAACTGATGAACGAGTTTTCAACTTCCTTTGAGGAAGTCTCATCATACCAACCGAGTATGATCTACTTACAACCTGTAAGTAGTTTTTTTCGCATAACTTTCACATCACTTTCTCTAAGTAGTGATGATTAAAATACCACTAAACAGTGGGTTTTTATATTGAGGCAGTTATCATCCCCAACTGAATATGATGTTAGTAAACCCACTCACAACCGGTAAGTGGTTTTTAAATTTTAAGTTATGCTCATCATCCCATCCGGGTATGATGTTAGTAAATCCACTCACAATCGGTAAGTAGTTTTTATCTTGAAGTTGTGCTTATCATCCCAACCGGGTATGATGTTAGTAAACCCACTCACAACTGATAAGTGGTTTTTAACTTTAAACTGTGCTCATCATCCCAACTAGGTATGATGTGAATAACCCACTCACCCGTTAATGCCGTGAATTCCACTAGACTGGTTCTTTGTATTCACGCGAGCTTTTCCTTGTTGGCGTTCCCGGTATTTAACGTTCCTACACGATATGAACAACCTTGTTCATTATTACTCGGCATAACAACATTCATTCATTAATGAATGAGAAAACCCAAACTTTTAGTTATTTGCAATTAGGTCCCCAAAGTTATTTCTCTTTAACTTTAAGTCCCTAATGTCGGTTTTTCCTCAAATTGAGTCCCGTAACTTTTAAAATTTATTGTGGGACCTCAATTTATTCAATTTCACCAAAAAGGGGTTTAATTTTCCAAATTTCCAATTTGGTTCCCCAATTTTTTCAAAATTACCATTTTGCCCTTCTTTCACAAAAATGGTAAGTTTTTCCCCAAAATTTCCAAAATTCCTCAATTGGTCCTTCAACATTATTTTCATGCCCAATTGACCCTCAATTTCATAAAATTGTATTTTGGTGCTTTGAATTTCGAAAATCCCCAATTTGACCCAATTTCCCTAATTTTCCCCCCAATTTCAACTCCTTAGCACATTCGAATTTGATTTTATCAAATTGACTGATTAAACATCTCTAATTGTTGAAATTGAAGTTAAAATTGAGATACTCCATCTTCTTACGATTCAATAGCACTTTAAATCACAAGTTTTGACGTCGGAACGAGCTCAAACAGAGCTTTAACGAAAAATAGACTATAGAGAGAGAAAGCTTCGATTACTAACCGGTAAGGACACGACGGTCCAAGCTTTTGATCTGGGCAGATAGCTTTCATCATGAGGTTCATCCTAGAATCAAGAATCGCATCAAGTGATGCCAAATTGAGTTAGAATTTCATCATTGAAATTCTAATAGTTTTCTCTCTAGCACCGGCCGGTAATTGCAGAGGGGAGCCGAATTGTCTTACCCTTCAGTCCTAATTTGGCCGTGGAAGGGCTGAGAAAGTGTTGGAAAGGCTTGGTTTGGCCTAAGGAGGGCTTGAAATGGCCAATTTCAACTCGACCAAAATAGGGTAGCTTCGGTCTACCGGAGCTGCTTTACTGTTTCATCACGCCGGCATCTCGCGGGAGACCCTCAGAGTGAACGAAGACTACAAATGTGTAGTTAACTTCTCCCCGGTTCTAAAGAACCTGACCTCACCTTGTTTGGCTTAGAAAAGATCCCATGTCGGAGCTTTGGTTTGAGTTTCACTGAAAAATGAAGAATTTGAGAGAGAATGGAGTTTTCAGGTGTGGAGAGGATGAATGGGGAGGGGCTCTTTATATAGGGAGCTCGGGGGCTCGTTGGCCGTCCGTTTGGCACTATTATGACTGACATTGAAGACTTGAAACACCCTGAACAGAAGCGTTTCTTCTTTGTCAGCATTTTTTTAGTTTCCTGACGAGTGAACAGTGCTGTCACCCTAAGGAAGAAGATGACATTGTTCCGAACCGGACCGGTCCGAACCGGACTCAAAGCTTAAACCGGCCGGTTCACCCCTATTCGACCGAGTTTTTCAAATCTAAAAATTTATAAATTAATCTAAATTAATTCTCTATCCAATGGTGGCCTCAAATCTCCAATTTGATTTTTTAAGACACATAGAAAAATAAATTTAGGATTCGGTTCAATAGTGGTTCAAACCGGTCCGAACCGATTCGGATCCGGTTCACATAAACCGGTTTGGTTTTCATCCCCAATTCCTTCACAAGTCCATTTCCATGTCTTTTGTGACTCCTTGGGTCACTTAGGGTTCATAAAATTCCCGGTTTACCATCTCTTTATCGGTTCTGGTTCATAAACTAGCTTGGTCCTTAATCCAATTCAATACGTTTCGGGTCCAGTTCACTTGAACTGATCTAATTTTTCTCTACCACTTTGTTCTAAGGTTCCTTTCCAAGGTTTATAAATTTCTTTGGGGGCAGAAGAGAGTTAAATTTCTCTGATTTGCCCGTTCTCTATCGGTCCCGGTTCATGAAATGACTCGG
Organism: Trapa incisa; assembly: GCA_030064435.1. NCBI lineage: Eukaryota > Viridiplantae > Streptophyta > Magnoliopsida > Myrtales > Lythraceae > Trapa > Trapa incisa. The sequence continues at coordinate 20,490,206 of CM057776.1, read as the reverse complement.
TTCATAAACCGGTTTAATCCAGTTGGATTCGGTTCATCTAAATCGATCTAGTATTTCTCTTCCAATTCATCCTAAGGTTCTTTTCCATGGTATTATGAACTCTTTGGACCACCCAAGAGTTGTAAATTCCCAAATTGCCTGTTCACAATTGATCAGGTTTGTGAACCGGTTCGGTTTTCTCACTTGGTTTGACCGGTTCTTTTCTCGGTTTTGCTTAACTCAAAAGGGCAGGGTTTACTAAGCTCTACCAACACCTCCTCCACCCTCATACGGCCGAATTAGAACTGAAATGTAAGCCAATTCGGCTCTCCTATGTAATTTTTTTTACCAATGTTAGAGAGAGAACCAACAGAATTTCGATAATAGAATTCTCACCAAATTCAACATCAATTGATGCAATTCTTGATCCTAGGAGGAACAGTAGGAGGAGAGCTATCAGCCCATATTGGAAGCTCAGACTGTCGTGCCCCCGGCAGTGTGCAATTGAAGCTTTCTCCCTCTACGTTCTACTTTCCGATGAAGCTCCGTTTGAGGTCGTTTTGGCATCAAAACTTATGATTCAAAGTGCAATTGAATCATATGAAGATGTAGAAACTCAAATTTAACTTCAATTTAAACAATTAGAAGTGTTTGATGGGTTAATTTGATGAAATCAAATTCGGTTGGTCATTCATAATGAATGAAGGCAATCAAGCCAAATGATAATGAACAAAAATGTTCATTCGTGTAGGAACACGAGACATCGGGAATTCCAATTGATATTAAGCTAGCAAGGGATGAAAACCAACTAGGAGAAATTTCACTGCACGACTAGGTGAGTGAGATTTTTATATCATACCTGGTTGGGATGACAAGCACCTCAAAAATGAAAATCCACTACTAAGTGGTATTTTAGATATCACACGTGAGAGGAGTGATTTTAAAATCATGCGCGAAAAACTACTTATCGGTTATAAGTAGATCATACCTAGTTGGTATGATAAAACTTACTCGAAGGAAGTGGAAATCCTGTTCATCAGTTATGAGTGGAGATGTTCTCATACTCGGTTGGTATGATGGACAATTGAAAAATATATTTTTGTCAAAAGTGCTCTCCTCTGATTATGTGCCACTGCTTAAATAATTTGGGAGACCTTCTTGACGGTAGCTCGAATAGCTCTGTTAGGTCGGAGGCTTCGATTTTGGAACTTGGAGGCTAAGATGCCCAATTTTGAAAATCTCGAACAGTGGACCTTAGGTCAGTTGGCATGAGCATGAGCTTGTAAACAAACATGATTTATATGCCATGAAAATTTAAATAAATGAATTGTTTAGCCATGGTACAAAAACAGGACCAACATACTCAGTCAACTAATAGTAGTGCGACATGACAGATCTCCGGACTAGTTAAGACAAACAGTTGCAGGTTGAGTTGAGGGTGAGGGCCGTTGGACTAGTGGCACCACAAATTATATGGCATCATGTGAAAAATGTTGATTGTGCATGCACTGTGTTTATGGGACCTTCAAGATGCCCACGTGAGGTTGTGATGTGTCCTAGGGCCCTTGACGATATGGTGGATATAAGGGCAGTTAGTCGTACCAGAAGCCTTGCGAAGCTCGACGTAGCTTCAAGCGCATGAGACTGGGGTGAGCTTAGGATGAGGTCTCTGTCCTCATACAGATACAGAGATTTATTATGGGTTTGAGGGTCGGACGTCGCAAACACCCACTAATTCTCATGATAGAAGTGGATGTACTTCTACCTAGGTGGCTAGTAAAGTCACTTCGATGCCACAAGTGGGTTCAATGGATGGGCTGTCCTACAATTGTGTGTTTGACCTTCATGATGAACATTGTGTGTTGGGTGATGACACACCGTGGTAATAAGAAATGATAATGATTTTTTGAAAAATAGAGATTTTAAGATGAGAAGAAATCTAAGTAGTCTGACACACTCCAACTTGAAAACTATTTTATAGAAACTCCCTTTGTTTTTAAAATACCAATTCACTGAGTTGTACAAACTCACCCCTCCTTTCGATCCCTTTTTAGGAAAAGAGAAAATGACTAGGAATAACATCGTGCCTTACCCTCTATCAGGTATTCTTAGTTTCTTTAAGGTTACATTTTATTTGATATATGTCTTTCCAAGGAAAAGGGTTGAAAGCACGCCTGGCTCCCCTCAAGTTAAAGAAGGGGGAAACTTCTCTTGAACCGGGAGAGCAATGGGTTGTTCACAGGAATTCGACCAAACTAGGTCGGGGTATGACAAACTTTGTGCATATAAGACTGGGGTGGGGTTGGGATGAGGTCTCTGTTGTCATACAAACACAGAGTTTTCTTCACGGGATTGAGGGTCGGATGTCGCATATATCCACTCATTCTCAGGGTAGAAGTGGATGGGCTTCTATCAAGGTGGCCGGTAAAGTCGCTCCAACGTCACAAGTGGGTACAGTGGACGTGCTACCCTGCAAATGTGTGTTCCCTTCATGATGAAGGGCATGTGTTGGTTGATAAACACATCGTTTGTGGTTAATGATGAGAAATGGCTTTGAAAACCAAGATTTTGATGATGAATTATTTTAAAGGAAGTAAGGAGTCTGACACACTCCAATTCAAAAACTATTTTACTGAAACTAGGGATAACACTTAGCCTTACCCTTTGTCAGGTATGCTTAATTATTTTAAGTTACATTTTTATTGATATATGTTATTATAGAGAACAAGGTTGAGATTACGCTTGGCTACTCTTGAATTATCCAAACTAACCGATTTTCGAATTCGAGACAGCAAAACTGACCGGATGGGACTGGTCAACGGTGCCTCGTCAGCAGCCATGCAAACACGGACAACCAATGGGAGACTTTCACGTATGCGGTCAATGGTCAGTTGGCACCATGTTAGCATGCCATGCAGACATGAGCAACCAATGAGAGGCTTCCATATGTTCGGTCAATGGCTGACGTAGCAGTCGAGTTGGACCTACATGTTAGAAAAACTAGCCAATCACAGCGTGCCACGTGGTATAACTACCACATCATCATTTTCAACCTTCATATGCTAATAGAGGGGACAGAGGAGAGGGAGACGCCGAAAAAGCTGGAGTCTCCGGTGACACGAAGAACTCTCTAGTTAGGTCGCCGACGGCCGAGGCTTACGCCAACGGGTAGCGTGAGCAATTGCTAAGCTCCTTATATAAAAAGCACCCCTCCATTCATTCTCAGCATACCACAATCGAGCAAAGAAGAAGAAGAGTGCATTTTCCAGCAAGCAGCAAACCAGAGCTCCGACGACGGGCGAAATCTCCACTAAAGAAGCTTTGGAGGGTGGCATTGGAACAGGGGAAGAATACTCGAGTTCCAAACACTCTCATAATGAACCAAGACCTAGCAGAGAAGTGGGAAGGGGATTGCACAGTGAAGTCACTTCGGAGCTCGAAATAGCGAGCTCTTAATCGACCCAACATTGACTCTCTCGGTCCTCCCACCATCCACATTGGTCATCTATGAACCAAATTACAATTTTTGAAAAATTAGGGACTAAAGGGCAATTTTGGAAAATTAAGGGTTAGTGGGTGAAATTGAAAGAGTTAAGGACCTAAAGAGAATGATTGGAGACCTAGGGGGCTTAATAGATATAAAGAGGGAAATTAGGGACCTAAGGTGCAATTAAAGAAAGGTATGGGGCCCTAGGTGCAAATATGAGAAAGTATGCGATCTCTTCATCACCGCAGCTTCATACGAACACTCGTACCCTACAGGAATGGATTACCCGAGCGTCGACCCCTAGAAGCACACCGAGGAGAGAGACTCCACTGGCGCGACTTTGCCGAGATCACCAGGTGAGTGGGAACCGTTATGACATCAATTTCGGTTGGAATGATGGTTTAACTTTGAAAACCATTTTCTTGGAATTAGCCTCCCCTATCTGGGTGACTTTGCTTAAAACATTTGGGAGCTAATTTCGGGCTTAGGCTCGGTATGCTAGTGGGCCCAAGGTCGATGGATACGGGCATGGACCCATCTTGAATGAGTATGTGATAAATGATGCTAAAAGATCCAAATAATGGGAACTTTGTGTGATACCCATTGAGCCAAGTCTGAGTTGTCGAGCTTGTTAGGCCAAACCACTACTCTACTGAAGCCAGGTCGTCGAACCTATTTGGCAAGTACGTGTGGGTCGAAGCCAAACCGACAAATCGTTGCACTAGAGGGCCAAATATAAAGGCTATAATTCAAAATACTAATGATTGTGCATGCACTATGATGTTCGGGCCATCAGGACACCTAGAATGAGGTAGTGATGGAGTTTAAGTACTGTTGGATGACCCAGTGGGCATAAGGGCGGTATGTCGTCCAGTAGGTCAAGAAGCTCAAGGAGCTCCCTGCACACTAAGACCGAGGCAATAAGGGAAATGAGGTCTCCCTCACTAAGTATTTCATACTCATTCCCCTCTCTCACCTTTTTTAGGACTCGCACCCAGATGGAAAGTTCCCGGATGTGCTTGGACCCTCAAGGTACGTTCCCTACCCCCAACTTAAAGTAAGGGTTTGAACATAAACACGCCTTTACCTACCCTATCTCATTTGGGTAAGAATACTCGTATGATGTATGAAAGGGTGTCGAGTTGATCACGGACCCCAATCAAACTAGGTCGGGGCGTGACAAATAAATTGAGAAATTTACATAGCTCAAGTCACCAATTGAGGCACGGTTTGATCCTGGGAGGATCCCCAGGAAGTGAACAATTCAGTGGAAGTAAAAGCTCTGATCATCGAATCCTCATCGATGAGTAATCGAAGCTTTCTCTCTCTAGGATGATTTTTCAATGAATCTTTGTTTGATATCATTTGTAAGCCAAATTTGGTGTTTTAAAGCTTAGAATGAATCATGGTACATAGGAAAGATGATTTCAAACATGATAGGGGACAACTACTCAAGTTTTGGTGATCAATTTGATGAAACATGGATTTGGGGGTCAAAATGCAATTTTGGAAAAATAGTGCGATTTGGGGATTTTTGGAAAATCGGGGGTTGAATGGCAATTAAGGAAAATTTGGAGACTTTGATGAAATTAACTCCCAAATGAGGGCCAATTGGTGATTTTTAGAAAATTGGAGACCAATTGGTAATTTTGAAGAAATAAAAGAGCAATTGAAAATTTTACAGAAATTAAGGACCTAAGAAGAATATTAGAAACCTTAGGGAGCTAATTGAGAATTAGGGATCTAAAGTCAAAATTAGGAACTTTAGGGACCTAATTGTAATAAGGCATAAATTAAGGACCTATATGTAAATACTTGGAAGTAAGAGGTCTTTTATGCCAAACCTTACATACATGAATACTCAAACCATGTAAGAATTGGTTGTGCGAGTACTTGTGTAGAGTAACACATCAGTGGATGGAAATCCAGTTGGGATGAACATGTTACAGTTACCGGGTGAGTGGGATTTTCGACATCATACCCATTTGGGATGATTAGCACATTTTTAATTTAAAAACTACTTATGAGTGGAGATTTTCAATGTCATACCCGATTGGGGTGATGAGCACCATTTTTAATTTTGAAAACCATTTTCCAGTAATGGTCTCCCCTCAGTGCATGAAATTGCTTAAATATTTTGAGAAACATTTCTGATGAGAGTCGCAATTGCTCTTGTAGGCCCCAGGACTCAATTTTGAAAATAATAGGGCCCAAGGCCCAATTTTGGAAAACATGTGAAGTGGGACCAAGGCCAATGTGAACGAGCTTAAACCCATAGATAAATCTTGATTTCCTAGGCATTATGGAAATTTACAAAAAATTGTTAAGTTGTGTGATGCAACCACGCAACCGAGGTCGTATTGTAATACTCGATTGGCTAGTAGTTACCGAGCCGAAGCCAAGTGGACGAACTCGTTGGGTTGGTAGTTACCGGGCTTCACTAAGGGTATCGAATTTGTTAGACTGGTGGCACCAAAGATAATGATCTAATTTCAAAAGACTTTTTTTTGTGCATGCTAAGATACAAAACCATCTAGGTGCTCGACATGTGGTAGTGTTGGTTCTAAAGGTTGCTAGATGACCAGGGTGTAATAAGGGCAATTTTGTCGTCTAGAGAGTCTTGAAGCTCAGAGTAGCTTCTTGCACACCAAGATCGAGGTCGGAGGGGGAGAGGTCTTATTCCACATCGCGGACTTGGAGTATATTTGGGTCTTAAGGTTGGATAATTAATGTTCACTCAAACTTAAGGTAGAAGTCACTGACTTCTATCAAGGTGGACAATAAAGACGCTCTGATTCACAAGTGGATGTAATCGGCAAACTGCATCTGGGAATGTATGAACCCTTTTTTATAAAGGTGTGGTTGTTTGTTAAACCAATCCTGAGCAAGGGAAAGTATTGAAAAGTTTCTATAAGAAAGAGTTAAACCCAAAAAACCTATGAATAATATGGATGTTATAAAATTTTTTAAAAACCTACCCTAACTCTTGTTCACTAAGTTGTAGAACTTACCCCTCCCCTAAACCCTTTTTCAGGAAAAACCTCTCATCAAGAAAAGCAGAGGGAAACAAGTCAGAAATAGTGAGAATAAGTAAACCCTTAATTAGATGTTTTGTAAATTTTGTTATGATAAATATGTGTACTAATACGTCTTTACCTTCCTCGATCTAATTTGGTGGAAATACTAATTTAAAACGGGGAAGGGTGGCGGGTTGATCACGAGGTTTCGACCAAGATGGGTCAGAGCGTGATCACTTGAGTGGTATTAGAGCAAAGTTTACTCTAAATCATTATCAAGATTATATAGTCTAAATCTAAATGAAAACTACCCACCTTGTAGGAATAATGGCCCCAAGAAAAGTAACCAAACAAACCTATGCTACAACAACCACCACCAAACCCATGGGAAGTCCTATCCCAAATAAGGAAATAAGCTTGGAAGCTAAGAAGTCTAGAAGGACTCGAGCTCTTACACTTAAAGTAAATCCTAAGCTGAGAAGACTCTACAAATAATTTGTCAAGGTGTTTGGGAAACCTTACTTTTTGTGAAGAAAGGGGGACTTCCCTGCAAGAAGTGCACGCCACAAAGATGGCAAAATACAAAACCACAAGCAGCCCCCAAGGAAAACTCCCCAATGTTTGAAGTGTAGGAGAAGTCGTAAGGGTCCACGTAGGCAAATAACATGTTTTGGATGTGGACAAATAGGACATATGGTGAGGAATTGTTTCACACCCCAATGATCTATGGCAATATCTCTTAAGAACAACACCTACTCGACTACTAGGGTCTGAAAGTATGGAAGGTAGGAGGCCACACCGAGAACCACAATCCCAACTAGGGATTTCAATCGCACATAGGAAGAAGTTCATCAAGACCCTAGTATAGTAGTGGGTACTTCACGACCTTTCATTTTAACTATCTCCGTTTAAGAGGGGACATGTCACGCCCCGACCCAGTTTGGTCAGATCCCCGTGAACAACCTGCCACTCTCCCAGTTTATTAAAGGGTTTCCCCTTATTATAATCCATAAAGAGTAAGGTATCCTTTAAACCTGCATCATTTCCTGGAATAGCATAATCAAAATTGCACGAAATTTTAAACTTTACATACCTGTCTTACAGTTATCTTAGTTGATGATCTTTCAGGGTAGGCTTTCCGAGATTTCCTGAAAGGGATATAAGGGAGGGGGTGAGTACGACTACTCAGTGAATGAGTTTTTAAAAGCTTTTAACTTTTAAGAAAAATATTTCTATGGAGTGTGCCAGACTCTTTTTTTTTCCAAAAATCCCTTCGTTTAAAAAAATTCGGGTTTTTCCACCATTTCTTAGTTATCGATATGTCATCACCCAACACACATCCTTCATCATAAAGGTTACACATATTCGCAAGTTAGTATCACTACTTAACCCGCTAGTGGCTTCGGAGCGACTTTTCCTACCACCCGGATAGAAGTACGACCATTCTACCTTGGGAATGAGTGGATGTACGTGACATCCGACCCGCAACCCCGAAATCACTTCTTCGTGTCTGTATGAAGACAGAGACCTCATCCCCTCCCCACCCCGATCTCATGCGCTTGGTACTACTCCAAATTTCGCATAGACACCTAGAACGACAAACTGCCCTTATAGCCACCAAGTCATCAAGTGCCCTTACGACGCATCACTACCTCTCATGGGCATCTTGATGATCCCGTACTCACAGTGCATGCACAAACAATGTTTTCTCATATTTCCATGTAATCTATGGTGCCACTGGTCCAACGGCCTCGACTCTCAACTCAACCTGCAGTTATTTGTCTTGACTGGTCCGTCGACCTGTCATGTCGCACTACCGCTAGTTGACTGAGTATGTCGGTTCTATCTTAGTACCATGGCCAAACAATTCACTTATTAAGTTTTATGGCACATATATCATATTCATTTATGAGCTCCTACTCGTGCCAACTGGCCCTGGGCCCACTGTACGAGATTTTCAAAATCGGGCATTTAGCCCCCAAGTTCCAAAACCGAGGCCCCCGGCCTATTAGAGCTATTCGAGCTCTCGTCGAGAAGGTCTCCCAAATTGTTTAAGCATTGGCACACAGTAAAGGGAGAGCACTTCCGACAAAACATATATTTTCTCTATCCATTATACCGCCCGGGTATAAGGACACCTCCGTTCATAACCGATGAACGGGTTTTCAACTTCCTTCGAGGAAGTCTCATCATACCAACCGGGTATGATCTACTTACAACCGGTAAGTAGTTTTTCCGCATGATTTTCACATCACTTCCTCTAAGTAATGATGTTTAAAATACCACTTAATAGTGGGTTTTCATACCGAGTTACTTATCATTCCTAACCAGGTATGATATAAAATTTCCCCTCATAACCGGTAAGTGGGTTTTAATTTTAAGTTGTGATCATCATCCCAACCGAGTATGATGTTAGTAAACCCACTCACCCGTTAACGCAGTGAATTCCACTTGACCGGTTCTTTGTATTCAAACGAGCTCGTTCATGCTAGCATTCCCGGTATTTCACGTTCCTACACGATATGAACATCCTTTTTCATTATTACTCGGCATAACAGCCTTCATTCATTTCCAATGAATGATAAAACCAAAACTTTTAGTTATTTACAATTAGGTCCCTAAAGTTATTTCTCTTTAAGTCCCTAATGTCGATTTTTTCTCAAATTGAGTCCTGTAACTTTTAAAATTTATCTTGGGACCTCAATTTATTCAATTTCAGTAAAAAGGGGTTTAATTTCCCAAATTTCCAATTTGGTCCCCCAATTTTTCCAAAATTACCATTTTTTCCTTCCTTTACAAAAATGGTAAGTTTTGCCCCAAAAATTCTAAAATTTCTTAATTCGTCCTCTAACATTATTTTCATGCCCAATTGGCCCTCAATTTCATAAAATATCTTTTTAGTCCTTTGAATTTAAAAAATCCCCAATTTTCCCCCAATTCCAACTTCGTAACACAGTCGAATTTGATTTTATCAAATTGACCCATCAAACGTTTCTAATTGTTGAAATTGAGTTTCTACATGTTCATACGATTCTTTAGAAATATGAATCGCAAGTTTTAACGCCGGGACGAGCTCAAACGTAGCTTCGTCGAAAAATGAACTATAGAGAGAGAAAGCTTCGATTACTCACTAGTGAAGGCACAACAGTCTGAGGTTTCGATCTGGGTAGATAGATCTCGTCCTGAGGTTCATCCTAGAATCAAGAATCGCATCAATTGATGTCGAATTGGATTAGAATTTCGTCATTGAAATTTGGTCGACTCTCTCTTTAGCACCTATCAAAAATTGTAAAGGGGAGCCAAATTGGCTTACCTTTCGGTCCTAATTCAGCCGTGGAAAGGCTGAGGAAGTGTTGGGAGGGATTGGTTTGGCCTGAGTAGGGCTTGAAATGGCCGATTTCAGCTTGGCCGAAATAGGGCAGCTTCAGTCCGCCGAAGTTGCTTCACTATTCCATCATGTCAGCGCTTCTCCAATGATTCTCGGATTGACTGTAGTTTGCTATCAGATAGTTGTCTTCTCCCCGATTCTAAAGAGCCTGACATTTGTTCAAGTCGAAGCTCTGGTTCGAGCTTCACCGGGAAATGGAGCAGTAGAGAGAGAGAAGTGTTCAGGTGTGAGGAGAATGAATGGGGATGACCTCTTTATATAGGTGTAAAAATCATGTATTAAATGGAGGGATTTATTACTAGTATTAATATTACCATAAATTATTGGTATTAATTCTAATAATTTAATTTCGGTATTAAATTATTTGTATTAATTCCAATAATTTAATTTAGGTATTAAATTATTGGTATTAATTATAATAATTAAATATATATTAATTTATGGCTATTTATGATAAGAGTACTAGTGTCAAGCAAGCACGCTTAACTTTAGAATTCTCATGGATTCTCGTTCACCTGAACCAATTTGGTTTTTTTGTTTTAATTTATGTTAAGTTTCTTTTCCAAGGTTTAATAAACCCTTTGAATCACTCAAAAGTTGTAAATTTCCAAATTTCTTGTTCCTAAATGATCGAGTTTGTAAACCGTCTCGGTTTTCTTACTCGGTTTGTCCGGTTCTTTTCCCGATTTTCCTTAACTCAAAAGTGCGGAGTTTACAGGACAAAACCCCAAACATATTGTATTTTGTCTCAAATAATGAATAAAAACTCCAAGTTCTTAAAACTTCTCTCTCAAACAATGATGCATTCGTCTAGCTGACTTCCTCAAGATTCTAGAGAACTCGAATTCGCCTTCAGAGGTGGAGAAAAGTGCCCAAGTTGTAGTTTTGGTTTGTGCTTCGTCGGAAAATAAACACTTCTTGTTCTTCTTTAGGCATTTGAGGAATGATGATGATGAATGAATGGAAGCTCTTTATATAGGGAGCTTAGGGACTAACCGTTCTATACGTTACTCCATCAATTGGCCATTAACTCTCCGATTTAAGGTCTTGTCGGAAGAGTTTATTGGATGCTGGATAAAGGGCATCCATTTTGGCCCCCCTCTCTCTCGCCCGTCTAAAGGTAGACGATAACACTGTGTTGTGCGTGCGAGCTTTGCATGTGTCGCTCTATGATTTGCTATCATTGTTGACACAGCTTCCTACTAAGCAGCCTAATCAGCCTTTGACCTGTTAATTGGACACGTGGCAGCCTCTTATTGACTGCTTGTTCCTACGTGGCTGCTGATCATATTTCTGCTTACTGTTGACTGTGACACATGGCATACTCTAATTGACTTATTTATATGCATCAGCTTTTCCTTCTGATGCACAATGTCACTGTCACATGTCAACCTATGATTAGCTAAGGTCATCAAACATGGTTTGTCACGTGTCGACCTCTGATTGGTCAATTGTTTCTCCGACATCTTTGTCGGATGCTGACGTGGCATCCTCGCCATGTGTCAGCTCCTCATTGGTCAGCCTTGCTGACTGGGCCTTTCTGACATTGACCGTTAATCTGAACACGTGTCGCGCTTCTATTGGCCGGTCATCACTAAGGTGGATTTTCCTCCTTTGACTGTTTACCAAGGACACATGTCACCTTCTAATTGGCCAGCACTTTTAGGTGCAGACTGAGCAGCTGATTAGGTGTGCTTTGCCACGTGTCGTGCGCTGATTGGTTGTGCATGCTGACTGGGCTCTAACCTGGTAGCGGTCCGTTAACCAGCTGGATCGTTGACCGGTCTAGTCCAACTAGGTTCAGTGACCCGAAATCATAAATCGGCCAATTTAGGCCTAATTCGACCGGTTTTCCAAAATTAAAAAAATTCTAAATTCTTCTATATTCATTTTCTATCTAACTTCAATTTTCTAATTTGATATTTTTATGCCACATAAAAATGAATTTTTGAACTAGTTATTAACAGTTCAATTCGGTTTAGGTCTGGTTCATCCTAAACTGGTCCGGTTTTCACATCCAATCTACTTTATGGTTCTTTCCCACGATTTTTATGATTTATTGGCTACTTAGATTTTTCCAAATTCCCGTTTTAATAATTCTTTACCCATCTCAATTTACTTAGATTCTTGATTTTATTTAAAAAATTTCCAATTCTACTTTCTGCTTCCTTGGTATAAGAGTACGAAGTTTACACTATCAATTTATGCACTCTCCACACTGATGTACATTGGACAGTAGGTAAGCATATTTTGTTATCTCCATGATACTCTTCATCACGGTTTGTCTCTCTAGCGTAACTCTTCCTCCAAACTTCATTGTTTCACTAATGCTAATTAGACTGGAAATTCTTATGATCGATAATTTATTAGTAGTTTTACGGTCTTTTGGGTTGCAATCTCATTCGTTGGAGCGCTAAAAAATAATGCATTATCATATGTTCAAGTATTAATGTCGAATACAAGAGTGTTATTAACCCTACCATTTAATTCATTTAGATCCAATTGCTCCTCCGAGAGATGGGGTTGGAGCTTCGTGAACCATCCATTTTATAGTGTGCTCCAAATTCAATTTGTGAGACCTTACCTTTCACTTGTGAGTGATTATTAGTCAAATTATCCCCTTGGAACCATTGCAGCACCTAGTTACTCCACTTCCAAGACCACAACCACCGTGTGGGACCACAAGCCCGATAGGGAGACAATGGTACTCTGCAGCACGAATGAGGTTGCTCCATCATCAATCGTGACGGCTCTTATACATAACAAATATCAATTTTATCCCTAATATACTTTGTTTAATCTCTTGATTTCAATCATAATCATTTCAGGGGCATCGTCACTTTTTTTAACTGAATTTTATCTAAAAAATATTTTGATTTTTTATATTCAAATGATTAAATTGTGAGATAGTTAACTGAATTTTGTCTAAAAATTATTTTGAATTTTTTTATATTCAAATGATTAAATTGAGAGATAGTTAAATGATTTTTTTTCTAAAAATTATTTTAAAATTTTTATATTCAAATAATTAAATTGAGAGATAGTATGTTATTGCTCAATAATTCAATCTAGTAATGGTATCTTCTCGTGTGAACTCGCCTTGTTTACACTAAAGCTATTATTACCTGCGAGAAATTTCTACTTATCTTCTTATCACTCCACTCTAAACTTAAGTCCTCCATCCACCTACTACAAAAGCAAGTAATTTATCCCTTATCCAATTTTCCCGGTACTTCAAACCATACATGAAAAACCCTACCAATCAATGCTAAACTATTTCTTCTTCATGCACTTTAGTAAAGCTGATATCCGCTAGATAAGTTGATATTGAATATTATAGCAAATACAAAATCGAATCCTATCTCTATTATCACTTCATAAAAAAATCCATGTAGTGAAGGAATCTGATCTAACCCATACTTGTCCATAAATTCCATTTATATCAAGTGGGTCTGAGTATGTGATCCAAGTGCTTACGATAGTGCACAATTCACAAGTATGCAGTCAGTTGAAGATACTATCCGTCCATTGTTTTTTAAAATAGTATGTATTGATATTATACACTTCATTGATACCATTCAATTACTATTTTGCTCTCAAAATCATTTTTACCATCATTTTAATATTACATATTTGTTTCCATCATTAAATTGGTCCTAATAGTTTTTGCCCCTATTTTTGCCTAATAATATATAAAAATTATATTAGATTATAATTAATATTTATCAACAACTTAGAGTTAAAACTCTCCAATTATTTCAATTAGTAACTCTCTTGAGACTTAAGTAAAAGAGTGACAAATTACTCTAATTATTTGGTGAGTTTTTGTCCCTATTTAAATGCAAACATTCTCTTATACTAATTTCAATCTATTAGCATGCCATATATGTAGCAGGTTCTCATTAACTACAACTGCTTTGTTTACTATAGATTGGCTAAATAATAAATTGATGATAATAGTAAAAAAAAAAGATGACAAGAAGGGGACATTTCTACCCTTTTGATGATTCACAGGCTATACCATGTCTATTCAAATATTAAAACTTATACTTCAAAGAGGTGCGCCTTACAAAATTTCTGCATTTCCTATTAGGATGATTATTTGAAGTATGCAGAGGGGTGATAAAAGTTAAGATGAAAAAAGAGTTAAACCCGTGTAAGTTGCATTAGCATTATTTGCAAGGATTTGTTTATCAAGTGCCAACAGATTTGGATGGTTGAACTAATAATTAATGGATGTGGAGATTGCAAATTCGAAATCGAACTCTCTCTCTTTGCTCATTTTCCAGTGCACCTCTTTTGAGGTACAAGGTAGAGGAGGTTTTTTATTACATTCAAATTAACTCTCTATTAAGAAAATTAAACTATAAACATATTATGTTACTGGTCGAGAAATCGATTGATTTCAAAATAATAACTCTTTCCATTATAATTTTTTATTTCTAAAAAATTAAAATGAAAATTTTAATTAATGATAATGAATGTTGAATGATCATAATCAATCTATTTTAGTAAATGATCATGTTAAATGAGTTTAATCATATGCTTCTTAGACCATATTAATTCACTTATTGATCACCTTTATTTTAATTAGGAGTATAACCTAACCTGGTGGTGAGTATAACTTAACCGGTTCCTGTTAGGTGTTCAGAAAGCATTCTCCCCTCCTAGTCTCATAAATTATTACACAAAATAAATGATAAAAATTGAAAAATAAATTATTACACAAGTGCTAACTTTAAGGTCACTTTGGAGTTGTACCATTTCATTAGATATTTTACTAATATATTTTGTAGTTTTGATAATTTCTAGATAATTCATATTACTAGAAAAGTTAATTCATATACTGATTTAATTGAAAATACCGTTATAACCAACGGAGTATATTCATTTCTTTGAATATATTCGTATTGTTTAACTTGAACTATACAGATTTCATACTTAAATGAAGATAATATTTGTTCAAAAAAACTAATGTGCCCTTTCTTTTGTTAGATAATTTTGCTAAATTTCTTGATATTTATAGTGTAATTAAAAAATATAACATTTACCTTAAATACATGAAATAATTCAATGTTAACTAAAACAATTGTCTTATTAATTTGTATAGTTATATATTTCAGTAGCATTAAAAGGATGAGTTAATTATTTATAAACACAAAATTTAACTATTTTTTTTCATTTTGCCACAAACACGTTTCGTTGATTAAGCTAACATTAAACTTCTGGTTTTATGTACTATTTTGACACGAAAATAATTTTTTTTATAGAAAATAAAAATGTTACGAAATTTTGGTAATTTAAAATTTATAAATAATACATAAATATATATAATTATCAATTAATTAATTAGAATTATATAAAATTTCTCATGAGATTAAATACTTAATTGTGTCATGAATATTTTAACTAGAGAAAATAATAATGGTACGTCATCAACCTAATATCATAATAACCAATTAAATATTGAATTATTATCAAAATTTAATGAAAAATTTTAATACCATATAAAAATATATATAGCATTAGAATTTTGGTACTAATAAAGTTTAATTAAAATAAAATTTAAGATTAATAGCCTAAAATAGTGTAAAAGAAAAAAAATATATGGCTCTTTATTATTCCACCAACTAGAGGCTCTCGAGCCCAAACCCCTAATAAAAAGAAAAAAATCCATAAAAATCGAACATTTGTAAAACATACATTTAATAATCATAAGAAAATGGTGTTTTTTTTTCCTTTTGGAAATTAAATCAGTTCTAATTACATTTCTATTAGCAAATAAATATCCGAAGGGGAAAAATATCGGAACTCGAAAGAACTTCCTATTTATAGCCTCTTTTTCTCATTTTCACATCCGTGAACTTTTTCGTGAAAGCTCTCTTCTTCATCAGACTCGGAACCCTACGCTCCTTTTTGCTCCTGGGAGAAAATGGCCGCCACTACACCGCAGTCCATCTTCCTCAAGCCCACATCGGCCAAGGCCGCCGCCTCCTCCATCAATCCATCCTCCCTCGCTCCGAATACCCTCTCTACCTCCAAGCCCCAGAAGCCCTGCTCCATAAAATGCGCCGCCACGGCCCACCAGATCCAAGATCCGATCAAGCCGACCCATCCCCTCCCCTCCGAGGATCGCGTCTACAACTTCGCCGCCGGCCCCGCCACCCTCCCGGAGGACGTGCTCCTCCGGGCGCAGTCGGAGCTCTACAACTGGCGGGGATGTGGCATGAGCGTGATGGAGATGAGCCACAGGGGCAAGGAGTTCTCCTCCATCATCCAGAAGGCCGAGTCGGATCTCAGGGCTCTCCTCGAGATCCCCGATGATTACGCCGTCCTCTTCCTCCAGGGCGGCGCAACCACCCAGTTCGCTGCCGTGCCCTTGAATCTCTGCTCCCCCGATGACCCCGTAGATTACATCGTCACTGGATCGTGGGGTGACAAGGCCTTCAAGGAGGCGCAGAAGTACTGCAAGCCTAACGTCATCTGGTCAGGTATGTAAATACCCCAAATATCCCTCTGTTTTGCTTGCAAAATGAATACTTAAGCCCTTCAGTATCTTAAAAATCTATATTGACCCTTCCGTTGTGATGAAGTAAAAAACATGCTCCTTTCTCTGATCTGATATTCAGGCAAGTCCGAGAAGTACACGAAGATCCCTTCTTTCGACGATCTGCAGCAGAACTCAGATGCTAAATACCTCCACATATGTGCAAACGAGACCATCCACGGGGTCGAATTCAAGGACTACCCGATCCCCAAGAACAAAGGCGGGATCTTGATTGCCGACATGTCCTCCAACTTCTGCTCTAAGCCTGTGGACGTTTCAAAGTTCGGCATAATATATGCAGGGGCACAGAAGAATGTCGGACCCTCTGGAGTTACCATTGTGATTATCAGGAAGGATTTGCTTGGAAATGCACAGGGAATCACCCCCGTGATGCTCGACTACAAGACTCACGCGGATAACAGCTCCCTCTACAACACACCGCCTTGCTACGGGATCTACATGTGCGGGCTCGTTTTTGAGGACCTGCTGGCGCAGGGTGGCCTGAAGGAGGTTGAGAAGAAGAACCAGAAGAAAGCCGAGATCCTCTACCAGGCGATTGATGGGAGCGACGGGTTCTTCAGGTGTCCAGTGGAGAAGTCGGTGAGGTCGCTCATGAACGTGCCATTCACGCTCGCAAGGCCAGAGCTGGAGGCGGAGTTCATTAAGGAGGCTGCTAAGGAGAGCATGGTGCAGCTCAAGGGCCACAGGTCTGTGGGAGGGATGAGGGCTTCGATATATAACGCCATGCCTCTGTCCGGGGTCGAGAAGCTGGTGGCCTTCATGAAGGATTTCCAGGCAAGGCATGCTTAATGCCATTTTAACGATCCAGTGAAAATGTCGGCCCCCCTTTATGTTGGTTGGTCTACGAGATCCGAACACCCTAAGTTTGATAAAGAATGTTGCCTTTTGATCATTGGTATGCTGTTGTTTTGTAAGGAGTCGGTCACTGCCATTTGTGATCTACACAAGTTCGAAGGTCGAAGAGTTGCTGAATGAAGAAAAGTTCGTTGAGGGGACGTTTCGCGAATAAAAATGGAGTAATTGGCATCAGAAATTAGTAGTTTTTCTTGTTAAATTCAAGCATCAAGTTGCAGGTTGTTTCTTGAAAGAAGAATTCTTTCTCCCATGTGCATTGCTCAAATATCTTTTGTAAAAGTGATTTTTTTCTCCCACTAGCTTTTTTATTTGAAGTAAAAGTTTACAATATTATTTTTTTCTCTCTCAATATGACTTTAGAATGGACATACTAGAAGATTATATTATAGGGTTACATACTAGAATATTAGATTATAGGGTTAGAATATTTAGGCGGGTAACACCAATTATAAATTAAATTTTTTTTGTTTATTAATTCTGAAATACAAAAATAGTTTATTAATTCTGAAATACAAAAATATTGATTTTAAGTGCTATTGTATATTTAGAGTGTAATCGAATTTTTGTCAACGATGTGGAAGGTCTAAAGGTCGTACTTAAATTTCCTATGGGCCAAAAATAGGGCCACAAACAAAGCATTTGTAAACTAATTTGTAAATGTTAAACATTTGAGATATAAATAATATGTATAATTGTATGCTAAATCAATATTGTAAGAGAAAAAGTTAAAATATTAATATAATGAGAAGTGAAACTCACTAAATCAACAAATAAAAATTATAGTAATTATAAAGTTTTTATATTTTTTACACTTAGAATGGTAGAACTCACTCATCCCCTAAACTATTTTTCAAGAAAAACAACAGAACATATAAACTTTTATTTAGTTGTTTTGTTAATTTTGTTATGTAAAACATGTGTAATTCTATGTATTTACATTCTCGGTTCTATTTGGTAGAAATACTAATTGTACGGGGAAGGGTGACAGGTTAATCAGGGGGTCCAACCATACTATAGATATGACCCCTTAGAGAAAAACCCAACAAATCCATGCTGCTGCCGCAACCATCACAGGACCAGTGAGAAATCCTTTCCCAGATAAGGAAATTAGCTTGAGAGCTCAAGAGTTTAGGAAGAATCAACTCACTATGCCAAGAATAACTCCCAAGTAGAGGAAACTCTATCCGGAGTTTGTCAGGGTATTCGGGTAACCTTACTTTCCACCAAGAGAGGACAATTGCCCTGCAAGAAGTAAGCACATCCAGGATGATGAAAGTACAAATACATAAGCTATCCCTTAGATAATTGGTATAAACAAGGCATCACGGGAGAATAAAAACCATGGTGACCCTACTCACCAGGAAAAGGCAAGACCTCATAGGAAAGAGAAAACTTCCTGATGTCATAGATGGCAAAGGAACTACACAAAGGTATGCACTAAAGCAATATGCTAGAGGTGTGGACAACTAGGGCATGTTGTGAAGAGTTGTCCAATACTTCGAGGGTGTATGGCCACACTTCCTAAGAGTAATAGAAATCCACAAAGAAAGATTTCCCAAAGCCCGAGATGTAAAAGAAACCATGAAGGTACATGTAGTGAAGTAACATGTTTTAAATGTGGACAGTTGGGACATTATGCGAAGAAGTGTCAAGTACCAACAAGGAATGTGATACCAACACCTAGTGATGTTACACCCACGAATATGAGAGGAGCCAACCCAATACCAAGGATACCAACAAGGGCTTACAATCTCACGTAGGAGTAAACTCATTAAGAGCCTAGTATAGTAGCAAGTAATTCCCAACCTCCTGCATAACTACATCCTTGTAATTGGGGAAACAATCCAAACGTATTGTATTACTTTCCAATAATGCATAAATATCTAAGTTTTAGATATTTTTATCTCTTGAATAATGATACAAACCAAAAAGCTCATATGTATGAGCATGAAAAAATTCTTGGTAGAAAGGTGGTGAAAGTTAAAGCAGGATGAAGACTAAAGGTTGAAAGAAACAACACCTTAAAGACTAAGAAAGGATAATGATCGACATGTTTAAACTGAGGAAGGACAAGTGAAGCCTTTTGATATTCTTAACTAGGAAGTTAGGAAATCTCGGAACAAAATACTCCGACCTCTCTTAAGAAGGTAAACGTGTAAATGGAATACATGTTGAGATAAAGGACCAAATAGAAGGGAAGTGTACTCATGAGAGTCCAATGAGCAAGTTAGACCCAAGGAACGGTAAACAAAAAGATAGCATCAAAGGATGCCATACCAAGTTGGAATGGGTGGGACACCCGTGATAAAGGAATAAGGGAAAGGATTTCCAAAAGAATAGGGATCCTAGAGAAGTATGCACTCCAACCAAGAGGTGATTAAGGGAATAACGATGGACATCAAGATTAGTTCCGATCCACACTCACTTAATAAAACTTTAGATTGGATGACGGAGTTTAGTATGGAGTACAAGAAATAAGATCTGACAAGCGAAAATTCCTTGGATAAGAAATAAAGTTCAAAATGGAAATTCAAAGTCGGTAAAGGATTGAAGATGGATGAATGCACCAACAAAAAAAGGGTGTAAGGATATGAAAGAAGGGAACCTTTAAGGAACGGTAAGAAGGTTGGATGCATAGTTCCAAATATGGAAGTCTTTACTTCTTAGGACGAGAGTAGAGAGTAGGAACAACAAATGGAACTCCCCAAGATAAGTCCAAGGAATTGATTAGTATGTTGCAAGGGATCAAATAGGAGTGAAGGGATAGTAACCATGAAATGGTCACACGCAAGTAAGGATGGACTAAAGAACGAAAATTCTTAGTTAAGGATGTCATAAAACCTGGGGGAGGACATGTAGGAGGAAAGTCCTGAGTATGTAGGTGAGTTGAGAAGTGATTGGGAAACCTCATAGTTGGAACTAGGAATACCCAATAAGGAGGTTAGTGAAGGACAAGTAAATAAGGAAAACCCAAATGATCATAAAAAGCATGACCTCTAGAAGTATAATGTACAAAGACAGCTCTAGAACAAGTCATGTTGTAAGGGACATGTAGGTCTAACAGTTCCAAGGTGTGACTTAAGTAAGGAACAATAGTTTATTTAAGCATGATGAGGTCAAATAAAAGGATTTGGGTGGACCGGAGTTATAATAAAGAAAGAATGGATTAAAGGACCAATATAAGACAAAAAAGGGGGTAACGTCAAAACCCATGAAAATAAGAACGAAAAGCTCCAAAGGGCGTCGAGCTAAAGATTTTAATGACCAAGGGGAATAACTAGACACGAGGACGGTCAGACATTTCAGAACTCCCAATCTTGTGATATGTATTAACGTTTGGAAGAAACCTTAAAGAGGGAGAATCTTACCCCTAAGCGGCATAAGAATTCGGCATAAGAAAATACCTTTGGCAAGTGGGTAAGACAAGTCGATCATAATAGTTCCATAGAATATATGGATATTTAAGGAGAAGAGAAATCCTTTAAGGTTGTTATCTAAAGGACTAAGTAAAATAGTACCATAATGACATTTTACTCGGGGAAAAGTCGTATGAGCAAGGGAACACTTAAAGAGAAGGAAGTGGGAAGCCGTATCGCTACGGGATCTTCTTCTCAAGTGGGAATACCAAATCATGCCGTTACGGGCAATGGAAAAATAATTGATAAAACAATAGACACCCAAGACATGGGAATGAAAAATTCCCAAAGGAAGGAAATCCACGAATGATGCCCCAAAAGAGATGCAACTAGGATGGGGAAGGGTCCCATGGCATCATATCTGATCGAATCACAAGTGACATGAAGGGAAATTTAAGCTCCAACTAAATTCAATTAGCAAAGACATGCTAACTTGATGGCTGAAATGGGAAAGGAAAGGAGGAAAATGGAAGGGGAAATTATTCACTATTTAAAGGACACATACCGAGTTTTGGGAACAAAACTCCTAAAAGGTGGGGATAATTGTAAACCCCGTTCTCTCGGAAGAGGGAACCAGAAATTTTCGAGAGAAAACTAAGGATCTAAGTGAATCAAAAGTGGTAAAGAAGGGTTAGAACTAGAATTTGGAAAATCCAAAGTGGCCAAGAAATACCTACACATCATGGAAAAGAATCACGAAGAGGATTGGATGTGAAAACCAGATCAATTTAGGGTGAACGTGACCTGAACTGGACTTGAATTGGATTGAACCGTGAAAAACCAGTTCAAAGATTCATTTTTCTAGGTGGCTTATATGCATCAAATTGGAAAATTGAAGGCATCATTAGATAGAAAATAAATTTATATGAATTTAGAATTTTTTTAAATTTTAAGAAAACCGTTCGAATCGGGTCTAAACTGATCAATTTTTGAATTTGGGTCACCGAACCCGGTCAGTTCAGACCATTCAACGGACCGCTCCCGGGTCAGCGCCCCGTGAGTAGGTGTGACCAATCAGGGTGTGACACATGGCGAAGCACGCCCAGTCAACCGCTCAATCAGAAAGCGCTGGCCAATCAGAGGGCGACACGTGTCCTCGCTCAGGAAAATCCACATTAGCGATGACCGACCAATAGGAGAGCGACACGTGTCCCCGGTCAACGAAGCCTCGTCAACAAGGTTAACCAATGAGGAGCTAACACATGGAAAGGATGCAACTTCAGTAGCTGATAAGGATGTCAAAGAAACAACCAACTAATAAGAGGTTGATACGTAGTAGAGCCACGTCGGATGAGCTCAGCCAATCAGAGGCTAACACGTGGCAGTGGCACTGTGCATCAAGAGGGAAATCCGACGCATTTAAAATAGCTAATCAGAGGACGCCACGTGTAAATTCAAGGGTCAAGTGAAATACAGTCAACAAACACGCATGAACGAGTGACTAATGGGAGGCCGTCACATGTCCGATCAATGAGTTAAAGGCTGAATGGGATGCTGAGTAGGAAGCCATGTCAACAAATCTAGCTAATCATATTGTGCCACGTGGCAAGCCAGCATGTGCGAAGCTCGCACGCGTGGAACATTCTCATCTTCCTCCTTAGGAAAGCTGACAGAAGAGAGGAGGAAGAAAGTGGGTAGTCTCCGGTGACCCAGAAAATGCTCCAATATGACCACCGGTGGTCGAGTTAGGGTTCGAGTCTTAGGTAGACAGTTCACCAGTCAGTTGTCAAGCTTCCTATATAAAGATCACCCCTCCTCTCACCTTCCTCATCTCACCAGCGAGCGAAGAAGGGGAAGTACTTAGTTTTTCGGTGAGGCATAAACCAGAGCTCCGACATCAAGCCTTTCTTCAACCTCCAAAGCTGCATTTGGTGTCTCTAGATCTGAGAGGAAGTTCTCCACCCAGCTGCACCCTCCATTCGGCCTAAGAACCACTGACAAGCTCAATCAGTGTTGTTGCTCCAATGGTCGTAAAAAATCTGAATTGCCTAAGTAAAATTTTGGCCACCTCCGACCTCCTACAACTCGGACAAACCTACCACAACCCTCCCCAACCGATCCTCGACCGCTTGGAACCTAAAAGATAAGCTAATTCCACCTAGTTTTACCGAAATGGTAAGGCTATAGAAACTAGAGCACGCAAACTTCTCTCATCAAATTGACCTTGCTCCGGCTACTAATTAACTCACTTGTTGATCCTAGGAGGATCCCTTGGATGAGAATTAGTCACCCCTATCCAGAGTTCCAACCGTCTTCCCTCTACCGGTAAGAAAACCAAGCTTTCTCTCTCTAGAAATTTTTTCATGTGAAGCTCCATTTGAGCTTAAAAGTGGGTCAATTCATGTTGTTCAAAGGTCAGAATGCTCATAGGGAGATGGGGGAAAATGATTAGCAGCATTATAGGGGGGAATTAACCAAGTTTAAGTGGTCAATTGAATGAAATAAGAATTCGGGTGTCAAAGTGCAATTTTTGGAAAATTGGACAATTTAGGAATTTTCGGAGAATTGGGGGCCGAATTGCAATTAAAGGAAAATTGGGAGACACTTGTGAAATTAACTTCCAATTGAGGGCCAATTGGTAATTTGGATGAAATTGAGGGCCAATCGGTGATTTTGAGGAAAATTGGGGGACCAATTGGTAAATTTGAAGAAATTAAGGACCAATTGGAAATTTTGAGAATATTGGGGACCTAAGAGAGAAATTGGAAACCTTAGGGAGTTACTTAAAGATAAATTGAGAATTAGTGAACTAAAGGTAAAATTATGAACTTTAGGGAGCTAATTGCAATTGAAGCATAATTAAGGACCTAGGTGCCCATAAATGAAAGTATAAGGCCATTCGTTTCAATTTTTTTGATGTGATCACTCGAACTATGTGGAATGGACAATTCAAGAACTTGTGCATAGGAGCACGTAGCTAGTCGAGATTCCGCTAGAATCGAATTACATCATATTGGATGAGTGAGATTTTCGACATCATACCTAGTTGGGATGATAAGCACATTTTCGAATTAAAAACTATTTTCCATAAATAGTTTTCCCTAACTGTGTGAATACTGCTTAAATCTTTTGGGAGATATTTTTGGTGAGAGCTGAAATTGCTCTAGTGGGCCCATTGCCTTAGTTTTGAAAATAATAGGGTTTAAGGCCTAGTTTTGGAAAAACTCGTAAAGTGTTCCCAAGGCCAACGAGAATAGGCTTAAACTCGTAGATAAAATCTTGATTCCTATGTATTATGGAAATTCACCAAAAAATGGTTAAGTTGTGTGATAAAGCCACCCAACCAAAGCTGGATCATAGAACTCGTTGGGCTAATAGCTACCAGGCCGAAGCCGAGTAGTCGAACTCGTTGGGCTGATAGTTACCGAGTTGAAGCCGGGTCACTGAATTCGTTAGGCTGGTGGAAGCAAAGATAAAGGTCTAAATTTAAAATACTTTTATTTGTGCATGCTAAGATATGGAACTATCGTGACATTTTACATGGGGTAGTGTTGGTTCTAAGGGCTGCTGGACAACCCAAGGAGTATAAGGGAATTTTTGTCGTCTAGTAAGTCTCGAAGCTCGGAGAAACTTCACGTGCATTGAGATTGAGGTCGGAGGGGGAGAGGTCTCATTCCACTATAGCGGACACAGAGAAATTCAAGTCTAGGGACTATACAATTGATGCTAATCACCTTCTCTACCTCCCTATGAACATTTTAAGATTTGAATCATAACATTTGGCTTAGAATTGAGCTTAAACGGAGTTTCACTGAAAAATATTTCTAGAGAGAGAAATTTTTTATTTCTTACTGGTAAAGATACGATTGTCGGGTTCTTGGTATGAGAAGCTAGCTCTATTTGAGTGGAATTCACAAGATCAAATTTCAACTCAATTGATAACATGAGTAATGAGAATTTGATTTTGTAAAAATTCACAAATTTCATTATGTGAATTTATAGTTCCAACGAAGGGCGACGATAATGGCTTACCATAAGGACTCAGGGAGGACATGTCTCGTCCGTGGACAGTTGTAGGATGGTTGGTTTGGTCGGAAGAAGCACGGAGGTAGCCCAAACTAAGCTCGAAGTTTGTGCAGAAATTCGTGTGTTGGAGCATGTTCACTTTACGATAACATCGAGTCTTATCCGATGGTCCTCAAGCTGAAAAAAGAGTAGGGTAGGTAGATGACATTTGCAGGATTCTAGAGAACTAAATTGTGCAGTCGGAGGTGGAGAAAAAGGATGACACCGAAGCTCTTTCCTTCGGGTGGTCAAAAAATGGAGCAGTGTGGTTCTCTCTGCTTTGGAGGTGTGGAGAGTATGGATGGAGTGAATCTTTTTATAGAGGAAGCTTGGGAATTGATGGTTCTATCTATTCCATCATTGACCGACCATTAGCTCCTCGATTTAAGGCCTTGTTGGAGAGATTTATGGCTCACCAAAGTTATGAATGTTTGTTAGCCTTTTCTCTACTTGTTTGTTCACAGGTTGAAGATGACAATGTGCGTGTGTGCGAGCTGCCATGTGGCATACTTTGATTGGCTAGCGTCGTTAACACAACATCCCACTCAGCGTCGGACTTACTCTTTGACCTATTGACTGGACACGTGGCGACCTCCCATTAGTCGCTCTTTTCGATGTGGTAGTTGACCAAAGCTGATTGTGAGATGATTGTTGTTGATTTTTCTACATGGCATCCTCTCATTAGTTAATTTAAATTCATTAGCTTTCCCACCTAACACACTATTTCATTGCCATGTGTTCTCTTTGGATTGGTTGTATCCATTTGATGTGGCTTTATCACGTGTTGATCTCTAATTGGTTGGTCCTTCTTGGACATTCTAGGTGACTGCTGATGTGGCACACTTTCCACTTGTCACCCTCTCATTAGTCAGTTCGACTAACGGGGATTTCCTTCAGTTGACCGCTCACTAAGGACACATATCACACTCACATTGGTTAATTCTTGAGTACATGCAATTTCTTCAGTTGACCATTAATGAGCGACATATGTCACACTCTGATTGGTTTGTTCTTTCAAACACTAACCTAGCAGATGACGAGGCACGCTTTGCCACACGTCGCACATTGATTGGTCGAGTGTGCTGATAGGGCACTGACCTGGCAGGCAGTTCGTTGAACTAGTTGGACCGTTGTCTAGTTCAATTGGATCGGGTTCAGCGAGCCGAAATCGAAAATTGGTTGGTTTAAGACCAAATCGACCAGTTTTCTAAAAAATAAAAATTTCTAAATTTATCTAAATTCATTTTCTACATAATGGTGACTTCAATTTTCCAATTTGACATTTTTAAGTCACCACAAAAAATAAATCTTTGAATTGGTTCTCCTCGGTTCAATCCACTTTAATTCAATTCGATCTCGGTTCACCCTGTTCGGTCTAGTTCTCACTCCCAATTTGTAATTGGATTATTTCCTTTTCTACATAATGGCTGGTCTAAATTCATTTTCTACATAATGGTGACTTCAATTTTTCAATTTTACATTTTTAAGTCACCACGAAAAATAAATATTTGAATCGGTTCTCCTCGGTTCAATCCACTTTAATCTAGTTTAGTCTCGGTTCGCCCTGGCCGGTCTAGTTCTCACTTCCAATTTGCAATTGGATTATTTCCTTGACTTGTTGAACTTTAATCATCACCCCAGATCACTTCAAATCTCGTTTTGATTTCTCTTCACAATTTCGGTTCACTTTGAACCACAGTTTTCTTTTCTAAATTTTTTTGTTCTCTATTTTAGCTTTCTTGTTTTGAGAAAAAGGGATTTACATAGTCTCTTATAAATGTCGTGGACTTCACCTGCCATTAAAAAAGGGTTCATGACTTCGCTCGTCTTTCTAAATGCTTGGGACTTTGCCCATCTTTCTAAAATATTATGGTGTGGGTTTGTCTTTCATTAGGATTTGAGACTTCATCCATTTTAAAAACTAATCAGAACTTTAATCATCTTTCTAAACACTCTTTTTATATGTTCAGAACTTTGCCTATCTTTCCAAAAATATTTGTCAGCTTAGCACCATGTCTTTTGGATAAATTTGGTGTCGTTGCCCATCTTTCAAAAAGGGCTTAGGACTTCTCCCATCTTTGAAAGGTTGGTCAAACTGACCTGAACTAGCCAAAGGAAGGTTAAAAACTAATTAAACTGACCCTGAACCAACCAAAGTACAGTCAACATTGGTCAAAATGACGGTAAAATAGGTTGAATTGGTTGAAAACGGGTCGAACCAAGTTAAATAAGTAAATAACTAATCAAAGGAAAGTCAAACCAAACATTATACGATTCAGACTATTTTGAATTTTCCTAAAATAAAATAAAAAAATTAAAACTCTTTAATTAATTTAATATTTAATTAGTCAAACATGTTGAATTAGTTGCAAAAAATCGGTTAAGCAACCAGTCAAACCACATGACGAATGGTGACACGCCATTAGGCAACACATGTGTGAGCATGCACGTGTGCACACATGTCATCTGCCCTAGACTTACGTTGGCAAAATACATAGTTAGATCATGCTCTATTTTAGGAAACATTCCGACAAGAAAAGATTAGGATGTATAGAATATTCCAAGCACCATAAGATGTGAAAATAAAGCATCAAAGCCCCGTCGCATCAACTAGTGATCACGCCCAAGAATTCGAAAATAAAACACAATTTTGTAGAGGCTCTTTGACCTTCCCTAATGACTAAAAATGACCATGGAAGTCTCCTTAGGATTCTCCAAACCTCTCTCATCCTCTTATGTGGCTTGGACACATTGGTGGTAAGCTAATTAGCCCTCGATCTTGGTAGTTCCAAAAGTTTTAGTTCAATTTTTTAATAGTGTCAATCATCTGACATTATAGGCAACTCCGATGATTGTTTTGGGTGGCACTTAGCTCCGAGAGAACCTTGAGGAAGTTAGCTATGACCACACACCATTAACTCTAACCAACTCACCGACACCGATAAGTTTTCGATGACGTTCCTTAAGTGTTGTATCTTCTGTCGAGGCTTGAAATCGTGCTAATTATAGGCCAAATAGGTTGAGTTAGGGCTTATTTTGATCATGGAAACTTGTGAGAGTTGATTTGGATCATGATAGGATTAACTTCTAAGCTTGGAATTGGTTGAGGAAGAACTTTAAAGTTTAGGGATAAAAGTACAAATTCAGATAAGTTGGGGGACCAAATGGTAAATATTTCAAGTTTAGGGATCCAAAGGGGATGTTGGAAATTTGGGGACCTAGTGATAGATATATGAAAGTGAAGGGACATAACTATGAATATTGAAAGTTTAGGGGCCTAAGAATAAATATGAGAAACTGATGAATGATATGAGGAATGTCAATAGGAACCACCTAGGATACTCGAATGAGGTATAATTGAGTATGGGTTGAGCTCATCCAGTCTAGAGTTGAGGGAACTAAAGTGGGAGAAGGCTTCTCCAATTCATATATGGGGTGTGTGACGTGGGTGGAAGGTTTTTTAGAACTCCCCTTGTAAACCTCGTCCTCTCGAACTAAGGAAAAACCGGAAAAGGGAACTAAAAATTTATAAAAGAAAAACAGAGGATCTAAGTGAATTGGAAATGATAAAGAAGAGTCAAAAGAGCATTTGAAAATTTTTAAGTGGCCAAGAAATACCTAAACATCATGGTAAAAGAACCATGAAGTGAATTGGATGCGAAAACTAAACTAGTTCGGGGTGAACTGAACCTAAACTAGATTGAAATGTTAATAACTAGTTCAAAGATTTATTTTTCTAGATAGCTTAAAAATATCAATTTGGAAAAATGAGGTCACCTTCAAATAAAAAATAAGTTTAAAAAATTTTAAAAATTTTTAATTTTTGGAAAACTGGTCGAATCGGGCCTAAACTAGCTAATTTACGATTTCAGGTCACCAAACCTTGTCGGACCATACCGGTCAATGGTCCGGTTGGTCAATGGAATGTTGCCAGGTCAATGCCCAGTTAGTAGGCGCGACACATGGCCAAGCACACCTAGTTAGCCTCTCAGTCAGCGCCTTGAAGCATTGTCCAATCAAAGTGTGACACGTGTCCTTAGTCAACAGTCAAAGGAAGAAAATCCACGTTAGCGATGACCAACCAATAGGAGAGTGGCATGTATCCTTGGTCAATGGTCAATGTCATAAGAATCTAGTCAGCAAGACCGACCAATGAGGAACTAACACATGGCAATGATGTTGCGTTAGCATCCGGAGAAACGACCGACTAATAAGATGTAAAACCCGCCCTTTTGAGCTAAGGAAAACCAGGAAAAGAACCGGTCAAACCAAGTGAGAATTCAGAACCGGTTCACAAACCCGATTATTTATGAATGGACAAGTTGAGAATTTACAACTCTCGGGTGATCCAAAGGGTTAATTAAACCTTGGAAAAGAAACTTAAAACAAATTAGAAAACAAAAACCAAAGTGGTTCAGGTGAACTAGATTCTATAAGAACTTTAAAGTTAAGCGTGCTTGCTCGAGAGTAGTGTGAGGATGGGTGACCTCCTATACCTGGTAAGTATGAATTTTTTTTGTAACCCGAAATTTCGGTAAAAAATTTGTATGTAAGCCTTATCATAAATAACCATAAATTAATATATATTTAATTATTTGAATTAATACAAATAATTTAATACCAAAATTAAATTATTGGAATTAATATCAAAATTTAATTTATTGGAATTAATACTGAAATTAAATTATTGGAATTAATACCAATAATTTATGGCAATATTAATATTAGTAATAAATCTCGCCCATTTACTACACGGGTTTTATGCCTACATAAACAGGTCATCCCCATTTCATTCTCCTCACACCTGAACACTTCTCTCTCTCTCTCACTACTGCTCCATTTCCCGGTAAAGCTTGAACCAGAGCTTTGACTTGAACAAAGGTCGGGCTCTTTAGAACTGGAGAGAAGACAGCTATTTGATAGCAAACTCCAGTCAATTTGAGAATCGTTGAAGAAGCGCCGGCGTGATAGAATAGTGAAGTAGCTCCGACGGACCGAAGCTGCCCTATTTTGGCCAAGCTGAAATCAGCCATTTCAAGCCCTGCTTAGGCCAATCCAAGCCCTCCCAACACTTCCTCAGCCTTTCCACGGCCGAATTAGGACCGAAAGGTAAGCCAATTCGGCTCCCCTTTATAATTTTCGATTGGTGCTAGAGAGAGAGTCAACCGAATTTCAATGACGATGAGCTTGGCCATGGTTCTAAAGAACTATAAAGAGAGAAAGCTGCCCTCCATGGTTCTAAAGAACTTGACCTCGTCTTGTTTGGCTCAGAATAGTGACCAAGTCGAAGCTCTGGTTTGAGCTTCACCGAAAAATGGAGCAATTGAGAGAGAATGGAGTTTTCAGGTGTGGAGAGGATGATTGGGGAGGGGCTCTTTATATAGAGAGCTCGGGGACTTTTCGGCTGTCCGTTTGGCACCTTTATAATAGACATTGATGGCCTAAAACGCATTGAATTGAAAAGTTTCTTCTTCGTCGGCGTTGCTTTGATTTTCTGGTGAGTGAACATTGCTGTCATCTGAAGGAAGAAGACGACACTGTTCCGAACCGGACCGGACCGGTCAGAACCAGGTTCAAAGCTTAAACTAGCTAATTCACCCCCCCCCCCCCCCCACCCCCATTCGATCAGAGTTTTCAAATTTAATAATTTCTAAATTCATTTTCTATCCAATGGTTGCCTCAAATCTCAAATTTGAATTTTTTAAGCCACTTAGAAAAATGAATTTAGAATCCAAATCAATAGTGGTTCAAACTGGTTCACCTAAACCGGTTTGATTTTCATCTTCAATTCCTTCTCAATTCCATTTCCATGACTTTTGGGACACTTTGGGTCATTTAGGATCCATAAATTTCCCGGTTTGCCCTTTCTCTATCGGTTTCGGTTCATAAACTGGTTCAATCCAATTGGATCCGGTTCATCTAAACCGGTTTGGTTTTTCTCTTCCAATTTGTCCCAAGGTTCTTTTCCAAGGTTTTATGAACCCTTTGGATCACCCGAGAGTTGTAAATTTCCAAATTGCCCATTTCCTAATAACTGGGTTCACCTAAATCGGTTCGGTTTTCTCACTCGGTTTGGCCAGTTCTTTTCCCAGTTTTTCTTAGCTCAAAAGGGCAGGGTTTACAACTCTCCCCTCCTTTTAGGAGTTTTGTCCCCAAAACTTGATTAGCAACCTTGCATGAGGAATCATTTCCTTTGATGTCCATTTGGTGTTTACTTAACATGTAAACTCTTCTCTTGTTCTTTCAACTAGCCCTTTTTACACCCTTCACTTAAGAAATTTCTTTTCCTTTATATTATTTACTCCCTCCATGGAGTTTATCATAATTAGATATACCTTACTTAAGGGTATATCCTTAGATTCACATCTCTCCTTGCTTAGAGCAACATTTTTCCCTTTGAGGTCCTATACTCAGGATTGGGAGTTCCAAGATACCTAATCATTCCCGTGTCTAGTCAACATCTTGGTCGTTAAAATCCTTAGCTTGATATCCTTTAAAGCATTACATACCTGTTTTCGTCCTATTTTGACTCTTCCTTCACCCATTGTCCATTACAATTCCATCCAAATTTATGTTTGACCTTGTCATGTTTACTAACTGACTTTTCCTTATTTTGAGTCATGTTTTCCTCAGGATTGTTGGGTTTACATGCCCCTTACAGCATAACATTTTATAGATCTTGTTTCTATGTCCATTGGATTTTCAGAACACTTTCTTTAGGGTTATCCCTAACTTTCCAACCTCTTAGGGATTGTATAACTTCATCCTTCTTTTCTTTTGGTAGTATTTCTTGACTACCTTTATCGTTATCCAATCAACTTACAAAATTATGTCAATTCTCCTTACCCACTCATCCTTTCTCAACTTCCTTATTGAGTCTTTCCGATGATTTGGTTTCCCAATAATTTACCGATAAGCTAGGATTCTTTCCTCCTTAAGTCCTTGGCGTTCTTTATCTAAGGATTTTTCCTTATTCCTTAATCCACTTTTACTTACTCGTAATCATTTCATGATTCTTCATTCTAAAATAATCACTTTTGATCTATGTGTCGATTCCTTTGCTTGGGAATATTCCCTTCTTCCGGTTTCATTCTCTCCTATGTCCCTCACAATAGAGACTTCCCTCTTAGGAGCTACATGCTAAACCCTCCTATTATTCCTTGGAGGGTTGTTTCTTCTTTTTTTTGCACCTCTATCTATGTTAGGGCATTTGCCTGCATTGTATCCTTTTGTTAGGGCACCTTCTTCTTAAGAAGGTCAACCATAGAGGAATACCACAAGAAGAGAGGTAAGGTATATGGGAGGTACTACAGGAGTGTAGCTGACTTCTCCCCGGTTTTAAAGAACCCGACCTTGCCTTGTTTGGCTTAGAAAAGTGTCCAAGTCGGAGTCTTGTTCGAGCTTCACTGAAAAATGGAGCAGTTGAGAGAGAATGGAATTTTCACGTGTGGAGAGGATGAATGGTGAGGGGCTCTTTATATATGGAGCTCGAGGACTCGTCGGCCATCCGTTTGACACCTTTATGACAAAAATTGTTGGCCTGAAATGTACTGAACGAAAATATTTCTTCTTCGCCGGCACTGATTCGATTTTCTAGCGAGTGAAAAGTGTTGTCATCTGAAGGAAGAAGACGACATTGTTTCAAATCGGATCGGACCGGTCCGAACCAGGTTCAAAGCTTAAACTGGCCGGTTCACCCTCCCATTCAACCGATTTTTTCAAATCTAATAATTTCTAAATTCATTTTTATCCAATGGTGGTCTCAAATCTCAAATTTGAATTTTTTGAGCCACCTAGAAAAAAAATTTAGAATCCAATTCAATAATGGTTCAAATTGGTTCAATCTGGTTTAGATCCGGTTCACCTGAACCGGTTTGGTTTTCATCTCCAATTCCTTCTCAAATCCATTTCCATAACTTTTGGGACTCTTTGGATCAATCGGGATCCATAAATTTTCCGGTTTTTCCTTTCTCTATCGGTTTCGATTCATGAACCGACTTGGTTCATAAAATGGTTCAATTCAGTTGGATCCGGTTCATCTAAACCAGTCTGGTTTTTCTCTTCCAATTTGTTCTAAGGTTCTTTTCCAAGGTTTTATGAACCCTTTAGATCACCCGGGAGTTGTAAATTTCCAAATTGTCCATTTCTTGATAATCAAGTTCACCTGAACCAGTTTGGTTTTCTCACTCGGTTTGACCGGTTCTTTTCCCGATTTTTCTTAGCTCAAAAGGGTGGGGTTTACATGCACCATCTCCACCCTATATGCTAAAAGCCCTTTATTAATCGATGGAGATTTATTGGGTATGTTTGGTTCTATTCCATCTTTCAGAAGCATAGGTGTGTGACTTATTGTGGTTCCTTCTAATTCAAGTAAGAGTCATTGCTAACTCATCATAACTTTTCTAACTACGTTCTAAATTATAATTCATTATTCATTGGGTATAGGCTACCTCTTATGCTAACATTCCACACTCCTCCTGTCACGGTGATGTCTGTTGTACGACTTTAACCCTTATTAATATACCGACCCTTAAGTCGATTATATGAATGATCCTTCATTATATTGAGGTTTGTACCATGCATGTCTTCCTTCCAAAGGCTTACCCAATGAACTTGACTTATTTTATATTTGTGTTTCCTGGTTTCATAACAATATTTGAGACTCGTTTCTATGTCACTTTTATAATTATTTTATGCCATCATACAATTTTCATTATGTACGATAATTCAAATCAATCCTCACATGTCGGTTAATCCTTATGTGAAGCGAGCATTGACTTGACACATTGATCTAAATCCATTCATTAATACATTGTCACTAGGTGGTATAGGTCTCAATTACATTATCAAATTGGGTTCCAATTTCATGCTCAATTAGTGCATTTTCCATTTTCAACCTCATTGATTCCCATTCTTGATCCAATATATAGATTATTTCCGACTTCCTTTTACTTAGTGCAAATTTCTTAATTTCTCAACTCCAAAATGAGTCCCCAAAGTCATGATAGTCCGTAAATCATTAAATCCATATTCAATACTCTCATTTAGGGACGCACTTTTCAATTCATATTTTTTCAAATTTGAAGTGTTCAACTAAATCCATTGGTACATTAAATAACTTACCACCTGTCATGTATTCATATATTTATCCTTATGCGACTTTTTTTACCATTTGGTATATTATGTTATTACACAATCATGCACTCATGTCATTCTTACATTTATTCTATTTTCATATCTTTTAACACGTAAAATATTATCTTAATCTTACAAGATAAGGTGTTATACATTCATTCTCGATTTACTTTCTTTTTTCCTCTACAGTTCTAGTATTTCCTCTTGTTTTCTATATCACAAGTTTCCATTCCAACAATCCTCATTGTAGATAACATGTTGATTATCTCTCTTATTCGCTTGAATTCCTCATGTGCATTGATGTCTGTGACACTTACTCATTTAAGTCGTCATTTATTCTCAAATCTTTTTTCTTCGTGGTCACTTAGATTTGTCCCATCACACTTGTTCTTTTGCTCATTCGCTTTCATTCTTAGGTATGAGTATCCAACCTGTCTTTCCACCCTATCATCCAAAATAATGACTTTAGTACATTTGACTATATGTGGTTGTATTTCTCCCAAACAATCTCTACTAGGGATTTCTCTTTTCATATATCCCTTTCATTTACTTAAAGAGTCAATATAGCTTTCCTTAAGTTTCTCTTGTATTTGGAATTAAACTTGATTCCTAAAATTTTGACCCAACATTGTGTGTAAAGTTAACCCTTATAGTTATACCTTATTTGTTTTGTTCATCTTTGATAATTATTCTTTTAATAGTCATGGCTTAATCCCTTCATTCCATATCATATTTAGCCAAAGTCACTATATCAACTCAAGAAGGAAGGTAATCTTCCTTTTATATCTTTAATGTCCCTTGTCTCTTGCTATTCATTCAACCCCTCTTGTTAAATCTTCATCAATATTCCTTCCTTTGAGACAAATCACTAGCTCCCTGGTCTATAGATCTATCTTAATGGTCACTCCTTCAATATTTTATTTCATCCCAAAAGTTTGTATTTCTCCAAGTTAACCATTCTCTACTCCCGATTTGAACCAGTCGTATCATTTAGTATCATTCATTTGATCAATGTACCTTTAGGTTCCATTCAGTCATTCATATCCTTTCAATCATCTTGGTAAAGATTGTGCTTATCGCCTTTGTGCTTGAATCCCTAGTGTTACAAGTTATTCATTTTCATAACATTATCGGGTACATGGTTTCATGATATACTAGTTATTATATTTCAGTGATTGAAACCATTTCCCAAGGTTCAAAAGTTTACATAGTGACACTCGAGGCAAGTTTTCATAGAGTCATGTATTTATTTTGCTTCCATCTCCTCTTAATGGATATATATTTGACATATATGTCTAGTTCTTAGACCATAAGTCATTGATTTGAAATAGAGTATATGTTCTAACACTTTTTTCCCAAGACCCATTCAA
Organism: Trapa incisa; assembly: GCA_030064435.1. Lineage (NCBI taxonomy): Eukaryota > Viridiplantae > Streptophyta > Magnoliopsida > Myrtales > Lythraceae > Trapa > Trapa incisa. The sequence continues at coordinate 20,454,986 of CM057776.1, read as the reverse complement.
TATATTCTTCTTTCAGTCTCATTTGAACTTTACCGCATGTGTACATTCTCCTTATTAAACTCCAATTTAGGCATCACACTCATGTGGCAACCATATTGCACCACTTGCATTAGGCCCATTAACCCAATGCATTCTCCCTTAAATTATCTCTCATGATGTTGTTAAGTAGTGATTCACTATTTTCCACTTGTACCATTTATTCAAAAACTCATTTCTCAATTCCCATTTTTAAAAGTGGTACTTCATTATGGTTTCGATTCACATTATTCCATGACATAGTTTTTACACCCTTTCTATGCTATTTAGAGTTATTTAATATTGCTTACTCACACCTCTGTTGTTGTGAAGTTATTTTATGGTATTCTTTCCTTCATTTACTCCCCCATTCAATTTACAATACATGAAAGGTTGCTGCCTTGTCACAATATACATCCCTAAGACAATATCCAATAAGTAGGGGGACTTCTAGGTTGTGATTCTTTACTAGTACATTTTTTCTTATGTCAAACTCTTATGTCCAGAGGACTCGAACTCCAATTCTTTCTTACATCTAACCCACCACTATCCTTAGGTTTTCATGTTTAGTGATAAGTGGGTATTTGGTAGTATGTATCATTCTACTCATTTGGCACGATTAGTCTAGTACCAAGTCACTAGTACTAATCCCATAATTTCATACTTTCATTCTTATGGTCAGAGTCTAACTTATATTATTCACCTTTTGGATCCCTAGAACTATTTACTCTGAAATACCATTATCATTCCTATTTCTATCAAATACTTTCCCTATAGATCCTTAAACCATTCTTATCAACAATTAAATACTTAGATCCTTCCTTTTTCACCATTTGGTCATCATTTAATCAAATTATCCTTTAAATCTTCAAATTCTTATTCATCCCAACTTTGGACATTAAACCCCTATTTTTATTTCCCTTAGTTAATCATTTTTTTAGTCAATAATAGGCTTTTACAATTTTATATCATTTTCAATATGACCACTAGATTGATGGGATATTCCAGACCTCCCGTATCTTATGAGGGTATATCAAAATATTTCCAGGAACTATTGGAGTATTTAATATAATTATTGCTAATATCATCTTCTTAAGGTTTAATGGGGTTCATTGATAGTTTTTTAGGAGTTTCTCTTCTCGAGATTATCTTTTTCTTCGACTACTTGCAAGTTTTACACTTTCTTAAGTTATATATCATACTCGCTCAGACAAACATTAAAATCAGTATACAAGCAATTCACCATATCCTCTAAATACTATAATAGTGGATACTGAAAATTCATAAAAAAGTTTGTGCTTTTAACTTGTTGGTCTCTACTTCCATTTTTAAAGTAATCTTTTTCTATAGTTTAATTTTTTAAAAGTAATATTAGAATTGGTGAGTTTTGAAGTCTAATGTGGAGTATCAACTAATACCAATAAATCATATCCTAAAGCCATCACATACTCAAAATATCAATATAAAATATTATTATTTTTCTTTATAATATAGGTCCATCCACTTTTTTTCATTTTTTCATGAATACTTACATTTCATATCATTAGACTTCTTTTCAAAATTTTTAAAATTTATACTCAAGATTTTGTCTTTTATTCAAGCTTATTTATTTTAACTTTCAAAATATGAAAATCTTTTAAGCATGTACTTTAAACTAGTGTCATAGCCTAAAGGTGATTTTCAACTACACACTCTATCAATTGGCTAAAACCTATTAGGTGTAATATCAATTAAGTTAGACAAAATATTTTCTTTGTTCAATATATGCAAATTCAATAAAAAAATCAGTGTAAACTCAAAACTAAAATTTATAGTGCCAGCAATGTCCAATAAGGATTGTCGCAGTTCTAATCATCGACTCTTTATGAATATCTATGACGTGTTCTTTTTATTTCTGAGTTATCATGAAATAGACAACTCAGAACATGCAACTTATGAAGGAAATAATCTCCGAATCCAATGTGAGAAATGAAAATTAATTACTAAATAATGATTAAAATTTCAATCTTGTTGGTGATAAATTCACAACATAGAAGAAGTTACCATGAGGGTGAGATGATACTTCTATTGATTGAACATGGACAGAGTTAAGGGGCATGAATGAGAAATTATATCTCCTCGTAGAGAAATCAAATGTCATTCCATATATAACTATTATGTTAAGATTGATCGAAACTATTGATATTGGGGTGTCGATTCATGGGATGCTTTACATCGATAATACTAGCAGTAGTTTGTAGGGTTGTGAGACGAGAAGAACATACATCCTTGATCGGAGGGAAGAACATGTTAGGGGAGGATGAGTGCAAGTAATAGATAGACTTCTATAGCTGCAAATTAGATTTTTTCTCACAAGGATGGGGAGGCGTTCAACTTAAGTGGGAACGGATTATATTAAGTCAAATGAACTTATTTAATACAAAAAAAAGATGTACATATGGATTATATGGATTTATTTGATATATGAGAATTTTATTTGATATATAAAAAGATTAAAATGATATACCTCTATTATTATTTTTGGAACAAATATTATAGGATAGATTATACACAGTAAATTGATATATGAGTTGGTTAATTATATAAATTTGATCTTATTTCATTTGTGTATCAATTAGGTTTGATGAATATTAACTAAGTATTTTGTACAAGTAACTTTTTTTTTTGCTCTTAGTTGTACAAGTAAATTGTATATTAATTAAGTATGATGAACATTAATTTGTTAATTTATATATTAAGTTATGTTTACATCAATTTATTCACTATACACATTATTCAAGTACATCTTATGTGAATAATTATGTCAATATGAATATGCGGTAAAGGGCTAATGACAAATGAAATGAACATCAAATAAGTCCTTCATGGTAATTAATGTTCATCAGCTAACTAATATATAAATAGCCTAATTGATAAACAAATAAAGAAATTGATTTGCAAAATCTAATAAAGATAAAAATTGGTATTCAAACTAGGACGGCCATGATTTTAAGTATTAGTCTAAATCTTATTAAAAAATTTGGGCCGGACTAACTCATATCAAAATATTACTGTCCAACCCAATCTAAATTATTAGTTACAAGTGAATTACATAATATAATAGAATATATTATATATTATTATACCTTATTTTCATATTCATAAAAACTTAATAATAATTAGAAAATAATTTTTTTACAGGCAATTAAAAAATAGTTGAAAGTTTATAATATTAAATATATGAATATATATTTATTTTTAATAATAAATTTAATTAATTTTATGTTAATAGCATTAACTTAAAAAAACTTAATATTCAATATATGAATATAGTTTTAACAATGAAAATTATTTAATTTATAGAAATAATAATAAAGTTATAGAATAGGTTATAAAAAATGAGATTAAATTTAAACATCATGAATTAAACTACCAAACTTGAATATTAACTTATATGGCTAATGAATTGGTATGATCTAATAACCAAGGAAGTATGCTCAATGAAATCATCATTTATAAGGTAAAGTCCAATACATATTACCATAAAAACTTGATGATTGATGAGGAGTCTCATATATGATGTTACAAGGAGATACAATTTGTTTCCAATACAAAGCATTTGCTATCCACGTGAATTAATCAATATTCAAGTAAAATCGGTCCAATTAAATAGTATAATTTTTCGAATAAATTCACGGATCCTAACAATCCCTTGAATAGAAGGAATGATTGGTTATATAAACTAACGCTAATATAAATCAAAATTAAATAAATAGGCATAATTTGAAATTGGTGAGTAATTTGATTTCAAAAAGAAGTTTTCAGAGCAAATTGCAATTATACTTTTCTTTAGTACTAAATTATTATAATATTCAAATTCTATTATTTCCTTTTCCATTATTATTACCCTCCAAAGAATAATTATTATTTCACACTTTTGACTTCCCAAATACTCTCCAATGAATTCTCAAGTTGCATAACGATCACCGGCGACCTTTCGTCTCTACAGAAAGCCTCAGAGTATTCCAGCCGAAGACGCTCGCAGCTCCCATGGCTCGAAGATCGGTCGCTAGATCTCTCCTCAATAACCTCCTATCCATGAAATTGGAGCCCTACTCCCGCCTCACTGCGTCGAGATCCGTGACATACATGCCGCGGCCTGGCGATGGGGCCCCGAGGCCGGTGACGCTGATCCCTGGGGATGGAATTGGCCCACTTGTTACGGAGGCGGTGGAGCAGGTCATGACGGCGATGCACGCGCCCGTGTATTTCGAGAAGTACGACATCCACGGAGACATGAAACAAGTCCCACAGGAGGTGATCGACTCGATCCGGAAGAACAAGGTCTGCCTCAAAGGAGGCCTTAAGACCCCCGTTGGTGGCGGCGTCAGCTCACTGAACGTCCAGCTGAGGAAGGAGCTTGATTTGTACGCGTCGCTGGTCCATTGCAGCAACCTTCCGGGGCTTCCCACGAGACATGATAACGTCGATATTGTTGTGATTAGGGAGAATACAGAGGGTGAGTACTCAGGTCTCGAGCACGAGGTCGTTCCCGGTGTCGTGGAGAGCCTCAAGGTATGAGCACAGCTGCTCTTAAATTGCCCTTGATTTCTTTGAGCAGCTTGATGTATTCGGTTTCATATTCAGAGGTTACTCCGGACCATCAATTTAACTTCATTTGTTGCTACAAGGACAGATCTTTTATGGCATTGAATTGATATGTTGTGATTGGAATATCGATTTTCTTAGCGTTTCTAGGACATGTAGATGTACTTGTTAATATATTCAATTAAGTCATAAGATGGCAGGTCATGTCCAACCCAAGAGTGTTTCCAACATACATTCCCACGAATATGTTTTTTCTTTATGAGGGTTTGGGATCACAAAAAGAATCTTTTTGGCATCAAGTTTGAGGTTAAATTAAATGATTAGGTGATACATTAGTGTCAGTGGAGTGCTTTTTTGCTGGTCTCTTTTACTGAATTATTTGAACCCATCTCAGGCCCTTTCTAAAATGTATCTTCAGTAAATAGTTTGAAAGAAGCTTAATTTCTTTCAATGGACTTCTGATATATATGGGGAGGTTGGTTTTTGCCCTTGCTGAATTGTGTTTTCATGAGAAAGGTTATAACAAAGTTCTGCTCTGAGCGTGTTGCACAATATGCTTTCGAGTATGCATACTTAAACAACCGGAAGAAAGTGACTGCTGTGCACAAAGCAAACATAATGAAGCTAGCAGATGGCTTGTTTCTGGAATCTTGTCGAGAAGTTGCCATGAGATATCCTGGGATCAAGTACAATGAAATTATCGTCGACAACTGCTGCATGCAACTTGTTTCAAAGCCTGAGCAGTTTGATGTCATGGTATGCTATCTCATATATGAAGTTTGAGCATAATTCCGTTTCTAGATAATGTTATTGCATGTAAAAGTTTGGCAATATGAAAATGCTGCTGAGCTCTTAAGCTCTTCTGGTTGTTGAAACTGTGTGAAGGATGCATTTGATAAAGATTGAACAACTGGGTGTGCATCTGAATATCAATGGGAATGCTCCTTTTGTCAAGCAAGAAATATATGGATGAATTAGAAGGGCATTAAAATACAAAAGATGACATAAAGTTACAGATATGATGCATTTGATGATGATATTTTCCCATCATGATACTTTATCACTGGAAGATGGATATAATGCTCTTTGCTTGGGAAAGAGTCCTGTTGTTGATGTATGGTTGTTCAGGACAACTTTAGTCCAAATCTATTTTTTGTCTTTGAAAGATAGAAAGGTGTTATTTTGTAAGAATAGAAGAGTTTTTGCAATTGAAACTATGTTAGTGATGATCCTGAAGCACATGTAAATTTCTCAGGTAACACCAAACCTTTATGGAAATCTGGTGGCAAATACTGCAGCTGGCATAGCTGGGGGAACTGGATTCATGCCTGGAGGTACATCTTCTCGGAGCACTGTCTGAACTTAGCCAAGTTTTTCTAGTTTGTTTATCCTCATAGTTTTTTTTTCAAATAACAATATGTCATGATGAAATTAGTATTGAGGAAACTGAAGCTTGAAAACCTGGTAGAGGCTATCGATTTGGGTCTTTTGTAATTTTGTTCTTTCTTTGGATTTAGGTAGGCATCTTCTATTTAATTAGATGAAAATTTTTCACTTAGAACAAGCCTGGTAACTAAATTTCCTGGTATTGTAAATATGAGTTTGTGAGGATCAGAGGGAGCTTCTAAAGGTGAAAGGGACGATATTTTTAGAAAGCTAGATGGCAGGAGAGATAAATTTTTATCATGAAAAAATGTGTTAACTACTTTATTTATCTTGGGGGTATTTGCAGGCCTATTTTCCTGAGCTATTAACTTGTCTATGTGATAATAATGTCAATTGACCACATTTCTTGACTAGAAAAAAGGTAAAAAATAACCTGCTGATTTATTGGGAAAGTAAATTGTAGATCCAATCATCTGGCATCTGGCATCTGGTATCCATCTGTGTTGACAATTACATTTTGCTTCATATGTTTCATTCATTCCCAATGAGGAATTCTATGGCCCAAATGCTTAGATTAACATGCACACTTCAAACACTGATTGAAAAACTTGTGCAGTATAGATGTTAAACTAATAATGTAAACCCTGTCAATCCTTCAGTAACTTTGTTTTTGTGTCCCAATATGAAAAAGAGGGCTGGTTCTTGCCAGTTTCCTATCCAAATATGTTGCCTGTTGATTTCCATTGACATTTACATGTATATCCACTGCAAGGACCACACGTGTGGTTGGTTCAGCCCATCTATCTCATCTGCTTTTAATTACCATGCCTGTATCTCTAAGAATCTGAGCTCCGAGTGTTACTGACTTATTTTATGTGCAGGAAATGTTGGAGCCGGCCATGCCATATTCGAGCAAGGAGCATCAGCAGGCAACGTTGGAAATGAAAAATTGTTGGATCAGAAGAAAGCCAATCCTGTGGCACTGCTCTTCTCTTCAGCGATGATGCTTAGGCATCTCCAGTTCCCTTCGTTTGCAGATCGTTTAGAAACTGCTGTGAAGCGGGTGATCTCAGAGGGTAAGTACAGGACCAAAGATCTAGGAGGACAGAATACTACCCAAGAGGTTGTTGATGCAATCATAGCAGCTTTGGATTGACCGGGGAAAGCTAAGTTCATCCCCGAAGCATTTATGAATGGGAGTCAAGGATATATTCCACAGGTACCCCAAATTTTCACATGTTTTATCTCAATTAAATTAGACGGGAAGCACTTCCTTCCATAAAGTTGTTGAATAATCCTGGTACTGTTTGATCTTAATTAAGGAGATCATTGTTGTTCAATGAGATATACACATTCTGATGATTTGGGAATGAAACAGATAGCTTCAACAAAAAATTGATGAAGGGTGGGAGAGTCCCATTTTGTTCATTTTCCAATTTGGTTTTTGCTTATTTTTGTTTACATCTTATGGCAGAACATGTCATTTGCCTTTATACTTCATTTAAATCTGTAATTTAGTAAATAAGCTCCTCAGCTGTGGGAGCTTATTCAAAACTTGGGATCAGTGAAAGCTCAAACTCCTGGAGCCAGGGCGCTCGGCTGGTCCTGCAGAGGTGTACTGAAAATGCCATCCAAATGGGAATCATCATCCGCTGAGATGGTATTACGTGTTTGCACTGTTTCTAGATTTGTTTTGCACACTGAATAACTTTAGTAGTTATTTGGAAATGTTTATATTTTCTGAACTCTTATGGGCACATGATAAATCTAAATTAGTAGAAAATGTTCTACTTGACTATTTACCATTCTAATAGCGGCAGGCAATGGCATGAGTACAAGAGTTAGCGGCTCTATTTATAATATTTCATAATTTATATGTATAATTACTATGGACTATATTCAATCTTATTCTTCAAAACAATGGTAAGAATGTGTGAATCTTCCATCAATATATGCTTTCATCCCTTATGATGTATATTGGACTTTCTCCATCATTGCACAAACTTCTATTTTTGGTGGGGGAGATACACCTCTACTTACATCCTCCTTTCTAGTTACTCATTTTATATCATATACGTGCAAGCCCATTACTGTGATTAAAAAAGTCATCACAGTTTATTTTCACATCCTAAGATAATAAGCAAGTGTTCACGCAGATTTTTATAACCCCTTAATACATTCTTATTTTGAGCAAAACTAAAGTACTCATCCATAATAATTTTTTCAATCATCTACATTAGTTGTAGGAGATGATACAATATCAAACAAATCATTTCTAAATTGTCCAACGAGTCTATATTATGTGACTTAGGATGTTATTTTTATGCCATTTATATGAAGTAGAATGATGTGTGAAAAAATGGTACTCACATATAAGAAATTAAAAAAAATATTTTTACATTTGGATGAGTAAAGTTATTTATTACCACATGTACAAATTTGGGAGTACATCAATTATCAGTAAAATAATATTTGAGATTACAAAAATAACAATTCATTGAAAACTAAAATTGTCAATTTATATATTTATAGATGATAAAATGGTATTAAGTGTAGTATTTATAAAATGTGAAATTTAAATTAGAAAAAAATGTTACTTGAAGTGGATCTAGGTATGATATTGCTTTCAAAATAACAAGAATTATTGAAATATGATGGTAATACTTTATATGAGAGATAAAGGAAATTACCTCCCAATGAAAGAAATTGAGTAATGAACATGCTACATATATTTCACACAATAAAATACAATTACAATTGAGTAAGGGTGTATCATTCCTTATATAAATAAGGGGTAAATCATCTTTTAAGAAAATATTATAAGAATTATACTTAGGAAGGGAAATGAAAAATATGTTCTAAAAAATCATGAACGTACTTCTTAATAGTTAGTTAGAAGTGATGACCCAAATAATTATAGAGTTTCTGATGTCATACCAAATAGAAAAAAAAAAAAAAGGAAGAAAAAGTAAGAGTGACTTAAGGAATAGTTAAGAACATACTAGCACCAAGTGCTGTATTCTATCATATCACTATCTTAGGTAAGTTTTAATTGTGATGGTCAAAGAATATGTTGATAGTATGATGTTTTGCATAAATGATCAGATGGTAAAGTAGACAATCAATCAAAATATGTGTATTTAATCCCAATGTGAGTTATTAATTGGTTGTCATTAGGTATGGAGTAAGAGGAAGATATTCAAGAAATAACTATATGAACCCTCTAGAGATGGTGCAAGCATCGGGTAATATAATTAGAGTTAACAAATATTCTAAGTATATCAATCAATGATATGTTTATCGACATTAAGTTTAAATAAGAACACAATTCATATATGTAGATGACAATGCAAGTGTATAATGAAACCTAATACTACACAAAGTTTTGAAGTGTAATTCTCATTGCAAGGAGTAGGATTTTGAGGATATATGAATTCATAAGATCTTTAGATAACCTTGAATAAGCTTGTGTCTAAGTGAAAGGAACATGTGAGTTGCACTTAAGTTTGAAACGTGTAAAAGTTGGTTAAGTAATATTGACATGATAGTATAGGGTTTTTCCTAATTGATGCCCTCTTTATATTGTAAAACTGAAAATGATGTGAAGTATAAGTAGAATGAGTAGAACGAGCAACCATTGTATGATTGAATAAATACGAGTGTGGTATTTATAAACTAGCTCGATTCATAAACCAGTTCAATACTGTTAGATCTGGTTCATCTGAACTAGTCTAGTTTTTCTCTTCCAATTTATTCTAAGGTTCTTTTCCAAGTTTTTATGAACTCTTTGGGTTACTCGAGAGTTATTTCCCAAATTGCCTATTTCCTGATAATCAGGTTTGTGAACGTGTTCAGTTTTCTCACTCGGTTTGATCGGTTCTTTTCCCGGTTTTCCTTAACTCCAAAGAGCAGGGTTTACAACTCTCCCCTCCTTTTAGGAGTTTTGTCCCCAAAACTTTTTCAACGTTCTTTGCACTAGAAAGTACTTCCCTTCAATATCAACTTGTAGTTTTATTGATATACAACCTTCTCGGTTATTTCCATTCATCCCTTATATCACATACACTTAAGGTTCTCTTTTCCTTCCCATCACTTTCTCATTCCATGGAGCTTACTTTAGCTAAGCATATCTATCTGGAATATTTAGGGTCATATCCTTAAATTCACATCCTTCGTTCCTTAAAGTATAATTTTCTCCATCTCGAGATTCTTTACTTAAGATTTCAAAATCAAGAGTTCCAAAATACCCAATTGTTCCCGTGTCTAGTTATTCTCTTGGTCGTTGAGACCCTTAGCTCGGTGTTCTTTCGACCATTAAAATTTTAGAACACTTCCTTATTGGGTGTTCCCAACCTTCCAGGGGTTATATAATTTTGTCTAGTAGTACATTCCTGACTACCTTTACCATTTATTCACTCCTCCATCTTGCCTTTGAGGTCATATCTTATATAACCGTGTCGAATTTCCCTTACCTGCTCATCCTTCTACAACTTCTTTATTTCTAGTGGAGTCCTTTCCTTGAGGATTTTCTTTTTTTCCTTAATCCATTCTTACTCGCTCGTGATCATTTTCATGATTCTTTATTTTGATTTATTCTCTTTCCGTCTATGCGTCGATTACTTTGTTTGGAAAATTTTCCTTCTTACAAATTTTGTTCTTTATTAAGTCCCTCATAGTGGAGGCTTCCACTCTGGTTGCTACTTGCTCCACCTTCTTACCATTCCTACAAAGTTTCTTTCTTCCTTTCCCCACACTCTTTTCTATATCAGGTATTTGCCCGCCTTTAATCCTCCATTGTCTTAAGATTCCCATTTCTTTCCTCATTCCTTATCTGAGAGACTTCCTGTTATTGGTCTTATTTAATATATTCCACCTAATGCTTAGCCATACTCTTTTTTTGGTTACATCAAGTAAGCGTAGACCACAACTAGTCTTGATGTCAGAATTCGTACATCAAGTAAGCGTACATCAAGTCCTATCTTGATACCATGGCCAAACAATTCACTTATTAAGTTTTATGGCACATATATCATGTTCGTTTACGAGCTCCTGCTCGTGCCAACTGGCCTTGGGCCCACTGTACGAGATTTTCAAAAAAACTGAGCATTCTAGCCCTCAAGTTCCAAAATCGAGGCCCCCGGCCTATAAGAGCTATTCGAGCTCCCGTCAGGAAGGTCTACCAAATAGTTTAAGAATTGGCACACAGTCAGGGGAGAACACTTCTGACAAAATAGGTTTTCACTGTCCATTATACCAACCGGTATAAGGACATCTCCATTCATAGCCGATGAATGGGTTTTCAACTTCCTTCGAGGAAGTCTCATCATACCAACCGGGTATGATCTACTTACAACTGGTAAGTAGTTTTTTTTCGCATAATTTTCACATCACTTTCTCTAAGTGGTGATGATTAAAATACCACTAAACAATGGATTTTTATATCGAGGTACTTATCATCCCCTACCGGGTATGATATAAAATTTTCACTCACAACGGGTAAGTGGTTTTTATCTTTAAGTTGTGCTCATCATCCCAACCAGGTATGATGTTAGTAAACCCACTCACCTGTTAATGCAGTGAATTACACTAGACTGGTTTTTGTATTCACGCGAGCTCGTCCATGCTAGCGTTCCCGGTACTTCGTGTTCCTACACGATGTAAACATCCTTGTTCACTATTACTCAACTTAACAACCTTCATTCATTTCCAATGAATGAGAAAACCAAAACTTTTTAGTTATTTGCAATTAGGTCCCTAAAGTTATTTCTCTTTAACTTTAAGTCCCAAATGCCAATTTTTTTCCTCAAATTGAGTCCTGAAACTTTTAAAATTTATCTTAGGACCTCAATTTATTCAATTTCACAAAATGGGGTTTAATTTCCCAAATTTCGAATTTGGTCCCCCAACTTTTCTAAAATTACCATTTTGCCCTTCCTTTACAAAAATGGTAAATTTTACCCCAAAAATTTCAAAATTCCTCAATTGGTCCTCCAACATTATTTTCATGCCCAATTGACCCTCAATTTCATAAAATTTTATTTTCATCCTTTGAATTTCAAAAATCCCCAATTTTCCCCCAATTCTAATTTCTTAACACAGCCAAATTTGATTTCATCAAATTGACCCATCAAACATTTCCAATTTTAGAAATTGAAGTTGAAAATGAGTTTCTAAATGTTCATACGATTCTTTAGAAATGTGAATCGCAAGTTTTAACGCTGGGACGAGTTCAAACAGAGCTTCACCGGAAAATGAACTATAGAGAGAGAAAGCTTTGATTACTCACTGGTGAAGGCACGGCGGTCCGAGTTTCGATCTGGGCAGATAGCTCTCGTCGTGAGGTTCATACTAGAATCAAGAATCACATCAATTGATGCAGAATTGGATTAGAATTTTGTCATTGAAATTCGGTCGACTCTCTCTCTAGCACCGATCGAAAAATGTAAAGGGGAGTCGAATTGGCTTACCTTTTAGTCCTAATTCTGCCGTGGAAAGGCTGAGGAAGTGTTGGGAGGGCTTGGTTTGGCCTGAGTAGGGCTTGAAATGGCCGATTTCAGCTTGGCCAAAATAGGGCAGTTTCGTCCGCCGGAGCTGCTTCACAATTCCATCATGCCGGCGCTTCTCCAACGATTCTCGGATTGACTGGAATTTGCTATCAGATAGCTGTCTTCTCCTCGATTCTAAAGAGCCCGACCTTTGTTCATGTCGAAGCTCTAGTTCAAGCTTCACTGGGAAATGGAGCAGTAGAGAGAGAGAGAAGTGTTCGGGTGTGAGGAGAATGAATGGGGATGACCTCTTTATATAGGTGTACAACCGTATATTAAATGGGAGAGATTTATTACTAATATTAATATTGCTCACACTACTCTCGAGTAAGCACACTTAACTTCAAAGTTCTTATAAATTCTTATTCACTTGAACCAATTTGGTTTTTCTCTTCTAATTTGTATTAAATTTCTTTTCCAAGGTTTAATGAACTCTTTGGATCACCCAAAAGTTGTAAATTTCCAAATTGATTGTTCCCAAATGATCGGTTTTGTAAACCGGCTCGATTTTCTTACTCGGGTTGACCGGTTCTTTCTCGGTTTTCCTTAACTGAAAAGTGTGGGGTTTACATACAACATCTTTTGATGTTATCTCCCGATCACCCGTTCCTTGGGTTTAACATACTCCTTGGATTCCTCCTATTATGCTTCCCTGGGTTCCCCTCATCTTAACATGCATTTTATTTACAAATCTATTTCCAAATCCCTCTTCATTAGGTTCTATTTCTTTTTAAGGAGACTTCACATCCTCTTGGTTTCAAAATCTCTTGATCATCCTCGTGAGGCTCACTTAACCGTCTCAAGACTTTTAATTGTAAATCCGATCTTGGTCATTGATTTCTTTAAGGATTTTCCTTGTCCTTCTTTTCCAATATTTCAGCCTTTTCACTTCTCTCTTCTTTGTCATGGTTTAAATTCATGGTTCTCCCGAAGCCCAGTTTGTTAACTGTCTCCTTTCTACTCGATTCTCCTGGAGTTGTTATTTGGCTCTTCTATTTTTCTCCAAGCAAGTCACGTTGGGTCATCCTGTTAAATCCTTGGAAATTTTCTTAATTAAGGGTGGGTTCCTTGCACTCCACTTCATGACCATCTGCCCATCAATGATCCCTTCAAGGGGTACTTAGTTGTATGCATCCTTCCAAAGTTCCCTTTCATAGCGTATTTCTTCTCTTCTTCACTATGTCCTACCCTAGAGTGTTTGGAGGATATTTTTCGTGTTTGTCCCTCCTGAGGGGGATTCTAGGTGTACTTTCAATATACCTTACCTCTATTCTTGTGATATTGATCTTCTTAAGAAGAAGTTTTACTTTACCTCGCCATTTCTTGACCTCTTTACGAACCATTAACCTGTTTCATGGTTTTAGTCACCAGTCCTTCCTGTTTTTTATGACTTTTCAGAAGGTATTGCCCTAAATCTATAAGGTGTGTGACAATCCTTCTTTACCAGTCTTATTTCCCTTACACCTATAGCAAATTATCTTGGTGTTTGTCCTTAGTAGGGTTGGGCAATTCTTCACGTAGTGTCCCCATCTTTCACTTATGTAATGGTTATTCCCAGGCATGAATTGTTGTGGTTCCTCCTTTACTTTGAGCATAATGGGGCCTTTCTAGGGTTGCGGGTGGTTTGGTACTTCGACGTCCTTGAGTCTAAACACCTTGATAGTTTTCTTGCTGAGTCTTCTTTGCTAAAGGGTCATTCTAAGAGTTCTTCTAGGTTTCTTAATTCCCTAATTGAATTTTCGTAATTAAAATGGAAAAATTTCCCTAGTTTTTATAGTAGTGTGAGTTTGTTTGGTTACTTTCCTTGGGGCCATCTTCCTAGCAAGATCACATCATAGAGGAATACAAAATGTTGGGGTTTTAGCCCTATTAGAAAAAGTAGTCACATAATAGATAGGGAACTATGGTTTTCTTGGTAAGTATCCTCCTTGATAAGATTATACGTTCGTATTGGCATTCTTGGCTTTAGGCTTGGCTCCTCTTGTACACAGGATTGTAACCCTAACATATCCTAGCGTCGTACTCCTTGATGGTACTAGATACTTCCCCATTTGGTCCATTGGGGCTTCTACTATGTCTCGGGCATTAAGAAGCTTCTAGGGTTATCTTTCTACGAGGACAAGGTGTTGAGTAGAGTCATTCCAAGTTTTCTTAGTTCCTCTCCTGGGAACCATCTGAAACTTTTAAGATTAATCCTATTAGTTACTATATTTTCTAGTCTTGATTATGTATTCGAGGAAATAGGCTCTGATACCACTCAAGTTGTCATGCCCCAACACGGTTTGGTTAGATCCCCATGATCAACTCGCCACTCTCCCGGTTTACTAAGGGTTGCCCTTATTTATAAACCGTGAGAAGTAAGGCGTCCTTTAAACCTATACCTTTCCTAGAATAACATAAATTAAAAATGCATAAAATTTTAAACTTATCATACCTGCCTTATAGGTGTGTTAGCTGGTGGTCTTTGGGGTAAGCTTTTCGGGGTTACTTGAAAGGGATATAAGGGAAGGGGTGAGTACAACGACTCAGTGAATGGGTTTTCAAAATTTGACTTTTAGAAAAAAATGTTTGATTCGGAGTGTGCCAAACTCCTTATTTTCTTAAAGAAAAACCTTTAATTCTCAATTTCGGTTTTTATAACCATTTCTTATTACCACGGTGTGTCATCACCCAACACAAATCCTTCATCATAAAGGTAAAACACACAATCGTAGGCCAGCCTGTCCACTGAACCCACTTGTGGCGTCGGAGCGACTTTACCGGCCACCTAGATAGAAGTACGTCCACTTCTACTATGAGAATAAGTGGATGTTCACGACATTCGACCCTTAATCCTGTAACAAATCTTCGTGTCTATATGAGTACAGAGACCTCATCTTGTCCCCACCCTGGTTTCATGCACTTGAAGCTACTCCAAGCTTCGCAAGACTTCTAGTACGACTAACTACCCTTATATCCACCGGGTCGTCTAGAGCCCTGGGACGCATCACTACCTCTCTTGGGCATCTTAAATATCCTATAAACACAATACTTGCACAATCAATAGTTTTTCACATAATGTGATATAATCTGTGGTGTCATTGGTCCAACGGCCCCGACCCTCAACTCGACCAACAACTATTTGTCTTGACTAATCCGGAGACCTGTCATGTCACACTACCGCTAGTTGAATGAGTATGTCGGTCCTGTCATGGTACCATGGCCAAACAACACATTACTTAAATTTTCATGGCATATTAATCATGTTTGTTTACGAGCTCCAAGTCATGCCAATTGGCCTAGGGCCCACTGTTCAAGATTTTCAAAATCGGGCATATTAGCCCCCAAGTTCTAAAACCGAGGCCTCCGACCTAACAAAGTTATTCAAGCTCCTATCAAGAAAGTCTCCCAAAATATTTAAGTAGTGGCACACGATCATGGGAGAGCACTTCCGACAAAATATACTTTTCAATTGTCCATCATACCAACCGAGTATGAGGACATCAACGCTCATAACCGATGAACGGATTTTCCACTTCCTTCAAGAAAGTTTCATCATACCAACTAGGTATGTTCTACTTACAACCCATAAGTAGTTTTTCTGCTTGATTTCCACATCACTCCTCTCAGGTGTGATGATTAAAATACCACTTAGTAGTGGGTTTTCATTTTTTGAGGTACTTATCATCCCAACCGGGTATGCTAAAAAATTCCCACTCACTCGTTAATGCAGTGAATTCCTCTCGACCGTTACTTTGTATTCACACGAGCTTGTCCTTGCTGGCGTTCCCGATACTTCATGTTCCTACACGGTATGAATATCCTCATATGTCAATAATCCTTAGGAAACCCAATGATTGGAATCGAAAGGACCAAATAAAAACTTTGGGAAAGGATGGGTAGGTAAGAGAAATCCATGTGGTTATAAGAGACATAACTTCAAAGGCATGATGGATGAGAGGATAATGGTAAAAATGATAGTTGAGGATTGCTATCAAAAGAAAAGAGGGGTGAAGTTATATGATCCCTGAAAGGTCAAAAAGCTAAGAGAGACCCTCAAGGAGATGTTCTAGAAATCTAATGGATAGAGACAGGTCCTAGAAAATGTCATGTTGTAAGGGGCATGTGTGCCCAACAATCTCGAGAATATGACTCAAAGTGAGGAAGAGTCGGCTAATAAGCATGACATGGTCGAATATAAAAATTTTTTTGGACCGAAGTTATAATAGACAACGAATGAAGGAAGGGTCAAAATATGACGAAAAAATGATAATAAAGAAAAACCGTGGAAACAAGTACATAACGCTCAAAAGAACATCGAGCTAAAGGTTTCAACTACCAAAAGGATAACTAGACACGGGAATGATTAGTTATCTTGGAATTCCCAATCTTGAGTACAGAATCTTAGAGGGAAGAATGTTGCTCTAAACAAAAAAAGATATGAATCTAAGGATATACACTGGAATAAGGTATGTCTAGTTATGATAAACTCCGTGGAGGGGGTAAATAATATAAAGGAAAAGAAACTTCCTTAAGTGAAGAATGTAAAAAAAGGACTAATTGAAAGAACAAGAGAAGAGTATGCATGTTAAGCAAACACCAAAGGGACATCAAAGGAAATGATTTCTCATGCAAGGTTGATAATTAAGTTTTGGGGACAAAACTCCTAAAAGGAGGGGAGAGTTGTAAACCCTGCACTTTTGAGTTTAGGAAAATCGGGAAAAGAACCGGTCAAACCAAGTAAGAAAACCGAGCCGGTTTACAAACCCAATTATTTGGGAACAAGCAATTTGGAAATTTAGAACTTCCGGGTGACCTAAGGGTTCATTAAACCTTGGAAAAGAAACTTAAGACAAATTAGAGGAGAAAAACCAAATTGGTTCAGGTGAACGAGATTCCATAAGAACTTTGAAGTTAAGCGTACTTGCCCAAGAGTAGTGCGAGGATGGGTGACCTCTTGGGAAGTATGATTTATTTTATAACCCGAAATTTTGGTCAAAAATTTTTATGCGAAAAATAAATAGCCATAAATTAATATATATTTAATTATTATAATTAATACTAATAATTTAATACTAAAATTAAATTATTAGAATTAATACCAATAATTTATGGCAATATTAATACTAGTAATAAATCTCTCCCATTTAATACACGATTTTACACCTATATAAAGAGGTCATCCCCATTCATTCTCCTCACACTCGAACACTTCTCTCTCTCTCTCTCTCTCTCTCTCTCTCTCTACTGCTCCATTTTCCGATAAAGCTCGAACCAGAGCTTCGATTTGAACATTTTTCTTAACCTCGGAAGGAGAAGTCGGGCTCTTTAAAACCAAGGAGAAGTCAACTATATGATAGCAAACTCCAGTCAATCCGAGAATTGCTGGAGAAGCGTTGGCATGATGGAACAGTGAAGCAGCTCCGACGGACCGAAGCTACCCTATTTTGGCTAAGCTAAAATCAGTCATTTCGAGCCCTCCTCAGGCTAAACCAAGCCCTCCCAACACTTACTCAACCCTCCCATGGCCGAATTAGGACTAAAAGGTAAGCTAATTCGACTCCACTCTGCAATTTTCGGTCGGTGCTAGAGAGAGAACCAACATAATTTCAATGATGAAATTTTAACTCAATTCAGCATCAATTGATGCGATTCTTGATTCTAGGATGAACCTCAGGACGAGTGCCCAAATCGAAAGCTCGGACCGCCATGCCATCACCGGTGAGTAATCGAAGCTTTCTCTCTCTATAGTTCATTTTTCGGCGAAGCTCCGTTTGAGCTCGTTCCGACGTTAAAACTCGCGATTCAAAGTTCTATGTAATCGTATGAACATGTAGAAACTCAATTTGAACTTCAATTTCAACAATTGGAAACGTTTGATCGGTCAATTTGATAAAATCAAATTTGGCTGTATTAAGAAGTTGGAATTGGGAAAATTTGAGGATTTTCGAAGATTCGAAGGACCAAAATGCAATTTCCTAAAATTGAGGGTCAATTGGGCATGATAAAAATGTTGGAGGGCCCATTTGAGGAATTTTAGAATTTTTGGGGTGAAAATTACCATTTTTGTAAAGGAAGGGCAAAATGGTAATTTTGGAAAAGTTAGGGGACCAAATTGGAAATTTGGGAAATTAATCCCCTTTTTGTGAAATGGAATAAATTGAGGTCCCTTGATAAATTTTAAAAGTTTTGGGACTCGATTTGAGGAAAAACCGGCATTAGGGACTTAAAGTTTAAGAGAAATAACTTTAGGGACCTAATTGCAAATAAATGAAAGTTTGACTTTCTCATTCATTTGAAATGAATGAAGGCTATTAGATCGAAGGATAATGAACCGAGATGTTCATATCGTGTAGGAACATGAAGTACTAGGAATGCCAGTGAGGATAAGCTCACGTGAATACAAAGAACCGATATAAGTGGAATTCACGGCATTAACGGGTGAATGGGTTTACTAATGTTATACCCGGTTAGGATGATGAGCATAACTTAAAGTTAAAAACCACTTACCAGTTATAAGTGAGATTTTTATATCATACCCGGTTGGGAATGATAAGCATCTCGGAATGAAAACCCACTATTTCGTATTATTTTAAACATCACAACTTAGAAGAATGATGTGAAAACCATATAGAAAAACTACTTACCGGTTGTAAGTAGATCATACATGGTTGGTATGATGAAACTTCCTCGAAGGAAGATGAAAACCCATTCATTAGTTATGAGCGGAGATATCCTTATACCTGTTGGTATAATGAATAGTTGAAAATATATTTTGTCAGAAGTGCTCTCCCCTAATTGTGTGCCAATGCTTAAACTATTTGGGAGACCTTTTTTACGGGAGCTCGAATAGCTCTTATAGGCTGGGGGCCTCAGTTTTGGAACTTGAGGGCTAATATGCCCGATTTTAAAAATCTCGTACAATGGACCCAAGGCCACTTGGCACGAGCAGGAGCTCGTAAACAAACATGAGTTATATGCCATAAAACTTTAAATAAAGGAATTGTTTGGCCATGGTACCAAGATAGGACCGATATACTCAGTCAACTAGTAGCAGTGCGATATGACAAGTTGACGGACTAGTCAAGACAAACAACTACTGGTTGAGTTGAGAGTCGGGGCCGTTGGACTAATGGCACCACAGATTACATGGCATAATAAGAAAATATTATTTGTGCATGCACTATAAGTACGGGATCATCAAAACACCCATGAGGGGGTAGTGATGCGTCCTAAGGGCCTTGGACAACCCGGTGATAAATGTTTTTCTTATAAGTTAAAACTTTTAAAAAACCCATTCACTGAGTAGTCGTACTCACCCCCTCCCTTATATTCCTTTTAGGAGATTTCGAAAAGCCTACACTTAAACACCATCAACTAAGACGCATGTGATACAAGTATGATAAATCTAAATTTTTATGCAGATTTGCTTATGTTATTCCTGTAAAACGTGCAGGTTTAAAGGACGCCTTACTCTTTATGGTCTATAATAAGGGGAAACCCCTTAATAAATCGGGAGAGCGGTGGGTTGATCACGGGGATCTGACCAAATAGGGTCGGGCGTGACACCGCACCCCGACGGTAAGCTTTCGAAGCTTTCTCTCTCTAAATTCAGTTTTCCGGCGAAGCTCCTTTTAAGCTCGTTTCGGCATCAATTCATGTAATTCAAAGCTCAATTGAATCTTATGGATGTGTAGGAACTCAATTTTACCTTCAATTTCAACAATTAACCTCAATTGATCGGTCAATTTTGATAAAATCAAATTTGGCCAGTTTTAAAGGGGAAATTGGGGGGAGGGATTTTGGGGGAAATTAGGGATTTTAAAAAATTGAGGGACCAAAGTGCAATTTCCAAAAATTGAGGGCCAATTGGCCATGAAAAAGATGTTGGGGGACCAATTGGGTCAATTTTTGGAATTTATTGGGATCAAATTTCCAATTTTTTAAAGTAGGGGCAAAATGGTAATTTTAAAAAATTGGAGACCAAATTTGAAATTTTGGAAACTTGAATCCCTTATTGTGATTTTGAATAAATTATGGTCCCAAAGTAAATTTTAGAAGTTTCGGGACTCAATTTGGCAAAAATTAGCATATGGGACCTAAATTTAAATAAAAAGAACTTTAGGTACCTAAATACAAATAATTAAAATTTTGCGCATTTTGTTCATTCGTGAAAAAAGAAGGCTATCAAGCCAAATATTAATGAACAAAGATGTTCAAATAGTGTAGGAACATGAAGGACTGGGAACGCCAGTAAGGATAAGCTCACATGAAGGTAAAAAGCTGATTAAGAGGAAAGTACATTGCGAATATTGGGTGAGTGGGATTTTTCACATTATACCCGGTTGGGATGATGAGTGCTTTAAAAATGAAAAACCACTACTAAGTAGAAATTTTAACATCATGCCTGGTTGGGGTGATGTGAGAAACACACGGAAAAACTACTTGCCGATTCTAAGTAGATCATACCCGGTTGGTATGATGAACTTACTCAAAGGAAGTAGAAAACCCGCTTATTGGTTATAAGCAGAGTTGTCCTCATATCTAGTTATTGTGATGGACAAATGGAAAAGATATTTTGTTAGAAGTGCTCTCCCCTGACTGTGTGCCAATGCTAAAAAGTTTTGGGAGACCTTCTTAACGAGAGTTCAAATAGCTCAGATAGGCAAGATGCCTCAGTTTTGGAACTTGGGGGCTAAATGCCCCGTTATGAAATCTCATATAGTGGGCCCAAGGCCAGTTGGCACGAACAGGAACTCGTAAATAAACATGATGATAAGCCATGAAAATTTTAATGAATGATGTGATTTGGCCATGGTACCAAGACAGGACCGACATACTGGATGGACTGGCGATAGTGCGACAAGACCAGGTCGACGGACCGGTCTAGACAAATAGCTGTAGGTCCATATAAGGGTCAGGGCCGTTGGACCAGTGGCACCAAAGATTAATGGCTTATATAGAAAACTTTGTTTGTTCATGCACTGAGGTTCAGGACCATCAAGATGCCCAAGAGGGGTAGTGATGAGTCCTAAGGGCTACTGGATGACATGGTGGAGATAAGGGCAGATTATCGTACCAGTAGTCAGGAAAGCTCAACGTAGCTTCATGCGCATGAGATCGGGGTGGGCTCAAGATGAGGTCTTTGTCCTCATACAGACATGGAGTTTCTTTTTGGGTTTGAGGGTTGGATGTCGCAAACATCCACTCATTCCCGGGTAGAAGTGCACGAGCTTCTATCTAGGTGGTCAGTAAAGTCGCTTCGATGCCACAAGTGGGTGTAGTGGACGGGCTGCCCTACGAATGTGTGATCCTTTCATAATGAAGGGCGTGTGTTGATTGTTAAACAGACCAACTGAGGTTAATGTGGAATTATGGTTTTGAAAACCAAAAATTTGAGAAAGAAATAATTTTAAAGGAAATTAAGGAGTGTGGCACACTCCAATTTTAAATATTTTATTGAAATTTCTTTTTAACACCCATTCACTGAATTTTAGAAACTCACCCACCTTTTTTATCCATTTTCAGGAGTAGAGAAATGACTAGGGATAACACCAAGATTTACCCTCTGTCAGGTATGGTTAATTTCTTTTTAAGCTTACATTTTTATTGATATATGTTATTCCATGGAAAATAGTGGAAATTTCACTTGGCTCCTTTTGATTAAAGAAAGGGGAAATCCTTTTTGAACCAAGGGAGCAGCGGGTTGATCACGAGAATTCGACCAAACTAGGTCGGTTCATGACAGAAGTGAACAAGAACCGAAGCTCACTTTGGATGGGATGATCATCCCCTTCCAACATCTATACCCCACATAATGAGGGTAGAGACTCGAGGAGTACCTTAAAAGACAAAGGAAAGTTAGGGTAAACCATAGCCAGCCCAAAGGGAAAAGTAGGGAACCTTATGGAATAGGTACCACTGGCAAGCCAGCAGGAACCCTAAGATAAGACCAATAACCCAAAGGAGAGACATATCAAGAGAGAGGAAGGCAACCCCAAAGGGATGTCAAGATAGAAAATAAGAACACAGACCGAGAATGGCTGCAAGGCAAAGGCTCGACTCGAATTACCTGGAGACAAGCGCCCGAGAAAAATAGTAGACAGGCCAAGGACAACCCAAGGATAGACCTAACCATCCCATAGAACCCTAGCAAGAGATAGCCAAGATAATCGAAGGATGACAACATAGTGCCCCATGAATAAGGGACAGAGAAGCAAGATTGTGACGAAGGAATGAAACATCACGACACTAGAGACCAAGGGAAGGCAAAAAGGAAGGAGCAGGCAAGCATGGAAATTCTAAAGTCAAACTAGGTAGTTACATAAGGGAGTTATATCGAGAGACTCAAAATTCGAGGAGGACACCGAATTAGAAGGACAAATCAAACTGTAAGACGAAAAGCAGGGGAGAGGCACAAACCCCAACACACAAAGAGGAACACAAACGCAAGAAGGAAGGATCGACACATAGACCCAACAACCCCAAGTGAGGAGTGGGTAGTCAGACGAGTTGAAATAAAACGATGATCCAGACAAAGCAATCGAGGACCAGCAAGGGAGGACCCCCGGGTCCTCGAGGGCGAAACCTGAGACCACACCTCAGAACAAGTAGGGGAACCTCTAGAAACTAGGCCCACGTGGGAAACAAACTTCGTAAGAGGGAGAAGTCCCTTGAGGATGACTTCGATGAGAAAGAGATAAATCTAAAGGAGTATAACCATTACACATCGGCAAGCGTAATGACCTCTAGGCCAAGAGAGAACAGAGCGACCAGAAAAAGGAAGGACCCCTCACTAGCAGGAGAATGCTAGCAAATGCACGAACATACGGAAGCAGGAAGACTAGTGAGTCGATGGAATCCACCTAGGCCAAGACACCTGACAGTTGGGGACGGGCATACGCAATAAAGGGAAATGGAATAGAATGAATAAACCCAGGAAAACCCCCAACTCAAATAAGGAGTCGGGCATCTATATTCCCGAGGACATCAGAGCATGGGTGGGACATATGGAACTAGAAGCCAAGGAGTAAAAGAATCAAGCAACAAAGTGACCTAGATAATGCAAAGGACGAGAGTAAGAGAGAGTACACTCTAAGGACAGGAGCGAAAGGACGCGATTCCAACCACAAGACAAAATAGACCTAAGGCCTAGGGTAGAACCACAGGGCATAGGAGTCGTACTACTAGCGACAACTAAGTTCAATCAACCACAAGGAGGGAACTCGAAAACTAAAGGAGGGACTAGAGCACTAAGAAAAGGTAAGTAACATCGAGAAGGGCAAACACAATTGCTGACGGGATATGGTGCCAAACCAACAAAGGAGTAAACGAACCCAAGTGCGATGGGATGTATTAGAACCTCGAATCCAAACAACACCCCGGAACGAAAGCCCAACCCCAATGTCACGCCCCGACCCGGTTTGGTCGAATCCCCGTGATCAACCCGCCACTCTCCCGGTTTATTAAAGGGTTTCCCCTTATCGTAAACCGTAAAGAGTAAGGCGTCCTTTAACTTGCACCTTTTTCCTGGAATAGCATAATCAAAACTGTATGAAATTTAAAACTTTACATACCTGTCTTACAGGCATCTTAGTTGACAGTCTTTAAGGGGAGGCTTTCTGGGATTTCCTGAAAGGGATATAAGGGAGGGGGTGAGTACGACTACTCAGTGAATGGGTTTTTCAAAGCTTTTGACTTTTAAGAAAAACATTTATATGGAGTGTGCCAGACTCCTTTGTTTTCAAAAATCCCATCATTTAAAAATTTAGATTTTTCCATTATTTCTCAGTTACCACGGTGTGTCATCACCCAACACACATCCTTCATCATGAAGGTTACACACATTCGCAAGTCAGTATCACTACTGAACCCGCTAGTGGCTTCGGAGCGACTTTTCCTGCCACCCGGATAGAAGTACGACCACTTCTACCTTGGGAATGAGTGGATGTACGTGACATCCTACCCACAATCCCAAAATCACCTCTTCATGTCCGTATGAGGACAGAGACCTCATCCTGTCCCCACCCCGGTCTCATGCGCTTCGTGCTACTCCAGATTTCGCACAGACACTTGGAACGACGAACTGCCCTTATAGCCACCAGGTCGTCCAGTGCCCTTAGGGACGCATCACTACCCCTCATGGGCGTCTTGATGATCTCGTACTCACAGTGCATGCACAAACAATGTTTTCTAATATTGCCATGTAATATGTGGTGCCACTAGTCCAATGGCCCCGACTCTCAACTCAACCTGCAACTGTTTGTCTTGACTAGTTCGTCGACCTGTCATGTGGCACTGCCGCTAGTTGACTGAGCATGTCGGTCCTATCTTGGTACCATGGCCAAACAATTCACTTATTAAGTTTTATGGCACATATATCATGTTCATTTACGAGCTCCTGCTCATGCCAACTGGCCTTGGGCCCACTGTACGAGATTTTCAAAATCGGGCATTTAGCCCCCAAGTTCCAAAACCGAGGCCCCTGGCCTATCAGAGCTATTCGAGCTCCCATCGAGAAGATCTCCCAAATTGTTTAAGCATTAGCACACAGTCATGGGAGAGCACTTCTAACAAAAATAGGTTTTTACTGTCCATCATACTGACCGGTATAAGGACATCTTCGTTCACAACCGATAAACAGGTTTTCAACTTCCTTTGAGGAAATCTCATCATACCAACCGGGTATGATCTACTTACAACCTGTAAGTAGTTTTTCCGCATAACTTTCACATCACTTTCTCTAAGTAGTGATGATTAAAATACCACTAAATAGTGGATTTTTATATCGAGGCACTTATCATCCCCAACCGGGTATGATGTTAGTAAACCCACTCACAACCGGTAAGTGGTTTTTAACTTTAATTTGTGCTCATCATCCCAACCGGGTATGACGTTAGTAAACCCACTCACCCGTTAATGCCATTAATTCCACTAGACTGGTTCTTTGTATTCACATGAGCTTGTCCTTGCTGGCATTCCCGGTATTTCGCGTTCCTACACGATATGAACATCTTGGTTCATTATCCTTCGGCCTAATCGCCTTCATTCATTCCAAATGAATGAGAAAGTCAAACTTTCATTTATTTGCAATTAGGTCCCTAATGTCGATTTTTCCTCAAATTGAGTCCCATAACTTTTAAAATTTATCGTGGGACCTCAATTTATTCAATTTCACCAAAAAGGGGTTTAATTTTCTAAATTTCCAATTTGGTTCCCCAATTTTTCCAAAATTACCATTTTGCCCTTCTTTCACAAAAATGGTAAGTTTTTTCCCCAAAATTTCCAAAATTCCTTAATTGGTCCTCCAACATTATTTTCATGCCCAATTGACCCTCAATTTCATAAAATTCTATTTTGGCCCCTTTGAATTTCGAAAATCCCCAAAATTTCCCCCAATTTCAACTCTCCAACACTACCGAATTTGATTTCATCAAATTAACCAATCAAACACTTTTAATTATTGAAATTGGAGTTGAAATTGAGTTCATGTATGTTCATACGATTCTAAGAAACTTTGAATCGCAGATTTTAACGTTGGAACGAGCTCAAACGAAGCTTTGTCGGAAAATCGACTGTAGAGAGAGAAAGCTTCGATTACTCACAGGTGAAGGCACGATAGTCCGAGCTTTCGATCTGGGCAGATAGGTCTCGTCCTGAGGTTCATCCTAAAATCAAGTATTCTATCAGTTGATGCGGAATTGGATTAGAATTTTGTCATTGAAATTTGGTCGACTCTCTCTCTAGCACCGATTGAAAATTATAAAGGGGAGCCGAATTGGCTTACCTTTCAATCCTAATTCAGCCGTGGAAAGGCTGAGGAAGTGTTGGGAGGGCTTGGTTTGGCCTGAGAAGGGCTTGAAATGGCCAGAGAAGTGTTCAGGTGTGAGAAGAATGAAATGGGGATGACCTCTTTATATAGTCGTAAAACCCGTGTATTAAATGGTCGAGATTTATTACTAGTATTAATATTGTCATATACTAATAATTTAATTTCGGTATTAATTCCAATAATTTAATTTCGGTATTAAATTATTTGTATTAATTCCAATAATTTAATTTAGGTATTAAATTAATCATATTAATTTCAATAATTAAATATATATTAATTGATGGCTATTTATGATAAGTCGTACTTTCACATAAAAATGGTCACCCATCCTCACACTACTCTCAGGTAAGCACGCTTAACTTTGAAGTTCTTATGGAATCTAGTTCACCTGATCCAATTTGGTTTTTGTTTTCTAGTTTGTCTTAAGTTTCTTTTCCAATGTTTAATAAATCCTTTGTATCAACCGAAAGTTGTAAATTTTCATATTGCTTATTCCCAAATGTAAACCAGTTTGGTTTTCTTATTCGGTTTGACCGGTTCTTTTCCCGGTTTTCCTTAACTCAAATGTGCGGGGTTTATACCCAAGCTACTAGAAGTATCAAATCAGTGAGGCTCCGTGAACGCCTGGGAAAAGGGGATGAGTCAAGCTAACCAAATCCCAGAGAGTAAAGGAAGTGAGGCAAAGAGAGTGACTCAAATCGGTAGGATATCAATGTGCACCCTAAGGGAACCATGCAAGGGTCTCTTTAGAGAGCAAAGAGAGACGACAAAGTTTTGAGGACAAAACTCCTAAAAGGAGGGGAGAGTTGTAAAACTCGTCCTTTGGGATTAAAGAAAACCGAGAAAAGAACTAGTATAGATTTATTCATGAAGAAACAAGCCGATTAATGAACGAAAAAAGAGTCAACGTGGGAAATTGGAAATTCCCAAGTGATAAAAAATTCACAAAAATTAAAGAAAGAACCGGGAAGTGGAATTGAGGATAGAACTAGACCGGTTCGGGATGAACTGGACCCAGAGCGGACTGAACCGGGATGAACCATAATGAACCGGTTCACAAATTCATTTTTCTAGGTGGCTTTAAAATGTAAATTTGGGAAATTGAGACCACCATTAGATAGAAAATCAATTTAGAAATTTTAAAATTTCAGAAAAATGGTCGAACCGGGTCCGAACTGGTTGATTTTCAAATTTTGTACAGCGAACCTAGTTGGACTGCACCAGTCAATGGTCTGATGGACCGGTCAATGTTCATACCAATCAACGGACAACAGATAGCAGTCAACGGTCAACAGTCAAAGGACAGCTGGCACCCCATCAGTTTGCCACACAAACACGTGTAGCCAATGGGAGGTTGCCATGTATCCGATCAACGGTCAGTTGATACTCGTCAGCATGCCACGTAGACACGAGCAACCAATGAGAGGCTGCCACGTGTTGGGTCAACAAGTCAACAGCTGATGCGCCGACCGAGCTGGCACTCCACATTAGAAAAATTGACCAATCATAGCATGCCACGTGACACGGCTGCCACATCATCATCTTCAACCTTCAGATGCTCACAGAGAGGAGGAGAGAGAGATGCCGAAAAAGTTGGAGTCTCCGGCAACTCAAAAAACTCTCCGATCATGTCATCGGTGATTGAGTCAGAGGCTGAGTCTTACATTAGTGGGTAGCCTAAACAGTTGCCAAGCTCCTTATATAAAAAGCACCCCTCCATCTATCCCCAACATCCCACAATCGAGTGAATAAGAAGAAGAGTACATTTTTCGGCGAGCTGCAAGCCAGAGCTCTAACGATGGACGAAATCTCCACCAAAGGATCTCTAAAGGGTGGCATTGGAACTAGGGAAGTGCATAAAGGATTGCATAGTGAAGTTGCTTTGGAGCTCAAAAAAGCGAGCTCCTGCCTGACCTAACCTTGACCCTCTGGCCATTTCGCCGCCAACATTGGCCATCTTTGACCACCTAAAACCCTCCATAACGCCACTATAGACCCCGGTAAGCTCAATTTTGCCTCTCCTCATCAGAATTTCTAAGTTGTAGAGCTGCACCACCCGAAAATTCTCTCTTCAAATTCCCATAGGACAACAGCAAATTGCAGCAGGATTCGGTCCTCCTAGGTCCCCCTCGACTAGCTCTAGCTATCCCCACCTCAAGCTCAGGCCACTGCCCCTCTATCGGTAAGATACACAAGCTTTCTCTCTCTACTTTGAATTTTTTAGGAAAAGCTTTGACGAGACGAAAAACTCAACCAAATTCATAAATTCGAAGTGTAGGACGATCGAGAGGAGCTGGAGGAAACAAATAGAAGCAAGAATCAAAGAAATTAAGGACATATAGGCCGTCAATTGGGCGATATAAGATTTGAACATTCATAAGCTTGAATTGGGGAAGAAGATGAAGTGCAATTTGAGGATTTTGGGGACTTTTGTGCAATTTTTGAAAAATTGGAGGATTGGATGGCAATTTCACAAAATTGAGGGTGTTTTCATAAAATTCACCCTAATTGAGGGTTAAGTGAGAAAAATAGGGGGCAAATTGGAAATTTCTAAAAGCTGAGGACCAAATTGCAATTTTTAAAAAATTGAGGACTATAGGGCAATTTTGGTAAATTAAGGGCCAAGTGGTGAAATTAAAATAATTAAGGACCCCACAAGAATAATTGGAAACCTAAGGGGCTTAATGGAGATTAAAGAGGAGTTAGGGACCTAGGTGTAATTTAGGCAAAATACGGGGCCCTAGGTGTAAACATGAGAAAGTCTGTGACCTGTTCGTCACCATGTCCTAATACGAACACTCGTACCCTACAGGAATGGATTTCTCGAGTGTCGACGCCCAAAAGCGCACCGAGAAGAGAGATTTCATCGACGAGACCCCGTCGAAATCACCGGGTGAGTGGGAACCATTATGTCGTCAATTCCAGTTGGAATGACAGTTCAGCTATTAAAATTATTTTCTCATAATTAGCCTCCCCTAATTAGGTGACTTTGCTTAAAACATTCGAGAGCTAATTCAGGGCTTAGGCTCGATATGCTAGTGGGCCCAAGGCCGATGGATACGGGTATGGACCCGTCCAGAATGAACATGTAATAAATGATGTTAAAAGATCGTAATAATGGGAACCTTGTGTGTGATACCCATCAAGCCAAGTCTAAGTTGTGGAGCTTGTTAGGCTGAACCACTGCTCCACCGAAGCCAAGTCGTCAAACCTATTGAGTTAGTATGCGTAGGCCGATGCCAAGTCGATAGATCGTTGCGTTGGAGGGCCAAAGATAAGGTCTATAACTTAAAAAGACTGTTGATTGTGCATGCATTGTGATGTTCGGGCCATTTGGACACCTAGCATGAGGTAGTGATGGAGCTGAAGGACTACTGGATGACCTAGGGTGCATAAGGGCAGTTCTGTCGTTCAGTTAGTCGTGAAACTAAGTAGCTTCCTACGCACAGAGACTAAGGTAGTGGGGAAAATGAGGTCTCGTCCCACTATGCGAACATGATGAAGTGATCAGGGTTTGAGTGTCGGACTATTGATATTCACTCAAACTCTGGGTAGAGGCAATGCACCTCTATCAGGGTGGATGGTAAAGGCGCTCTAGTCCACAAGTGGTACGGTCGAGGACCGTTCTACGAACATGTGTTCCCTCCTATTATAGGAGGGCAATTGTTGACCATGTAAAGTGTGTGAATAACGACAAACATAAAATTTAATGGATGGATAAATAAATTAAAGCAAACATTATAGTAGTTTCCCTCACTAAGTATTATGTACACATTCCCCTCATCTCACCCTTTCAAGTATAGCGCCAAGACAGAAAGTTCTTGGACCAACTTGGACCCTCAAGGTACGTTTCCTATCCCCCCAAGTTAAAGTAAGAGTTTGAACGTAAATACGCCTTTACCTTCCCTATCTCATCCGGGTAGATATACTCGTATGATGCAAGAAAGGGTGGCGGGTTGATCACGAACTCCAATCAAGCTGGGTCAGGGCATGACAATAAGGCTTAGTGAATGGGGTTCTATTATTATGATGACACGTTCACGATCTCATCTCCTACTAAAATAGCTAACATGGACTATTATTTAGAAAACTTTTACTTTAAAAAATAATACCATTTAGGTTGCATTGAGAGATCATTCTTATTTTGTGAGGATTAACCTCAATATGGTATAAACATTCCACACATGTATATATCACAAATTTTGACTTGCATGCATTAAGGGTCACAACCTAGCGGCATACACACAACCATTCTACATATTTCTAGCAACAGACACACAGTCATTCTGCAAGTATCGTCTAAATGTAGTATAAATACACTCTTCAGGGATATTGACCCAATACAAACTAAGAACAGTAACACATCCCTTTTGTAGGTATCTAACCATATCCATCTAATTCTCGATCAATAATTAACCATGCTTATAACTCCCCGATCCCGGATACTGAGATGACTAATCTCTCATTTATCACTTCTCATTCCAGATATCCCTTAACATTCAAACTGCCTCTCATTGTAGGGTCTACCAGAGTATCGTACTACACCCACCTCAATCACAAAAATCACTTAACAACATAAAGTATTAGAGGTTGGTTTGCTATGTGGTCAAACCCTCTAAGGAATTTACAACCAATGTAGGTGGGTCCATCAAGGTCTCTAACATACATTGAGATTATTACAATGTTTTCAAAATCATTGTGTATTAGACCTATTTTAGAAAATGGTGGACCATCATATTTTTTTCATAATCATTGGGATTTTGTCTGCTTCATAAATTATAGGCCCTCACCTATTTTCGTAAATATTGGGCCTAATTTCACTTTAAAAAATTATAGGCATTCACCTATTTTCATAAATATTAGATCTAAGTCCCTTTCATAAATTAGGAGATTTCACCCATTTTCATAAATATTAAGCATAAGCTGTTTTTCATAAAGTGAGGCATTGACCCATTTCTATAAGTAATAAATCTATAACCTTCTTCATAAATTGTGGGTCTTTATCTATATTCTTTGCCCACCATCCATGTCAATCATTTCAATTACACTAGAGGTGTTAATCAAATTTCTGGCCACACAACCAACAACCTAATATCATAGAAAATATTGTATCCACACTTGGGGGAGTACACGGTAAAAATCTATGTTGGCAAAGGACATATTTTCTGCTTGGGAGACATTGCCTAGTCCACTCAAAATAGTCATCTTCTGATTCAGGCTGATCATGATCACTAAGAGAGGTTACTACCGCTACTTGGGATGACCTCGGTACTAGTGGTTACAACTTTCTAGAAGATGATCGTGTGAGCGTCGAATCTCGTAGTCTCGTGAGGAGAAATCTAGGAAGTGATAGTGGCTTGATGTCACGTCATAAAAAATCTCAAGGTCGAACTTGGAGTGGAGTCGAAAAGAATCTAAATGGGGAAAGGTTGTGCCCTGCCAGAGACACCATCTCGATTGCTTAACTAGAATGGTGGGACATATTTTGTGTATGTGCAAAGGTTGACACAAAAACTTAACTATTGTTGAACTCGTCAGTAGAGGGAAATCACTTGCCATTGGATCAAATTAATCAACTCCAATGGAGCTCAATGACCAGAAATTGGAGGGGGGAGAAGTACCCGAAAGTTTTCAATAGGGGAGGAGACATTTCATTCTCTCCTCTAACCTCCACTAAATATTTTCAAGGGTGGTGCCTAAATATAATCACTAAAAGTTGGATGCCCCTAGCACTTCAGGAAAATGACCATCGCCTTTCACCGTCCAATCAATACATTGACACCGCATTATCATTCCCATATCATTGATATATTGAGACAACATCTTCATGTGGTCATCTACCGATATAACATTGAAACTTTTAGAACCAAAAATAATTCCCAGTTGGACCAAAATCGAGGTTATACTGAGAATGGAATCCCAAATTAAGAACAAAAACCTAAATCGGGAATGGAACCGTGAGCGGGGATTGGAAATCAACTCGGATTAGAAACCAAGGTTGAAAATGGGAATGAGAACCAAAGTCGAGAATAGAGATCCAATCAAATTAGGGATCGATTTCCCGATCAACAAAACTGAGAATTTTGGAAAAAGTCCATTTTCAACCGATTGGGATCAAGATTTCAGGTTAAATTATAAAGGGTACCCAAGAAGGGGAAAATGTAATTTAATTAAAAAAGAGAGGAAAGGAAGTTGGATTATTCAGATATGAGTCGGGTCAACTAGACTCCTCCAAAACCACGAGTGTGCCCATCTTTTCACCCCGTGGATTGCGACCGCACACCAATTGATAAATGGGTCAAATTGATTCAATTTTAGGCCAAATTTCATACCAGAAAATGTAAGATAAGTTGACAACTAATCTATTGATCTCCATGTAAGTTTAATTGCATTATCTATCCTTGAGCATGTTGAATTTCAAATCCAAAGTTCAAAAACTCAATATCGGAACCTTTCTCAACCAGCAAATGATCGACCGAGCAATTTTCCCTCACACAACCAACAAATGAGGTTATCTTGGTATCAAAATATCGCTAATTGACTCCTTTCGAGTTCTATGGTTAGGTCATGACTTGTTAGTGGCTAAAAAATGACACATGAGAATTGTTTTGGCAGATTGAGATTTGAAATAGAAAATTTGTTTGTGGTCGTTGCCCTTGCGTGGCCAAATCCGGCCACCACTTCGGCAGGCATCTATGCCAAAGTGACTGTCCACCTCCCCTCAACCTCACACTAGAAATGGTCGACCTCTGACAATGGGAGAATCAGCCGCCACGAACTAATTTCTACCATTGGGTTTGTCTGGCTCCGCCCGACCACGACCAATTAGGGCCCAAATTCTTCAAACTCCAACGAATCGAATCAGAGCATTATAGTTTTAATCAACAAGCTTTTATGAAATGACCAAACTTTTTACAATTATAGCATTATGGTTTTCCTTTACATTGAATAATATTTTTCCAAGTGAATTTTTTATTTTTATGTCTCATGATACTTTTTTATTTTCCTCTCACCTTATTTAGATTTCTGATACGACTTGTTGAACTTAGATTGAAAGACATTTTTAGTATGATTTTCATTACTCTTTTTTAATCTATGTTTATGAGTCTTTGAGGGGTTCCATTAATTCTATAACTGTTAGTTTTCTGTATATTTTAACTCATCAAATAGTACAATAATAGAGTCATATTTTATGTATAGGTGATTAATAAGTTTCCAACCACCTTATTTTTAAGGAGTTCATCTCAACAAATTCTTAATTGATTTATAATTGAATCTACTCTTGTAGAATATTCTCTAGTTGTCTCATATTCATTCATTTTCAAAATTTCTCCACAAACTTTGAAGTTTAGAATTCTATACATTTTTACTTCCTCTAAACTCCTCATGTAGCTAATAACATGCTTAATTTGTCATTATGACTCTCATGATCCTTAGGGATAGCTCTTCAATCAAGCTTAACTGAAGTGCAAGTAGAGCTTGAGATCCCTTTCGTTAATTATCTTTGAGTTCATGTTTTTGTACAATAGATAAATTATATGTTTCTTGTGTGATATTAAATCTATTGTTAACAACAACTCATAAATCTTGTGCACAAAAGTAGGTCTTCATTTTGATAGACCATTAGTCAAAGTTTTTACCTCGAAAAACTGGCACATGAATGGATGAATAGAGAATGTGTTCGGGCATAGTTGTGCATACAACCATTAATATTGGAACAAGGCTCTGATACTACTGTTAGAATGTTATATTTTGATATCATTGTTGGTATCACACCCTGGCACGTGCAACTTGCCAATCCACTTGATGTTACCATGGTTGGTACCTTCACCGTAGTAAAATTGGATGGACTAAAGATTTGAATAAAAATCATTCTCTATTTTTAGCAGAAATTTGATTTTTTTTTTCTTTAAAGCATAGAGCACCCAAAATAGTTCCACAAACCATGCATGGATATAACAGTTGATAAGCAGGAAATTACAATCTTTGTACGCAAGTCTAAAGGCCTACCTCAAGTAGCGCTTGGTTGGGGATGCTCTCTCACTTGTGCCTCACGATTCCTCGACTTTTACTTGCAATGGTTTGGGGGAGTGGGTGAGCTCACATCTTAGTGAATGAGACACTAACGCCGAGTCACTACATGACTTACGACTTCATACATCTAATGTAATTTCTTAGCATGGAGATTTATTATCGGTTTACAAAACCCTTTATTTCAAATTGTTTTATTCGTCCCCTCAAGACTCCTGCCTCGGGCTGCTCAATAATTGAAATCTCACAATACGGTTGGATCTACTCTCATTTCCCCCAAATAATCTAATAAGATATATTTCATGTTATGCATAACTCAACACAAGTTGGGCATTCATGGCCTGCATATATGGGCAATTCATGGCGATTTCTATGAGAGCATGAAAACCACGTGTACTCTCCACAACTAATACCCCTTGGGTTCGTCTCTCATTGGGATGACTTAACATCCGGGGTCATGACAATATCCCACTTACAGCCATAAAAATTCCCCTTACACTTGTGACTCAGTTCTGCATCTTCTCATTATAGCGATGTAACTAGCACAGTACACATACATTAACTGGATGTCTTGGGATACTTAGAAGTAATAGTTCAATTACCTCTTATCCAACCTTCTAACTTCCCTCAACATCGATAGTAACTCGGTATGTGTCATGTCAATGCCCACACTTTATACAAGTATATAATATTCACAAAGATAAATTCAAAAACATATGCATAAGGAATATTTAGGCCTAACACCATTTTCCTTGAGTATAGTTCTTATTCGACCATCTCCATTCAAGTGCAGATATGACCCGGTAGATATGATATAAGCTCAATTTAACACATGGAGTTTGGTCCATCACTCGACCAACTCCCATGAGCAAATATAATAGGCACAAGGTTCCAATCACATAGTTCTACCAAGTGACTATTATTCATTTATATTGGTCCTTAAGACCCTTACCACATTTCTTAACTTCTTAAAAGGGTATTTCTTTAGTAGGCATGCATCCATGTCATTTTGCACTTCTTATAGGAGTTTCAAAATAAGGCCTAGTATGTATTTCTAAGCAAAACTCAAAAATTGTAAAATGCTTCTGGTCGGTCCAATTGAACTTGTCATCATTACTCTCACTCACTGTGTTTACCCGAACTTGTTAGTTTCAATAGGTTTTCCTTGTATCCTCCCTCGAGATCTCGACTTGAGTGATCTCGTATTCGTTATACAAGAGTTAGAGCAGGGTATAGAGATTAGTTCAAGTAGCTCAATTTTCCTTACAATTATTACATCATAACTTCCCTAAGAAATCACGATTTTTGCCACTTGTGCTCGGTTTACTCGACTTTCTTGTCGAAGAATCGTCCTTTAATTAACCTTGTCTAAGGTTAGTTAATATTTTCTTAAGGTCATAACCTCTTAAGGTTATACTTATCTGTGTGTTTAGGATTTCATAATTTACTACTTAAGTGTATTACTTTTCCAAAATTACATTTTGGTCTCTAAGTTGGGAAAAATTATCGTTTTGCCCTTTATTACTTAAAACTCTTCATTTTTAGATTATAAACTTTTCCAAATCTTTTATTTGGGTCCCCAAAATACCTTAAAATATTTTATATTTCTTATTTCACATTATTTAGTGCTTAAGTTGGGCAAAATTATCATTGTCTTTACTCTTTAAAACTT
Organism: Trapa incisa; assembly: GCA_030064435.1. NCBI lineage: Eukaryota > Viridiplantae > Streptophyta > Magnoliopsida > Myrtales > Lythraceae > Trapa > Trapa incisa. Next base: position 20,418,940 of record CM057776.1, on the reverse strand, counting down.
ATCTTTTCATAACTTTATATTCTCCAAATCTTCCATTTGGGTTGCTTTAACCTCATTTAGGTTCTTAAATTTCCCTAAAATCACTTTTGTGTGCACAAACCTTCTTATTTGCACTTCAGTCCCTAAACTTTCTATTTTTTTATGTTTAGGTCCTTAGGCATTCCAAACATGCAATCCTAGTTTCAAGACATTATCGATTTTTCCAAATGGTACTAAAACTTCATTTAGACTCTTAAAAAGACACCAAATAAAACTTATTCTTAAATGGGTCCTCTAACTTATCAATATTTATATTTTAGTCCCCTACCTTTGCTCTATAACAAAATAATCCCCAAAAAATCTCAAATTTAGATATGAGGTCCCTCTGGCCTTCCTCTAGGTCATCATAGTCTCTGTTCAGCTAGGGTTAGCCGGAATAGTGATGATCGAGATTAATTCTAAACTAACAGCTTAACGAACATAATTTGAGTCAAGGCTGGGAACTCACCAAGACGATGCATCGGTCGGTGGCACTAGTGCAATTCGAAAGTTGACTATTAGAGGAGTCTATGACCACTTGAAATAACTCAAAAGGAGGTTTGAGCAACCTAAAATGTCTGTTTTACTAAACTTTATTATCATTGAAGTGATTTCAAACTTCTCATAATTAATTTGACCACGATACTTACCCAAATCATATGAGGTCGGTGGCTTCGAAAGTTGAGGCAAATTTTTCTTAGCCTTTGTTGGTCGTCAGATATGGCTCCCGAAACAGATGCTTTGTTTCTGACTGGAGAGGGTCCGATACTAATCAATCTCGCCGACGACGGTAGATGGATGTCGACAGTCGAGAGAGCTGACATTGAAAATCTAACTCTTGTAGCTTTCCATGAACACCAAGAGCGCTGAGTTTTGTGGTTGGATGAGGAAATGGTGCTCTCTGCAAATACTCTCACCAGAAAATGAAGCTCCGTGTATTTTAGAGAGAATTCTGATCTTAAACCGATAAGGGGAACATCCAAGTTTTATATGGTCGACTCCTAGACTTAGGTGACTACCCAACCATAGCCCCGTTGCATCATTAAATAGCATGTGGCTCTCTAAATGAATTAATTTACAAAGTGGTGGGTTTTAGAATTTTGGCTAGAGAAAGTAGGGTTCTATACGAGTCTGGAATGCCCAGTTGGGCGAAGGAGATGGGTGCGTGCATGCGGCACATGGCGGAGCCACGGGCCTGTGCATGTTGCACGTGTTCCATTCCTTCAACCGATTTGACACTATTTCGACCGGTTTCCAACAAATTTCTCGGTTAGTTCAATCGTTTCTTGGTTGATTCACCCCAATTCAGCCGGTTCTTGGTTTGATAAAAAATTCTAAAACTTTTTTGTCCAATTTTCCATTGAATGAACTCAAAAATCATCAAATTCTAATTTTTTAGCCCACTCTAAAAATAAAGTGGTTTTGTGACCTGAACCGATTCAAACTCGGTTTGAACCGATTTTTATTCGGGTTTCTCCCGCTCATTGATTTTCAATCCCATGATGTTTTTCTAGGGAATGTTATAATTGTTGTCATTGTATTGATTATTTTTCAACCATATTATTAATCCAATTCAATTTTAATTCCTATATCATGTTTTATTTCTCGACTTTGCCTTAATTCCTTATTAGATTTGACTCGATTTCTTATTCGAGAATTTTCAGTCTTACACTTGGAGTATATGATACAACTACTGAGACCTTTATGTTCTAATACTACCATCAGAGCCTTCTAGATAGAATATTAATGAAATAAATTAAATATTTAAGAATATAAGAATAGTTAAATAGACAAAAACTCTTCATTAGTGTTGAATGCTTTGAAGTTGCACTTTTAGTATTTTTACTTTTGACTTGTACTAGTCATGGTACACAAATAATATATTTATAGTAAAAATATTTTTCTATATAATACCTGAAATATTATAAAATATTTTTTGATATTATTTTCTTCCTATATTAGCATAATTTATCATATTTTTTGGTGATGAAAAGGTGTCATTTTTTCAGGAAATATCAACTTATAGACCCAAATGAATTTTGTGCTGATATTTGGCTATATAGAAACTAGCATAATTGGATTTTGAAAGAATTCATTCTTCTTCCCAAACGATAATAGTTGTACCTATTTTGAAGTGGCTCAACTGCTTGAGGTGTGATGTAGGAAGGTGGAGTTGACATATCTTCTTTTAAGAAATAATAAGTAGGGTTTTTTCAATTTTATTTGCTAGAAGCCAAGTGCGTTTTGAGATGAGAGCTCTATTGTAATAGTATATTCTTCTAAACCCTATCCCACCTTCAGTCCTTCCTTGGCTGACATAGAATATCCCAGGTTTCTATATCTTTTCTAAGACTTCCTTCTTCATTTAGCCCCACCAAATGTCGAAAAATTGAGTAAAACGTGTTACATGTACTTTTTGGAGTCAAGAAAGTGCTCATATATTGCTCTTAAAAGGTAACTCTTGCCGCTTGTGGAACAACTTCAGATTTCCATGAGCTAAATCAAGTTAGAGACTCTTTCAAAGAAAGGTTGAAATGTTTAGGTGCTAGCACGTTGGATATAAGTGGTAGACCTAAGTATTTTGAGTTCTTGTTGCCTTTATTTGGCCCGAGTTCATGACATAATCTCTTCCTTTCTTGATTTGGCGTGTTACTGTTAAAAAGACGTGATATTTGTCTTTGTTGAGACGCTGGCTAGGTATATGGAGAGAACCAAGAAGAAGTTACATCAGGAAAGGTCACTATAGGTGAAATGTTTTTGGAACTCCTTGAGGTTAATTTCTAAAGGAGAATTAGTATATCGTGATTACCTAGAATTGGGTGTGGGGCCTATACTGCAAATCTTCTACATGCAAATGCCGATTCGAAGGTGAATAGGTTGGAAATCACGAGCCCGTTTAGAACCTTCCTAAACATGTCTTCTGCGATTGTGGTGTTTAGTTCAAAGTCTACTATCAGCTTGCCGATCATGACTTTGTGTTCCTGGTCGTGCGTCTTGAGAGGCGTGGGAGGTAAGTCAAACAGTGGTATGAGTGGACAGGAACGCAAGGAGAGTCGTGGTGCCCTCCATCCACGGGTGGTTTTCTTCCGGGATAAAGGGCAAGCGTTGACGAGCGCAGGATAGTTGGGAGATGATTAGGGAGTAGTTAGGGTAGCATGAAGACAAGTGTTTGGGCTAGTGATCGACGTCTCGATGATGGATGATATGGCTGGGAGATGGGACATCGCATGTTTGGTTGTTGTTGTGGGGGCAGTCGAGGCTGGAGGTGATGGCTGTGAAGATAGTTGGGGTTTGTGTGCCCTACAACATACAAGTGGGAGTGGTGCAGTGGATGTAAACCTTTGAGGATTCTGAATATCAATATCATGTCAAATCATAATTTCCCTTACCTCATCATCGATCCTATCCAGGATAACAAGTGGCTAATAGATAAATAGAGAATCTCCCACCTTCATCTGCATCTGGTAAGGAATCTTCGGCTGCCTAGTGGCCGTGCACACTAGTTGGCAACACCAATTGAGAAATTTTAATTAATAAAAATTGAATTTATAATTCTAGAAAGATGATGCCGACATTATCCAATAGTGCACGATTGTCCATATTAGTAGGCTCTATTAAGAATGGATCCGCACTAACCTAGTCATGGCTATCATATTTTATTAATTCCAAAAAGGACATAAACTGAGAAAGCAACCCACCCGTGTGCACAAATATATATATAAACCTACATTATATATTAGATCAATATCAATGTTATATAAGTACTTTTATATTATTATTATTATTATGAAAATATTGGCATTAATTATAGTGAATGAACTGATTGGACTCATGTCCCTTTTTCTAAATAAAATGACAAATGAAATAAATGGTAATCCAGCATTTCAGACTCCTATTATTATGAATTGAATCCGCATTATTGCATCAATAAATGTATATATCTTAACCTTTTAGAATTGACTCAAATATAATCCTAAAATTTTCAGTCTCAGGTGAAAGATGGGACTACTTAGTTATATATCTTTAGGAATTTGGACACCTGAGAAATTTATATTTTTTTAATTAGTTTTTTCAATATATTTGAAATATCACATTTTCGGTACTACTTGTTTTAAAATAATTTTTAAAATCATATATATTCGTAAAATAGTAGTACTTTTAATCTTATTTATAAAAATGAAATTTTATAAAATATAAAAAAATGAAAATTTATAAAATATATAATTTTTATTTTTATTTTAAAAAAGTATATTTTAGAAATAATATTTTTTTAAATATATATAATTGAAAAAATATTTGAAAAGAATATATAAATGGGTGTAATATATATATATATATATATATATATATATATGTGAGATCTTTGAAATAATATGTATTAATTGTGTCAGGTCAATATTATGTTCGAGTAAAAAAATATTTGATTTTTTTTATAAAAGTTATAATTTTATTTAAGATTTATGCCTAAAAGTAAAAATGATGACAGGGGCACCTGTCTTTTTTTTTGCCCAAAACAGGGACACCTGTCAGAGGCTCCATCCCACCCTTCTTTTTTCCTAATTTATTCGCATAATACAACCCATGAATGCGATAGAACTAACGATACAACGGAGGGATTCACGAGACCTCCACGTGATTCACACGCTGACACGATCCCCCCGTGTCTACCGTTGAAATTATATATATACAAGGCAGGAGTGAAGATTTTGCATCATGCCATTGTAAAACGAAACTTGATAGATCAAACCAGAAACATGGCTGCACTTTCTCGCAAGATCCGATCGATCAGCTTGCCGCCGCGGTCCCACCCGAGCACTGCCCGGGTCGAGGAGGAGCTCGGAAAGCTCCGTTCATGGGAGTCATCCGGCGAATTCTCGGCTTATGAGTCCATTGCCGTCGGCCTGGCGGGGCTCGAGAGACTCTATATTTGCCTTGATGATCTCCTCGGCATGGGATCTACCCAACAAGTGTTATCACAGGGCGGTGATCAACGCATCATCAACGAGCTGCTGGACGTGTCGGTGATGATCCTCGACATCTGTGGGGCCACTAGGGACCTCGTTTTGCAGGTGAAGGATCATCTCCGGGATCTCGAATCGGCGGTCAGGAGATCGAGAAAGGAGGATTCGAGCATCGATATGGCCATAGTCGGGTACTCCAGCTTGAGGAAGAAGACAAAGAAAGACGCCAGAAGGATAATAGCCAGACTGAGGGAAGTGGACATGAACGCCGCGGCGGCGCCGCCAACGCTAGGGGACAACCGCGATCTGCATTTCTCGGCTGTGGTCAGGGCTTTGCGGGAGGCAAGCTTAGTCGGAGTCTCCGTCTTCCGGTCGGTGCTGTTATTCTTGTCTGGTCCGACCGCCGGACAGGCTAAGTGGTCGCTGATATCGAGGCTGATGCTGAAGGCCGGTGCTGTCGAGAGCGAGATCAAGCCGGTGGTCGTGAACACGTTCGAAGATGTCTCGGCCGCCCTACGGTCTGTGCAGTTGAAGGGCTCTGATGCGGAGGCCATGCGGGTGTTGCAGAGTCGATTCCGGCAGCTGGACGTCGGCATAGGGAGCATTGAAGATGGACTTGAGAGCTCATTTAGGAGGTTGGTTAAAACCAGGGCAACACTTCTGAACCTGATCTGTCACTAACCGACGATTTTCACTGCTCCCATGATTTGATAATACGAACTATCTCGAGAGATCTCCATGTTTTAACTGGATCGTACCTCAGCAGGCACATTGGAGTGTATATGTATTGTTTGTGTATACCACTGTGTGTATATATATGCACCGACAGTTTTGGGGTCGGTGAGTTCAAGACATTTTTGGAGTTCATACGAGGAGACCTTCCCCATGAACATTTTTCTACCGCAGTGTCATCGAATTGGTTAGGGGAATAATTCGATAAAGAAAAGAGCCAAGCACGAACGTTGGACTGTACAAGCAATTGATCTCGGATGGTGAATGAAATCCATCAGATTTGTTCTTTTTTTTAAGCAAAAACTCCATTAGGATCGCACCCATCGAAAGGAATCTTTGTTGGAAATATTATTTTCTGCATCCTCTATTATTGGTGTTACTATTTACTTCAAAGTCAAATCCATCTTCAACCTCATCTGCAAGAGGTCAATGTAAAAACAATATCTCATTTAAACTATTGATTGTATAATTATAAAAATAATACTTAAGAGATAATTATAAAAATTAATGAAATTTAGGTTTAAGGATTTTCTCCCTCTATGAGGAGAAGAATCAAAGTAAAGAAATTAAATATTATTTTTTAACCTTTTTGTCATTACTAACAAAATGAATATTTATAAAAACATTGTGAATTTGTTAATTCAAAGTATGATTATGGAGAAAATTTTGTGTTATATGTCTGACAATTATGAATATATTGCATCTTCAACTGACAAATTAAATTATAAAAATTTATTATTACCTAATAACTTTAAAACAAATTGTTAATTAATGAAAAAATGATAAACAATAAAAAATAGGAGCAACTTTTAATGAAAAAATGATAAACAAATTGTCCATAAATAAAATTTTCATCAAATGTTAGAAGATTGATGACTTTTGGTATGAATGTCTAATATGGAATGCCAGCTCAAACTTTTCTATAGGTGTGACTGAAAATTTAAGGTAATTATTTATAAATGATAAGCTTTACTACATTTAATGATTAAAAATAAATTTGCGTATTGAATAATTCAAAGAAAAATTATTAACACTTGTATTTAAGTACAACATATTTGGTATGTGTTTCATGAAAAATAGGGGACTAACCATAAAATTCAAAGTCAATAAGTTGTTGTGGGTAAGTGCTATCAATATAAGCTTAAAAGAGGCAAAAAATTACGGGAAACTTTATTAGAATGGCAAATCTCAAATGACTATGAGTGCTAAACATGCAACTCTTTACTAAAAATTTGTGCAAAAAAGATAGGTCTAAAATGTGTGGGATTAAACTTGTTTTTTGCCCACGTGTGCTATTAAACTGAATCATCATCTCCTACTCGTCACATTCTTTAATTTGATAGCATCAATGGAAAGTTTCATTTTCAAAATAATTAAATATGCCTTCTCATATGATGGGTTAATTCCTATTAGATTGGTAAGAGGCCAATAAAATTGCTATATAATGAAAAAGATAAAATTATAAATAATTTAATTTAGATAAATGATTTTACTGCACTCAGTTTACAGATAAATATTTAATTGATAATTCATTTCAAATATACATAATTTACAAAAATTGAGTCATAAATAAACAATTTATTTGTAATTTAAATCATTAATAAAATAATCATATATGATTTGGGTAGTTAGGAAAATAATTATCTATTAATTAAAATAAATAAATAAATAAATATTTACACTTAAAATTATGTAATATTATAAAATTTTATATGCTATTTAATATTTACCAATATAACAAAAGCAACCACGCATCTTCCCATCCCATGTTCATGCATAGGTCTTCTTAGTTTGATACCAGTATATAGGCCATGGATAACCAGTGTTCAACCAACTTGTCAATAAATCCTGGCCTATTTCTTGGAGGTAAGGAGGAGGACAAAGACTTGAAAAAAAAAAAGCATGTGTCTCCACGTGCGCATGCGTCACCTTTGCCCAGCAAATGGAAAAGGTTCCTTTTGGGTAACCAAACAAGGAGAAAGGGAGTCTCGGCTTATGGATGTAGCAACAAAATCCAATAAAGTAGAAAGAAGAACAATCCAACTTACTCTCTGGCCAAATAATGTCGTTTGAGGCGAGAAATTATTGCTGAGTAAATGATATACAACAAAACTCCTACGCTTCGGGTAGAAGTATAGGTTCAATATTTTATATGTATTGGGTAGAAGTATAACCCTGGCTCTCTATTTGTATGATTCGTGGTGCACTTAGAAAGTTAAAATGAATACAATTGATAATACTTCAAATTTACAATGACAATTAACAGATTTTGAAATTGAAATAAAGTTTGTGGTTTTTAAACTTACAAAATATGCGTCTCATCCATTAAACTTACAAAATATTTAGGGCAAAAAAACATAAATAATAAAATTAAATATCATAATATTTAAAGAATTATGGTATATGATGATTGAAAAATTACAAAAAGTGAAATATATAATAAATATTATATTATCTTAAATAAATTTGAATTATTTATCCAAATATATAATAAATATTGTATTATCTTAAATATTTTATTTACACTAAAAATAAATAGTTGGTTTACTAACAATAATATATTATTCCAATTTTTAGAATATTCCTAGCAATGATATGTGCATATAAAATGTTTATTATATAATACATCTTTTATTCAATATATTTTGTGAGTCTTATATTTTCTTTTTATTTTAATAAAACTTTTAAAATAATCTTTTATTTAATATAAAGTAATCAAATTTATCCTATATGAGCACCCTATACTAAATATGAAAACGAATAAATAAATGCTAAATTCACAATAATCCAAGTTAAAGAAATTAGTGGTTGTACCACCTATTAGTAAATCAAATCTCTTATTTCAAGTTTCTTTTTTTCACAATAGTTATTTTCTCTTATATTCCACTTTTTTGTATTTCTTAATATATGTTAGGGGAGTAGGTGAATAACTATTAGTGAGCGCAAATGTTGCTTATTGGATCTTTTTATTTTCTCGATTTATCGGATTTATACTAAGTTTGTTATTTAATTTTTTATAATAATTTATTACTAAACCTAGTATTAGTACAAGTTATTGACTTATACTAACTACAAAACTGTGAATGATAATTATTATTCAAACCAACTAACCAAGTGACATCTATTGATACACTCATTATTGTGTTAGTGTATTTCATTAACACAATTTTCTATATTAATAATAAAAATTAATTGAGAACATTGGACGAGAACTATAATATGAACAAACTATACGAGTGACAGACATTTATCGATGTACACTCAATATTGTGATAAAAGATTTTCTTATCACAATTTTCTATATTTATAATTGGAACAAATTGAGCATGAGAACTATCACTACAACAAACTATCCAAATTATATCCATCAATGCACACTTAATATTATAATAGAATATTCCATTAGCATAAACTTTCATATTTATAATGAGAATTAATTTAGTACATTGAACAAAAACTATCATTCGAATTAATTATTTGATTGATATATATAAATACACACTCAATATTATGCTAGGTTACTCCCTTAGCGCACCCTTCCATATTTATTGTAAAAATGGGAATTTTAAACGGGGAATTTGAGCTAAACTAAACATAGAAGTGACACTTGGACTGGGATTGAAAATTGAACTAAATTGGTAATTGGTTCAAATTGTAATTTTAAATAATGGATGATGGTCATGAAATATCATCAAACAACCCTTTTTTTTTTATCAAAAATCAATGATCGGAAATTAATGGATGAGGTTCAAAACGGGATTGAATCGACTCTAGATACAAAACCCTTGTTTTTTAGACAGTACTAAACAAATCAGAATTTATTAATTATTGAGTCCATTCAATGTGCAATTTAACAAAGAATTTTAAAAAATATTAGGCTAATAATCGATTGAATTGAGGGTGAATCAAGTAAAAAACGACCAAATCAATTAAAATATTCATTGAAAACTGGTTTAGAACAGTGTCGAACTAGTAAAAAAATTCGCTAAAAACTGGAACAATGTTGAACTGACTAAATCAACTGAATGGGTAGGACACATGCGACATCCCCTTCGCTCGACTAGTGGTCCAAAACCATGATTAAAACCCGAATTTTCCCCATCTACAATAAAAAATCCATTGCACACTAATCAATTTATTCAAAGAGTTACAAACTATGTAATGATGAAATGGGGATATGATCAGATAGCCAATTAACTCTACCTTGCGACCATATAAGGCTTGGATATCTCTTGGTCGATGACTCATTAGAATTCTCTCTAAAACCCACTTACCTCCATTTTGAAATAACCAAATTTGCAAAAAGTATAAGTTTCTCTCTTAACCACCAAAATTAGTGATTTAGGTGTCACTGAAAAGCTACTTGAGTTATCTTTCCAATGTTACCTCTCTTACAGATGTAGAAGTGATCAAACAATACACGTACTCCATCAGCCAGAAATAGAGTATCTATTTCATAGGTTATTTTTGGTGGTCTTGGCGGCCAACAAGGGCCACAAAAAATACTATGTACTCCTCTTGTCGTAGCTTTCGAACCAACTTCATTTGTTTTGGGTAAGTATTGAGATTGAATAAATTCTAAGGAATATCAACTAGCCTCCAGTTATTGTAGAGTTTAGTAAAAAAAAGATTGCTCACCCCTTTGTTTGATGTAATTCAAGTGGCCACAGACTACTCTAGGAGCCCGCTTTCAAACCATATCGGTCTTAGTAACCGACTCGTCGTCTTCAATGAGATCCTAAACTTGACTTAACTCTTACTCAATAAAATATTAGCTTCAATCGTCAATGTTATAACCAACCCCAATTGAGCAGAGGTCATAATAACCTAGGGAGAGTCCTTAGGGACATTATATTTGAGTTGGATAATTTTTATGAATTATTTCATTGGGAAGCAAAGGTGAGGGACCAAAGTGTAAATATGAATAATTTAAGGGACCCATTTGAGAATGGTTTTCTTCAGGGTATTTATAAAAGCATGAAGAAGGTTTAGGGGCCATTTAAAAATATTGGTAAAGTTTTAAAACTGGGATGATATGATTTGAAGTCTAAGGATCAAAATTGGACAAAAGAGAAAGTTTAGAAACTAAAGTGTAAATAAAGGGATTCATGAACCCAAAAGTGATTTTTGGGAAGTTTAAGGACCCAAATAACACTAAAAGAAAGTCTAGGGACCCAAATTGATGATTTGGAGAATATGGAGTCTCAAAAAGATGAGTTTTAAAGTATAGCGATAAAATTGTGATTTTGCCAAACTTAAGGATAATTTTGCAAATAGTGAGAAATTGAGACTTATGGCACATTGTAAGGTATTTGGGGAACAGAATGAGATACAAAGAAATTTGAGGATACAACTAAAAAACTTGGAAGAAGTCTAGGGTACAAAAGGATGGAACTTAAGTCATAAGGGGGCAAAATAGTAATTTTTCCAACATGAGATCAAAATGCAATTTTGAGAAACTAAGGTATTTAAGTGGAAACTTAGGGATTTCTAATAATTAGGGCCAACATAACCACAAAAGGTTATATCCCTAAGTAAGAAAATTTAATCTTAGAAGGAGGTTAGTTAGAATAGTTTGTCAACACACAAGTCAAGTGAAACAGGCCCAAGGGGTAAAATTGTAATTTCTTAGGAAACTTAATAGGGTATCATTATGTTTTAATGAAGTACTTAAATTGATCACAATATTATTATATAACTCTTGTTGAGAGAATACCAATGAGTCAAAGGGCAATATCAGTCGAAACAAGCAAGTTACAATAAAAACTATGAGTGGGAGTAATGACAATGAGTCCCATTGGACCAATTGGATGTGCTTTGCTACTTTTCTATAATACCATGAAATGTATGATTCATATTTTGGAAATTTTTTGAAAAATAATGAAAAATGACATGAATGCATGTTCACTAAAAAATACCATTTTTGAATTAAGGACCAAGTAAGATAGTGTTTTATGCCCAAAGATAAGCCCTATGTTATGGAGTTGGTCCAGTTAAGGACCAAGCTCTTGGTGGTTATGATTTGAACACACATAGTATTTGTTGAATATTGTGCATGCATCTAAATTATAGAGTTGATTGGGTGAAGAACCAATCTCCATGTAATTTTGAATTAAACACCCATGTTGCTTATTGCCTATTGTGTATACATTTAAGATATTAAGTTAGTCGAATTGAGGACCTATTCTCTCATATATGAAATGAGCATAAATGTTATCCACATGCGTGCTTCTATAATATTTGTATATATACCGATTGAAAGTTTAGGGTGCCAACATGACACCTATCGAGATAGTGTCGATACCTGGGACCCTCATATGATGTACAATTATGATCCCACTGAGTACACAACTACAATGAAAAGTTGACAGAATTAAGGGTCAGGGTTGACTCGGACAGAGTTATAAAGTGAGTGTATGTGATGTGATGTGATGGTTCTTATGTCACCAATGAATCTATGAAGGTTAGATTATGAATTAGTGTGAAACTGGGATAGTCAAGGCATAAATGTATACATGAGTAATGCACCTTTATTAAAGGAGGGCAAAGCCCACATATTTTCAGAAAATGAAATAAGGTTTGACTATTTTTATGAATTTTAAAGGGTTTTTAAATGCAATGTGAGTAGAGCCTATATTTACGTGAGGGCCCAAAAGAATTGCATACAAGTATTTTATTCATATATGAGAGAGGGCATAAGTGATACCATGGTTAATGAGTCGATGATATACTAGGAAGTATTTTTACTCGAGTTTGTTAGTTGTGAGTTTATTATTCATATTGATTATGATTTAGTTAGTTAATTGTTGTACCTTATTATTGCTACTAGGCATTCAGATGTTGGCATTAGTGTACATTGTCAATTATCGACATTTAGATATGCATGTGTTTATGTTTCATATAGTATTGGTCATTAACTTCTAGCTATCAAAATTATTTTTTACTAAAGTTAAGTACGAGTTAATTTTTGTGCATTGGTATCGGTAATTAACTTCGGACAAATGAATTGTTGTATTGAAAATCTAAGTTTTGGCATTATGCCCATAATTATAAGTCAGTTGGTATGGGTGACGAAATTTCAACGAATGAACTAATTTCACGAAAAAACTAAGTTCTGACATTGTGCCTGTAATTATAAATAAAATGATACTTATGACGAATGTCTGACTAACAAAGTTATTTTATGTTCTTGATTTATCATCCTACTTGATTTTATGATTTATTATCAAGATTTTTTAATATTTATATATTTTTTTAAAAATAAAGTTATTACTGGCCATTTTTAGGCTATACCTAAGTGATATAATTTATTATATTTCTTAGATAAAATATTTATTATAAATAAATTCATTAATATAAGGTTACAATCTTTCAACATATCTTGATAGTACATTTTTAGTCAGGTTTGAACATAATGTATTTTTATTAGTTAATATACTCATTGAGTGAAGTTAAAAAGGGAAAGACTACAAACTAGATACTAACAAATGCACAAGCCTTTAAGGAAAATTTTACAAAGTTATATAATATGTTTTATAAGTGATTATGGTTTAGTTTTGTAATATTGAGATTTATAAAATTGGTGATTATTTTGAAAAAGTTCAAATTTTTATATAAATTTGTAAAAATAATTTTAATTTTAGTATTATATAAAATTAATTCTACTGTATTTCGAGACACACTAATATAGTAATGAGAGTGGTACAAATATTATTTCAGATTTTATAAGTAATAATATCATTAATACTTTTTGGGTGAAAAGCTTCATGACATTTTTTTTATTTCAAACCACATTAAGTGGTTAGTAACTTATTTTTGAACTAGAAAATTTATGATAACATAGTTTAAGATAAAATATATAATTATAAATTTTGCATAATATTATTTTATTAAATAAAAAATTCTCTATATTAAAATTTTAAGTAGAGATTAAAAAATAAGAATAGAAAAATTCTTATCAACCAAACTTCAAAATAAAATTTTCCTATTTAATAAATGAAAATTTATATAATAAACTTTGTGAGTATTTTGGGTTTTATAAATGTTTATTATTTAATTTTGAAAGTTCAAATTTTAACGAAATGATATAAATTTTATTTTGACAAATTTGAGAGGATGATATTTTTGCACCGAAAAAAAAAAACTAGCATATTAATAAAAGTCATTTTTTCTATGATATGTTAGTATTTTTTTGTATATGAATATTTTTCTCAAAATTGTAATTAAATACCATGGGTTGTTTTAAAAATGTGAATTTAATAACTCAAATATTATATTTTTAAATATAATATATATATATATATATTTAAAGATACTTTCTTAATAAAGGAATTCCTATAGTAGAGACTATGCACAATGTATTTTTGATTGCCTGATGATGTACGCGTTGGTATGGCTCAAAAAAGGTTGAGGTAGCACTATCAAAGAATTTTGGGCTGACCTGAATTGTCATTCAACCCGTGATGATACTAAATCTGAAGTTGAAGCTTAAGTTATTTGTTAATATTGATGCTTAAATTACTTTTAGAATCTGAAATTTAGAAATTTATTTTTAAAACTATTAGATATAATGACATTATCACTATTAAATTTACCTGAAAATTATCATAAAAATAAAATATATGGATTTATATTTATTTTTTCATAAGAAATATATTATTTTTTGTTAATTATTAAATGAAAAAATCTATTTATTATTTAAAGTTAATATAATTTAATTTTAAAAAAATTAAAAGTTTGCCATCGTAATAAAAAAATAATTAATAATTAAATAAAAAAGAAAAATGAATGGATGAGATAAAAAAGTAAAGAAAACAAAATTAGTTAAAGTATGGGTAGTTTATTATTTTTCTAATAAAATTTTAATTTCGATAAATCTTGATGATACATTATGTATTTTTAAAATAAATTTAGTAGAGTAAAATAACATCGAAATAAAATATGTAGTCTCCTCTTCAACGGCTAATTTTTCTTGTTGTTCCAAAGATTCCTTTTGAAGACCCCCGGATTCAACAAAAGCATCATCGCAGCACCGCGCCGGCCGTTACCCCTACCGCATTTTGTCCAAATATTTCCCTATTATTGCAATATTAAATTGGTATTTGTTATTTAATTAATAAATAAAAGCATATATTTCCCATATCAGGAGGCCGTTACACGGTCGATCCTTGTAGCAAAGATCCACCCTTTAACTCAGTTCGCTCCCAGCTCTCCTTCTATCATCGGAAGCGGCGCCCATGACGACGTCTAGTGCGGCAGCGTTCCACACTAAGAGGATCGTGAAGCTTACCCTCTCCTTCTTCCGTCGGAGCTTTGATTCCGGAAAATGGTAAACCTCCATGCCCTTTTCAAGTTCACTTCCACCTGCTGAATATAATCATCACTCAGTGACTGAACTATTTCGTCACAATGTCGCCGATAAATGCAGCAAGACGGCCGCGAAGATGGCTGTGGCAAGGATCAAGTTACTGAGGAACAAGAGGCAGGCGGTTGTGAAGCAAATGCGTCGCGACATCGCCCTCTTACTCCAGTCCGGCCAGGACGCCACTGCTCGTGTCCGGGTAAAAGCCTATTTCCTCCTCAATCAACCGCCTAAAACTCTCCACCAGAAAGTTGTCTCGCCTCCGATTTACTTCTCGGATTTCTGCTTTGTGCATATTAATTTAGAATTTATCTTAGATAAAAGTATTGAGTTGGGATCCAAATTATTACAACGAGGACTCTTGTTGATAGGTAAGGAACTATAGCTCTTGTTAGGGAGTCAAGATAGATCCTACGTTTGATCTAGTTGTTACAACTTACAAGTGTATGCGGACATTATTCAGAGACTTGGACCAATTTTCAAGATCCATGCCATTGAGGAAAGGTCTAATATTTTAGGATATGAGGGAAACACATCTGTTGGGTCATAGTAGGACTTTTTCTATTTGTAGTTGCACTTTTCATGTTAAGCATCTGCCCATTTTTCACCTGAAATAGTATGATCTTTCGTTAATTGGTGTTTAAAGATTTGTGTCTTTTTTTCTGCAAAGGATTTGAACAAATGTTTGATTCTAGAAATGCAAAAATTGACAATATAGTGAGCTCTTTTCTTTGGTTGTTTATTGCATAGAATTTAGGAGTTTTGATTTTCTACCTGAAAAATAATTGCAGGTAGAGCATGTGATAAGGGAGCAGAACATGTTGGCTGCAAATGAGTTCATTGAGCTATTCTGTGAGTTAATTGTAGCCAGACTTCAGATAATCTCAAAGCAGAAGTAAGATAATGGGGCAAATTTCTTCCATACAGTCCAGGATTTACGTTCAGTTGTGAATTCTTATTCTTTTCAAAATTTACAGGTACTGTCCCGCTGACCTAAAAGAAGGAATTTCCAGTTTGATATTTGCAGCTCCAAGGTGCTCGGAGATACCAGAGTTGGGAACAATCATGGATGCCTTTGGGAAGAAGTATGGGAAAGAATTTGTTTCAGCAGCTGTTGATTTGAGGCCCAATAGCGGTGTTAACCGCATGGTACTGCTGCATTAGTTTTTTTCACTATTTCAAAAATATTGATCTGCCTCCCTCAGTGGATTGGAAATTTCTAGCAATTAAGACATATCAGAGTTGCCATTGGTAAGGCTTGATTTATGTTGAACATATCTACTTATATGTGAGTCTTCTGATTTTGTAGCTGATTGAGAAGCTGTCCATTAAAACTCCGAGTGGTGAAGCCAAGTTGAAAATAATGAAGGAAATAGCCAAGGAACACCAAATTGATTGGGACACTAGTGAATCTGAAATGGAACTTCTTAAGCCTCCTGATGAGAAAATAGTGAGTCTTGCATCTCCTTTTCATCAAGTTATATTATGAAAAGTTTTTCACTGAACCTCTAACTTATTCTCCAATAAAAAACTAGGAAGGTGCAAAAACATTTGTCAGTGCATCTAGTTTACCTGTGAAGCCTGTTCAATTTCAGTCTGCCGACTCAATGAAACAAACCCGAAGGTAACTCCATATATCTGTCCTTTCTTGGGGAATTATAGATCTGTCTTTTCTCAGTCCTTTGATCAATGCATGTGGGGCATCCTAGAAGGCCAGTTTATCTGTTTTGTTCCAAAATTTTCCTGTGTAGCACTTTGCTAGAGTAGAGTCATATGAAGCTCCTTGGTAATTCGAGTGTATAGAAGCCCTTTTCTTTTATCTAATGGCTGTAGTAAAGGAAGATATGTTCTATCATATAATAATATGCCTGTTGGGATTGCCCCATGATATTTAGTTTTAATAGAGCATTCTGAATTCCGTTAAATGGTCTACTCTGGTTCTCTTATCAGGGTTGCTGACAGTCAGGAGATGGAAACTATGCTCTTCCATGATCTAGAAACAGCTGCTGAAGCAGCAGCAGAATCAGCAAAGAAAGCGATTGCAGCAGCACAAGCTGCAGCCTGGATCGCAAACAGAGACTTGGATAGTCACCCCAACACTAACAAATATCTGGAGGCTGAAAGATTCACCAGAAGGAACAGCTATAGCATGTCCCCAGCTCACGCAAAATCAAAGTTCGATGACTCAGACACCGTTGAAGGGTCCAATTGTAAGGTTAGCAACAGTAACGACCTCCTGTCTCATTTGAACGACCCAAAGGTGTACAGGCTGGTTAGCAACAATAATGCTTCTGCTGCTGCTGCCCCTTCCGTGAATTCTGATATAAAGTTCGATGAGTCGGACTTGGATGATGAGATTGACACGGACAGGTTTCCACCTGCAACAACTGCAATCCCTTCATCTCAGGTCAGACGAGACCCAGCTCCTCGCATCCACCCAAAGTTGCCTGATTATGACGATCTTGCAGCTCGCTTCGATGCTCTCAAGTATCGCAAGTGATATGGCATCCTTGCAAGGTTTTTTGAGCCCATGGCATTCATTGCCGACAAAATTCAGGACATCAGACGCGGGGATGTTCGCTCTACATTGTATCATAAAAAAAATGAAGAATCATCTCATGCATTATCATTACGAACTCACTGCTACATCATATTCATAAAGTCATATTGGTTTGTTTCCTTTCATCTTAAGGTTTGGTATCATCTGGCTGATCTCTAAATGGGATTGTGGTCATGGCTTTTCATTTTACATGATGCCTTTGGAATGGATCAACTTTCTTGGAATCAACAAAAAAATTATCAAGTATTATATTTAATTGGGTAAATTATACCTGGGATTATTAATATTTGGTAAATGTTAATTTTTTAAAATAGATATTTAATATATATATATATAATATTTTAATATTTTGACTGGTAAAAATGAAAGTATTATAATTTATAGGACTCTTTTTCTATAATAATTTTATTTGAGTATAATTAAATTATATTTATCATATAAAATATATACGATAAAAATAGAAGGCATAAAATTATATTATATATAATATAAAATTATTTCGAATAAAATTTATTTTATTAAACTCCATGCTATAAAATTGCATTGCTATAAATATATAATCCAAATATATATGTTGAAGAAGTATAATATTTATTAATGTCTCTAATCTATACCTCAATACAAAAATATAAATATAAATATTGGATGAAATTTTAAAAATATAATTAGCACAAAAAATATTTAAAATAATCATATAACAATTATAGTATATATAAACATATACAAAATTTAATACAAATTATTATAAATTTTATTTTATCGTGTATACTTATATAAACCATGGAAATATATTAGATTAATATACGGAAAATAGTTATTTATATAAATAAAAATAATTTTATTTAATAAATTAATGTAATCAATTTAAAAAGTGAAGCATATTATTATTTTATTATTTTAAGTTATTAAATATAGGTAGATGCTTCCCCTCTCAATCACTCCAAATCAATTAAAAAAGTGAAGCATGTACTCTAGCATTGCCAATGAACAGATGAGTCACCTTGGATGTTATAAAAGTCCTTGACTAGGGTCAACCCATACTCAACCCGACATATATATATATATATATACACTTTTTCGAGTCAAAATCAAGTCAAATTTAATTATTTTGTAAATATCCGCTAGGATTCCTCTCTATACTCAAATTCCATTTGAAATAAATAAAATTAAAAATAATAAAAACTTAAAATTTTAATAATTTTTTGAGATTTGTACCTTATATTATATATATATATATTATAACATTTCACTAAATGTTTATTTCATTTAGAACAACGAATAAATAACCTATTAGATAGGTAAAGAGAAAAAAATTATAAAAATCTTAATTTAGAATTATACATAATTAGACGTAGAAAATCATTCCAACAATATATATATATATATATATAAATTACCAACCTTCTATTACAAAAGATCGATTACCTTCTGTGTTAGAAAAGTCATTTTGGACTCCACAACCCGTATTCAACCCTATATTGTATATACTTTTTATTAAAATCAAATTCGATTATTACGCGAATAAAGTATTTGTTATGATTCGTGTCGCGGGACCCATGTATGGATCAGGGGCATTAAAGTGTACCCTAATTCTGAGTCTTTTCTCTGTACAAGAATTCGATTTGAAATAAATAAAATTAAAAATAATAAAATCTTAAAAATTTAATAATTTTTTTAGATTTGTGCGTTACATTTTACATATATTCATATGATTTAGAACTAATATCTTATTAGATATGTAAAGAGAAAAATTATAAAAATCTTAATTTAGAGTCAATATATATAAATTATTAACATTCTATTATAACATATCGGTGACATTTGATGTTAGAAAAATCCTGAGTCTTAAATCAAACCAGTATTTAACCTAATATATATATATATATATATATACTTTTTGAATCAAAATCAAATCCGATTCTTATGCGAATAAGGTATGGGTTAGGATTTGTGTCACCCGACCTGTAGAATAGGTGTAATAGACATTGTACATTAATTATAGGTAGATTTTTAATACTAGAATTGGATTTAAATTAAATTAAATTTTAAAAAATAATTTAATAATTTTTTAGATTTGTACCTTACATTATATATATATATTATAATATTACATTAAATGTTCATAATATTTACAACAATTAATAACCTATTAGATATGTAAAGAGAAAAAAAATTATAAAAATCTTAATTTAGAGTTATACATTGTTGAATGTAGAAAATAATCCCAACAAAAATATATATAAATTACTAATCTTATGTTTCACATTATAATTTAAAAAATAGGGTTTGAATTGAATTATGGGAATATAACTTATCAAATTATAATTGATTATATTCAATTTTGGTCGTATCGAGTTTAAGAATCGATTTTGGGTACGGATCACCGATCCCAAATTTGGGAATAGAATATCATAATCGACCAAGGTCGAATATGGGTACAAATCCCATTTCCTAGACATGATAATCAGGTAAAAGTACAACCATCTAGACTCGATCATCAGGTTTGGGTCGGGGACCTGAACCCCACCCACACTTTTAACACATGTACTATTGGATTCATGTTGAGCTTGGAATCTAGATTAATCACATTCATCAATTTCATCACCTTGACATTCAAGTACTCATAAATGATAATTATCACGTCCTTACTTAATTAATTGGTCGATAGTTCCGTGTCACTTTGCTAATTCATTTGATTTTACTATAATGAGTACCTTAACTATAGTAAAACTAGAGTAACTAAGGTCTCCATTAAAATCATTCTATGTTTTACAATAAAAATTTGAAACTTTTTCTTTAAAAATATATTGTGACCCAAAAAATGGTTTCACAAATAACACAAGAATTAAACAATTGATAAATAATAAATATAATCTTCGTACGCATGTCAAGAGATCTACCTCGAGTAGCATTCGTGTGGAGATGCTCCCCGTTCTTGACTCGAGTTTTCTCAACTTTTACTTGCAATGGTTTTGGGTATTGGCTAATCTTACACTAACTTTGGACCACTTAATAGCTTACAACTTTATATTTCTCATAAAATCTTATATCATGGGTATTTATTTTCGAGCTACCAAGA
Source organism: Trapa incisa (assembly GCA_030064435.1). Classification (NCBI taxonomy): domain Eukaryota; kingdom Viridiplantae; phylum Streptophyta; class Magnoliopsida; order Myrtales; family Lythraceae; genus Trapa; species Trapa incisa. Next base: position 20,398,229 of record CM057776.1, on the reverse strand, counting down.
GTCTCATTCCCCTTTCACTCCATTGGCTCCTTGAGACTTCGAACTCAAGCCACCCATAATTGTGGTCTCTACTTACAACTAGGTCCACTTCCATTTTCCCCACAAAATTTATCACAATAAATGCATGATATGTACAATGCAACATAAATCAAACACCCATTGCCTGCACACATGGACAACTCATGGCCTCCTATTTTTATTCATTTTCATTTGTGCTCGGATGATATGTCATAATACCCATCGGGTGATTCGTACCCAAAAGGTATGTTATAATACTAATCAAGTGATTCTGTGTCCAGAGGGTATGTCATAATATCGATCGGGTGCTATTGAGAGTATGTGAGCCACACGAACTCTTTCACAACTGATACCCCACACATTCGTCTCTCACTAGGATACCTTTGCATTCGGGGCTTATGGCCAATTTTTCCATTGACATCCTTGCACATGCCCTCCTTATTACACATGTGGCCAATCCGGCCCCTTCTCATCACGTCGATGTAAATGGGATAGTACCAATACATCACTTGTGTGTACTTAGAAATCTAGAAGAATCGTTTCAATCACCCCTTATCCTCCCTTTCAAATTTCCATCAACTTCGACACTACCTCAAAAGATGTCCCTGTTAACGCTCACACACATATCAATATACCTTTTTCATAAATATGAAATTTAAACACACGTCATATTCAAACAAATCACATTTTCTCAAGTATGGTACTTATTTTGACCATCTCTATGCAAGCACAAGCATGGTTCATTATATATGAAGTGACTCAACTCACACCCAGAGTTTGGTCTATCACTTAACCAACTACCTTCATTAGATATATGCAACTCAATGCACATGGGGAGTTTGGTCCATCACTCGACCAACTCCCCTAAGCAAACCAAATGCACATAGCATATAACTCTATGAATGAATTAATTTCCCAAGCAGTGAGTTTTGGATTGTCGCACGAGGTTTTCTGGGTCAGGTGCCAACACGTTTGTGTGCCGCGTGCCTCACACGTGCATGCGCCTGATATGGCGTATTGATAGGTTTGCACTTTAGCGAACTGGTTTTCGACAAATTTCTCGGTCAGTTCAACAATTTCTTTATCGGTTCACCATTTTTCTAACCGGTTCTTAGCGCAATAAAATATCTAAAAATTCTTTATTTTGATTTACTATTGAATGGACACAAGAACCACTCCATTTCGATTTCTTTAGCCCCCTCTAAAAATCGGAGGAGGGGGTTTGTGATCTAAGCTAGTCCAAACTCGGTTCGAACTAAGTCTTTCTCGATCCTTGATTTCGGACTCTAGGATATTCTCTAAATCTTATGACCTTTCTCATCACCTTACACCCCCTTTCCAAAACATATTCTCAACCTGGTTTGTTAGGAATTTTAGATCGTATTTTCTTTCTCGTTTTAGTCTTATTTCCTAGTTTGATTCTATTAAATTTCTAGTTAAAAAATTTCTCAGTGTTACAAGGATAATGTTGCAAAACCTAAAGAAAGTAGCGATAATACCTCTTACTTCCCAAGGGTCATCTACTCATTAAAGGTATTTTCCTCCTCCCCATAGACATAACTAAGTGTACTTGGAGAGTGGTCATGTGGTAGATATTATACTATGTGGTTGTACTTCCATGCAGTTGGTTTGGATAAGAAGGGATTGGAAAGGGGCATGGATTAAATTATCGAGATGACCTAAAGAAAGCAAAATGGTAATATAAAAAAACTATGTGAAATTATAGAAAAAAAAAAGAGAAAAGGGGTCATCGAGTCAGGTATCGAGTCTAACTCGACTCGTTGTCCCTCCACCCACTCCCCGTCTTGATTCTACAGATGACACGTTATAGAAAATCGATCAAATTGACTTAATTTTTAGCCAAATTTCACGCAATAAAGAGCATGCATGAGTAGATACTCTCATATGAGACTACTTGTGGAATTAATTGCATTTTCTACTCCCCAATTGATTGAATTTCACTATCAAAGTCTAAAATTTTGTTTTTAAAAATTCTCTCGACACTCGAGTGGTCGAACAAGCAATACTCTCTCATTCGACCACTAAATTTGGGGATTTGGTGTCAAAATATTGTTAAGGGAGTACTTCTTAAAGTTTGTGGTCGTGTCCTAACCTACAAGTGGTCAAAGAATGCTACACAAGGGTCGTTTTGGCTAACTCCGCCTTGGGAGAGAGAAACTGTGCGATCTTGCCACCATTCCTAGGCCAAATTTGGCTATATCTAGGCCACTTCTTAGACTAACACTGGTGCAAAAAAAACCCTCCACCTCTCATCTACCTCCCACAATCCTTGGTCAGCCTTCGGCAAGGGGGGTTTGGTCACCACGAGCCAATTTCCTCTAGTGACTTTATTTTTGAATGTCCAACCGCCGCCCTTTTGGAGCCAAATTCGCCTAGCTATGGTGACTCCTTAGTCGGTCGCCATCATAGAACGAGTCGCATGTGCCTTGGCTTAAAAATGCCTACCATCCAGCGACCGATCGTGCCCTCTCCAGTGAGTATTTTCGACCAACTTGCAACTAGCTTAGTTTTTTCCAATTTTGGAAAATGACCAAATTCGGCCAAGTTTGGTCAGGGTAAGATCCCCAACTCCTCCAACGAGCCCTTAGGAGATAAATGAAGGTATTTGGGGTGCAATTATGGAATTTGAATTTTATTTGTGTTGTTTTTATAATTTAGGGACTAAAGTGCAAGATTTAAAAAGTTTAGATACTAGTTTTTGAAAATGGAAAAACTTATGGAATAGTCTCTAGGGGAAGTCTTAGAGGCTAAGTGGTGATTTGGATGCAAATAAATGTATCAAAAATGATTTTTGAGAGTTTTGGGAAAAACAATCATTTTTAGGAAATCAGGGATGAAATGGTAATATTTACCTACAAAAGGGTAAAATTAACATTTTGCACCATGAGGGGCAGAATGGTCAATTTTGATAAGTTGTGGGTAAAAAAAATATTAATTTTAGAAAATGAAGAGGGCAAAATGGAAGTTTTTCAAGAAAAAGTGTCAAATTATAAATAATGTAAAGTTTGGGTCAAAATATAATTTTCAAGACTTGGGGACCCAAATGGGACTAAGACACAAAATTGAGACTAAATGGAGAAGTTTTGAAAGTTAGAACTGGAAAATGGAAGAAATTGAAAGAAATTAGGGTATTTTGTAATTTATGAAAAGTTAAGAGTTCAAAAGGCAATTTTGGAAAATTTGAAATAAAAGTTTTAAAAAGTGTATAGATTTGGGGTTGTAGGGTAAACGGAGAAAAATTGGAGAATTTAGGAATCATGAAAATATGGAAATGGTAGAATAGTCGGGTTTCGCAATCCGTTACCAGCGGAACTGAGTTGCGTATAGAAAACCACAAATTTAGAAATTTCGAATTTATGCGAATGTAACAGGGTGTACCAAACTAACTATGATACTATAATATGATTTATATAGAGAAATAAGATTGCATAACTCGGAGGGATCGTTCTTCCCGAGATAATTAGAAAGAAAGCTAGGACAAACGAGTCTTGATTATAAGGTGAGTGAGTTTACTCTTCGTAAGTCCGATTAGATTGTCCATGATTCTTTACAAACTTCTATATTAAAACTCAAATATCATACTTATAATTTGGAAAAGATATTAAAAAAGAAATGAAAGGATGTCCACATGGAGATGGAGATGGAGATGTATATATATACATATATTGAAATGGAAATCAATAACTTGTAATAAAATAAGGTATGTATCATGCTTATAATGTGGAAAAAATTAAATAAGGAAGAAAATGTAAACTATAAGGGGATATGTATATATATATATTTGAAATGGAGAAACCAATATCATGTGAATTGAATGGAATAATATATGGATTGAAAAAGAGGTTTATGAGGAAATAGTTAAATTCTTATGAGTATTTTTGTGTGGATCATGCATATAATATAACAATATTATGAGCATGACTATGCATACCATGATAACTGCCTCTTGTTATATGTACTATTGATTTATGTTGGCATGCATGTGATATGTATGATGGATTGGGCATTAACATGAAATTTATGAGAGGTTGTGTTGAGGGTTGGAGTTGACTATGAATGGAGTAATAAGGCAGATATGTGTGTTATGAAGGTTCCTAGGTCAGCCAAAGGGGCTATGAGAGGTCTGATTGTGCCTTAGGGCAAGACGAATGATGGGCAACTGAGGGACAACTGTACTTAGTGGGCAGCTAAGGTTGATGGATGATTTAAGGGCACCTCCTTGACAACCTAATGAGGAGACAAGCCTTTTATGGTACCATATGAGTGTGTAAAGCAACATACATATCTTCATCACCCCCGAGTACACTCGTGTGTGAGGACTTAGGGGATATGGCTAGGCCATGATTAATTGTGATTATATATGATATTAGATATCTTAATGCAAAATGAAATGTATTGCTTGTGCAAATAAGTTGAATTGAGAATGATATTGAATGTTGTGATTAAGGATAAATACCTACAGATATATAAATTAATAAAATTAGGTAACAATTCAATCATGAAAAATGAAATATATGTGGTTAAATTATAAAATTATCTCTGTCACGCCCCGACCCGGTTTAGTCAGATCCCCATGAATAACCTGCCGCTCACCCAGTTCAAGAGGAGTTTCCCCCTTCTTTAACTCGAGAGGAGCCAGACGTACTTTTGACCTTGTTCCCTGGAAAGACATATATCAAATAAAATGCAAGGTTAAGAGAAATTAAGCATACCTAACAGAGGGTAAGGCTCGATGTTATTCCTATTAATTTTCTCTTTTCCTGAAAAGGGATAGAAAAGAGGGGTGTGTTTCTACAACTCAGTGAATGGGTATTTTAAAAATGGAGTTTCTATAAAAAAAATATATATATATATATAATTTTCAAGTTGGAGTGTGCCAGACTCCTTAATTCCTTTAAATTTTCTCATATTCAAATCTCGTTTTTTTTAAAAAAACACATCCTTCATCATGAAGGTCAACACACAATTGCAGGTTAGCCCGTCCATTAAACCCACTTGTGGAATTAGAGCATCTTTACTGGCTACCTAGATAGAAGTACAGACACTTCTACCTTGAGAATGAATGGATATTCGCGACATCTGACCCTCAATCCTGTAACAAATCTCTGTGTCCATATGAGGATAGAGACCTCATCCCGACCCCACTCCGATCTCATGCGCCTGAAGCTACATCGAGCTTCACAAGTCTTCTCATACGACTAACTGCCCTTATATTCACAAGATCGTCTAGGGCCCTAGGACACATCACTACCCCTCTTAGGCATCTTGAAGGTCCCACAAACACAGTGCATGCACAATCAACATTTTCACATGATGCCATATAATATGTGGTGCCACTGGTCCAACGATCCCAACCCTTAACTCAACCTACAGCTATTTGTCTAGGCTAGTCCGGAGACCTATCATATCACACTACCGCTAGTTGACTGAGTATGTCGGTACTATCTTGGTACCATGGCCAAACAATTCAATCCTTAAGTTTCCATGGCATAAAGTTCATGTTTATTTACGAGCTCCTGCTCGTGCCAACCAGCCTAGGGCCCACTGTTCGAGATTTTTAAAATTGGCATAACAGCCCCTAAGTTCCAAAATCGAGGCCTCCGACCTAATAGAGCTATTCAAGCTCCCGTTAAGAAGGTCTCCCAAACTGTTTAAGTAGTGGCACACAATCAGGGGAGAGCACTTCCAACAAAAATATATTTTTCACTGTCCATCATACCAACCAAGTATGAGGACATCTCTGCTCATAATCGATGAACGGGTTTTCCACTTCCTTCGAGTAAGTTTCATCATACCAATCGGGTATGATCTACTTACAACCGATAAGTATTTTTTTTGCATGATTTTCACATCACTCCTCTTAGATGTAATGTTTGAAATACCACTTAGCAGTGGGTTTTCATTATTGAGGTACTTATCATCCAAACCGGGTATGATATAAAAATCTCACTCACTCGATCGTGCAGTGAAATTCCTCTTAGTCAGTTTTCGTCCCTTACGAGCTTTGAGGAAAAAGACCTCATCTCGTCCCCACCCCAGTCTCATGCGCTTGGTGTTACTCCAAATTTCGCACGATCACCTGGTATGATGAACTACCCTTATACTCACTAGGTCGTCTAGGGTCCTTAGAATGCATCACTACCCCTCTTGGGCATCTTGATGGTCTCGTAATAACAGTGAATGCACAATTAGTATTTTCTTATCATGCCATATAATATGTGGTGCCACTAGTCCAACGGCCCTGACCTTTAACTCAACCTGCAGCTATTTGTCTTGACTGGTCCGAAGACCTGTCATGTCGCACTACCACTAGTTGACTGAATATGTTGGTCCTGTCTTGGTACCATGGCCAAACAATTCATTTATTAAAGTTTCATGGCACATATATCATGTTTGTTTATGAGCTCCTGCTTGTGCCCACTAGCCTATGGCCCACTTGTTCGAGATTTTCAAAACCGAGCATAATAGCCCCAAAGTTCCAAAATCGAGGCCCCGACCTATAAGAGCTATTCGAGCTCCCGTCAAGAAGGTTTTCCAAATCGTTTAAGCATTGGAACACAGTTAGGGGAGAGCACTTTTGACAAAATATGATTTCAACCGTCATCATACCAACCAAGTATGAGGACATCTCCGCTCATAACCGATGAACGGGTTTTCCACTTCTTTCGAGGAAGTTTCATCATACAAACCGGGTATGATCTACTTACAACCGGTAAATAGTTTTTTCGCGTGATTTTCACATCACCTCTCTAAGTTGTGATGTTTAAAATACCACTAAATAGTGGGTTTTTTTATTTCGAGGTACTTATCATCCCCAACCGGGTATGATATAAAATCCCACTCACCCGATCGTGCAGTAAAATTCCACTTAGCAAGCTTAACTTCAGCTGGCGTTCCCGATGTCATATTTTCCCACATGAAATGAACATAGGTATTGATTATTTTTTGGCTTAATAGCCTTCATTCGTTCCAAATGAATGAGAAAAATCAACTTTTCTTTTATTTGCATTTATGCCCCTAAAGTTAGTTTTTCTTTAAGTCCAAAAATTTCGATTTTTCCTCAAATTGAGTCCCAAAAATTTTAAAATTCTTCTTTGGATCTCAATTTACTCAATTTCATAGAAAGGGGTTAAATTTCCCAAATTTCCAATTTTGTCCCCCAACTTTTCCAAAATGGTCATTTTGCCCTTCCCTTACAAAAATGGTAAATTTTTCCCCAAAAATTCTAAAATTCCTCATTTGCTCCTCTAACATTCTTATCATGCCCAATTGATCCTCAATTTTATAAAACTACATTTTGGTCCTTTAAATTTCGAAAATCCCCAATTTTTCCCTAATTTCAACTCCTTAACACAATTGAATTTGATTTCATCAAATTAATCGGTCAAACACTTCTAATTGTTGAAATTGATGTTAAAATTGAGTTTCTACATGTTCATACGATCCCATAGCACTTTGAATCATAAGTTTTAACGCTGGGACGAGCTCAAATGGAGCTTCGCCAAAAAAAGGACCGTAGAGAGAGAAAGATTCGATTGCTCACCGGTGAGAGCGCGACAATCCGAGCTTTCTATATGAGCAGGTAGCTCTCCTTGTGAGGTTCCTCCTAGGATCAAGAATAACATCAATTGATGTCAAATTGGATTAGAATTCTGTCATTGAAATTTTATCGACTCTCTCTCTAACATTGGTTGGAAATTGTAGAGGGGAGCTGAATTGACTTACCTTTCGGTCCTAATTCGGCCGTGGGAGAGCTTTGGAAGTATTGGGAGGACTTGGTTTGGCCTGAGGAGGGCTCAAATTGGCTGATTTCAACTTGGCCAAAATAGGGCAGCTTTGGTCCGCCGAAGCTACTTCACTATTCAATCACATCGGCACTTCTCCGGTGACTCTTGGAACGAATGGATGTCACCACTATGTAGCTGACTTCTCCCCGGTTCTAAAAAACACGATCTCACCTTCTTTGGCTTAGAAATGACCCTATATCAGAGCTCTGGTTTGAGCTTCGCTGGAAAACTAAGCAACTGAGAGAGAGTGACCTTTTTAGGTGTGGAGAGGATGAATGGTGAGGGGCTCTTTATATAGGGAGCTCGGGGACTCGTCGACCATCCGTCTGGCACCTTTATGACATATATTGATGGCCTGAAACGTATTGAACGGAAATGTTTCTTCTTCACTGACGCTGCTTCGATTTTTCGGTGAGTGAATAGTGTTGTCATCTAAAGGAAGAAGACGAAACTATTCCAAACCGGACCAGACTGGTCCAAACCGGGTTCAAAGCTTAAACCGGCCGGTTCACCCCCCATTTGACTGAATTTTTCAAATCTAAAAATTTCTAAATAAATCTAAATTAATTTTCTATCCAATGGTGGCCTCAAATCTCAAATTTGAATTATTTAAGCCATCTAGAAAAATGAATTTAGAATCTGGTTCAAATCGGTTCAATCCGGTTCGGATCTGGTTCACCTGAGCTGGTTTGGTTTTCATTTCCAATTCCTTCTCAAGTCCATTTCCATGACTTTTAGGACTCTTTGGAACACTTGGGATTCATAAATTTGTTCGTTTACCCTTTCTCTATCGGTTTCGATTCATGAGTCGACTCGGTTCATAAACTGATTCTATTTGGTTCGAACCCAGTTCTCTTGAACTGATCTGGTTTTTCTTCCCCAATTCATCCTAAGGTTCTTTTCCAAGGTTCATGAACCATTTTGAGTTACATGGGAGTTGTAAATTCTCTGCATGTTTCCTAATAATCGGACTTGTAGACCGATTCGGTTTTAAAATTTTAAACTAATCAGTTCTTTCCTTGGTTGTAGGGGTGTTGGGGAGGCTTGGTTTGGTTGAAGGAGGGCTGAATTTGGCCGAAATCAACTCAGCCAAAATAGGGCAGCTTCGGTCCGTCATAGCTATTTCACTGTTTGATTTTGTCGGCACTTCTCCAATGGTCCTTGGGTCAAAAGAAAGATGCTATCAAGTAGCTAATTTCCCTAGAGTCTATAGGACCAGACCTCGCCTTTTGAGGTTGAGAAAAATGCCTATGTTGGAGCTCGGGTTCGAGCTTCACTGGAAAATGGAATAGTTGGGAGAGAATGGAGATTTCAAGTGTGTGGAGAATTAATGAAGAGTAGCTCTTTATATAGGGAGCTCGGGGACCCTCCGCCTGACAACTTTCCTTTTTGGTCGAGCTTATCCTCACCCTAAAACAGCCTCATCGGAGCCATTTTTCCCTCGCTTGCGTTATCCATTTCTACATTGAATGAACAGTGTTGTCATTTGGAGGAAGAAGATGACACTGTTACGAACTGGACCGAACTGGTTCGACCGAGTTCAATGCGTAAATTGGCCGGTTCAGGCCCGATTTGATCGATTTTCTCAAAATTAAAACTTTCTAAATTTATCTAAATTCATTCTCTATCTAATGGTGACTTCAATTCCCTAATTTGAATATTTTAAACCACCTAGAAAAATAAATTTAGAAACTATTACAAACTGATTCAATCTGGTTCAGTCCGGTTCACCTTGAACTGGACTGGTTTTCCCTTCCCAATTGTCACAATATTCTTTTCAATGATTTCTATGACTCTTTGAATCATTCAGGGATTTGTCAATTTCTCATTTTACCCTTTCCTTATCAGTTATGATTCGTGAACCGGCTCGGTTTTCTATTTTGAAATAACCATTTCTTTTCCTAGTGTTCTTATCCTTAAAATACGGGGTTTATAACTCTCCCCTCCTTTTAGGGGTTTTATCCCCAAAACTTAATCAGCATTCCTTGCATCGGGAATAATCTCCCTTGATGTCAACTTGGGGTTTACTTGACATGCTAATACTTTGGTTGTTCTTTCACTTAGCCCCCTTTAAATCACACACTTAAGGAATTTATTTTCCTTTCCATTATTTACTCACTCCATGGAGTTTATCATCACTAGGCATGTCTTACCCACTAGTACAAAGGTACATCCTTAGGTTCACTTCTTCCTCTACTTATGGTAAGATTCTTCCTATTGAGGGTTCTTGCCTAGGATTTTAGGATTGGGAGTTCAAAATGCCCAATTGTTCTCATGTCTAGTTATCCTCCTAATTGTTGAAACCCTTAGCTCGGTGTTTTTTAGAGTGTTCTGTACTTGTTTTCACGAGTTTTGGTGTTATTACCTTGTCATCCTATTTTGACCTTTCCTTCATTCGTTGTTTATTACAACTTTGGTCCAAATTTTTATGTTTGACCTTATCATGCTTAACTAACTGACTCTTCCTTACTTGAGTCCCATTTTTCCTTGGGGCTGTTAGGCTTACATGTCCCCTTCAACATGACATGCTCTAGCACCTATCTTTATCCATTAGAATTTTAGAACATTTCCTTAATGGTTGTTCTCAACTTTCCAACCTTTCAAGGATTGTATAGCTTTGTCCCTCTTTTCTTCTGGTAGTATTCCTCAACTACCTTTACCATTATCTAATCATCCTTCTTGCCCTTGACACCATGTCTTAAATAACCGTGTCAGTTTTCCTTACTTACTCGTCCTTTCCCAACTTCCTTATTGGGTTTTTGCAGTTCCAATCATTTGGGTTTCCCAATGACATACCGACATGTTGGGATTTTTCCCTTCTTATGTCCTTCCTCATTTCTAGTGGCATCCTTTATTCAAGGACTTTCCTTTTCCTTAATCCACTCTTACACGCTCATGGCAATTTCACGATTCTTTATTCCAAGTTGATCCCTTTTGGTCTATATGTCAATTGCTTGATTTGAGGAGTTTCCTTCTTATGATTTCGTTATATACTATGTCCCTCAAAGCAGAAACTTTCTCCTTAGGAGCTACATGCTCAACCTTCTTACCATTCCTTAAAGGTTTGTTTCTTCATTTCCTCACACCCCTTTCTATATTGGGGCATTTTCCCACTTTGAATCATTACTCGTCTAAAAATTCCATTACATCCCTTATTCCTTATCTGGAGAACTTCTCATTATTGGTCTTATTTCGTATACTCCACCTTATGCCTAGCCGTCCACTCCTTAGGCTCCATCAAGTGAGCATGGACCACAACTAGTCTTTATTTAAGTGATCATTTCCTTTAATCACTTCTTAATTGGATGATTTACCTCTCCAAGGTCTCTTAGATGTGCTTTCCTCTATTTCCTTTTCATGGGCAGTCCACCCCTTTCTTACTCGTACGACATCTTTTGATGTTATCCTCCTACTTACCTATTCCTTGGGTTTAACTTACTCCTTGGGTCCTCCTAGTATGCTTCCCTTGGTTCTTTCACCTCAACATGCACTTCATTTGCAAGTTCATCTCCTCATCCCTCGTCACTTGGTTCCATTACCTCTTAGTTGGGACATGTATTCCTCCACAAGGTTTCCTTCCTTGGGAGGATTCTTACTCTTTTCTCCCAGAATTCCCTTTTCATTTGCCCTTGAGGACATCTAACCTTAAATGACATCCTTTGATGCCATCCTCTCATGCTTACCTTTACTCTTGAAATCTTGCGGGCACATCTTTTGTACCCCATCCTCATTCCCACTTGTACCCTAGTACACGTCTATTTCTTTTAAGGAGAGCTCACATCCTCCTTATTTTAAGATCTCTTGATCGTCCTGCAAGAGGCTTACTCAACCTTCTCATGGCTTTTGGTCGTTAATCCTTTCTTGGCCATTTCTCTTTTTAAGGATTTCCATCGTCCTTATTTCCCAAATGTTTGGCCTTTTCACCTCTCCCTTCTTCGCTAGAATTGTAAATGTATGACCTTAACAAGGGTCAGTTTGTTAACTGTCTCGTTCCTACTATTCTCCTTGTCTAATTATCTTGAGATAGTTGTATCTTGAGTCTTCTTGTCCTTAATGTCCATCCTATAGCCCTTTTTAGGGTGTAATCCTTGCTACTTCCCGGTCATTCTTAGGGCATCATTTATTCCCCTAGACTATTTTTTTGTTACGATTTGCTTCCTTCTACTATATTGGTCTGAATCTCCTATTTGGCTTATCTTCTTTTTCCAAAGTAGGTTGCACTTACCATCCTGAGACATCCCATTTGTCGTCTAATGCTCGGCTTATCTTCTCTTGTGGAGGCGTTTCCTTCCTTGCCTCTAGATGGCTAGAAATTTCTTCTTAAGGAAGAATTATCTTCATCTACCTTCTATTCTGTTTGCAGTTTATCAAGGTCCTACCTTCAGTCCTTTTTCCTTCCTCATGTAATTGAGGCATACTATTGCACCATCATTGAGGGATAGAAAAGTTTTAGGAACTCAAAATTTTACTTTTGAAATAGGATTACCAACTTAGGGGTTTAGCTTTTTTTAAAGGGAGATTGGGTCGGGAAGTACCCGCCACTACGCTAGGATCTTGACGAGCTTTCTCATGGGTGTGGTTGAAATTCCAAGTAGGAGTTGTGTTTCTTGGGGTGGTATCCGTTCGGATTCCTATAGTAGTGAAGGCGTTATTCTTGGAAAGTACTGTTCTAAATCCTTATTGTGTGGGACAGTCCTTCACTTCATACACCATTTCCCTTACACCTATAACAAATTATCTTGATACCTATCCTTAATAGTGTTGGGCACTTTCTTAAGCAGTGTCCATATTGTCCACACCTTGTAATAGGTCATTTCCTTACCCAGTTGTTACTCCAAGAGTCCTCCTAGACTCCTTAATCACTTTGACGATTTTCTTGTCGTGCCTTCCTTGCCAAATAGTTCCCTTGGTTCATGTCTTTATTTGGGATGGAAATCTCCTTGGTCTCCGAGGTGTCTAGGGTAATGTGGTTTGTTTGGTTACTTCTAGGGAAATCTTCCTACAATTGAGGCACAAGATCATTTTTTAGAGACATGGTTTTAGGAATTTTGGAGTTCTACATTAATGGAGAAGGAGTATAATAAGTTGGGGTCCTAGCCCTATTACAAAAAAGGTGGTCATAAAGTAGATTGGGAGCTACTGTTTTCTTGATAAGTGTTTTCCCTATGTAGGGTTATAAGCCCTTGTTGGCATTCCTGGCTTTAGGCTTGGCTCCTCTTCGTACTCGAGTTTGTGACCCCAGCAAATCTTGGCATCATACCCCTTGGTAGTACTGAATACTTCCCCATTTGGTCCTTTGGTACTTTTATTATGCATCGGGCATTGGAGAGCTTCTAGAGTTGTCTTTCTATGAGGATAAAGTGTTGGATGGTGTTGGTGATGTTGACCCTAGTTTTGTTGGTTTCTCTCTTGGGAGCCATCTGAAAATTTTTGAAACTTTCTCTTAGTTACTATGTTATATAGTTTTGATAATTTATTTGAGTAAACTGGCTCTGATACCACTCAAGCTGTCATGCCCCGGCCCATTTTGGTCGAATCACTGTAAACAACTCGTCACTCTCGTGGTCTATCAAGGGTTTCCCCCTTTCTAAATCGCGAAAAGTAGGGTGTCCTTTTACCCGTGTCTTTCCTGGAATAGCATTATACAAAACTGAGTAATTTAAAATAGACATACCTGTCTTGTTTTGAATTAGTAGGGTTTTTAGAGAGAGTATTTCCTCGGTTACCTGAAAGGGTAAGAAGGGAGGGGTGAGTTCTACAACTTAGTGAGCGGGTATTGGGAGTGAGTTTTTAAGAAAATAACTTTATTAAAAGTATGCAAGAAGCTACTCTGAGCTTCCCAACTAATTGGCACGACGAACTGCCCTTATCTCTACCATGTCGTCCAGTAGCTCTTAGTCCCATCACTACCCCTCTTGGGTGTATTGATGGTCTTGTACCACAAGTGCATGCACAAAATAATAGTTTTCACATATAGCCATTCATCTTTGGTGCCCTTGGTCCAACGGCCCCGATCCTCAACCTGACCTACACCTGTTTGTCTAGGCCCATCCGTTGACTTGGCCATGATGCACTGCCGCCAGTCCATCATGTACTGTCGGTCTTGAATTGGTACCATGGCGAAAATCACATCACAAGTTCATTAGATATTCCATGGCTTTCTCATTTCAAGTTTGTTTACAAGCTCCTACTCGTGCCCACTAGCCTTGGGCCCACTGCACATGATTTTCCAAAACTGGGCATTTAACCTCCCATGTTAAAAAACTAATGCCTCTAGCCTATTTGAGATTTTTTAGCTCATGTAAAGAAAGTCTCCCAAATAGTTTAAGCATTGACACATAGGCAGGGAGAACACTTATGACAAAAATATATTTTCACATCATCCCACCAACCGGGTGTGATGATATTTCTGCTTACCACCGGTAAGTGGGTTTCTCCTTCTCTCAAGAAAGTTCATCATACCAACCGTGTACGATTTACTCTACGTATAACCGGTAAGTAGGTTTTAGCTTAAATCGTCTATCACCCTAACCGAGTATGATGTTAAAGCCCCACTTACAAGTACTTTTTCATTTCTAAAGTGCTCACCATCCCAACCGGGAATGATGTAAATATGCCCACTCACCCGATGACTGTGACGTATTCATCCCTAGTCGATTTGCCAAATCTACGTGAGCTATCTCTTGCTTGTGTTCCAGTCACACGTGTCCATAACGATTTGGGTAGCCTTATCAATTTCAGTTTGGCATAATAGCCTAGGCTCACAATTTATCAATTAATTACACTTAGGTCTCTAAAGTTCATTTTTCCTTAACTTTAGGTCCCTAATGCCAATTTTCCCCAAATGGAGTCACAAAGATTCCAAAATTCCCTTTGAGTCCTTATTTTACTCAATATTGTATAAGGGGCTCAAGTTTACCAAATTTCCAATTTGGTCCCCAACTTTTCAAAAATTACCATTTTGCCCCTACTTTCCAAAAACGACAATTTCCCAAATGTTTCAAAAATCGACCAATTTGTCCCTTAACATATTTCTCATGGTCAATTGACCTTTAATTTTGGGAAATTATAAAAAGGTCCCTCAATTTTACGAAATCCCCAATTTCTCCCCTTTAAACTGACTGAATTTGATTTCTTCAAATTGGCCATTCAGTTGGGGTTAATTTGAAGGTATGGATCAGTTCCTACACTTACATATAATTCAATTGAGCTTTGAACCGCATCATTTGGGTCCAAATTGAGCTCAAATGGAATTTTGCCAAAAAACTGTGCATAGAGAGAGAAAGCTTTGAAAGCTTGCCGTCGGAGGAGCGGTGGTCCGAGCTCTCGATTGGGGAAGGTAGCTCTTGTCTTGAGGTTCCTTCTAGGATCAAGAATTGCTATAATTGATATCGAATCAAAGGAGAATTTTGTTAGTAAAGTTTAGCACTTTCTCTCTCGAACTTCGATCTGCAACGAATACGAAGGGTCGAAATGGCTTACCTTTTAGCTTTGTTGAGGTTGTATGAGGGTTGTGGGGGTGTTATGGAGGCTTGGTTTGGCCGGAGATGGGCTGAATTTGGCCGAATTTAGCTCTGCCAAAATAAGGCAACTTCAGTCTATCAAAGTTGCTTCACTGTTAGATTCCGCTAGCGCTTCTCTAGCAGTCCTCGGGTCGAAAGAAAGATGCTATCAGGTAGCTGACTTCCCCCGAAGACTATAGGATCTGACCTCGCTTTCTAAGGCTGAGAAAAATGTCGGAGCTCTAGTTCGAGCTTCACCGAAAAATGGAGCAGTTGGGAGAGAATGGAGATTTCAAGTGTGTGGAGGATTAATGGAGAGTACCTCTGTTTATATGGAGCTCAGGGACCCTATACCCGATAACTTTTCTTTTTGGTTGAGCTTATCCTTGCCCTAAAACAACCTGATCGGAGTCGTTTTTCCCTTGCCAGCATTATCTATTTTTGTATTGAATAAATAGTGCTGTCATCTAGAGGAAGAAGATGACACTGTTCCGAACCTGACCGTATCAGTCTGACCGAGTTCAATGCCTAAATCGACCGGTTCAGGCCTGATTTGACCAGTTTTCTCAAAATTAAAAATTTCTAAATTCATTCTCTATCTAATAATGGCTTCCATTCCCTAATTTGAATATTTTAAGCCATCTAGAAAAATGAATTTAGAAACTGGTTTAAACTAGTTCAAATCGGTTCAATCTAGTTCACCTTAAACTGGTCTAGTTTTCCCTTCCCAATTATCCTAATGTTCTTTTCCATGATTTCTATGACTATTTGAGTCATTTGGGATTTGTTAATTTCTCATTTTACCCTTTCCTTATTGGTTATGGTTTGTGAACCAACTCGATTTTCTCTTTTGAAACGACCGGTTCTTTTCCCGGCATCCTTAAAGTATAGGGTTTACACGCCACATGGAAAAGTCTTAATGGTCATTTAACAGTTAGATTCTGTCAAATGCCACGTTAGATTCAACAACCAATGATAGGTCATCATATGTCAGGTCAAACGGTCAATGAATGACATGGACACTAAGTCATGTGCCATGCCAATAATTCCAACCAATCACATTGTGCCACGTGGCAGTTGCATGCACTAGCACAATGTCATCTTTAACCTCAAGAACCTTGAATGGATGGGAGAGGAAAGGTTGCTATAATTCTGAGGAGTAATAAATTGCTCTGAAAAGGCATTAAATTGGAGATTTAAAGAGCTCCTTCTCACTTGTCTTTCACACACCATCAAAGAACCTGAATTGCTCTAAATTCTTATTAATTGCAAACCAAAGCTCCTAGATTAACCCTTTTTTTCACCTCAAATTTCCAATTTAAGTTCCCTAGAATCGTGAAAAAGTCCTCCACTGACATAGTCTGTTTAGCTTGGTGAGCTTGTAGAGTAACCTTGCTACAATGCTCGAACATTGCCTGGAAAATTCGAGTCACCTCCAAACCTTCTACAACGAAGCCAACCCTCCCTTGACCATCCTTAGTTGAATCTCATTTCCCTTGAATCCTAGTGGTAAGTTCCAAATGCCACCATTTGCTGGAATATTCAAATTACAAAGCAGGTTTACTAAAAAATTGCTAAATCAAATTCCCATGCCAAGAGCTCTTGTAGGTGCGCCCTTGATAAGAAAATGAAGCTTTCTCTCTCTCTTAAACGATTTTTTCTGACAAAGTTTTGTTTAGGGTCATTTCTAGGCTAAAATTAATGAACCAATGCTTGAAATGACCATTAACTAGGTTCATTTATAGCGGATAATTTAATCGATATTTTGGGGTTTGGGCAATGGTGTTCACAGTCTGATTTAATCATACATGTGATCAACGTTGTAGTATTGTACTATGATGGTCGATAAAGACACTCTGCATCACAAGTGGGACATATATGATTTTTGTCACGTGATTGAATGATCCCCTTCCATGAAGGAATGTGTATTTGTCTTGTATGCTATATTTTTCTATAATATCACGAATTTTAGAAATACCATAGTGGAAACTATTTTCAACACCTTATGAAAATCTTAAGAATAAAATATTAATGTTTAATTATTAGAAATTTCTACTTGAGTTATCAAAATCACCCCTCCCTTAAACCTTTCAAGCATCATGAAGAAAGACCTATACGCCAACAACTTTGTCTAGTATGTATAAAATTATATATTTATGTACATCATATACTCAAACTATTCCTGTATATTTTGAAATCAAATCTTGGAAAGGATATTAAAATTTTTATTGTTTTGAGTCTTACTGATGGTAATGCTATTAAAGTAACAAGAGAAGTGACAGGTTGTTCAATGGTTTTGATCGTCCAAATAGGATCGGAGTGTAACATGTGGTGAGTTGAAGTTTCACCTTGATAAACAAAAATGCAAGATCCTAAAATAAAAGATCTAAATGCTAAGAACTTAGGAAATTTGTGTGATATATTGTTTATGAACGAACCTTCCATGTATATAAAATTTGAGGGAAGTATGAAGTTGTAGCCATGAAATGACTTGAAATTAGTAACCTTATTCAATAAGTTATGAGTTTACCCCTCCTCAACAAATTTCATGTGAAATAATAGGTTCGTGGAAGTTTACATAACCACACATCACCTACAACATTTACGAGTTTTTGAAATATACATCGTAAAATGTGTACGAATATTTCCTTTAAATTTTTATTAGATATTATATTTTTGGAAATTTTTGTATGAATGTTTTAGGCACATTACACATAAAAGAAAATTTAAAATTTCATTGCAAAATATGAATTATTTTATTCTATGCATTAGTTATGTCGATACTAACTCGATAAATATACCAACCATTTTAGTTGAGGGTAGTTGGCATGTTGTTATTGGACCTTAACCCTAAGATAGGTTGGGATGTGATACATATTCTCTTTATGAAAATCTTAATTTTATTAGAAATTTTGATTTATTTATTTTATATTCTAAGCCTTGTAGCATGTCAGTAATGTGGTAGTGAGTGCTCTATTACTGTAGCATTGAAAGTAGTATGACGGGTTGTTCATAGTCTGATTTGGGGATCGGATCATGGCATGACCCATAATTGTTTCTTTGACTGTTTTTTGTCATTGGAGGTGGTGTAATTGTCCCCAAAATCTAACATGTTTTTGGAATTTTCTCGTAACAATATTATTTTATCTCGCTAGCACTAGTAAGATTGTCATAAGTGTCAAATAAGAGTAGTTGATTTTAAGACGATTTCAATGCCATTAAGAACGTGCTTAATGGTCATGAAAGATTTCATTAGAGAGTTATTTTATAATCGCCGAAAAAATTAGCAAGTAGTCTTTTAGAAAGAAATTCAATGGATTTCTAGTGAGGGAGACCCCAATACTTCTATAAAAAAATATGACAAACAAAATTCTCTCATAGTCTTGGTTAGCCACGGGGACAAAATATCTGATTTTTTGCTAAAAAGGGCGATTAAAGTGAGGTTAGTAGTCAAATGAGTTGGGTGAGAAAGACAATCACTTTTGTGACACGTGATATCTTGACCATGTGTGCGACACATGTTCGTCTAGCCACATATTGCGTGCATGAGATGTGTGTGATGAATGCCCATCTAGCAACGTGTAGTGCATTACGTGTTAACCAACAATATTTGAATTAAATTTTGATGAATTTTCTAATATATTCGATCGATTTTGGCATTCACTTGGTTAATTCACCAATAATTTGATTAGTTTTTTACTTATTTTATTTTTCTAAAAATTATTCAACTCGTTTTATTAAGTTTACAACAAAAAAATTACATTTTTTTTATTGATGAGCCCTTAAAAAAATTGTTTCAGGCATTTTTGTATTGATAAAATTTCAATCTAATTATCGATCGAATTTTCATGATTCTTAATTTATGATCGAATAATTCGTTTAGGGTTTAACCCAAATTACTTTTACAAATTTTTAAATCTTTGGTTGAATCAATTAAAAATCTAATTTGATCCTAGCCTTAGTTTAAGACAAAACTATTAATTTAATTCTTATTTTTCATCTAATTAATTTTAATATTTTGTATTGAAAAAAATTTGATATTACAATTAAAGATCTCATAATTAAGAGATTCTTCAATGCACTGGCTTACATTATTTTGGTGGGCTAGCATTTTTGTATCTTCCCTTGGTCCTCATATATTCATATCCATGTAATGGTGAGGGGGTATCGTGAAGAGATTAGAACAAGGGATAAATGCTAGAGATAAAGTGAGTTGATGTCTTTAATTTAAATGTCTTTGGCTAATTGATATATATATATATATATATATATATGTAAAATGATAGAGATTGCATTGAATTGATATAAAAAATGTAAATATTTATATAAAATGAGTACTAATTTAAAGTAAAAGATGAAAAAAATGAGGTGAACAAAAATAAAATTAATATAGATAATGATCAAATTGATGTAAAAAATTTAAAATAAATTATTGAGCAAATGTAAATAGATTAATAAAATAGTCTATTTATTCTTTTTAAACGAAAAAAATTTGGCTGGACAATGAATGATTCATGAAAATTACTCAATTGTCCTCGGGCTTAATAGAACAAAAAAATCGAGCCAAAAATTGTCAAATTATAAGCTGCCATTCAGAATTTATCCAAACCCTACCTGTACAGACAGGTTGAGAAATGGCGGCTGCATCTCTTTTCCATCTCCCTGCCCACCAGCATAGTTCACGTTACCATCCGCCGCCGCTGTCGTCCATTACCGGCGGCAGATTCGCGTCAGTACGCTTTCCTTTCCTAAGGTATCCTTCTGCTCCAAATGCGTTTTCTACCCTTCCGCCCCAACGCCGGCGGGGAGGACTCATCTCAATGTCGTACAGCCCCACCCCGGCCACGGACCGCCTGATCTCCACAGTAGCATACACTCTACCCTTCTTTAATTCCCTACAATATGGCCGCTTTCTATTGGTTCAGTATCCAGCCCTAGGGGGACTCTTCGACCCTTTCCTCCCACTCCTCTCCATCTACAAGTCCATCCCTTACGCGAGCTTTGTTGCCTTCTTCGCTCTGTATCTTGGCGTCGTTCGCAACCCTAGCTTCAGCCACTATGTCCGCTTCAACTCTATGCAAGCTGTCACCCTCGACGTCCTCCTCGTGATTCCTTTACTCATCCAGAGGATATTCACCCCGGGGCGCACAGGTCTAGGCTTCCGCCTCATGGTCTGGGGCCACAACGCGATTTTCATCTTCAGCGTTCTCTGCTTCCTCTACAGTGTTGCCTCTAGTATTCTGGGCCGAACCCCTTACTTGCCCATCGTGGCAGATGCTGCAGGACGACAGCTCTAAATCTATCCAAACATGATGCCTTCTCTGTCATCAAGGATTGATTGATCTCCTGCCTCGCCCTTCCAGCTCAAATATCCTTCGATCTGAAGAGATAGGTGAGGATCCTCATATTGATCTATTTATGTTTGGAATTTGAATTAGATTCAACATCATCAACTATTTATGATCTGGTTATGCTTGGTAATGTGTTAGAGAATTGGCTTGCGTTATGGTAGGATATCCATGATCTAGTTCAAAAGCCAATGTTCAGACTATTTCGTTCTCTGGGAAGTTGTGTAATCTGCGGCAACATTGCAAGGTGAACAGTGGTTTGGTTCACTCTATGAGATCTCATAGATCCAATTAATGGAAGATAAAACAAATCAGTCCCTAATAGACATTGTTTTTGAGATGGGTTGGACCATCTTTCTTAACCATGGATGAATGCCACAATGGGAGAACTCAACTGTGGCCAATAATCATGAGCTTTCATCTTATGCTAAACATGAACCAGATGCAGACTATGAGCTACTTTTTAAGCTACTTTTTTTGCACAAAAAAATCTAGTGAGCTTTATAGAACAAAAGGAGAACCTCTTTGTCTCTGGATAAATCAGAGCAAATTACTGATTTTATGGCCTCTTGATCTATGTTGTTACTTCAATCAGCCTTCCTTCCCCTTACCCTACCAGAGCAAATATGATATTTTTAAAATGATTTTTAGAAGTTTGGATAAAATGAATAATTTTAGAAAATAAGTGGTAAAATGATCATTTGGGGGATAACTAGTTTTGATAAGTTATTAGTGAAAATAATAAGTTTGAAAAATAAAGGGGGCAAAATGAAAATTGTACGAGAAAAGAACAAAATGGTAAATAAATATAAAGTTAGGGTCAAAATGTAATTTCAAAACTTTGGGATACAAAGACTAAGGAACAGAGTGAGGGGCCAAATTGAGAAGTTTGGAAAATTAGAGTCCTAAATAGAATAAGTTGAAAGAAAAAAAGATATTTTGGTAATTTATAAAAAGGTAAGGGGCAAAGAGTAATTTTAAAAATTTTGAAGTATAAGTGTTAAAAAATATATAAATTTGAGGTTATAGAGTAAATGGAGAAAAAGAGGTTTAAAATTTTTTAAATATATGGAAATGATATAATCACCATGTTTTTCTATCTAATATGAGCGGGATAGGTAATAATTGTAAAATTTAGAAATTTTAAATTTATACAAATATAATAGGATGTATTAAATTAACCAATATAATATTATTTGTTGTGGGATGCTTGTTATATGTGTTATTATTGATATGAGACATTGGTAAGACACTTATGTAAGCTAGTGTTGAGTGAATATTGACTCGGAACAGGGATGTAAGGTGTGTGATATGATAGTTTAGAGGTGGCCTGGGACATGAAAAGTTCGAATATACTTATGTGTGTGGAGGGTAAGAAATGTTTGGATATACGTATATATTTTATGTATGGATAGCGAAAAATATCATAGTATACAAATGATCAAGTGCAGTACCTCGACATCTCGATTAGTAGACAAGCCTATATGGTACCTTGGGAGTGTGTTTGTGTAAATACACATATCCACTTCGCTACAAACACTCGTGTAAGAGGGCTCGGGGATATGGCTATGTCATGTTTACTTGTAGAATTACAACTAATGAGATACTAGTGTTGATATTGATATATATTTTAAGATTGAGACTAAATTTTAAAAAATGAAAGAAATGTTAGAAATTGTGTGAATAATAAAATAATGGAAAATACAAAATTACATATAAACATATGAATAAATCTATAAAATAAATTATTAATTTATGATATTTTAGGCCACGCCATAAAATGACTTTAAATCAGTAAGCACATTAATATTTGTCAGGTAATATGAAAAGTTCAGTAACAATTACATACTAAAGACTTGAGATATACACCTCAAGGATTGCATACTAAAAACTTGAGATATACATCGGATTCAATACCAAGGTTATAAATATTATCAATTATTATTACATGAAATTTTTTATGTATTTTAAAATATTGTAATACTTTGAAAGAAATTATTTATTTATGTAAAAATATTTATATTATGACTATTTAATCCACTTGTTTCTACAATGATGAAAGAATGACACTCTTTTAACTCGACATTTTTATATTCGTGGTTGCCCTTTGATTTTTCAAATAGTCATTATGTCCACTCCTACATTTCTTCAAGCAAGTTGTTCCATCGACGGGTGAGCTACGATATTTGTTAAATATTTTGCTCTTATGTGAAATTACACATGGGATGTCATTCCTCTACATGTTAACCAATCTGTTTTTCCAACACGTCCATGCTTGATCTGGACGAGACGTTCATATAGGCTATCTCAATCACCACTACCAAGTCAACAGGGTGTCCTAAACTTCTCATTCGATTATAAATGTCTATGGATAACCCATCTGCAAACATCTAACATATGTCTATCAGACTAGCCAAATGTGGAGCAAACATTAAGAGCTCATTGAATTTGCCATCACATTTTGCTAATGTGCCCGAACCGTGTTGCAACTGAAGAATTATTATTATTTTTTCTCATTTATCAGGTGGGGAGCCAGATATTCCTTATTGAATCATTGCTTGAACTCGGCTAAAGAATGCGTGCATAAGGATGTGGATTTTATGTTCCCTCATGTGTCTCGAGTAGACATTTAATTATCATTGTTATTTAGGTCACTAGCATCTTGAGGACATTCATGTACCTCTTCACTTCCTTGAGATAATCCATGGATATCACAACATTCTTCTCACCCTTTAAGACTAGGCAAACCAACAATCTCAAATCTTTAAGACAACTCATAGCATCAAAGTTTTGTGGATCTCGAATTAATGTCTAGGGTGTTCTCTCTAATATAGAGTGTCCATGACTCCTCAATAGTTATCTCCACTAGAGGTATTCTTCCCGTATTCAAGAATGGTATCGCAAATGCCTTTACAAAATCCTCGTAGATCTTGAGGTGTTCTCGGTTCATCTATGATCAAAGAGGTTACTCAACACGAAATCTCCTTTGGGGCTCAATAGCATGCCCCTCAACAGTAGGAGTCATAAATCCAATGGACTCCACATTCGGCTCTTCGGAGGTCCTTGCTCCTCTGTCTGTTGGTCATGCCTAGTTCCTCATTTATGGGTCATATCTACAAATATTTTTACTCAATCGGTATTTCTCGTATCACTTCACTTATGGGAAAAATATTTTTTTATATTGTATAGTCGATTCTACCAATATGCTTTCCAATTTATTCAACTTCTCAATGACTTATTTTCAAAAATCTAATTCTTTTAAAAATTTGGCTCTAATACTACTAAAGTCATCACGCCTTGATCTGATTCATGGGTCAAAATGACATAACAACTGCCATGTTTTATTGACGCTATGATAGTGGGTATCACACTATAGTAGAATCAACCTGTCCAAAGTCTTAGATTAAATCTAATGTTTCAAAATTCACTTATAATTTAAACTTTTATAAATAACTTTCCAAAGTATATAGGAGACCACAAATAAATATTGGGGAATGAGTAGTTATCTTGAACTATCTATTATTAAACCCATGTGCCTTATCTCAAATTTATTACTCTACTAAGGTCATCTTTCCCCGTGCTCATCTCATTCGTATCTCCTTGAAATGTTTTAGGGAGAATGGGTGAGCAATGACTAGTGAGTCCAAAATTCGTTCATCGGGTCATTCATGACATCAATGCTGCTGCAACTTAAAATAATATATATGTAGTTTGATATCTCATTCGTACATTAAAATAAGTTATTGGCCTATGCTATGCACAAAATATTGGGCGGGAACTATCATCCGAGCCAACTAACCAGGTAACATCCATTAATGCACACTCGATATTGTGCTAGGGTATTCCCTTAACACACTCATGGATACTCATAATGTGAATCAATTTAGAAATGTTGGATGAGAACTATCATTCAAACTAACTAACTAAGTGGCATCTATCGATGCGCACTCGATATTGTGCTAGGGTTTTCCCCTAACATAATCATGCATATCCATAATGAGAACTAATTTTTAGAAATGTTATATGGGAAACTATCATTCGAACCAACTAACCGAGTGACATTTATTAATGCATGCTCAATATTGTGCTAGGGTAATCCCTTAGCACAATCATTCATATTCAGAATGAGAACCAATTTAGAAATATTTGATGAGAACTATCATCCAAAGCAACTAACATTTGTACTGGAAATCGTGTATTGAGGATGACATGTTAATTGTCCATCGGCTCTATTTATATCATTATCAATTCAACCATGAATGTCATTGTCACGCCCCAACCTAGTTTAGTCAAATTTCGTGAGCAACTAGCCACTCCCTTTAGTTTATGAGGGGTTTTACCCATTTTTTAAACCACGAGTAGTTAGGCGTCCTTTCTCCTTTTTTCCTAGAATAGCATTATACAGAACTAAATACATTAAAATTTTGCATACCTGTCTTTACGGTTCAACTACGAGGGGTCTTTACGGTTGGCCTTCCTCTTTTGCCTAAAAAGGCATAAAGGAAAGGGGTGAGTTTCTACAACTCAGTGAACGGGTATTGTGAGTGGGTTTTCAAAATATTTTTAGTTTATTCAAACCATGCCAAGGTTAACATTTATTTTTTTTAATGGATTTCCTCACACTCAAATTTTTAAATTTTTTTATTTCATATTAGGTGTGTTCAACTCTCTTAGCTCATCCCATTGTCCCGAGAGGTGTTTAGCGAACAAACGCACGCCTTTCATCAGGAAGGGTATACACATTCGTAGGACAGTCCCATACTGCGCCCACTTGAGGATCAGCGTGACTTTGTTGTCCACACTGATAGAAGCCTATCCACTTATACCCTGAGTCTGAGTGGACGTCCCAAACATCCGACCCTCAGACCTGAATACCACTTCGCGTCTATATGAGAACGAAGACCTCATCCTATCCCCGCCCCGATCTCATGCGCAAGAAGCTCCTATAGCTTCATGATTGACTGGCATGACAATCTGCCCTTATCGCCCCCCATGTAGTTCAATAGCCCTTGAGACCCATCACTACCCCCTAGGACGTCTTGATGGTCCTAATCCTTAAGTGCATGCACAAACAAAAGTTTTCATATATTTAGCCATCCTCTTTGGTGCCAACGGTCCAATGGCCCCAATGCTCAACCCGACCTGCAGCTATTTATTTAAGTCGGTCCGTCGACCTAGCCTTGACGCACTGCCGCCAGTCCATTGAGCATTGTCAGTCTTGACTCGGTACCGTGGTGCATCACACAAACAATTCCATTTTAATTAAGAGTTTTCATAACTTTTCCTAATCTTGTTTGTTTATGGGCTCTAGCTCGTGCCTACTGGCCTTAGGCCCACTGCACGTGTTTTTCAAAACTAGGCCCTGATCTCTATAAGTTCAAAAATTGAGGCCTAATCACAACCGGTAAGTAGGTTTAATCCGTTAAAAATAGTGTTCATCATCCCAAACAGTATGATGTATAAAAGTTCCATTCACAACCGGTAAGTGGTTTTTGGCTTTATACTTGCTCATCACCTCAACCGGGTATGACGTTAAATAACCCACTCACTTGTTGACTATGACGCATTCGTCCCTAGTCAGCTTCCAAGTCCACACTAACTTTTTCTTGTCGGCGTTTTGGTCTCACGTGTCCCTACATGATTTGGGTATCATTATCAATAAGGATTCGGCAAGAAAACCTTCGTTTTCTCATGTATGAGCGACTAGGCCCATAGTTTTGGGTTTATTGCACTTTATGTCCCTAATGCTAAATTTTCCCCCAAATTGAATCCCAAGGTTTCCAATATTCTCTTTGAATTTTCAATTTATTCAAAATTGTGTAAGGGGCTCAAGTTTTCCAAATTTTCAATTTGGTCCCAAAATTTTCAAAAATTACTACTTTGCAAAAATAGCCATTTGGCCCCAAATCTTTCAAAAATTGATCAATTGGTCCCCCAACATCTTTCACATTGCCAATTGACCTTCAATTTTGAGAAATTGCATGGAGGTCTCTCAATTTTTCAAAATCCCCAATTTTCCCCAAAATTTTCCTCCAATTTCTTCCCCCTTTCTGAACAAATTTGATTCCTTCAAATTGGTCATTTAATTGGGGTTAATTGCTCTAATTGATGGCATGGATCAGTTCCTACACTTCCATATGATCAAATGGAGATTTGAATTGTAGAATTTGAGTATGAAACGAGCTCAAATGGAACTTCACTGAAAAATTATTTGTGGAGAGAGAAAGCATCGAAAGCTTACCGTTGGAGGTACGACGATATGAGCTCTCGATCTGGGGAGCTAGCTCTCATCCTTAGGAGCATTCTAGGATCAAGAATTGCTACAATTGAAGTCCATACGAGGGTGAATTTTGTTAGTGAAATTCAACACTTTCTCTCTCTAACACCGATCTGCAACGATGGAGGAGGGCCAAATTGGCTTATCTTTCACCTATGTGGAGGTCGTGTGAGGGTCGTGGGGACATTGGCGAGGCTCGGTTTGGGCGGAGGGGGTCTGAATTTGGCCGAATTCAGCTCGGCCAAAATAGGGCAGCTTTAGTCCGTCGGAGTTGCTTCACTATTTGATTCCGCCGACGCTTCTTCGACGGTCCTTGAGTCGAAGGAAGATTGTTGTGAGGTAGCTAACTTCCCCCGGAGTCTGTAGGACCCGGACCTTGCCTTCTAAGGCTAAGAAAAGTGCCCAAGTCAGAGCTCTGGTCCGAGTTTCACCAGAAAATGGAGCACTTGAGAGAGAATGGTGATTTGAGGTGTGTGGAGGATGAATGGAGAGGAGCTCTTTATATAAGGAGCTCGGAGACCCTCTACCTGACCAATTTTAATATTGGTCAAGCTTATCCCTTTTAGAAAATTCCCAAACTAGAGAGAATATTCCTTTTTTGGAGAAGGAAAATTTTTGAACCGATGAACAATGTTGTCATCCTAAGGAAGAAGACGACACTGTTCCGAATCGGATTGGTTTAGTCCGACCGAGTTCAATGGTGAAAATTGGTCGGTTCAGGCCCGATTCGACCGGTTTTCTCAAATCTAAAAATTTCTAAATTCATCTAAATTCATTTCATATCCAATGGTGGCTTCAATTTTCCAATTTGATCATTTTAAACTACTAAGAAAAATGAATTTAGAATATGGTTCATGTATATTTTAACCGATTCCATCGGGTTCAATCCGGTTCGAGTTTGGTTCACACTGAACCGGTCCAGTTTTCTCTTTCAATTTGTTCTATGGTTTTTTTCCATGATGTTTATGACTCTTTAAGTCACTTGGAATTTTCCAATTTCCCATTACACCCCTTCTTTACTAGTTTCGGTTCGTTAAATGGTTCTGTTTTCTCTTTTGAATCGACCGGTTCTTTTCTCAGTTTTCTTATCTTTATAGGGATGAGGTTTACAGTTAATTAATCATATGGCTCATATTTGCTTGTAAAATATCGTGGCATTGCCCTTATTGCAAAAATATATACTTTAGATTATTTTAAAAAGTTATGTTTAAATTAGTTTATTATAGGTCTAGCACATTTTCATAAACATTGGATTTTAGTCATTTTATAACTTGAACATTAGGCCTTAGCCCATTTTTTCCTACCGTTTGGGTTGGGTATCACTTATTTTATACTCTCGGGTTTACACCTGTATTTCCAAGATCAACGGGTCAAGGCTCGTTTCTCAAATAGTATGGGATATCTCTCATTTTTTTTTATAAAAGCTTTCATATAGCTTTTCAGTAGGTTTCTCAGAATTATTTCTAAAGCATACATACCAGAAACTTTCTTATAGCGGTAAGCATTAACAACAATATTCTAATTAGACGTGAAGTCAGAAATCTCACTCATTGTTATAGTCTCGACTTGTTCATCTCAACAACTCTTTCCTTTGTCTCAGAATGCGTGATACACATGATTACCGTAGAATTCCTCTACATGAAACAAATCACGAATCTCGGGTCAGTTTCTACCATTTTATGGTACTCATATACTACTACGTAATTTTTTTAAAAATTATAATTTTGCCCCTCAAGTCTAGTTCGCTTGACTCTCACACATTAACAAACTCATTTTGATTAATACTCATTCAATGTTTCTTCTCACATATCTTAGATTATATCCATGCTGCATCATATTTGCCAAAATGCCTAAAAATCTCTATGTTTCCCACTTAGATAATTAACTTTTCCAAAGTTTGCATTTTAGTTTTTCATAAGGGAAAAATTATCATTTCACCCCTACAAATCTAAATTCTCAATTTTTTGGATCATTTACTTCTCAAGTATGTTTTTAGGTACTTGGACTTCTTTTAGTCCTATTTAGGTACTCAAGTTCTCAACAACTTCCTATTGGGTCCCAAAATTTACCTTATTTATTATTTTGCCCCTAAACTTTTCTAAAGTTTTATTTAGAGACCTAGTATCTTCCAAGCTATCAACTCGAGTTTCTAAGTTTTCTTAAATTTCTTTTCGGGTTGTTGAAGTTCTACTAAATCCCATTCAAGACCCCATTTTCTTGAAATAGCACTCTCACCCATACTTTTTAAAAATTAAACTTTAGTCCCCCAAATTTATTTTCCCTTAAAACACCTTCATAAAATTTTGAAAAATCTTTTATAAGTCTCTCATCTTATTGCCTAGGTCCTCACAATCACTTTACGGCTAGTCTTGGTCGTAACGGTGTCGTTTTGGTCGTGATCAAGGTTTTGCTAGAAAATTATAAGAGTTCGAAAAAGTGACCAAAACTCACTACAAATGGCAAGTTAGTTGTTGGCGTGACTGGGGTTAGAAAGCTAACTCATTTGCATGTCTGTGGCCTCTTGAATCACCCTCAAAAGGTTGTGTGAGCAACATAAAAAATGTGATTTACAAAGGACCTTTAAAGAGCTTCCAAGAATTTTCATGGCCACAAGGTTTATATTTAGCTTAAACAACTGATGGGATTGGATAGAGGGGATTATGAAGAGTCCCTAAAATTATTTTGGGTCATGGTTAGTCGTTAAATAGGTCGATATATGCTTAGGAAAAGACTGTTATATTTTCGATCAAGTGAGTAGTGTTACTATATGATCACACTAGTGCTAATAGAAGATACGTCAGTATCGGGGAGAGGTAGGGTTATTGGCTTTTGTGTGGTTCTAACACCACCATAATTACTAAATTTGGTGGTCTCGATAGAAAGTTATAAGCACTAGTACTGGGGTGACTGGAAAGCTAAATATTTTGACTTCTAGAGAGAATTACAGTCATCGACCAATAAGATCAAGATTGAGTCTTATATAAACAGTTCGGGGAGAAATGATTTATCACCCCATGTCTATAATTGGTTGGATGAGATCTCATAGAACTCTTTTTTCATTTAATTTTCCTAGGGGTAGAATACCGAATATCCGCTGAAATCATATCAATTTTTACATTTCGTGTTGAATCTGGATTCAGATCCGTCAGTCGGGTGCAAATATTAACATATGCACACGTGGGTGCATTGCGCACCCCACATGTTGCGGTGCATGTTGTGTGCCTGTAGTACACACAAACCGATTTGCAATATTACGAACTAATTTACAACAAATAAATTGACTATTTCTTGGTCGTCACCTCTAATTTTACATATTCTTGACTCAATTTAATTTTTTTTTAATTTTTTGTCTAATTTCCTATAAATTAGACTCAATAACATCCATATTATGAATTATATAATCTATTCTAAAAATTGAGAGTTTTACTACTACAAGCCAGCTCGACTAGTTTTAGTTATATTTTTGTTGGTTCATATCTAATTCGACCGATTTTTTACCTAATATATTTTTCTAAAAAAATTGTCCAATTTTATTTTAATTGGGCAAAATAATTACTAATTTCTAGTTTATATGACAATATTAAAAATGAGTAGTTTTGTGTTTCAACTCGATTTGATTCCTATTTGAACCAATTTTTAATTTACATTTTTTAATACTTTATTTTCAATAAAATAATTTTTTAGAAAGTAATTTATGTATTTATTTATTATCTAAATTTATAATTTGAACCAATTTTTAATGTCTTTTAATTTCAATTTTTAATTTTGAATTTTTATTAATAGTTCAAAATTGGTTTATAGCCTAATTATATTTAAATTTATATTTTATAAATTTTAGTATTACGATCAATGGTACCACGGTGTCACACTACCGCTAGTTGAATGAGTATGTCGGTCCTGTCATGATACCATGGCCAAACAACACATTACTTAAATTTTCATGGCATATTAATCATGTTTGTTTACGAGCTCCAAGTCATGCCAATTGGCCTAGGGCCCACTGTTCAAGATTTTCAAAATCGGGCATATTAGCCCCCAAGTTATAAAACCGAGGCCTCCGACCTAACAAAGCTATTCAAGCTCCTATCAAGAAGGTCTCCCAAAATATTTAAGTAGTGGCACACGATCATGGGAGAGCACTTTCGACAAAATATACTTTTTAATTGTCCATCATACCAACCGAGTATGAGGACATCAACGCTTATAACCGATGAACGGATTTTCCACTTCCTTCAATAAAGTTTCATCATACCAATCAGGTATGTTCTACTTACAACCCATAAGTAGGTTTTCCGCTTGATTTCCACATCACTCTTCTCAGGTGTGATGATTAAAATACCACTTACTAGTGGGTTTTCATTTTTTGAGGTACTTATCATCCCAATCGGGTATGCTAAAAAATTCTCACTCACTCGCTAATGCAGTGAATTCCTCTCTACCGTTACTTTGTATTCACACGAGCTTGTCCTTGTTGGCATTCCCGATACTTCATGTTCCTACACGGTATGAATATCCTCATATGTCAATAATCATCAGGAAACCCAATGATTGGAATCGAAAGGACCAAATAAAAATTTTGGAAAAGGATGAGTAGGTAAGAGAAATCCATGTGGTTATAAGGGACATAACTTTAAAGGCATGATGGATGAGAGGATAACGGTAAAAATGATAGTTGAGGATTGCTATCAAAAGAAAAGAGGAGTGAAGTTATATGATCCCTGAAAGGTCCAAAAGCTAAGAGAGACCCTCAAGAAAATGTTCTAGAAATCTAATGGATAGAGACAGGTTCTAGAAAATGTCATATTGTAAGGGGCATGTGAGCCCAACAATCTCGAGTAGAATATGATTTAAAGTAAGGAAGAGTAGGCTAATAAGCATGATATGGTCGAATATAAAAAAAAAAATTTTGCATCTATAATATGTGAATGACACACTATTACTATACATGTGTTACAAGTTAAAGTAATTCTGTATTATTTATGTAATCCAATATTAAATAATTTTTGGTATATACTATATATACATAATATAAAATATTTTTTTAGTATTTGGTTCGAAAAATAAATATAAAATAATTTTTATTTACTTGATCTTGAATTATTATTATAGCCTAAATTGTATTTATAATAATATTTTATATCATTATAATATTAATTAGTTAAAATTATATTTTAGTTAAAATTATATTATAATATTATTTATTTCTAGAGTAAAAACTCTTTTTATATAATTAATTGAATTGCTTATAAATAAATTAATATTCTCATAAGTTATGTGCCTCCTCATATCCTTCTCCTTAACCAACATATGAATACAATCAATCAATGCATACATTTAATTCTCATTAAAAATAGTGATAGGCTACAGCCTCCAATACGCCAATTAATGCCATGCTTACACATAGGAAGGGTCTCCATCTAACCTACCTTCTAATCTAATCCCTTCTGAACTGATGAGCAAAAAAAATCCCTCCTTAACTTCCATTTCCATGGACGTTCATTTATTAAACATGTACTGTTGTTTTATTGAAGTTACTAGGAACTCATTCCTTTTTTCTTCTCTCCATGTTGCAAAGGACTTTGACTACTAACATGAATCCAGCAGCAGCATCAGACAACTTGGTACAAATTAAGAATATGGTGATGACTTAAATCAGTGACATTCCAAATAGCCAAATTTTAACCTAAGAAATTAAGAATGGTGATCCCAATCTTACTTAAAAGGAACACACAACAACACATCTTGTTGGAGAATTGTGAATATTTTTGTCGGCAATATCAAGTAGTTTTACAAGGTTGGATGATTGAAGTCCCATTTCCCGAGTTGGTGAAAGAGAAAATATTTCTAATTTATTTATTTATTCATATATTTATTATTTTATTTTAAATAAGTTAGTTATTCACTTTTCATTAACTCAATACTTTACTCAATCACTCAAATATGATAAATGTATGACCAAATAATAATTAAAAGATGGACCATGTTAGAAAAAATAAAGTTGAAGAATTAAATTGTTAAAAAATTAAATTAATAATAAATAATTTAAGTAGGCAAAATAGTGTTGCAACTTGGCTAGCTCAGGCTTGCATTCAACATCAATGAGAAAAACAAAATTGTCTCAATTATGGAAGATCAATATCAAAAGAAAGAAATCCAACATCGCCTATAAGGTTTATTACTCATGAAGAAAATAGAGAAATTTGATATAGGCCTTTCTTGCTCTTACCTATGTTCGGGGACATATGCAACCATGGATGGGGGCAGAGATGATGGATACTATTGATAAATTGGAAGAGAAATACTTAGATATTGGCACGGCTCAATCAAAACCAAAACAACTTCTCCCTTTCCCTATGTCTGCTTGGGTACCTTGCACCAGTAAAACCCTAAGAAGACACCCTTCAATCCCTAACAATCAGTAGCACAGGGAAGAAAAGTGGAACAGTTGTGTCTGAGTGAGCCAGGCCAATACCAGAGTATCTTTTCCACACAGTTGCA
The DNA here is from genome assembly GCA_030064435.1 of Trapa incisa. Taxonomy (NCBI): domain Eukaryota; kingdom Viridiplantae; phylum Streptophyta; class Magnoliopsida; order Myrtales; family Lythraceae; genus Trapa; species Trapa incisa. The sequence continues at coordinate 20,364,778 of CM057776.1, read as the reverse complement.
GCATAGGAGTGTATTGATGTTTGAAATTTTTGAAATGGGGAGAGGCCGGTGAAAATGTGTGAGGGTAGGAAGGGGGATTTAAAGAGAATGGCAAAGGAAGGGATGACTAGTAGTAATAGGGCACTCCTCTGGGTAAGCATTAAAACGCCCTACTAACATTGCAGAACAATGGGCCATAGCATTTATGAATGTTACTGCACACCTCCCATGGGCAACTTCATTTTCCTGGACAAAAATGGATCTGTTCAAGCATGAACAAACCCGATGCCCATTATATATCAATCATATGAACTAAGATGAAACAGTTTCATGTATCAGTACACTACATGTATCAGAACATTTTGTCTTTCCGGTCAGTGGCTCGTTTAAGGAACTAGTGAGGTTACATCGAAGATTATAATGGACACCACGAAAGTTATGCCCAAGGGCATGCATGATTCAGGTCAGTCCCTCCTTCAGTCAAGAGTACTGAGAGTTACTACATTTGCTTCTTCCTCTACCAGACCCATCTCACAATTCATCAATTTGAATTCCAGTCCATCCACTGTACTGTACATAATGGTATAGAGGTTAAAAATTCAGAGCCCGCAGAATGGAACCATAACTAAGACGACTGCGCCACCAATATGAACCACCATTATCTCCTTTAATTAAATATATTTTAATGGTATCTATTTATTCTTTCTACCTATCTCACTTAAAAGAAAATATAAGTCCTTCCCCAGTTTGCACTGTTGTAGCAGCAGGGAAGGGCTTTAAATGAAAGGGGAATCTCTGTCGAAGCCCTGCTGCTGCTCCATACCATTAATAACCCATCAAAGTGGTACGCCATAAATGCTCTTGCATGATGGATATATAATAGAGATGAAGATAATTAAAATGTTATTGTGAAATGAATTGATGTTACCTTTACTCAAAAAAAATATTGTAAGATGATAGTAAGTGTCTGATAAATTATAAGTTATTATTTTAAAATAAATATACGTTTAAAATACGGGTGAATGATTGACCCGTTCGACTTGATCCGGTCTTATAGGATCTCTGTGTACCTTCGAGGACCGGGTAGCCTCGATAGTATTGGCCAACGATTTTTTTTGCTCGAAACAACGATGAGGAAAATGCAATTATTTTGATTATTAGGCAAAAAAACTACATTTTCCCATGGTGTTTGAAAAATAAATAATCTTTAGTGGTATCAAACTATATCGCTTTATTTTTTAATGTTGAATATCAAACAATATCGTTTGTTCCTCTTGTAGACAAAAAAATTTGCCCCTGTTGCTCTAGTAGGACCCCATCACCTCATGGATGTTGAACAGTTTATTTCACACGATTAGTTTAATATTTTATCGGCTCAAAATAGTTTATAATACATTATTAATTTTATATTTATATTTGACTCGAAATTAAAATTTTAATTCGTCTTATAAATGAAAATAAAAAAAATATTTATATGAATACATTATTTTTTATAGTACGATATCAAAAAATTATATATTATGTACAAATTTATTTAGAATATATTTAAAATTTGTATTTAAAAAACACTTCTAATTAATAAATTTTGAAAAATTTTATAATATCCTATTTTGAAGTGGCACTAAAATATTATAAATTGGGCAAAAAACTAAAATGTTAAAAAAATTAATTAAAGATAATTTTTTATTTTTCTAATATTACCTTTTTATTAGGCAATGTTTTTAACTCTTATTATAATAGAAAATTATATATTTTTTTTATATTCCATCCATATATATACATACACATGGATATGAGTTTGTGCATCATCTAACATGATTATAGAACTACCATTAGATATTCGACCCGTATATATACATGCATATAAACATATGGATACGAATGGATCTATAATCTACGTACCATCCTTAACGTGATTATAGAACTATCATTAACATGATTATATAACTACCATGACATAATCTTAATAAGATAAACCCTTTTTTCGTTGGTATAAGCTACAAGAAAACAAGGAAGATGATTATTTAAAAATATATTTCTTCTTTTTTTGGATTACACTTGTTAAATTTTTAACACTATATTTAAATTTAGGGATTTGAATAGTTATTACATTAGTAATTTAAGTGACAGATTTGAATATATTAAATTCTTTTACTAATTTATCATTTGAATATATTTGAATTGAGCTAAACATTATTAACAAAAATTGTAAATATAAATTTATTTTTTTATTAAATTAAATAATTTATTAACTATTATATATAATTAAATTATATTAAATATATTATATAAAATAATTAATATTAATTATATATATATATTATAATTATAATATAAATATATAATAAATTATATTATATATTTTATACACTTAATTTTTTATATATAATATTTTTATTATATATTTATATAATATAATTTTATATAAAATATTATTAATATATAATTTTATTTAAAATATATAAAATATAAAATAAATTAATAATATAAATAATAATATTAAATTAATTTAATTAACAAATAAAACAATAAATTCAAATACCCAAAATTAGGTTATTGAACGTTAGTATAAAAATAAGTTTAGAGTGATTTAGAGGTGAATTTAATCAATAAATAAAACACTTTAAACCTCCCCATTTTATTTTAGTGATGGCTCAAATCGTTTAAACTACTATACTCTAAAGCAATATAAGCTAATACACCGTAAATCACTGCAAACCATTTAATATAAAAACAATTTAATGTAATTTTAAAAAAGAAAAATAAATGTAAATAGCTCAAAAAGTATAATTAGGCTATTTTGGATTTTGGTGCGGTTTTTTTTGTTGATTTAAAAATGATTAAAAATTTTATTTTCTATTATATTTAGTAGAGTTAAATATACATAAACTTTATTAGTTATATCAATTTTGACTTGAAATAACATTATTTTATGTTACTTAAAAAACTATAAAATTCATACTAGGACGAAAGTTCAAGTACTTTTAAGTAAATTTTGTGTAAAAAAAAGGTACTTTAAGTAAACAAATAAAGTTTAGATCAAAATTGGGAATAACACTAAATTTTAAAAATTACTTTTTTTGGGCTAGAATTTTAATTATACAAACTTACTCTTAATGACACTAAATCATAAACATGTAGATCTACTTGAACTGATTTGGTCATAGAATTAGGAAAAAAAAAAAAAGAGCAAGAGAGATGGTCTAAAGACTCACCTAAAGTGAGGGACCTCCACCCCTTTCACCCAGCATTCCAGGGATATTTAGGCACATCCAGTGGGGTTACTCCAGGTTGGGGTAGCAAATAATAGGCATGTAAATGAGACCAGTGACCCAACCTTTGGGTCCTTACCCGACCCGAGCGGACTCGAGTAGTCTCGGGTCTGGTCGGGTCCGTGCTCCGATTTAGGTCCATAGATTGGACTCGAGATCACACCTCAGCTCCGGCAAATTTGATTCATGTGGGCTCGGATCCAGCTGGCTGGATCCGAGCTTTGGATCTAGAAAAGTGTACCCAAATATGGGCTTATAGTCATTTAAATTTTTTTCCTTTTTTAATACAACCACATCATTTTACTAAATATTAAAAAATTTTAATATAAAAATTATTTAAGAATTATTATATTTTTTCTATCCCAACTTTATATTATATTATTTTTTTCTTTTCTTAAACCTTAGTTATTTTTTTCTTTGTTATATCCTAATAAATTTATAAATATATTCTCCTTATATTATATTATTTTTTCCTTTCCTCTACCCTAATATATTTATAAATATATTATATTTTTTTCCTTTCTTATACTTTAATAAATTTATAAATATATTCTCATGCTATATTAATTTTTTTTATTTTTTATAATCTAATATATTATTTTTTTTTCTTATACGGTAATAAATTTATAAATATTTATAAAAATTACACTATAAAATTCATATTATATTAAATTAATATCACACTTTATTATTTGATACAAAATAATATTAATATCACACTATATTATTTATCAATTAATTTTTTCACATTCACACTTTTACTAATTGATCGTATTCTTTATTAATCGTTTTTTTATTAAAGTTAATGAAAAATTATAATAGTAAATTATTAGGTAAATTAAAGATAATAGACATTTGAAAAATTAAATTACCAAATAAATATTAAAAAATTATATATTACAATAATTTTAAATTTTTTATATTTGGTAAAAAATATATATTAAAAAAATAATATAAACTCGACTCAGGTACAAGCGAGTTTCGAGTCTAGCAAACCCAAAATCAGGTCGAATTTGGACCCACCAAATAAACCCGAGGCTCGTGTCCACTCGAGCACGAGTCCACTAAAACCCACTCCGACCTGAGCTATTAACATCCCTTGCCAAATAGTCGTCCCCATCCTCAGTTCACTCTTAATACCAGAGAGCTATGTATCCCATCTAAGGTCCATTTATGACAAGACCTGCCATAGGAGCACTTTCTCTTTCTCTACTATAGAGAGAAAGCGGAAGATGAGTTGACTACTCTCTGTGGTCCCCATGCCTCACAACCCTATTGGGGTTTCATGAATGCCTCATAATTTCTTGCCCACATCCATACCAAATTACATTCTAAATTACTTAAGAATGATGGTAATACATGTTGATAAGGACTCCTTCATTTGAAACATCTCTTACTTTAGCATCATGCTCAATAGATGTCTACTTAGAAGTTAGTACTTTTTGGGTTCTAAAATATGGAATCTCTCATACTATCAGGTAATTCAAACTATGTAGTAATACAAAACTCTTATTAAACTTAAGATTGTGTGGAATGTGGTTTTACCTAACAGAGAATGGTTTGCTCATAAGTAACTCTCATCCATACTTTAGGTGCATAGAGATAGTTGGTCTATTAAACTTGATGGTATATGGTACCAGTCATGAGTTTGATGGATTTTATTCAAAATTATATGCATCTAGTTGAGGATTACATTTTACCAATTAACTTGTGTCTTGACTATTTGTATTTGGAATTGTTATATTTGTAATATATAATATAGAGAGTCAAGTTAAACCGAAAAATCAATGCAAATCAGTGATAAAAAAATAAAATAAATTGAGAATCACTACGTATATGATAAATTAGTGAATTAAATTGGATAAATGTTATAAGAGTAGTGTAAATTAAGAATTAGGGGTTCAAAATAATTTGACTGATAAATGGAAAGAAAATCAACTTGAACCAAAGGAAACGATTCAATATTTAATTTTTATAGTATATCAGTATAAAATGGTAAATTTGGGTTCAAAATATAAGTAAATAATTTTAGAAAATTTTTATAAAAAAAATTAGAAAATTGATAGAACCGGTCTTGAACCGATTGAAAAACTACTTATATCGTTAAAATCTGGTTTAATTGGACCTATAAATAGATGTGAATCGGGTCAACGAGAATTAAACCGATCAAGACCAATCAAATGAAGAACAACATAGTCAAACAACCACGTTAGAGGATGTGGTCAATCCTTGTGTGCCACGTGAAAAATACACTAAGTTAGCTAATAGCAAACCCAATTACGTTGACCCAACCAATCACCACATACTAGTTGACAAGTTCAAACCATCAATTGGAATTTGATTCACTAATCCAACCAGGTCGGGTTACATGGTCAATTCACACACATCACGTGGTAGAGCATACGTTCAACGAAGACTGAAGTACAGTTAAACAATAACATTAAAAAATATAATCAATCATTGTGTAATATGTGGTAGCTCAAGCGTGTGAATCATGCACACATACAATGTCATATTCCCCAAATTATGTTGTCATTGTAGTAATCGGACGAGGGTGAGAAGCTGGCTGTTACACAATAAACTCCCGACTAGGGAAATTTTTTATATTCATATGATGATTTTGGGCAAATCATGGACTAGTAAGGACAAGATAAATAACTATTCGAGTCCATGAGTTTACTATATAAATAGTAATCACTCTTCTCCCCTCCATACACTATAATTCCTCTCGAAAACACAATAGCTCATGTTTCCATCGAAATTCAAATTAGAGCTTCGATTAAGGTATTTTTGGTAACAAAAAATGGTGATTCTTGGTTCTATAGATTTCTACGGAGTTTCTCTACAAGTTGGTTGTCTCTTGCATGAGCTTAATGGTGACTAGAGGTACGTCGGAGTAGTCACACAATAACATTGTCCACGAGGCCCGAAACTATGACTTTCATTCCCGAGGAAATTTCGACCCTTCATGCCACAAAATACAAAAATGACATTGTTATGCGTGTGGGAGCTTCCACGTGCGAAATGTCACGTGGCACATCTTGATTGGCTGCTACTCAGCATCCAAGTCATCCTTTGACTCATTAACCAACCACGTAGCAACCTCCCATTGGTCACTCGTTCTAGCATGGCCTACTGACCAGACTCGGTCAACAGTTGACCATGACACGTGGCATCATCCCATTGACTGACTCAGATAATTCAGATTTTCCTCCACCGCACTATGTGGTTGCCACGTGTTAGTCTCTAATTGGCTAGTTTAAATAAATCAGATTTTAACTCCCAACTCACTATACGACTGCCACGTGTCAACGTCTGATTGGCTGACGTCGTCCACTATGGCTCTACCACATGACCTTTGTTTGGTCGACTATTTTTTCGACATCCAAGTTGACTACTGACATGGCACCCTTTGCCACATGTCAACTCCTCATTGGTCAGCCTTACTAATGAGGTTTCTCCTTAGTTAATCATTGGTTATGGACACGTGTCACTCTCCTATTGATCGAGCTTTGCTAATGTGAATTTTCCTTCTTTGACCTTTGACCAAGGAGACGTGTCATTTCCTTATTGGCCAACGCTAAATGAGCGACTAACTAGACATGCTTCGCCACGTGTCACGTGATGATTGGTCGCGTCCACTGACTGGGCACAAACCTAGCAGGTTGTTACGCCCTGACCCAGTTTGGTCGAATCCCTGTAACCAATCCGTCGCTCTCCTGGTTCAAGAGGAGTTTCCTCCTTCTTGTCACGCCCCGACCCGGTTTGGTCGGATCCCCTTGATCAACCCGCCACTCTCTTGGTTTATTAAAGGATTTCCCCTTATTATAAACCGTAAAGAGTAAGGTGTCCTTTAACCTGCACATTTTCCTGGAATAGCATAATCAAAACTATATGAAATTTAAAACCTTACATACCTGTCTTACAAGAATCTTAGTTGACGGTCTTTAAGGGGAGGCTTTCCGGTTTTTCCTGAAAGGGATATAAGGGAGGGGATGAGTACGACTACTCAATGAATGGGTTTTTAAAACCTTTTGACTTTTAAGAAAAACATTTATATGGAGTGTGCCAGACTCCTTTGTTTTCAAAAATTCCTTTATTTAAAAATTCAGGTTTTTCCACCATTTCTTATTTACCATGGTGTGTTATCACCCAACACACATCCTTCATCATGAAGGTTACAGACATTCGCAAGTCAGTATCACTACTGAACCCGCTAGTGACTTCGGAGCGACTTTTCCTGCCACCCGGATAGAAGTACGACCACTTCTACCCTGGGAATGAGTGGATGTATGCGACATCCAACCCACAATCCCGAAATCACTTCTTCATGTCCATATGAGGACAGAGACCTCATCCTATCCCCACCCCGATCTCATGCGCTTGGTCCTACTCCAGATTTCGCACAGACACCTGGAACGACGAACTGCCCTTATAGCCACCAGGTCGTCCAGTGCCCTTAGGACTCATCACTACCCCTCATGGGCGTCTTGATGATCCTGTACTCACAGTGCATGCACAAACAATGTTTTCTTATATTACCATGTAATCTGTGGTGCCACTGGTCCAACGGCCCCGACTCTCAACTCAACCCGCAGTTGTTTGTCTTGAGTAGTCCGTCGACCTGTCATGTTGCACTGCCGCTAGTTGACTAAGCATGTCAGTCCTATCTTGGTACCATGGCCAAAAAATTCACTTATTAAGTTTTATGGCACATATATGATGTTCGTTTACGAGCTCCTGCTTGTGCCAACTAGCCTTTAAACCACTATACGAGATTTTTAGAAAAACTGGGCATTCTAGCCCTCAAGTTCCAAAATCGAGGCCCCCAACCTATAAGAGCTATTCGAGCTCCCGTCAAGAAGGTCTCCCAAATACTTTAAGCATTGGCACATAGTCAAGGGAGAACACTTCCGACAAAATAGGTTTTCACTGTCCATTATACCAACCGGTACGTTTGTCTATAAAAAATGACGGACAATTTCTTATCTATCAAATGATAAATATTTCATTGGTTCATAAAAGTAAACCTCCAATTAATCAAAGATATCGAGAAAAAGGTTATAGTGATAAGAAAAATTTTGATAAATCCATTGCAAAACATCAAAAAATGCCTGAAAACGGGGACAAAATACGTTCCGATTTGTTTGTTCCTGAAAATATTTTATCCACTAAACGGCGAAGAGAATTAAGAATTCTAATTTCTTTCTATTCAAGTAATAGAAATGTTATACAAAAAAATCTAGTATTTTTCAAATACATAAAAAACTGTAGTGAAGTTTTGGATAAAACCAAAAGAGATAAAAATAAATTAATTAAATTAAAGTTCTTTCTTTGGCCTAATTATCTAACCGGGTATAATCTACTTACAACCGGTATGTAGTTTTTTCGCATAATTTTCACATCACTTTCTCTAAGTGGTGATGATTAAAATACCACTAAACAGTGGGTTTTTATACCGAGGTACCTATCATCCTCTACCGGGTATGATATAAATTTTCACTCACAACCGATAAGTGGTTTTTATCTTTAAGTTCTGCCCATCATCCCAACCGGGTATGATGTTAGTAAACCTAGTCACAACCGGTAAGTGGTTTATAATTTTAAGTTGTGCTCATCATCCCAACCGGGTATGATGTTAGTAAACCCACTCACCCATTAATGTCGTGAATTCCACTAGAATGGTTCTTTCTATTCATGCGAGCTTGTCCTTGCTGGCGTTCCTGGTATTTCGCGTTCCGGTGAAGACACTGCAGTCCGAGCTTTCGATCTGGACAGATAGGTCTCATCCTGAGGTTCATCCTTTTGGTCCTAATTCGGCCGTGGAAAGGTTGAGGAGGTGTTGGAAGGGCTTGGTTTGGCCTGAGGAGGGCTTGAAATGGCTAATTTCAGCTTGGCCGAAATAGGGCAACTTTGATCTGCCGGAGTTGCTTCACTATTCCATCATGTCGACGCTTCTCCAACAATTCTCGGATTGACTGGAGTTTGCTATCAGATAGCTATCTTCTCCCTGGTTCTAAAGAGCTCGACCTTTGTTCAAGTCGAAGCTCTAGTTCAAGTTTTACCGAGAAATGGAGCAGTAGAGAGAGAGAGAAATGTTCATGTGTGAGGAGAATGAATGGGGATATAGGTGTAAAACCCATGTATTAAATGGGAGAGATTTATTATTAGTATTAATATTGCCATAAATTATTGGTATTAATTTTAATAATTTAATTTCGGTATTAATTCTAATAATTAAATATATATTAATTTATGGTTATTTATGATATGGTGTATGTTTGCCAGGAGGTCACCCATCCTTACATTACTCTCGGGCAAACACACTTAACTTTAAAGTTCTTATGGAATCTTGTTCACCTAAACCAATTTGGTTTTTGTCTTCTAATTTTTCTTAAATTTCTTTTCCAAGGTTTAATGAACACTTTGGATCACCCGTAAGTTGTAAATTTCCATATTACTTGTTCCCAAATGTAAACTGGCTCGGTTTTCTTACTCGGTTTGGCCAGTTCTTTTCCCAATTTTCCTTAACTCAAAAGTGTGGGGTTTACACTTCTTTAACTTAAGAGAAGTTAGGCATACCTTCAACCTTGTTCCGTGGAAAGACATATATCAAATAAAATGAAAGCTTAAAAAAAATTAAGCATACTTGAAGAGGGTAAGGCTTGGTGTTATCCCTATTCATTTTCTCTATTTCCTAAAAATGGGTAAAAAGAGGGGTGAGTTTCTATAACTCAGTGAATGAGTATTTTTCAAAAAATGAAGTTTTCAATAAACAATAGTTTTCAATTTGAAGTGTGCCAGACTCCTTAATTTTTTTTAAAATTTTCCATTTTCAAATCTCAATTTTTCATAATTATTTCTTCTCACGATGATATATTAAACAACCAATACACGCCATTCATAATGAAGAAACACACAATCACAGGCGAGTCCGTCCACTAAACCCACTTGTGCCATCGAAGCAACTTTACTAGCTACCTATATAGAATTACGTCCACTTTTACCCTGAGAATGAGTGGATGTTCGCGACATCTAACCCTCAATCCCGTAACAAATCTTCATGTTCATATGAGGATAGAGATCTCATCCTATCCTCACCCCGGTCTCATGCGCTTGAAACTACTCCGAGCTTCACAAGACTTCTAGTACGACTAACTGCCCTTATATCCACCAAGTCATCTAGAGCCCTAGGATGCATCACTAACCCTCTTGGGCATCTTGAAGGTCCCGTAACACAGTGCATGCACAATCAACAGTTTTTCACATAATGTATATAATCTGTGGTGCCACTAGTCTGATGGTCCCGACCCTCAACTCGACCTGCAGCTGTTTTTCTTTACTAGTACGAAAACCTATCATGTCGTACTGCCATTAATTGACCGAGTGTGTCGGTCCTATCTCGGTACCATGGCCAAACAACTCATTTACTTAAGTTTTCATGGCATATTAATCATATTTGTTTATGAGCTCCTACTCGTGCCAACTAGCCTAGGGCCCACTGTTCGAGATTTTCAAAATTGGGCATATTAGCCCCCAAGTTCCAAAACTGAGGCCTCCGGCCTAACAGAGCTATTCGAGCTCCCGTCAAGAAGTTCTCCCAAAATATTTAAGCAGTGGCACATAGTTAGGGAAGAGAACTTCTAACAAAATATACTTTTCAACTGTCTATCATATCAACTTAGTATAAGGACATCTCCACTCATAACTGATGAACGAGTTTTCTACTTCCTTCGAGTAAGTTTAATCATACCAATCGGGTATGATCTACTTACAACTGGTAAATAGTTTTTCCACTAGATTTCCACTAGATTTTCACATCACTACTCTCAGGTGTGATGATTAAAATATCACTTAGCAGTGAGTTTTTATTTTTGAGTTTCTTATCATCCCAACTGGGTATAATATTAAATTCTCACTCACCCGATCGTGTAGTGTATTTACTCTAAGTCAACTTTTATCCCTTACGAGTTTAATCTCAGCTGGCGTTCCCGATATCTAGTTTTCCTACACGAAATGAACATTTTTGTTCATTATCATTTGGCTTGATAACCTTCATTCATTATAAATAACTAAAATATCTAACTATTCAAATATTTACAATTTGGTCCATAAAGTTATTTTTCTTTTACTTTAGGCCTCAAATGTTGATTTCCCCCCAAATTGAGTCCCGAAACTTTAAAAATTCTCCTTGGGACCTCAATTTATTCAAATTCACAAAAAGGGGTTCAAGTTTCACAAATTCCCAATTTGGTCCCTAATTTTTCTAAAATTACCATTTTGCCCTTCCTTTACAAAAATGGTAAGTTTTACCCCAAAACTTCTAAAATTGGCTCAATTGGTCCTCTAACACTTTTATCATGTCCAATTAGCCCCCAATTTTATAAAATTACATTTTAGTTCCTCAATTTTTTAAAATCCTCAAATTTCCCCAATTTCAACTTTCCAACACAGTCGAATTTGATTTCATCAAATTGACCGATCAAACAAGTTTAATTGTTGAAATTGAAGTTAAATTGGAGTTCCTACATCTTCATATAATTCAATTGCACTTTGAATCACAAGTTTTAACGCTAGAACGAGCTCAAACGAAGTTTTGCCGGAAAATAGAACGTAGAGAGAGAGAGAGAGCTTCAAATGCTCATCGTCAAGGGTGCGGCAGTCAGAGCTCTCAATCTAGGTAGATAGCTCTCCTACTGAGATTACTCCTAGGATCAAGAATTGAATCAATTGATACTGAATTAGGTGAGAATTTTATCATTGAAATTTTGTCAGTTCTCTCTTTACCACTGGTCGGAAATTACAGAGGGGAGTCAAATTAGCTTACCTTTCAGTTCTAATTTGGTCGTAGGAGGGCTCAGGAGGTGTTGGGAGAGCTTGGTTTGGCATGAGGAGGGCTCGAATTGGCTTATTTAAGCTCAACCGAAATAGGACAGCTTCGGTCCGCTGGAGCAGCTTCACTGTTTGATCACGGTGACGCTTCTTCAGCAACCCTCGGAGTAAATGAAGACTACCACTATGTATCTGACTTCTCCCCAGTTCTAAGGAACCCGACCACACCTTCTTTGGCTCAAAAAAGACCCTATATCGGAGCTCTAGTTTGAGCTTTGCTGGAAAACTGAGTAGCTGAGAGAGAGTGAGGTTTTCAGGTGTGGAGAGGGGCTCTTTATATAGGGAGCTCGAGGACTCGACGACCATCCATTTGGCACCTTTATGATAGTCATTGATGGCTTGAAACATACTGAACAAAAATATTTCCTCTTCACCGGTACTACTTCGATTTTCCAACGAGTGAACAGTGCTGTTATCTGAAGGAAGAAGATGACACTATTCCAAACTGAACCAAACCAATCCGAATCGAGTTTAAAGCATAAACCGATCGGCTCAGGCCCGATTCAATCGAGTTTTTCAAAATTAAAAGTTTCTAAATTCATTATCTATCAAATGGTGGCCTCAATTCTCAAATTGGAATTTTCTAAGCCACCTAGAAAAATGAATTTAGCAGCCGGTTCAATAGTGGTTCAAACCGGTTCAAATCCGGTTAACCTTAACCGGTTTGATTTTTATCCCCCATTCATCCTAAATTCCTTTTTTATGACTTATGTGACTTTTTAGGTCACTTGTGATCCATATTTTTCCCGGTTTGCCCTCTCACTCTCGGTTCCGATTCATAAACCAGCTCGGTTCATAAACTGGTTCAATCTGGTTAGGATCCATTTCACACAAACCGGTCTGATTTTTCTCTCCTAATTTGTCCTAAGGTACTTTTCCAAGGTTTATGAACTCTTTTGGGTCACTCGGGAGTTTTAAATTCTCCAATTTGCCCGTTCTCCGATGATCGGATTTGTGAACCATTTCAGTTTTCTCACTCGGTTTGACCGGTTTTTTTCCTAATTATCCTTAACTCCAAAGAGTGGGGTTTACACAGGCAGTCCGTTGACTGGCTAAACTGTTGACTAGTTCGGTCAGACCGAATTTGGCGACCCAAAATTGAAAGTCAGTCAGTTTAGGTCCAATTTGACCGATTTTCTAAAACTTAAAAATTTATAAATTTTTCTAAATTTATTTTCTATCTAATAGTGGCTTCAATTATCCAAATCGATGAAATTAAGTCACATATAAAAATAATCTTTGAATGGATTCTTTATAGTTCTATCTATTTCAGATCCGGTTCATCCTAAACTGGTATGAATTTCACATCTTATCCACTTCATGGTTTTTTTTCCATAGTTTTTAAGTATTTATTGGCCACTTGGGATTCTCCAAATCTCTGTTTCGACTTTATTTACCAATTCCGATCACTTAAGTCTGCAATTTTCTCTCGAAAATTTTCGGTTTCTCATTTCGAGAGAACATGGTTTAGAATTCAAATTCCTAAAAGTTGAACTTTAAAATGGCTATTTTTATTATTTATCTAGCCCAATCTAAAAGTCGAGGATTTACCACTACAAGTCAGTTCAATCGATTTGGGTTGTTTTTTGCTAATTCACCTCCAATTCGACTAATTCTTGACCTAATTATTTTTTCTAAAAATTCATTATCTAATTTCATATCAATTGAACTCCATAATTATTATTTTTCGATTTGTATAGCCCCACCTAAAAATCGAGAATTTTTGTCTCAACTTGGTTCGATCTCAATTCGAACCAGTTTTCTTTTGTACTTTTATCGATTCTTAATTTACGATCAATTGAGGGTTTTTTTAGTGTAATTTCATGAAATTACTTATTTTCCAAGTTTACTATCTAAATATATTTCCAATATAATTCGATTCTAAATCTTAGTTTTTCAAGTTTTAATTCCTGATTCAATATTAATTTCTAATTTAATTAAGCTTAAATCCCTGTTTCAAAAATTTTGACACTATTTTGCCAATCGGGTCAACTTGACACCCTCTCTTTTTTACATTTAATTAAATTATTTTTTTTCTATTATTTGATCCACTCTTTTAAGTTAATGTGAAATTTGGATATTAATGGTCAAAACAACATTTTTCTAGTTAGTGATATCATTTTCTAATTTAATTTGATCTTAATTCATAGTTTGGATTTATATTATAATTTTAATATCGATTTTTGATACAATTTAATTTTAAATCTTAGTTCAATTTTAAATTTCTAGTTCGATGTTACATTTTCGATTCAAGATTTAATTCTTGTATCAATCTTGATTTCTAGTAGACCATGCCGTATAAATATTAATGATAGCGCCAGTATGAATGAGTCGACTGGCCAAGATAAGTAGACTGTGTATGTTTTTTTTTTTATTTTGCGTTAAATTTAACGTGTCTCTAATCATTAAAATAATTAGCATAGCCGATTGAATAATTTGTTAAATCAATCTTCAAAAATATATCTGCAATATTTCACTCTAACTGTGTAATATATGCGTCTATGCTAATTAGAGTTTATCCCATTAAATTAACTACTAGATGCTTTTATATAAATACATCTCATCTGTGAGCCAGTATTATATACTTCAACAGCAATTAATAATCCTCTCTCCACTGTGCATGAGAATATCGCAAGAACCCTTTGTCAAATCAAGTTCCCGTCTTTCACTTCTTCTTTTCATTGACATTTGAATTGGGGTGTTTCTTTTCTGATTTCATGTTGCGGATATTGTTGGGTTTGAAATCTTGTTGGTTCAAGGTGTATATATATTTTCAGATTTTATGCAGTTTTTAATCAATTATGTTGTCAGAATTCATCATATCTGATCGTCAAATTTCATGGGTTGTTTATGTCAATGGCGTTTTTTTGTCTTGTGAATAGATGGCAGCTCTTGTTCAACTTGTTGCGCCACCTAAAGGGTTTGAAGATGGAGGCCAGGTACCTCCCTATCAAGCTTATCGAGAGAGGATCCTAAGGCACGGTCTGCTCTATGCATGACCATGTGACTCGTGAGAAGGTTGCCTTCAGGAAGATCTCCAACCTATTTAGTGATCCAAGTACCGTTGTGAGAATCCTAAGGGAGATCATGATCCGACAGATGATGCACGATAATGTTATCTCACTCAAGAAGGTAATACTGCCAACCAAGAAGAGCAAATTCCGGTACATACACTTGGTTTACGATTTGATGGAAACGAATCTGAATGGCATTCCTGTATCACAACAACCACTTTCGAAGGCCCAGGTTCAATAGTACTTCATCTTCGAGGTAATCTTACATGAATTAATTATGTTTTTGTATAATAAAGACGTGAGTTCATCATTATTATTTATTTGTTACATATATTTACCTTGTGTAGATACTTGTACTTGGCTAACATTCTACATCACGACCTAAAACCTGCAAACATCCTTGTCAACCGCAACTGTGATTTGAAGATATGCGATTTTTGGTTGGCAAGGGCTACAACACAGGATGAATCCGAGTTCATGACAGAGTATGTTGTCACCCAATGATACTGTGCGACAGAGCTGCTTCTTAGTTCCTACAACTATGGGCCTGCAATAGATGTATGGTCTGTGTGTTGCATCTTTGCGGAGATTCTCGGTCGGAGGCCTATCTTTCCTGGAATAAATTCTATGGATCAGATGAAGCTTATAATCACGGTGCTGGGTAAACCTGAGGAAGCAGATATAGATTCGATCCAGAGACCTACATGCAGAAAATTCATCAAGTCATTACCATACATCAGAGAAATCCCACTCTCAAGCCTCTTTCCCTTTGCAGACCCACTTGCATTGAACTTGCTGGAGAAGTTGCTGGTTTTCAATCTGGACAAGAGAATCATCGTATTTTATGCACTGCAACACCCTTATTTGGCAGATCTATACAGTCTGAAGGCCATCTTACAACTCAATGTTAACAGATGAATGTGAATGTGGAAGAGAGTACTAAGGAAAGTATACCAAGGGAGATGATGTGGGGTGAGATATTCCATTTCAAGTAACCTAGAAGAAAGTTGGGTAATGATGGTGACTGTTTTTGTATCTTTCTTTTTCTATTTAAAATGACAAATTCTAGTATGTAGAAAGTATTTTGAAATGTATTGTGCTTATTATTTATTTTTCATCTATAATTGCACATATTTGGATGGATCTTTTAACAGTGTAGAAATTTTTTGAATACACAAAGAACAAAGAATCGATAATAATTAAATTTGAAATATAAAGATAGGCATGGGTTAGAGACTCCATAACATCATCTTCTGCTGAGTTATGCTACGAGAATATACAAAATCATTTAAATATTGTAAGTTGAATATGTAAAAAACCCTATATCTATATTTTGATCAATATTATATAATGAGTACATGAGCTTTTTTTTGCACAAAACTGTATAGAGTTGAATTCTGGAAAATAATTTGAGTGCTAATTTTATTTTTCATAGCAGTTAAACACATTAAGTAAAATTATCAAAATTAAAATTTTTAATTTCTAAATTAATATATTCAAATAATGATTATATATTAAAAATAATAAATAAATATTATAAGTTAACCAAAGAATTATAAAAATAAGTTGGAAAAACTACATGAAATGGACATACTTGTTGCACAATTTATATGTTGAAAATTGGTTGAAGATATTGGGTTATTTTATGACATTATCCTTTACATTCCCAATCAATCTAACATTGATATTATTTAAGATTTTGAAAGAATAAAATAAATTCTTAAGTTTTTTTATATTTGATATTTGATATTTATTAATAATAATAATTTCTTTTATAAACTTTAATTGTAAATTGTCCCTCATTAATTATCATAAAATATTTTATTAATGTATATTATATATTATTATTATTTAAAATTATACAATGAAAAAATATGATAATATTTTTCTAGATATTATCATTTTTTTCTGTCAATTAATATATTAGTGCTTATTTAATATTATAAATTTGAATAAAAGTTCAGATTAAATGGTAAAAAAAGCTTACGTTATTAAAATCTAAATCATTAATAAACTTATAGGATTAATAAATATTAAAATTTAATTAAAATATACAAAATAATAGCAAATCCTTTTAACATTGAATTTATAATCATTAATTTAAGTTAAAAATTATAATGAATAAAAATGCAAATCATATGAAAAACTAGTAATTATTAATACTATCCCATTTGAACATTGAATAAAAAACTTATTTATTTTTATTAAAATATACATAAATTTTACAAATCAATCCATTATATTTAAAAAATTTATAAATCAGCTATGTATCTCGAATATTTTACACGTTTGCTGTGTTGGTATGGTTGATAAAATATAGTATATTTTTATAAAGACAATTATATATTTAATATTTAAATCGATTACATGTACTAATACCCGAGGTTAAATCTGTCATTTTATTGGGTTGAGGCGAGTTTTGATTAATCTACCTTATCCGAGAAAAGAGTTTAGAAAGGTGTACTCGCACTGGCTGTATCCGAGGAAGTTCAATTTATAGATCCAAATAAATCCGACATATCTTGGTTCCGCTGGATTGGGTAGATACTCAGATCTCGGTACAATTCCGATAGATATACAGTTAACTATATTATTTTATTTAAATTGAGTAAAAATAAAATTATCACATTTTTAAGTAACCAGTTGAACATCCTCTCAATTTAAGAATATAATGATTTAAAAAAATCACCTAATTTTTTAAATCTTAATTTTTTATTTAAAAAATATTAAGATATTCGATTGAACCACCTGTCAAAACTATCCATATTAGCCTCTCCCTATCACCATTATAATTAATTTGTTAGGATAATTAACATAAGAGAAAATATGGTTATGTCCTACCCTTATTAAGTGATTCAACACTGCAAATCTATCTATTATTGCTTCTCTATTCTTGTAATATGGTTTCTCTTTCAACTCTATATCAAATTTGTTATCATTTAAAAGCTACAATAAGATTTGTAATATAAGTATTTTACACATGTGAATAAACTAACTCTAATCACTCTTATTGAATTATTCTATGATCTATTCAGATTGATAGTGTATAGTTAAAAAAAGTTTAGGATGGATAGATAATAATAGAAATTGGAATTTTACAATTATCTTGCTAATGAGTGAAATTCATGATAAAAATTAAAATTATTAAATTTTATTATTCAATTGATTATTTTTTATATAATATTTTCATTTGTTATAAAATTTAGATATTATATATAAACACACGTATACATTTAACATTAATCATCACATACAATATAAATGTATTTATTATAAAATTTGGATATTATTTATTGGATAAACAATAATATAAAAAGATTCTAAACCACATAATATGATTTTATTAATACTTAAAATTGTATAATAATAATAATAATAATAATAATAATAATAAATTAGAAAGAAAACATTTTATAATATTATGATCTAAGGTAAATCAAATCAAGAAAAATAGAGTTTGTTAGCTTACTAAAATAATATATTAACTACATATATTAATATGTCAATACAAGTATCAAAATGTATCTCAAATCACACAAAATATTATTATAGATAAAATTGTGAATGTAATCTATATATAGACCAAGTCACCCATCATCATTTTATATATCTATATCATATGAATTATTAAAATAAGTTATTTTTTTAAAATATCATACTAGTGTACTGTAATATATGAATAATGTACTCAGATCACAACTTATTCTTCCTATATAATATCATGATTATTCCCTAGTTAAATAATTGGTTGTATAAAAGTTTTTGTGGAATTCTTTCATATATGGATTGTGGTAAATAATTTATTATAATTAATTTTTTTAATTATATATATTAGTTATCAATTTATATAAATTAAATAATTTATTATAATTATGTAAAATACTATCAAATATTAATTTATAATATAATAAAGTTTTTATAATTACAAAATTATAATTTTACTTATATAAAATAATTTAATATAATTACAAAATTATATAAAATAATTTAATATAATTATTTTTAAAATTTTATATATAATATTTATACGTATAATTTATTATAAATATTAATTTTAACTGATTTTTCCAACAATAAATAAAAAATAACATTATTTTTTAATATTTTAATGAGAAAAAATTACCGGCATCCAATGGTGGTAACGGACCAACCCTTCCAACTTTGGCGAACAAAACTCTTTGGTAAAGTTTTGGGTTGGCTGCATGAACCGGTTGAGGACCTTGGAGACGCAATTCAGGTCTAACCGACTTTTCCACCAACCGCTTAAACTTCCATTACAAAATTATGGTACCATAAATGGGTATATCCATTCGGGCCATGCATATCTACTTCAAACTATTGAAAATGAAGAATATGATTTATTTTTATTTATTTACCAGCCAAAAGATTCCAAATTCTTTTTCAATTATTACTCCCAATTTTTATTTGAAATGAGGAGCAAAAAAATCACCTGAAATGAAATATTTTTAACTATTCTTTTATTCTTTTATATGATAAAAGTATTAAATTTTGAATTTATTTGTAACACTGACTAGATGTTTGAAATTAGGATTTTGAATTTATTTGTTACTCTACCTATATATCTGAAATTATTTATTCATATACTCCTACAAAATTAGAAATTTTGAATAAAAATCAAATTAAAAGGTACATATAGATATTACCCCTATTTTGGTAGGGTTTGATCTAATACCCAATTCAAATCCTATTTTTTAAAATGGGCTTTGAAATTAAATACTAATAAAATTTTATATATTAGTTACTGGAATTTTCATTCTTTATAATAATGTGATATTTTAAATTATTATTAATTTTATTTAATTAAATATATAATATATTATTAATAATTTAGAAGTAAATAAATATTTAATTTAGTAATATAAGCTGTTAGCCACGGAATTGACAGCCCTACGACAATTTAGAAATAAATAAATGTTTTCTTTCAAGTGCAGTCTGGCATACCAATTTTTTAAATTAAGGATTTGGGACCTGTCAAATATTTTATTATATATTGAAATTAGGTCGATAAAATCGGTGCATGCCCATCATTCTTATTGTTTTCTTTTTTTTTTTTTATTATTTTCAGTTAGAACAGTTGGAGAGAGTCGCCTCTTCAAGAAACAGGTGAAGAAAATGAGGAATGACCCACAACCATCTACAAGACTCCCATTTTACGTCTGCTCCATTTGCTTATTTCCCATAGCCAGTATTCTGGATGTGCAATCAATGATGAGAGTGCCCGTAACTCTCTCCTTCCCCTCCCTCTCAGTTATGTGGATACTGTAAATTTTGATCGTAAGTAGTAATGAGTCTGCCAATGGCAATGGATCAATTTTTTCAATGATGATAGGATGTGAACAATGAAGTAGTCAAGGTATATGGTCGCTTTGAACATATATATGGGTAACTACTCCCTGACACCGCTGGCTATATTCTTCATTTATCTGCAAGCACTGGTGCAGGTCAATTCCAATTCTATTCGGGTACATATGTTTTCCAATGCAGTTACAATGTGGTGCACCGTGATCATCGATATGATCTTGTCCATCCAAATATCACTGCATGCAAAGTCTTCTGCAGAGGATGTGATCGCTTCCTGGGTTATCATGTACTGGTAAGAGTGATCATTGTTTCTTTTTAACCTCTTTGTTTGTTAAGCTAAAATGAGCAAAGGTCGCATGATGGTTGATGTTCATTGGACAGTGCCACACAGATATCAACCCAGCAGCCGAGTTCTGGTATCTCTTGATCGAGTAAGTTGCGATTTTTCATCAGTTAATGGGGCCTTGTTATATGATTCCTATTCCTATATATAGCGCTACATACATATTGAAGGAATGTTCAAATTAATATTTCTCCATAAATCAGTACACTATGATGTTCTTTGCAGGGTTAACAATATTAAGGTACTGTGGGTCATATAATGATCTGTTGCAATCTTTTGGGACAAGATAATGAATAAATGAGCAGATTCTTCGAGAAACTCTGGCCTCTATATGCTCTCTATCTGTTCTATCATCTAGTCGCCAAACAAACTTTTAAATTCTGATACATACATCTATGCAACAAGACCATGCGAACTGATCTTCAATTGGTGGCCAACTCCCTCATGCAACCCAGAGTGTATCCACTGCCATGGATGCAACAACTTACTCAGTTATCATAAGTCGATCTTCAAAAGAAATTTGGTTGCAGATCTCTCGTGAAGGGATCATATCTCAAGTAATTTCCAGATAACCATGAAACTACAGCAACTGCACCAATAGCATATAATCCTACATCTAAGGAGTCAATGAATACAAAGAAAAAGTGGAATAGAGTATTACCGGGGCCATTGCCTCATTGTTGCAGATAAAAATATACAAAAATACTAAACCTATGCCCTAAAGCTACTAGCTGTACATTCGGCAAGTGGGCAATCAACCCTGAGGGCAATAGAAAGGTATAAGGAGGGAACATGAATCAACTGAGCCAATAATCCACATTAAGCCACCTTGCTTCACCAGTTGCTTATTACTAATTGTAAATTATGTGTATAATAATTATTTTCGTATTTTTTTTATTTTTATATTTTCTTATACACTTCGCACTAAAATATATTTTTAAAATATTTTTCAAACTACTGAAAGGTTCAACTTTTAGTGGAACTTGATTCCACTTAAGCACAACTTGAAAAAATTTATTTTGAAAGATTATCATATATAGAGAGAATAAGTGATTAATGAACGCTATATCCAATTTAACATGTTATAATTGACATATTTGATTGATTATATCTTTCACCTATGTTTTAGGGTGTCAATTAACCCAAATAAAATCACACGAAACTCTATCTTGTAACTCTATATTGGAAGTAGATACTTATTTTTTAGTATTACTTGTTTCAACTTCCAATTATTTAGGTACAACATCATCCTACCAACATACAACCCTTCATCCTATCATACTTCTAATTATTTTTTAAGCCACACTTTTTATTTTAGTAACAATTTTGTATGGGCCTAGAGGTAGGCTGAGTTTCAATCACAACTTATAAGGTAGAGGTAAAGCTGAAGGATCTTCTAGAATATATATTCCATTTCCCTTTTTTGAAATATTTCTTATAGTAATTTCTCAAACTAAAATTTATTCACGTAAGGAATAATATACTCCTTACTCCGTGTAAATTATGTGTAGCTAGTTTATATCTCTATCTCTTTGGAAGGCATCACTCATATAAATTATTATCATCATATCCTAATAATCACCTCTACATGGTATTTTGCAAGCCTGATCATATAAAGATCCGCTTTAAGTAATATTTCTCCTATTTCAATATCATATGTTGAAAGTACCATCTTACCATCTTTTCGTATAGTAATAAGTGAATTAACATTTTTTATCTTAATCGGGATATTACACGTATAATCTTAAATGTTATTATAAACACTATTTCTCAAAATAAAAAATAAAATTGGATGGTAGAATAATAAAATTTTTAAAAAAAATTATGATTTAAAATGAATCAAAACTGTAAAAATAAATCAAAACGAGATATATAGTAATATTAAGTGATAATTGAGTTTTCAAAAGTTATAAAAAATAATCCAAATATAAATTGGAAAAGAAAATTAGATAAGTTTAAGATGAACCGAATTAAATCGAAAAAAATTATTTCAAATAATCATTTTTTGAGTGACTTATAAATGTAAAATTGAAAATTTTAAGTAATCACCACTTAGGATATAAATTTAAAAAATATTTAATTTTTAAAAAACTTGTCGAATAAGACCTTAATCGGCTTTTTTTTTTTATTTCGGGTCGTCAAACCTAGTTAAATTGAACCGGTTAATGGTCCAGTTGGATCAACACACCACCTACCAAGTAAGTGCCCTATCAACACTTACAACCAATCAGTGCGAGACAAGTGGCGAAGCGTGCCCTATTTGTTGCTACGTCAACATTTGAAAGCGTTGACCAATTAGAGTGTGGCACGTGTTTCTCGTTAACGATCAACTAAATAAATTTCACATTATCGTGAATTGAACAATGGGAGCGTAACATATGACCAATTGAGCGGCACTCAGCTAGGGCGACTGAGAAGGACCAACCAATCCGCGATCGACATGTGATAAAGTCACGTTGGATGGACACAGACAACCAGAATAGGACACGTAGCAAGAGAACAATGCATCAAATGAGAAAACTGACCAATTTAAATCAACCAATTAGATGACGCGATATGACAAATTCAACAATGGTCATCTAGCTGTCAGATTTAGTTAATTGCCACATCAGATAGAGAGACCAATGGGAGGTCGCTATGATTCTAGTCAACATGTCAACAGACGACATGAACACTAAGTGGGATATTGCTTCAGTAATATCAGACAATCATTACGCATCACATAGCAGCCCTCACGTGTGAAGCTCGCACACGTAGGCACAATATCATTTTCAACCTCTGAACAGACGTATAGAGAGAAGGCCGACAGACTATCATAACTCTGGCAAGCCATAAATCTCTCCGACAAAGCCTTAAACAAGGGACTTAATGGCTGACCGATGGTAGAATGGATAGAAGCTTCAATTCTTGAGCTTCATATATAAAGAGCTCCCTATATAAAGAGCGTCATCCACTCGTCATCTACACACCTCCAAATCTCAAAGAACCTGAACTGCTCCAAATGTTGACCATCCAAGAACTAGACCTCCGACATCGACATTTTTCTCCACCTCCAAATGAGAAAATGAATTTCCTAGAATCCTAAGGAAGTACTCTACCTGCCTACATACTCCTTTCAGCTCAATAATCACTGGATAAGTGCAGGTGGGATCGCACAATATCCTTGCTCCTACGCCTGAACATTTGTCGAACTGATTGAGCTCAATTCAAGTCACCGGCAGGCTTCCTATAATGAAGACAACATGTAAACCCTGTTTCCTCATCACAAAAAAGTCAGAAATAAGAATTAGAAAATTTCATGAGAAAATCATTATTAAAAGTGAACCGAAATTGGTCAAGAAAAACTAAAATGAGAATTTGAATGACCTCAAGTGATCAATCAAGATCCAAAAACAATGAAAATTGATCATGAAATAAAATGGTTATGAGAATTAAACCGATTCAAGCCTAAATAATCGACTTAAAGATTCATTTTTATAGGTGACTTAAAAATATAAATTTAAGAAATTAAACTCACCAATATGTAGGAAATAAATTTAAAAATTTTTTAATTTTTAGAAAATCGGTCGGCTTAAACTAACCAATTTTCTATTTTGGGACACTGAACCCGGTCCGACCGAATCGATAAATGATCTAGCCGGTCAACAGACCGCTTGCTAGGTCATCGCCCAATTAGCACGCACAACCAATCAGTGAGCGACGTGTGGTAAAGCACGCCCACTTAACTTCTCGGTTAGCATTTGAAAGCATTGGCCAACCAGAGTGTGACGTGTGTCATTGGTTAACGGTCAGACAAAGAAAAAATTGCGTCATCAGAAACTAACCAATGGAAGCGTGACACATGTACTTAGTCAACGGTAAGACAAATAAAAAATCACGTCATTGGAAACTGACAAATGGAAGCGTGACACCTGTGCTCATATAAGCAGTGTAAAACGAATAAGATCATACTTATTAAAATAAATGTGATTTTAATGGTTAAAGAAGGAATCAACCCTAAGACTGAGAAAAATGGAATACTTCCGAATCTGAAAAATCGGTAAAACATTTTGGGCCATGATCCTTATTGTGACATGGGAGAGATGGCTGAGTGACTAGTCAGGCTCTCCAACGAGTGTTATTACTAGGTCTTACGTGACTTAGCGATCGGGGGCACGGAGTATGTCATGTAATCCCAGATATGGAGGTTAATGCCCACAGTGTGAAATAAGGAGATGACCGAGAGACTGTCCGAACTCTCGAGATTGATTGAGTTGTGGAGAGTTGGTCTAGTGAAGAATCGAACTCCCAAGTATATCCATGTTTTAAATATGTTGATTGTGCATTATTATGTTGTTTAAATATGGGAGTCGGGTGGGTGACGCACTGAGTTACTGGGTAATGAGATGTGTTAAGCACTATTACATGACCTGACCATAAGTGTCAAGTATATGATCTAAAGCCATAAGATTGCTTGTTTTGAATACTTGTATAGGAGAGAGGATGATGGATGGACACCTCTATGGTTATGTCGTCGCCAAGTGAAAATGGAAAGGAGATCAGGAAGAAATCTGTGTAATCTCCCATATTTTCCTATGACACCTGGTTGATGTACGGGTACCATCCTAGTACACCGCTTTAACGAGACGATGGCGGAATTGAGTCGCATATGTATGGGGTATAGGTTGTTAAGTGGCAGTAATTTGGCTATGACCTCAGGTGCTAGAGACATCTAGCTATAAGACGACACCTAAAGTATCGATTGTGGTAAGAGTTATCGCACGACTCACACACAAAGAATTAAAAAATGTGCAGCCCAATTAGCCCAAATTGTGTGATGGCCTGAGTTGCCCATTTTTGTGTGAGTGAGTGGAGATGAGACCGCCATGATCCTGGGTGCTAACACACCCAGCTGCGAGATAACATTTGTAGTGTTGGCTATGGTCCGAGCACCATGGACGGCTCCCACACTCTAGTTTCTTGATTTGGTATCGTCCAAACGACAAAATGCCCCGATGTGTGTTGTTTGTATTAAGGTTCAAGTAGCCCAATGAGGCACATGCTATAAGTAGCTAAGAAATGTTGGTCAAGTGTAGGTGATCCCTTATGTGTAGGACATGAGTTCTCAATGTGTCGCATATAGCAGTAATGCATGGTTGGTTCGAGGGAACCAAAAAGGAAAATTGAGTATATTCTAACCGTAAGATAGACTACGAGTCGAATGATCCAATACTTGTTATTTCCATGGAGTGAAGTAAACCATGATACTTGGAAAAGCTAAGTACGAGTAATATAATAAAAAATTATAGTAAGTGGCTTATGAAGAATATTTGTATCATAAATCATGTATTGGTATCACATTAGTGTTTTATTTAGTGAGCCGTAAGTTCACCACTTCTTCTAAACATGTTACACTAAATCCTTACTAAACATATTATATTAATTCGGTGCGAGATACAAAAGAAAATAAAATTCACGAGCACACTCTACAAACCTTATATTCTACTCATAAATTTATGATGATTTTAATTTATTATAAAATTATAATTTTCAGTATAATTGTATTTTATGGACCGTGAAATTTTAAAAGAAAATTTTTAAATTTTTATTTTGTTTTATATGTATTTCATCAAATGTATGGCCACTCCAATTCTAATTATGGTAAAAGTACCCGCCTAATGAATGGGACGTGTAGAGGGTTATGGTCAAAGTACGTACCTAGTGATTAAATGAGACGGGCAGAGGCATGAGTAGCGGATCGACATAATCAAGTTGGAGCATGAAAGAAAACATTGCAGCTATAGGCAAGGTCATTGGTGCACTGTGGGGCCGCATTCCTCATGCCCCTTGTGTTATTTCTGGAACTAATGGCTCGGAACCGAAAATCTCCCTTCTATAAAGAATTTCACTATTATCAGTTTGTTTTCATACACCGTTACTAGTCCATGGGATGAGTACATTTTTCTCTTCCGTGAAAACTTTGTACCCTACTTGTGTAAGTGCCCAGGTTTCAAAATATATTGAACCAATCGGGGTATGGACTCGAGGTGATGCCACCTCCTGCACTTCCGCATCTAGGACTGCTGCTGGGAGTGTGTAATGCAAGTATGTAAATGTATAAATATCAATTTTAAATAATATACTCATATTTATAGTATATAAGTTTACTAAAAATCTATATATAAATTTTACTTTAATTTTGGATGGTAATTTCTAAATAAATAAGGTTATGTAAATTGGATTGCATTCAATTCCTGTTTGTAGATCTCATAAAAAAAATTCACTAACAAAATATCTTATTTAATTCAATTCAGAAAATCAGATTTGAATAAAATAAAAAATGATCTAATTAAAAATTATAAAGCTCGAATTTCCATATTCGAATTCTAGTTTGAGAATATTTTATTATCTAATTATGGGAGACCATTCTATCAATATTTGGTACAAATTTTGGATGTCATTCGTAAGTTTTATTGTTCAGTTAGTACAACAACCTATTGGCTCCACTATTTAATCGAAATAGTGGAGCTCCTGCTAGAATCTTTTATCCTAAATAGTAACAAAAACGATCATATTTGGACAAGTCATGGCAAATAATAATAAAATTTCCAATGGTTGGATTGATTAGTGACGGGAGGGATCAAAACGAAGTTATTTGGTTCAATTTTGATCAATAGGCACTAAAATTAAAAAAAAATCCTACTTATCCCATTCCATGGCTAAATTATTCTATTGTTTGAAAGTATAAAAAAGTTGTTTTGATTGATACGGGTCAATTTTTTGTTCTGATTTAATAAAAAAATGGCACAATTTTTTATAATTAAGGAATCAAAAAATTTTGTTTCATGTGCGGCTGTACATTTCTGCCCCTATAGGCAGAAAAAACTTACAGTGGACGAACGATGAAATGCAGCAAGTTAGGTTGATAAGGGTAGAGTGGTCCGTTTATATGTTCCCGGATAGAAATTTGGTTGGTTGTTTCTATTCTTTCGGCTGAAATCACTTTGACTAAGTCGGCAAAAAATCTCGCGGTCTTATTGTGTCAAAAAACTGGACTGACTTCCAGCATGTCAAGGCAGTGTATTGAATATCCCCAGTTTCCATCTATTAGATCTTGTGACACAGCAATCCTTTGGCCCGAAAATGATGGGTTGCTCCACCATAACAAACAATGGCTTCATCCAAAAAGGAAATACCATACATGTCTGAACGAATGTCTTCTGCTAATTCATAACAGTTGCCAGTTGTTTTTAAATATTCAAGTTGGTAAGAGAACAACAGTAACATGCTCTTCTAATGCATGATCCTTTTTTTCTCCTTTGCAGCTAGACGGACTGAACAAACTCGGACAGTGCTGTTTCTTTCTGTCACTGATTATACAAATGAAACATAATGGCTCATAATTGCGACGGAGCATGCAAGGCAAGCCTCGGCTTGGGCTTGAACGACTAAATTACAGAGGTGAAAGAAAGCACGGACAATCCACTGGCATTCTGGAGAACCCTATTATAAATAGATATCACCTGCGCATCAAGTGAAGCAAGATCAGCACCAGCATTCTTCTGCCTTAACGCAAGAGTTTTCCCTAGTAATTTCCTCAATTCCCTTGATAAATAGAGACAAACTAGAAAATCTAAAGGCTACAAAAACCGATGTTAAGAAATGGAATAAAAGCAGATCCTTACAGAGAGCTTTCATTTGAAGATTTTACTTCACCGACCACTCCTATCATCCTTTTTGCTTCGATCATCCTTATTACTTGCTTGAGTGTACTGGCTTGTCGAAGATGGGGAGTAGCCTGGCGCACTTGGAGAATACCCAGCACTAGGACTGTATTTTTGCATGAACAAACATCCAGAATAAGAAAATTTGGACCTCACTTTTCCCTCTATGTATTAAAAACCCAAATATGAGGCAATCTAACCTGTATGGAGGAGAACTTGGGCTATAGTCAGGGGCTACACCAGAATTGTAAGGGCTGTGGAGCAAGAAAAATGAACAGTATGATTCAATCAAGCAACACTAGTTAAAAAGTACATAGTGCATCACGGACCTTCATCTATGAAGGCAATACCAAATTATTAAGCACCTTACCTGGTAGGACTGTATGTTGGACTTGAAGGTGAATAAGATGGAGACGTTGGGGAGTACGAAGGAGACGTTGGACTGACATCACAAATGAATAAGCAAGTTATTCTTTAAATATAAGCCACAACAATAGTAAACCATGAACATCACAAGAAGACATGGCCATAACATGTTAAGAACCATTTTCTTGGGTGTTTCAGAAAACTTGCTACCAATCAGACTCCAGGAGTTTCACCCACGTACAAATGTACTACCATTATAGAAAGCATCAAAATAAACAATAAAAAATCTCCACATTTCAATGCATACGCTTGTGGGGCAGTGCCCATATATGCTGAGAGCCATACATTTCTAAATTCCCTGCCCATCCTTGTATAAATCAAACATTTGCATCTGTGACAGTTCAGAGCAAGTGATTTGGGAAAAAAACCTACCTGACAACAAAGGATAAGATAATTCCTTGAGAAAACTAGATAAAGCATGTACATTGGCAATTCTTACCTGTAGTTAGGAGATGTAGGACTGTAAGGACTAGATGGAGACAGCCTCGCACTGCTTGGTGAGTAAGCAAGTGATGGGCTGTACTTAGCTGACTGAGGATTGTAACTAGGTGAAGTTGGGCTGTAAGTTGGGGATGTCGGACTGTAGCTGGGTGAAGTTGGGCTGTAACCTGGGGATGTGGGGCTATATGCAGGTGAAGTAGGGCTGTATGATGGTGATGTGGGGCTGTATGAGGGTGATGTGGGGCTGTATGAGGGTGAGGTGGGGCTGTAGGAAGGTGAGGTGGGGCTGTAGGAGGGTGAGGTGGGGCTGTAGGCGGGGGAAGTCGGGCTGTAAGCAGGCGAAGTCGGGCTGTAAGTTGGTGAAGTGGGGCTGTAACTTGGGGAGGTGGGGCTGTAAGAAGGGGAGGTGGGGCTGTAGGATGGGGAGGTGGGGCTGTAAGAGGGGGAGGTAGGGCTGTATGATGGCGAAGTAGGACTGTAGCTAGGAGAGGTTGGAGAGTAAGAGGGGCTTGTAGGGGAGTATGCAGGACTAGTGGGACTGTACCCAGGAGAGCTAGGGCTATAAGTGGGAGAAGTTGGACTGTAGCCCGGTGATGTTGGACTGTACCCGGGTGATGTTGGACTGTAGCCAGGTGATGTCGGACTATAGCCAGGAGATGAGGGGCTATAGCCAGGTGATGATGGGCTGTAGCCTGGAGAAGAAGCAGGTGAGAAAGCCATCCCACTCACATAAGGAGAGAATTGAGCATCTGAAATGGGAGACAGGCGGAGGTTTGGACTCAGAAGATAATTTGGAGACATCATCCCCTCATGGTAAGGAGTCCCAGAGGTGGGTGATCGTGCCGGAGTCATTCCGTAGTCAAGACCCTCCATATAGCTAGGCAGCTGAAGCTCAATAGCATGCTTCAACATTTCATCATTGAGGTACAAGGCACAGTCTCCTGTTCCAATTGGTGCCAGCTGTCCCAACATTATGTTTTCCGTGACACCCCTCAGATAGTCAGACTCCGCATAGACTGCAGCATCAAGGAGGATGTCAACTGTCTCCTCAAAGGAGCACCTCATCAATGGCCCAGTGTCATTGCGGTTGATACCATGTCGAGTAATTGCCATCAAGTGACCCCTATATGTCATGGTATCACATAAAATAGCCAAGTGCCTGTAGTTTACATAAGATCCATCAAATGATATAACGACCCTCAGTTCATCTAAGAGAGACCGTCGAACTGCTTCAATTCCAAGGACTTCAATAATTTCAATCAAGTGATTGCTTGTTGTCCTTCTGGCATCAACACCTTCATGACACATAACAGCTAAGAGGTTGACACCTTCAGTATCTAACATCCACTCAGTCTCAGGCTTGAAACCATCATTCTCCTCGAATTTGTTAACTTTTCCATTCTTAATGAATACTTTATGGATATCCGGAATACCTCGAAGGGCCATTTCTGTCAGCATATTGCTTTCAATCTTCTTCAGGAAGACATCATCCTCTGCAGATTCATCATTCAGCTCCCCTTTTGGGGCCTCATCATTCATGATACGTATACGTAGGATCAGCTTTTCAGCATTATCATCATTGAATATGCAGTTCAGATCATCGTCAAATTCAAGGTTGATCTTCTCAGCAATATCTGCCATGCTTAATTTCTTGTCAACCATCATCTCCCGATTCAGCTCTATCCTAAGAAGCCAAGGAGATATCTTCTCAGGAGCAATCTCTTCGTCTGGCATCTCATAGTATGATTTTACAAAGTCGACATCCTCTTCAATTATTGTGCTCATCGGATCAGGATCATACCACACTTCTGTGGCTTGGGTGACACTGCGTAGGGTGGTATACTCTAAAGCACATTGGATATTCTTGGCACTCTCCTTGGTCTTGTTAACCTCAGGTTTTAAATACACAGAAAGGGAAGGAGTCTTAATTTTCTTGGCCACGTTAATAATTTCTCTCAACCTGGGAACACCAAGTGTAACATTCTTTGCACTAACACCAGCATAGTGGAATGTATTAAGAGTCATCTGTGTGGCAGGCTCACCAATAGATTGGGCAGCAACACAACCAATCATTTCTCCAGGGGCCACCAGTGACTGAAGGAAGCGCGACTCTATCTCACCTAAAACCCATTCAAATGCTTCTTTGGGGAGTCTATACTCTTTCAACACTCTTTTACTAGCAAAAGTGCTGCGAAGCAAGATATTGAAAAAGAGAGTAGCATTCTTCTGAGCCTCTATACTCAATGGATCCTTTCCAGGAACAACCAGTAGCTTCTCCTGCAGCCGATCTACATACTCAACAATTTCCATTGGGTGCATATCAGAAGTTCGCCTCATATCAACCTTAAAGGTCTTCTGTGCATTCCATATTAGTCTCTTCAGATTAACAGGCAATGGCCAAGAATTATCCCCTGTTGTCGCAATCTCAGTTCCAAGTTGGTACCTGTCAGCCTCTAGCTTCTGAACTTCAGCTTCAAACACATTCCGGATTTCTCTGATAGTTCTTAGATCCTCAATATGCTCAGCCAGCATGTAATCAGGATTCCAGTTGTCATCATCTAATTCATATCTGAAAACTCTATCAAATTCTGATTTTTTCATCTTCAATGAATCCAATTTTTGAGATTCGATCCACACAGCATCCATACCATCCTCACCATACAGAAACTGTATAACATCTCCAAGAGAATTTCTGACAGTTCCATCATATTTTACCATAATATCTTCCATAGCCTTCACTAATCTTCTTTGGATGTATCCTGTTTCAGATGTTTTCACTGCTGTATCAATGAGACCTTCTCTACCACCCATAGCATGAAAAAAGAATTCTTGCGGTGTCAGGCCACGCAAATAGGAGTTCTCAACAAATCCACGAGACTCTGGTCCATAATCATCTTTAGTGAAATGGGGCAATGTTCTGTCAATAAATCCAAAAGGAATACGCTTCCCCTCAACATTTTGCTGACCAACACAAGCAGTCATCTGTGATATGTTGATAAAACTTCCTTTAGAGCCAGCAGTAACCATAGCTTTCAAATTGTTACTCTCAGACAAACTCCTCTGTGCACTGCTTCCGGCATCATCACGGGCCTTATTCAACACCTGAAAAGGGAAATTTTAGCAGCCTCATCAGAATTAAATTGCTAGTGAATTATGCATATTATTTCCTATTAATGAGCAGGAAAACAGAATGATATATTCCAAATTAAGGCCAGATGAGTCTATAAGTTCCTTCCTTCAGTAGCTATTTTCAATTATTAGACTGTCTAATATGTCAAGAACAGAGTCACATTACAATGTGATTAGAACAATTTCTAACTCATTCTAGAACCAACACCCTAAACAAATATGCACATAAGCCTATCACAGTTGCAGCAGAATGTGGACAGTAATACCAACCTGATTAACTTTGTTTTCAAATGATTCCATCATTGTTCTTCCAGGTTCAGGCTCTAACTTTTTCTCTTGTGCTTCCTTTATAAGTCTCTTCACTTCATCTTTAGCCTTTGAAATGGTATCATTAATGCTTTCCATAGTTGATGCATCAGCAATTGTATCTCCAATGCCAATGCTGAAACCATTCTGCAAAAGCCAATAGTTGACAAGCCATTGCGTGTGTCCCAAAAATTTGCGGGCCGCATCTGGACCAACCTCTTCCCTGGTCAAGTAGTCATCAAATGAAATCACACATTTAAGAGGCCCCAAAGGATGCCTTATTTTGATATGCACAAGATAACAGTGTATACTTAAAACAGAAATTTCCATATCATCTATTTTAAGTGCATTTTAGGTTCCAATTAATTGCCAATCTCTGCATTTCCAAATGCCAAAGTCTATGCAGCAATAATTATCTACTTAATGAAATTCCTTGAAGAAAAATTAACCAAAGCACAACAGATCAGATTCACCATGCAGTCTTAATTTCATTTGGCAAAGCAACTTTAAGGTTATACCAGATGACATGTATAAGACTCCCAGTAGATGTTCCAAGAGCCCTCTTGCAAAGAGTTCCAGCAAGCAATTCTCCCTTCTCAATTC
The DNA here is from genome assembly GCA_030064435.1 of Trapa incisa. Classification (NCBI taxonomy): domain Eukaryota; kingdom Viridiplantae; phylum Streptophyta; class Magnoliopsida; order Myrtales; family Lythraceae; genus Trapa; species Trapa incisa. Next base: position 20,331,348 of record CM057776.1, on the reverse strand, counting down.
GAACTTGAGTATCTCCTGGAGTAATAAAGCCTGTTTCTAACTCAGAGTGCCAGGCAGATGTTCTCAACAGATTAATCTGCTTGGGAATGATGAGATTAAAAACTTGTTTCCCTGTCCAGAGGGGTCTAGGCTTCAAAATAGCAGGTGCAGGAACTTTTCCATCAAAGTCCTCCCACCACATCAATATGTTCATAAAAACATCCTGTAAACGTACAAGGTAGATACAACCAATAAAAAAACCGTAACAGACATAAATAGAAAGATAAGAACTCGATAGGTCACGCTGGTAATTACCTTCTCAATAAAAGTATCTCTTTTAGTGATTTTACGGCATCCTAAGAGTGTATCCTGGACAATTCCCATCACAGGCCTATTTGATTGAGGCGAGACAATACACTTGGGGACCATCATTAGTTCCAGGACTTCTGCTCTAGTTTCAAATGACTGAGGAACGTGCATATTCATCTCATCACCATCAAAATCAGCATTGTATGGGGATGTAACAGATAAATTCAATCTGAACGTTGAGTATGGCATAATCTTGATCCTATGCCCCATAATAGACATTTTGTGAAGACTGGGCTGTCGATTGAAGAGGACAAAGTCTCCATCATTTAAGTGCCGCTCCACCTGCAACAGTGTTATCAGCTTGAAGTACAGCCCTATAAAGGTGATAAATCAATTATGTGGAAGCACATGAAAAGACCTTGTATCCCAACTCCAGATGATGATCGCTACTCTTTTTCAAGTAACGAAGGTCAAGGCGTTGCCCATCATCTCTTATAATGTATTTAGCACCGGTTTTACCAGGTGGAGGATGAGGCCCATATTCCACAAGTTCCTTCAACCTGCCCATGGAAAATCAATAATGGCATACCAAGTAACAGGGAAGACATTCAATAAAATATGACAATGATACAGACCTTTCAATGTTATATGGAGTCACAGTTTCTGGATAAGTCAGATTCAAGGCAATACTCCAAGGCACTCCAAGCTGATCAATGTTAATATTTGGGTCTGGGGTAATTACAGTACGTGCTGAAAAATCAACTCTTTTACCCATCAGATTTCCTCTGATACGGCCTTCCTTAGCCTTAAGCCTGCTACATATTGACTTTATAGGTCTACCAGATCGTTGTGTAGCCTGAGTCAGTAAAAGAAAAAGTATATTAATGAATTAGATACAATAGGATAAGGGCATGCCCAGCCCACAAAATCAACATAGGCAAATTTGTTAAATAAAAATATCCAACAGACCCTTGGCTGTCCAGGCAACTCATTGTCAAAGTAAGTGGCAATATGAAACTGCAGCAACTGCGCAAACTCTGATATTATGTGTGCAGGAGCCCCATTTCTTTCCTGTTGCCTCAGATTCTCATTGTGCCGTATGATCATAGCCAACTGATGAGTTAGATCATCCTCACTTCTAGAAGAGGTATCCATCATCACAGACGGCCTAACAGGAGGTGGAGGAATAGGTAAAACTTGTAATATCATCCAGTCAGGACGAGCATATTTGGGATTCAATCCTAATAGCTGACAGTCTTCATCACTTATTCTCTTAAGAACACCCAAAACCTGTATTCATAACCAAAAGTAATCAAGATCGAGCAGACATGATTTTCCCATTAACAATGACTAAAATGGCATCAAAATAAATGAAGAAAAGGGCAAAGTTAATGTAAAGGCAGCTTAATTACCCTTTCTGCAGTAAGGGTTTGCTTCCTTTCAACAGGTTCTGGCAGCTGGTCTGGATCGTCACTTTTCTTCCTTTGAATCTTATATTCTGCAATCATTTTCATACCTTCAATTGTCAGCTTTGGCTGCTGGGAACCACAACCACCACGGCTCTTCTTAACTGGCTCTTCCAAATCTTGACCTTGAACATCAATGTCATCACCACCTTCACATTTGGATTTATTCTTACATGCATCCAATATCTTCTTAAGCCTATTTTTTGGATTTCTAATCCTCAGTGCTTGTTTAAACTTATGGTCCTCCTGAAATAATGGTGCAGTCAACAATACACATGTTATTATGTTTACCTCCAAAACTCATAAGGAGACAATCTAGAGTGACAATGTTTTTATATATTGAACAGAATGTAACTGTGAGATATGCATCAATCAACAAGCATTCCCTAAACAAGAACCTTCTAGCTTTTCAGTCAAATCTTTTTTTTCTTTTTGGATGAATTATCATTAACTACATCAATGTCATGCAATGGAATTCCAATGGTACTTCATTAATGGGGTTCACTATGAACATAAACTTATTAAAATGAATGTGTGATGTTCAAAAGTGATGTCTGGATAGCTAGCCCAAACTGTCTTTGTTTTGGATTGACAGTAAGCTCAAATTAACATCCCACATCAGGCGTTCATCTGAAGTGACAGTTTCAGTAATCCAGTCTAGCATTTGGATTCTATTTTCATCTTATTCTGGATTCACTGGAACTTAACAATTTGGTATTCAAACACTAGGAAGCCCAGAAAACAAGGACGCTTGGAAATTTTTGCAGATATCATTTCAAACAACATAACCAACAGAATAATACCTCATCGGCGAGTATTTTTGAACAGTTGAAGCATACGCAGCGCATGATACTTAGCACAGTTTTCATAAAGCCAATATGGAACATAGGCTTTGCAAGCTCAAGGTGCCCAAAATGACCAGGACATTCAGCCATGCTTGCAGTACAAGTCTCACACTTCATTTTCCTGTCAATTGTACCAAGCCGAGGATCACTGAGACCCCCTGGTTTTGGCTTGCCCCTTTCTGTTGTCTCACTATGCTCAATCTGTATGACTGACATTTGCCTCTGCATACCAAAAGTGCACCAAAGCCAATTAGCTATTCACAGAAGAATTGGTAGGAGCACAAAACAATGAGCCATAGATAAACAGCGAGTAACATGATCCTATCCATCTAGTCCCACACTTCCCACATGACAAAATGATCTTTTTCTCTCAAAGAGGGACCTAAACCTAGGTATAGATTAATGCACTCTTAAGTCTTATCTCCTGAAAACTGCTATTCAGCAGAAATGAAACAAGGAGATATTTTAAACATTATCACTTAAAAATGCGGATTTGAGCTGCGTAATGCACGTTGAATTATTAGTTGCGTATGCGCGCAAAACCTCCATTTATATTTTCTGGAACACCGATAAAACAAGAAAACCCAATTCCTATATTAGACACCGGTATATAACTTAAATTGAGAAACGCAGGCTTCACAGAGGATGTTCAATCAGGGAATCAGAATCCCAATCCCCTACTACTCCATACTCTCAGGAACCCAACAGGAAAATCAAGAGAGACAAAGCACTCGAGTCGCTAGGTATTTACGATCTCGTCTGGGCTGAGGATGCCGAACTGGACCACCTTGACCTTGGCAACCTCCGCCGGCGAGAAAGGGAATCGCATGTCCATGGCGATCGGACTCTACTCGAAAACCCTAGGGTTTTCGAAGAATCGGGGCACTAACAGTCCAAGTTCAGTAGAATGAACAATCCGTGCTTCTTCTCAAACTCGGATTCTGAGAAGTTCAAAATTTTCGCGGGTAAAAATCGCATATCAGAGGGAGAGAGATCCAGAGGATCGATGAAGAGTTCTCTCAAAGAAAAATAGCAAAATGAGAGGACGAGATAACCTGAGGGTGCATTTATAGGAGGGAGGGGAGGACTGACCCTAATTGGCGGTCCATGAGACTTGTTTGGTTACTTGGGTATGTGTAACCCGTCCTCGTTCAGAACTGGAATGGGAAAAGTACATTTCTGCCCCCCTCAAACTTTCTCCTTTTTTTTTCTTTTTTATGGTGCAAAAAAAACTCTTTTTTTTTCATCCTAAATAATATATTTGTACTCGAGCTTTCATCGTTAATACACTTTTATTTCTATTATTTTAATATAAATTAAAATGAGTGTAATAATAATATTATCTAAAAAATAATTTACTAATAAAATTCACACGATAATTTACCATTATTATTTAAGAATATCTCTTATATTTTACATTTTTTCTATTTTGTTTAAAATAATAGTAAGTAATACATAAAAATATTGTGAATATGATAATATTTTATTATAAACAAATATTAATAATAAACAATTTAAATAGTTCAAGGTAAATTCCAAAAATGCTAATAGAAAATAGTTTTTCTCATACAGTTTAATAGTTAATAGAACAATTAGTACATTTAAATGAGTTATTATAATAACACAAAATTATAATAATAGAAAAAGAACTTACAAGGTAGAATGACAACGATAGAAATGAAGAGAATGCAATAATGGTAACACAAAATCATAAGAAGAAAAGATTGAAGCAATGGTTGGAAAATATAATAGTATAGAATTGTAATAATACTAAATAATAACTTTGTTATATTTAAATTAGATAATATGAATTAATTCTCACTTGGTTGAGTACTAAGTTCTAATATTATTATAGAATAAGATATTATAGATATATAATATTTTTTTATATGAAATCTCTTCATATTTATACAATATATATAGGAAAATAGTTTATACATATTGCTAATAAATAAATAAAAACTATTCATTTGACATAAATTAATGAAGGGGTTGAATAAGCAATAGAAGTATCTTCGCTCAAGTCTGATTGCTCTTATTAGAAGTTAGGTTATAGGTATTACAGGATACCAAAAAGTTTGTTCTTTCAATTTAGTATATGTAAGCCGGAAAATCTATGATCAACACCAAGGTAAATCTTCAAGTGATAGGGATACAAAATAGTGTTAATATATAGGATAATATATAACTTCTATTTTTCCGTAAAGTTCAAGTTAAACAAAGCTTATATGACAACTAGTGGTATGACATACTCAAGTGAGATCACATCATAGATATTTATACGTTATTTATCGTTATTTTGAGCACTAGTTATGCTCATATTAACCTTACAAAACCATATTATTAACTTAAAGATAAGATATTAGTTGGACTAGGATAGAATTATTAGTTTATTTACATGTCTCTTCCACTTACTTTATCATGTCTCAGTCCGTTTTACGGCTAGCAGTACTATATAACTCGTCACATCCACTCGATATTACAATGATAAATATATTTACCAAGGTGATATCGTAGTGATCAATGTTAATAATAAAAATTGCATACCTTAAATTTCAGCATAAACTTAAATTTTTTTTCAATAAGAGTGAACCAAAACTTTATACAAATATTTGGAAATACAACAATTGATAAGAAAATAACTTAGAAGTTTGGTAAGCAAACTTCAATATCTTTACCTCAAGTCCCATATATTTTGTAAGTGAAGTCTTGACTTATGCTTCATAGAACCTTGACTTTCACCTTTAATTATTTGGGGGAGGGGTGAGCTTGATCACTACATAGTTTAAGATTTTATACTTCAAATAAAAATCTACTCATGGAAATCATATGAACAATTTCACAAATTTAGTTACTTTCATAATTTTACAGTACCCTTAGAACTCTTGCCTTGAGCTTCCCACATTCGTATCTATAAATATGTTGGGTCGAGCTATCACTCTCTAAATTGCATCATCAATAATTCATATGCACAAAATAACACATATTGGCAACTCATGGTCAATGTCATGCTCTAAAGTTATGACATAATTCCGATCAAGTAAAATATGAGAGTGAGTCACGTGTACTCTGCACAATCGACACCACTCTGATTCATTCTCTCATATGAATATCTCACATCCTTAGGACATGACACTAAACTACTCAACTCCAAACCTCACTTGTACATCATTCAAGGGTCTCAAGTAATCTAAATGTATGACTTCAATCTACTCTTATCTATCACTTCCAATATACCTTAGACATTGACACTAACTCTATAGGTATCATGTTGATGCCCCCAACTTCCAACTAATATATAACAAAAACATGCACATGAACCATCATATCATAGAGCTTAGTCCTCAATCTGACCAACTCAAACTCTTATATGCATGCATAACAATCAACAAGTAGCAAGCATGTTCACAATTTAATAACAAGGTGTCTAGTCCTTAATCTAACCAACTCTATGTCAGATATCAATAAGGGGCACAATACCCTAATTCACATAGTCTTATTATATAATTATGATTTTTTATAGTCTATCAACCTTATCTCATTAGTCATGCATTCATGTAGTTTTTCATCACTTTTCAAAAGATTTTCCAAAATATACATTATGCATATTCGCGGTATTATGGAAAATAATAAAACACATCAGTCAAACCAATCAGACTCGTCATCAATTCTCACACTCGCAGTTTTTATCAATACTTGTTCGTCTAGATTGAATTTTCCCTTAATGCGGGATGTATGATCCTCATGTGATTAATTGCAGTATTCACTCTACAAGAATTATATTCCAGATTTGGGATAAATTTGATATCCAATTAACACGTATATACTACCTTGTATTTTCAAAGAATTGTAGTTTTGTTCTTCGGGCCGGTTTCGTTCGACTTGCGTGTTGATAAACTATTTTAACCAACTTATTTGTAAAGGTTAGTCATACTTAAAATTATAACTCTCTTTGGTTATATTGGTCAAAATGCTTAAAATTCTTAAACCTCCACTTAGTTACTTTAATTTTAAAATTTTACATTTTGATCACTAAGTTTAACAAAATTACAATTTTTTCTTTTATACTTAAAACTCTATCATTTTGTATTCTAAACTTTTCCAAAATTTTCATTTGAGTTCTTAGATCTCGTTTAAGTTTATAATTTCGTCCAATAATAGGAGTAGTTTAGTAATTCTCTTATGTGAAAGCAATTTAGTCATTTTAACCAATTACCCTCAACTGTAAGCACATGATCTCAGATTTCTTTGTCCATTTACACCTTTATGAATCATCTCATCTTTGTTGATATTCTTATCTCCTTTATAAGTCATCTCCATCCCCGAAGTTCCCATATCAAGCCTCAAGTGACGGGAGGCTCCACCCTCCAATGAGATCACCTCAAACTCCATCATTCCCTGAATCAACTTTCTAATTTTTGTTATTTATTCAGGTAATTCATATTCTTTATATTTAATTTTTGTATACATGAAGTTCTGATCCATCAATGATTTGATTGCATTGTCTGCGAATCACCTCACTCCCCACTTCCACTTGCTTCATCTAGCTCGATTGATGCTCCCCAAGTTCAGTCATAGGTTTTCATCTTCAACGATTATCAGTCTTGTTTGTATCCTTCACTTAGTTCCCTTCATGTTGCATGAGTTACGAATTGAAATACTCAAATATGACGATTGCTTATATTTGTTCTCACAATACTTCGTATTCACTCAATATTAGTTATAGATTTATAACATGCCACATGTACTTCGTATATTGATTCGTTTAGTTGATGTGGAATCCTTTCATACACAAATTGGTCGTGTTCGCTAATATAGCTAATTAATCTGGTGGATTGCATTAAATCTATTCGACTGTTAACTGGTTCAATCGAAACAAGTTTTGGTAATCTAAAAATTAAAATCGATCGATTTAATTCAAATTAATCAATTTTTTAAAATTTATAAATTTATTTAAATTAATTTTTTATATTATAATGAACTTAATTTATCTTTACTTGAGTTATATAATATATTCTTAAAATATACTAAAATTGATAGGCATAGTATATCTTATACGTTGGTATTTAGAAAGGTACTAACCTCTCTCTTAAGCTCTATTTCAAATATTAATTTTATTATATGTTTCATTCGTGATAGAATAAAATAATATATTGTTGATTTGATTTTTTTTTTCCTTCACTCTTTGCATTGAAAGAACAGATTAAAAAAATGATATGATTCAACCTAAAACCTATTTGAATGTAGTCGATAACAGTAGGCTTGAGTGACAAAAGTATTCAGTTATTGGTGAAAAATTAATATATTTCTAATTTCGAATCAGGATCAACTAAAACAGAAATAAAGAATTGGGTCGAGCTATTTTTTGGTGTTAAGGTAAAAGCTATGAATAGTTATGAATTTTATAACATGTAACAGTGTTAATCTTTTATTACGGTTAAGGATTATAAAGATTTATCATTGTCGAACAATAGCAATTGCACCTATCAAATCGAAATCAGTTCAAGATTTTTTTTAAAATTTCTAAAATTATTTTAAAAATTTTTAAGAATTTTTAAGGCTACATATTATGTTGTTCGTTTATTACCCGGTGGAAGGTATCTCCAACCCCTAAAAGTTGAAGACGAGTTGAAGCAGAAGTCGTTCCATTTCGTGGGAATTATACTCGTTTTACATCGACTTTAATGGGTAAGTGCTATTGTGAAAATATAGATTGAAAATAGTACTATATCTACTGTAATCAAGCTATCCCACCACATGAGTTAATGAATTTTTGTTTGGGTGTAAAAAAAAGAAAGAGCAAGAATATATTGTATATTTATTTTTTTAATAATTTAATTTCACTTGTAATTAATAAATATTTCGATTCATTTGATTGATCACCTACGTTTTCAATTAGAAAAAATATTATTAATTATTAAAAAATGAAATTAAAATATAAGTTTATTAATAAATAAAAAATAACTTAAATATAATGTTAATATGAAAAAATGTCTTTTTTTTGGTAGATTAGCGTAACACGACAATTTCCTCATAATAAATAATGTGACGTGAAATTTAGACGCAGACCATCTCGCGTTTCGAATTTGTCAACAGAAGCTTCTTGCCCTTCCAGTGCCCTCGATGATCCGATCATATAACCAATTCAACTCCTTGTGGGGTCCAGGTTGTCGATGAACCACACGGGTACGAAGAAAAGAAGAAGATGCTTGCAGTTGCTTATCAGCTCACATGTGCTAGTCATAGAAGAAAAACTGTTCTCATCATTCAGACATGCGTCATTTCTGCGGGGCTTCGTTTTTCTATTGGATTAGATCAATGAGGATGATGATAAATGATTCGGATTATTGGACATAGAGCCAGTGGACAAAAGAGGCAAGAAAGGGTAGAGGAGAGAGAGATAGAGAAGAAAGGTAAAAGAATGCTCATAAATGCAGGGTTGGAGTGGTTGATGGCGTCGAATTTCATTTTCTACGATACTTCCTTCCTAATTTTCTATATATGCACATGTGAACGAGCATCTAAATTTCATTTCTTCTCCCTTGGTAGGCAAAGAACTCGCAATTTTTCCCGTCTCCCTGCCCAAAATTGAATTCTTCTTTTTCTTGCTCTCCTCCTCTTCTCCTTTTTTTCCTTCTCCAAAGCTTTAACTTTGTATGAGTTCGTCCAACGGATTATCGTCGTTCAATGTCCCTAACCTTTGCGGTTCAGTATATCTTCGAGAGGGTTAAGCAAATGAGCAGATTCGCGGTCTCGGCTGTTCTTGTAAATGTGTTCTCTGCGATCTTCACCTTCTTCTTCGCACTAGGTTTGTTCTTCTGTTGCTTTTGCTCCCTCTTGTTAATCTTTTAGCTTATTGACTGCATGTGCCTCTGGATGATCTGTCCTGAATTTCTACTTTAATTGATGGAATAGTTGGCAGAAGTGAACAAATGATCTGGGTTAAGGGGATAGTTTTCTGGATTCTCGTTTATTCATCTAGCGATCAAAATGAAGAGATAAAAACTCCTGTTCTGCCTAAAAATAGATCAATTTTTAAAATAATGGTTACCTGTGGTGGACAAAGAGTCCAATAGAAAGGGAAATGGAGACATCCTCCATTAAAGATAAAAAGGAACCTTGCTTTTCATAGATGTTGCTCAGTCCTGCTATTTCAGAAATGGATATTTCCTTCCATGTTTTTACTCAATATGATAAAGGGCAAGCTGTTGAGGACTACGCATGCAAATAGCCAGCATAATAAGCAGTGACAAGCTGTATCGTGAACTGACATTACTAGCTAGACACTGGATTTGATTTGACAGGGCATGTGATCCTCGCTTACTATAAAACTTTGAGTTTTTTTTGCAGTTGGGACACTGTTAGGAGCCATGACTGGAGCTCTAATCGGGCAAGAAACAGAGAGTGGGTTCGTTAGAGGGGCTGCAGTTGGTGCAATTTCAGGGGCAGTCTTCTCTCTCGAGGTCTTTGAATCATCCATCATTCTGTGGCACTCTGATGAATCTTGTATCCGGTGCTTGCTCTACTTGGTATGGCATGATGTATTTAGCTTCAACTATTTTTTTGGATACCGAAGGCGCAAGCTTCCAAACTACCCTGCAAGTAACCCACTAGATAATTTGCAGGTTGATGTCATTGCAAGCCTCCTAAGTGGGAGACTGGTCCGTGAACGGATTGGCCCTGCGATGTTGAGTGCAGTCCAGAGTCAGGTATCCTTTGATATGATCAATTCTTCATTTCGATTTGGTAGACAATAACAATCTTCGTAGGCTTGTCCAAAGTTTTTCTGTTTATCTTGTTACTATCTCAACACATTCGGGCATCTTTTATACTTCATTTAGATGGGTGCTGTTGAATCGAGCTTCGAGGATGTTCAGAACATCTTTGACACAGGTGGGTTAGAAGGATTGCCTGGAGATTCAGTCCAGAAGATTCCGACCACTAAAATCACCACAAACAACAATGTCGATTCCTCAGGGGAGAAAGCCTCTTGCTCCGTGTGCCTTCAGGTTGCCACTGAGTTGCTCACTGTTTTTCTTGCTCAATTCATTCATATGTTATGAAAACATAGAGACTTATTTCCTTCTTGCAACCAAAGAAGTTAACCCTCACATTCATTTATCCAGGACTTCCAGCTAGGGGAGACAGTTCGAAGCTTACCCCATTGCCACCATATGTTTCATCTGCCCTGCATTGATATGTGGCTCCTAAAACACAGATCCTGCCCTCTGTGCAGGAGGGATCTGTAACTCGTGTTCAATATTTTTCTGTAAATTTTACATGGCTTCAATAGGTTCTTCTTTCCTTTATCATCCACATATCTTATAGATGTTACTATATTGTAACATAGAAATTCATCATAGTTGAAGTATCTTTCACTAGATCTTTAGGCTGTGGATTTTGTTGGTCTTGCCTTAACTATGAGATCTGATAGGTTATGTACAAAATTTTTGGTTCATGTGCTACAATTCTTTAGATAACGCTAATGAAGGAGCTACCATATACATTCCATCTCCTGTTGCTTGCTAAAAGAATCTAAATGTACACCCTTTACCTCGAGCAAAAGGAGGAATTGCATAAAAAAACTTTGGTTATCCAGTTCATTTGTATGGGCGAATTTGACTATATAGGGTACAGCAGTGTCTTTTCAGGTGTTAGATGCAGGAAAGTCACTTTATCCGGGTCCGGTGATTTGCTACATGGAGATCTAGCTGATGACCCATACATAATAATGCATCAGATAGACATGACTCAGGTGGTCATGCTGCAGATGCTGATGCTGCAACTTCAAGATCTGGATTTCCAAGTCTTTATGCAACTTCAAGATCTGGATTTCCAAGTCTTTATGTGAAATCCGTGAAAGGGATAAGCACAAGCAGTACATCGTGACAAGGAGGATATGATAGGTGGGAAGTTGGATTTCCAAGTCTTTGATCTTAACGACGAGGAAAGTACGAACATGAATGGAGTTTCTCATCAAACAGTGATACAAAACCATCGCCTTTGTGCTTCCCCTTGTATCCGAATTGCTGGATCCATACGTCCTGTTCAGGGGGTCGGAGTCAAATGCAAGTTTTCTGTAAAATGGAAGCTGAACTCAGAAGCACAAGTGCACGGGGCCGGTGGAAAAGAACATAAATGCGTTTGCTTGCTGTCCCCTTGAGACCACAATCAAGTCTTTGTCTTGTCACCTGCAGTTAAAAGCCTTGTGATTGTCTAGTGTTCGGCATTCATCATTTCCTCTGCAATCTCGGGGTTGTTCCGTTGTTTACAGAATATGGAATTACCATTCATCTTACTAAAGAAGTGATTAGGAAAATATTATAATATAATATTAAATAATTAAATTTATATAAAATATTTTTAATATCTAAAATAGTAATAAATTATTATAATATTTTAACCCTCTATAATTTTAAAATATCTAAGAAGGTAGGAAAATATACAGAATATTGGGAAGTAATTTGAGTCACTACTAATAAATGAAAACCCATGTGTCACGTTGAACATTCCACTAGCTATAGAGGCAAATTAAAGTTGTTTATCCCTGTTGTTGTAATAGACACAAACCGAGGCAATATATATGTTAATCAAATACCCAGGAAGTTCTAATCATTCATCCAATATTAATTTTGCATTTGCACTCGGTGGTAAAACAAAATCCTTGCACAAAAACAAAAGAACAAATCAATTCAAATGGAGAGGGTTGTCGAGATTTGAGTATAGGTTAAAAAAATAGAAAAATATATAATCACAATTTATACTATTTATTTAATATATGATCTACAATATAGATAAAAAATTAAATAAATACATATTAATAATATTTTAATAATTATTATTTTATTTTTTATATTTTAACTATTATATTTTTATTTACTACAATTTTTTTAATATTATCTCTATTATTCTCTACCATCTTTAATAGAATTAACGATATTGAGATTGTATATTAATTTGAAGTTGGAAAACAATTTACAACTGATTGGATTTATTTACTAGCTTCGACCTAATTTGTGTACTATATCTATAATAAAACAATTATAAAACCTTAAAAAAATTTTAATTTAAAAAATAAAATAAGTATATTGCTAGTTATTTGGTAAATTTAACAAATAAAATTTGTTATTAATAAGAATACGGGATGAGGTATAACGAATAGTTATTTAGTATTTGTTCCAATGAGTGTAAGTGCAACCAGTGTGAAGAGGGAGAGAGATAAGGTGAAAACTAAGACAACCACTTTGATTGACATATAATTTGAAGGGTAGAAAAATGAAAATAACCTTGAAATAATGAGAAATGCTAGTTTGATTAAACAAACTTGACAAATAATGTCCAGATTTAATGATAGTTGATGATAGACTAATGATCAATTTAGGAGGTGGGGTCGATTAAGGTGACTCAGTTATAAAAATGATATCTTATGGATAGAGATAAACAAAATATAGAAATGGTGATAAATAAGTTGTTATCGAAAAATCGAGATCTAAGTATCCGGCTAATTCGAAAAGAGATAAATTTTGGTTGTAGGAGATATTAGATTTTATTGAGTCAGAAAACTAGATTTGAAAGAGATAAAATTGGTGGTGAAGCCAAGATTAAAAACTATAAGGGTGAAGATAAATTAAGTGTAGTAAAACATGAATAATAATCTTAAAATAAGTAAAATAAGAAAAACCAACAAAATGAAACAAGAATACATGATTCTAATTATGAATAACAATTAGAGTATAAGGAGAAATACAAAATTAGGTAATTAAATAAAATATATGACTATAAATTTATGGATGGTAGTAAGGAAAAACATGATTTAAATGACAAATAAAGAGAATTATTTAACAGATATAATAATAAAAGAAAACTTACTCCATATAAATTAATATTGTAAATATTGATACATTAGTGTTGTAGAGAATATGGTAGGAGCAAAACTAAAAATCTAGTAAAAAATAATAATAGAAAATCTTATCCACAAAAATTAATACGGAATATCTAGATCCACAGTATTGTATAATAATACATATTTATGATAGATAGTTATAATATAAAATAATGTAAAATACGAAAGATCGACCAAATAAGATGTTGTTATATCCGATTTCAAGAATTGTACTTTTAATAGTTTTCTAAAAAAATTATAATACAATAAAAAAACTAATAAATAAAAAAATATAATCATAATTTATCTTATTTATTTAAAATAAATAATATATAATATATAAATAAAAAAATTAAATACAAATAAATTAATAATATTATAAAAACTATCGTTTTATTTTTTTTATTATAACTGTTATATTTTCATTTGTTATCATTATTTTCAACGTTATCTATATTAGAAACTTCACTGTACTCGGCTAAGAAAACTGGGTAGGCTTGCACACTCGCTCTCTCTTATAGGAGATATCAAAGAAATGATACTTGAAGGTGATGAGATTAATATGATATGAGAAAATACAGTTTTATTAACAAACTTTACTTTACGATTAACTTTTATTTGTTTTATTTTATTACAACACTGATTTTTCTGTAGCACTGAATTAATTATACGTTGTTTTGTTGCCTCCTTGTATGAAATGGAGACGCTTTGGCTCCGGTAACAACGTCGTATAAACTTGATAAAATGAGGCTATTTGTACTATTGTTCGGTTGGAACCAACTCAGTTGCATGGACGTCCGTCTAACTAGATTGCTAACCACTTCTCAGATTTTCTGCTTGTAAAATCACCTTTATCTGCCACGCTATATTGATTTTCGAGTTTGCAGTATCTTCCTGCAAAAAATCTGTCTGTCCTCGCTCCTTGTATCCAATATTAGTAACTCCAAAATAGAATTTGTCCGATGCGATTTTCCTATTTAAAGTCCCCTTGTGCAAAATGATTTGTTCATTCATTCATTCCTTCCTCAAATCTCTCTCTACTTGCTGGGTTACTAATGCTTACCTCGTGTTCTTGAGATTTCGCTCTTTTAAGCTTCACCGATACTTTTCTATAAATTTACAGTACCACCTCAGGTTTGGTGTCCTTTGATTCTTCATCGTTTTTCTTGTTTTTGCATTTCTTTTACTTGACTTCATTTCTCTCTATTCTTCAGGTTTGTGATGATCAGAAGAAAGTATAAGTGGATCTTATTCTACCTTTGTTGAGCTTCATTAACCTTATGAGCTGTGTTAATTTGCGCTTGATAAACTACTCAGCTTTGCTTGTATTTTGCAGGCTTGATTATAGCCAGAAATTCTTTTTTTTTCCTTCACCAAGCTTCCTGTTTAGAACTTCTATACTCTTTTTTAAATAGTAGAAGCTCCATTTTATTTTTATACTCTTCCAGTTTTTTCATACCTGCTACTATGTTTGTTGCTTCCATTGGAATATAGTTGCTACTATTTAATCTTATCATGTTATAGTCTTATCCTATTGTATGCATGATTCTTTATCCTTACATGCCCTATCGCTGAATATTGCTATATTCAGCTCATAAAACTCAACTTAATATCTAGTTTATTCCTAAGTTTTACATATTTTTTTAGGAAATGGTTTAATCATAATATTTGTAACGTCATCATTTATGTAATAATATTGTAAGTTTATAATTTTGTTTTGAACCAATTATGTTATATAATGATATTTGACATTTATATGCTTTGATCTAACGTACAATTGATATTTTAGAAAATTTAATAGTTGATATATTGTCACAAAATATGATAGGAGTTTCAACTTGTTTATAATTTAGTTGTTATAGTTTTTTTCTTAGTTATACT
Organism: Trapa incisa; assembly: GCA_030064435.1. Lineage (NCBI taxonomy): Eukaryota > Viridiplantae > Streptophyta > Magnoliopsida > Myrtales > Lythraceae > Trapa > Trapa incisa. Next base: position 20,315,986 of record CM057776.1, on the reverse strand, counting down.
ATTTGACAAACACATGTATTAACCACTACATATTCTACTTGGATAGTTGATAGTGTAACTAAGTTGTTTATTTGAAAAATAAGATATGCAACTATTTTAAACAAAAAAATATAGTCAAATATAATTTTTCTTTCTTGCAAAGTAACTATATATAAAGTAAAGTTGTATCATTTTAATATATAATAATTCCATATCACATATTTCTTTTTAAGTATCTAAATATTATTTTTACGGCTTACATATTTCATTTAAATTTTTGATGAATCTATTAAGGTGACATACAATTAAACATAGATTTTTTTAATGAATGTATTAAGGTGACATACAATATAAGTTATATATAGTAAACTTTTTATTATTTGAAATATGTATTATCAACATTTGTATTGATATTTCCTTACTAAGTTTTGTGTAGGTACTTATTAGAGTTTCTACAGTTTTGCATTCAACCCTAGTGAATCTACTAATTATTTCAATTACTTATTTTGGTTGATTTATAAAAATTTTTTTATCACTTTATATAATTTAAATTCTTAAAAAATAATGTAAATTCCTCTTTAATTTCAAAAATTTTCTTCATAATTTTCTTAAAATTTTATGATATAATATCATTATCACTAATAACTATTAGATCATCTACCTATAAACTTATAATTAAATTTTTTACAATTTCATATTTATTAATAAATAACCTTTGTTCACATATATACTTTTAAAAACCTTATTACTTGTTTCTTTTCAAATGATATATCTTATATTCTTCACCCTCCTAATTTATCACTATGAAGTTTTTTCAAAATTTTCATATAAAAAAATACTATTAAAATCTAAGTAATAATCAATAGCTAATTGTGCTAGCTATAAACTTATGGTGCCTATTTTTATAACATATGTAAATACTTGTAATATACCCATATTGTTGTATATAATTTTTAGCTCCTATTATAACTATATATTTATCAATTTCTTCATTACGATTCAATTTTATTTTGTAAATCCATTTTACTTCTATTGACTTTAACTCTTTTGGTAAATTAATTAGTTCTCATATTTTATTTTTAATAAATGACTTCATTTCAACATTCATAGAATATTTTCAACATTTCTTTCCATATGCTTTAGGATAATCTATATGGTCACCAATTTGAATATTCATTATATAATCTTGTGTCATTGATAGTCTTTTTATTCTTTGTGATGGTCTTAATTGAATTTTTGTATTATCCACGATTTCTTCACTTTGCATAGTTTTTGTATCTATATCTTGTTTATTATTGTCATCAATTTATTGAGTATTAGTGTTTACATTATTTGTCAATTCAAAATTTTCTTCCATTAATAATGTTGGTTCATATAGTTTATTTGTTTGTTATCAATCCCAATTTTCATTTTCAATGAATACTATATCTCTACTTATTATTATAATATTTTTCATTGGATCATATAATTTGTTACCATTAGATTTTTCACTGTAGCCTAAAAAATGTATTTTCTACTCTTGTCATCTAGTTTATTCTTGTTAATGTTATTTATGTGTATATAAATTATGTATCTAAATATTCTAAACTAATCAACTTATTGTTTTATACTACTCCAATCTTGTGGTGTTTTATTTTTAACTAATTTTGTAGGATTACAATTTAATACAAGTATTGCCTATTTTACTGATTATGCCCAAAAATACTTATACAACTTTATTTCTGTGAGTATTATTCACACCATGTTCATTAGAGTTATATTTTTTTTCTAGTAACTTTATTTTGTTGAGTAGTGTAGAATGTAGTTAATTGTCTTGTGATTCCATTAATTTTATAATATTCATTAAAATTATTTGATGTAAATTTACCCCCTGTTATTAAACATTAAACACGTTATATTCAACCTAAATTCCTTTTTATACTATGATCTTAAATTGCTTAAACATTTAAAATTCTTTTGATTTTTCATCTAACCGGCTTATCCATATTTTTCTACTATGTTCATGAGTAAATGTAAGAATGTACATCTTTCCTCTTCTTGACTTTGATGTGATAGATCCATAAATATTAAAATGAATAAACTTAAGAGTTTGATATGCTCTCCATCTAGCTTGCATTGAAATGATTGTTCTAGGTTATTTACACCTAGAAGATAATTACATATTTGACAATTTCCTTACCATGTTCTTTGATTTTAATAAGTGCATCCCATTCATGCTTAAGTATCTATTTCTTTTATGCCAAAATATTGATTGTTTATTTATATTTAATTGATAATTATTCTTTTGTCTTGGTAATTTTATTTAGAATTCAATTACGAACATTATGTTGCATGCTGATTTATACTATAATTCCAAGTTTAGCTTACACTATAGTGATGCTTATATTATGTTAATATAATTACCCAATACTAGGAAAATCATTTTTTAGTTTAGGTATATAATATACATAAGTGATTATCATGTTATATTGTCATAGTTGTATTATTATGTCTCCATTTCCTTTCACTTTTGTTGTGTTATGCTTAAGTTTATATATTGGTTAAAGTGTTAATTAAATCTAAAATATATTTCTCTATTTTTGCTCATATGATTGTTACACCGTGAGTCTAACACCCAATATGTTATGATCTCAGTAGAGATTGTCTCATCCTATATTGATATAATTTTCATTATGGTTTGTCAATCATATTGGTTTCTATTAGCTATGATTACAAGTGGATTTTATGTCTGTTGAGTTACCAGTTTTCTCTCACGGATCATTAAGCTCCTTTGTAGAGCTTCAATGATCATTTCTTTAGTGTTGTGTGTGTGAGAAGGTATTGTAGACCAATATGGGATCAAACCCATATCTACTTAAAAGTCATGATTTGTAAGTAGTTAAATATTATAAACCCACAACACTTATTTATTTTATCCAATTTGAGATCATATTTTCAACATCTGTCATCACGTATAATATGAATACACTTGCCACGTACAATTTTAAACCCACCCTCAACAACTATCTATAAGCCAGATATTATTCTTCTGGTATCGGATGGGGGGAACAATAGCCTCTAGTTGGGTATTTTTCCTTCATACTTGAGCAGACCATGAGCTGGATTTCCTATCTTGAGTCGGGTATGGGTGCGAGTCTACTGACTTTGATACCATAAAAAATAGAGAAAATATACTAAAATATATATTGTTTTACAAGTGTGTTACATTGATGTAATTATCCTAAATTTATAATATATGTAAATGTATAAATATTAGGAACATGTCTTTTAATATATACATATCTTTTGGTATGAGCATATCTTTTCATATGCACATATCTTTTAATTGATTTTCTTGAACTCGAGTATACTCAAGCCTTTTATCAGAAAATGTGACTAAATCTAAAATAGTGTAATATGTAAATCTCTTAGTGTAATCTGCAGATCTCTTATTTCTCCCCCACAAACACAATGAGAGGTCTCGAACATTGAGTTTGAAGCGAAGTATGTCAAATCAGTGCAAAGAGACCTTTGGTAAATATATTTGCAATTTGAGCTTCTGTGCTAATGAAACGAATGTGAAGTTCCCCGTGATTAACTTGTTTACGAACAAAGTAATAGTCTATATCAATGTATTTGGTACGAGTATGAAAAACTGAATTGTCACTGTGATAAATTGCTGACATACATTTCACTAATGTGTGATTTAACTTTTCCAATGCTTTCCCTTTTTCTTAGGATTTGTTTAACAAACAATCATATTTCCTTTTTATAAAAAGAGTTCAAACGTTTGTAGAGTAGTACTCTACTTGTGGATCAGAGCGTATTTACCATTCACCCTGATAGAAGTCCCTAACTTCTACCTTGAGTCTGAGTATACGCAATAGTTTGACCCTCAGACTTGAAAATACTCTGTGTCCACCAGGGGACAAGACCTCTTCCTCCTTCCACCTTGGTCTCAATGTGCAGGAAGTTATGGGTCATCCAACAGCCATTGGAACCAACACTACCCCGATAGGGCACCTCAATGGTTCCACAACATCGATGCATACACAAACAATAATTTTAAATATTATAACTATTATCTTTAGTGTTACCGACCCAATGATCCCGACACTCGACTTCAGCTCCATAGCTACTATACCCAAGAGGTTGGATGACCTGACTTTGGCTTAGCAACTACTAGACCAACGAGTTGACGGATAGATTTTGGCACAATGGCGATTCACACAAATAACTAGTTATGAAACTTTTCATGACTCTTAAACTTAATTTGTCTACGGGCTTCAGCTCGTGCCCATTGGCCCTAGGCCCACTTCATGAGTTTTCCAAAATGGTCCTTGGGCCTTAATAGTTTCAAAACCGAGGCCTTCGACCTATTGGAGCTATCTTAGTTCTCGACAAAAATGTTTTCCAAAATATTTAAGTAGTTTCACACAATTAGGTGAGAACATTTCTAGAAAATAATTTTAAAAATTGAAAACGATATTCATCACCTCAAACGGGTATGACGTATAAAGTCCCACTCACAGGATATGTAGTGATCTGTTCCTCTCGGGCTGATTTGCTCATATTCTCAAGGTGTTTCACGGTTGTAAGTTGACATACTTCTACTTGGACCTACATCATCCCGGGTATGAAAGGTTAATTCTCGGTTCATTTAAAAATTCTCAATCTCTACCGTCAAGGTAATTAACTTCTGGTTAAATACCAATATTATGAATCGTTAACTTCATAAACATTCTCAAACTTCCTTTTTGGACTTTGAAAATGTTAATGTTCACTTAATTGTAATTTAGTCCCCAATGTTTTCCAAAATTACTAATTCGCCCCAAATTTCCCAAAAAGACCAAGTAGTCCTCAATTTCCTTAAAATCACTAATTGACACCCAATTTCATCAAAATTTCCAATTGTCCCTCAATTGAGAGTTAATTTCATGAAAATCACACAATTTTCCTTAAATTTCAATTTGACCCCAAATTTTCTAAAAATTCCCAAATTGTCCAATTTTTTCAAAATTGTAATTTTACCTCAAAAATCTTATTTAATCAAACTGACCTCTCAAACTTGGACAATTGTCTCTTTTTTTTTTATCTGAATCATCTTCCCAATGTCACCTTCTTCATTTTGAGCTATATCATGCCATAAATTGTTTAAAAATGAACTCGAATAGAGTTTCACCGAAAAAAAATGGTCTAGAGAGAGTGAGAGCTTCAATATTGTGAATAGTAATTTTCGACGAAGGGTGGTGGAGGGGACTTACCCATGTAGCTCAGGGAAAGTCAAGACATTTTGAGGGGTGGTCGTGAAAGCTTGGTTTGGCCGGAATTGGGCTGTGGGTGGTTCGAATTAAGCTCGAACAGATCGGGTTATTGAATACCAAGGAGCAATGGTTTTGTGCAAGCTCTTCGGCGCTTCTCCGATGATCCTCGAGCTGAATGGAGAATGTCATCACGTAGCTGACTTCTTTAAGATTCCAAAGAACCCAAATCCGACTTGGGAGGTAGAGAAATGTGTCCAAGTCAAAGCTCTAGTTCGTGCTTCATCGAAAAATAGACACTCCTTCTTTAGGTGTTTGAGGGATGAGGAGGACGAATGGAGAAAAGCTCTTTATATAGGGAGCTCAGGGACTGATTGTTCTATCCGTTTCTCCATTGATTGACCATTAACTCTCCAATTTAAGGCCTTGTCGAAGGTATTTATTGGCCGCTAGAGAAAGTGCGTCCGTTTTGCCCCTTTCTCTCTCCTCGATCTCGAGGTAGACGATGACACTATGCCGTGCGTGTGAGCTTCACACTTGTGGACTTGCCACGTGGTGCACTGTGATTGGTTAGCTTCACTAACGTAACATCCTACTCAGCAGCCCGATCGGCTGTTGATTGGAAACTTGGCCATCTCCTATTGGCTACTCATTCCTATGTGTCTACTGACCGTATTCCTATTGATCATTGACCGTGAGACGTAGGGCCCTCTCACTGGCTAATTTAAATGCATTAGATTTCCCTCCTTATGCATAGTGCTACTGCCACGTGTCAGCCTCTGATTGGCTGAGGTCATCTGACCTGGCCTGCCACGTGTCGACCTTCGATTGGTCGGTTGTTTCTCCAACATCCTTATCGGGTGCTGACGTAGTATCCTTGCCACGTGTCAGTTCCTCATTGGTCACCTTTGCTGATTGGACCTCTTCGACATTGACCATTCATCGGGACACGTGTCCCTCTCCTATTGGTCGGTCGTCGCTAAGGTTGATTTTCCGCTTTTGACCGTTGACCAAGGATACGTGTCGCCTTCTAATTGGCCAGTGCTTTCAAGCATGGACTAGGCACACTTTGCCATGTGTCACGTGTTGATTGGTCATGCATACTGACTAGGCACTGACTTGGTAGTGGTACATTAACTGGCTGGACCATTGACTGGTCCGGTCCGACCGATCAATGAACAGTGTCATCGTATTCCTTAGGATGACAGCACTGTTCATGGAATAATTCCACCTTCCATTTCTAGTGAGGGAATATTCCCTTCGATTATGCCATTTTCTAATGAGGATAAGCTCGACCAATATGAAAACTAGTAGAGCCAAGGGTCCCCTAGCTTCCTATATAAAAAGCTCCCCTTCATTCATTCTCCTCACACCTCAAACCTTCGAAGAAGAAAAAGTGTTCCATTTCCCAATGAAGCTCGAACTAGAGCTCTGACTTGGGCACTTCTTTCCACCTTAGAAGGTGAATTTGAGTCCTATAGACTACGGAGGAAGTCAGCCACCTAATGGCACCCTCCATTCCGCGTGAGGACCACTGGAGAAGTGCTGGCGGGTCCAAATAATGAAGCTACTTTGTAGGACTCAAAGCTGCCCTGTTCTACCCAATCCAAATTCGACCAATTCTGACCTCCTACGACTAAACTGAGCCTTCCTCTAGCCTCTTCAGCCTGTACCCGACCTCCTCAAGCAAACGTGAAGTCAATTCGGCCCTCCCTCGTCAGAATAATTTGATTTTAGTGAGAGAAAGTGTCCAAATTTCATTAACCAAATGCCCACTGCTTAGGACATGAATTTTAAAGACTCTTGATCCTAGAAGTACCCTGTGAATGAGAGCTTTCTTTTCAAATCGAAAGCTTAGACCGCCGCACCTCCGATAGTGAGATCTCGAAGCTTTCTCTTTCTACATTCAATTTTCCAACGAAGCTCTGTTTGAGCTCGTTTCGGACCTAAAAACCGTAATTCAAAGCTTGGTTGGATCGTAGGGAAGTGAGGAAATCGATTAGCACCATGATAAGGAACAATTAACACGAATTGAAGGTTCAATTAGATGTGATCAAATTCAAGTCAAATGGAAAAGATGAATTAGGGGAAATTTTTAGGAAAAATTAGGGAATTAAAAAATTGAGCGACCTTTGTGCATTTTTTCAAAAATTGAAGGTCAATTGACAAATTAGATTATCTTGGAGGACTAATTAGTCTTTTTTAGAAAATTGGGACTAATGGGTCTTTTTTGGAAAAATTGGGGCCCATCGATAATTTTGGAAAGTTAATGGATCAATAGGAAATTTTTGAAAAGTTAAGTCCCAATTGGTGATTTTTAAAAATTAAGGACCCAAAGTGATATTGGAAATCCTAGGGACTTAATGGAAATTAATTGACCGTTAGGGACCTAAAGTCAAAGATTATAAATTTTAGGGATCTAATTGTAATATGGTAAGAGTTGGGGCCTAATTGCAAATACATGAAAATAGAAGGCCTTTCATGCAAACATTTCCTCATGAACATGTTCGAGGAGCACGACAAGGACGAGAAGTACAACTAGGACGGACAAGTCACGTTCATTGGGTAAGTGGGCATATTTATACATTATACCCAGTTGGGTTGGTGAGCACCATTTTGAAATGAAAAACTACTTACCGGTTGTGAGTGAGATATTTTGAACATCACACCTGGTTGGTGTGATGGATACTTTTGCTTAAATGAAAAACCACAAAGAGTGAGATTTTCCATTATTATGCCCGGTTGGGATAATGAGTACAATTTAAGTTCAAAACTATTTTTTCAGAAATGTTCTCCCCTGATAGTGTGCAAAAGCTTAAAATATTTGGGAGACTTTTCTAATATGAGTTGGGATAGCTCTAACAGGCCGTAGATCTCGATTTTGAACTTATAGGGCTCAAGGTCCAGTTTTGAAAAATTCATGAAAGTTAGCGGGCACGGGCTAGAGCCCGTAGACAAACATGATTATAAGAGCCATGAAAACTCTCATAACTGGCATTTTTGTATGTGACTTGTCACAGTACCAAATCAGGACTGACAAGGCTTGATGGGCTAGTGGCAGTACGCCGAGACTAGGTTGACGGACCGGTCAGGCAAATAACTATCGGCCAAGTTGAGTGTCAGGATTGTTGGACCGTTGGCACCAAAGATAATGACTAATATGCTAAGACTATTATTTGTGCATGCACAAGGATTTATGACCATCGAGATGCCCAAGAGGGGTAGTGATGGGTCCCAAGGACTGTTGGACGACCTAGATGCAATAATAACAGTCTTTTCATGCCAATTAGTAATGAAACTCAGAGTAGCTTTTTGTGCATTGAGACCGAGTCGATGTCAGGATGAGGTCTCTGTCCCCATATCACAAACATTGAGTATTTTGGGTCTGAGGGTTGGATAGTTGATTTCCACTTAAACTCCGGGTAGAAGTCGAGTACTTCTATTAGTATGGATGGTAAAGCTACTCCAATCTATAAGTGGGTGCAGTCATCGTAACTGCAACTCACGAATGTTTAAACCCTTTATGAGAAAGGGAGTGTGATTGTTTGCTAAACACCTTCCGAGTAAGGGGAAGTGGTAGCTTGGACCCTTTATGATAAATTGCATATGAATGTTTGTTAAACCAAATTCTGAACAAGGGGAAAATGTGTGAACCCTTTTTGATAAAGGGGCACAAACAGTTGTGCGTGAAACACTTCCTGAGCAAGGGAAGTATTAAAAGAACTAAACTCACAATGAATTAAAAGGATGATTTATTTTTCTAAGATAAAGAAAAACCCACAACCATGTAAACAAAGAAAATGTGTGATAAGCTGTTTTTGAAAACTCACTCCCCAACACCCGCTCACTAAGTTGTAGAAACTCACCCCTACCTTTAACCTTTTTTTAGAAAAGAAGAAGACCCATAAAGATATTTTGAGAACAAGCCTTAAGTCAGGTATGTAAAGTTTTTGAGTTTTGTATAATGCTATTCTAGGGAACAAGGATAGAAATTATACCTGACTTCTCACGGTATTGGGAAGTGGTGACTATTCTTAGACTAAAGGGAGTGGCGGGCTATTCACGAGGTTCCGACCACACCAGGTCGGGGCGTGACATATCATATATCCCTTATGTCTCGAATGGGTATGTAAATAACTCTCATTGTATCTACTTCAATGTGAATACAATGCATGAATGCAACATATCAAAATCAACATCAGATTGACATGCTATCTCAACAATCCATCTATCTGTTATTCACAATAAAAAATAGACCTTCAAGCCTTAATTCATCAACCCCATAAGACAAACATATACGCTCTTATTTCACAAGGATATTTAGTAGTGTTTCCTCTTTAAATCTAATTGGAACTTATCCTGACAGTTCATAGATTTCATGGATCATTCGCCCATTCTCCCATTTAGTCCATATTTTAATTGATCGTTTTAGGTCTTAACTTATTTCACATAAGTCACTCTAGGCCTAGCTTGACCACCTAAAATCATGATCCCAATTCCTTTTTCCATCTTATCAAATGCTAGTCTATATACAACTTCGGGCCCTAACCTATTTTTTAAAAAATAGTGGAGTAGGTCATTTATACACCATTGATCTTAACCCCATTCATGTATAACAATCCTATATTCATTCCATAACCGGTGATTATAAACTAATTTATATCCATGGGCCTTAGTCCCATTCACATTCGTTTGACTCCAAGCCCCTTTTTATAAACGTGTGGCCTAAGCCAAATTGCACGAACATGACTTTGGTCTCTTTTTCATAACCGTCATATCAGGTTGAGATCTCATCCATCCTTAACCGTTGGGTTTTTACCCTTCCATTCTAGATTATCGCCTTTTAGTTCGCTTTTCATATCATTCAGGGATTTTTCGTCTGTTGATAAAATCTTCTATTTCCCATTTTCTAGGTTTTTAAGAAATATTTTCCAAATATTCACATCAGCATTTTATCAAAACGAGAGTAAGAGATATATCGGTCCAATCGAACGCGAAGTTAGAAATCCCACTCACAATTATAGTTGGAACTTGTTCGTTCCAATGGTATTTCCATCTGTAGAGGAAGACGTGATTCATGCATGCTAGTTATTAAGTTCCTTTACAAAATCATATAATAATATAATGTCACATTTGACCTTAACCATGAGCTCACCAACTACCTCATAATTTTGCTTAAAATTACGGTTTTGCTCTTTAGGCTCGGTTTGCTCGACTCATGTGTCGATGAATCATCCGAGTTACTAACACCCATCTATAATTTTATTCCACATATCATAGGTTAAAGACACATTTGGTCTTATTTATCAAAATGTCCAAAGGTTTCGAAGTTCCCTAATTAGATAACTCAACTTTTTCAAAGTTTACATTATGGTTCTTAAGTGGAGCAAAATTACTATTTTGTCTTTACTCATCAAAAGTTCATCATTGTGGACCCTAAACTTCCCAAGTCTCTCATTTAGGTCCTCAAAACTCATTTAAATACATTTGTGGCCCAAAAATGTATTAATTATACTTTGGTCCCTAAAATGGACAAAATTACCATTTTGTCACTCGTAAAAATATCCATTTTTGCATATTTACTTTGAAAAAATTACCATTTTCCCTACATAGTTCAAAATAAACTATTTGATTTCTCTTTGGGTATAAATGATCATTTTACCCCTATTTGTGCAAAATTACCATTTTGCCCCTTATTTATAAAAATTAAGGTTTTACCCCGAACTCTCGAATATTATTTTATACATCTCCATTTATTTTAAAATCACCTCTAAGCCCCTTAGGCTACTCTTAGGGACATTTTTCACAATTGTTTTCATATTTACAATTTGGTCCCAAAACATTCCAAAATTGCACTTTAGTTTCCTAAATTTTTAAACTTAATCAAATAAACTTATAAATTTAAAAAAATCACTCCCAAATCATATCATCATACTCGTAATGACTCATGGGAGGAGTGACGGGTCCCACCCCAGCCAACCACTGTCGAATTTGATAATTTTTCAAAACCGGTTGAAATAGAGCTATTGAGGAAGTTGTCGGAAATTTTCACCAGAGGTGGCTGAAAAGGTGGTCGGAGCTTAAGCGTTTTGTATCCAAGGTCTAGGAGAAACTTTTTGTGGTGGTGGCTAGCTAAGAGGTCACCAGAGTTGTGAAAATTTGGTTGTCGACTCGCCGTGATCGAGCGAAACCCAACAGACCCACCAATGGAAATTAGCTCAAGCTAGGTAATTTTTCCCTTGCTAAAGGTTGACACTTGCTATAAAGAGGTAGATGAGAGGCTAATGGTCACTTTGGAACCTGTGGCCGTTAGAGTGGTGGTTGGAGGTGGTCGAATTTGGCCCCGCAAGGTTGTTGACAGTGGGAAAATATATTTGTCTCATATATGGGTAAAAAAACGGCATTCGTGCGGCATTTTCTGGCCACTAACAATTCAAGACCCAACCAACTCAAGAGCAATCTATAAGTGGTATTTTGATAGTAAAATCACTTAATTTGATGATCGGATGAGATTGAATTACTCATTCAATCGTAGATGGGTTGGTTAGGGTTCTAATATGGAGATTTTATATTTTAAATCCAAAATTCGATCTATTCCAAAGAAATTAATGCAATTAACTTAATAGAGGGATTGATAGTTGTGACGTACAATTTAATTAATAATTGATAAATTGTAGGGATATTTATAATGGTGTGAGACCATAATTTCAATTGACGGAAAGAGCTCACGGATGAATTAGGTTAAACTAACCAGATTTTAATTATTTTTTTTATTTTTTTAAATTAAATTTTTTTGATCTTTTTTAGATAAATTCGATAATTTAATCTAAAATACCAAACTTATTTGGACAAAAATCAATATTTTTCAAAAATATCAATTTTATGTTCTTAGATAAAAAACGCTACGAGGAGGGTTAGGACACCAACAACTAGAGGGTTTGTTGGCGATAGAGGTTAGGAGATATGACGGGAGTGCTATCAGCAACCATACGACTTGACAATGTTAGGCACGGAAGTAGGGCCTCCCGTTGGAATGATTATTTGACCTAGGACCGGAGAAGAGTGTCAATCGATTAGAGGCGAACTATAGGTAATTTGTCAAAAGAACAAGATATGGGGAGAGGAAGATGGGTTGTGCGATACGTTCAACTACAACATGCCATCCTAGTTTTGACAGAGCGGAGGGTGGCTGACCGGTGGCAGAAAAATTACATAAGATACCCAGTACCCATCATGAAAGTGGTTACACAAAAAGGATTGTCTACACCCCTATCTAACCCTATATGCATCTCATATATCCAACCTCATAGCATACCATATATCCAACCTCATATGCATACCATATGCATTTATTCACTAAAAAAAATATGACACATTGTAAATATTTGGGGTAACATTATATGGGCATTTGGGTTTTAGTTAAATTGACTTTAAAATATTAATTCTTTATTTAAGATATTTTATTTGAGATTTTTTAAGAAATAAGATCATATTTTAGTTAAAAAAATATGACTCTTTTATTTATTTATTATTTTTTTAATATTATAATCCAGGTTAATTCATGATAACAATCTAATTAACAATAGTACATATTATAAAAATTTCCCGTGTGTATAGTGATTTATTTTTAGTCATTTTCGTGTTTTCAATTCTTTTTATTTATGAAAAAAATGTATATTAGTTTGTTAATTTGTTTCTCGAGTTAAAAAAGTAATTGCAAAAATCTAACTTATTTGTAAAATATAATAATATTAAGATGTTTACTATTTTTTATACGAATACATTTTCAATGTTGATTTACTTGTTTAATTTGTTAATATGATACTCCATTTATACTTTTTTAAATTATGATTATTAACAAATTAGTTTAGAAATTTATGAAAAATTCAATTGTATTATAAATTTTATTTAACTAATTATAGAAATTTAAAATAATAGAATAAAATATATTAAAATATAAGTATGGTAAGATATAGGTATAAACAATGAACTTTTCATTACTAAAACACAAAATAACTAAAAAAATTCAAGCAAATTAGCACTACTTTTGAGAGAGGTATGAAAGTCTTAAAAGGCTACATTCAATTGTATTCCATATTTTGTTTTAACAAATTTTCTATTGCCTCAAGAGTGATGTAATGAAATTAGTGTTTTGATTGTCAAGTTTTGGTCACTATTGATTGGGTGCCATGGGCTAAGCTAAAAGAAATATGGGGAATGTGGTTGAAGAACTTCCATGATTTCAATAAATCTATACATATGAAATGAGACCACTTCAACACTCATAATCCTTGTGAGAAAATTACTAAAATGTATTTCAATAACTTGAAATTTCTAGAAGGTAACGGAAGATGCCCGTGGCTTTGGCCCGTGTGCTGGTACTTAAGTATTGAAATACCGGTAGACATCACACATGCTAAATGGTAGACTGACTAACATAGTCATTAGTGCTAAGTTTTTACAAATAAAACTATGCTCCTTAATTTATCAACCATTAAAAAGTTAGCAATTAAAAGATATGAGACATTCTATCACGGCTAAAGAAGGAAAAGTGATTTATGTTATTCTTATTTCAAAACCACCTTGTCACGACCCGTTTAGGAGAATTCAGGGCAGTTTATTATGAGGTATGCATATCCTTACCTAGCACATCACTACACAACTTACATAGCATACCACTACATAACTATGAGGTAAGTACCTAAATCGTTCATAATCTTGATAAGGTAGTTTGGACTAAAATATGAAAACTGCAATGGCCACTAAATATTAAATAATTTATTTGAAGAACATGTTTAGATAGTTTAGTAGTAAAAGTAATATTGTATAGAAGGAGTATCGTTATTAATTGTTAGTTTTATCTATTCGATTTGTGATAGACAAAAATCATTAATGCATATAATTTTTTAATGTACATGGGCTATATAAGTTTAGTACATTTTTTAGGAGATCATAATATATAAAAGAATTTTATCTAATTTTTGTCAATAAATTTGTAGAGCTGGGTAAAGTTGCTATCAGAGTAATAATGTATTTTTATCAAATCTCTATTCCTTCCTATCTGAAATGCTTTTGTGATGAACACTAATTTACAGATTTATTTGAAATACATGATGAACTGCTCTAATTACACTAAGCCCTAAACCAATCAATCGAAGAAATAATAATAAAAATGTCAAATACCAACTAGAGATAATTTTAAGATTAATTGTGATAGTTCTTTTAACATGTTGAATTTATGCGTGACAGTAAAGGATTCAGATGGGCTTCATCATGGGAAGAAGAGCATCATTTCACTACAACTAAGCATTCGAAGTAGAAGGCCAAATATTTTATGATTAATTATGATGGTTCTTTTTATGCTTGAGAAAGTAGAAGCTCAAACATTGGTACTTCAAATAAATTCAACCCACAAAAGTTATAATCGAGATGGGTAACCTTCAACTATAAAAATTTACTCTAATAAATAAAGATAATATTACTTATTACTAAACCCTTATCTCAGTAATATTAGAATTTTATTTATTTTAATAGTATTGTTATTACGCTAACAGTAACATTAGAAGGATTTTGTTTATTTTAATAGTATTGATATTAGACTAATTCTTAAAAAAATAATTACACACTTTAACAAAACTATTACGAGAGGGATAAATGGTCGGCCTGTCTTATAAATATACACTTATAATGTTTGATACAATATTATATTGAATTATTGCATCATTTGGCTCAATGGAGCAAATATTATTTATTGATTATTAAATAAATAAATTTATATTATGCTAAATTATCTTAACAAGACATTACTCATATAATTTAATAATTTATGTATGAGATCACTTATAATTAATTTTCTCCCAAATTAATATATCTCTATGTAGATATTATATATATATATTACTTAGTTAATCATTCTCCACAAGTGGTAAAATTAATATTTATTTTTCATGTAAGTTTAGAAAAAGAGGGATGTGATTTGATGTTGATAACACTTCATCAATTTTCCAATTTTCTTTATTTAGGACAATGTGAGTGAAAACTTGTAGCATTCATTCCTGATAAAATTCATGATACTAATTATGGGTAAATAAAAAATTGAGAACACGTGCATAAATGCACAAAATTTATTGCAAAATGTTTATATCAAATACAAAATTATATTCTACTAGATATGTAGAAGAATATAATGATTTTATTGATAACTCCAATTTTCAAACGATGACGGGGTGCTTGTCCATGAATGCATACGCACTCCCCAGTTTTGATGATGCATAATAATTCCGTAATCCCAACTGGGCATTGGTGCCAACAGTCTAAATTCTTCTTGCAGGGTGTAGCTGCCTGGGTGATCACACCTGCACACAAATTTATTTTTTTAATCATGCAGATTATAAATGTTTTAATTTTGAGTATACTGACAACACAGTTTGCATAGTGGAGAAGATTCACTCACCTGATATTGTAACAACAAAAAGAAATAGCATAACAAATAGCACCATCTTGCTGGAGAAGCGTGTATAAGGATTTGTTGATATTGATGGTAAATGGTGAAAATAAACATTAGAATTGATGATATCTATAGTGTGAAATGGATTTATTAGTTATTAGCTTGCAATTATATTTGTATAATAAATAATTAAATTAAGAAAATTTATGAAATGATTTTTTTATATTAAGCTATTAATATTTTCTTAATTATTATTTTATTTGTATTGTTTTAATATTTACTTTGCTCGACACACCCTATATTTTTTTTATGAATAAACAATATAATAAATTAATACAATTCAACTGTAAGTATATAATAAAGACAAGCGCTTTTAATTGGAAAAAATTTGAAATTAGAATGTAGAACAAGAAGAAAGTTGTTATGTATATTTTTTTTAAGAATTTTGAGATCCAGCCATGAAATTAACTAATAAATAAAGACCAGAGTAGGAATATGATACAAACATGGAATAGCCCTCGTTTGAATTAAGTTATTTTGGTTTAATATACATATAATTTTTAAATAAAAAAGATTTTCCATTATATTTTATTTTATTATTTTAGATAATATTTAATAAAATTAAAAAATAATGCTAATTTCACTGATTCCATTAACAATTTTAATGCAGTATAGATGATGTATAGTACCCATTCATCTTATTTGGGTAATTTGTAACAAAATTTGAGAAAATTTGAAATATTTTTCTAAAATAATAATTAACTAAAATGTCAATTTTTGATAATTACACCGAAATATAAAAATTTTAAATTATAGAACATTTCCAATGTATTTTTTAATGAAAAATGAATTTGAAAGTAAAATTAGTGTTGAATTTATTAACAAAAAACCTAGTAATACTCCTAATTCAAACTAAGGTAGTAAAAATTATAACAATTCAACTAATGAAATTATTACATTAAAACTTGAATATTTTAAAGATATGTACATATTTTGAACATACAATTATAATAATAGGAGTATATATAATTAATAGATTTATTACCTATTTTACAAATTTCAAGAAATATTATTAATCAATAATTTAGTACAATTAAGTATAATTCACTAATATAATAGTACGAGTATTTTCAAGTAATAATTAATATATAAATTAGAATTATAAACATGATTGGTTAAAATGTATAAATGTGTTTTCACCTTACTTAAATGAAATTGAAATGTGATTTTGAGAAATGAGAAAATTTATGTTGGGAAATATTTACTTAGTTATTTTAATATCTATAAATTTTTTGAGATAAATTATTTAAAATAATTTAAAATGTAGTTTTTTACTAATAATGAAAGTACAATTTTCAAGATATATTAATATACAAATTTTAATATTTAAATAATGTATTCATTTAGGTACATGTAAAAAATTATAGAAGTGATAATTGAAATTATTTGTTGTTAATTACTAAACACTACCCATAAGTATTGTATTTCATTTCATATAAAATTATTTTTTATCAAGAATTAATCATATCACTGAATTTTTATAATTTAAATATTATAGGTGGCATACTAATATAATGAGACATTTTCACGATCACAGATTATAGTAATGTATTTTTTAAAAATATTTCATAGGCAATTGAAGTAGTTAAAATTTTTCTAAACAAATAAGTGAATAATAATAACAATTAAAAGAGGTAAAATTAAATAATAATAATATTAATAAATTTAAAAAATAATATTTTAATATATACTCTACGTATATATTTTATATATAAATTTTAAGATTTTTCTAATATATTATACTACACCAATGTATGTAACTTTTCTAAATCTACGCTTAAAGTTTTTCCATGTCAATTGGGTAGAATATGTAGCCAAATTATTCTCCCACCAATAGATTGAATCGGTTTATAATATTAATTCTGTTATTACTACCTTTTTTGTATTCGATACTTTTATAATTGTCATGAGTTTATTCATATTTTATAGCTAATCCATGACTATAATAATATTATTCTTGCCAATAAAGCATTTGTAACCTAATAGTTGAAGTGACTTTAAGCACTTTACTCAAAATACTACATATCGAGTGCCTCATGGGGAGGTATGTTCCTTATCCTAAGTTTCTCACTTGTCCCACCTAAGGGAGGTACTCCTTTAGCCTCACTTGTTGACCCTCATTCAGTAGCGTAGGGGAGTGTTATACACCTTACTTATTTGAAATATACCTCCATACAATTCTTATATACTTCCCACTTTTTGGGTTCTTTGGTTGGAGGAGAGTTTACTCTCTTCTAAAATATCTCTATTTAGGTCTTATTGTCTAATCTCTAATTCTTTGTAATGTGCTTTCTACCGATCTTTCGATGTTACTCTCTACAAGTTGTTGTTCGGAAACCCGTTAAATACGTCGATCTTCTCTCCCAGGACATATTTCTATAAGAATTGTATTTCTTATTAGTACATTTTAGTACTAACTTATCATACGAAAGTTTTCATATTATAAATTAGGTTTCCCAACAAATACTTTCCCCTTTTTGACCAAATTTACCTATGCTTTTTCTTTCAAAGTTCCAAGTTTCTAAAACTGTTCTCTGATAGCACTTAAATTGTTACGTCCTGTTGGGGGTGCTGGTGGCAACCCACCATGTCCTATCAATGCTATTAAGGTGTATATTTTCACCAAACTCGTACCGATGTGATCAAAGCTCATAATATAAAATATACACCATTTTACATTGAAAATTAAATATTTTTATAAATGTTACTTCATAGTTTCATAACCATTTACAAACCCTGGAAAGCACATTATGCCTAAGAAAATCCTCGTGTTCTTCTTTTCATGGATCTCTATCTTGATAATGTACCGATTTTGAGATATTTCTGATTTATAAGATCTTCCTCTCCACCTCTACTCTTCTTTGTTACCTGGAAATGTGTTGAGGAAGTGGTGAGAAATGCTCACTAAGTGTGAGAACCGCTAATTAAGTCGTTCATGGTTTAATGTATTCTCTACTAAAAAAAAGGAGTAACACAAAATTTTTATATAATTTTCCCATTTTCTTAATTTTTTTAAAACTATTTATTAGTTCATGCCCTATGAGTATCCTTTCAAAGGTATTCTCTATGGTGGTTACTCTTGAAACCCGTAGTTAATGTTCACTTAACCCTCTTTTGTTGTATTTATAGTTTAGAACTCCTCTCCCAATCCAACTCCTCTAGCAATCCAACTACTCAAGTGGTGTCCACACTCATCACAATGTTCTAGGTTTGACTTATCTCATGTCTATCTAAGTCTGATATCAATATCCTCTTTGATCACATTTATTGCGATCGAATACCCTTAAGAGTATAGGATCATACATGATTTTATCCAATCATCCCTAATCTTCAAATTAGGTCTAGCCTCCGAGTAGAATCGCGACTCTCATGGAAGCTAACTTATCAATACACATATTTAAATAACATAAAATAAATGTAAATCATATATATATCTTATTCTTTAAATACCACTCTTTTATCCCATTCCTCATAAACAACACATAATTCTTTCTCTTCTTTCTCTTTTCATGCCTCAATTAATAGGTATGCAAATAACTCTCCTTGTATCTAATTCAATACATGAATGCAACATATTAAAATCAACATTAGATTCACAATAAAAAATAGAACTTCAAGACTTAATTCATCAAGCTCATAAGACAAACATATTTGCTCTTATTTTACAAGGTATATTTAGTAGTGTTTCCTCTTAAATCTCCTCTAAACATATTTGCTCTTATTTTACAAGGTATATTTAGTAGTGTTTCCTCTTAAATCTCCTCTAGACTTATCCCGACAGTTCATGGATTTCACGGACCATTCGTCCATTCTCGCATTTAGTCCATATTTTAATTGGTTGTCTTAGGTCTTAACTTATTTCACATAAGTCACTCTAAGCCTAGCTTGTCCACCTAAAATCATGATCTCAATTCCTTTTTCTATCTTATCAAATCATAGTCTATGTACAACTTCGGGCCCTAACCTACTTTTTAAAAAATAGTGGAGTATATGCCATTGATCTTAACCTCATTTATGAATAAAAATCTTATACTCATTCCATAACTGGTGATTATAAACTAATTTATATCCATGGGCTTTAGTCCCATTTACATTCGTTTGACTCCAAGTTCATTTTTATAAACGCGTGGCCTAAGCCAAATTGCACGAACATGACTTTGGTCTCTTTTTCATAACCCTCATATCAGGTTAAGATCTCAACCATCCTTAACCGTTGAATTTTTACCATTCCATTCTAGATTATCACGTTTTAGTTCGCTTTTCATATCATTAAATCTTCTATTTCCCCTTTTCTAGGTTTTCAAAAAATGTTTTCCAAATATTCATATAAGCATTTTATCAAAACGAGATTAATAGCTACATAGGTCCAATCAAACGCAAAGTTAGAAATCACACTTAGAATTGTAGTTAGAACTTGTTTGTTCCAAAGATCTTTCCATCTATAAAGAAAGACGTTGATTCCTACATGTTAGTTGTAAAGTTCTTCTACAAAATTATATAATAATATAAGGTCAGCTTCGACCTTAACTATAAGCTTGCCAACTACCCCATAATTTTACTTAAGATTACAGTTTTGCCCCTCATGCTTAATTTGCTCGACTCATATGTTAATGAATCATCCCAATGTGTAACCACATCTATAATTTAATTCCACATATAATAGGTTAAATCTACATTTAGTCTTATTTACTAAATTTTTAAATTTACTTATTTACTAAAGTTGAATAATTATGATATATTGAACGATATTGAAAGAGAGTAACAATGCATTTTAAAAACTCTATTCCTTCTTATCAATGAAATATTTTTGGTCATAAATACTAATTTACATATTTATTAGAAACACAAAGTACTCCAAGCATACTAGGCTCTAAACCAAACAATTTTCAAAACAACAATAAAAATGTCAAATATTAACCAAGGTACTATTAAGATTAATTGTAACAGTTATTTTGACTCTTGAATTTATGCTAGGAAAGGATGTGATAGTAAGTGATTCGGATATCAAGGGAAGGGGAACACGCAGTTTCATTGAAACCAAGCATTAAAAGCAGAAAACTAAGTATGGGTAATTAATCCATTGGTGGAAGACAAACTTAATCTTGCAGAAGTTATATTAGTAATATTAGAGGAAATTTATTTATTTTAATAGTATTAATATTAGACTAATTCATTAGTTAGCAAATAATTACGTCAAATCTTTAACAATACATAGAGTGACAAAGGTCAAAGGTTTTAAATGCCATATTAATACACTTAAGAGTGTTTGATACAAAATCATTTAGTTTAGTGGAGCAAATGTTATTCTCTCATTATTTAATAAATGAATTTATAAAAAATTATCTTAACAAGATATTACTCATATAATTCTATAATTTATCTGCCATATCACTAGGGATTGATTTTCTCCCAAATTAATATATGTGTAGATATTTTAAATACATTCATTAGTTCATCATTCTCCATAAGGTGTAAAATCAATATTTATTTTCCATGTAAGTTTAGAAAAAGAGTGATGTCATTTGATATAAATAATACTTTATCAATTTTCGAATTTTCTCTATTTAGGATGAGTGAAAACTTGTAGTATTCATTCTTTGTAAAATTCACTATACCAATTATGGGAAAATAAAAAAATTGAGAACATATAAATGTACAATATTTATTGCAAAGTCTTTATATCAAATACAATATTATTTTCTACTCAATATCTTGATCATTCGGAGGGATTTATGAATCTTGATTGATTCAACCGTTGATTGGGGTGCTTGTCCATGAATGCATACGCATTGGCCCGTTTTTATTATGCATAATAATTCTGCAATCCCAACTGGCCATTAGTGTCAACAGTCTAAATCCTTCTTGGAGGGTGCAGCTGTCTAAGGAGTGATGGTGTCATCCGGGCAATTAGGGTTGAATTTAGTCATTTTTTAAAATTAGTTAAAATAGAGTTATTGAGGGAATTGTAAAAAAATTTCACGAGAGCTGACTGGAAAGGTGGTTGGAAATTTTCTCTGGTAATCGTCAGCCAAAAGGTCGTTAGAGTTATGAGAATTTAATCGTCGACTAACTATGATCGAACGTAACCCAATAGACCCACCGATAGAAATTGGCTCATTACAGTTGGTTTCCCCCTTGCCAAAGGTCGATCCTTATTATAAAAAGGTAAATGAGAGGTTAGCAGTCATTTTGGAACACGTAGCTATTGGAGTGGTAGTTGGAGGTGGCCGAATTTGACCCCGCAAAGTTGTGGACGATGGGAAAAATTTTTGTCTCATTTATGGGTTGAAAAAAAAAATAGCATTCATGCCGCATTTTTCGACCACTAACAAGTCAAAACTCGACCAACTCATATTAGTCTATAAGCGGTATTTTAATACTAAAATCACTTTATTTGATAATTAAATGAGATAGAATTACTCATTCAATAGTTGGAGGGTCGGGTTTTAATATCAGGATTTCATACTTAATAGGACAACTAGTAGCTAAAATATCTTCTCATGCAATTTGTTGGGTGTTATTTGATTAATAATTAATAAATTACAATGATATTTACAATAGTGTATGATCACAATTTCAATTGATCGAAAGGTACACTAGTGAGTAAGTGAGTAAGGTGAAACTAACCTGACTTCTATTCTTTTTTTATTTTTTAAATTAAATTATTTTTTATCCTTTTTAGATCAATTTAATAATTTAATATAAAATATTGGACGAAAATAGACTTCTTCTAAAAATCTCAATTTTATAATAATAGATAAATGACACTACTAGAAGTAGGGATGGGACACCAACAACAATTAGAGAGTTTATTGGTGGTAGAGATTAGGGGATCTCAGGGGAGTGCTATCGGAAATAATGCGACTTTTTAATGTTAGGAGCAGAAGTAGGACCTCATGTTGTTGGAGTGATTATTTTACCTAGGATCGGAAAAGAGTTTCAATCAAATCGGGATAATGTAAAGGTAATTTCTCGAAAGAACAAAATGTGAAGAGGGGAAGATAGGTTCTGCCATACGTTCAACTAGAACATGCCATCCTAGTTTTGATATAGCGGAGGGTGGCTGACCGATGGCAGGAAAATCACACACGAATATGAGTACCCATGATGGAAAATGGTAAAACAAAAAAAGGATCGTCTCCTCCCTATCCAGCCCTATATGCATCCCATGTATCCAGCCCCATATGCATTTCATCACTAAAAAAATAGGTAAATATTTGGGGTAAGATAAGACGGGCATTTGGGTTTTAGTTAAATTGAGTTTAAAATATTAATTCTTTATTTAAGACATTTTGTTTGAAAATTTTTAAGTAATAAGATCATATTTTAGTTTAAAAAATATGACTCGTTTATTTATTTATTATTTTTTAATATTATGATCCAACTTAGCTCATCCTAATAATCTAATTAACAATAGTAAATATTATAAAATTTTCCTCTGTATATAGTGATTTATTTTTATTTTTAATCATTTTCCTGTTTTCAATTTTTTTTGTTTATGAAAAATTGTATTCTAATTTGTTAATTTGTTTCTCGAAGTTAAAAAAGTAATTGCAAAAATCTAATTTATGTGTAAAATATAATAATATTACGAGGTTCACTATTTTTATACGAATACATTGTACTTATTTTAATTATGATTATTAACAAATTAGTTTAGAAATTTATGAATAATTAAATTGAATTATGAATTTTATTTAACTAATTATAGAATTTTAAAATAGTATAATAAAATATGTTAAAATATAAGTATGATAGACTATAGGTATAATAAACGGAAGTTACCATTCCTAAAATATAAAATAACTAACAAGATCCAAACTTGGAAATGAGTGCTACTTACATAGTGGCAATAAAATTAGTGATTTAATTGTCAAGTTTTGATCCAAGGTAATCTTGGGACCAGAACTATTAACTGGTGCCATAGAGAAAGCTAACAGTAATAAAACAAAAGGGGAATGGGATTGAATAAACTCCATTATTTCAATAAATCTATATGAGACTACTACAACACTCGTAATTCTTACCAAAAACTTACTAAAAAGTAAGTATTTCAATAATATAGAATTTCTAGATATAGTGGCTCTGGCGAAGCCTGTGGGCTGGAAAACATCTCTTAAGAAATGGACTCATTTGACAAATAGGTGACGGAAAAAAGGGCTAAGTATTGAAATACTGGTGAATACCACATTTGCTAAATAGTAGACTAGCCAAAATAGTCTGTTCTTATAAATAAAATTATGCTGCTTAATTTATTAAGCATCCAAAAGTTGGCAAATAAAAGGCATTAAATATACTCTTATGACTAAAAAAGAAAAAGTGATTTACGCCATCCCTATTTTAAATCCACCTTGTCACTATTGATTTATCTGGATTTTGGAGAATTCGGGATAGTTTATTGTGAGGTATCATATTCTTACCTACATGACACATAACTACACAGCTATAGGTAATTACCTGGTAATCCTGATAAGACAGTTTAAATTAAAATCTGAAAACTTAATACATACTAAAGATAAGGTAATTTGTTTGAAAAATATATTTAGATAATCTAGCAGTGAAAGTAATATTGTACAAGAGTATCGTTGTTAATTTATCTATTCGTTTTATTTTGTGATAGCCAAGAATAATTAATGCATATAATTTTTAATGTATATGTGATGGATAAGTTTGAGTACAATTTTTAGGAGATTATAAAAGAGAATTTTGTCTAATTTTTATTATGATTTTAGAACAAGATGCACCAATCTAGAATAGATGGATAGTATATGGTAAATTCACTCAGGCCAATAACTATGATATATTAGGCAATATAAAAAGAGAATTACAATGCATTTTATCAAAACTTTCTTTATATCAACTAAATGTTTTTGAACTGCTCCAAATACACTAGGTCTTAAACTAATCTATCTTCAAAATAACATGAAAAATGTTAAATACTAACGAAAGCTACTTTAAGATTAATTGTAATGGTTTTTTTAACCCGTTGAATTTACGTGTGGTAATTAGAGATTCAGATGTGCGTTTCAGGATGATATAAGAGAAGCCTAAACCGTGGTGCTAGGCCTAGTAGTGGGAGATGAATTCAACATTCAATAAATTATAATCAGAGTAATGTAACTTTCCACTATAAAAATCTACCCTAGGAAATAAATATAATACTTATTGATTACTACACACTTATATCACCAATATTAGAAAGATTTTGTTTATTTTAATAGGACTTATATTAGACTAATTCAGTAATTCGGGCGGTTTAAGAAAACTGTTACGAGCGAAACAAAGGATGAACATTTCTTAAATATCATATATATATATATATATATATATACTTAGAATGGTTGATAGAAAATCATATTGAATTATCACATCATTTAACTCAATGAAGCAAATGTTATTGGCCAATTATTGAATAAATGAATTTATGTTGTGTAAAAGATTATTTTAACAAGATATTACTTATATAATTCTATAATTTATTTACGAGATCAATTATGATTGATTTTCTTCCAAATTAATACATAGAAATATTTTAAATATATTAATTAATTCAAGTCTCCCAAGGTGTAAAGTTAATATTTATTTTCCATGTAAATTTAGGAAAAGAGCCATGTGATTTGATGTTGATAACACTTCATCAATTTTCCAATTTTCTCTATTTAGAACGATGTGAGTGAAAACTTGTATTATTCATTCCTTGTAAAATCTATATACTAATTATGGGAAAATAAAAAAAATTGAGAACATGTGCATAAATGCACCAGATTTATTGCAAAATGTTTATATCAAATACAATATTATATTCTACTAGATATATAGAAGAATATAATGATTTTATTAGTGACTCCAATTATTTATCACCATCTTTGTTCATTCGGAGGGCTTTATGAATCTTGATGGATTCAACCGTGGGGGGTGCTTGTCCATGAATGCATACGCACTCCCCAGTTTTGATGATGCATAATAATTCCGCAATCCCAACTGGGCATTGGTGCCAACAGTCTAAATCCTTCTTGCATGGTGTAGTTGCCTGGATGATCACACCTGCATACAAATTTATTTTTTTAATCATGCAGATTATAAATGTCTTAATTTTTAGTATACTGCCAACACACTTTGCATAGTGGAGAAGATTCACTCACCTGATATTGTAACAACAAAAAGAAATAGCACCATCTTGCTAGAAAAGTGCATCATGGTGGTAATACTATATGTGTATAAGGATTTGTTGATATTGATGATAAATGGTGAAAATAACTATTAGAATTGATGATATTTATAGTGTCAAATGGTTGTATTAGTTATTAGCTTCCAATCATATTTGTACAATAAATAATTAAATTAAGAAAATTTATGAAAGAGTTTTTTATATTAAGCTATTAATATTTTCTTAATTATTATTTTATTTGTATTAACGGTCCCTATTTGTTTTAATATTTACTTTGTCAGATACACCTTATATTTTTTATGAGTAAACAATATAATAAATTAATACAATTCAACTGTAAGTATATAATTGAGCAAAAAAAAAATTCTAAGTATATAATAAATACGCGTGTTCTTACTTGAAGAAATTTTGAAATTAGAATGTAGAAGAAAAAAGTTGTTATGTATAAAGAAAACTCTCTAGTTGGTTTTACTATAGATGTTTTGAATAATTTATATTGAGGGCCAAAACGTATATTTTTAAGAATTTTGAGATCCAACCATGAAATTAACTAATAAATAAAGACCAAAGTAGGAATATGATACCAACATGTAATAGCACTTGTTTAAATTAATTTATTTTGGTTTAATAGAAATAAAATTTTTAAATAAAAAAGGTTTTGGATTAGATTTTATTTTTTTATTTTAGATAATATTATATTTTTATTAGATTTTAAAAATAATGCTAATTTCACTGATTCGATTAACAATTTTAATGCAATATAGATAATGTATAGCCACATCCAGTCTTATTTGGGTAATTTGTAACAAAATTTAAAAAAATTTGAAGTATTTTTCCAAAATAATAATTAACTAAAGTGTTAATTTTCCATAATTTCACAGAAATACAAAAAAATAAATTTTAGAACATTTCCAATGTATTTTTTATTATAAAAAATGAATTTTATATCGAATGATACAAAAAATAAACAAAATTATTTGTTGACTTTATGAAAAAAAAAAGTTTGTGTACCGGTAATACTCCTAATTCAAACTAAGGTACTGAAAATTATAACAATCCAAACTAATGAAATCATTACATTAAAACTTAAATATTTGAAAGATATCTTTAACATATTTTGAACATACAATTATAATAATAGGAGTAAATATAATTAATAAATTTATTACAAATTTTACAAATCTCAAGAAATATTATTAATCAATAATTTAGTACAATTAAATATAATTCACCAATATAATGGTATAAGTATTTTTATATAATAATTAATATATAAATTAGAATTATAAAAATAATTGGGTTAAAATGTATAAATATGTCTTCACCTTCGCTTTGAATAAAAAATGAAATGTGATTTTTGGGAATGAAGAAAATTTATGTTGGCAAATATTTACTCATTTATAATCATTTTAATATCTATAAAATTTTGGAGATAAATCACTTAAAATAATTTAAAGTGCAGTTTTTTTACTAATAATTAAATTACAATTTTCATGATATATTTAATATTTAAATAATGTATTCGTGTAGATAAATATAAAAAATGATTACTAAACACTACCTATTGTATTTCAATTCATTTCATATAAAATTATTCTTTATCAAGAACTAATTATATTACTGAATTCTTATAATTTAAATATTATAGGTGACATACTAATATAATGTGGCATTTCCATCGTCACAAATTAGGGTAATGTATTTCTTAAACATATTTCTAACTCAATTAAATTAGGTAAAAAATTTTCAAACAAATAAGTGAATAATAATAACAGTTAAAAAAGGTAAAATTAGAAAGTAATATTAACAAATTTTATTGCATTATTATTTATTATAAATCTTATTAATCAATATTATTAATTTTACGAATATCTAGAAATATTAATAATAAAAAAGTAGTTCTAGTAATTATATTAATAAAAATTTCACCCATATTATGATATGAATATTATGAAGTTATAACGTATCGGTTAAAATTGATAAATGTCTTTTCACCTTGAATAAAAATTAAATTTGAATTTTATATTAAAATTGTTAATCAAACCAGTGAAATAAACATTATTTTTAAATTTTAATAAAAAATAAAATATTATCTAAAACAAAAAATAAATCAAGTCTTTCTCGTTAACTAATTAAATTTAAAACGTTTGTACCAAAATAAAAAGTAAACTAATGTGAAAATTTGTATATTGATATATCTTTAAAATCTTGAATTTTATAGTGAAATATATATATATATATATATATATATTAAAAATTACAATTTAATTTTATCTTTTGGTCTTTATTTATTAGTTAATTTTATAGCTGGGTCTCAAAAATCTTAAAAATATACGTTTTGGCCCTCAATATAAATTGTTCAAAACATCAATAGTAAAACCAACTAGAGTTTTATTTATACATAACAACTTTCTTCTTCTTCTACATTCTAATTTCAAAATTTATCCTAGTAAAAGCACTCGTCTTTATTATATACTTACAGTTGAATTGCATTAATTTATTATTTTGTTTATTCATAAAAAAATATAGGGTGTGTCGGGCAAAGTAAATATTAATACAAATAAAATAATAATTAAGAAAATATTAATAGCTTAATATAAAAAAATTTCTTCATAAATTTTCTTAATTTAATTATTTATTGTACAAATATGATCGCAAGCTAATAACTAATACATCCATTTGACACTATAAATATCATCAATTCTAATATTTATTTTCACCATTTACCATCAATATCAACAAATCCTTATACACAAAGTATTACTATCATGATGCGCAAGATGGTGCTATTTCTTATGCTATTTCTTTTTGTTGTTACAATATCAGGTGAATGAATCTTCTCCACTATGAAAAGTGTGTTCCTCAAAATTAAGACATTTAGAATCTGCATGATTAAAAAAAATTGTGTGCAGGTGTGATCACCCAGACAGCTGCACCCTGCAAGAAGGATTTAGACTGTTGGCACCAATGCCCAGTTGGAATTGCGGAATTATTATGCATCATCAAAACTGGGGAGTGCGTATGCATTCACGGACGAACACCCCCAATCATCGGTTGAATCCACCAAGGTGCATAAAGCTTGCCGAATGAAAAATCATGGAGATACTAATAAAATCATTATATTCTCTATGAGTAGAAAATAATATTATATGTGATATAAACACTTAGCAATAAATCTTGTGCATTTATGCACATTTTTTCAATTTTTTTGATTTCTCTATAATTTGGTATTATAGATTTTACAACTAAGAGATGCTACAAGTTTTCATTTATTAGTGAAAATTCAAAAATTAATAAGTTATCTCTTATTGGTATTGGTCGCTATTGTTTTGTAAGTGTATCGGTTGAGCTTCTCATGTGCTTGGATCAATTTCTCGTATATTATATATAAATATATAAATTTATCTTTATGGAAAAAAATTTGTTAATAAAGGTAGAGAGATTTAATAAAATGGATTGTTAATTTCTTTAAATATAACCCAACATATAATAATTATTTGTCCTAGTGACTTTACTCTATATTGTCTATTTAATCCATATCATTGTATTTTATATGGAAAATATAATAAAAATTAGACATCATTTTTCTTTATATTATAATTTCCCAAAAAATATATCCAAATTTGCTCAAGCCATGTACATTAAAAAAATATATATGCATCAATGATTATTACTATCATAAAATGGATAGATAGAACTAACAATTATATTCCTTATATGCGATGCTACCTTTACTATTAGACTATCTAAATATACTCTTCAAAAAAAATTATCTTATCTTTGGTGGGTATTATGTTAGTTTAGACTGCCTTTATTATTAACAATTTTGAGGTATTTACCTAATTGTTGTGATGTGGTGTGTCTCATAGATAAACATATGCAAATTTCATAGTAAGTTGTCATGAATTCTCCTAATGCTAGATAAATTGACAATCTAGGTTTGGAATAAGGATGTCACAAATCACTTATTTTTCTTCCGTCATAATAATATATCTCCTTCTAATTGCCAGCTTTTGGATGGTTGATAAATTAAGTAGCAACCTTTTATTTGTAGAAACTCATCACTAGAGGCTATGTTGACTAGTCTACCATTTGACATGTACTTTTATCCACTAGTCTTTTCATACTTGACCTTTTCTCCATCATCTTTTCAAGAGCTCTTTCTAACCTCACGAAGGTATCTCTCCTTACCTGCATCTAGAAATTTTGAGTTATTGAAATACTTACCTTTTAGTAATTTTCCCAGTAAGGAATTTAGGTGTTTGAGCAGTCTTAAGGCTACTTCATGGGTATAACTTTATTAAAATCATAGAGGTACTTCAATCCCATTCTCATTTTTTCTTTTATGACTGTTAACTTAGCCCATGTCACCCAGTTAGTAGTTCTTGTCTCTCAATTACCACCTCACTAAATGTTACACCACAACCCGATTTGGTTGGAACCCCGTGATCAACCCGCCACCATTTCCTGTACTAAATTGGTATTTCTACCATATAGACCGGGGAAGGTAAATGCGCAGAATCACCCATATTTTTCAAAACAAATTAACAAAATAGCCAAATAACAATTTACCTTCTTGTGGTACCTCTGACTTGCTCATCTAATTTCCATTGTTGTTGACATGAGATTTTACTAAAAAAGAGTTTAGGGGAGGGGATGAGTTCTACAACTCAACGAGTGGGTGATAGAGTGACTTTTTGTAGAATCAGTAAATGTTTATAAATACTACCTTTCTTGTCTGTGGGTTTTATGGGTTTAACTCCTCATTAGAAAAATGTTTTAACATTCCCCATGCTCGGGTTTAGTTTAACATATAATCACACACGCATTTTATCACAAAGGGGTTTACACATTTGCATAGTAGTCCCCAACTGTTTTGTTTGTGGCCCGAAACAACTTTACCGACCACCCTAGTAGGAGATGATGCCTTCTACCCCAAGTCTGTGTGAGTATCAATTGCCCAATACCCAGACTTGAATTCCTTCGTGTTCGCTATTGTGGGACGAGACATCCTCCTACTTCCTTGGTCTTAATGTGTATGAAGCTCCCGAAGCTTCCTGACTTATTGGACAACAAGCTTCCATTATGCTCCTCGGGTCGTCCCGCAACCCTTAGAACCAACAATACCACATATTGGAAGTCTCGATGATTCTATATCTCAGCATGCACAAAAAATATTTTTTAATTTAGACCTTTTATTGTTAGTGTCATCAGCTCAACAAATTCGATGATTCGACTTTGGCTTCGGCTTCGTAACTACCAGCCTAACGAGTTCGACAACCTGACTTCGGCTCGGTAGTTACCAACCCAACAAGTTCTATGATTCAGCTTCGGCTGGGTGGCTTTCACACACAATTTAACCATTTATGGTAAATTTTTCATACATCTTAATATCTATATTTTTTTTCTATGGGTTTAATCCCATTCACATTGGTCTTGGGCCCACTTCACGAGTTTTCCAAAACTTGGCCTTGGGCCGTATTAGTTTTAAAATCGAGCCATTTGACCCACTAGAGCAATTCTAACTCTTATTAGAAACATCTCCCAAAAGGTTTAAGAAGGTCCACAGAGTCAGGGGAGACTATTTTTGGAAAATGGTTTTCAATTCAAAAAAGTGCTAATCATCTCAATCGGGTATAATGTCGGAAATTTCACTCACCTGATAACTGTGACTGTTCGTCCCAGCTAAATTTCGATCAACGACGTACTCCTCTGCACAAGTACTCGAACAACCAATTACTACATGGCTTGAATATTCACATAAGAAAAGTTTGGCATAAGGACCTCATATTCTCATGTATCCGTACATAGGTCCTTAATTTATGCCTTAATTATAATTAGGTCCCTAAAGTTTATCACTTTTACAATTAGGTCCCTAAGGTTCCCAATATTCCTCTTAGGCCCCTAATGTTCTCGTATTTCCATTCAAGTCCTCAATTTCTCCTAAATTGTAATTCGACCCCCCAATTTTCCAAAAATACCCAAATTGCCCATTTTTTTTCCAAAAATTGCACTTTGACTACTGAATTCTCATTTCATCGAATTGATTGCTTAAGCTCGGTTAATTACCCCCTATCATGCTGCTAATTGTTTCCCTCATCTCTAACGTGGCACGTTTTGATTGGTTCGTTTAAATTAGTCAAATTTCCCTCTTAACACATAGTATCAGGCCCACGTGTTAGCATGTGATTGGTCGGCTGTTCCTGGTCGTCATAGTCGGGCGCTGATGTGGCACCCGTGCCACATGTCAACTCCCCATTAGCCGGTCTTTGCTAATAGGGCTTTGTCTAACATTGACCATTGACTAGGAAACGTATCGCTCTCCTATTGGTTGATCGTTGCTGAGGTGAATTTTCCTTCTCTCAATGTTGATTGGGGACACGTGTCATACTCTGATTGGCCAGTGCTTTCAAGCGTTGACTAAGCGGTTGACTAGGTGCGCCTCACCACGCATTGCACATTGATTGGTCGCCCTTGCTGACCGGGCGTTGACCTAGCAGTGGTCCATTGACTAGTCCGGTTCGACTGGGTCCGATGACTCGAAATTGTAAACCGATCAGTTCATACCCGATTCGACCGGTTTTCTAAAAATTAAAAATTTCTAAATTCATTTTCTGTCTAATGGTGGCAATTTTCCAATTTGGTATTTTTAGGCCACCTATAAAAATGAATTTTTGAGCCGAATTCTCATAGTTCAATCCGATTTACTTTGGTTCCATCCGGTTTAGGTCCAGTTTACCTTGAACCGGTCTGGTTTTCACACCATATCCTTTTCATGGTTATTCTCCCTTACTTTTGTGATTTATTAGTCACTTAGGATGTTGAGTTTTTCGTCTTAAACCCTTATTTCACATCTTTTTGTTCTGATAGACACCTAGTTTTCTTTTGGAAGTATTCGAGGTTTTTCCCCCAGTTTAGTTCTTTACTTCAAAGGGACGTGACTTACATTTATAATACCGAGTGATTGCAGGCACACAACTCAAATGCACTTATATACTCAATTACGAAAGAGTAACTTTTGGGTCATGGCATGACCATGTTATTTGCGATATATGAATATATGTTGAATTGTTGGTAAGGGGAATTGGAGAGCGAGAGCCAAGAGCTATACCCGATGTATTATTAGATATTAATGCTGGAAGCCAAAAGGTATTAGTTCTAAGGGTTGAGTAAAAGTTATGAAAACAACTAAAATTTGTGAAAACATGAATTATAATATATATGTAGATTTTATATGAAGTGTGAAGTTATAATACATGATCTGACGTTAATACATTATTCACTGAGTTGCGAGTTCACCCACTTCCCTAAATGATTACAGGTGAAAGTTGAGGTTACTTAAGATACAAATCAAACCATAACGAGTGCAACTGAATTAGATCTCAAATTTTGCGCACGAATGTTTTAATTTATTTATTATCAGTAGCTATATTTTCAAGTTATTTGTATAACTTTTTGGGCACAATATTTATTAAAAAAATATTAATTTTTGTTAAAATTCAAATTAGCCTTATTTATTCTTAATTTTAGCTCATTCAATTTTATTTTAGTAAATATACTTATAATTTTAATATCAAGTGAATTTTCCGATAGCTACCCGAATGGTTTCATGGATTTCATGCTATATTTTGTAAAGATAACATTGACTCATATTTAATAAAAAAGAAATTTCATATTATACTTTTTGAATGAATTTCAGCCCAACTATTTAAGAATGTGGTTTCCATCCATGGTCAAAAAAGGAGTTTCGACCACATTTTTGGTCAAAG
Source organism: Trapa incisa (assembly GCA_030064435.1). Classification (NCBI taxonomy): domain Eukaryota; kingdom Viridiplantae; phylum Streptophyta; class Magnoliopsida; order Myrtales; family Lythraceae; genus Trapa; species Trapa incisa. The sequence continues at coordinate 20,282,323 of CM057776.1, read as the reverse complement.
TGATTTTAGTTCATTTGTTATAATGAGAAATTTGGTCCATATTTATAAGTATATAAGTATGTGAATAAATATGGACCTTTATAGTTTATAGATAAGTGATTATACTAATTTAAATGGGATACTAAATAGCAAGTAAATTGATTCAACTTAGTTCGACCAATTTTTTGATAGTTTAAATTAGATTGATTTTCATTTTATCAATTTGATTAGTACCGACACATTTTAAATTTCCTTTAAACAATTCAATCCATTTTAAAATTTATTTTTATTTTCTTTATTTTTTTAAATTTATCTATTTATAATTTCTACAAAAAAAATTAAATTTGTAAAAGTTGATTTGAATAATTAAATCTGATTTAATTTAATTTAAATTAATATAATTTTTTTAATTTATTTTTTAATCAAATAATTTAAGATAAATAAAATTATTTTGGGTTTGATATAATATATTTTAACTGAATTTTAAATTCAGACATCATTTTCAATTCAATTATTTATTGATTTGATTTCAATATTATAATTAATCACCTATTTATTGCAAAGTTGGATATTCAATTTACAATTAAGAGTGGGAGAGAAGAAGCAACTCGAATCTCTTACCACATGACTGGTTTATAATTACACAAATAAGACTTTAAATGTTTTTATAATATATCATAAATTTAATTTTATATATTACACACAGTTAGGACATACATTCAATATTAGAATTTTGTTCAATAACATTATGATCTTATTTGAGATCAGTTGAAAATATTAGTATCTTATAAGCAAAAAAAAATAATTTTATTTACGTATTATTTAAATATTCGAATTTTATTTGAATGGAAAAAAAGTTAAGATACCTTTGAATATAACAAGAAAGAGGAAGATTGTTTTATACTCCATGATTTATTTTACCAAGCGACCGAGGTTGAAGATCATGCCCGCTTTCTCTATATTAACTTTGGATTTATGTTTCTTTGAGAAAATAAAAGCACGTGAGAAGATGGAGGAATTAAACACGGGATCTTGGTATGTATACAAATAAGTTGAACTTTTTGGTGTAATTTCTTATTTCCATCCTTACCCTCGAATTTTATTTCGTTATTCTAATTAATTAAATATTTTACTACTAGTGGGACTGTTTAGATTTTTTTTTTTTGCTAAAATGAACGGGATTTCATAAGAGCCGGTCGTGTCCCACTTCATTATGGGCCGGGCGGACGCGGGTCTCAAGACCCGCCCCATCCATAAATAACTAGGTCAGACAACTGCTCACTAACCTCTGTTTTATGCGCCATGCCCTTGCTATTGATGTTATGCTCATATCCTTAACACCATGTCTTTCGATTGAAGGTACGCATGACATTTTTTCTATTTGTCTTCTTCAAAATTGTCAGTCATCGTCGATTTTTTTCATATTATGAAAACTTATTCTCTGGCACTCTACATATCTTGAGTCGATTAACCAAGTCTATTTCTGTTGATTCTCTGCTTTACTTTCGATGATTTCTAAGTTTTTGAGATATCACTTTGATGGTGGAAGAAAAACATTCTTTCCCTTTGGTTCCCTTCATGAATCAATCATGTCTGCTTGCATCTTCATCATTGATTAATGAAGGTAAAGTGGAACCTTCTGTGTATATGAGCTTCAAATGTTTGAATAAATGTGAAACAGAGTTATTATATTATAATCACAACTTCTTGGGTTCTACTCAAATGATGACAATTTCATGATTCTTTATGCCACATAATTAGGCTTAAGTAACTGTGAAGTGCTTTATTTAATGCATTTCAATGACTAGACTTCATTTACTTAAGCAATGAAGAAGGACTTCATATTTCAAACTTGACAATTATTGACTTCATGTATCTTTCAATGATTTATTAATTCCTCTTTTCTCAGGTAAATTCTTTTTATTTTTTATTTGTTAGAGATTCCTACGGAATATTTTAGTAACTAAATAGTGGATAAATATGTAAGTGATCAAACTTTAAAGAATGCCAATATTCTAGATCCTTTTAACTTTCTTAATCTAATCTATTACTTATTAGCAAATTTGGGTCCCATGGAGCGAACCACCAAACCATCGATGCTGCCATTACCGGAAGAATTTCTTGGCTTCCTCCGGGAAAACAACATTGACTCTTCTATATATGGTGCCACCGACTCTGTTCCTCGTTATATAAGGTACTGCATCCTTCAGTTATTCTGGGAATCCGGAAGAACTCTCCTGAATTGGAGTGTTATTGTGCTCATATAGCTTCAACATTCCATTTCAAGTCCAAGTTCAGACTTCAATTTCATTTAAGAGATTAGTTCAACGAATAATCTTTTTAGCTTACTATATTATGTTTTCCTTTTATTTAGATGTCTTGTCAGCTAAGCTGCAAAATAGTGGACATTGATACTCTGCAAGTCCTATTTCTTTTTTATATAGATGATAAACTAAAGAAACATCTTGATAATTACAAGATTCTGGATTTTCAAAGCTGGCTTTATGTGAAACTTCCCTTGTTCATCTGTGCTTGATCTTATCTCAATTGTATGGAGCTACCTTGTGCAGTAGGTAACCTGTATCAAAGATCATTTTTACTTAAATAATAAAGAGAAAGATACATGTATAATGAAGCAAGATTAGTCATGCAATGAGCGATCTTGTGTGGTATGGGACCTTAGGCCGGTTTACTGCTTGCAGTGCTAGAAACGGTTTATATAAATCATTGAATACCCGATAAATCTATACAAAGTATAAATGGAAATAATTTCAATAACTATGGAGCTATGTATTGTTTTTCTCTCAAATTCCATTTTCTGTCGTTTGTCTTTTGGTTTGGTGAAGGGTGAAACCTGGAAATGAAGCTTGTCTACAGGAATTAGAAGCTGAAATCAAGTCCAAGCCTTTGAAACTGGAGTGGTTAACTGGGTTTTATTCACTACCTAACAATGTGCAGATAGCCAATACCAGGCTGTACAAGCATGGGCTTGTAAGGAATTTATGATACTTCTGCTCCTCTTATTCTGAATGAACCCTTCCTTTGTTCTCTTTATCTATGTCAATCTAGTTTTCTGAGTGATGACGACATTTCATCAGATGCAAAACCAACACACTGATGCCATGTTGACATGTACTCGAATAAAATGAGTTTCAGTACTGGAAGATTTTCATACATCTGTCAGTTCTATGCTTTCAATGTTCCTCTCAGTTAATATGCTCTTGAAGTAGCCATAGTCACTTATGTGGGGTCTTTATATTCTTTCATACATGAATATTGTGTTCAATGGATTGCATTACATATTGAGCTGTAATATATTAATTGAAAAGTTGTTCATGCAACTTTGATATCATTGTTTTATTGTAGATTTATGGGATTGATGCTGCATCAGGAGCGGCTGTTTCTGCATTAAATATCTTAGCAGGGGATCATGTCTTGGATCTTTGTTCTGCCCCTGGTCAGTGCTCATCTATGATCATGGTTTTGTATAGATAAATCTTATTGCTAAATGTTTTTACACATCTTCTCCGTGCAACATTAATGGTGTTTTCTTATTGAATACTAAGAAAAAAAGTGATTCCTTTCACACTTCCTTTAAGCTTATTCAATCATATATGTTCTTTGATATTTCCAAATCCATTCTCTTATATGATCAGGTGCTAAACTCTGCATGATTTTGGAAATTCTTGGTGATTCGGGCTCTGTGACTGGTGTTGATGTATCACAGCATCGCTTAGCAGCTTGCAGAACAATGTTGCAGAAATATTCACTGGGTGATAGATGCAGGCTTTTTGTTGCTGATGGAACAACTTTTTCCCTGATTCCCACAAAACGAATAAATTACATAGATAAAGCATGTAATCTACGTGACAATTTTTTAATCTACTGGGGATTGGCAATGAAGAATGTATTGATATTATTGTACCTTGTCTAGCTTCATGCAGGTTGTTCTACATCTCAAGAAAATGTTGATGTGTTCCATGAATGGACATCTAGGAGACCCTGGAAAGAGAGGAAAAAAACAGCCAGACAAAGAAAGATTGGTTTTTCAAAGATAAGCTCAGTTCTTCAACCTCCAGAACTTATTTTCTACGGTAAGAAATCTGGAGTGATTGGGCTATCCATAGATGAAGTATTTCAGTCCATACCTGGAACCGATGTCTCTGGGTGTGGCTATGATAAGGTTGGTTTCTGAAATTAGTAGCCTATCACTTCTGAAATTATGTTGTTTGTGCTTCTTGATCGTGAGACACTGTGTCCTTTGGGACTGCAATTCAGGTTCTTGTTGATGCAGAATGTACCCATGATGGCTCAGTTCGGCACATACAGAAGTTTGAACAATGGGGATGGGAAACTCTTCAACAGCGTGTTTTGAATGCAGAAAGAACTGATAGCTTGACTGTTCTTCAGGTAACTGTTTACCTTTTTTAGTCATTATCATGATTCTTTTCTTTTTCCCTTCTAATTGAGTTGGAGAACAGAGAAATAGTGTGTAGAACACGTAGAGACTTTCTTTTTTTTTTTCCCTTGGCTTAATCTGAATTTGAAAATGCATCGAACATATATTCGGTGAGAAAGCAGTACACAGTACTCGTGTTGGCTCCTATGGCACAATTATGGGACTTCTAACATTTCTACATATTCTTTGCACTTGCACTAAAATTGCTTTTTTTGTACACGCCTCATTGTGAAATTTTATGACTGTTCTGAGTCTATTCTGCACAAAATGTCCACCTTTGTCTTGCAGCTCAAGCTTTTGACAAATGGCTTTCAGCTGCTAAAGGTTGGTGGATCACTTGTCTACAGCACTTGCAGGTATACTTAGCCTTTGATGATGGTGAAACCCTACATGGAAATTATGTCATGCAATCTAACTACATGTCTCTCTTTCAATTAAGTTTGACGATTGCCCAGAATGAGGATGTGGTTGAGCAATTCCTACAAGAAAATGCTTCTGCTGGTGAGTTCCATCTCTCTGTAGAATTCCTTCTTGTCCAAGGCAGTTTTATTGTGTTGTGGTTGACAAAGTGTAAGCAATAAGATCAACTTATGATGATTTTTTTTTTGTAGTATAAAATTTGTTTAGAAAATTCTATTGGATACTCCGACATATGAAGTGCTTTGAGATATTTTCTGTAAACCAATGTCAGCAATCGAAATGCAGAGATTTGCCATTGACCTCACATCAAATATACATCCTCTTTTCAGAGAGCCCATTCAGAAAAAAAAGGGCAGGATCATTATTTTTTTTCTTTTGAAAATTGAGAAGTGTAGTTTGAGTCAAGATCCTTGCAGCCCCTTCATTTTATTTAGATCATTCTTAGTTTTAGGGTGGATAGAAAAATCCGAATTGGATGGTTGCCATAACCATTTAGAATTAGTTGTTGAGTGGAATTTACCAATTATGAAATTGCTTTCAGGCCGTGTGTATAAATGCCAATTATGGAGGGTCTCGAGTAATGACATGCTGGTGGCCTCGCCCTTGTATTCAATCTCTAGGTTCAAATTTGCAGTGTGTTGACTAAGTTAGTTTTTCTCTTTCTTTTTGGCAGTGCTACAAGAGGTTGAAGGTGCCAAGAGCTGGCCTTGTAGGAGTGGAAGGATACCAAAGACACTGCGATTTGATCCTTGGACGTCACAAACTAGTGGCCTTTTCGTTGCCAAGTTCACTAAATTGGCTCCATGATTTTCTTGCACTCTTTTTATCGAAAACTAAAACAAATATATAGGTGTTTATGCAGACAAGGCTTCCAGTAATTTGTTTAAAGACCTGTCCCATTCTCCATATATGGTTTGGAACATAGTTTAGGTTGCTAGTAGAATGAGTAGGAAATTGTTGATTAGGGTTTTGATGTTAGTGTAACATACATGGTATTCTGAGTCCTATCCAGAATTTATTATTTCAAAATGAGTTTACTGTGGCAACCAGCCAACCTGGTTGCTTTATATACTCATGAATGAACAATTAAGTGTAAGTTAAGTTGCATGATTAAAGTGGAGCTGGCATTCAGCCCGCCCAATTGATCTCTATTCTAGAAACTCTAATTAGTGATCAGCTGGAATCATTAATGTTGAGTCCAAAATCGGTGTCCTACAGCAGGTGAAAGTCAAACCATCTATTAAGCTAAACATAGTATTATCTGCGCACGGTTTTCTCATGTGTTCCTCATCTTGTAACCCTAATTAATTATATTTTGTTTTTTTCACGAATTATATATCGTCCCATGAGGATTGTTAGTCTTCCTCTACAACACAGTTTCAAGTAAAAAGTGTAGTTCTCTTTTTCTCTCCTCCTTCAGCTAAGATATAGATGTGCATCTGCTCTACTTTACCTCCTGTCGTCGGAAAGTTGTAACTGCGGGGATCTTCACCCAAAGTCCTGGAAACAAGTAGAGCCTCAGCGAGTCAATGAAGGAGAAGTCCCAGCAGTGGCCACTTCCGACCCCAACTCTTATCGGGCTCTCAACATATGGAAGATCCTAGCAGATGAAGAAAATGCAGTACTGGCTAACGCCGACGAAGAACAGTCTGATCATAATAAGGTAAACCCTAGCCAGCCGTACATGATTGGGAGGAAGATATCGAAGTGGGACCAGCTACGAGCGGAGTGGCTCAAGAACAACCCCAGCCGGCCGAGCACTGTGGGACCCAGTAAGATGCCGAGGGTGCTGCTTGTCACTGGGTCATCGTCGGAGCTGTGCGAGAACCCTGTGGGCGACCACCTCCTGCTGAAGTCAATCAAGAACAAGATGGACTATGATCAGTCGTATAAATTCTACCGTTTGCTCTTTCTATCATAGGGTCGGGTCATGTTAGACGGGCAACTTTTTAGTAGTATATGCTTGTGTATAGACATTACAATATGAGAGTGAGAGAGAACCAATATGAGTTGGTTGAGACATAAGATATTCTTCTCCTCAAGTAAGACTTCCATTATAATTTTTATGGATGTAGAAAATTCATAGTGGGAGAGGCCATAAGTCTTCAAACCTCATATTTGGATTAATTAGAACCAATTGGATGGAGGCTTGAGTTTGAGGAGATGTCTTGGACATAAACTCAAACTGGGTGGATGGAGAAAATTCTTGTTGGGGGAAGACAATGCTTTCATCCCTCGTATAATTTTCGCAAGAGTGGGAGAGAATCATCAATTATGGTTATAAACTAGTTGTAAAATTAAGCCTTCAAGGGCTTTGTTTGGTTTTCTTCATCCTCCTAAATGAGATTTTAGAAATGAAGGTAATTTGAAAGTATTATTAATGTTATAATAAAATTTTAAATGTGACCCTAATATTTTAGCAAATTTTCTAATAAGACCTTAATGTTTTTTTAGCTCAAATAGAGTATGAATTAATGCCCAACATTTTCAAGTTAGCTTAAATAGGTAATAGCATGTGCCGTGTTCATCTTGTTGGTCCATAAGTGTCTCTGCATTATATAAAGTTAAATTTATTATTTATGTTGTTATTTGAAATATTAAGTAAATATTATATCATTATTTGAAATATTATACAAATATTAAAACATTATTTAAGCGTAAGCAAGTAATAAATTATGATTTGAGATTTCCTACCAAATTTGAGCTTGTAATTAGATTTCAACTTTAATGTTATATGAATGGACACTGAGTATAGTGAATAAAAAAATATATTTTTTAGAGCACTAACAATTTGGTAATGGAAAGATACACTTCAATACTTAAAAAAAAGAAATTTCAACCAAGATATTTTAAAATATTATAATGAACAACACTAAATCCATTACATTTTTCTCCTAAAGTTAGGAGTTAGGACACAAGTTTTCTTAAATTTTGATGTAGTCCTTTGGACAAAATATTTTTGGATTTTTTTAATCCGGGAGGGATACTTTTGTCCCAAAAATCTTTTGATACCAAAATGTTGGCTAGATTATCCTTGGACTAAGTTATTATTGTACCATCTTTTTAATTACTTGAGTGAGAGTATTTTGTTAAATTAGGGATACTAAAAATTTGGATTGGATATGATTTCTTATCCTTCAAATTCGATTTAAGAGAGTCTAGTAAAATTATAATACTTGAAACTACATAGATTCAAATTAGCGTTTGCGTTCGGATTTGAATCCAACTTGAAATTAGGTTTATATGGTTGGTTATAGTGGTAAAACTTTAATTTAAAATCGAGATTTCACAAATTGGGAATATTGATATCGAGTATAGAATCAAGTCCAATTAAACCACAACTCGGAAGTAAATCTCGTAGACCAAAACTTGAACTAAACTCGAATCTAATTAATTGAACTTGCATAACCCCAAACTCATTCTATGCGACTGTACTAGAATTTGACTTAAAATCGAGTATAATAGACTCGAACACGTATACCTAAAACTCGAATCCATGCAGCTAGATTCAAACTTAACCCAAACTAAATCGGGTTTGAATTAAATACAAGTTATACCTCATAATATGTGAAATCCCTTGATACTGATATTGAAGTTTTCTCTTCTTTATATTATTTACCAATCGTATCACACTTATCAATATGGCTTAAGTCGAATTTTGTCTAATAAATTTGTAGTTTTGACCACAGAAAATATGGTAATTTAATTTGATCTGTTAGTCGTTTAAGGCCCCAAACATATTCCACTTGGTCAATCAATTTTTAGAGTAATTTTTTATAAGATAATTGTCCAACTAAAATAGTTAGGTTGTGAGAGTAAAAAAGTTGAGCTCTATAAGATTTCTAACCTTTTCCCCCTAAAATTTCACTTATTCTCTCCAACGTATTCTCTATAATAATATATATATATATATATATATAAATAATGGTAAAAGATGAGGATCTGTCCTACTCTAAGAATTTCAATATAGACTATTATATTAATTTTTTTCAAATACACAAGTATGCATCACCAAGTATAGAAAAAGAGGAGTTGATAATATATTAATAGTTAAACATCAACACATATCTAAAAATTCTGTTAATAGAGATGAAATGAGTAGTGATACTATATTTGAACTCAAAATAAATAAATTATTGTACTATAACAAAATTTTGATTAAATGTAAACTAAACTCGTAATCTCAGTAAATGTAACACCACAATATTTAAACATATGAAATTAAACTTTAAACATTAAAAAATTTAAAATATAAATTTGAACTCTAATGCACCAGAAATTTATATTATACTCGTAAGAAAATTTTGAAAATAAAATTTAAAATCAAATCATACTAATAATTGAATTATGTTGTAAACTTAGATTATAAATAAATACATAAATTAAAAATTTTCACTTGATAAAAAATTAACTATCGAAAAAATTTCGAGTGAAAAATAGGATCAAATCGACTAAATATAAAAAGCTTTCAACTTTTAATAATATTACATAAATGAGAAAATATTATTTATTGAGTACAATTTATAGGTATTTGATCAAATAATTTAAAAAAATGAATTAAAAAAAACTAGTTGAATTGGGGTGAATTGTTAAAAATATGACTAAAATAAGTCGAATTGATCAATTTATTTGTTGAAAACTAGTTCACTACAACGTGAACCGGTGTGTTATGTCGAGCACACATGGTTATCTTCCTTACCCAATTGAAACTCGATTGCCCGACCTATAAGCCAAAAATAACCCGATTTTAGTACGATTTCTAGCATTATTCACCTAAGAAGAATTAAATGAAAAGGGAGGTTTATGGACTCCAATCTAACCAATTATGCACATGGGATAATAGATCGTTGGTCTCCCGAGTTAGTTATATAAGTCTTGACCTCTCTCAAGCTTGTTGATGACAAAAATTCTCTTAGAAAGTGAGAATAATCTATTTTCTGGTGACCTCCTTACCATAGCCTATAAGTTTCATTTCCAACCACCAAACTTAGTCATTTTAGTAGCCTTAGAACCGTGTGTAAGTCATTTCTCCAACTGCACATCTTCTTGAACCAATGTGCCCTCTACCAGCATCGATGCGATCAAATAGTAATCTCGCTCCCTTGATCAAAAATAGAACAAAGACTTACCGAGTCTACTCAGACCTCCCCAACAGCTAACCACGACCCAAAATAATTTTGGAGACTTCTCTTGGTCCACTCTAGCCATCACTACCAACCGTTTGAGTTGTAGGTAAACCTAATAGCTGTGAAAATTCTTAAAAGCTTTGATGACTACTGTAAACCCCGACCTTTTGAGTTAAGGAAAACTAGGAAAAGAACCGGTTAAACCGAGTTAGAAAAATCGAACTGGTTCACAAATCCGATCACCAGAGAATGGGCAGTTTGAGAAAATTTACAATTCCCGAGTGACCCAAAGGGTTCATGAAGTCTTGGAAAAGAACCTTAGGACAAATTGGAAGAGAAAAACTAGACTGGTTCAGATGAACCGGATCCAACTAGATTGAACCGGTTTATGAACTGAGTTGGTTTATGAACTAGAACCAATAGAGAAAGGGCAAATCGGGAAATTTATGGATCCCAAGTGACCTAAAGAGTTACAAAAGTCAAGAAAAATGATTTTAGGATGAATTGGAGATGAAAACCAAACCGGTTCAGGTGAACCGGATCTGGATCGGATTGAACTAGTTTGGACCGGTTTGAACCACTATTGAACCGTATGCTAAATTCATTTTTCTAGGTGGCTTAAAAAATTCAAATTTGAGATTTTAGGCTACCATTGGATAGAAAATAAATTTAGATAAATTTATAAATTTTTAGATTTGAAAAATCGGTCAAATTGGGGGTGAACCGGCCGGTTCGTACATGTTCGGTCTAGTTCAAAACAATGTCGTCTTCTTCCTTTAGATGACAACATTGTTCACTCACTGACGAAGCTGAAATGTCTCCGACCATGGAGTTTCAAGCAATGAATGACCGCCATTAAGGTGCTAATTGGACGGCCAAGAAGTCCCTGAGCTTTCTATATAAAGAGCCCCTTCTCATTCATCCGCTCTACCCTGAAAGCTCCATTCTCTCTCAGCTGCTCCAATTTCCGGCGAAGCTCGAACTATATCTCCGACATAGGGTCTTTCTTGAGCCAAAGAAGGTGAGGTCAGGTTCCTTAGAACCAGGATGAAGTCAGCTACATGGTGGTAGTATCCATTCACTCCGAGGATTGCCGGAGAAGTGCCGACGTGATCGAACAATGAAGTAGCTTCGGTGGACCGAAGCTACCCGATTTCGGCCGAGCTAAAATCGACCAATTCGAGCCTTTCTCAAGCCAAACTAAGCCCTCTCAATACCTTCACAGTCCTCCTACAACTGAATTAGAGCTGAAAGGTAAGCCAATTCGGCTCCACTTTGTATATTCCGACCGGTGCTAGAGAGAGAATTGGCAGAACTTCAATGATAAAATTCTCACTCAATTCAACATCAATTGTTGCAATTCTTAATCCTAGGAGAAACCTCAGGACAAGAACTTCATGCCCAAATTGAAGGCTCGGACCGCTGCGCCCTCGGCAGTGAGCATTTGAAGCTTTCTCTCTCTACGTTCTATTTTCCGGTGAAGCTCCGTTTGAGCTCGTTCCGCCGTCAAAACTTGTGATTCAAAGTACAATTAAATTGTATGAAGATGTAGGAACTCCAATTTAACTTAAATTTCAACAATTAATCTCATTTGATCGGTTAATTTGATGAAATCAAACTTGGCAAAGTTAGAAGGTTGAAATTGGGAAAAAATTGGGGGAAATTTGGGAATTTCAAAAATTCGAGGGACTAAGGTGCAATTTCATAAAATTGAGGACCAATTGAGCATAATAAAGATGTTGGAGGATCAATTGGGAAATTTTGGAATTTTCGGGGCAAAACTTACCATTTTTGTAAACTATGGGCAAAATGGTAATTTTGGAAAAGTTGGGGGACCAAATTGTAAATTTGGGAAATAAAACCCCTTTTTGTGAAATTGAATAAAGTGAGGTCCCAAGGTGAATTTTAAAAGTTTTAGGACTCAATTTGAGGAAAAATCAGCATTAGGGACTTAGAGTTAAAGAAAAATAACTTTAGAGATCTAATTGCAAATAAAGGAAAAGTTTGATTTTCTCATTCATTTGGGATGAATGAGGGCTATTTGGCCAAACAATAATGAACAAGAGTATTCATATCATGTAGGAACACGAAGTAGCGAGAACGCTAGCTAAGATAAGTTCGAGTAAGGACAACAAGTCGGCTAAGAAGATATTCACGACACTATCTAGTGAGTGGGGTTATTATATCATACCAATTGGGTATGATAAGCACCTCGAAAATGAAAATCAACTGCTAAGTGGTATTTTAATCATCACACCTGAGAGGAGTGATCTGAAAATCACACTAAAAAACTACTTACCGGTTGTAAGTAGATTATACCCTGTTGGTATTATGAAACTTTTTCGAAGGAAGTGGAAAACTTGCTTATCGGTTATAAGCGGAGATGTCCTCATAAACGATTGGTATGATGGACAGTAGAAAAAATATATTTTGTCGAAAGTGCTCTCCACTGACTGTGTGCCACTGCTTAAACATTTTTGGAGACCTTATTGACAGGAGCTCGAATAGCTCTGTTAGGCTGGAAGCCTCAGTTTTGGAATTTAGGGGCTAATATGCCCAATTTTGAAAATCTCAAACAGTGGGCCCTAGGCCAGTTGGCATGAGCAAGAGCTCGTAAACAAACATGAATTATATGCCATGAAAACTTAAGTAATTGAATTGTTTGGCCATGGTACCAAGACAGGACCGACATACTCAGTCCACTAGCATTAGTGCAACATGACAGGTCTTCGGACTAGTTAAGATAAACAGCTGCAGGTCGAGTTGAGGGTCGGGGCCATTAGACGAGTGGCACCATAGATTATATGGCATCATGTGAAAAATGTTGATTGTGCATGCACTATATTTAGGGGACCTTCAAGACACCCAAGAAGGGTAGTAATGTGTCCTAGGGCCCTCGACGATCTGGTGGATATAAGGGCAGTTAGTCGTACCAGGAGCCTTGCAAAGCTCGACGTAACTTCAAGCGCATGAGACCGGGGTGGGGTCAGGATGAGGTCTCTGTCCTCATACGGACACGGAGAATTGTTACGGGATTGAGGGTCGAATGTCACGAACATCCACTCATTCTCAGGTAGAAGTGGATGTACTTCTATCTAGGTGGCTGGTAAAGTCGTTTCGATGCCACAAGTGGGTTCAATGGACGGATTGGCCTACGATTGTGTGTTTTGCCTTCATGATGAAGGATGTGCGTTGGGTGATGACACACGGGGTAATAAGAAATGGTTATAAAAATCGAAATTGAGAATGAAAGGTTTTTAAAAGAAAATAAGGAGTCTGACACACTCCAAATCAAACATTTTTCCTAAAAGTTAAATTTTGAAAACCCATTCACTAAGTTATTGTACTCACCCCCTCCCTTATATTCCTTTCAAGTAACCTTAGAAAGTTTACCCCAAAGACTACCAGCTCATACACTTGTAAGGCAGGTATGTTAAGTTTAAAATTGTGTGCAGTTTTGATTGATGTTATTCTAGGAAAGGTGCAGGTTTAAAGGACGCCTTACTCCTCACGGTTTATAAACGATGAGCAACCCTTAGTAAATCGGGAGAGTGGCAGGTTGATCATGGGGATCTGAACAAATTGGGTTGGAGCGTGACAACTACCCTCTTTTAAATATCGTGTACATCACATTTTTTAGGTGACTCATGCTGTAAACACCTTTCTTTAAGAATAAGTAACCGAAAAGCAAAACTGTAAATTTTAAAACAAAATCAAGGATACAAGTGAACTGATTATGATAAAGAATGAATAAAATGGGAATTTGAAAAATCCTAATTAGCCAATAAATAAAAACATAGAGAACCATGAAGTAGATTGGATGTGAAAATCAGACCAGTTCAGGGTGAATCAGACCTGAACCGGATTGAAACGTGAAAAACCAATTCAAAGATTCATTTTTATAGGTGGTTTAAAAATATTAAATTGAAAAATTGAAGCCACAATTAGATAGAAAATGAATTTAGATAAATTTAGAAAATTTTAATTTTTGGAAAACCGGTTAAATCGAGCCTGAACCAACCAATTTTCAATTTCAGGTCATCGAACCTAGTCAAACTGGACCAGTTGGTCAACGGACCACTACCAGGTCAGCGTCCAATCAGCAAGCGCGATCAATCAGCCCGCCACATGTGGTAAAGTGCACTTAGCTGCTTAGTCAGTGCTTGGAAGCACTGACCAATCAGAGTGTGACACGTCTCCTTAGTCAACGGTCAAAGGAGGAAAATCCACGTCAGCGACGACCAACCAATAGGAGAGCGACACGTGTCCCAGTCAACGGTTAATGTTGGAAAGGCCCCATCAATAAGGCTGACCAATGAGGAGCTGACACGTGGCAAGGAGGCCACGCTAGTATCCGACAATGATGTCGGAGAAATGACCGACCAATTAGAGGTCGACATGTGGCAGTGCCACCGGATGACCTCATCCAATTAGAGGCTAACACGTGGTAGTGGCACTGTGCATCATGAGGGAAATCTGATACATTTAAATCAACCAATCATAAGACGCCACGTGTCACAGTCAACAGTTGACCGAACATGGTTAGTGGCCACATAAGAACGGGTAGCCAATAGGAGGCCACCATGTGTTCGGTCAACGGTTCAAAGGCTGACTATGCTGATGTGTAGGAAGTTGCGTCAGCAAAGCCAACCGATCACAAAGTGCCACATGGCAAGTCTGCACGTGCGAAGCACATAGTCATCGTCTACCTCCAAATGGGCAGAAGAAGGAAGGCCAAAATGGATGCATTTTCTTTGACGACCAATAAACTCCTCTGACAAGGCCTTGAATCAGAGTGTTAATGGCAAATTGATGGAGAAACGGATAGAACGTTCTATCCTTGAGCTCCCTATATAATGTCACACAGCGACCTAGCTCATTTGAAGTCCTCTGACCAACCTGCCACCCTTCCATGAACCACCATGATATTCCTACCTTGATGATTCAAGGAAGGTAAAGGCGTACTGGTACACCTGTTTTCCATAACAATTTAAAAATTTTAATGTCATGGTATATAACTTACCTTAAGGGTTTGAGCCTTCCTTCGGACTTCAATTCCACCTAGCTCCACTCTTTCCTAAAAGAGGTTAAGGGAGGGGAGTGAGCGTCTAACTTAGTGACGGGAAATTTCTATAGCAACTAGTTAGACGAGTATTTTCTTTATCATGATCCATGTAAATTTTCATACAACATCCACCCTTTTATCATAAAAATGTTCACTCGGTCGCAAAACAGTCTCTGACTACACCACTTGTGGACCGAAGCGCTTTTACCGTCCACCCTAATAGAAGTTCATGACTTCTACCCTGAGTCTGAGTGGACATCAGTTGTCCAACCCTCATACCCAAGCCATACTTCGTGTTCACAATGTGGGACAAGACCTCTTCTATAAACCCTATCCCTTGATGATAAGAGAACCATGAAAAGAATCGGTCATTCCCAAAGAGAAAACCGAGTCAGTTTATAAATGATAAACGGTAGAGAAAGGGCCAATCGGGAAATTTATAAATTCCAAGTGACCAAAAGAGTCACAAAAGTCATGGAAAAGGAATTTAGGATGAATTGGAAGAGAAAACCAAACCGGTTAAGGTGAACTAGACCTGAACCAGATTGAACCGGTTTGAAATGATTTGAACCACTATTGAACCAGTTTCTAAATTCATTTTTCTAGGTGGCTTAGAAAATTCAACTTAGAGAATTGAAGCCACCATTGGATAGAGAAAGAATTTAGAATTTTTTAATTTTAAAAAACTCAGTCGAATAAGGCCTGAACTGGCCGGTTTAAGCATCGAACTCGGTTCGGATCACTCCGGTCTGTTTCAGAACAGTGTCATCTTCTTCCTTCAAATGACAACACTGTTCACTCGCAGGGAAAGCTAACAGCACTAGTGAAGATAAAAAGGTCTTTGTTCAAGGCATTTTTGGCCATGAATGATCGTCATAAAGGCGTCAATCAGACAGCCAAGGAGTCCCCGAGCATCCTATATAAAGAGCTCCTCCTCATACCTGGAAACTCCTCTCTCTCCCTACTGCTCCATTTTTCAGTGAAGCTCAAATGAGAGCTCTGACATTGGGATTTTTTTGAGCCAAAGAAGGCGAGGTTGGGTTCCTTAGACTCACGGAGAAGTCAGCTACCCGACGTTGGTCACCATTCGATCCAAGGATCACCGGAGAAATTTCGACATAATAAAACAGTGAAGCAGCTCCGACAGACCGAAGCTGCCCTATTTCGGTCAAGCTGAAAATGGCCAAATTGAGCACTCCTCAGGTCAAACCAAGTTCTCCCAACACTTCCACAACCCACATACGACCAAACAAGAGGGGAAAGGTTAGCCAATTTGGCTCCCTTAAATTCTCCAATCAGTGTTAGAGAGAGAACCGGTGAAACTTCACCGACTAAATTCTCCCTCAATTCAACATGAATTGATTTAATTCTTGATCCAAGGAGAAATATCAAGGTGAGAGCTACCTGGCCCGATCGAAAGCTCAGACCACCGCACCCCTGATGGTAAGTTTTTAAAGCTTTCTCTCTCTAAGTTTAATCTTCTGACGAAGCTCTATTTGAGCTCAATTCAGACCCAAATAACACGATTTAAAGCTCCATTAAATTGTGTGGAAGTGTAGAAACTGATCCATACCTTCAATTGGATCAAATAACCTCGATTGAATGGTCAATTTGATGAAATCAAAGACGGCCAATTTGAAAGGGGGGAATTGGGGAAAATTTTGGGGAAATTTGGGAATTTCATTAAATTGAGTGACCAAAGTGTAATTTCCAAAAATTGAGGGCAAATTGGCTATGAAAAAGATGTTGGAGGAACAATTTGTTATTTTTGGAATTTATTGGGGTTAAATTTCCATTTTTGTAATGTAGGGGCAAAATGGTCATTTTTGAAAAGTTGGGGACCAAATTAGAAATTTGGGAAATTTGAACCCCTTAAGTGATTTTGAATAAATTGAGGACCCAAAGTGAATTTTAGAAGTTTAAGGACTCAATTTGGGGAAAGTTTGCATTAGGAACATAAAGTTATGGAAAAACAACTTTAGGGACCTAAATATAAATAATTGAAAAGTTTGGACATTTTGTTCATACGTGATGAATTAAGGCTATTATGCTACATGTTAATAAACAAGGATATCCCAAATCGTGTAGGAGCATGAAGGACCGGAACGCTGACAAGAGAAGCTTTGAGGTTCAGGACCATTAAGACGCCTAAGAGGGGTAGTGATGCATCTTAGGAGCTACTGGACGACATGATGGAGATAAGGGCAGTTTGTCGTGCCAATAGTCAGGGAAGCTTGACGTAGCTTCATGCGCATGAGACAGGGGTGGGGTTGGGATGAGGTCTCTATCCTCACACGAACACGAAGTTTCTTTTCGAGATTGAGGGTTGGATGTTGTGTACATCCACTCATTCTGAGGGTAGAAGTGGGTGGGCTTCTATTTAGGTGGCCTGTAAAGTCGCTCTGACGCCACAAGTGGGTGCAGTGGATAGGCTGCCTTACGAATGTGTGATCCCTTCATGATAAATAGCGTGTGTTGTTTGCTAAACACACTGACTATGGTTAATGAGCAATATTGATTTTTTTGAAAACCGAGAAATTTAGGAAATGATTTTAAAGAAAATAAGGAGTTTGTCACACTTTAATTTAAGTTATTTTTCTGAAAATCCTATTTCAAATTCCCATTCACTGAGTTGTAGAAACTCACCCACCATTTTTACCCCTTTTCAGGAAATAGAGATATAACTAGAGATAACACCAGACCTTACTCTTTGTCAAGTATGCTTAATTATCTTGAGCTTGCATTTTTATTGATATATGTTGTTCCAGGGAACAAGGTTGAGATTACGTTTGGCTCCTCTTGAATTAAAGAAGGGGGGAACCCCTCTTGAACCAAGAGAGCGGTGGGTTGTTTATGGGGATCCGACCAAACTGGGTTGGGACGTGACAATATTAACCTTACATACCTATCTTGCAAGTTCAACTATAGGTGGGTTTTCAATTGGTTATTTGAAAAGGAGGGTAAAGGTAGGGGGTGAGTTCGACAACTCAGTGAATGGGTGTTAGGTGAGAGTTTTCACAAAATCAATTTTAATCGGAGTGTGTCAGACTCCTCATTTCATTAAAAATGCTTTTCTTCAAATTCTGGTTTATCAAAATATTTTTCCAAGTTTTACCAATTCATTTACAAGGATTCTCAAATCCTTTCCACGGTTTTCATAACCTGTTTCCCATTTTTATATTAGCCGTGTTTCACAAACAACATACGCCCTTTATCAGGAAGGGTACACACACATATTCGCAAGATACAGTTACGTCGACTGCACTCACTTATGGATCAGAGCGTCTTTACCATCCACCCTAATAAAAGTCCATGACTTCTACCTGGAGTCTGAGTGAACATCTTCGATTTTCAACCCTCAGACCCAAAATACTTTGTGTCCATATGAGTATGGAGACCTCATCCCGACCCCACCCCGGTCTCATGCGCATGAAGCTATGTCGAGCTTCCCTAACTATTGGCACGACAAACTTCCATTATCTCCACCATGTCATCCAGTAGCCCCTAGGATGCATCACTACCCCTCTTGGGCATCTTGATGGTCTCGAACCTCAAGTGCATGCACAAACAAAGTTTTCCATAAAGCCATTTATCTTTGGTGCCACTGGTCTAACGGTCCCGACCCTCAACTCAATTTGTAGTTGTTTATCTAGATCGGTCTGTCAACCTGGTGCTGTCGCACTGCTGCCAATCCATCGAGTATGTCAGTCCTATCTTGGTACTAAGGCCAAATCACATAATCATTCATTTAGAAATTTTCGTGGCTTATCAACATGTTTATTTACGAGCTCCTACTCGTGCCAACTGGCTTGGGCCCATTGTACGAGATTTTCAAAACTGGGCATTTTAGGCCCCAAGTTCTAAAACCAAGGCCTCTGGCCGATATGAGCTACTCGAGCTCTCGTCAAGAAGGACTCCCAAACTTTTTAAGCATTTGCACACAGTCAGGGGAGAACACTTCTAACAAAATAAATTTTAACTCCTCCCTCACACCAACCCGGTGTGATGGCATCTACGCTTACAACTGGTAAGCGAGTTTTCTTTTTGCCTCCACGCAAGCTTATCCTTACTGGCATCCCGGTCCTTCGTGTCCCTACATAATTTGGACATCCTTGTTTATTAACATTTGGCATGATAGCCTTCATTACTCACATATTAACAAAAATGCCCAAACTTGTCAGTTAATTAATTGCATTTAGGTCTCTAAAGTTCTTTTTCTTTGACTTTAGGTCCTTAATGCTAACTTTTCCCCAAATTGAGTCCCGAAACTTCTAAAATTCACTTTGGGTCCTCAATTTATTCAAAATCACTTAAGGGCTTCAAGTTTCCCAAATTTCCAATTTGGTCCCCAACTTTTCAAAAATTATCATTTTGCCCCTACTTCACAAAAATGGTAATTTGACCCCAATAAATTTCAAAATTGACCAATTGGTCATCTAACATCCTTTTCATGGCCCATTGGCCCTCAATTTTGGGAAATTGCACTTTAGTCCCATGAATTTTTGAAATTCCCAATTTTCTCCAAATTTTTCCCTCAATTGCCCCCTTTCAAACTAATCGAATTTGATTTCATCAAATTGACCAATCAATCGATGTGCATTGATGAAATTGAAGGTGAAATTAAGTTCTTACACATCCATATGATTCAATTACACTCTAAATCGCATGAATTGACGCCAAAATGAGCTCAAACAAAGTTTCGCTGGAAAACTGAACATATAGAGAGGGAGCTTACTATCATGAGCATGACAGTCCGAGCTTTTAATCTGGGTAGATTGCTCTCATTCTAAGGTTACTCTTAGAATCAAGAATCACCTCAATTCATGTCGAATTGAGGGAGAATTTGGTCAGTAAAGATCTGTCGATTCTCTCTCTAGCACCCATCGGAATTTATAAAGGGGAGCCAAATTGGCTTACCTTTCCGCTCTATTTTGGTCATATGAGGGTTGAGTAAGTGTTGGGAGAGCTTAGTTTGGCCTAAGTATGACTCGAATTGGCTAATTTCAGCTCAACAGAAATAGGGCAGCTTCGGTCCGCTAGAGCTGCTTCACTGTTTGATCACGTCGGCGCTTCTCCATCGATCCTCAGAGCAATTAGAGACTACCTCAATGTAGTTGACTTCTCCCCGAGTCTAAGGAACCCGACCACGCCTTCTTTGGCTTAGAAAAGACCCTATGTTGGAGGTCTGGTTCGAGCTTTATTGGAAAACTGAGTAGCTGAGAGAAAGTGAAGTTTTCAGGTATGTGGAGAATGAATGGAGAGAGGCTCTTTATATAGGGAGCTCAGGGACTCTCCAGTCGTTCGTTTGGCACCTTAATGATATTCATTGATGGTCTGAAACGTATCAATAGAAATGTTTCTTCTTCGTTGGTGATGTTGAATTTTTCAGTGAGTGAATAGTGATGTCATTTGAAGGAAAAAGAAGACACTGTTCCGAACCGGATCAGATCGGTCCAAATCGGGTTCAACATTTAAACTAGTCGGTTCATGCCCAATTCGACCGAGTTTTTCAAAATTAAAATTTTTTAAATTCATCTAAATTCATTCTCTATCAAACAATGGTCTCAATTCTTTAATTTAAAATTTCTAAGCCACCTAGAAAAATAAATTTAGCATCCGGTTCAATACAGGTTCAAATTGATTCAATCCGGTTTGGATCCAATTCGCCTGAACCGGTCTTGTTTTCTTTCCCAATTTGTTCTAAGATCCCTTTCCAAGGTTTTTATGACTCTTTGGGTCACTCGGGAGTTATCAATTTCCCAATTTGCATGTTCTCTAGTGATTGGGGTTTGTGAACTTGTTCGATTTTCTCACTCTTTTTGACCGGTTCTCTCTAGTTTTCCTTAACTAAAAAGGGTGGGGTTTACAACACGTGTGCTTCTATGCCTTTACCTTCCTCGGTCTATTTGGTAGAAATACTAAATTAATACGGGAAAGGGTGACGAGTTGATCATAGGACTCCAACCGAAACAAGTCGGGGAATGATGCTTCTAGCCAACTGCACTAGTCACTCGAGCTAAAGATGAGTTTTGTAGATGTGAAAATTTCGGGAAGTTCTAGTGACACCACATTTCTAAACCCTCACTGTAAATCGTATTTTTTTTTGCAATTCATACCATCATTTTGGTTAATTTAAGAGGCCACAAATGCACAAGGGGTCCAACTTTTCAACTCCATCAACATAGTTGACTAACTCGCCATCTCCAATGAGTTCCTATCATTTTACCACACTGTCTCATTTTTTCGGTGTAGGCCCAAATATAACCAAAACAACACTATTCCAACCGAAGCTGGCCGAAAAATGACCATAGAGACTTGGGGGACATGATAAGGGTCATATTAAGGATTTTTTTTAAAGGTGATCGAAGTGTTTTAAGGAAAGAGAAAGTTTGGGGACTAAGATATAATTTTTAAAAAGTATGAGGGTCCAAATGATACTCAATAGAAGTTTAGGGACCTAAAAAGAAAATTAGAAAAACTTAGGGACCCGGGGTGGCAGCTTAGAAAAGGTTAGGGACTAAAATAAAGTTCTGAAAAAATTTAAGAGAAAAATGATAATTAGTGTAAATTTTGGGGATAAAATGTATTTTTTAAGACTTGTGGACCCAAATGAGACTAAAGGCAGAGTATAAGGACTAAAATGAGATGTTTTAAAAGTTAGGCTCCTAAATGAAGGAGCTTAAAAGTGAAAGGGTATTTTGGTAAATAATGAAAGAATTAAGGACTAAAAAATACTTAAAGATTTAGGGAGCTTATGGTAAATAAAGTCAAATAAGGGGAAATCTTCATGATTTTGAAAATGGGTCGTATAAACGGGTTCGTCGACATATGGATCAAGAAAACCCTGCCCGAGGAGTAAAACTATATTTTTTGAAAAATTACGAGACGATGTTAGGCTCCTAAATGAACGACCTTGAAAGAGAAAGGACATTTTGGTAAATAATGAAAGAATTAAAGACTAAAAAACACTTAAAGATTTAGGGAGCTTATGGTAAATAAAGTCAAATAAGGAAAAATCTTCATGATTTTGGAAAAAGGTCCTATAAATAGGTTTGTTGACACGTGGATCAAGCAAACCCTTCCCAAGGGGTAAAATCGTATCTTTTGAAAAATTACGGGACGGTGCTAGAAACACCAAGGTAAACTAAATCTAACCTCAATGACGTGATTTAATTGTTGGAATGTAAATCATCGTGCCAATACACAGGGATCACATTTCACGAAACATTAGGGAAAAAATCCACAAGACGAACAGGTCTCAAATATAACAGTGAGTATGATTGAATCGTCCATTGATTTTACTGCATTTTATGGAACCATAAATATATGCATACCTGTTTTGAAAAATGTTATTAAAAGTATAGTAAAACTATATGGATGTATGCACACGTAATAAATCAACGAGATTATTTACCGAACATAAGGGTTAAAGAACCCATAATAATGAAGCTTATAATACCATGCGATATGAGGGTATAAATCCCCTGAGTAGTAGAGTCGGTTAATAGAGTACTGGTCCCCGATTAATCGATATTTGATGTGTTTACTACTTGATCGTGTACATTTATTAGTATATATGTTGTTATAAATTTGGTGATTGATAGCATACCCTTGGGTGTAGGTCAACATGAGGGGTGAATGGAAACGATGGATAAGGAGAGATTAATTTATGCTTATAGGTCGTTTGGGGATCCATGTATGATCGAGTGTGTGGTAGTTGTAGATAGTAAGGATATATCGTATACTTGAGTGTGTGGTCGGAGGGGATAACAAGAGTATACAAATGATCGAGTACACATTATCGACATCCATATGAACTATATGTGTATTGTTTGGAACATGACGGGGTCATGTTCATTTCGATGGGAACATATGGTATATGTTGAGCATGAGTTTTTTTTTTTTTTCTGAATGTACGTGTGTGCTTAAAACTCGTGGCATGAGTTATAGGGGTAGAAAAATTATGAAAGTGACCTAATATAAAAATTTACAAAAAATATTCATATATAGATATTTTAAATGAGGTTTAGGATCGTAAGCCATGTAGTAGTTCGACGTTGGTAAACTTATTCAATGAGTTATGAGCTCATTCACTCACCAAAACAATTACATGTGAAAGTGAGAACTCATGAAAATACAAGTTTGGGATATCACATTCATCACTTGTACCCCTAGAGTTAAGAATCTCGAATTCTGCGTATGAAGGTTTAATTTTATTCTTATTAGTTATTATATTTTCGAGAATTTTGTAACAATATTTGGGCACATTATTTTTATGAAGGAAAAGTTTAATTTTTTGCTGAAAAATGTATTATTTTGTTTTAATTATTAGTTGTGTTGATAATATTTTGATGAAAGTATTAATAATTGTAAAATCGAATAGATGTTACTAGTTATTATTAGTACTAGTTTGAATAATCTCATCGTGTATGACATATTAAATTTAAATTTTCATTCGATCTCCAAATCGAATTACTCTGAGTTCTTAATTTATTATCAAAATATTAATTCAATTTTGTCATCACTTAAACTTGATTTTATGTCTTAACTAACAATTTAATCCATTTTCATTTTTATTTTAAATCATAACTTCTAGTCTAACTCAGTTTAGTGTTATAAATTCCCTCTCACCCTATTTTGTGTATCTTAATTATTAACGCTCTTTTTATTAGTATAAATGAAGCAAATGCCAATAAAGTTCTTAAAAGTCTAAAAATAAGTCATACATCTCCTAAAATGATGTACTTACTTTTTTTTATTGATGATACTCTATTATTTATAGACATAATTGAGAAAAAATGTGAATTAATTTTTTTCTCTAAAACATAAATTATTGAAAAACTCCTAATTGATATATATTATCCAGCCATAATATAGAAAATTATTACTATTAAGTTTACTAAGTTAAACATTGAGCCACAATATAGAAAATTAGTATTAATAAGTTTTCTATATTTGATATAACATTGGCATTTTCCGCATGTAATTACCTTAGAATTCCTATATAATTTTGGGGAGTAGCAAGAAAATAACTCTCTAGATTTTAAAGGATACGATGATAAAAAAAAGTAAAAGAAAAAAATTTTCATTACTATTTTCTAATATAATGGAAGTAATAAGTAAATTAACCTTTAATTACCTTCTTAATTAGTCCTTTTTTATTTATTAAGTTGCCATGAAGACTATTTAAACTTAAGTTTTTTTTTATTATGATCTTCTTGGTGCATGTTTAGGAATGTGATCACGGAGGTTGTGGTGAAGTTTGTGTAATGGAAAAGAATTACTAAAAGAGGAGTTTACTTGGCATATAGGACATAGAGTTCACTTGAGGTTTGGTACATTTGAGTTTGCTCATTCATTGACCACCCCTCAAGGAGTTGAAGTCCAGATATAATAGTGACATAAATTACAACTAAGAAATTGAATCAATCTAATAAATCTCCAGACTACAAGATAGAGTTATTTAGAAATGTCGGTAATTTGGATAAGGAAAAGACGGATGGACATACACTTTTTTTTAGATATATATAAAAAAAATACATATATGTACTATTCCAAACATGTATAGATAAATTTGTTTAGATTATTATTTAGAATTTTAGTTATACTCCAAAAATTAAAAATTAATGTGTTATAATGGCTTGACTGTTCTGAAATGTTTCAAATTCATTGAATTTTCCCAGTCAGTCTCTATGATTGAATTGGCATTGTTTTATCCCCAATAACCAGCAAAAGCCACCTCTCAGGAGTCTGAAGTCAGCTCGGCGGCTGAGGCCTTCAACAACTTCAAGCACCTACTTCTTCCAATCACTGATCGAAATCCCTACCTTTCTGAAGGAACGAGACAACCTTTCTGAAGGAACGAGACAGGTCGATGATCTTGTAGACATGATGTTTCACCTGGACAACAGCTTTATCCCTCATTTTTTGCCACCAAAATTACCCAACATTCTGCCATTTAACCATATCTAATGAACTACCATGTAACAAATTTAAAGATTGTCACCTAAGCTTTTGAACTAATTTGTTAGCCAAATGTTGAAATGTTGTATAATTTTGTTGATAAATATTTTTTAGGGTAAAAGTGATGACTAGAGGAAATATTGGAAAAATATCATAAGTAATTTTTTAGAAGTTAAAGGTAAAATGTTAGGAAATTCTTTATCTTAGTTTACTTATCAAGGTAAACATATGCTCCCTTCTGGTAGTGAGAGAAGAGTTAATTCCTTCATGGTGTGTTCAATATTTTCTGACTTACCTTCTTGAGTTTTTGTTGTAGTACTTTACCCTAAGCAACTAGCATTGGCCAAAAGGTACTTGTATATCTTTCCTTTTCTACTTAGAAGTAAAGTCAATGTGGATTAGTTAATATTTATCAATTCAATGGTGGCTGAATGTTTATAATGGTACATCTCCACCTATTTTAATTATGGCATTATAAAATTATGATTCATTTCAAACTTTTAACACAAAAGTGACCATTTTCTTCTCAAAAACTTTGCAAGGAGGCTATCCACTCCAAGCACATACACAACCATGCAAACCTTCTAGCTGAGTTTGTTCCATGCCCTATCATACTCCTACCCTTGTAGAAGAATCACTCCTAGAACAAAAGGTTATGATTGTGGATTTTTAAGTTGTTGGAAGTTGATATTGATCCTCCATTGGATATCTTCAAATATGGTAATCAAAGAATCCTAATATGTAGTCATAAATGGAATCTAAAGCATAACTGGATTAAAAGATGTAAAGGCAAACTTCGCATCATGTTCCATAAAAAAGATTGATTTAGATCGGTCAAAATGGTAAAAAAGACCATTCAATGGCAGGATAATTAAGTTTGCATCTTAAGGACTACTCTACTTTTTCTTCTCTGCACCTCCTGCAGACCTGCAATATAAGAGTTTCCAAACAGCATCAGGTCTTCAATAACCTTTAAAAGATATATAAAGGAGAGTCCCTACAAACAGGTTTTTTTCATTGATTACCTCATCTTACGAAGAACAGAAGACATCTCCTCTCTCTTCTTCTTAGCTCTCTTGTGAGTGCCAAGCTTTCTCTTGGCTACCTTCAATGCCCGCTTGTCCTTACCAACCTTAAGAAGCTCAGTAATCCTCTTCTCGTAAGGTGCAAATCCAGCGACTTCCCTTATCAAACTCCTAATAAAATGAACTCTCTTGCTGATTTTCTGATAAATGATAAATATATGTCAATAGACAGATATGTTTAAAACCATCACAGATGAAACTACAATTAATGACTATACAATCAAAAAGGCTCAATTATAATCAACAAGAGTGGTTTGTATAAGCAGCTTAAAGATCTTCCAACATCTCAGTTTTGTGAAAATTATAAATATTTAACAACCCTGAACAATCATTTACTATTATTAAATTTTCAACATCAAAAGTATAAAAATGAGAAGTAAATGTCTATTTCACTGGTTTTAAGGTAAACCACATATATGAACAAATCAATGTATAAGCAGCAAAATATTCAACAGAGACATCTTGGTAATGGGAAAACTACAATCAACAGCTATCTACTTAATAGTATGGTTAAGAAGCTCAGTAATCCTCTTCTCGTAACAAACATACCTCGTTATTCAAATTGATTTTTCAACTATATAAAAGATTCAGAGGTGAGCAACTGTATGCTTTGAATCTTATCTTCACGAAGTATTATACAACCAACCCATCAAACCAATTCATAGGTTGTGAAACTCTCTAAACTTCATAAATGCGTTCAAACAAAAAGATTTGAACTTACCCCTTTACGATCTCTGGGGCGAGGAATCGCCTCCTTCTTGGTCACGATGTGACCTTTGTTAAGGCCAACGAACAATCCAGTATTCGGCTGCTTGGGAGCCATTCCTCCTACAGTGCAAAGTTGATCAGATAAAATCAAATCACCGTCAATATAAAAGAAAATGATCAGACTCAAGAATTGAGAACACAGAAAGTGTCCTAATTGAAAGAGATTTACCCTCAAAAGGAAAAGATTGAAAACTAGTATGATAATAAAAGAGCACAAACCTTTCTCCGCTCAACTTAGGGTTACTTACTCCGCATCCGTATTATATAGCGATGGAATGGCAGAATTGGACATGGTTTTTTAGACAGAACGGGTCCCCAGCCCATCATAATAGCCCAAATACACGATCTGCCTAACTTATTTGAATGGACGTTCTTCTCTTCAGCCTTTACGATGTCCTTGTGAGCAAAAATAACTTATATTAAGAGAGCTTAGACGTGTATTATTTTAAGTCTCAAAAAATAAGTTAATAACATATTAATTATGAAGATAAAAAGGCATGCCTCATTGTGAAGCCCCCTATCCTCTAAAATATGTTCATTTTAAAACAGCCTTTATAAATATAGGCTCCAATAGCAGTCAGTTGATGAGATCATCAACGCCTATATCACAAATTATGTGCATCCACTCCCCTAATTTTCTCAGAAAAACTTGTTCATATTATCCGTGAGGATCTGGTCCATGGCGATCCTGTACGCCTTCTCCGTCGGATGAAAGCTGTCCCAGAAAATGTACTTCTCATCGTCCACACAGGTCAGTATATCATCGAGGTTGTTACACAGGTAACTTGCCTCGATATTCCCTGTGCCGCAGCACCCTCGGGTAGCCACCTCAAAACCTGCAAACTTAATACATTGCAACATAATCCCTAAATGTATAAACTAACCATTATTTTACTAAATATGGTTTTAGTGTTTAATTTATATAGTTCATTAGACAAGTTGGGATTACAATTGATTATTAAATATTTTATAAAATTAATATATTTATATCAATTTTAATTTTTATATATATTACTTTTTTATTGGTTAAATTATAATGTTATAACAAACGAATAAATATCACTTGTGTACCATATAATTGAAATAATACAATTAACTGTTAAATATTTCATAAAATAAATATACATATATATGTATCAAATGAATTTTTTTAAAATATATTAACATAAATTTAACTATTTTGTGAGGAAAAGTTAAACATCATAATGCACAATTAATCAAGTTGTATATCCCAATTATTAAGTTTATGAAACACTCAAAGAATTTTTGCTTAACTACTATTCTAGTGCCCTTGTCTAAAGAGGTGAACATGTAGGTAATCAAAGCCTCCACTATCGGTTGAACCCTGGACCAACTTGAGGTCCTCTACCGCTCTTAAATCAACAATTGGGAAGGACCTCTTTGACCACTATTGATGCCAGCGAAATAAAGGGGACAATTCAATGTCCTGACGTCTTTGATCACTATCCGGCGTCCATGTCGCCATTAATCACCAATTATACCGAACAACACAAAACTTTTATTTTTGCACAATTAACAACACAAGAGTTAATAATTAAATTAAAGAGAAAATGTTCCAAGTTTTAGATGCAGAATGGAAGATACTTACTCTTGCCCTCTCGGCCCTAGTGATATCATGAGGTCAGGCCCACTCACTACATGGGGCAACAAGGTCGACACCCCTGGGCCCAACAATGGGCTACGGCAAACAGGGCTCAATTACTCAGGTGGTGGAGGAGGAATTGCCTTATGAGCCGAATAGTTCATTATCTCCTGATGGGTTGCGCGCGTCCTTAACTGAACCACTTAGACCAGTCCCATTTGACTTGGTCAACTATTTGGTGAACTAGGATATATTGCACCATATTATCCACAGACTCCTACTTAACTCAAACTTTATTCACGGCAGTCCCAACATCTATTAACATTACTAATAATTTATCTATTTAAAAAGATACAAAATATATTAATTAGGAATTTAACATGTTTATCATTAATCTGTTTCAAATTTTTTCCAATAGTATCTACATAATAATTCTTCTCTCTTTTCTCTAAATTTACCACAAATAATTTTTACTATTTCTAATTTCACTTCGTCTCATTTTGTTGCTAAAAACTTTTGAGTTGGTTGGAGGGAGGCATACGGAGATTTTACTGTTTATAAAATGACCATTTTCTATTTTATCTAAATATTATGCTAGTGATAATACTTCTAGTTTAGTTGTATAGAGTTGCACTCTTAGTATTTGGACCACATCCTCAAATAATTTAATAGTAAAAGGCTTACTTTTTAATAGATACTATCATGCTATTTTTATGTGAGTTTTAATCTATAAGTATTATTTGTTTTGTGTTAATGTAGTACAGATATTTTAGTGTAGTTTTTTGGAACTAAGAAAAATATTATAGAATTTTTCTATTAGATAGTTTGTGAGCTCTTAAGTAATGAAACACATATCTACCTAAAAAATATTCATTATAATTAGTATAATATTATAATTTTATAAAAGTATAATAATTTTATATTTTATCCAATACATTCTTATTAATCTCGTATAGTATAGATATATTTAATAAGTGTAATTTTTAAATATATATTACAACTTTTTATAAGTAGTATATAATTATTAAAGTTTATATAATAGAAAATAACACAAGTTAGTTTTCTATTTCAAATAATTTATACATACTATACCAAAACTATTAGCGAAAGGGAATTTAGCCAATACAACTTCTAAATCTATTAGAATATGATTAGGTACACTCCTCTTGAACAATTTGACAAGTCACATTTATTTGCATTTAATGAATTAGTTCATGTTAAAAAATAATGCTTATGGTTTATTGTGGCATGAATGGCTTAGGATGTTATCTATTTTTACATTATGTATTGTTAGTTGTATTCTCTTAAAAAATGGATGAATTATAATATAAAGTGTGAATATATAAACTAATCATTATTTTATTAAATATACTTTTTAGTGTATCCTAAATAAAAATATACACTTTATTTTATGTAGTTTATTACAATAGACTATCAAATATTTCATAAAATCAATTAATTTTAACTTTCATATATATCATTTTTATTAGTTAAATCACAATATCATAACAAAAAAATTATAAGTAAATGTCACTTTGTACCAAAATTTTGAAACAATAAAATTGAGTATAAAAATTTTCATAAAATGAATATATTTATTACAATTTAAACTTTTATTGAATAAATTTAACAATTTAACATATAAATTATCATATAATTTTTTGTTAGATGTGTGATATATTGAGAAGTATAATGAGTAAAAGTTAAACATTCTAACCAACAATAAATAAAGTTGATAGATATAATTCACTTTAAATAATAATTTAATATCTCCCACTTAATATGTATACTTAAATTACGAATATATTAAAAAATACATATTATATATAATTCTCAATTAAAAATTAAATATAATGAACATTTTTTTAATAAATTTGAAATAATAGATTAAATATCTTATTCAAATATAATACATAAATTATATATATTTTTTAAGTTATTAATAAAAAATATACATAATTTAAGTTAAATAAAATATTATATATAAATTATGATATCATATAAAATATATTTCAAATTATTATATCATATAAATTATATATATGTTCTACTCATAATTTTATTATGTGAAAATATATATAATTTATGCTTTAAATATATATTTAATTTGGTATACTAAAATCATATAATTTACTTTTAAAATATATATAATTATGAATAAAAAGTTTATTTTACTGTTTAAAATTGATTATACGTAATTTAAATTATATATTTAATAAATATTGACAAATAATATATTTTTCAAGGTATTAATAACAATTATAGGTAATTTAAATTAATTAAAATATTCATGTATATATATGATGGGTATGTGGAATTAGATATATATATTTATATAACATTTTTAATTTATTGTTTAAAATTAATTACACAAAATGTTAATTATACATAATTTTTAATTATGTGTTTTATTTAAAATTAATGTTATAGTATTTTAAGGAAAAATAAACTTGAAATAAATATATTCTCTTTTATACTAAATTATAATATTTTAACACACAAAATTGATATTTAATCCAAAAATTGGCCCAAATATTAAATGAGACAACATCAGGCACTTCAAAAAAATAAAAGGGAATTGTCAGGCATAAGTATAGTAATGGTAGGAGAATTAAGGTACCGTATTGAGAGGGGTCTTGGATGAGCGGGAAGAAAGAGTAGAAGACGTCCATGTAGACGATCTTAGAGCCTGGGAGCTGCGAGCTGAGGGAGTCGGCCAGCGAGTAGAGCTTGGTGTTGAAGATGACTGCTGCTTCGTTCTCTTGGTCGAAGCAGTCCCTCTGGAAGCCCCCTCTCAGCGTCCTCTGGGATGGCACGCATCCGATAGGTCCGATGCCGAAGAGCGCTATCCTCCTCCCTCCCAGTCCGTACAGCTCCTGCCAAATGCATGATTTTTCAGGTACTCTAAAACAATAAGCCGTTAGACATAGAAACATTTACAAACGAATAATATTTTAAATTTTAAATTGTTATAAAATATTTGTTCCTGTAATATTTGTAAAATTGTATTGTAAACAACTTCAATATACATATAAATAAAAAATAATTATTTTTGTACTGTTTTAGAATATCTAATTACCTGAATGAAACTCGAGGCGTACTCCGCCATGAGATCGGTGTAGGAAGAGATGTTTCCCTTTTCCTGATTGCTGAGTTGCAGAGGGAAGAATGTGTTGATGATGTCGTTGCTGCCGATGCAAACGGCATAGAAGCTCTCCGAGACGATCGATGCTGCCCTCTCTTCGCCGACCTCCGCTTTTATCCTGGCGACGCTCTCGTTGAACAGATCCAGTTGATCTGATAATGACAGCACCTTCTGGTTGAGAGTCAAATTATGACGAGATCATCCTTTCCGTGACAATTACAGTGAAAATCTTTATTTTTTCTTGAATTTTAAACCAATAATATTACCACGTCCTCTGCCGTTTGGGGGTCATATCCGGCAGCGCCCGAGGCATAGCTGACTCCGGTGAGCAGATCTTGGATCTGCAGTTCTGGATCCAGATAAGCCGGCAGCAGCTCCTTCACACCAAATGCTTCGGCTGTAAAACATTACATATAGATTCTACAGTGAGAATAAACAGCATAGCTACGCTTCGACCGTGCTATCATACCTCAAAACTTCACCCGGTGTAGAAAGTTTTTAAAAATTATTTAAAAAGTAACTTAAAATCAATGATGACAAGTGGAACATTGTCTGCATGTATTACCCTCAAATCAGGACAGTCAATCATCTGGAACCTTGCGGGTGCATTATTGGGTGGCCCTTCTCTTCCTTCTATCGGTTTTGAAAGGCCAATACCATTTTTTTTGGGTGCGAAGAAGACCAATACTTTTTCTATCCACCTATGTCATATAATGCATACAATCAAACAAACTCAGCAGGATCTGCCGAATCGAATTGATCAACGTCTTCTCCCCTTCAATAGAACGATAAATCGAGAAAAAAAATAGGCACGTGATAAAATAGAATACTTAGTTATAATAATTTTTATTGGTCATGTACCGCGGCATATAATTATTGTAACAAGAATCAATGTCAGGGCCATTTCGTAGAAATAAAATTTGAAAAGTCCCACTGAAAATCAAATGTATAACATAATAATAAGAGGTCCAGAAAAAATGGATACTATTATATTGAATTACTGGTGGACAAGATATATTATCCATATTCATATCTTTGTTTAGCTGATAAATTATTATTATATTAATGATATATAATATTATTTGTTATTAAACCTCATATTTATTTTCAGCGTGTCGCTAAATTAGCATGAACTTTGATCATTCACATCCCCTCCTATACAATTTTTCACTAAAAGCCGTGGATGCTCAATTCCGCCCGTGAAAATGAGTGGTAGAAAAAGTTGTCAGAAAAGTCAGTTTACCTAGCATGTCAGAAGGGACTTTGCCGTTGCTGAACCGTCCCGTGGGAGTGGCTCCGGGGAAGTCACGGCCGTACGGCGGGAAATTACACTTGGCCATGGTGTCGAGATCATTGTTGTTCCCCGGGTCAACCATCGAGTCTCCGAACACAAACACCGCCGGCACCTTGGCGCTGGTCGGCAGAGCTCCATCCAGCGTAGCGGTGGCAGAGATGAGTAGAATTAAGGCAGATGCGGAGAACATTGACGAGGTCGGGCGCGAAGGTCGATTGAGATGAGGAGACTCCATTGCTCGATGTGAGGAGGAAGAGAAAAGAGAGAGGGATTGGGATCCTGATTGGGCAGTGGGAAGAGAGGAGTGGTTTTCAGAGAGATGTACGGGAAGGAAGGTGTCATAAAGATTCTTAATGACCCGCTCCTCATGTACGCTGGTTTGACTAGTGAGATCTTTGACAAATATTTTATTCTAAATTATTTCGTACTTTTCTAGGTCTAACTACACGAAGATTATCATTCAGTATGTATAATGATATGGATGGAGTACTATTATTGTTAGACCTATTGGAATGATTAACCATGGTTCCCTCTCTTGGTTTTAATTTGAGTATAAGCACAAGACATATACGAATTTGATCCTTTATCTTAGGGGAGTCTGTGGTTTTCCATGGAAATACAGCATCACATAGAAAATAAGAAAAGATTAACAATAAAAAGTGCGTAAATTAGAAGGTCGCCGCCGATGGAGTCTGCCTGGGCAGTCTCAGCCCATGGCATACTTCTGGGTCCAGCTACGAGCCATGGTCTCGTACTTGGATCTATCGGACTTATACATGTGTGCAATCTCAGGCACCAGCGGGTCGTCTGGGTTCGGGTCAGTCAGCAAAGAGCATATGGAGAGCAGCACCTATTTGCAAATTTCAAACCCCGAAAAATCACAATACAGCTGGGTAAAATGTCAGAAAAAAACCTAACCAGAGGTTTGACGTTGATTTACCTTGGAGATGGTAAGAGCAGGGCTCCACTGCTCCTTGAGGATATCCAGGCAAATACTGCCATTACTGTTTATGTTCGGGTGGAACACTTTGGTCCTGAAAGCTACCTGCCACCATTCAAATTACCCATAATTAATTAGAACATGTTCAAATCTTGATCTAACAAGAGAAGATCGGATTGGAAGATTGATAACCTTTGGGGGCTTAAAAGGGTAGTCCGGAGGGAAATGGATGATCACTAGAAAGACTCCGCCTGAGTAAGGGCTGTCGTTTGGACCAATGATGGTAGCTTGCCAGTGGAACATGTCTTCCCCTACTGGACCTACAATCAACCATAAAAAAAAGAACCATAAGGATGATCATATGAAGTTGAAGGGTCAGCGGGATTTCATGTCAATCTACTGAAAAAAATGACCGGAAGATCTAAAAGGGGGCATAAAAGATAATAGATGAGAGCTATTTCGGGGTAGGTTGTATACCGGCGCTGCAGGAAGTCGGGGGATCTCTCTGGAGATCCCTGAGCTCCTTGAGAATTCTCTTGGAAGCCATGGAAGGATGTGCTCGAGGGAAGAGGTATGGCTGCAAGTCAGAGAAATGAAGGGTAGGATAAGATATGAGATTGCTAATGATGGCTCTCTCGGTGTGGCTCTACAATGCAGAGGAATGGGTCTCTACGGGTGCGTATATAAAGGAAGAGATGGGAATAGAATATTTTGTGGGGGCAAATCAATGTGGGAGGGCACGATGGTTCCCATTTCAAGATCAGTGGAGGTGGGAATCTGAGACCAAGAACACCTATCATCAACAGGCAATACAGGTCCCCGGCACGGATTCGGCTCCCGCGGTGAACTTGATCGAACTTGTAGAGAAGACATAGCCGACCAGATCTGTGCTGTAATATCCCATTTCTACCAACGCTTGGCGTCCATCGTTCTGAGGCTGCATCCACTGCACACAGACGTGAGACGAATAGCTAGCGATTGCTAGACTAGAAAACGAAAGGGAACAATGCTGGATAAGGAAGAGATTGAGTAAAGTTGGAGAAATTCTCATACACTTCACCTCTTTTTTCCCCCTTTTTATTTTTATTAAATTATCCTTGGCGGCCCAGAATGCGTGATTCCCTCCTCCTTTGAGCATCAATATTGCTCCTTTGGCTTCACCCCTTTGGTCCTCGTCCTCTCGGCGGGATGCTCAACCCAGGTCAAATAGAATCAGCTGCTCTGGCCTGCATCGTGAAAAAGAACAATCAACGGCTGAAAATTTGCTCTGATACAAGAATTTCGTATTGAAAAAGATCAAGTTCTCTTCCATCCGGAAAGCAGCAATTTCAATGGAAAGGCAGCTCTCGCAACAAGGACACGGTACAAAGGCAGATTCAACTTTAAATATTCCCAAACACAGCGATTTTATCACATTGATTAACCAATTCATATATTGCATCCAACCAACTCAATTGGCTTTCTATTGGCCGTCACATGTGATCACATTGGAAGGTGTAAATCAAAATATGGGGGTGGGGGTGGGGGTGGGGGTGGGGGTGGGGGTGGGGGGAACCTTCTCAGGGGACCATCACCACGAAAAGGAAAGAACAAGAGACCCTATCAGGTTAAAGATTCTACTGCCACTCACTCAAGAGCCCAATAATAGGAAAAAGGTTACGGCGATATCAAATGGGGAATCTGACCTACCAAATGGTTGACATTCATTTAACATCATCACATTCACGTCCAAAGAAAACTCAACTCCATAGATTTATCTTTACAAAGGGAACATGCCCAATAATACACAAATCATACCAATGAGAAGCGAGGAGAGAGCTGAAATAATTCATAAGAGACATGATAATAATGCTCAACTGATTTCCTGTGTTCACTCATGCAATTATATGGGGAATACAGAAGATGCACAGAAAAAGTTGACACCATGGATGGAGTCACATTTCACCAAAGGAGGAGTGGGCATCTTGTTTTATTCATTTTTAAAATTGATTCCAAATATTATAATTTGATCCGAGTCACGATCATCGTAAATAACTCTATATTATAATATTAGACCTATTACTATTTTTAAAATAAAATGACGCAAAATTTATAATATAAAATCTATATAATTTTCTTATAAAAAAATTTAATTTCATACAAAATGTAATTATCATTAACAAATAGTATACAAAATTTCATAAAAACAAACAAATAAATGTATCTACTTATATAAGATCGAATGCTTATAGCTCAATATTTTGTTTACATTCGTTTTTCTTGATACTTTCACTTCCCTTCTCTCGAAAATTTTCTAAAAAAAAGGATATAATAAAATTAAGCTACAAGAGAATTGACATTTGAGTATTTATGTACTCAATTCACCTTTTAACTCAAAATTTAAAACGAATGTATTTATAATTAAATTCTATTTATGGTAAATAAATAATAAAATTTTAGTATAGTATATTTTTATCCATACATGTCATATGAGTGTTGTAAATAAATAAGAACTCAAATATTTTTATAAGTTCTAGTATCTTTAAAATACGTTCAAAATATATAGTTATAAATCGTGTTTGAGACTAATTTACCCACGACAAATATAATGGTCATGAAAATCACTGCAACTATTCACATTTGCTTTCCAATACAAAAAATTTGTGACGAAATTCAACTCCCTTCAGTCACAAGAGTTAAATTACTCACTATAAATTCTTGGGTCCTAATTAGTAATCTTCGATAATTATACTACCTTACACTAGGCATTTATGGTCTCGTTCTTGTTTGCCTCAAACACAAATTAATGATGTAATTCACATAACAAAACATTGACTTAGTCGACAACATAAATATCCATAGATCTATGATTGATTTGCTATCTAAACAATCACACTATTTACATCTAAATTATTATTAAATTTCAACCCTAAATTTAAGTTCTTTGACCATTTCACAAAATATTGGATCATTGCCCACCTTTAAAAATATACTAGAACATATCTTATCATACCCAAACTCGATTTTATGGTTAAGCATGTAATCAATTCATCACATTCTTTTGATACTACAATAGTGAGCACAACACCAGTTTAGGATCAACATGATGTAAAACTAATGAGAAAAAATATTATTATAATATTTTACAAAATGTCATTTTCTAAAAACATGAAAAATAATTCATAAACAATACTCAGAAATATGTGTTGTAACATCGTGTTCTCGAAACAAAAAATTCGATTGAAAATTTAAACAAAAAATAAAAATAAATTGAATATTAAATCAATTCATGGTGAAATTATAATATAATGATCCAATTATTATTGTTACACATCGACCCAGTCTC
Organism: Trapa incisa; assembly: GCA_030064435.1. Taxonomy (NCBI): domain Eukaryota; kingdom Viridiplantae; phylum Streptophyta; class Magnoliopsida; order Myrtales; family Lythraceae; genus Trapa; species Trapa incisa. Next base: position 20,245,151 of record CM057776.1, on the reverse strand, counting down.
TTGAGTTGGGAAAGCACGATGACAACCCGCCACATCCTCCCAAAGCTACTAAGATAGTTACATTCACTAAAATAGAGCTGAGAGAATGTTAACCCCGTTCATTATAGGTAAGAAAACTAGGAAAAGAATTGGCCATTATAAAAAAGAAAATCGAGCCAGTTCATAAACCATAACCGATAAGAAAATGGTAAATTGAAAAATTGACAAATCCCAAATGATTTAAAGAATTATAAAAAGAATGGAAACGAACCTTGGTACAATTGGGAAGGGAAAACCAGACCGGTTCAAGGCGAACCGGACAGAACCGATTTCTAAATTTATTTTTCTAGATAGCTTAAAATATTCAAATTGGAAAATTGAAGCTCTTATTAGATAGATAATAAATTTAGATAAATTTAGAAAAATTTAATTTTGAGAAAACCGATCGAATCGGGCCTGAACTGACTGATTTACTCATTGAACCTGGTCGGACCGATTTAGTCCGATTCGGAATAGTGTCATCTTCTTCCTTCAAATGACAACACTGTTCCTTCAATGTAGAAACGGATAACGCCGGTGAGGGAAAAACGGCTCCAATCAAGCCATTTCATAGCGAGGATAAGCTCGACCAAAAAGGAAATTTGTCGGGCAGAGGGTCCCCGAGCTCTCTATATAAAGAGCTCATCTCCATTCATTCTCCACACACATGAAATCTCTAGTCTCTCTCAACTGCTCTATTTTTCGGTGAAGCTCTAACCAGAGCTCCAATATAGGCATTTTTAGCCTTAGAAGGTGCGGTCGGATCCTATAGACTCCGGGGAAAGTTAGCTACTTAATAGCATCTTCCTTTCGACCTGAGGACTGCCGTAGAAGCGCCAGCAGAATCAAACAGTGAAGCAGCTCCGACAGACTGAAGATGCCCTATTTTGGCCGAGCTGAATTTGGCCAAATTCAACCCTCCTCCGGCCAAACCAAGCCTCCCCGACACCCTCACGACCCTCACACGACCATAACAGAGCTGAAAGGTAAGCCAATTTGGCCCTTGTCAGTCGTTGTAGGTTAGAGTTAGAGAGAGAAACACTAAAACTTTACTGACAAAATTCTCCTTCAATTGTAGCAATTCTTGATCCTAGAAGGAAACTCAGAACAAGATCTAGCTTCCCTGATCGATAGCTCGGACTGCCGCACCTCCAACGATAAGATTTCAAAGCTTTCTCTCTCTACGAGTAGTTTTCTGGTGAAGCTCCGTTTGAGCTCAATTCATACTCAAATGCTACGATTCAAAGCTCAATTGAATCATAAGTGTAGGAACTGATCCATACCTTTAATTTGAGCAAATAACACCGATTGAATGGCCAATTTAAAGAAATCAAATTAGGTCAGTTTGAAGGGGAGAAATTGGGGATTTCAAAAAATTGAGGGACCTCTTTGCAATTTCCCAAAATTGAAGGCCAATTGGCCATGAAAAAGATGTTGGACGACCAATTGGTCAATTTTTTGAAACATTTGCGGTCAAATTGTAATTTTTTGAAAAGTAGGGGCAAAATGATAATTTAGTTGGGGACCAAATTGGAAATTTGAAAAACTTGAGCTCCTTATACAATTTTGAGTAAATTGAGAACTCAAAGGGAACTTTTAGAAACCTTGGGACCCAAATTGGGCAAAAGTTGGCATTAGGGACCTAAAGTTAAGAAAAATAAACTTTAGGGACCTAAGTGCAATTTATCGATAATTTGTGAGCCTAGGCTTTTATGCCAAACCGTAAGTGATAAGGCTACCCAAATCGTGTAGGGACAAGTGTGACAGGAATGCAAGCAAGAGCAAGCTCACGTAGACTTGGAAAACTGACCGAGTACGAACACGTCACGCTTATCAGGTGAGTGAGCCTATTAACTTCATAGCTGGTTGGGATGGTGAGCACTTTATAAACGAAAAACTACTTGTAAGTGGGATTTGAACATTATACACGGATGGGGTGTTGGGCGATTTAGGCTAAAACCTATTTACCGGTTGTAAGTAGAGGAAATCATACCCGGTTGGTAAGATGGACTTCCTTGAAGGAAGGAGAAACCTGCTTGTCAGTTATAAGAGGAGATATCAACACACCTGGTTGGTGAGATTAAGTGAAAACATAATTTTTGTTAGAAGTGTTCTCCCCTAACTGTGTGTCAATGCTTAAATTATTTGGGAGACCTTCTTGATGGGAGCTAGAACAACTCAGATAGGTGGGAGGGCTTGATTTTTAAAGTTGTGGGGATTAAATGCCCAGTTTTGGAAAATCACGTGCAGTGGGCCTAAGGCCAGTGTGCACGAGGAGGAGCTCATAAACAAACTTGAAATGAGAAAGCCATGAAATTTCTAATGAACTGGTTACGTGATTTTGCCATGGTACCAAGTCAGGATTGACAGTACTCAATGGACTTGCAATAGTGCATCGGGGCCAGGTCAACGGACCGGCCTAGACAAACAAGTGCAGGTCGGGTTAAGGGTTGGGGACATTGAACCAGTGGCACCAAAGATAAATGGCTATATATGGAAAACTATTGTTTTGTGCATGCACTTGAGGTACATGACCATCAAGACGCCCAAGAGGGGTAGTGATGGGTCCTAAGAGCTACTGGATGACATGGTGGAGATAAGGGCAGTTCATCGTGTCAGTAGTCAGGAAGCTCGGAGTAGCTTCCCGTGCATGAGACTGGGGTGGGGTCGGGATAAGGTCTCTATCTTCATATGAACATGGAGTGGCATTCAGGTATGAGGGTCAGATGTTGAGAACATCCCCTTAGACCTAGGGTAGAAGTGGATAGACTTCTATCTTGGTGGCTATTAAAGACGTTCTAAGCCACAAGTGGGTGTAGTGGATAGGCTACACCTATGAATGTGTGTACCCTTCCTGATGAAGGGTGTGTGTTGTTTGCTAAACACACCTAATGGAAAATGGAAAGAGGTATTGAAAAAAACCAGAATTTGAGGAAAGATCCCTTCTTAAAAGAAATAAGGATTTTGACACATTTTGAATAAAGTCGTTTTCTTGAAAACTCACTCCCAACAACCACTCACTAAGTTGTAGAACTCACCCCCTCCCTTTTACCCCTTTTAAGTAACTAAGGGAAAACCAAACTTAAAGACCTTCCTGTAAGACATGTATGATAGTTTTAAGATATTCAGTTTTGTATAATGATATTCCAGGAAAGACAGGAAATAAGGACACCTTACTCCTCGCGGTTTAGAAAAGGGTGAAACCCTTCATGGACCAAAGGGAGTTGCGGGTTTCTCATGGGGATTCGACCAAATCGGGTCGGGACATGAAAACTTGAGTGGTATCAGAGCCTGTTTCCTCAAATACATTATCAAGACTATATAACATAGTAACTAAGAGAAAGTTTTAAAATTTTTTCATATGGCTCCTAAGAGAGGAACTAAGAAAACTAGGTCTAACATCACCCACATCACCCAACACTCTATCCTCATAGGAAGACAACCCTAGAAGCTCCCCAATGCCTGAGGCATATTAGCAGTCCCAAAGGACCAAATGGGGAAGTATTCAGTACCACCAAGGAGTATGGTGCGAGGATATGTTAGGGTCACAACCCTGAGTATGAAGTTAGCTAAGCCTGAAGCTAGAAATGCCAGCAAGGGCGTATAACCTTAACTAAGAGAATGCTTATCAAGAACCCCGTAGCTACCTATCTATTCTGTGACGACTTTTTATAATAGGGCTAAAACTCCAACATATTATACTCCTCTATTAATGAAGTACTCCAAATTTCTAAAAATCCTGTCTCTCAAATGATGTGATCTTGCTAGGAAGATGGCCCCAAGAAAAGTAACCAAACAAACCTACGCTACCATAGAAACTAGGGAGAATCCCATCCCAGTTAAGGAAACTGAATTAGGGAATCAAGAAATCTAGGAGGACTCTTAGAGTGATCCTTTGACAAATAAGATTCAATAAGAAAACTCTCATGGTATTTAGACTCAAGGATGACAAAGCATTGAACCACCAACAATCCCCTAGGAAGACCCTGCAATGCTTGAAGTAAAGGAGGAACCACATCGGTCCACGCAAAGAAATAACCTGTTACAAGTATGGACGATAGGGACACTACATTAAGAAGTTTCCAACCTTACTCAGGACAAGTACCAAAATAACCTGTTATAGGTATAGGGGAATAGGACAGGTAATAAAGGACTATCCCACACCCCATGGACCGAGGGCAATACCTCCTAAGAACCATGTTGACTACCAAAATCCAAAGTCACAGAAGACAGGAAGGACTAGAGACAAGAACTATGGAGTGGGTTAAGTAAGCTATTCACAAAGAGGTCAAGAAATAGCGAGGTTAAGGAAATAAATTCGAACTCCTTCTTAAGAAGGTCAACCAGAGAGGAATATCAAAAGAATAAATGTAAGGTACATGGGAAATACACCTAGAAACCCTCAGAAAGGGCAAATGCGAAAAACATCCTCCGGCAACTCTAGGGTAAGGACACGGTCAAAGTGAAGAAGAGAAGAAGTGTCTAGGAAAGGGAACTCTAGAGGGATGTATATGACTAAGTACCCCTCGAAGGGACCATTGATGGGTGGCTGAACATAATGTGAAGTGCTAGGAACCAACTCATAATCAGGAACTCATCGAAGGTAGGATAAGGAACAAAAAGAGAATTGGAGGATAGGGAAGTATCAAGGGCGAATAACCATATCGATGTTAGATGGGTGTAAGAAAGGAAAGAAGGAAAAGCCTTCAAGGAGTATTAGGGAGGTTGAACGTGAAAATCCCAGGACGGAAATCCCTAAGAAAAAGGATAAAGGTAGAAAGTGAGACCATAAGAGAGAAATTTCCAAGCTACGGAATCGATAAGTGGACCATAAGGGGCTTAAATCGAAATAAGGAAACTCAAAAAGGGGCATAAGTGGTTAAGCATGTCTTGGGATGGCAAGTGTGACCTGTTTTGGAAAAGGCAGAGAAGCCACATAGGAATTTCGGACCAATATAGCAGAAGGAAGCAAATTGCAACAACAAGATAGTCAATGAAAATAAATGATGCCCTTAAAAAGGATCGGGAAGTAGTAAGGACCACATCCTAAAAATGGCAATAGGATGGACATCAAGGACAAGAAGACTCGAGAGACAACTGCCTCAAGATAATTAGACAAGAAGAATAATAGGGATGAGGCAATTAACGAACTAACCCTCGTCAAAGTCATAGAGTTAAGCTCCAGTAAAGAAGAGAGAGGTGGAAAGGCCAAACATTTGGAAAAGAAGGATGGAGGAAATCCTTAAAGAGATAAATGGCCAAGATCAGATTGACAACCGAACTCAAAGCCAGGAGAAGGTTAAGTAAGCCTCTCGCATGATGATCAAGAAATCTTGAAAACAAGGAGGATTTGTGCTCTTCTTAAAAGAAATAGACGTATACTGGGGTACAAGTAGAAATGATGGTGGGGTACAAAGGACGTACCCACAAGATTTCAAGAGTAAAGGTAACCATGAAAGGATGGCATCAAAGGATGTCATTTAAAGTTAGGTGCCCTCAAGGGCAAATGGAAAAGGAATTTCGGGAGAAAAGGGTAATAATCATCCCAAGGAAGGAAACACTGAGGAGGGATACATGTCCCAATTAAGAAGTAATGGAACCAGGTGATGAGGGATGAGGAAACGAACTTGCAAATGAAGTGAATGTTGAGGTGAAAGGAACCAAGGGAAGCATACTAGGAGGATCCAAGGAGTAATTTTAACCTAAGGAACGAGTAAGTATGAAGATAACATCAAAAGATGTCGTGACAAGTAATAATGGATGGACTACCCATAATAAGAAAATAAAGGAAAGAACGTCTGAGAAACCTTGGAAAAGAAAGCCCTCCAATTAAGAAGTGGTTAAGGGGAAACAACTACTAATATTAAGACTGGTTGTGGTCTACGCTCGCCTAATAGAGCATAAAGAGTGGACGACTGAGCATAGGGTGGAGTACACGAAATAAAACCAATAACCAGAAGTCCCTGAGATAAGGAATAAGGAAAGAAATGGAAAATTTAAGACAATGGAGGATTGAAGGCGGGCAAATGCCCAATATAGAAAGGGTGTAAGGAGATGAAGAAATAAACCTTTAAGGAATGGTAAGAGGGTTGAGCATATAGCTCCTAAAGTGAAACTCTCTACTTTGAAGGACATAGTAGAGAATAAAACCGTAAAATGGGAACTCCCCAAACCAAGAAATTGACACGTAGACTGAAAGGGATTAACTCGTAATAAAGAATTGTAAAATGGTCACGAATGAGTGAGAGTGAATTAAGGAAAGGAAAAGTCCTTTAGTAAAAAATGCCACGGGAAATGAGAAAAGACATAAGAAGGGAAGAATCCCAGCGTGTCGATAAGTTATCGGGGAACCCAAATGATTGGAATCGAAAAAACACAATAAGGAAGTTGGGAAAAGACAAGAAGGTAAGGAAAATCGACACGGTTATATTGGATAAAGGTAGTCGAGGAATACTACTAGACGAAAAGATGGATGAAGTTATACGATCCTCGAAAGGTTGGAAGTCGAGAACAGGTTTTAAAACATGTCATGCTGTAAGGGACATGTAAGCCCAACAGTCTTGGGAAAAAATGTGACTCAAGTAAGGAAGAGTCAGTTAGTAAGCATGACAAGGTCAAACATAAATTTGGACCGAAGTTGTAATAAACAATGGATGGAGGAAGGGTTAAAATAGGACGATAAGTTGATAACACCAAAACTCGTGAAAACAAGTACGTAACGCTCGAAAGAACACCGAGCTAAGCGTTTCAACGATCAAGAGAATAACTAGACACGAGAACGAATGGGCATTTTGGAACTCCCAATCCTAAAATCCTAGGTAACTACCCTCAAGAGGAAGAATCTTGCCCTAAGTAGAGGAGGAAGTGAACCTAAGGATGTGCCTTTGGAATAGTGGGTAAGACATGCCTAATTATGATAAACTCCATGGAGTGAATAAACAATGGAAAGAAAAAGAAATTCCTTAAGTGCATGATATAAAGGGGTTAAGTGAAAGAACAACATGTCAAGCAAACCCCATGTGGAGATCAAAGGAAATTATTCTCGAGGAACGGATGCTAATTTAGTTTTGGGGACAAAACTTCTAAAAGGAGGGGAGAGTTGTAAACCCTGTCCTTTATAGGTAAGAAAGCTGGGAAAAGAACCGGTCATTCCAAAAGAGAAAACCGAGTCAGTTCACAAACCATAAAAAATAAGAAAAAGGGTAAATTGAAAAATTGACAAATCCCAAATGACTTTAAGAGTCATAAAAAGAATGGAAAAGAACCTTGGGACAATTTGGAAGGGAAAACCAGATCGGTTCAAGGTGAACTAGACTAAACTGAATTGAACCGGTTTCTGAATTCAATTTTCTAAATGTCTTAAAATATTCAAATTGGGAAATTGAAGCCACCATTAGAGAGAGAATGCATTTGGATGAATTCAGAAAATTTTTAATTTTGAGAAAACTGGTCGAATCAGGCTTGAACCGACCGATTTACGCATTGAACCCGGTCAGACCGTTCCCATCCAGTTTGGAACAGTGTCATCTTCTTCCTTCAGATGACAGCACTGTTTATTCAATGCAGAAATGGATAACGCTAGTGAAGAAAAAATGGCTCTCATCAGACTGTTTCAAGGCGAGGATAAGCTCGACCCAAAAGGAAAGTTGTCGGGTAGAGGGTCCCTGAACTCCCTATATAAAGAGCTACTCTCCATTCATCCTCCACACACTTGAAATCTCCATTCTCTCTCAACTGCTCCATTTTCTAGTGAAGCTCGAACCAAAGCTCGGATATAGGCATTTTTTAGTATGAGAAGGCAAGGTCGGGTCCTACAGACTCCAGGAGAAGTCAACTACCTCATAGCACCTTCCTTTCGACCCGAGGTTCGCAGGAGAAGCGCTGGCATAATCAAACAGTGAAGCAACTCCGACCGACCGACGATGCCCTATTTTGGCCGAGCTGAATTTGGCCAAATTCAACCCTCCTCTGGCCAAACCAAGCTTCCCTAACACCCACACGACCCTTACACGGTCGCAATAGAGTTGAAAGGTAAGCTAATTTTTCCCTTTTCAATCATTGCACGTTGGAGTTAGAGAGAGAAACACTAAAACTTGATCCTAAAAGGAACTTGAGGACAAGAGCTATGTTCTCTGATCAAGAGCTCGAACCGCTACACCTCTAACAACAAGCTTTTGAAGCTTTCTCTCTCTACGAGTAGTTTACCGGCGAAGCTCTGTTTGAGTTCAATTCAGACCCAAATGCTGTGATTCAAAGCTCAATTGAATCGTATGGAATTGTAGGAATTGATCCATACCTTCAATTTGAGCAAATAATCTCGATTGAATGGCTACTTTGAAGAGGAAAAATTGGGGGAAAATTTTGGGAAAAATTGGGGATTTCAAAAAATTGAGGGACTTCTTTGTAATTTCCCAAAATTGAAGGCCAATTAGCCATGAAAAAGATGTTGGAGGACCAATTGGTTAATATTTTGAAACATTTGTGGTCAAATTACCATTTTTTGGAAAGTAGGGGCAAAATGGCAATTTTTGAATAGTTGGGGACAAATTGAAAATTTGGAAAACTTGAGCCCTTGATACAATTTTGAGTAAATTGAGGACTCAAAGGAACTTTTGGAAACCTTGGGACCCAAATTGGGCAAAAGTTGGCATTACAAACCAAAAGTTAAGAAAAATAAACTTTAGGGACCTAAGTGCAATTTATCGATAATTTGTGAGCCTAGGCTTTTATGCCAAACTATAAGTGATAAGGCTGCCCAAATCATGTAGGGACAAGTGTGACCGGAATGCAAGCAAGTGCAAGCTTGTGTAGACTTGGAAAACCGACTGAGGATGAACACGTCATGATTATCGGGTGAGTGAGCCTATTTACATCATACCCAGTTGGGATGGTGAGCACTTTAGAAACAAAAAAACCACTTGTAAGTGGGATTTGAACATCATACCTGGATGGAGTGATGAGCGATTTAGGCTAAAACCTACTTAACGGTTATATGTAGAGGAAATCATACCGGTTGGTATGATGGACTTTCTTGAAGGAAGGAGAAACACGCTTGCCAGTTGTAAGCGGAGATATCATCACACCCAATTGGTGAGATGAAGTGAAAACACGCTTGCCAGTTGTAAGTGTTCTTTCCTGACTTTGTGCCAATACTTAAACTATTTGGGAGACCTTCTTGACGGGAGCTAGAACAACTCAGATAGGTGGGAGGCCTAAGTTTTTGAACTTGTGGGGCTAAATGCCCAATTTTGGAAAATCACGTGCAGTGGGCCTAAGGCCAATGTGCACGCGAAGGAGCTCGTAAACAAACTTGAAATGAGAAAGCCATGAAATTTCTAATGAATTGGTTATGTGATTTCGCCATGGTATCAAGTCAGAACGGATAGTGATCAATGGACTGGCGACACTGCATAAGGGCCAAGTCAACGGACCGGCCTAGACAAACAGAAGCATGTTAGATTGAGGGTTGGGGCTGTTGGACCAATGGCACCAAAGATAAATGACTATATATGGAAAACTATTATTTTGTGCATTCACTTGAGGTACAGGACCATCAAGACGCCCAAGAGGGGTAGTGATGAGTCCTAAGGGCTACTGGACAACATGGTGGAGATAAGGGCAGTTCGTCGTACCAGCAGTTAGGAAGCTCGGAATAGCTTCTCGCACATTAGACTGCGGTAGGGTCGGGATGAGGTCTCTACCCTCATACCGAAACAGAGTGGCATTCGGGTTTGAGGGTTGGATGTCGAGAACATCCACTCAGACCCATGGTAGAAGTAGATGGGCTTCTATCTTGGTGGCTGGTAAAAAAGTTATGAGCCACAAGTGGGTGCAGTGGATGAGCTGCACCTGTGAATGTGTGTACCCTTCATGATGAAGTGCGTGTGTTGTTTGCTAAACATACCTAATGGCAAATGGAAAGAGGTTTTGAAAAAAATCTGGAATTTGAGGAAAGATCCATTCTTAAAAGAAATAAGGATTTTGACACATTTTGAATAAGGTTATTTTCTTGAAAACTCACTCCCAACACCCACTCACTAAGTTGTAGAACTCACCCATCCCTTTTACCCGTTTCTAGTAACCAAGGGAAAATAAAATTTAAAAACCTCCCTGTAAGACAAGTATGACAGTTTTAAGATATTAAGTTTTGTATAATGCTATTCCAGGAAATTCAGGAAAGAAAGATACCTTACTCCTAATGGTTTTGAAAATGGTGAAACCTTTCATGGACCAAATGGAGTGGTGGGTTACTCACGGGGATCCAATCAAATCGGGTTGGGGTACACATAATGTAAGACTCATAATATAATATACAAATTTCATCGAAAATTTAAAATTTTCTAAAGACATGTAGCATGTCCAATACTTTTACAAATTTTTTCTCAATAATTAAGTATATAATAAGTAACCATAATTTTTGTACACACATATTAAGTATCATACCCCAGTTGTGTGGTATTAAGAGTCGAGGTTGTTGTGAGTCTCAGTTCTACTTGTATGCATCCTGAAAAGAGTCAGGGGAGAGTGGCGAGATCATAGCTCAATAAATGAATTTACCGACGTCGAGCCACACATTGCTTATGACTCACTCCCTACTTACTTTTTTATTTGGGTTTTTCACTAATAGTATTTTCATGACTTTTTTTATCTCATAGGTATTTTATCATGTATTAACAACCACACGAATTCATTTTCCCATCCCACAACTTCACATATTCAATACATAGATAAATTCTCCAAAATTCTTTACATATGAACTCGGGACATAAGGGCTATTTGTGTAAAGTGCACTCCCATGGAACAACTCGAGATGACCATCCCCCTCACACTAATGTCGATTATGTGTCATCTGACATCCCTTATCCTTTGATCTAGCTTGGCCCATATCCTTTAATAATTGAACTCCCACCATAAGTCTACTTCGAGTTCGTGGAAAGATCAGAAAGCTATCTCTATTCTCTTATACCAACGCTTCTAGTCCTTCCTATATGCTTGACATCACCTCTATATTAGGTGTAATGGCAGCGTCATAACCCATTCGCCCAAATCATAACACACATATGATCTTATACTAAATAATCATTTTTTACTTGGGCTTACGCTACGCTATATGACTGACCCCACTACTCATGTTCTTTAGCAACATATATCAATGTAAACAAATAATAATATTTCTTAATATTCCCGAGGTTCGGTACATTAGCCGACTGACCCTCATTACTTGTTTTCACTTTTAGAAACTCATATCAGGCAAGTATCCATTTGGAATTTATGGTTATGTTATTAGGCCCACTCATCCATTTTCAGTCACTTCACCTTATTCGTGAGATCTAGTCCCATTCTTATGTCTAAAAGACAAGAATATGAGTTTCTACATCTATTTTCATACACGATTCTTATCAAAGGTGCCATGTGAGTGGTCGACTAGGATGTCAAAGAATAGTCGATCAATTAGAGGTCAATACGTGGCAGAGCCATATCCGATTATTTCAGCCAATCAGGGGCTGACACATGGTAGTGACATAGTATGTCAAGAGGGAAATCTGATTTATTCAAATCAACCAGTCAGAATACGCCATGTGTCACAGTCAAAGTTTGGCTAGCAATCCCATTGGAATGAGCGACCAATGGGAGGATGCCACGTGGCTAGTCAACGAGTCAAAGGATGACTCGAATGCTGAGCAGGAAGCCGGGCACGCAGATCCTAAGTCGACCATATGTATCAGAGCTATGTTTTGTTTTACCGATAACCGGGCACGCAGATCCTAAGTCAGGCGAGGAAGACCCGTGAGATGTGCCTGTGTTTTCCCTACCCACCAGTCTGGTCGTCAACCGGCTCGCATTATTATGTTTCGATTTTCGGTGATTTATTCAGAAGTTTTGGCCATATTTGACATTTTTTTGGATCAATATACTTTTTATTCGATTGGTTATTATACAAAATAAATTTTCTAAAATTTATTCAATTCTACCAGGCAAAAATTTTTATTCTTTACCTTTTTGAAATCACTTAAAAAAATAATCGAATTAAAAAATTCAACCCTGTATGTTCCTAATTGTTCTCCATTCTCTACGAATATGTTACCCTGACCCCAATCCATTTTAAAGGAATTCTTTATAATTGGCCTAGGTAATTATAACCAATTTCTAAGATTTTGATTAAATTTTATTTCTACTTTATTTTTATTTGAATTTTTATTCACGACTCACACTGGATTTTTAGTTCACTTTATTTAGTTTTTTTTATTTACAGAAATTCTAGTGTTAAATTGTGATTATAAATGATCTCATAATCACTTTTTACACTAATTGATTATTGCTCACCTCATTCTCTTAAATTATTTTTTTCAAGAAATATAGAAAAAAATAAAATAAAATAAAAAAGAACCCAAAAGTCGAACTTATGGAACGAGATTGAGATAAATATATTCGAAAATAATTTACAAATGATTCTAATTCAATAATATATTATTTTTTAACAATTTTAAATATTTTGTAAATTTGTATATTAAATTTATAAAAAATTTCAAATTATTAATAAAAATTTAATATTTTTATATTTTAAGTATAGTTTAAAAAATTAAAAGTAGTATAACAAGTTATATATAATCTTAACCAGAAATTAAGTTAATGTATGAAATTTTTTATTATCATATTACCGAGGGTTGCATTTAAATAGGAATATAGACGATAATTTTTATGTTTGAATTTATTCCTAGTTAATTAAAAATGCACACAACGTACTATTAATGTATTATTTCAGACATGCAAGATATGCTAGATACTACATCTTGTGATCTTTAGGAAGAGAGGAAGAGCACAACTATGCGCTTTTTTATGAATGTGGCCGTCATGTAGGAGATGAGACAAGTAGACAACTAACTCTATGATGAAATGGGGATATGTCCAAGCACATAATAAATAAGGCATTTATCAGTCAAACAAAGAAATGGAACATGACTAAAGTATAGTTAAAATACACCGTGATGGATCATTATAAGCATAATGGCACACAATGACCTCGGTGAATTCATCATTACATGCAAGAAGGAGAAGTGCTCTACAAGTATTATAAATGTGATATGCACTTCCATGGAGAAAGACTTTCATGTTAGATATATTTAAATTAATAAATATTTCTTTTAGAGTAAAACGTAATTACTTATGGTGTGATAGTAAAAAAAAATATTTAGGTTATAGAACATCTCTAAATGAGTTGAAACCGTTAAAAAAATAAAATATTTGAGATATTGCTCAAAAGTTAGAACATTATATGAACTGAAAAAAAAAGGTTAGAACTTTATTTCAAATTTTAGCTCTCAAGACCACCATAAACATATTATTCTATTTTATGTTTTAATATTTTACATAACTCCTGGGCAAATATTTCTGGAAGGGACATATCAGTGGTAAATACAAGAAAAATAAGATATTTTCATGGAGCAAGAAAATGATAAGAGGCAAAATAGAAAAATGGGCGGCAACAACAACAAAAGAAGGGCTTTTTAATACACCTCCACATTCCATTGCCCTGCCTTCTTCAGTGACCGCTTGTACTCCGTCCAGTCAATCCCTAAACAACACAAACACATTCATCATCATCCACCAGAATGAAGTATTATGGCAAGTTGATAGGCATACTGTGAATGTGAATGCACTACTGGAAAAGATTAAAGCTTTTAAATCAGTTTGGTGGGATGACCATGCCCATCATGATCGTGATTGCATAGGACTCACCATCTTTAGCAGCTAAGGAGACCATAATGTCGTCGATCCCCTTCTCCATGCCCTTGAGACCGCACATGTAGACGAAGGTATTGTCTTTCTTCAGAAGTTCCCAGAGCTCCTCAGCATATTGTGCCATTCGGGTTTGGATGTACATCTTTTCTCCATTCTCATTTGTTTGCTCTCTACTCACTGCAAAGTCGAGTCTGAAGTTGTCGGGATATTTCTCCTTCATAAACTCAAACTCCTGTAACCTCATAAATAAAGGTTGGTAGAAATTAGTACAGGTTGGCACTTTCCAACTCTAAAACTTTGCTGAGTAGCCACCTTGTCCTGAAAAATATAGCTTATTGGTTCATCGGGTACATATTCTTAAAGTTTTCTTGAAAATCAGATTGTTGAAAATGAAGAGAAATTTCCCATCTTTGAGAAGTCCAAAGAGTTGAGGTTCCAATGGTCTTACCTCCTTGTAGAGGAGTGAACTGCTTGTGGGCACACCCAAGAAGAGCCAAGCCAGACCATTGAACTGCATAATGGGTGATACTCAGGTTTCATTGCAAATTTGTACAGTGTAAAAAAGGAAATAATCGGAATTCATTCTCATTCAAAGTAGAAAAGAGATCTATTATTGCATATGCTGCTCGGGTCAAAGTGGCATTGTAAATGTTACTGAAACAAATTCAGGCTGACCTTATAGTCTTCATGTTTCTCGAAGAACATTTTCCACAGGAAAGACCGGAATGGAGCGATTCCAGTTCCAGTCGCAAGCTGCATCAATGATTTCAAGGTGAGATAAAAATAAGTCAGTTCAGAAAAAAAAACAATCAGTATAACCAATCATTTGGCAGATTACTCATAGAAAGACCAGAGAAAATAATAAATTTAGTCAAACATATTTTAAAATTTCTTAGATCCACAACAAATATAAATCTTGACAGACTGAAATGGATCCAAATGTGACAAATGATAGAGGACATGCAGCAACGGGAATACCATGACAATGGTGGCATTGGGGTCTTTTGGCATAAGCATTTCCTTTCCAACAGGTCCTGTGATCTTAACTTCCGACCCTGGTTTCAAGTCACCTGAATAGCCAAGTCGCTTGGAGTTAGAACTCTTAGATTGATGATGAAAATATAAATGTCAAGCATCATATATATCATATATATATGCTATCGGCATGAGTGGCAACACTTACAAAGGAAGTTCGAACAGACTCCTTTCACGATTTCTCCTTTGTCATTCGTGTAAACCAGCCGCTTCACACATAGTGAGACCTGGAACCAGAGCCAACTGGTTAGATCTCACACACTTCTAGAGAGAAACTAGTCTGTTTGACTTTTTGTCTCATTTTAAAAGCAAGGGAGAAGAGAAGAACTCATGTGGCTCCTGAGTGACTCCTTTTTCTTTCTACATTTTTATGCCATCAAAATTATCAAACATTTCATCATCTAGCCAACAAATTGATACAATAGTTTAAGTGGCCATTTCAAAGTTTGTCATGAGATATATAGTTTTCAATTCATTAGCCTCTGGACTAGTTTTTAAGCTAAATGATAGAATATTTGATCATTTAGATGGAAATAAAATTATGAGCAAAGTTGCTGGTTGAGTGAAAGTCAAGATACATTTATATAGTAAATTCTTCTCAAAAGCATTCTCTCCCACCAGAAATTCGAGCTAAGACTGTAAAAAGGATCACCGTTTTGGAGTCCCCAAAATCCCCAAGGGCACTGCTGGCAATGGAGTACAATCTCAGCTTGTGTGGCTTCCCATTCTTGTCAATTCCATCAGGAATGACTCCAATGGATTGACCTTCTCTGTATGGAACCTCACCTATTCAACCCAACAACAGAACCATTCATGAGTTGAATTTTCACTAGAAGAAAAAAAAAGATCTAACCCGCTTATAAGAAAACAAACCTACCCTCTGTGCTGAAGACCATGTGCCAGGTCTCACCGGGAGCATCATCACCGGTGATCTTCGTGTTGAGGAGGCACCTGCCAGTGTAAGGGTTTTTGGGCTTGAACTTGTTAACCACCACACCTTCCTCATTCTTCTTGGTCTCTTTCTCGACCTTTGCAGGAGCCTCAGTCGTGACCTGGGCCCTGATAGACACCATTCTTGTCCCCGTAGAGATGGCATCCCAGCATTGTGGGAGAACCTGCTGAATGGAAAAAGGAAGTTAAATCCCCGTGACAAGAACTCGTGCTAAACGAAATCATAAAGCAATATATTAAAGTAACAGAAATGAAGTTTGATAGCTCATGAAATATTGATCATATACGTCAAGCTGCAAGATTTTGAATTATGTCCAAATGGCATATATCTTACTTGCAGAGACTTAATGGAACGTCTTCAATTACACCCTGATAGAGAGTTTGTCAACATATTGGTCAGATTAGCCATTTAAAACCAGTGCACCACATTGATACCAAAACAGAAGATGAATTTAGGGATGGCAATTTCAATGATCCTCTTCACCCATAGATTCATGCCCCGCCCAGCATTCTGTCTCGTCTCGATCACCCGTGCCTGCCCCGAACCATCTTGTAATTTGAAAAAAAAGAGAGAAGAAGAAGAAGAGGGACGGAGGGGGCGTCGGGACCTGGCCGGAGGTCTCAGGCGGCTCCGTCGAAGTTTCCGGAGTTCTTTGGAACATCCGTCGAGGTCGCCGGAAAATATATTTTTTTAAAAATTAAATCAGTGCAGGATACGGGTGGTTCAGGACGGCTTGGGGTGGCTGGGCGGAACAAATTGCAATCCCTAAAGATGATGGAGAAGCGAGGTGGGTCGATCGAGCACATACCTTCTTGAAGGATATTTTGTCGGTGGAGATGAAAGATGAACTGGAGGCCAAGGAGGACCTATGGGGAAGAGAGGAGGAGGACTTGGAGGAGGGAAGAGCAACTGAAGTGATTACTGCTGCAACCATTGCTATGTTGCCTAGTGATCAATCAGTATGAGAAGAGGAAGATGATGAAGCAAGGGAAAATGAACGGGTAAGTTGAGGAAGGAGCAAAGATGGCTTGTGCTTGTGCTTGTGAATTAGAAGGGAGGAGAGGAGGAGGATTGGATATTTGTTTTTTGGATAGATTGGGTGGATGAGATTTAAGAACAGCAAAGAGTAGAGGGGCGGATAGATATGTGGATAAGTCATTTCATCCACATGTAGTCTTCTCATTTTTCGACCAATAATCATATATTGCATCATCAAGTGAGTCAAGCGACACATTCAAGGTGGTTGCCCTTTACAAATGAGTTAGACTTGTAATATAAAATTATAAAGATGAAGACTGTTTTTGAAAAAGTGTTTAATTTATTAAGATTTTATATAATTTTTATTATTATTTAAATTTTAAAATATTATATTAATTTATTTTTTAATATAATAATATTATATTGTTGATGGAATCTGATGATTGTCACATACAATTGAAGATGTATTTGAATCGGACCAGCGGTTAGGGTTTGAAACCGTTTATGGGCGAAGAAGATGAAGCGCGGAATCGGGTATATTTGTATGGGTCGGGTTTGCCTTGAAAGCCTTTGGATTTGGCCTTTTGACACCAAGACTGGGGCTGATTTTGGGTCTTGATTTTCTTCTAGAATTAGGGCAGGTCAAATTTTCACTATTCATTATGAAAAAAAAACTTTCACCATTCAGTTGACCGGGTTCAGTCAAAGGTTCACCAAAGACCGTCATCTCTCACAATAATGGGTCTATTTAACCGGTCATTTGGGATCTAGCTCATGCATCCCAATTAATGCAAATTCAATGTGATTCTTCTATTTAATCAACTTTGGTCTGTAGTCCCATTTAGGAGGTTTAGTCAAATTATATTATTTTAGATTTAATAGAATTAATTCAAGAAAATATGTTATTTTAATTAGTAATACTAATATGACAAATTACTATAAATATCATCAAATTAAATCAAAATAGCATATTTTTACTTAAGAGTTATAACTCAAGTATGCATATAACATACTTTAAGGTCATTTTAATCTAATTAAACACATTTTCAATGCCCTTATAACCAACTCCATTATGCTCATCCCAATATAAATTATTTGAATACTTTTAAGTAAAATTTAGCTTAATTAAAGTTGATTTGGATCGAATTATTATGCTTAAATGAAATTTAAATTATTTTGGACTTATTATGTTTGTTTGTCATGACAATAACAATTTAGAGTGTAGAAGTATGTTTAGATTTTTCTAAAAGTTGAAATTTGAAGAAAATTTAGATATGTTATCATTTGATATATTTTATTTATATTATTATATTAGAAAAATTAAGTATTTAATATTTTTATGTGAATAATGGGTTGAGTTTTTTTTAATTGGATAAGAATTATGTGATGAAATTAATAATTGAATAATATATTTAATCAATGTTTGATAAAATATTTTGTAATAGAATTAATATTTGAATAACTTATTTAATCAATAAATTGTCTACTTGTCCTAATTGATTTATTTATTTTTACATTTTGGACCGCTCAAATATCCATATTTAAGTATGTAGAGAGAAATATAGATCAAGTGTAAAAAAAATTGTTATGATTACCGTATGAATGATCATTGGTGGACTATAAGTGAATGTGAAAGGTTATACATACTAGATGAATCAAATTTTTTTAGGGTTCAATATTATAATGCAATTCCGTAAAAGAATAAAATCTATTAACTCCTAATTAATGTTAATTTCACTAAAATTACTAAATTTATAAAAATTCTTAATTTGTCCAATTTTTTCAAAATTTGTATTTTAGCCTCGAATTCTTGATCTATCAATTTTAGTGTTGAAATCATGTTAATTTTCTACTAGCATGCTACTAATTGTCATCACTACCTTCCCATGATCAAATCATACTTTGAATCATCCTAATTGACCTAGAATTAATTCAAATAGAGATTCACCGAAAAACTACTTTTAGAGAGAGTAACCTTCGAATTCTTATTGGTTGGATCGTAGTTGCCTGAGCTTTCGATTTGGAAGCTTGTGCTCATCGGGAAGGTTCTTCTAGTATCAAGAATTTCTCCAATTGATGTGCTGAGCAGTGGGAATTTGATCAGTACACTTCAAAAATTTTCTCTCTCTAGAATTTCACTATTTAGACGAGTGGAGGCAGATCGGACTTACTCTTAAGGTTCAAAGAGGTCGGGTGTCAATCGAGGAGAGCTCAGGGAGGGTCGGTCCGACTGTAGGAGGTTGGGAGTGACCAAAATTTAGCTCGAAATAAGTCAATTGTTTCACGGCTGCTAGAGCAGTGGTACTCTACAAGTTCTCTGATGCTCCTCCGGTGCTCCTCGAGTAGAGTGGGGATTGCAACGAGGTAGAGGACCTCCTCCCGATTCTAGAGACTCTGAATTTGCCTTCAGAGGCTTCAAAAAACTCCCACTGTGGTTTACATCTCGTCGAAACTTCTAGTGCTTTGCCTTCTTCAACTACCTAAGGGGTGGAGAGGACGAACAGGGAAGGGATCTTTATATAGAGAGCTCGGCAACTGATAAGGCTATTGACCGACGCAAGACTCAATACCAGACTCGTCCGTCCACGGTCGTAGTGTTGGATTTTTCGGTCACTGGAGACTCGGTCTCCCTCTGACAATCTGATTTTTGTATTTTGTCCAATGTTGAAGATGACACTGTATGCGCCCATGCGAGCTGCCATGTGGTGTGCTGTGATTGACTGGTTGTTGATGCAACTTCTCACTCAGCATTTGAGTCACCCTTTGACTCATTGATTGGCCATGTGGCGACCTCCCATTGGTCGCTCGTTCCAGCGTGGTCGTTGATCATACTTAGTTAGCTGTTGACCGTGACGCGTGGCATCCTCTGATTGGCTGATTTGAATGAATTAGATTTCCCTCTTGACGCACTGTGCGGTTGCCACATGTTTGTTGTTGATTGGCTGAGGCCATCCAATGTGGCTCTACCACGTGTCGACTACTAATTGGTCGGTCGTCTCTCTAATGTCCTACTCAGCTACTAACGTGGCATCCTTACCACGTGTTAGCTCCTCATTGGCCCGTCTGGCAGACGAGGCTTTTTCTCAGTTGACTGTTGATTGAGGACACATGTTGCTCACCTATTGGTCGGTCGTCAGTGACGTGGCTTTGATCGTTGATTGAGGACACTTTTCATGCTCTAATTGGCCAGCACTTTGAGAGGGTTGTCTGAGTGGCTTAGCCATGTGTCACGCGTTAATTGGTCATGTTTGCTGACTCAACACTGACCTGGTTGGCGGTTCGTTAACCGACTGGACCGTTGACTCGTTTGATCAAACTGAGTTAGACGACTCAAAATCGAAAATCGGCCGATTTGGGCTCGATTCGACCGATTTTCTAAAAGTTAAAAATTTCTAAATTTGTTTAAATTCATTCTCTATCTAATTGTGATTTTAATTTCCCAATTTAACACATTTAAATCACTTAGAAAAATGTATCTTTGAATCGGTTATCTATGGTTCAATTCGATTTAGGTCCAGTTCACCCCGAACTGGTCTGATTTTCTTATCTAATTTCATTCATGGTTCCTTTCCATTAGTTTCCAATTTCCCGTTCTCGTTCTTATTTACCAATTTCTAGGTCATTCCAAATTTCGATTATCCTTTGAAAATTTTCAATTCCCTTTCCCATTTCCTTATCCCAAGAGGATGAGGTTTACACCTTGAGACTCGTGTCTCGGGCCACTCGGAAACCATAATTCCACATTACCTTGGGTCAAACTCTTTCTTCCTAAACAAATCATATCAGTACATTATGGTATGCATACAATAGCACATACTAGCATCTCATGGCCCAAGTCATACCCGAAAGTCATGTAATAATTCTAATAGGGTAAGATGAGAGCGTATGAGTCACGTGTACTCTCTACAACTGACACCCCTCAGGTTTATCTCTCATTTGGATATTTTAGCATCTAAGGTCATACCAATATCCCACCGACAGCCCTAACCATGCTCCTTATTATAACATCAGGAATTCTGGATCTAGGGTTAAACCCACTTAGACCAGAAAACCCCCCATTAAACCAAGACCATAAACCTGAGAATAAAAGGTTATAGTAAAAACTGAGCTATAAACTGGTTCAAAAACCCAAATATATGAGGAAATGGCTAAAACCAATAGAAATAACCTCTAAAGATCCTTTAGTACCAGTAATTGAGGAATGGAAAGGGCAAAAGTGAAAGCCGACGCAAATCGGAGTTGCATTGATTTATAGGAAAATGCCCCCAATTTTTAAGGGGAATGAAACAACTCCAAAAAGAGAGGATCTTGAGCCCAATCCATGGAGAATGATAAAAAGAATTTTTAGAAAAATAGATTGGGCCAAGAACCGATCAAGTCGGAGCTGAACTTGCCTTGAAATGGTCGAAATTGATCGAATTGGCTTAAAGTGATGATGGATATTTCATTATCCAAATTTTCCCTTCAAATCATTGCCCTTAGAATACCTTATTGTATTTAAGGTTAACAGATATCTACCATTCGTGATCTATTTTATCCATATGTACCCTTCGAGTATGTGTTAACCATTTATATCACATTTTTCTTTTGTAGTACTTATTTAAGACTTCCTCTCTTATGCTTCAAAGTATTCATAATAGGCATCTCATGCCATTCACACATTTTCCTTGTTCTACTATAAGGTGGTAACCGACTGTTCACTTAATATATGTCATTAATTTGTATTGACTTTGACATTCCCCACATTTGTTCTTTACATCTCGGATCTTTGTGTATCTATCCATAAGATGACCCTTCTTTTTGTCCAACTGATCATCTATCGGTAAATAGGATTTTATGTTGCCTCTGGCTACCAATATGGGTCATTTTGTAAGAACTGTTCATGTGCTCAACGAGCACTAGTGTCATACTTAGTCATTATTGAGTGAATTTCCATCTTTTGACTCATTTGGAGTACCGACTTACCTCAATTCCTATAGGGTCAATTATCTTCCATTCATCCCGCTTTTCATTTTGGATGAATTTTCACTAAGCCTTATCACCAATGAAACTTTCATCAAGAGTTGTCTTTGAAATCATTATTAGAGGTTGAAAGTCGAGATAGAAATTGGGTTTCTCTTTACTCCTTTAAACTCTTTCTCCCTTGACATATTACCCTTCCTGGGTATCGAGAGAGTGGTGACCGAGGCTTTATCTTGCACGTTTCTTCCTCGTTCTCACTCTATTATTGGAGTATTTATTCACATATTCGTACCACCATTATCATTTGTAATATATGTGGCATTAATGTTATGCACTAACCTTTAACATTTGTGATACGTTTATAGGTTATTTCCACAATTGATTGTGAATTTCATTCTAACCACTCAGTTATCTCTTCTAGCGAGTCATAATTGTTCTTGTCATTTAGGACATTTTGTTTGGTACCTTCTTAACCAATGAAGATCCTTGTGAAATTTTAGCGGATTTTTCCACTAACTCATGCCTCAGTCACTCTTCTAGTTTCTCCCCACATTATTTTATGGGTTATTTTGTATACATACCGTAGTATCCCTTGGGTCCATCAAACATATACTTTTATTCACTTGTGCTTTTATCGTCCATGATATGACACACTAAGACATCTTACTCGAGTAGTCCTATTTTCCCACATAGCTACACCATTGTATCGGTGTATTTGTTCATAACCATCTCACAGTTATATTTTAGTTTACTCACTTATAAATCAATCATTATTCGAAGGACTTTATATTTTTGAAGTATTAATTTATACTTACCACACTTGTCTCGTCATTCCACTTGAATCACTTGAAATGTAATGTGACCCCTTATTCCTTAATATCCATTAAAGGAAAATGCTTTCCAGGGTTCAGCTAGTTCATGATTTGTTTATTCGGTCAAGGAATCCCATCTTATTGTTAAGCTATGGGTTTCTCATGTTACCCTTCTAGGTATTTTATAAATGTATTTCTCATCTCCCGGAGGTTTATCCATCATTCAGTCTTTCATTTAGACTTGTATACCACACATTTTTTTGTGGTTCTGTGTGTTGGTCATTTAAAATGCAACTCTTTAACTTTATAGCATTTCCTTACGTATTATAATTAGATTTCTATCCCTTTAACCTTTTTATGACATCCCATGAATATCTTATTCCACCTTACCCATTATTTGGAGTATGTTCATTTTTTAGATTTCTTAGGTGTATATTCATTTCCTTCACTTGTATTCCATTTACAAGTTCATTGTTAGGATAAGGATTTGTGTAATACCTCCCATATATCCATTCTCCGACTTTTTTGTCGAGAAAACTTGTAGGATTTATTGTGTTTATCACCCTTTCTTAATCTTGTTAGCCAGGTTTGTGCCTTCAAATTCTTATGATTTCTTTTGAAACCATTTGAATAATTTTTTTTCTTATTTTATGGAAAGTCTTACTTCCACTCCTTTCGTTTCTCCCCAACATTTTCAAGTAGGTAACTACTTGCAAACTTATTCTTTGAGGCCATTATTATCAGAGATCTGAGACCTAGATCTTATTTCAAGAGTAAATTTTATTTTACAATACTTGATATTCCACTAATGTTTCGTATATCATTTCAAAAGATACTTTCTCAATTTCTCTCCAAAATCTTCGTACTACTTTTTTTAATACTACTCATAATGTTCTTGTGGAGGTTTTCCACTTTAAATTTCCTAACATCCAGGAGTCGGTATTTCATTATGACCTATTCCTCAAGTTCGCTCCCATATAGGGTCATGAATCTAGTACTCTATTCAATAAAAGTAGCCTAAGTTGGAAGCTAAGGTTATTGAGTTATTTGGGTAATAATATGTATAAGTCTTACACAACATTTTCCTGGTACTTTACTCCAATTACTCCAATTATTTTCCAAAATTAATAATTTGACCTTTGGAAATCATACCTAGACTATGTACTTAATGTAAGACGTACCTTTGGTTTAGGTTGGTTTTTCCATCAATCACTTGTCTTTCATCACCATTGTTGCCCGAAAGAGGTAATTGGAATAGAATGAGTTTGATAACTCAGTAAGAGGGATTAACTAACATCGTGATGTCATGTACACGTTTTAAAATTTACTTGTATTTGATAAGTATATCTCATAAATTCAAATATGTTTAAGAAATATCATTCCTTTTTATTCCCAAAGTGTTGGGGATCAGCTTAACAAACCACTACTTGTTTATCAATGAAAATCGTTTACATGATTTTTCAGTTGATTCCTCTTATTGTATCTCACAAGCTAAAAACATTGTTCCATCCTACCAGGAAAAAGTTTACATGATTTGTTCATGGTGATTTTTCATATGTTTGTATAAGACAAACAAACAAATCAAATATCATTTCTTAGTAAAGGGATCAAATAGTCTCTTTCACACAATCCTGGGAGTATATTTCTGTAAAAAAAATTTATAGGCAAATCATGTAGTAAAATGTGCGAGTAATATCGCATCATCGATCCAATTGGACTCGATACTAGAAATCTCACTCACCGTTATCCGAGTATATGTTCATCATAGAGGGATTTTCGAATCTTCGTGCTCCTCTCACATGATAATGTATGTTTTGCTCTCTACATATCATACATAGTTTCATAAATGTTCTTCAGAATGTAATCCGCGCATTTATTACACTATACCATAATATTTCTAAAATTACTATTTTGCATTTAGACCTTATTTTCTTATTTAAATCTATGTCTATTAAATAAGAAAATAATATTTGACCTTTGTACCTTCCACTCAGAATCTGGTGATTGAAGAATTTGGGTAAGTAATTAAGGCTCGAAATTTCCTCCGCACTTCAATTATGCCTTTAGGGGCATTTTCAAAATTTCAGCATTCGAGTTGACCATCCCTCCAAATGCATCCTTAACCATGCCATTTTTTCTCATACCAAACATGTCCTTAGCTGGCATTTTGGTAATTTCACCCAAAACTCAATGTTATTTTCGTAATCTCATTTTAAAAGGACACAATTAGAATTTTAACTCCAATGTTATCCCGCTGATAAATAGTTTCTATGCTACTCGAAAATCCTCAGCTCATTCACTCACCCTTCTAAAAGAATTTCTATAAGCCAATTCTAATTCTAGCAAATCCCCTTAAAGAGTAGGTCAAGTGAAGGAAGAACTAACCATCCTTATGGTCATATGTATTTTTGCATCCTTCACATCTACAATTAAAATAGAATTTTACTCTACTGAAAGCATTAACACTATTTCATCAGGCAACCTAACCTTTTGCATCTTCAATCCTATTTATACCTTATAGGCCCATGAGTTTTAGTTTCCTTCTCCCCATGACCTATGTCAGAATTTGTGCCTTTGTTTACTTTTAGAGCAAATGCAAGGGGATGGGAGACTCTATCTATTTATGGGTCTCCACAGCTTTGTCTTTAAAAATAGGTCTATTAAAGCAATATTGACATGAATAGGGCCCCATTGCAATAAAGACCAACAACAAATGAGTCCCAATAAAGTTTTAAGTACTTTGACCTCCTACAATTACCTCCCTTATAGGAAGTAATTTTCATATCCTTCTCTTATCTGTTTCTTTTCATCATACCATATTGATCAAGTTCTTTTGGGGGAGATGCAGATCTATGGCAGTCATTCTCAAATTTTAGAGCTCCATCATCATACAAAAATCCAATATTTTCTCAAGGAGAGCACTTAATTCATATCTAAGGAATTCATTTGAGATAAATTTGCATATGTTAAATAATTTGAAGCACATATTGCCTCACATTTTGTTGTCGATGTCCGTGGCACATTTTCACATTCGTGGCTTACATTTTATAACTTTACCAGTATCCAAAATAAACTATAAGATTTATTGAATTCTTCATTTTCTTCATCCAGATCTACACATGGATCACTCATTCATTGCTCAAGTACTGTAGCATGTGAACTAATATTGTCAAGCGCATCCAAGTTTTACTCCTTCACATAGAAATTTACAAGAATGTTATATTCTAATTCATGTTTCTCATTCCCATTAACTTGAGGATGATGAGCAATATCTACAATAGAAACCACCGTCCTTCCATCAACTTCATCATTCCCTGTAAGATTTGATGGTTTGAAGTTTATAGAATCAGAATTTGCTCCAAAGAGTATTTTCATTGAACCCTCCATGATTTACTATACATAACATATATCAAGGATGTTTGGCACATCACTAAACAAATCAGGATTTGAAGATGCTACTATAGAGGCATATCATTGTTCATCATGTTTCCTAGTCGTAAGACTATCATCAAGATTCACAAACTTTCTTTTGGCATAAACGCATTATTTTCAACTGAAACCATAAATTTAAAATTTATTGTTAATTGACTAAAACTCTTTACCCGATTTTTGAGCTCCTACTTTGTACTGTCTTTGTTTATGTTCTCACTCAAATGCTAAAGAGCTAGACAACTGATGCCCTATGACAAGATGATTAAGATGCTTCTTGTTGAGGTCTAAATGCTATCGTGTACTAATTAAAGCTGCCTCACTCACCTCCTCTGTCTTATCTTTATTGTTTGGGGTTTTTTTTTATATCTTTAAGAGGAGTTTGCTTTCTTGCCCTCCCTCTCTTGGGATACGAACACCGTAAATTTATTTTAGAGAGATAGACATGATGAATGAGAAGATACACGGTGTAAACCCCATCCCTTGAAGATAAGGAAATTGAGAAAAGAACCGGTCAACTCGAGTGAGAAAACTGAAGTAGTTCACAGACCCCAACCGTTAGAGAAAGGGAAAAATGGAAAATTTACATATCCTGAGTGACCCAAAAAGTCATAAAAATCATGGAAAGGGAATTTAGGACAATTTGGGAGAGAAAACCAGACTGGTTCAGGTGAACCGAACCTAAACCAGATTGAACCAGTTTGACCATCATTTAATTGGATGCTAAATTCATTTTTCTAGATGGCTTAAAATAATCAAATTGGAGAATTGGAGCCACCATTGGATAGAGAATGAATTTAGATGAATTTATAAATTTTTAATTTCGAAAAACTTGGTTGAATCGGGCATGAATCGGCCGGTTTAAGCATTGAACCTGGTTTGGACCGGTCGGGTCTGGTTCAGAACAGTGTCGTCTTCTTCCTCTAGACAACGACACTGTTCACTCACCGGAAAAATGAACAACGCCGGTGGAAGGGAAATGTTTCCGTACAGGATGTTTTAGGCCATCAATGAGTGCCATTAAGGTGTCAAATGGACGACCAACGAGTCCCTCAACTCCCTATATAAAGAGCTCATCTCTATTCCTTTTCCACACACTTGAAAACTTCATTCTCTCTCAGCTACTCAATTTTTCGACGAAGCTTGAACCAAAGCTCCGACATAGGGGTTTTTCTGAGCCAAAGAAGATGAGGTCGAGTTCCTTAGACTTGGGAGAAGTTAGCTACCCGATGGTGGTCACCATTCGATCCGAGGATCGCAAGAGAAGCACCGGCGTAATCAAACACTAAAGCAGCTTAGACGGACCGAAATTGTCCTATTTTGGCCGAGCTGAAAACAATCAAATTAAGCCCTACTCAGGCCAAACCAAGCTCTCACAACACTCCTACAACCCTCACACGACCGATTTAGAGCTGAAAGGTAAGCCAATTCGGCTACTCTTTGTAATTTCCAATCAACATTAGAGAGAGAAAATGGTGAAACTTCATTGACCAAATTCTCACCAAATTCGACATGAATTGTTGCAATTCTTGATCATAGGTGTAACCTCAGGACAAGAGCTACCTGCCCCGATCGAAAACTTGGATCGTCGCACCTCCGAGGATAAGCTTTCGAAGCTTTCTCTCTCTACGCACAGTTTTTCGACAAAGCTCCATTTGAGCTCGTTTCGGCCTCAATTCATGTGATTCAAAGCTCAATTAAATCATATGGATGTGTAGAAACTCAATTATACCTTCAATTTCAACAAATAACCTCAATTGAATGGTTAGTTTGATGAAATCAAATTTGACAAGTTTGAAAGGGGGAAATTAGGGATTTTGTAAAATTGATGGACCAAAGTGCAATTTCCCAAAATTGAGGGCCAATTGCCATGAAAAATATGTTGGAGGACCAATTAGTAGATTTTTTAAATTAAATGGGTCAAATTTACATTTTTGTAAAGTAGGGGCAAAATTATAATTTTTGAAAAGTTGGGGACCAAATTGGAAATTTGGAAAACTTGAACCCCTTTAACAATTTTGATAAATTGAGGACACAAAGTGAATTTTTGAAAGTTTTAGTACTCAATTTGAGGAAAAGTTAGCACTTGGGGACCTAAAGGCAAGGAAAAAGAACTTTTGGGACCTAAATGCAATTAACTGAAAAGTTGGATATTTTTGTTCATAAATGAGGAATGAAGACTATCATACCAAATGTTAATAAACAAGGATGTCCAAATTGTGTAGGAACATGAAAGATCGGAACGCCGACAAGGATAAGATCACGTGGAGGCAAAAAGCCAACTAAGAAGGAATACACTGCGAATATCGGGTGAGTGAGTTATTCACATCATACGCAGTTGGACTGATGAGCACCTCGGAAATGAAAAACTACTACTATGTGATTTTTTTAACATCACACCTAGTTAAAGTGATTTAAAAATATGCGGAAAAACTACTTATCTTTGTAAGTAGATCATACCCTGTTGATATGATGGACTTTTTGAAAGGAAGTAGAAAACCCGTTTACTAGTTGTAAGCAGAGATGTCATCACACCTGTCATCACACCTGGTTGGTGTGATGGATGAAAAAATTTATTTTGTCATAAGTGTTCTCCTCTGACTCTGTACCAATACTTAAAACTTTTGGGAAACCTTTTTGACGAGAGCTGAAATAGCTTAGATAGGCCAAAGGTCTCATTTTTTGAACTTGGAGGCTAAAATGCCCAATTTTGGAAAAATCACGTACAATGGGCCCAAGGCTAATTAGTATAAGCAGGAACTCGTAAACAAAAATGATAAGTAATAAAAATTCTTAATGAATGATTTATGTAATTTGGTCATGGTACCAATATATGACTGATATACTCGATGGATCGCGGTAGTGCGACATGACCATTTTTAAAACTATTTTTAAGAAAGAAGTGATCGTAAAGAAAATAAGGAGTTCAATACACTACAATTAAAAACTATTTTTATGAAAAATCATTTTCAACCTCCATTCAGTGAGTTATAGAAACTCACCACTATTTTCTATCCCTTTTCAGGAGTAGATAAAATTACTAAGAAAAACACCAGTATCTACTCTTGTGAGGTATACTTAAAAGTATTTTCTTTTTAATATTACATTTTATTGATATATATTATTAGAGTGAACAATGTTGAAATTTTGTCTCGCTACTCTTAATTAAAAAAATGGGAAAAACTCTTTTTAACCAAATGAGTGACGAGTTAATCATGTGGATCTAACCAAACTGGTTTGAAACGTTACACACAAAAATAAACAAGAATAATGAGTAGATGTATAGAGAGAGGATATGTTGGTAAAATGGTTTAAAGAGTCATTCAACCTAAAATTATTACCACAAGTTGTTATTCTAGATTTTCTCCCAGCTTCCTCACCCCTCCTACTTTCATTTTTTTTAATTAAGTTTGATTCGTCCATTCCATTTTGTTTTAAGTGCATGGCCTTATGTTTTATTTATCTATTTTATGTGCATGGTTTTATGTTTTATTATTTTTATAGTATATAGGTACTAGCCCAATATTTTTTATACTTTTAAAGTTATCATTAATATTAATATGGCACATCCTATTTCTTTTTTATTTAATTTATTTGATTATTTCGCACTTATTATTTATTTTATATAAAACTGTAAATTTAATTAGTATTTATTTACGATCCTTTTGAATACATACAATTATATCTATATATATATATTTATATTCTTAAATTTCTCATTGGCATATATTATGTCTATTAATATAAACACATAATTAATAAATATTTATTTCCACTTAATTGAACGAATTTAATTTAATTTATTCGAATTATTTAGGCATCATAAAATAAATTAGAATTTACATCAAATTTTAAATCAAATTCATTGAATTTTTAAACAAAAAATAAAATTCCGAATTTTTTTTCTGATTAAAATTTTTGGTTCACTAAATTATGATATTACGTGTTGTTAGAATAGATGGCCTAATTTTTTTTATTAAAATAGAGAAAATGAAATATAATTACTTATTAAGAGATTGTGTTTGTGCCAGTGTAATAAATTATATTTAATGTTATTTTATTATTTGGTGAGCATGTAATCTATAATTGTTAGATATTAACCAAATTTGAATCAATTTAACTAATGATTGAGTGACTCGATCTAATTCTCAAACTAATTTTTCAGAACATAATTAGCCGATTAGATTTGAATATCGATTTAGCCTATCTATACATATTTGGATTCAATTTCAAATGGTGTAATATATATGAATCTGCCATGAACATGTCACCTTTAAATCGGATCTACCCTATTATCATACCTATGTTCATCTATCCATGTTGAAAATTTGAATTATTTACTATGGAAAAACTAATTGTTATAAAGCTTTAGAAATTATTTCTCTAGTGTGAGGGGTAAGAGGATGTTATCCTTACCTAATAACTTAAATGTTATAAGTTTGATTATAAATTTTTTATCAATTGCAAGTATTTTATGAATTTGATTCATTCATCACAAGACGTTTATCCTTGGTTACTACCTTTCATCTCCAATCTCAATAATAGAGAACAAATCACGTGGGATTCCTTTCGAATATAATAATATATTATTATGATAATATTTTATTTAATTATAATATATATTATAATATTTTTAGTTAAAATTATTTTATACATTATCATATTATTTATTCTTATATTTATATTATTATTAATATATAAATATGTGTAATTCTATGTAATTTATTTAATAACTTATGCATAAAAATTTTTCTCGTTATTTAGATATATTACCTACCACACTTATTTTTCAACATTTATTCTATTCTATTTTAGATCTGTGATTTCCATAAGATGATGTAAAATATCCAACAAGTTTATTACATATATGTTATAGCTCTTTTAGTCTAATATTTTGAAATTGTGAATAAATTGCTAATTTAATAGTATAGAAAATTGTTAATGTGATATCCACATTAAGGTAATAGAAAATAATTTTTTATTGTTGACTATTATACTATATTACTCGAATAGAAAATTAATTTTTATTAGTGTTTACTATATAGATAGAATAAAAAATGATTTTTAATATTTTTTTGTCTATTATGCCAATGATATAGAAAATTATTTATGTTTGTATAGTTAGTTAATATTTGGTAGTTTGGGTTTATTATTTAGAAACATAAATATTTTATGTGACTATATTTTTTTCTTAATAATATACTGTTAAAATATTAAAAAATATTATTATAATAATAATATTTTAAATAATTATAATATATAATATAATGTTAAAGTGTATATTATATATTCTCAAACTATTTATTTTTTATTTATTTTGTGATTTATTTATAAAGAGATAATTTCCGATTATTTATGCATATAACCTATCACAAATAATCTATCATATCTATTTTTCAACATTTCACATCTCTATTTTAGATTAGTAGTGATTCAATGGATATGTTTTGTGAAACATGCTCACATGGAGGACATGCACTAGCAGCACTAAAAGTAAGGTTGAAGAGTTGATGTAACTCACTCATATGGTTAACTTTTTTTAGTTTAGATGAGAATCCGTAACCGTTGAGAATTCACAGGGAGGAAAGCCCTTCCATGCCATGAATAGAGGAAAAAAAAGGTTCTCCCTGTGAAACTCCACATATCAATAGTCTAAATTAAGATACAAAAATCCGGCAAAAGGATATCCAGCAACGTGCACAAAAGGGAACCTCGGTTTCTCCATGTTGGAGGCTAGACTTGGTTAGTTCCCAGAGCAACTGCTGTGAGATTGACTCCATTGTGATCCACAACCATAGCAAAACTCATACCCGCACCTGGAAATAAAAAGCTTATCGATTATAAACAGATCACTTCGCACCATTGAGTTATCTCCATCATATTAAGCTTCATAAGAGATCGGTTGGATTGAATTGGATGTATTGTTTACCTGCAGGTCATGTGCTGGCAGCCCATGGTCTTCTCCACATAGAACTTGCACTTTGGGCACCTTGCCCATTTCTGCTCCTGAGCAAGTATCATCAACATGAGATCCTGGCTCTCTCTCTCGTCCTCGTTGAGCTCTTGAAATTCCTTGCACGACACTCCTGAATGCCACGGCACAAGGCACTGGGCACAGAACAGCCTGTTGCAGTGTGGACACTCACATTCAAACAGCATTTCACTATCATTCACCAGCATTGCCGAACAGTCCCTGCAGTTGAGTGACATTTATGTCCCAATATGACTATATATCTTAACCATCACATTCATGTAGTTAGGTTCTCCTCTGTTGTAGACTAGAAACAACTAATTTAATTCAAGCTTGCTCAAAAATACTGTCCGTTACTGCATCTTTAAATCATAAAGGATAGATAATAGAAAGTGATGGTATTATAACAAGGTTGGTTCCTTTAACATGCTTTCAATCAATACAAAAGAATAACAAGATTTCAGTGACGTTGAAAATCATGATCTTAATGCGGAACAGCATTGTACTGATGTAACAGTTAACACCATGGTCTATTATGATAGAAGGGCAAAAAGACTTGGGATAATCTATCATAAAAAATCATACAGAGAAGGCTTCTAAGATAGAATAGAATCACGACAAACTTATAAGAAAAACACAGCAAAAAACACCTGAAACATGTTACCTGAAGGGGCAGTAGAACTTGTGGGCATCGAGTATTAGAGCCTCACAGAGGTTCCTGTCCCAGGCATCCAGAACATCCCTAGGGAGGATCCCCATGCAAGACTGAAACTCAACCGAATGCTCACACTGAAACTCGAGACAGGGGATGGTCGCCTGGTTGCCTGCGACCCTTATCCTAACATGATTCGATATGCAGTTTGAGCAGAAGGAATGTGAGCATATCTTATTGACCCTAATCATCTCAGTCATCTGCTTCTTCTCTAAACAGATTCCACAGAAGCCATTATGCCCATCCCTTGTCGAAGATGAGCCTGAAATGCAACAATGTTATACTGTTAGAGAATTTACAAAAAAAAACATTCACTTGGAGAAGATAAACCAGAAATGTCATAATGCTGCAATGTTGTTTCACTTTTTACAAGCAGGAACCTATGGTTCACGTGTTAGTAGTTCCACTGATGCTGCTGGTACTAGGTTATTAGTGATCAATCATCATCAAATATTTTAATTTCAATAATTGTTTTGCTTTGTGTTTTTGGTTAAGATAAGTCTATTTTAAAATGTATATGATGTATATATATCTATATTTATTTATTTTAAACTCTGATATTATATATTATCTTTATTAAGAATACTTCATTATACTAAATATTAAATAACTAATATTGAATTTTTTATTAGTAGAATAATTTTATTATTATATTTAATAAATATTAGTTTAACTCATTAAATCTAGAATCAACCAATAAATCTATAAACCCATGCCAATTTCTATTCTCATTTAACTTCAATTTAAAAAAGTATGCTGAAAGGGGGCGAGCCGCGAAGCAACTGAGAGGAGAAAATGATCCCAACATACCATAGCTAGAATCAATTCAAGCAAATATTTCGGTTACATAGACAGAACACTCACCAGCTCCTTCGTCCAGATTTGATCCCTGAGTTTTCGGGTGACAATGCTCCATCGGTAAACATGTCTCTTCCTGGCTGATCGGAGAGGAGGAGGAGTCTTCCGGGACCTCTTGATGCTGCAACACATTTTTGTCCTCGGAATCCGAAGAAATAGCAGGTTCGGCAGCTTTCTCGACCTCGTGGTCGTCTTCAAGAAAGAGCGCGGAGATACCGAAATCTCCTTCTTCACCTTCGACTGGTTGATGAGGGAAGTGACTGTAGGCTGCCATGTCTGGCATTAATTTCCTCACGAATAGTCTGGTGAGAGAGAAATATGGGAGGGTTGGTGTGAGTAGACTGATCAGTGGTGAAATCATCTACTTCTTGAGTCTGCTAAGTAGCCACTGCTAAAAGCTGCTTTGTTTGTTTTGTTGTTGTACCACTGCCAAATATTTTTTTTAAAAAAATAATGTAAATAAGAACTAGCAGCACATGAAAATTAAGTACATAATTAAACATAAAATAAATAATGAAGAAGAAACTAGTATAGCATACCATTTAGATTTTACCATTAAATCTAATATATTAATCTAATCTAATG
Organism: Trapa incisa; assembly: GCA_030064435.1. NCBI lineage: Eukaryota > Viridiplantae > Streptophyta > Magnoliopsida > Myrtales > Lythraceae > Trapa > Trapa incisa. Next base: position 20,211,099 of record CM057776.1, on the reverse strand, counting down.
AATTGGCAATTATAAGTTGTCATACTTATCATCTCTGCTAAGTATCACTATTGGTGGAATTCGGTTTATGTGATTTGGGTTATTAATAAATATAATAGTATTATATTTAATAATAATTAATTATGTGTAAAAGTGGGGAAAATAAAATAAACTGAGTTATAGAAAATTAAAAGGAGGTTTCAAGAGTAAAACTATGACATAAAAGTTATAAAAAATTAGAAATTATTGATTATTTGGATTAGTTATTATTATTTGGAAAATAAAAAATAACAATACTTTTTAAAGTTAAAACCCTCATTTGAATTAGAATAGTTAGATTTTAATGGGGAAATCTAATATGAATGAATATACCAAAAACTCATATTTCTCATTCAAATTAGAATAGTTAAATTTTAATTGTGAAATCTAATATGAATAAATATACCAAAAACTCGTATTCAACAATAATTTTTTAGTGAATAAGGTAAATAGGTTAATTAGCACGTAAAATAATGAGAATTTTTTTTCATAAGCAAAAGGGATTATATAAAGAAAAAAAATCTCAAAACATGAATTAAGCCATAATATCTTAATGAATTTTATAAATTATTATAATATTATATTATATCCCCATTCAATTTCAATAAATGATTCCATGCAAGAATGAACAAAAGAAAAAAGGCAGTGGCTATTATTCATGAATGAAAGAGATGGCTTCCTTTTGAGGAAGAAGTTTGGAGAGGGAAAGCTTGGCCCGGAAGACGTGAGTCTTGATTGGCGGATTGGCGATGGAGCTGCCTTCGACCAAGGGTTTTCTTCTTCTCTTTTTTTTTTGCCTAATTTCGCCACGAGGTTATGAAGCTTGAGATCTGAACTAATTACCTCACCATGCATCAAATTTACATTTTTAGCACAATATTTTATTAATATAATTAGCATTAATTTTTTTACATTTTCAATTAATATAATTATCATATAGTATAAAACTTTTTTGAAAAAATTGGCATTCAGTATAATTGATTATTTTTTATTAATAATATTAACTTTTGTTAATTTGTAATACAAATATAATATTTAATTTTAAATATATTGCTCACCCATCATCTTCATTCTACCATTGTAGAGACATCTCGAGACCCCTCATCAGACGAGATGGTCGGAGGGAGTGATCACTACACCTATACAAAAATATTTAATACTTTTAATAAGATTTTATTATAATACCATGTCAACATTAAATTGAAGGTTTGTTAATAGATGAATCTTTTTAAATATTTTGTATCATTTTATTATATTTAAAATTTTTTATATTAAAATAATATAAATTTTAAAATTATATTTTTACAATATTTGAATTTAATCCCATTAATTGCTCAACTACTAATAATTATTTTTTATACTATAATTATGTATATCGAAAACTAATATTTACAATCATTTTAAATATAAATATAATTTTAAAAATATGATAAATAATAATATTATTTATATATTTATATACAAAATTAAATTTAAGATAAATATTAATATATTATATTCGAGTAATTATATTATCTCGATATTTTTAATTTATAAGTATTACACTTTACACTGCTTATTTTTTAATTTTCTTGAAATGTATAGAATAGTGGGTAAAGTAATATTTGAAGTGATATTAAATATTGATTAACTTAATTTCAATCTCACTAAAAATTAATTAAAATATTTTAAACATTAAAATAAAATTTATCAAATAATAATAAGTTTAGACATTTTATATGTTGTTGGAAATAAAATTTTTCAATGCGTTTAAAATAATGTCTTTTTATAAAATTTTTCTTTCTTTCATGATATAAGATTAATAATTATTAAATTTGTAGTTATACATCCTACTCATATATTATATATTATTAATGATGCACATGTAAAATATATAAAAATATATACTTGTGATTAAATTATTATGGAATGCCATTTCCAAATATAATAGAGTGGGGTTGACCTATAAAATATTATATTATCATTCATATTAATAAAATAATTTTAAATTATTTTTACAAATGTGCTTATTTCTTTTTTTATTAAAAATTATATTTTCAAGAAAAACACACTTAATCTCGTGAGCTCAATTACCAAAAATAATTGGAATATTACCTGAATTTATAAAATAACATAAATAATCGAATAATAAAAATATTTATTTCATTTTTCTCACTACAACTCATTTTTTTAAATGTACAATCTCATAGTTTAAATTTAAATAATATATAATTGAATTCAATCACACTTAAACTTATTTATCTCGACTTAATATCCTAATAGTTCATTAATTTATTTGTATTAATTTTCAACCTATCACTACAAATTTAGATGTCAAACTAATGTAGTATACTGAGGACTTGAAATCCAAAATAAAAATATTTCCTACCCATTTTAAAATTTACAAATAACTTAAATATATGTTTGCTAGATGTTTTATTTGAGAATTCATCTTTGAGTTGGGAAAAAGTGTTCTGTTGGACTTTTTTTACTACTTGCCTAAAAATATTTGGGAAGAAGGGCACTTACACTCAATATTCTTGATTTTAATCTTACTTAAAATGAATGTGAGGAAAGTTATTTTCACTTCTTATTCATAAATACGAAGTATTTATAAATTAGTGTTTTTATTACCAAATTAATTTTTGGAGTGGGCTACATTACATTCATTAACTTTCAAAAGAATATATATTTTTAAAAAAATATGTCATCCAACTAATCAATGAAAATGCACCTCATTTAGATACTTTTCAAATATTATATTTTTTCACTTTCGAAAAATTGTAACGTATTAATAATCCTAATCAATGGATCACCACCTAAAGTCCCAGATTCCGTTATATTAGAATTGAAAATGTCATACCCCTTATTACACACAACAATTTTTAATAGCCCTTAGTGACCATGTAACCTCTTAATTTAGGCGTCTAATGGTTTTGATAATTGGTTTTACTCAAATACAATCAATGATGCAAATATGCATATACAATAAACATTAACTTATTTTTTTAGCCAAATCATTTAAACACGCATTCAATCGATATTCAATCAAATGACACATGAGCTTTGTATATCCCATACTTTAAAGATTAGAAAAATCGGGAAAAGAATCAGTCAATTTAAAAGAGAAAATCAAGTTAGTTTATAAATCTTAATCGATAGAGAAAGGGTAAAATGGTAAATTGATAAATCTCAATTAACTCAAATGATCATAAAAATCATGAAAAATAATCTTGGGTTAAATGGGAAGAGAAAACTAGATTAGTTCAGGGTGAACCAGATTTGAACTAGATTTAATTAGTTTGAACTATACTTGAACCAATTTCTAAGTTTATTTTTCTTAGTGGTGTAAAATGATCAAATTGGGGAATTGAAGCCACCATTAGATATAGAATTAATTTAGAAATTTTTAATTTTGAGAAAACCGGTCGAATCAGGCCTGAACCAGTCGATTTACGCATTGAATCCAGTCGGACCGGTCAAGTCTGATTCGGAACAGTGTCATCTTCTTCCTCAAGATGACAACACTATTCATTAATGTAGCAAATGAATAATGCCGACGAAGGAATAACAGCTCCCGTCAGGCCGTTTCACGGCGAGAATAAGCTCAACCAAAATGGAAAGTGGTCAGGTAGAGGGTCACCGAGCTCCCTATATAAAATAGCTCATCTCCATTTATCCTCCACACACCTCAAATCTCCATTTTCTCTCAATTGATCCATTTTTCTGGTGAAGCTTGAACCAGAGCTCTGATATAGGCCCTTTTTGCAGCCTCACAAGGTAAGGTTGGGTTCGATAGATTCCGGGGGAAGTCAGCTACCTGACAGCAACCTCCTTTTGATCCAAGAATCATCGGAGAAGCGCCGTCAGAATCAAAGAGTGAAGCAACTCCGAAGGACTGAAGCTGCCATATTTTGGACGAGCTGAAATCGGCCAAACCAAGCTTCCCTGACACTCCCACGACGTCAACAGAGTTGAAAGGTAAGCCAATTCGGCCCTACTCTATCATTGTTGGTTGGAGTTAGAGAGAGAAAGTGCTAAACTTTACTAATAAAATTCTCACTCGATTTGATATCAATTGTAGCACTTATTGATCCTAGAAGGAACCTTAGGACGAGAGCTACCTCTCTAGATAGAGAGCTCGTACCATCGCACTTCCAATGGTAAGCTTTCAAAGCTTTCTCTCTCTATGAACGATTTTCCGGTGAAGCTCCGTTTGAGCTCATTCCGGACTCAAATCATGCGATTTAAAGCTCAATTGAATTGTATGGAAGTGTAGGAACTGATTAACACTTCAATTTCAACAATTAAGCCCGATTGAATGGCCAATTTGAAGAAATTAAATTCGGTCAGTTTGACTGCGAGAAATTGGGGAAAATTGAGAATTTCAAAAAATTGAGGGACTCTTTGCAATTTCCCAAAATTGAAGGCCAATTGGCCATAAAAAAGATATTGGGGGTCCGATTGATCAAATTTTGGAACATTTGGGGTCAATTTGCCATTTTTGGAAATATGGGCAAAATTGTAATTTTTGAAAAGTTGAGGACCAAATTGGAAATTTGGAAAAATTGAGCTCCTTATACAATTTTGAGTAAATTAGTACTCAAAGGGATTTTTGGAAGTTTTGGGACTCAATTTGGGGAAAAAGTTAGCATTAGGGACCTAAAGTTAAGGAAAATGAACTTTAGGGACATCAATTAATCGATTAATTTTAAGCATAGACTGTTATGCCCAAACCTTAATTGATAAGGATTCCAAAATCATGTAAGGACATGTGTGACTAGAACGCCAACAAGAGAAAGTTCACGTAAACTTAGAAATTCAACTGGGGACGAACACTTTACAGTCATCTGGTGAGTGAGCTTAATTATACATAACACTCGGATGGGATGGTGAGCACTTTAGAAATAATAAACCACTAGTGAGTGAGAATTTTATACATCATACCGGTTGGGATGATGGACTCACTTTTATGAAAAAAAATTACTTGCTGGTTGTCAGTAGAGATAATCATATCAGGTTGGTATGATGAACTGTCTTTAGGAAAGGAGAAACCCGCTTGCCGGTTGTAAGTGGAGATATCATCACACCCAGTTGGTGTGATGAAGTTGGAAATATACTTTTTGTCAGAAGTGTTCTCCCCTGACTGTGTGCCAATGCTTAAAAGATTTGGGAAACCTTCTTGACGAGAGCTAGAACAACTTAGATAGGCTAGAGGCCTCAATTTTTGAACTCGGGGCTAAATGCCCGATTTTGGAAAAACACGTGTAGTGGGCCCAAGGCTAGTGGGCACAAGCAAGAGCTCGTAAAAAAAATTGAGTAAAGGAAATCCATGAAAATTTCTAATGAAATTGTTGTGTGATTTTGCCATGGTACCGAGTTAGTACCGATAATACTCGGTGGGCTAGTGGTAGTGCATTAGGGTCAGGTCGACGGACCAACCCAGATAAATTGTTGCATGTCGGGATGAGGGTCAGGGCTGTTGGACCACTGGCACCAAAGATATTAGATATATGTGAAAACTATTGTTTGTGCATGCACTTGTGGTACAAGACCATCAAGACGCCCAAGAGGGGTAGTGATGGGTCCTAAGGGCTATTGGACGACATGGTGGAGATAAGGGTAGTTCGTCATGCCAATCAGTCAGGAAGCTCAGAGTAGCTTCTTGCGCATGAGACCAGGGTGGGGTCGGGACGAAATCTTTGTCCTCATATGAACAAAGAGTGGCATTTGGGTTTGAGGGTCGAATGAGAACATCCACTCAAACCCATGGTAGAAGTGGACGGACTTCTATCTTGGTGGAGGATAAAGTTGCTCCGATCCACAAGTGGGTGCAGTGGACGGGCTGCACCTGTGAATGTGTGTACCCTTCCTGATGAAGGGCATGCGTTATTTACTAAACACACCTACTATAGAAATGGGAAAAAGTTTTGAAAACCGAACTTTGAGAAAACCTTCTTTTAATGGAAACGATAACCTTGGCATAGTTTGAATGAAGCTAATATTCTTGAAAACTCACTCACAACACCTACTCACTGAGTTGTAGAACTCACACCCTTCTCTTTTACCCCTTTCAGGGTGTAAGGAAATATGACAAAAGAAAATGTGAAGATGTACCCTCCGTCATGTATGCTTAAAGATACTTTTAAGCTTGTATGTTGATTGATTTATACTATTTCAGCGAACAAGGTTTGAATTACGCCTAGCTCCTCTTTATAAAATAAGGGGAAACCTTACTTAAACTAAGGGAGCGACGGGTTGATCATGGGGATCTGACCAAATCAGGTCAAGGCGTGACAACTTGAGTGGTATCAAAGCCAAGTTCCCTTGAAAGCATTATCAATACTATGCCATGCCATTAACAAAAACTTAACTACCTTGTAGGAAGAAGAGTTCCTAGGAAGTTGGTTGTGCGAACCAAGCCCACACACGAGATCATGAAAAAGACGCCTACCTCTAGAGAGGCAACCGTCCAAAGGTTCGTAGAGGTCGAGAAGAGAGTACCTCAAGATATGATTGGGGACTATAGGAAACTTGTTGGAGCATTATTAGAGCTAGAAGGCATCACATATCCTCCTCCAAGGCAGGAAGAATCTGCCCATCTTCCAAGGAGCCTGACACCCCACCAGCCCCATAACAACCTAAAAGGACTCCAACTAAGAAGGAGGCATGGGATAACTATTGGGATGCCCACACCACCTTTATGAAAGTCCACCAAGCATCTCCACCAGCTCAATACCACTTTAACCCTTTCCAATGGATGAGGTGGACTTATGAGTGTGAGGTTGAGGTGCTAAGAAGGTACGAATTTGAGGCATTCCATGAAGTTCATCCTAGCATGGAAGCCCGAAGGGAGTATGGTTGGACGTCAACTAGTCCATCAAAGTCCTCGAACCATGAATCTTGAAACCGTTCGGAGGCTAACTCCCGACCTATGACTCCAAGGGACTAGGAAGTAATGAGAAAATTTCTTGTAATAAGCTGAGTATGGTAAGAAACTACCTTCCTTAATGAATAAAGATAAATTTACTTTATTTAAAAGTTAGTCTCCTTAATAACGAAAAATACAACTAACAGATTGGAGTATACCAATCATGATTCGGGGTAATTGATGGAGAGAAGGCCACCTAAGGAGGAAGACTACAGGTCACCTCTAGTTAACACAAACCCTGAAATAGCCAACCTAAATAGTTCCCCCACAAGAACTAGGAAATGCAAAGTAACACGACAACATGACAAAAGACTAAGAAGGAAGGAATAAAGAGCCTGCCTAGAAAGGGTGTAAACCCCATCCCTTTATAGATAATAAAATCGGGAAAAGAACCGGTTGTTTCACAAGATAAAGCTGAGCTGGATCATGAACCACAATTGATAAGGAAAGGGTAAATTGAGAAATTTACAAACACTAAGTGGCTCAAAGAGTAATAAAAATCATGGAAAAGGACATTGAGATGAATTGGAAGAGAAAATTAGACCGGTTCAGGTGAACCAGACATGAACCGAATTGAACTAGTTTGAACCATCTTTGAACCAGTTTCTAAATTCATTTTTCTTGGTAGCTTAAAATGATCAAATTAGAGAATTGAAGCCACCATTAGATTGAGAATGAATTTAAAAATTTTTAATTTTGAGAAAATCGGTCGAATCGTGCTTGAACTGACTGATTTATGCATTGAACTAGTTGGACCGATCTGATCCGATTTGGAACAGTATCGTCTTCTTCCTTCAGATGTCAACACTGTTCATTCAAAGTAGAAACAGTGACACTGGTGAAGAAAAAATGACTTCGATCAGGCCATTTCAGGGTAAGGATAAGCTTGACCAACATGGAAAATGGTCGGGTAGAGGGTCCCCGAGCTCCCTATATAAAGAGCTCGTTTCCATTCATCCTCCACATACCTCAAATCTCCATTCTCTCTCAACTGCTCCATTTTCCGATAAAGGTCAAACTAGAGCTCCCACTTGGGTAATTTTCTTAGCCTTAGAAGGCAAGGTCGGGTCCTTTAGATTTCAAGGGAAGTCAGCTACCTAATAGCATCTTCCATTTGACCCGAGAACCGTCAGAGAAGCGCCGATGGAATCAAACAGTGAAGCAGCTCCGATAGACTGAAGCTGCCTTGTTTTGGCCAAGCTGAATTCCGCCAATTTCAGCCCTTCTCCGGCCAAACCAAGCCTCTCCAACACCCCCACAACCCTCATACAACCTCAATAGAGCTAAAAGGTAAGCCAATTCAGCCTTTCTCAATTGTTGCAGATCAGAGTTAGAGAGAAAAAGTGCTAAACTTTACTGGCAAAATTTTCCTTCGATTTGATGTCAATTGTAGCAATTATTGATACTAGAATAAACCTCAGGATAAGAGCTACCTTCCCTGATTGATAGCTCATAGCGCCGCACCTTCGATGGTAAGCTTTTGAAGCTTTCTCTCTCTACGTACAATTTTCTCACGAAGCTTTGTTTGAGCTCAATTTGGACCTAAATGACGTGGTTCAAAGCTCAATTGAATCATATGGAAGTGTAGGAACTAATTCATACCTTCAATTGGAGTAATTAACCTTGATTGAATGGCCAATATGAAAAAATCAAATTCGATCAGTTTGAAGGGTAGAAATTTGGGGAAAATTGGGGATTTCGTAAAATTAAGGAACCTCTTTGCAATTTCCCAAATTAAAGGTCAATTGGCCATGAAAATGATGTTGAGGGTCCAATTGATCATGTTTTTTGGAACAATTGGGGTCAAATTGCCATTTTTGGAAGTAGGGGCAAAATAGTAATTTTTGAAAAGTTGGGGACCAAATTGAAAATTTGGAAAACTTGAGCCCCTTATACAATTTTGAGTAAAATAAGGACTTAAAGGGAATTTTGGAAACCTTGGACTTAAATTGGGCAAAAGTTGGCATTAGGGACCTAAAGTTAAGAGAAATGAACTTTAGGGACCAAAGTGAAAATTATTGATAATATTGAGCCTAGGCTTTATGCCAAACCGTAATTGATAAGGCTGCCCAAATCGTGTAGAGACAAGTGTGACCGAAATGCAAGAAAAAGAAAGCTCTCATAGATTTGAAAAACCAACCGAGGACGAACACGTCACGGTTATTGGGCGAGTGAGCTTATTTACATTATACCCAATTGGGATGGTGAGCAATTTAGAAACGAAAAACCACTTGTGAGTGGAACTTTAACATCACACCTAGTTGGGGTAATGAGTGAACTAAGCTAAAACCTACTTACCAGTTGTAAGTAGAGGAAATCATACCTAGTTGGTATGACCTGCTTGCCGATTGTAAGTGGAGGTATCATCACACCCGATTGGTGAGATGGAGTTAGAATACATGTTTTTTTTTCAGAAGTGTTCTCCCCTGATTGTGTGCCAATGCTTAAACCTTTTAGGAAACCTTCTTGATGGAGCTAGAATAGCTCATATAGGCCAGAGGTCTTAGTTTTTGAACTTGTGGGGCTTAATGTCCAGTTTTGAAAAATCACGTGTAGTGGGCCCAAGACCAGTGGGCACGAACAGGCTCCTAAACAAACTAAGTTATGAAATCCATGAAAATTTCTAATAAAATGATTATGTAATTTTGCCATGGTACTGAGTGAGGACCGACAATACTCAACGGACTAGCTGCAGTATGTTAGGGCCAAGTCAATGGACAGGCCTAGACAAACTACTGCATATCAGGTCGAGGGTTGAGGACGTTGGACCAGGGGCACTAAAAATAAATGGCTATATGAGAAAATTGTTGTTTTGTTCATGCACTTGAGGTATAGGACCATAAAGATGCCCAAGAGAGGTAGTGATGGGCCCTAAGGGCTACTGGACGACATGGTGGAGATAAGGGCAGTTCGTTGTGCCAGTCAGTTAGGAAGCTTGATGTAGCTTCTTGCGCATGAGACCGGGGTGGGGTTGGGATGAGGTCTTTGTCCTTGTACGGAAATGGAGTTGCTTTTTGGGGGTCGGATGTCGAGAACATCCACTCAGACCTAGGGTAGAAGTGGACGAACTTCTATCTTGGTGACTGATAAAGACGCTTCGAGCCATAAGTGGGTGCAGTGGATGGGTTGCACATGCGAATGTGTGTTCCCTTCCTAATGAAGAGTGTGTGTTGTTTTCTAAACACACCAAATGGAAAATGGAAAGAGGTTTTGAAAAACCAGAATTTGTGGAAAGATCATTCTTAAAAGAAATAAGGATTTTGGCACACTTTGATTAAAGTTGTTTTCACGAAAACTCACTCCCAACACCCACTCACTAAATTGTAGAACTCACCCCTCCCTTTACCCATTTTCAGGTAACCAAGGGAAACTAACCCTAAAGACCTTCCTATAGTCGAACCTTAAAATAATTATGTAAGATTAAATATATTCAGTTTTTGTATAATGCTATTAACAAAAACAGGAAAAATGACATCTTACAGCTTACGGTTTAGAAGAGGGTGAAAATCTTCATAAACCAAAGAGAGTGGAGGGTTGCTCATGGGGATCCGACCAAACCGGGTCGAGGCGTGACAACTTGAGTGATATCAGAGTATGTTTCCTCATATACATTATCAAGACTATATACTATAGTAACTATGAGAAATAAATCTTAAAATTTTAGATAGTTCCCAAGAGAGGAACCAAGAGAACAAGAGCCATAGTTTCTGACACTACCCAACAACCCCTTCCTGTGGAATCTCCCTGATAAGCCCAAACAGTTCCACCTGGACTAAGCTCGGAACACCAGAGATTGTATGAGTAATTCACCCGAGTATTTGGATGACCTAACATCATCCTTGAGGTGGGCGCCAACTCTCGAGCTGGACCGGAGGAAGTAAAATCTCATCCCCTTGCTATTAACCATCCTTCTCCAATTGACATCCCCAAATACCTTAAGACTCTCCGTCAACTAGGTGTAAGCCTTTCCTCAGAGAGAAGGATGCTGGAGCCACTATGGACTAGTTGGCCAACATCAAGAAGCTCATAGGGATTGTCAAGATTTCACTAGAGGACATGGTGATCCTGGCGGAATTTTTCCTGGAGAGCAGTGCGAAAAGATGGTGGGATAATATTAGGAGCCTACATACCACCACCCCCACCTAGGAACAATTTGAGGAGAGGTACATGGAGGAGTACCTGGCTCCACATCTGATTAATGAGAAGAAGCAGGATTTCCTCCGACTCCGACAAGGGCTTAACTCCATATCGGAGTACGAAACTAAGTTCAATGAGTTAAGACCCTTCGCCTCTAACCTGGCAGGACCGGTAGACATATGCCAACGACTTGTGGACGGTCTCAACATGGACATACGAGACTGGATGGGAGTACTAGGATGCCCCACAGATCTGGCAACAGTAATCAATATGGCTCACGAATGTGAGCGACAGATATAAACCAAACGCTGCCAGTTGGAGCAGGTGAACCATAAAGAGGATAAGGGCCAAGGCTGCCATGGAGGACAGAAGGAGCAAAATGGGCTGAGATGGGGAAACATGGTGGGTTTCCAAAAGAGGAAGGACATACCATCACCCCTATGAAGAGTGATCCCCACCCTACCACACGGAAACCCTCGTTGTCCTAGGTGCCAAAGATACCACGAGGGAGCTTGTTTGCCCTGTTTCGCATGTGGACAAGTAGGGCACTTTGTGAAGGAATGTGCCACTCTTAGGGAGAACAAGCAATGAAACATGCTTGGACCACCCCAAGGGAACCCAAGAACTCCCAGGCAGGACGCCACAACCAGGGTATCAGCTAGGGTATTCAACCTCACCCAGGAAGAGGCTAGAAAAGACCTTAGTACTATAGTGGGTACATTCCAAAACCTCCCTAATTAAAGTTGAGATTAAACTTGTAATTTAAATTTTATTCAATAAAGGAATCTTTCTTCTAAAACACATGTTTCTTCAATCAGGATACCTACACTTGTGGGGGATAAAAGTTTACACCCTCTTCGACTCGAGAGTAGAAATGTCCTTCATCAAAGAAGATCTAATCCCAAGTCTTCCCCTAGAACAAAGTCTCAACATCCCCACACCCTTAGGAGAAGGGCTGAATAGGGACAAGTAATTAAAAGGATGTGAGATTAGGATTGGCAGAGTTAAACTAGAGGTCGATTTGATCTCATTACCTCTAAGGGAAGTAGAAATAATATTGGAAATGGATTGGCGAAGTGCCCATCAAGCTAAGATGGATTTAGGGAAGAAGATAATAACTTTCCACACTCCTGAAACACTCGGACTACAATTCCACGGAGACAATAGGAAAGGAGAAGTACTAATAGTGTCCCACAATAGAGCTCAAAAGATGATACATAAAGGTTGTGAAGCTTTTCTAGCAATGATCATCAAAGGGAAGTTAGAGAAAAAGTGACCAGAAGGCATTTCGGTAGTTGAACACTACCCAGAAGTATTTCCAGAAGAATTACTCGGATTACCCCCAAGCTGACAATTGGGGTTCACCATAGAGGTTATCATAGGAGCACATCCCATATCCCAAGCTCCTTATCGCATGGCTCCAACGAAGTTAAGGGAATTAAAAGAGTAGTTGGACGAGCTATTGGAGAAGGGTTTCATACGCCCTAGTCAGTCTCCATGGGGTGCACCGATCCTATTCGTAAAGACAAAGGATGGGAGCATGAGGCGGTGCATTGATTAACAGAAGTTGAACCAAGTTACCATAAATAATAAGTGTCCACTTCCACGGATAGACGACCTGTTTGACCAACTAAAAGGAGTAGTCTACTTCTCCAAGATAGACCTTTGGTCAGGATACCACCAACTTAGGACCCGAGAAGAAGATATCCCTAAAACCGCCTTTCATTCTCGATACGGACACTATGAGTTTAGGGTGATGCCTTTTGGCCTGACGAATGCCCTTGCTGCTTTCATGGATTTGATGAACCGAGTGTTCCAGCCACACTTGGACAAGTTCGTGATAGTATTCATAGATGACATACTTATATACTCACGAACTAGGATGGAGCACGAAGAACATTTGGCTATCACCTTGGAGATACTACAAGAGAACCGCTTATATGTGAAATTCTCCAAGTGTGAGTTCTGGTTGTAAGAGGTAGGTTTCTTAGGGCACATAGTATCCAAAGATGGAGTTAAGGTGGATCCAACAAAGGTGGAGGCCATATCCGATTGGAAGGCACCCAAGAATCCTTCAGAGATACGAAGTTTCTTGGGATTAGAGGGGTACTATAGACGGTTTGTGCAGGATTTCTCTAAGATAACTACCCCTTTGACTCATCTCACAAGGAAAGGAGTAGAGTATAAGTGGGAGGAAAGTTGTGAGAAATCCTTTCAAGAGTTGAAGACCCATTTAACAATGACACTCATACTCTCTTTGCCTAACCCAAGTGCAGGGGAGTACACTGTCTATAGTGATGCATCTGGATAGGGACTTAGATGTTATTAATGCAACAAGGAAAAGTTATCACCTACGCTTCACAACAACTAAAGATACATGAGCAGAACTACCCTATCCATCACTTGGAGTTAGCTACGATAGTGTTCACCTTTAAGATTTGGCGACACTACTTATACGGGGTTAAGTGTAGGATATATGCTTATCACAAGAGCCTTAAATACTTTCTAACTGAGAAGGAGTTGAACCTCCGCCAGAGGAGTTGGCTGGAATTAGTTAAAGACTATGACCTTGTGACAGAATATCACCCAGGTAAGGCCAATGTGGTGGCAAATGCTTTAAATTGCAAGTACCAAACCGAAGTAGCACAGATCAAGACTAGTTACTTACCCTTGTTGCAATAGTTAGACAGGATGGAAGTGGACGTTAAGGTGGACAAGAGGGAGAAATGCTTGTTGGTTGACTTAGTGGTAAGACCCAACCTAAAAGAGCAAATTAAGGTCTAACAAAAAGGGGATAAGGAACTCCAACCCTACTTAGACTCGGTCACCGGAGTGACGAAACCGGATTCGAACTTCGCTGCGATGGGGTGCTAACCTATAAGGGTAGAGTGTGTGTGCATCAAGATAAGGAACTGAAGAGATTAATCTTAGAAGAGGCACATGCTTCTATCTATGTAATGCATCCAAGCAATACCAAAATGTACTGCACCCTCAAACAAGGATATTGGTGGAAAGGGATGAAGAGGGAGATTGCGTAATATGTAGCTCAATGCTTGTCTTGTCAGTAGATTAAAGCTAAACATTAGAAACCTTCAGAACTGCTACAACCCTAACCAATCCCGGAATGGAAGTGGGAAAATATCACTATGAACTTTGTCACAGGACTACATGTGACTAGAAAGGGGCGAGACACAATCTGGGTCATTGTGGATAGATTGACCAAGTCTGCTCATTCCCTACCTATAAGAGTGACAGATTCAGTGGAACAACTGGCTATCTTGTATATAAGGGAGATTGTGAGACTCCATGGCATCCCGGTAAGCATAGTGTCAGATAGAGACCCTAGATTTACCTGGAGATTCTGGCCCAGCTCGTAAAGTGCTTTGGGGACCAAACTTCACATGAGCATGGCATTTCATCCTCAGACGATGGACATTATGAGCGGACGATACAAACCATGGAGGATATGTTACGGGCATGTGTACTCACCATGAATAAGGGTTGGGAAGAAGATTTATGCCTAATAGAATTTGCTTATAATAACAATTATCATGCCAGTATTCAAATGGCTCCTTATGAGGTCCTTTATGGACGACCATGCCATACCCCCTTATTTTGGGAAGAGGTGGGAGAAAGGAAGCTGGAAAGGGTCTAACTAATTGAGGATTCCACAAAGAAGATTAAGATTATAAGAAGTCAACTTAAGGCCACTCAAGACATGCAAATGAGCTATGCGGATCATCGGAGAAGGGATCTAAAATTTGATGTGGAAGACCAAGTGTTCCTAAAGGTATCTCCATGGAGGGGAATACTTAGGTTTTAACAACGGGAGAAGTTGAAACCAAGGTATATCAGTCCTTACACAATAGTCCAAAGGATAGGACCGGTGGCATATAAACTAGAACTTCCTCTGGACTTACAAAGAATACATGATGTATTCCATATCTAGGTATTCCGGAAGTACCAGCCTGATCCTAGCCATGTGCTGGACTGACCTCCACCAGAGTAGAGAACCTGACTTACCAAGCAGAACCGGTGCAAATCATCGACTGGAGAGACAAAAACCAAAGGAACAAGAAGATTCCTATGGTCAAGGTTCTTTGGTAGAACGGACTCGTGCAAGAGGAGACATGGGAAACCGAGAGCATTATGAGGGATGGATATCCTAAGTTGTTTGAAATGTAAATTGTTTTGGGGGCAAAAACCCTAAAAGGAGGGGAGAGTTGTAAACCAAGTCCCTTTATAGATAATAAAACTGGGAAAATAACCGGTTGTTTCAAAAGAGAAAATCGAGTCGATTCACGAACCACAACTGATAAGGAAAGGGTAAATTGAGAAATTTATAAACACCAAGTGACTCAAATAGTCATAAAAATCATGGAAAAGAACCTTGGGATGAATTGGAAGAGAAAACTAGACCGGTTTAGGTGAACCAGACCTGAACTGGATTGAACCGATTTGAACCATCTTTGAAAATGTTTCTAAATTCATTTTTCTTGGTGGCATAACATGATAAAATTGAGGAATTGAAGCCACCATTAGATGGAGAATGAATTTAGATAAATTTAGAAAATTTTAATTTTTAGAAAATCAATCAGATTGGGCCTAAATTGGCCGATTTATGCATTGAACTGGTCAGACTAGTCAGGTCCAGTTCGGAATAGTGTCATTTTCCTCATTCAAATGACAACACTGTTCATTTAATGTAGAAACGGATGACGCCGACGAAGGAAAAACGACTCTGATCAAGCCATTTTAGGGCGAGGATAAGCTTGACCAAAATGGAAAATGGTGAGGCAGAGGGTCCCCGAGCTCCCTATATAAAAAGCTCCTCCCCATTCATCCTCCACACACCTCAAA
Source organism: Trapa incisa (assembly GCA_030064435.1). Lineage (NCBI taxonomy): Eukaryota > Viridiplantae > Streptophyta > Magnoliopsida > Myrtales > Lythraceae > Trapa > Trapa incisa. The sequence continues at coordinate 20,195,174 of CM057776.1, read as the reverse complement.
TCTACATTCGCTCTCAACTACTCCATTTTCCAGTGAAGCTCAAACCAGAGCTCCAACTTGGATAGTTTTCTTAGCCTCAAAAGGCATGGTCGGGTCCTTTAGATTTTGGGGAAAGTCAGCTCCCTGATAGCATCTTCCATTCGACCCGAGACCTCTAGAGAATCGCCGACGGAATCAAACAATGAAGCAGCTCCGACGGACTCACGCTACTCTATTTTGGCCGAGCTGAATTCGGCGAATTTCAGCCCTCCTTCAGCCAAACCAAGCCTCCCCAACACCCCCACAGCCCTCATCCAACCTCAATAGAGCTGAAAGGTAAGCCAATTCCGCCCATCTCAGTTGTTGTAGATCGGAGTTAGAGAGAGAAAGTGTTAAACATTACTAATAGAAATCTTATTCGATTCAATGTCAATTGTAGAAATTCTTGATCCTAGAAGGAACCTCAGGACAAGAGCTATCTTCTCCGACCGAGAGCTCGGACTGCAACACCTCCAACAGTAAGCTTTCGAAGCTTTCTCTCTCTATGCAAAGTTTTATGGCAAAGATCCATTTGTGCTCAATTCAAACTCAAATGATGTGGTTCAAAGCTGAATTGAATCGTATGGAATTGTAGGAACTGATCAATACCTTCAATTGGAGCAATTAACCTCGATTGAATGGCCAATTTGAAGTAATCAAATTCGGTCAGTTTGAAAGGGAGAAACCGGGGAAAAGTTTGGGGAAAATTGGGGATTTTGTAAAATGGAGGGACCTCTTTGCAATTTCCTAAAATTGAAGGCCAATTGGCCATGAAAAAGATGTTGAGGGACCAATTGGTCAATTTTTGGAACAATTGGGGTCAAATTACCATTTTTGGATAGTAGAGGCAAAATGGTAATTTTTGAAAAGTTGGGGACCAAATTGAAAATTTGGAAAACTTGAGCCCCTTATACAATTTTGAGGAAAATAAGGACTCAAAGGGAATTTTGGAAACCTTGGTACTCAAATTGGGAAAAAGTTGGTATTGGGGACCTAAAGTTAATGCACATATGTGCGTGCATGGGCGATGTACCACCATATGGCGTATAGTGATTGACTATCGCTCACTAACATGTGTGGCTGACTGAATTAAAATAATCTAATATTATTAATTCTTCACATGACACTCATCAATTTATTGTGCTCGACTAACTAAATTCGAATATTGTTGACTTTGTAATTGTCACAAAGTAGTGCTATGTGATTGGTAGTCTTTGTTCGATTTGTTTAACTATTGTCCACAATGTCCATTCAACATGTGACACACTTTTAATTTGCCGTGCCTACTGACATGGTTCAACATCCGTTGATTGGACTACTTCCCCACGCACCGCACAATGATTGACTGCTTAGCCATGTGGCACATTGTGATAGGTTGTAACCTCCAAGGTGGTTGTCTAGTCCACAGTCGTTGACTGACACTGTTTAGACCGATTTTTTGTGAATATTCTCATGAGTTCAACCAATTTTGGTCATTTTTTGCTTGGTTCAACCCCAATTTGGTAGATTTTTGTCCAAATTTATTTTTCTAAAAGTTATTTGACTATTTTTTTATTCATCCCAATTTTAAACTAATCTTTCTTCTAATCATTCAAGACATTGTATTTCTAGCTCCCTATTTATTATTCCTGTGAAGGATGACTCATGGGTTTTATTTTCAGATTCATCATTCCATTCCGAGGTATCATATCAACTAAAGTTCCTTATTTATCTTGTATCTATCTTACAACCTCAACCAGTTTCTAATATTGACTTTACAAATAATGTTTAAAGTTCAAGAATTGGTTGTTACAATGCCTCCCCTCATTTTAGGAGTTATGTCCCCAAAATTCATCTGTGGTATGATTTCCTCAATCTGGTATAATACCCAACTTCCATCTAATACCCCTTAATCGTATTAGTTATCCACCTTCATCTCCTTCTTGTTTTACTAAAAATGTACTTTGTTCTTGTGTGGATATTTCTACATACATAAATTATATTTACTTCCCATATTTTTGTGTTTCCCATCTTAAAGATTGCCATGTCTATCTACTTGATGACATTCGACGGTTTAGCATTTTTATGCCATTTCTTCCTCTTCTATTAGTGAACACCTATTAATGTTTCTACACCAATTTTCCAAATTATTTCTCAAGAATCCAATCACTTTGTATGGGTACTCTCAATTTCTCTTACTCCTTCCAACCACACATCTCATTCTTCCTTTTATTGCCTACATCTTTCCCCAATCATGGGTATAACTATTCTTCCTATTGCACAATGCTTATGATGAATCACCATCTTGCCTTTTGGCATGGATTTCATTGTTAAGGGAAGAGTTATTAACTCTATTCATAATTTCCATTATCCTTCTTGCATGTTCAGGCCCACAACATTTACCTTTATTTTGTATTGCAGATTAAGTCAGAGCATACTTGTCGTTCATCTCGTGTTCCTATCTTTCATGCGACATATCATCAAACTATCTATTCATTTCATTCTCGCGTCACTATCCATCTTTTCTAGTTATTTGCCTAAGCTTTAACTCCCTCTATTTTGGCATTTTACAATCCACATGAACTTGTTTATTACAGTTCCAACCTCCTTCTTTCCAAAGTTCCTTCCACCCCTTTGGATTTACTTCCTTGTGGAAACTTCTTTTTTTCTAGTGGCTTATCAACTGAGATAGATCTGTTTCCAATTGTGTTTTCCTTCGTGACATTTTTAGAGATTGTTCCTCTATTAACTTCACAATCATCTCACACCATTGTCCAACTTTTATTTCTAAGGTCCACTATGATACTCATTATTAGGAGGTTATGTCAACCTCCTTTGTACTTTGACATTGGGTTCTGACCTTATGCCTAATTGCAATCCTTCTCGAGTTCACTTAATCCAACTCCTTAATTTCTCATCTCCAAAAATTCATCATGAATTCTACCCGTGTCTGAGGTGATATATTTAATTGGTCATAGACTCATTCATTTACACTCCTAATTAAGACCACATTTCCTGAACTATTTTCTTTTCATTTCTCAGGTGATCAATCATATCGAGTTATGAACTAGCTTGCCTCCTGCCCATTTTTCATGCATGTATTCTTGTCTATTAGTAAATCTTGGTACTAGTTGACATATCGTTTAATACAAGATAGCACAACCATACAATTTTTAGACTTAAGTTCTCTCTTTCTTTGATGTCATCTTACAATCCTTCCGCCTTAGAACTCGTAACACATTATCTAGGTCTCACAACATAAGGTGTTACACCTTTATCCTCCATTTATTTTCTCATTACTCTTGTATTAGTAACCTCTCATGCTAATTTGTTTCTTCACATCTAGTATAGTTTCTCATGTTCCATGCCAATAGTTATCCTTTAAAGGGACATGTTACATATCCTTTCTTTACCCTTGAGTTGCTTTAGGGTACTTATGCTTATGTCACTCCATCATTCAAGTTGGTTCTATACACTCAAATCTTTGTTCTCATCTAGATCTCTTAGACATGCTCCATTACACTCATTCTCTTGGCCATTAACTTTCGTTCCTTCGATGGTTGTGTTCCACATGCTTTTTTATCTTATCTTCCCAAACTTTAACTTAAGTACAATCATTTACATGAAGTTATACCTTCTCCATTATAATTTACTAAAATCTCAGTGTTTGTGGTGAGTAACATTATGTATACTTATCCATATAGGCTTCACAAAATTTTCCATTTTAAAGATTTTTATTGCTAGTCTGATCTCGATGTAAGAGTTCCAATTTCCCATGATTTATTTCTCTCAACCCCTTCATTTTAAGCATTTCCCAATTAATCCTTTATTTCCTGTGTTGACATGGGTTAAGATATTTTTCCAAAGATCATCCCACACTTTTTGTCCAAAGTTTGTTCACAATTTATTCCTAGTTGGTGAGCATTCTCGTTTTGTCCATTGAGGATTATGGGTATCCCTTACTCGTTTTACTTTTTTGAGAATTTACTTTTTCTCTCATATATCCCTCCTTGGATATTAAAATAGTGTTTGTACAAGCTCATATTGAATTCCTCTTCCAAAATTTGATGATCCATTAGTATTTCTATTTGGAGCATCATGACCAAGACCCTATTGGTTAAGTAAGGTAATTTCTTAAGCTTATTACTTCTCTAGTATGTAATTCATCTCTTACTATGAACGGGAAAACTCCAACTTGATTACTCAGTTGCCACCTCTATGAGTGTTGTCTTATTTGAATTTTATTTGTCACTCGTTTAGTCATTGAAAACCTTCGAAATACTCTTCACCATTTAACTGACTTATGCATTCCTCATATGTCTATCACTTATTGGTCTTTACCCACGTTCTTTGGGTATTTCCAACTACCTTGTTTCTATGATATTCCCATGTTGTGCTAGTATGATCATTGTCATACCTTTCCTTCTAGTATGTTCGATCGAGCATCCTCCATTAGGGGTTCCAATCCCCTAAAACACTTTCAATTTTTGTTTATTTATTCGTGTGTATTTCATAATACTCTTTTTTACTTATTCCTTCATAAATTGTTTCTTTATACTTAGGACTTTGATATCATAGGTATCTTAGTATTTCTCATGCTTGTCTCATCCCTATATTTGAGACATTTGGAGTAATGGTTTTCCTTAATAAGCTTGCCCAATCCTTCTTGAATGTGTGGACCTTAATCGCTAGTTAGTTAGGGTTTTGCAGTCTGTCTTAGCACTTATTTATATTCCAACTCTCTTGTGTCCTTTCCTTTAGACTCATAAGCCTATCTTATTATTGATGTGGTCCTTATACTAACCATTTCAGTTAATCCCCAACGTTTCTTTTGTCCATGATCGAGTTTTTAGTCATTTTTATCTCCCATGACATCTTTCTGTAGGAGGTTTCACTCATTGTGTATTTAAGTTTTTATTATCCAAACCACCACTAACATTGATAACATATATATACCCATTGTCGGGATTTCGCAAGTATTGCTACTTAGTTTCCTATAAAAATTATGGGGGACTTGTTTAAACATTGTTCATTATAACACAAGGTTCTTGTTGAGAATAAGATCTCACATTAGATAAAATAGAGAAGTGTTGTGGGTTTATAAAGTTGGAAGGGTTCCACTACTTACAAGTCATGGCTTTTAAGTAGACATAAGCCTGACCCCTTATAGGTCTATAATACTTTCTCACATGGTATTAGAGCTAGTGGGCTCGCACTCGTATCTGACCCAAGATTGGAAACTCAGCTCGTGGTCTTCCCGAGTATGGATAGAGGAGTAAAAATACCTAACTCAAGGCCATTGTCCCCCCTCGTCCGAGACCGAAAGGGTAATACCCGGCTTGTACACAGTTGTTGAGTGCAGGTGTTGAGAAGTGATTAGAATTGCACATGGCAAGTGTATCCACGTTGCACGTGAGGGTGGGTGTTGAGAATAAGATCACACATCAGATAAAATAGAGAAGTGTTGTGGGTTTATAAGGTTGGAAGGGTTCCACTACTTACAAGTCATGGCTTTTAAGTAGGCATGGGCTCAACCCCTTATCGGTCCACAATACCTTCTCATAGTTCTCAAGTACTTGGCTTCCAATTCATCTAACAAGCACTCATGAAATCTAAGGACTATTTCTCCTTTGATCCTTAACATCTAACATTGGATAAAATAGAGAACTATTGTGGGTTTATAAGGTTGAAAGGATTTCACTACTTACAAGTCATGTCTTTTAAGTAAATATGGACTCGACCCCTTATTGGTCTACAATACCTTCTCACAGTTCTCAAGTACCCAGCTTCCAATTCATCTAACAAGCACTCATGAAATCTAAGGGCTATTTCTCCTTCAATCCTTAACATCTAACATTGAATAAAATAGAGAAGTGTTGTGGATTTATAAGGTTGGAAGGGTTTCACTACTTACAAGTCATGACTTTTACATAGACATGGACTCGACCCCTTACCGGTCTACAATACCTTCTCACAGTTCTCAAGTACTTGGCTTCCAATTCATCTAATAAGCGCTCATGCAATCTAAGGGCTATTTCTCTTTCGATCCTTAACTTCTTTATCTTCTAAATTTCCATCCAAACTTTGCAATTTCTTTACCCAAATTTCAATGGTTAGTTCAAATAATCATCGAGCGAGTCCCCATAGTGTCATTTTTCTTCCTTGCATATATATATATATATATATATATATAGTTCCACTACTGTCATGGCTTTTAAGTAGAAATGGGCTCGACCCCTTATCGGTCCACAATACCTTCTCACAATTCTCAAGTACTTGGCTTCCAATTCATCTAATAAGCACTCATGAAATCTAAGGGCTATTTCTCCTTCGATCCTTAACTTCTTTATCTTCTAAATTTTCATCCAAACTTTGCAATTCCTTTACCCAAATTTCAATGGTCAGTTCAATAATCATCGAGGAGTCCCCATAGTGTCATTTTCCTTCCTTGCATATATATATATGTATGTATTCTTGATAGATATGTATTTAACCTACACACTCACTACTTAAAACCCAAGTCCTCATTTCCCTAAATCGAGAAATTTCAAACAATTGATGTATAGTAAATGTCCTATTACTCCTACTTGAGACCCACCAAAAATAATTCATTTGGTTTATTGTGTTCACTGAACTCAAGGATTTGGGTAATATTGTCATACTCCCTAATTTATTATCATAGGCACAATTTTACAATTTACCATAAACTATAAACCTTTTGTACACTCCTTTCTCCCAAAACACTCCTTTGAGTTTCAGAGTTCTCGTCCATTTTATCTTGGATGTTGCATTTTCAACCTTATTTTTCCTTTAATAGCCCTTAAGTTGTCCCTATTTTCTGCTAAGTTGGCTAAGGGCTTGTTCAAAGGCCTTCCACATCCAATAAGACCTACTGATAGGTTTTTCTAATAGGCAATTAGAAGTTTTCCTGTGTTTATCTTTACCCCTCTTTTAGCAAGGTTCAATGGAGTCCATCTGGGTGTTTTTCCAATGGAGATTCTCTTTTCCTCCATTTGTATGTTACTTATACACATCACCTTAGTTATGTGGTATGATTTCTTCAGGGTCATTGTTTATCGCTTTCCTTTGGTTATTTAACTACCCAATTCCATGGTTAAGACTCTAAAATTTTCCTTGTTATTCATGCGTACATCTTGTACATGTTATTCATTATGAGGAGGTTTATACGGTCATCTCCCCCATTTACTTCATTGACTTTCCTGAGATGGGTGATTCTCGTCTTCTTATAGAAAGGGTCTCACAGGTTTACTTTCTACCCCAAAGGGTTAAGGACATCGGCTTCTTCTTTAAGGTCGATATTCATACAAAACTTTTATTCACATTAATATTTTCTTACTCCATGTTTTCTTTATGTTTTATAGAAAACTTTCAAGTAGCAATATTTTTTCATATTTTCAAAACTTCTTAGTTTTTCATTTTCAAAAACCCTTCTTGAAACAATACTTTAATACCACTTTAGTTGTAAATGCTCCAACTCGATATTTCTCGTCGGACCAACATTACAACCATCAAACCCTCTCGATACTACAATAGTAAGGCCCGCACCACTGTAGAACCGGTAGACTATAAGGCATAAATTACATAAAATAACATCATTTTCAATAAGAATTTAAAATATTTTAAAAATATCAATATACAAAATTCATCATTTCAAAGTTTCCAACCTAAAATATTTTGCTCCTACTTTGGAGACTCATGTAGTTTTCATTATCTTTAACATCAAAAAGTTGTTTTTCCTTTTTGGGCTTTCACCATGTTCTCTTATTTGCACTTAAAGGGGAGGGGTTAGGGAGAGGGGTGAGTTGTGAAGCTTAGTGAGTGGGGCACTAATATTAGGATGTTATGTCCACAAACACAACACATACTAAAATATCAACATGAAGTAAACAAAAAATATTTTAAAGTTTTTCTCATTTATGACATGTATAGTTTTCTAAATTATACTTATCAAGAGAACGGTCCCATCTACACAAGCACACATAACAACATATTAATTACTCATGCATTGCTTTACAACATGTAATGTGACTGTCGTTACAATACTTTCGTATGAGGGTTACAACCTATTAGTGGGATCACGCCCCTCTCTACTAGTGCCTAGTGGCGTGTCTTAGCAGCTCTTCACAAACCTTCACTAAGCCACACCAGGAAAAGTTCCCTCTATTATCATCTAAAGTCCACACCACCGTCACCTTAGGAATATTACGACCATCTCCAATCGTTGCGTGGTTAATCTTTAGACACCGCCATATGACCCTTATGTTTTGGATATTTAGGATAAAAATATCTCACCCTTATTACCTCACCTCTCAAATATTCATTAGTACCCGACACTACCCCTTCGTACATACGTCTACTGGTATCGTTTCACATCTGACAGAAACACAAACAATGCATAATAACAAATACAAATGCCATAGTGGTTGGCTTACTACTTGGTCAATTCCTTTACAATACATGAAATACACAACACCATAGAGGTTGGGTTGATATCTAGCTAACCTCTTTAAGGTTGTATCTAATAGATAATAAATCACACTTGAGACAAAGACACAAGTCCACACAAATCAAGAGATATAAATCCCCAAATACTTTTATCAAGAGACATGAACCTCTTTACGTTTAGATTTCCATGAGATTCTCTTAAGATATTTATAGATTCTCTTTGCATCATTTCAATGTATTGTATCTATTTATGTAAAGATTTCATTAAATTTATATAAAACCATGACATTATACAAATATTCAATTCAATATTACAACAATATTACACACATTCCATCTACTACTCTTATTTTATTGTTTATGGTATCAAAGTCTTAATATTACAACAATATTACACACATTCCATCTACTACTCTTATTTTATTGTTTATGGTATCAAAGTCTTATTGAGGAGAACTTCTGAAATACAATCTTATGGGGGTCGAGTATCACCGCCCGACACTGAATTAGTTCATCTTCATTATATATGTCACTTCTCAACTCATCATCTCTCTCATTTAATCGCTTTCATTATGATATCAAAAAATGAAAGTCTGCTTTCTCAGAAAAACCTATCTTAATCTCGTTGTTTTAAAATTTTGACCCATATTTCTGTTATTTTCTTTAAATAGTCTAAATACACTTATTATTTTTAATATATTTATTTAATTTAGTCTAAATTCAGTGTTGTTCACATAATTCTCTTATTTCTCAGTGACTTCTTCTTTCATATATTCGTGCAGACACCTTCTTCTAGAAGATATCTTTTTTATTTAAAATCTCTTATTTTTAAGATACTTATCTCCAACTTAATTCTAATCACTCTATCGAAGTTTAACTCAATTATTTCTTTTCAAACCTCAATCTCTATATAGTGATAAAAAAATTAAATCAATTATAGTGATATTTGAAGTGATGTAGTAGAAATCTCTCTGGTCGGTGGGTGGTGGCTCGCGAGTGAGTTGGGTCGAACCAACTCGATCTCCACCAACCAGATTTCCCTTCCTTTCTTTTTTATTTTTTGATATTTAAATTATCATTTTCCTTTTTGGGTGATTTCAGTAATTAAATTCGAAATTACAGCCTTATTTAGGCGAAAAAAGTCTTTTCCCAAAAACCTTAATTTTCATACTTGGGAATCCGATCCCAAATTCAATTGTATCCATAGTCCAAAAATCGTGTTTGATATCCCATTTTCAACATTGGGTCATCATCTGAATTTGACTTTATAAATTCCAACTTGGGTTTCATTCCTAATTTGGGGTTTCATTCTCGGTTCGAGGTTTCATCTTTAGTTTTAGTTTTTATCTCTTTTTCGAGATTTCATTCATGATTCTAGATTCCATCCGAGTTTAGAATTTCATTTTTAGTTTTGGTTCTCACTTTTAATTCGGCATTCAATTTTTTAACTTAGGGTTTTATTCTTATTACGGGATGTTATTTTTGGTTCACACTCGATTTTCGGTTTACTTGAGTTTAACCCCGGTTCAGGAAGTTCTGATGTAATAGGTTATATGAGTGCATGTGTGTCATGTAGGGATGTCAATAGCACGGGTCGGGGTGGGTTTTAGTAGATCCGCGCTCGACCCAATCTCGAGTCTGTTGGACCGGAGACCCACCAAGACTCGAGGCTCGAGTCTAGGCTTCTAGACCTAAACCCACTGCTCGGGTCCATAGACCTGAGCCCGAGGACCCTTGGGACAAGGACTCGGAGCCCTTCGTAGAGGTGGATCCTACCAGCCGGTATGGACGCTATCCCGAGCTGCTCTGCTCGAGTGCTATGAAGAACGTCTACCGCGCATTTGATCAAGAAGAGAGCATCGAGGTCGCGTGGAACCAAGTCAAGCTGAGGAACTTGAACGGGGACCATGCGATGATCGACGGCCTCTACTCCAAGGTTCGGCTCCTGAAAACCCTAAAGGACAAGAACATCATTGTGCTCTACCATGTCTCGAGGGACGAAGACAAGAACACCCTCAACTTCATCACCGAGGCATGCACATTGGGAACCTAAGGGAGTACAGGAAGAAGCATAGACATGTATGAATGAAGGCCCTCAAGAAGTGGTCCAAGCAGATCCCTAAGGGCCTTAATTACTAGCAGATCCCTAAGGGCCTTAATTACTTGCACGCGCATGAGCCTTGCATCATCTACAGGAATCTCAACTGCAGCAGCAATGTCTTCATCAATGGGAACGTCGGACAGGTAATCTTGAATTTATTATTTATTTATTTATATTTTTGCCTGGAGGTGTTCATTGCTGTCTGCTTAGTTAATCCACTACTTTTCCTAGCGGGAATATTAAGAGAAGTGATCATTCGCTATAACCAGCTTATAAGGAAATGAACCCATGTGTTGCTGATAAAAGAAAGTGCTGAGCAAATGTAATTTGGTTTGACTGAGAAATTCCCATGTGATGTGTTCTTTTCTTGGAAGATAAACTGCAACTTTATGTGTTTTTTGATGAAGTGCTTTCTTCCATGATACCTGGTAGATAGTGAAATAGTAAATCTTTTCCGATCAAAACCAGACTCTCTTTCATTCGCTCATGCCTATTTGCGTCCCTACAACAGGTCAAGATCGGCGACCTGGGGCTACCAGCGATAGTAGGCAAGAGCTGGGCAGTCCACTTCATCATTGGGACACCGGAGTTCATGGCACCAGATCTCTACGAGGAGAACTACACGGAGCTCGTGGATATTTACTCATTTGGGATGTGCATCCTGGAGATGGTGACCCTGGAGATCCCTGGAGAAGTGCTTGGCCGAGCCCAGGGCGGGTTCAAACCCTTCTGAACCATCCTTACATCCAGATCTGATGTCTTATATCTCATTGACATGCCTAGTCACATGCTTACGCACTCCCTACCATCCACGCCAGTCGGTATACTCAGGTCTCCGCCAATGGTATCATGGTATATATATATATATATATATATATATATATATTAAATATAGTTCTAAATAAATAGCAAAACATAACACAAATTAATTTATGTGAAGTCCGGTACTCTCCTCCTCTCCACTTATTATAATAATGCATTACACTCAATCACTATATACTATTTGGCAAGTATTACAAGCTTTTATTTCCCTGTGATCCGACCATTTATTAGCTGACCTCATTACTCACCTTATTAAAAAATTTTATACCCTCATGTCAATATCTAACGAGCATTTTCGGTACTCATGTTTTTTAATTGTCCAATGTGAACTTGTAATAATTTTATATACTTATTGAAATATGAATATAAAAGATAGAAATTGAATTCTTATAATAATTGTCAAGTTTAAAAGATTGAAAAATTAAATTATAACTATGAAAATTACATAAATAGTTAATTGTTAAAATTAAAAACTATATGTTAATATTTTAAAAAAAATTTGAGATAATAAGTCATATAATGATCTAATTTTAGTAAATTAATTTATTAAATTATAAGCTCAACATTTGCCAAAATTATTATATGCGAGAGAATATAAACTATAAGTTTTATATTATATATGGATCTAAAATATTTATATATTTCATTTATTAGTTGATATATTCACGAATAAAATTGTATTAATTTTAATTATACTATTTTGATAAAAAAAATTTAAATTTTTACTAAAATTTATATTTACTTTATTATAAATTTTAATTTTACCGTACTAATTCGGTGAAAGTATACATTAATTTAAAATCGATAAAATAAGATAAATTATCGTAATATTGCATTTATTAAAATTAAATTTGAATAATAGTAAAAAATGGAGAATATTCTAAAAAAAAGAAAATAAATATGGATGTTCAACCAGAAAAATTCTAATAATTGAGAAAATATTTGGCTTTTATCAACTAATTTTCTATATAATTAAATTACACAATTTATTATTCACACAATACAAATATAACATATTTGAGATTCTCTCTTAATCTTATTCTTTGAATTTAAGAATGTTAGAAAAATATTTTAAGTAACACAAATTGGTTTATATTAAGAAAGTAGTAGGATTGTGACGTATAAGCTGAATTTCCACCCAACCTTAGCTCCTAAAGGATAAGGAGGCCTAGAATTGAAAGCAAATAATTATTTCTACTTGTTTCCATAATGAATAATGGGTTGTTGTGCTTGTTTCCATAATGAATTCTACTCCCTTTGAGTTACACCGGCATTAAAAGCAAAGATAAGGATGCAAATGAAAATTATAAAAAATTTAGGTGAATTTATGAGTATTACTTTTAATAAAAACTGAATTAGAAAGATAGGTTATAACGAATTATTTGTTTGTTATCCTCTGGCAAAAAAATATTAAGCATAGGTAAGGATGTATGTGGAAAATATAGAAAATTTAGGGTGTATATTGCACTAACTTTGTATTAGCTAAAACTCTGGAGACGAAAATTGACTCTATCGATGTCTCCCTCCAGTCATCCTAGCGGCTCGTGGAAAGCACATGCTGCCCTCAGCTGCGGTTTTCCTCTCTCTCTATTCTAGGTCACCTTCTCCCTTCTCTCAGAAGATTGCTCTGTGCAAAACTCTGTGGAAAGAAACCACTAGAGGGAATCAGATTCATTGCCAGGCTGTTTCGGTGCTTGTTATTGCTGGACGGTTCAATCTGAGACGAAGGAAGGGGATAATGGATCAGTGGAAGACGGATTTGGGGCCATCAACTTCCGTTCACCCTCAAATCAACGGCCAGCACAATCCTCATGCAGAATCCCGGTTCGTTTCCTATTGCTAATTAGACTTGTTGAGGTTTCGATTCGGAGCATTTGTGGCTTTGTATTGGCTGGATTGGGAAGCTGTTGGTGTGACAGATGCCTATGACCTGTTCCAGAACCATAGAATATTTGGGTTTATATATCTGTTTTTATTTCGATTACTTTTTTGCTGAAAGGGATCCAATTATCGCATTTGTTCTGATGTAGATCCCTAATTGTATGCAGATCTCCTTCTTTATTGAAGTAGCTTATCTCAAAGGGAATTATTTTTTTGGTAGAAGATTCTTCATTGATCTTATTTGGATTTGATAACAAGAGATGTTGAAATTTTATCTCTAAAAAGTGGGTTTTCAATCTTATTATGGTTCCTTGAGCAAAAATAAAATCTTATTATGGTTCTCTCGCAGGGAAGGGTCAGAGTCAGATGTAATAGATCCTATTGCCGCCAGGAAAGTTCAGAAGGCTGACCGTGAAAAGTTGAGAAGAGATCGACTGAATGAGCACTTCCTAGAGTTGGGGAGCCTATTAGGTTGGTAGAGAATTTCAAATTATACCATCAAATGTCCTTTTTTCCCTTGTCAATTTTCCAAGCTGGAAATATCTAATTATATGCAAGGTCCAACAAGCATTTTACATATCTTTCTGTTGAAAGAAATAAGGTAATGCTTTTGTTGTGATATTTGAAACAAATTCATCATGTTGATGATGCAAGTTAAAATATAGGTGAGCAGTGCAATTCTTGCATTGCTTATCAGACAAATAATTTATGAGAAAGCTTTATTGTGATGTGGTTCTTCTACTTGCCCTTAAGATTTAGTCCTGGGGTTAAATGATTGAAAAATCTATTACATGCATGAGATGTTTGGGCATGACAGAATTTTTGACACATTTATGATTGAGAGTGGAATTTAAGCATCAGCCCATTTGCCATCAGATTCTTGAGTACATTGGACATATTGAAAACATGGCAGCACAATGCATTGAAAAGGAAAGCTGATACCTTGTATTGAAATATTCATAGGTAGTTTTCTGAAATATTAGAACCTTGATATTGTAATAATTTTTGTTATTTTGTTGAACTCAAGCTCTCTTTATTTGACTGTCTGATAATAAGAGTAAAGCTAAATGTGGTTAAATGTTTTTGCATCTGCTAACAGTTGCAACATGTTGAACATTAAATTTTGTGATATATCTTTATTGGTCCAGAAGTTCTTTTTTCTTAGGTTTCTTGTCCACTCCAGTGAGAAAAATGTTGTAATTATAAATCATCTCAGATCAGCTTGGCTCTTTCCATGATTAAATATGATCAATGTACTGATTATTTTCTTTCCCTGTAATTTGTAGATCCTGATAGGCCCAAGAATGACAAGGCTACTATTCTCACTGACACTATTCAAGTCCTCCGGGATCTAACAGCTGAAGTTACGAAATTAAAGGCAGAGTACACAGTTCTTTCTGAAGAATCTCGAGAGGTAATATTTTTCTTATTCACTGTCCTCTCATTGCTTGTCCCATGCTTAACTTAGCTCCGTTTCCTCAAGTAGCTGATGCAGGAGAAAAATGAGCTCAGAGAAGAAAAGGTTTCTCTAAAATCTGACATTGAGAACCTAAATGGTCAGTATCAGCAGAGAGTTCAGGTAGTATACCCCTGGGCCCATATGGATCCTTCTCTTGTCATGGCCCCCACCTATTCCTACCCTGTTCCAGTAGCAGTTCCTCAAGCTCCAATATCTATTCATCCACCTATGCAACCTTTTCCATTCTTCGGGAATCAGAACCCATCACCATGCTCTACATTCATACCATATCCCACCCTAGCAAATCCTCCAGTTGACCCACACTCTGTCTACTGTTCCTCATCATCTCATGTTTCAAGTAAGCAAGATTCGAAGAGCAAGGGCTCAGGGCATCAAAGAGAGAGAAGCAATGATAGGAACGAGGATTTAAATGATGTTGCCACAGAACTAGAGTTGAAGATGCCAGGATCTTCGTCAGTGCAGAAGGTAAATAAGCTCATCCCAATTCTGGAGATTTGGAGGTGTTTCTTTGTTTTCTTGAAAAAGTAGTACAAAATTAGCATATGTATACACATGCACTTTAGAAGATTAATTCTTTTCTCAAAAACGTTATGGATTGAAAAAATTGGAAAATAAAATTTACCAATGCATTCACATCCTGCATATCTAGACTGGGGGATTACTCATTAGTATTCAGTATTAATCGGTTGGTTTCTACAGGACCTTACACCAGGAGAAAAGAAGGGGAAGCAAATGCAGAGAAAGGAGAAGAGTGTTGTGACTGATGGGAGCTCATCGAGCAGGTTTTCTTCATCTCAAACCCATCAAGATAGCTCTTCCACTAGCGTTGCTGACATCCTGAGACCTAGTAAATGTAAGAGCTAAACTTGCCTTCACCTGAACTACCATAGAAAACAGACATTTAGTTGAGTTCTGGTCTTTGTGCGCTGGCATCAGAAGTTCAACGCCACCCGCCCAGCTTCATCTAGAGAGAGAGATGTTCTTCCCATGAACTGGATGCTCTCTCTTGACACCAGAATAATTTCAGGCTGTTTCGCAGGGCTTCTCAGTGAAAACCACATCAGGGTTCAGAAGAATGTATCCTTATGCTCAGTAATTGGGTATATTCTGGATCTGCAATGCAGTCTAGAATTGCCTAGTAAAGCTTTTAGGATTAGATCAGCTAGCTGATCTTGTTATATGACATTTGGAACTCGGAGAAGAGGAAGGAACCATATGTGTAACATTTGTAGGCTGTGTTCTCTTCCCCATATAATAATATACTAATATTTTATGTTACTTGCTGAATTGTGTTGATTCTTGCCAAAGAGATTATTTTTTTCTCAATTAAGAGCCAAACATTACCGAGGTAGCTTAGATAAATAAAGGTCCATTTGTTAATTAACTGGTGCGTGAATTCACCTTCTATCGGATTTGTACTGATTTGACCCGATGGAATCCGACTCTGGCTCATTCGAGTTGTATCCTTATATTGATCGTTTTATACCCCAAATCTGATATGGGTCATGGAACACAAATTTGGTTTGAACACAAATATATTGTTATGTTCAACTTTAATAAACAAATCAAGTTACTTAATATTTTTATGTTAAATAACTTTTTAACATAATGTTAGAAATGATACTTAATAAATTATCAAAATAATTAAAATTAAATTCCAAATGTTCCAAAATAACAATATATTAATTTGTACCTTTTCAGCTTAAATATTCTTGCTATCTAAAATATAGAATATAAAGTTCAATAAAAAGAATTATTATTTTTTATAAATAAAGTACATATTTAATACACATTTTTTCATCATCATCACATTAAAAATTGAATTCACAAAGGTCATACATTTTATAAAATTTTATATTTTGAATAATTAGTATAATTTAATATTTAATACAATTAAAAATTTACAAATCAAAACTAACTTATTAATAAAATTTGATTGTATATATATTTACGTGCATATAAGATTTTCATCGAGTTTATTACAAGTTAGAATAATAAATCTAACACTATGCCAAAAGTCAGTTTATACTAATATATGGTGGGTTATCTTTCACAACATAGTATATGAATCTAGTATATTAAATAAGTCTTCCTATGCTATAGTTGTTTCAATAAAATATATATATTTTATTCTAATTTCGATAACATTAATTTTTTTCTTAATAATTTTATATTTGTGAAAACAATGTAGGATACTTTTCAAATTTAGTTTACTTTCTTAAAGATTTTATAATCTTATAATCAAAACACTCACCAATTAACATAAAAAATAGTAATAATTTTTACAATAATATTAACTTTCAACTAATATTTTTTAAATTTGATCATTATTTCACATGTTATATATTTAATAATACAAATCTTACAACA
This sequence comes from Trapa incisa, assembly GCA_030064435.1. Lineage (NCBI taxonomy): Eukaryota > Viridiplantae > Streptophyta > Magnoliopsida > Myrtales > Lythraceae > Trapa > Trapa incisa. The sequence goes on along the minus strand of CM057776.1, from coordinate 20,178,057 downwards.
AATTTATTCTATTACAATAATTTTTATCGTACAAATAATTAACAAATATTTATTAGTAGTAGATATTTCTTATAAGAAAATGTATTGGCGAGCTCATTAAACATATTCAACTTTTTAAAAATTTTGTTTTTTATTGTTCAATTAAGTGAATAATTCTAAATCAACCTAATAAATTTTGTAATCTAAATACATGAAGCTGACGAACCATATTCTTAAAATTTTCTCATTTCATAAACTTTGCATTCTAATATAAGATATTATTATATAAGTTCTCAATAATATCTTTAATATTATTTAATCTTAATTTCACAATCAAGATAAAAACTTTCACAATATCACACCTCAAACATATTTCCCCATCATAAGTGATTCTAACTTAATTTTATCTAATATTATATACAATATAAAATTATTTGTATAACAATTATCCATTATAATAGTGGATAATCTTGAATCTATATTACAATCAAGTAATCATCTGGTAAGATACTTACAAAATACTTCATACATGTCAAATGAAATAACCTGTAAATATTGTTAAGCTTTGACCCAAAACCCTTGGTCGAGAATTTGTTAACCACTCGCCAATCCCTCCATGTTACAGAGATGGGTACCTTCAACTATCCCTCTCACTTGTTTCCGGCTTCCTCGGCTTATCTGCACAATTATTTAAGGGATGGGGTGAGCTCACACCTTAGTGGGTAGGACGCTGACGTCGTGCCACAACATTACTTACAACCCATACGTTTACCATAGGTAGCCTAGGCGCCCCTCCGTCACCCCCTCACCACCACCAAATATCGATTTTAACAATATAAGTCACAATCATATTATGACACTCATGGCAATTTCATGTAACGGTGCCACATGTACAATGTTACTGGAAGATTGTGCAAAAAATGCTATCTCCTCCATCACCCATCACACTAAATGCATTCCACCAAATTCATGCTAAAAACATACTTTTAAACATGAGAGGTTAGACCTCCATGGAGTCTCCCCTTTTCTTTTGATGAATGTAAAATTAACGGGAGCTTGGTTCTACATGAGTCAACTTCCCTTTTCAAGCAACTGGCCCATCTGCCCCGAGCTCGGGTTTCACTGCACAACCCAACCTGAACACAATCACAACAAGAATATCATACATATCGGAAGTCCAAATCTTAGCGGTCCTCTCCTCAATTTCACACAAGTCACAAGACAAATCTATGTTTTTCCTCAGTTTCTAAAAGAATGACATTTATCTAGCCTCTAGTTCTCATGATCGGTTCATTTATTTATTTTAAAAATGATCTTTAATTTAGTGGGCATGCTTTTTACCGGTTCACACTTCTTATATCAGTTATCAAAGTGTAACTTCAATATTAAAGCACATAAAGCCACACACAATCAAACAATCGACTCGATAGGTCCAATATGACCTTTTGTAAGGACAAAAGTGGTTTTTAAAATACTTTTCTTTTCATTTACGAATTTAGTGGATTTAACTCTTCATGGGAATAATGTTTTAACTATTCCCCTTGCTCGGGTTGGTTTAGCATACAATCACATTCACCCTTTATCAAAAAGGGAACACATGTTCGCAAAGTAGTCCCTAACTGCTCCACTTATGGACCAAAGCGTTTTTACCGTCCACCCTGGTAGAAGTCCCAGACTTCTACCCTAAGTTTGAGTGCACATCAATTGTTTGACTCTCAAACCATAGCCATATTTTGTGTCCGCTTTGTGGGATGAGACCTCCTTCCCCCTGCTGCCTCGGTCTCTGTACTTAGGAAACTCCCACAGCTTCTCAACTCACTGGACGATAGACTGCTCTTATACATCCTGGGTCATCCAGTAACCCTTGGAACCAACACTACCCTGTGTCGGATGCCTCGATGGTTCCGTATCTCATAGCATGCACAAACATAAGTCTTTTAACTTAGACCTTTCTATCTTTGGTGTCACCCGTCCAACGAATTCACTACATGACTGCAGCTCGATAACTACTAGCCCAACGAGTTCATCCACTCGATTTTGGCTCGGTAACTACTAGGTAATCGAGTATTCACGATCCGACTTCGGCTGGGTGGCTGTATCACAATCAACCAGTTATGAGAATATTTTTTAAATCATAAGACTACTTATCTATGGGCATCAGTCTGTTTTCATGAGCCTTGGGCCCACTTCATGAGTTTTTCCAAAACTAGGCCTTAGGCCCTATTATTTTAAAAAATTGAGGCCCGATGCCTAATCGAGTATTCTAGCTCTCATCAGGAACGTCTCCCAAAATGGTTTACTAGTTTCACGCAATCAGGGGAGACCATTCTTGGAAAATGGTTTTACAAAATCGAAAACGATCCTCATCACCCCAATCGGTTATGACGTTGAAAATTCCACTCACCTGGTAACTATGATGTGGCCGTCTTGGTGAGATCTCAATTTGTAGTGTGCTCCTTTGCCCAGGTACTTGAAAAACCAGCTCCTACAAGATTTGACTATCCACATCAAGAGAATTGGCATAATAGGCATCATACTTTCGTGTATTTGTGCATAGGTCCTCACATTATGCCTTAATTACATTTAGGTCACTAAAATTTATAACTTTACATTTAGGTCCCTAATCTTCATTTAATTTCAATTAAATCCCTAGAATTTCCAATTATCTCTCACAGGTCCTTAGTTTTTTCAAAATCACCAATTGGCCCTCATTTTTTCCAAAATTGCCAATTGGACCTTAAATTTCCAATTGGTACTTAAGTTTCTAAAAATTGCCAATTGGCCCTCTATTTCATCCAATTTCCCAATTGGGCCTCAATTGGGAGTTAATTTTACAAAAATGCCCCAATTTTCCTTAAATTACCATTTGGTCCCTAATTTTCCAAAAATCCCCAAGTTATCAAAATTTTCCAAAATTACAATTTGGTCCCTGAAACATTATTTCGTTCAATTGATCACCAAAACTTGGTTAATTATCCCCATTCATGATTGGAATGATCTTCCCTATGTCTCCCTCATCATTTCAAGCTTTGAAACACTTCATTTGGCTTAAAAATGAGCTCAAACGAAGATTCGCTGAAAAACTTGGTCTAGAGAAATAAAGATTCGATATTTTACCGGTAAGGGTCTAGTGACCGGAGCTCTTGCTTTCTCTGAATTACTCTCCTCTTGGGGATCCTTTCTGGATCAAACATGCTTCAATTGGTGGCCTGGGCAGTGCGAATTTCTCAATTTATGTTTTAGCATAAACACACTATGAATAGTATTTTCTGACGAAGGGTTGCAGAGGGAACTCACCATCTTAGCTCAGGGAAGGCCGGGGCACCTCTAGGTGTGGTCTAGGGAGCTTGGTTTGGGTATGGCTCAAATTGAGCTCAAGCAGCTCTGGTTACCGACTGTCATGGAGCGACGGTATTGTGCGGGCTTCCCAGCTCTTCTCAGTTGGTCATTGGGCTGAAGGGAGGGTGCAGCTGGATAGAGAACTTCCTTTCAGTTCTAGGGACACTAATTGCAGCTTCAGAGGTCGAAGAAAGCCCTGCTGTTGGAGCTCTGGTTTGCTCCTCATCGGAAAATAGAGCACTTAACCTTCTTCGCTCATTTGTGGGATGGGGAACATGAGTGGAGGGGTGTTCTTTATATAGGGAGCTTGACAACTAACCAGGCTATTAATCTGCATAGGACTTGACCGCCGACAATCATACCAGAGCTTTTCTTAGGTTGTCGGAGGACTAGTCTTTGCCTTCTCTCTCTCCTTTCTATTAATGACCAAGGAGGAAGACGATGACGCGTTGGACGTGCCACGTAGCACGCTGTGATTGGTCATTTTGCTAACAAGGCATTCCTACTCAGCTGTCGCATTAGCTGTTGACCGGACACATGACAGCCTCCCATTGGCTGCTCGTGTCTACGTGGCATGCTAACCGGGCATTCCCTGACTGTTAATCAGACACGTGGCAGCCTCCCATTAGCTACTCGTGTCTGCGTGGCTGCTGACCGGGCATCCACTGACCATTGACCAGTTTGGTCCGACCGAGTTTTGTGACCCGAATTCGAAAATCGGTCGGTTCAAGCCCGATTCGACTGATTTTCTAAAAATTAAAATTTCTAAATTCATTTTCTACCTAATGGTGGCTTCAATTTTCCAATTTGATATTTTTAAGCAACCTAGAAAAATGAATCTTTGAACTAGTTCGTCACGGTTCAACCCAATTCATTTCGGTTTGATCCGGTTCGCCTTGAACTGGTTTGGTTTTCACATCCTATCCACCTTAGGTTTCTTTTTCATGATTCTTATGAGTTCTTGGCCATTTGGGATTTTTCAATTTTCCATTTTAACCCTTCTTTACCATTTTTGGATCACTTAACGGTTTGGTTTTCTCATGAAGATCGCCAGTTCTTTTTTCGGTTTCCTTGGTCCGACAAGATGGGTTTCACATACCAAGACTACCCCAGATCGCCAACTAGAGTTTGTAATTGAGGTAGTTCCAATGACACACCCCATATCACAAGTCCCCTATCGTATGGCACCCGTAGAACTTAAGGAGCTTAAATAACAGTTGGACGAGCTACTAGAGAAGGGCTTCATACTCGAGCCAATCCTCGTGGGGTGCACCAGTCTTGTTTGTCAAGAAAAAGGATTGAAGTATGAGGCTCTGCATCGACTACAGAAAACTGAACTAGGTGACCATCAAGAACAAGTACCCTTCTCCGAGGATAGATGATTTCTTTGACCAACTAAGGGGGGCCACATACTTTTCCAAGATTGACCTACGATTGGGGTATCACCAGTTGAAGATCTAGAAGGAGGATATACAAAAACTACGTTCTGATCATGATACATGCACTTCGAGTTTAAGGTGATGCCCTTTGGGCTAACAAAAGTGCCCGCGGCCCTTATGGACCTAATGAACTAGGTGTAAACCCCACACATTTGAGTCAAGGAAAACCGGGAAAAGAACCAGTCAAACAGAATAAGAAAACCAAACTAGTTTACATTTGGGAATAAGCAATATGAAAATTTACAACTTTCGGTTGATCCAAAGGATTTATTAAACATTGGAAAATAAACTTAAGACAAACTAGAAAACAAAAAAACCAAATTGGTTTAGGTGAACTAGATTTTATAAGTACCTCAAAGTTAAGCGTGCTTACCTGAGAGTAGTGTGAGGATGGGTGACCTCTTGGGAAGTATGATTTTTTGTAACCCGAAATTATGTGAACGTACAACTTATCATAAATAGCTATCAATTAATATATATTTAATTATTAAAATTAATACCAATAATTTAATACCTAAATTAAATTATTAAAATTAATACAAATAATTTAATACTGAAATTAAATTATTGGAATTAATACCAATAATTTATGGCAATATTAATACTAGTAATAAATCTCGCCCATTTAATACACGAGTTTTACAACTATATAAAGAGGTCATCCCCATTTCATTCTCCTCACACCTGAACACTTCTCTCTCTCTCTCTCTACTGCTCCATTTCCCGGTAAAACTCGAACCAGAGCTTCGACTTGAACAAAGGTCGGGCTCTTTAGAACCGGGGAGAAGACATCTATCTGATAGTAAACTCCAACGGGAGTGAAACAACTCCCGCGGACCAAAGTTGCCCTATTTCGGCCAAGCTGAAATCGGCCATTTCAAGCCCTCCTCAAGCCAAACCAAGCCCTTCTAACACTTCCTCAACCTTTCCACGGCCGAATTAGAACCGAAAGGTAAGCCAATTCGGCTCTCCTTTATAATTTTCGATCAGTGCTAGAGAGAGAGTCGATCAAATTTCAATGACGAAATTCTAATCCAATTCCGCATCAATTGATACAATACTTGATTTTAGGATGAACCTCAGGACGAGACCTATCTGCCCAGATCGAAAGCTCGGACTGTCGTGCCTTCACCGGTGAGTAATCGAAGCTTTCTCTCTCTATAGTCTATTTTCCGGCAAAGTTCCGTTTGAGCTCGTTCCGACGTTAAAATCTGCGATTCAAAGTTTCTTAGAATCGTATGAACATACAGGAACTCAATTTCAATAATTAGAAGTGTTTGATCGGTCAATTTGATAAAATCAAATTCGGTAGTGTTGAAGAGTTAAAATTGGGGGAAAATTTGGGGATTTTTGAAATTCAAAGGGGCCAAAATACAATTTTATGAAATTGAGGGTCAATTGGGCATGAAAATAATGTTGGAGGACCAATTGAGGAATTTTGGGGAAAAACTTACCATTTTTGTGAAAGAAGGGCAAAATGGTAATTTTGGAAAAATTGGGGAACCAAATTGGAAATTTGGAAAATTAAACCCCTTTTTGGTGAAATTGAATAAATTGAGGTCCCACGATAAATTTTAAAAGTTACGGGACTCAATTTGAGGAAAAACCGACATTAGGGACTTAAAGTTAAAGAGAAATAACTTTAGGGACCTAATTGCAAATAACTAAAAGTTTGAGTTTTCTCATTCATTAATGAATGAAGGCTGTTATGCCGAGTAATAATGAACAAGGTTTTTCATATCGTGTAGGAACATTAAATACTGGGAACGCTAGCAAGGATAAGCTCACGTGAATACAAAGAACTAGTCTAGTGGAATTCACAGCATTAACAGGTGAGTGGGTTTACTAACATCATACCCGGTTGGAGATGATAAGTGCCTCGATATAAAAACCCACTGTTTAGTGGTATTTTAATCATCACTACTTAGAGAAAGTGATGTGAAAGTTATGCGAAAAAACTACTTACGGGTTGTAAGTAGATCATACTCGGTTGGTATGATGAGACTTCCTCGAAAGAAGTTGAAAACCCGTTCATCGGTTATGAACGGAGATGTTCTTATACCGGTCGATATGATAGATAGTAAAAACCTATTTTTGTCGGAAGTGCTCTCCCCTGACTGTGTGCCAATGCTTAAACAATTTGGGAGACCTTCTCGATGGGAACTCGAATAGCTCTAATAGGTCGGGGGCCTCGATTTTGGAACTTGGGGGCTAATTGCCCGATTTTGAAAATCTCGTATAGTGGGCCCAAGGCCAGTTGGCACGAGCAGGAGCTCGTAAATGAACATGATATATGTGCCATAAAACTTAATAAGTGAATTGTTTGGCCATGGTACCAAGATAGGACTGACATGCTCAGTCAACTAGCGGCAGTGCGACATGACAGGTCGACGGACTAGTCAAGACAAACAGCTGCGGGTTGAGTTGAGAGTCGGGGTCATTGGACTGGTGGCACCACAGATTATATGGCAATATAAGAAAACATTGTTTGTGCATGCACTGTGAGTACGGGATCATCAAGACGCCCATGAGGGGTAGTGATGCGTCCTAAGGGCACTGGACGACCTGGTGGCTATAAGGGCAGTTTGTCGTTCCAGGTGTCTGTGCGAAATCTGGAGTAGCACGAAGCGCATGAGACCGGGGTGGGGACAGGATGAGGTCTCTGTCCTCATACAGACATGAAGAAGTAATTTCGGGATTGTGGGTAGGATGTCACGTACATCCACTCATTCCCAGGGTAGAAGTGGTCGTACTTCTATCCGGGTGGCAGGAAAAGTCGCTCCGAAGTCACTAGCGGGTTCAGTAGTAATACTGACTTGCGAATGTGTGTAACCTTCATGATGAAGGATGTGTGTTGGGTGATAACACACCGTGGTAACTAAGAAATAATGGAAAAATCTAAATTTTTAAATGATGGGATTTTTGAAAACAAAGGAGTCTGGCACACTCCATATAAATGTTTTTCTTAAAAGTCAAAAGCTTTTAAAAACCCATTCATTGAGTAGTCGTACTCACCCCCTCCCTTATATCCCTGTCAGGAAATCCCGAAAAGCCTCCCCTTAAAGACCGTCAACTAAGATGTCTGTAAGACAGGTATGTAAAGTTTTAAATTTCATACAGTTTTGATTATGCTATTCCAGGAAAAAAGGTGCAAGTTAAAGGACGTCTTACTCTTTACGGTTTATGGTAAGGGGAAACCCTTTAATAAACTGGGAGAGTGGCGGGTTGATCACGGGGATCCGACCAAACCGGGTCGGGGCGTGACAACTAGGTGTTCCAACCTTATTTGGATAAGTTCATGATAGTCTTTATAGACGATATCCTCATATACTTCCAAACTGAAGAGGAGCACAAGGCCACTTAGAGACCACCTTGAGCACTTTACGGGAAAACCGACTCTACGCCAAATTCTCAAAATGCAAGTTTTGGCTATAAGAGGTGGGCTTCTTGGGGCATGTCATGTCAAAGGACGGAGTAATGGTAAACCCAACAAAGATAGAAACGATATCCAACTGGAAGACACCCTCTAGCCCAACCGAGACACGTAGCTTCCTCGGACATGCAAGATACTGCCGGAAGTTTGTAGAAGATTTTTCCAAAATTGCGGCTCCACTGACCCGTCTCACAAGGAAGGGGATAGAATATAAGTGGAATGCTAAGTGTGAGAAGTCCTTCCAGGATCTTAAGTCCCATTTGATGACGTCCTTGATTGTCATACCTCGACTCGGTTTGGTTGGATCCCCGTGAGTAACCTGCCACTCCCTTTGGTCTATGAAGGATTTCACTTCCTTCTAAACTGCGAGTAGTAAGGCATCCTTTTTACTTGATTTTCCTGGAATAACATTATACAAAATTTAATATGTTAAAAACTTTTCATACATGTCTTTGTCTTAAGGATTTGGCTTCGAGGTATTCCTTAAGGGTTTGTCTTCCTTCCTGAAAAGGGGTTAAAGGGAGGGGGTGAGTTTCTATAACTCAGTGAGCGGGCGTTCGGGAAATGAGTTTTAAAAAGTATACATAGTTTATCAAAAACTTTTAGCACATTGTTCTTTTAAAACCTTTCATCCTTTTTATCTGTTTTCAAAGCCTTTGTGTGTTTAGCTCTTTTAGAACACTCCTTACCTCAGGAGGCATCTAGCAAACAAACACACACCCTTTATCATAAAGGGTACACACGTTCACTGGTACATCACATCCACTGCACCCACTTGTGTATCGGAGCATCTTTATTGTCCACCATGATAGAAGTCCCTAACTTCTACGATGAGTCTGAGTGATGACCTAGGCGTCAGGCCCTTAGACTCCACATAACTCCGTGTCCATATAAGGATGAGACCTCATCCTTCCCCACCCTAGTCTCAATGCGCAAGAAGCCCTAACACAGTAGCTTCGTGACTAACTGGCATGACGAAGAAGCCCCAACATAGTAGCTCCTCACTTCTCTTATCACCACCATGTCGTCTAATAACCCTTGGGACCCATCACTACCCCATGGACGTCTTGATGGTCCCAAATAAAAAGTGCATGCACAAACAATAATTTTTCATATTCTTAGCCATTATCTTTGGTGTCGATGGTCCAATAGCCCCGACACTCAACCCGGCCTACAATTGTTTGTCAGGTCGATCCGTTGACCTGGCCATGATGCACTACTACTAGGCCATCAAGCCTTATCGATCCTAACTTGGTGTAACATCGTGTTTTTAGTAACTAGAAAAAAAACATACCAACACTAATGCACTAGATCCCACTAGAACTCCGTAGTGCTAGGATGGTTGACCTTCTGGGAAGTTGTTTTTTTAAGTAACCCAAAATTTCGGTAAAAAAATATTTTATGGAATTATATTATATGTTTACAATTCAATTGATATAATTGGAATAAATACAATGAAAAGTGTTGTTTTGATCAAAATAAATAAATACCTAGTAAATTACGTTAGGTGAAAATAATGAGATAATTATTATTTTTGTTTAATTAGTATTAATCCTATACCCCTAAATACCCATAAATTAATACATACATTTAATTATTGGAATTAATACCTACATTTAATTAATAGAATTAATATTAATAAATACCCATCAATTGCCAATTTAATGAGAATAATTGTCATAAATTAATAAATAACTCATTCTCATTCATTCTCCTCACACCTCAAAACTCCTCTCTCTCTCTATTGCTCCATTTTCTGGTGAATCTCGAACTAGAGATCTGACTTGGGCATTTTTCTCAACCTCATAAGTAGAGGTCGGACTCTTTAGATTCTGGGGGAAGTCAGCTATCTGATGGAAACCTCCATGTGATACGAGGATCATCGAAGAAGCACCGATATAATCAAATAGTGAAGCAGCTCCAATAGACCAAAGCTGCCCTGTTTCAGCCTAGCTAAAATTGGTCGAATTCAACCCTACTCTAGCCAAACCAAGCTGTCCCAACATCCCCACAACCCTCATATGATCTCAACAAAGCTAAAAGGCCAATTGTAGGAATTCTTGATTCGAGAAGGTACTTTAGGAAGAAAGCTACCTTCGATGGGACAAGTGTGATCGGAATGCCAACAAGACAAAGCTCGCGTCAACATGGAAAATCAACTGTGAATGAACACGTCACAGTTAACGGGTGAGTGGGCATATTTAACCTCATACCCACTTGGGATGATGAGCACTTTTATTAAATGAAAACTTACTTAACGGTTGTGAGTGAGATTTTTATATCATACCTAGTTGGGATGATAAGTACCTCAAAATGAATACACACTATTTAGTGGTATTTTAAACATCACAACTTAGAGGAATGATGTGAAAATGATTTGAAAAAACTACTTACAGATTGTAAGCAGATCATACCCGGTTTGTATGATGAAAATTCCTCGGAGGATGTGGAAAACCCGTTCATCAGTTATGAGCGGAGATATTCTCATACCTGGTTGGTATGATGGATAGTTAAAAATTTATTTTTGTCGAAAGTGCTCTCTCCTTATTGTATGCCACTGCTTAAATGATTTAGGAGACCTTCTTGACGGGAGCTCGAATAGCTCTTATAGGTCAAAGGCCTCGATTTTGGAACATGGGGGCTAATATGCCCGATTTTGAAAATCTCTAATAGTGGGCCTTAGGCCAGTTGGCACGAGCGGGAGCTCATAAATAATAATAAGTTATATGGCATAAAACTTTAAATAAATGAATTGTTTGGCCATGGTACCAGGATAGGACCGACATTTTCAATCAACTAGTGGCAGTGCGACATGACAGGTCTTCGGACTAGTTAAGACAAATAGCTGCAGGTTGAGTTGAGGGTCGGGGCCATTAGACTAGTGGCACCACAAATTATATGATATGATGTGAAAATACTGATTGTGCATGCACTGTGTTTACGGGATCTTAAAGATGCCCAAGAGGGGTAATGATGTGTCCTAAGGCCCTGGACGACCTAGTGGGTATAAGGGTAGTTCGTCGGACTAGGTGACCTTGCGAAGCTCGACATAGCTTCATTGCGCATGAGACCAGAGTGGGGTTAGGATGATGTCTCTATCCTTATATGGACAAGTAGTATTTTAGGTCTGAGGGTAGGACGTCAGAGACATTCACTCAGACTTCAGGTAGAAGTTAGGGACTTCTATCAAGGTGGATGGTAAAGATGCTCTAATCCACAAGTGGGTGTAGTCGGCGTAACTGAATCTCGCGAATGTGTGTGATCCCTTTATGATGAAGGGTGTGTGTTGCTTGTGAAACACACCTAATATAGAAATGGGAAAATGGTTAAGAAAACCTCGGAAAGGATTTGAGAATCCTTGGGAAAAAAATGGTAAACCTTGGAAAAAGAAATTTAAATTGAGGAAATTTTTTTAAAGAAAATATTACCCTCGGCATGGGTTGGATAAAGTTGTTTTTAAAACCCACTCCCAACTCCCGCTCACTGAGTTGTAGAACTTACCCCCTTCCTTTTACCCCTTTCAGGTTACCAAAGGAAAACCAATTTTAAAGACTTCCCTATATGGGAACTATAAGGATATGTATGTCTGTTTTTTAGTTTTGTATAATATTATTCCAAGAAAGGTACATGTTTAAAGAATGCCTTACTCCCCCCGGGTTTAAAAGAGGGGAAAACCCTTAATGAACCGAGAAAAGTGGTGGGTTGCTCACAGGGATCCGACCAAAACGAGGTCGGGGCATGACACTTGTACCATGGAAAATCACATAATTAATTACATTTTAAATAAGAGTTTTCATGGCTCTTCCTATTCATGTTTGTTTACGGTCTTCAGTCTGTTACCACTGACCTTGGGCCTACTGCACGTATTTGTCACAATTGGGCCTTGAGCCCTATAAGTTCAAAATTCGAGGCCCCTGGCCTATTAGAGCTATTCTAGCTCTCGTCAATAAGGTTTCCCAAATAGTTTAAACAATGGCACATAATTAGAGGAGAACACTTCTGACCAAAATCTCTTTTTAGCTTAAGGTATTCATCACACCCAACGGGTGTGATGATAGAGGTAGGTCTACTTACAACCGGTAAGTAGGTTTTTCCTTTCTTAAAAGTGCCCATTATTCCCACTAGGCATGGTGTATAAAAAGTTCTACTTACAACTGGTAATTAGGTTTTTAGTTAATAGAGGTGCTCATCACCCCAATCAGGTATGACGTTAGATAATCCCACTCACTCGGTTATTGTGATGTGTTCATCCTAAGTCAACCATCCAAATCTTGTTCGAGCCCCTTTACTCACATTCTTATCTGAATTGGTTCCTTTATGGTTTGAGTATCCTCGTTAGGAACATGTTAGCATTAATAGCCCCTCTATTTTCATGTATTTAAATTTATGCCCTTATTTTCACCTTATTACACTTAGGTCCCTAGAGTCCAAAATCTTTGACTTTAGGTCCCAACCGTTCAATTATTTTTAATTAAGTCCCCCAGGCTTCCAATATCCCTCTTGGGTCCTTAATTTTCTAAAATGGTATATGAGACTCAAATTTCCCAAATTTCAAATTTGGTCCCCTAACTTTTACAAAATTACTATTTTGCCCCTAAGTTCAAAAATGATCAATTGACCCTAATTCATTCATAAATTGACCAATTGGTCCTCCAACATCTTTCTCATTGCCAATTGACCTTTAATTTTGAGAAATTTCATTTAGGTCCTTCAATTTTTTGAAATTCCCAATTTCCCCAAACTTCACTTATAAAACTTGCCCTTTTGAGCTAAGGAAAACAAAAAAAAGAATCGGTCAAACCAAGTGAGGATTCAGAACCAGTTCACAAACCCAATTATTTCTGAACGGGCAAGTTGGGAATTTACAACTCTCGGGTGATCCAAAGGGTTCACTAAACTTTGGAAAATAAACTTAAGACAAATTAGAAAATAAAAACTAAAGTGGTTCAGGTGAACTATATTCCATAAGAACTTTAAAGTTAAGTTTTACGCTTATATAAAGAGGTCATCCCCATTTCATTCTCCTCACACCTAAACATTTCTCTCTCTCTTTCTACTGCTCCATTTCCGGGTAAAGCTCGAACTAGAGCTTTGACATGAACAAAGGTTAGGCTCTTTAGAACAAGGGAGAAGACAGCTATCTGATAGCAAACTCCAGTCAATTCGAGAATCGTTAGAGAAGCGCTGACATGATGGAATAGTGAAGCAACTCCGGCAGACCGAAGCTGCCCTATTTCGGCCAAGCTGAAATTGGCCATTTCAAGCCCTCCCCAGGCCAAACCAAGCCCTCCCAACACTTCCTCAACCTTTCTACGACCGAATTAGGACCGAAAGGTAAGCCAATTTGGCTCCCCTTTACAATTTTCGATCGGTGCTAGAGAGAGAATCGACCAAATTTCAATGACAAAATTCTAATCTAATTTTGCATCAATTGATGTGATTCTTAATTCTAGGATGAACCTCAGGACGAGAGCTATCTACCTAAATCGAAAGCTCGAACCGCCGTGCCTTCATCGGTGAGTAATCGAAGCTTTCTCTCTTTATAGTTCATTTTTCGGCGAAGCTCCGTTTGACCTCGTCCCGGCATTAAAACTTGCGATTCACATTTCTGAAGAATCGTATGAACATGTAGAAACTCAATTTCAACAATTGGAAACGTTTGATGGGTCAATTTGATGAAATCAAATTCGGCTGTGTTAAGAAGTTTGAATTGGAGGAAAATTGGGGATTTTTGAAATTCAAAGAGCCAAAATACAATTTTATGAAATTAAGGGTCAATAGGGCATGAAAATAATGTTGGAGGACCAATTGAGGAATTTTGGAATTTTGGGGCAAAACTTACCATTTTTGTAAAACAAGGGCAAAATGGTAATTTTGGAAAAACTAGGGGACCAAATTGGAAATTTGGGAAATTAAACCCCTTTTTGGTGAAATTGAATAAATTGAGGTCCCAGGATAAATTTTAAAATTTTCAAGACTCAATTTGAGGAAAAACTGACATTAGGGACTTAAAGTTAAAGAGAAATAACTTTAGGGACCTAATTGCAAATAACTAAAAGTTTGGGTTTTCTTATTCATTGGAAATGAATGGAGGCTGTTATGTCGAGTAATAATGAACAAGGTTGTTCATATCGTGTAAGAACGCGAAATACTGGGAACGCCAGCAAGGACAAGCTCGCGTGAATACAAATTACCAGTCTAGTGGAATTCACGGCATTAACGGGTGAGTGGGTTTACTAACATTATACCCGGTTGGGATAATGAGCATAACTTAAAGTTAAAAACCACTTACCAGTTGTGAGTGGGTTTACTAACATCATACCCAGTTGGGATGATGAGCACAACTTAAAGATAAAAATCACTTACCGGTTGTGAGTGAAAATTTTATATCATACTCGGTAGGGGATGATAAGTACCTCGGTATAAAAACCCACTATTTAGTGGTATTTTAATCATCACCACTTAGAGAAAGTGATGTGAAAATTATGCGAAAAAAACTACTTACCGGTTGTAAGTAGATCATACCTGGTTGGTATGATGAGACTTCCTCGAAGGAAGTTGAAAATCCATTCATCGGTTATGAATGGAGATGTCCTTATACCGGTTGGTATAATGGACAGTGAAAACTATTTTGTCGGAAGTGTTCTCCCCTGACTGTGTGCCAATGCTTAAACTATTTGGGAGACATTCTCGATGGGAGCTCAAATAGCTCTGATAGGCCAGGGGCCTCAGTTTTGGAACTTGGGGGCTAAATGCCTGATTTTGAAAATTCGTACAGTGGGCCCAAGGCTAGTTGGCACGAGCAGGAGCTCGTAAACGAACATGATATATGTGCCATAAAACTTAATAAGTGAATTGTTTTGCCATGGTACCAAGATAGGATCGACATGCTCAGTCAACTAGCGACAGTGCGACATGATAGGTTGACGGACTAGTCAAGACAAACAGCTGCGGCTTGAGTTGAGAGTCGGGGCCGTTGGACTAGTGGGACCACAGATTACATGGAAATATAAGAAAACATTGTTTGTGCATGCACTGTGAGTACGGGATCATCAAGATGCCTATGAGGGGGTAATGATGCGTCCTAAGGGCACTAGACGACCTGGTGGCTATAAGGGCAGTTTGTCGTTCCAGGTGTGTGTGCGAAATTTGGAGTAGGACCAAGCGCATGAGACCGAGGTGGGGACAGGATGAGGTCTCTGCCCTCATACGGACACGAAGAAGTGATTTCAGGATTGTGGGTCGGATGTCACATACATCCACTCATTCCCAGGGTAGAAGTGGTCGTACTTCTATACGGGTGGCAGGAAAAGTCGCTCCGAAGCCACTAGTAGGTTTAGTAGTGATATTGACTTGCGAATGTGTGTAACCTTCATGATGAAGGATGTGTGTTGGGTGATGACACACCGGTAACTAAGAAATAATGGAAAAATCCAAATTTTTAAATGAAGGGATTTTTTTGAAAAGAAAGGAGTCTGACACACTCCATATAAATATTTTTCTTAAAAGGTAAAAGTAGACCTTTGAAAAGCCATTCACTGAGTAGTCGTACTCACCCCCTCCCTGATATCCCTTTCAGGAAATCCCAGAAAGCCTGCCTTGAAAGACCATCAACTAAGATGCCTGTAAGATAGGTATGTAAAGTTTAAAATTTCATGCAGTTTTGATTATGCTATTCCAGGAAATGGTGCAGGTTTAAAGGACGCCTTACTCTTTACGGTTTACAATAAAAGGAAATCCTTTAATAAATCGGGAGAGTGGCGGGTTGATCACGTGGATCTGACCAAACCGGGACGGGGCGTGACATCACCCCTTTACATTGACCGAATTTGATTTCTTCAAATTGGCCATTCAAATGGGGTTAATTGCTTTAATTGATGGCTTGGATTGGTTTCTACACTTTCGTATGATCCAATAGAGCATTGAATTGCATAATTTGGGTCCAAAATGAGCTCAAATGGAGCTTCGCTGAAAAACTATGTGTAAATAGAGAAAGCTTCAAAAGCTTACCGTTAGAGGTGCGATGGTCTATGCTCTCGATCTGGGAAGGTAGCTCTAATCCTTAGGGTCCTTCTAGGATCAAGAATTAATACAATTGATGTTAAGATCAGTGTGAATTTCGTTAGTGAAGTTCAGCACTTTCTCTCTAGAACCGATATGCAACGACGAAGGAAGATCGAATTGGCTTACCTTTCACCTCTGTAGGGGTCGTGTGATGGCCGTGGGGACTATGGAAGGCTTGGTTTTGCCATAGGAGGTCTGAATTTGTCGAATTCAGATCGGCCAAAATAGGGTAGCTTCGAACGAACGGAGCTGCTTCACTATTCGATCTTGCTAGCCCTTCTTTGGTGATCCTTGAGTTGAAGAAAGGTTGCTCTGAGATAGTTGACTTCCCCGGAGTTTGTAGGACCCGAGTTTGCCTTCTAAGGCTGTGAAAAATCCTCAAGTTGGAGCTCTAGTTTGAGTCTTGCTAGAAAACTTAGCACTTTGGAGAGGAGGACAATTTGAGGTGTGTGGAGGATGAATGGAGGGGAGCTCTTTATATAGGGAGCTCAGGGACCCTCTGCTCGACCAGATTCTATACTGGTCAAGCTTATCCTCACCTAAAAAAGCCCAAATCGAAGGGAATATTCCTTCGTCAGGAAAGGAAAGTTTATGCACTGATGAATAGTGTTATCATTCCAAGGAAGAATACGACATTGTTCCAGATTGGACCGGTCTGGTCCGACTAGGTTCAATGGTAAAAATCGACCAGTTCAAACCCGATTCGACCGGTTTTCTCAAAATTAAAATTTTCTAAATTTGTCAAAATTCATTTTCTATTTGTTGGTGACTTCAATTCCCCAATTTAGGATTTCTAAGCTACCTAGAAAAATAAATTTTCAAGTCCGGTTCAATTTGGTTCAGGTCATGTTCACCTTGAACCGATCTGGTTTTCTCCTTCAATTGACTTCATGGTTCTTCCTCATGATTTTATGACTCTTTTAGTCACTTGGGATTTTACAATTTCCCATTTTACCCTTCTTTACTATTTTCTCTTCGTCGAATGGTTTGGTTTTCTCTTTTGAATCGACCAGTTCTTTCCCGGTTTACTCATTCTTGAAATGGCGTGGTTTACAACTCTCCCCTTCTTTTAGGGGTTTTGTCCCCAAAACATTTACATCTCAAATAGTTGGGGGTACCCATCCCTCATGACACTTTTATTTTCCTAGTTCTCTTCTTGTACTAGTCCGTTCTGCCAAATAACCTTAACCATGCAAATTTTCTTATTCTTGAGGTTCTTTTCTCTTGAATCAATGATTTGCACTGGTTCTACTTGGTAGGTCAGATTTTTCTCCAGCTCGGGTGGGGTCGGTCCAACACATGGTTGGGGTCGGATTGGTACTTCTGGAG
This sequence comes from Trapa incisa, assembly GCA_030064435.1. Classification (NCBI taxonomy): domain Eukaryota; kingdom Viridiplantae; phylum Streptophyta; class Magnoliopsida; order Myrtales; family Lythraceae; genus Trapa; species Trapa incisa. The sequence continues at coordinate 20,160,474 of CM057776.1, read as the reverse complement.
TACTGAGATGTGGAATACATCATATATTCTTTATAAGTATGGAGGCAATAGAAGCTTATATGATGCTGGCCCTACCCTTTTGATTATGGTGTAGGGACCAATATACCTAAGTTTCAACTTTCCGCATCGTTGAAACCTAAGTATTCCCCTCAATGGGGATACCTTGAGAAATACTTGGACTCCCACTTCAAATTCCAAGTCTCTTCTTCGATGGTCTGCATAACTCTTCTATCTATCATGGGCTGCCTTAAGTCAACTCCTTATGATTTTGATTTTCTCTATGGAACCCGACCCTCACACCAAGTAAATCAGGAAAGGAACCGGTGGTTTTGAGAAAACCAAGCCAAAAAAGGGACAAAAAATGACAAAGAAGGGTCAAAATGGGAAATTGGAAAATCCCAAATTACCAAAAAATCATAAAAATCATTAGTAAGAACCGCGAAGTAGAATTTGATGAGAGAACTGGACTGGTTTGAGGTAAACCGGACTGAACCAGGATGAAACATAGTGAACTGGTTTAATAATTCATTTTTCTAGGTGGCTTTAAAATGTCAATTTGTGAAATTACGATAACTATTAGATAGAAAATGAATTTAGAAGAATTTTTAAATTTTTAAATTTTAGAAAACCGGTCGAATCGGGTATCTACCGGCTAAATTTTGAAATCAGGTCACCAAACCCGGTCGAATCGGATTGGTCAAAGGTCAGACCGCTCAACAAATTGGTCAACGGTCATTGAACCAGTCAACGATCAACAGTCAACGGCTAACAAGGCAGCCACGCTGGCACTCCACGTTAGAAAAACTAATCAATCACAGTGTGTCACATGGCATGCCCGCCATGTCATCATCCTAAACCTCCAATCGCTGACAAAGAGAAGAGAGAAGAAAGAGTCGCCAGAAAAGCTGGAGTCTTGATGACTCAAAAAACTCTAATCAGGTCGTCGGCGGCCGAGTTGAAGGCCAAGTCTTATGCCGGTGGGTAGCTTGAGCAGTTGTCGAGCTCCATATATAAAGAGCACCCTTCCATTCGATCTAAGCATCCCACAACTGACCAAAAAAGATGAATTACTTAGTTTTCCAGGGAGCAGCAAATTAGAGCTCCGACATCGAGGCTTTTCTCAACCTTCGAGGCTGCATTCAGTACCATTAGAACTGGGAGGAAGTCATCTACACACCTGCCCCTCCATTATACCCAAGAGCCAATGTGAAAGAATGAGGAAGCCCAAACAGTAATGCTACTCCTTGGTTGTCAGTAGCCTGAGCTGCTCGAGCTCAACTCAAGCCATCCCTAGGCCAATTCCGGCTAAACCAAGCCCTCAAATACCACGTAGAGGTGCACCGACCTTCCCCCGAGCTAGCACGACCACTTATTGAGGCGTGGTTTGATCTAGGGAGGATTCCCACGAGTAGAACGATCCAGAGAAAGCAAGAGCTCTGGTCGTTGGTCCCTCATTGAAGCTAATTATTCAAGTACCTGTGCAAGAAGCACACCACGAGTCAAGATCTCACCAGGACGCCCATGTCACTATTACCGGGTGAGTGGGAACCACTATGATATCAATCTCGGTTAGGATGACGGTTCAACTTTGAAAACTATTTTCTTAGAATTAGCGTCCCTTGACTGGGTGACTCTACTTAAAATATTTGGGTGATAATTTTGTGCTTAGGCTTGAGATTCTAGTGGGCCTAAGGCTGATGGATACAGGTGTATACCTGTCCAGAATGGATATGTGATATGTGATGCTAAAAAAATTTGAATAATGGGAACCTTATGTGATACCCATCGAGCCAAACTAAGTTGTAGAGCTTGTTGGGACGAACCGCTACTCTGCCAAAGCCAGGTCGTCAAACATGGTAGGCTAGTATGAATGGGACGAAGCCAAGCTGACAGACTGTTGTGCTAGAGGGCCAAAGATGAAGGTTATAATTTAAGTCATACCTATTGAGTCAAGCTGAGTTGTCGAGCTTCTTGGGCCGAATTGCCACTCTGCTGAAGCTAGATCGTCGAACCTGTTAGGCCAGTACGCATGGGCCAAAGCCAAGTTGACATACCGTTGTGCTAGAGGACCAAAGATAAATGCTATAATTCAAAAAGACTATTGATTGTGCATGCACTATGACGTTCGGTCTATCAGGACACCTAACATGAGGTATGATGGAACCCAAGGACTACTGGATAACCAAGGGTGCATAAAGGCAATTTTGTCATTGAGTAGGTCGTGAAGTCGAGTAGCTTCCTGCGCACGGAGACTGAGGCAGTAAGGGAAATGAGACTTCATCCCATTAAGCGGACATGGTGAAGAAATTGGGGTTTGATGTGTAAAACTATTGATGTCCACTCAAACTCCGGATAAAGGCAGTATCCCTTTATCAGGGTGGATGGTAAAGGCGCTTTGGTCCACAAGTGGCATGGTCAAGTACCATTTTGCAAATGTGTGATCCCTCCTATGATAGGAGGGCAGTTGTTGAATTGTGAAACCTAAGAAGAAAACTACTAAAATATCAAATAATTGAAATTGCTGAATTGAACATTCATAAAAGATTTTTCCCACTCACTGAGTTGTCGAACTCACCACCTCCCATTAACCTTTTTTAGGAGAAACACCTTGCTACGACGTGTCTAGGCTGGAGAAGAGGCTAATGGTATCACCATTAAGTAACTTTTATGTTTTGTAAACTTTGTTATGGAAAACAGGTACTCTAACGCCTTTACCTTTCTTAGACTATTAGTACAAGGAAGAGTGGTGGGTTAATCACAGAACCCCGACCAAACCGGGTCGGGGTATGACAACTTAAGTGGTATGAGAGCTAGATTTTCTAAACAAAGTTTCAAAACTAAAAGCCCTATAACACTAACCCATGATAAACTTTTATCAATAGATATGACCACCCCTATAGAAATCGAACGGACACACGCTGCCATAGCCACCCCGGAACTAGGTAGAAATCCTGCCCCATGTGATGGAATTAGCTTGGGAGCTCAAGAGCCTAGGAGGACCACACCCATGAGACTTTACGAAGAATTCGTCAAGGTATTCTAGGAACCTTGCTTCACGCTTAAGAACGGGGACCGTTCCATAGGAAGTGTGCACCCGAGATTGGTGACACGTGTAAGCCCTTAGCAAGCACCAAGAAAAATTTCCCAAAGCCCAAGATGGAGAGGGAGCTATAAAGGTCCACACAGGAAGGTCACCTGCTACAACTAAGGAATGCGGTACCCACTCCTAGGAGCACTACTTCCGCAGGAGGGGAAGGACGTGAAGTAAGGAAGAGAAAGGAAAAGAAGGAAGAGGAAGTCTCTCCATCGCCTAAATACCGAAGGACCCACATAGGAGCCAGTGATGGGATAACCTATTATAGGTGTGGAGGAATAGGACATAGGATGAGGAAGTATCCCACACCACAAGGATGGATGGAAATACCTCCCAAGAGGAATGTCTCCATGACTCCCGAAATCTAAAGGGATGGGAGACAGGAGGCCACCCAGGGAGCCACAACTCAAAGTGAAGATTTCAGACCCATCCCGGAGAGAGTTCCTCAAGGTTCTTGCATAGAACTTCCCGGCCTTTCTTATAACCATCTTCCTTAGAGGGAAGAAATCCCCATTTGTATATTCGATTTCTAGTAAATAAAACTTCAAGTTTCCATAAGTTTCTGTCACTCAAATCATAGTGTGTCCAATCCAACTCTCGTGCCTCAAAACAAATAAGAAATGGGAAGGACAAACCTCAGATAAGATGGGTCAAAGAACTAAGACCCAAAGGATTTTGCCAACCTATTTGAAAACTTAGGAAGGACAAATAACGCCTTTGGATCCCCTAGACTGGGAGGTCGAACACCCTGATCTCCCTAAAGGAAGCAGGCCTGTGTAAAAGGAAAGGTAGGATCATGTATAGAGATAAATCCAAAGAAAGGGCAAATGAGGAGACAACAGCAAGGGAGACAACAACCCCGTCAAGATAGGAAAGGTAACCATAACTAGGAAACAAAGGAAAGGATTTTCGAGAAGAGTGGAACCTTGGAAGATGTACACCCACTGACTAAAGAACGACGAACCTCACACTAATCTCTAACCCCGCCTACTTGAGGAAACCTAGGATCAAACGACAAGGCATAATCAGGAGTGCGGAAGACGATGACGAGAACTAGAAGTTTCTCGGGTGAGAACATGGAGTTAGGGATGGCAAAGTGTAACTAATTTGGGAAAGCAGATGAGCCAAGTAGAGTTGTAGACCCACCCAACAAAAGTAGACAACTAGTAACTATGGGATAATGAAAGGAGACGGAAATGATGCCCTAAGCAGGGTCGGAAGGAGTGGTGACAACCACACCTTGAAGAAGGTGGTAGAATGGGCATTAAGTGAACTCGAGAGACAACTGTTTTGAGAAAAAGAGAGCAATTGGAACAGGGTGGTTGAACGAACTGACCCTCGTGAGATTCATGGATTTAGACTCCGACAAGGAGGGAAAAGTAAAGAGGGGCAAACATCGGGAGAGAAGAATGAAGGAAATCCTTAGGACGATTCATGACCAAAAGGAATTTAAAAACCACTCTCACACCACGAGAAGGACCAAGTGCACCTTTCATTAGATGACCAAGGGACATCGACATAAAGAGAACTTGGACTTTCTCGAAATCAAGTAAACTTGTAGGAATAAGGAAAGGATACAAAGGAAGGGCAAGCAAAAAAAGGATGGCATCAAAGGATGTCACGGAGTCGGTTAAGGATATGATACCTTGAGGACGGATGAAAATGAGAGTGTACCCAAAGCCAAGGAGTGAAGCGAAACCCAAGGAGCAGATAGTAGGATAACAAACTTAGGTATTACCGTAACACATAGGAATGGGTAGAATACCCATAATAAAGGAACCTAGGGAAGGATACCTAAGAAACCTTGGAAAATACGCCCTTTAATTAAGAGGTGATTACTTGGACACGGGGGTAAAGCAAAGCAAAGGAACTAAGTCCAAGAGAATAAATGAGTGAACTAAAAGGGGGAAATTAGAGCGATAAGATGTCATATCAAACCTCGAGTTGATCGCAAGAGAATCCATTTCCAATGTCAAGGATGGACGGATAAGTTTTGAGGATAAAACTCCTAAAAGGAGAGGAGAGTTGTGGAACCCGACCATCGCAACAAGTAAACCGGGAAAGGAACCAATAGTTTTGAGAAAACCGAGTAGAAAAGGGGATAAAAAATGACAAGAAGGGTTAAAATGGGAGATTGGAAAATCCCAAATAACCAAAAAAATCATAAAAATCATGAGGAAGAACCAGGAAGTGGAATTTGATGAGAGAACCGGACTAGTTCGGGGTGAACTGGACCATAACCGGACTGAACCGTGATGAACCATAGTGAACCGGTTCAATAATTCATTTTTTCTAGGGGCTTAAAAATGTCAATTTAGGAAATTGAGACCACCATTAGATAGAAAATGAATTTAGATAAATTTAGAAAATTTTAAAATTTAGAAAACCGGTCGAATCGGTCTGAATCGACCAAATTTCGAATTCGGATCACCGAACTCGGTCAGACTGGACCAGTCAACAGTCCAACAGGTCAATGGTCAACGAACTAGTTAACAGTCAATGAACCAGTCAACGGTGAACGGCTAACAGGGTAGCCACATGGCACTCCACGTTAGAAAAACTAATTAATCATAGTGCGTCACATGGCCTGTTCACCACATCATCGTCCTCAACCTCCAGTTGCTGACAGAGAGAAGAGAGAAGAAAGAGTCGCTGGAAAAGCTAGAGTCTCCGATGAATAAAAAAACTCTCCAGTTAGGTCATCAGCGGTCAAGTTAGAGGCCGAGTCTTACACTGGTGGGTAGCCTAAGCAGTTGCCGAGCTCCCTATATAAAGAGCACCCCCTCCATTCGATCTGAGCATCCCACAATTGTCTAAAGAAGATGAACTGCTCAATTTTTCGGCGAGCAGCAAACTAGAGCTTCGACATCGGGGCTTTTCTCCACCTCTGAGGTTGCATTTAGTACCATTAGAACTGGGAGGAAGATCTCTACACAGCTATACCCTCCATTCCACACGAGAGCCACCATGGAAGAACGAGAAAGCCCAAACAGTAACACTGCTCCTTGGCTGTCAGCAGCCCGAGCTACTCGAGCTCAACTCGAGTCATCTCCATGCCAATTCCGACCGAACCAAGCCCTTCAAATACCACCTAGAGGTGCCCCGACCTTCTTCTAAGCTAGCACGACCACCAATTAAGGTGCATTTTGATCCGGGAAGGATCCCCGAGAGTAGAGCAATCTAGAGAAAGCAAGAGCTCTGGTCACCGGACCCTCACCAGAGCTGATTATTCAAATACCAGTGCAAGGAAGCGCACCACAAGTCAGGATCTCATCGAGATGACCGCGTCACTATTACCAGATGAGTGGGAACCACTATGACATCAATCCTGGTTGGGATGACAGTTTAGCTTTGAAAACTATTTTCTCAGAATTAGCCTTCCCTGACTGGGTGACTCTGCTTAAAATATTTGGGAGCTAATTTTGGGCTTAGGATCGAGATTCTAGTGGGCCCAAGGCTGATGGATACAAGTGTAGACCCATTCAGAATGGATATGTGATATATGATGCTAAAAAACCTAAATAATGGGAACCTTGTGCGATACCCATTGAGCCAAGCTAAGTTGTCAAGCTTGTTGGGATGAACCGCTACTCTATCGAAGCTAGGTCGTCGAACCTGTTAGGCCAGTACGAGTGGGTCGAAGCCAAGCTAATAGACCGTTGTGCTAGAGGGCCAAAGATAAAAGTTATAATTTAAGTGATACCTATTGGGCCAAGTTGAGTTGTCGAGCTTGTTAGGCCAAACCGCTACTCTGCCGAAGCTATGTCGTCGAACCTGTTCGGCTAGTACGCGTGTGCCAAAGCCATGCTGATAGACCGTTGTGCTTGAGGGCCAAAAGACCAAGAGTGCATAAGGGCGGTTCTATCATTCAATAGGTCATGAAGCCGAGTAGCTTCCTACGCACAGAGACCGAGGCAGTAGGAGAAATGAGGTCTCGTCCCATTGAGCGGGCATGGTGAAGAAATTGGGGTTTGATGTGTGAGACTATTGATGTCCACTCAAACTCCGAGTAAAGGCAGTATCCCTCTATCAGGGTGGACGGTCCACAAGTGGCATGGTCAAGTACCGTTCCGTAAATATGTGATCCCTCTTATGATAGGAGGGTGGTTGTTGAATTGTGAAACCTAAGAAGAAAACTACTAAAATATCAAATAATTGAAATTGCTGAATTGAACATTCATAAAAGATTTTTCCCACTCATTGAGTTGTTGAACACACCCCCCTCCCATTAACATTTTTCAAGAGAAACACTTAGCCACAACGAGTCTAGGTTGGAGAAGAGGCCAATATTATCACCATCAAGTAAATTTTATGTTTTGTAAACTTTTTTATGGAAAATAGGTACTCCAATGCCTTTACCTTCCTTAGACTATTAGTACAAGGAAGGGTGGCGGGTTGATCATAGAACCTTGACCAAACTGGGTCGGAGTGTGACATTCTCGGTGGCATCTTCTATCAGCTCGACCCTTTCGAGCTTCCTCTCTCCCACCTCTTTCCAAAATAAGGGGGTATGATATGGTCATCCATAAAGAGCCTTATAAGGAGCCATTTGAATACTGGTCCGGTAACTGTTATTGTAAGCAAACTCCATCAGGTACAAGTATTCCTCCCGACCCTTGTTCATTGTGAGCACGCATGCTTGGAGCATATCCTCCAAGGTTTGGATTATTCGCTCAGACTGTCCATGGTTCTAAGGATGGAACGTTGTACTCATGTGGAGTTTGGTTCCCAAAGTGCTTTGTAGGCTAGGTCAAAACCTTGAAGTAAACATTGGGTCCCAATCTGACACTAAGCTTATCAGGACACCATGGAGTCTTACAATTTCTCCTATGTATAGGGCAGCCAGTTGATCCACGTAATCGATTCCTTTTATTGGTAAGAAGTGGATGGATTTGGTCAACCTATCCACAATGACCCAAATCATGTCTCGCCCTTTCCTAGTCACTGGTAGTCCCGTGACAAAGTCCATAGTAATGTGTTCCCATTTCCATTTGGAAATTGGTAGGGGTTGTAGCAGTCTTGAGGGTTTCTGGTGTTCCACTTTGATTTGTTGATAGGACAAACATCGTGCTACATACTTTGTGATGTCCCTCTTCATCCCTTTCCACCAATAACCCTGCTTGAGGGTACGATACATCTTGGTATTGTCCGAATGCATCACATACATAGAGTCGTGTGCTTCCTCCAATATTTGCCTCCTCAACTCCTTGTCTTGAGGCAAACAAACCCTACCTTTGTGGGTTAACAATCTGTTGCCTCGAAGGGTTTAGTCTGGGGTTCCCTCATTGGTCAGGTCCAAGTAGGGCTGAAGTTCCTTGTCCCCTTTTTGGTGAACCCTGATTAACTTCACTAGGTTGGGTCTTACCGCTATGTCAACCATCAGATATTTTTTTTTCTCTATCTACCTTGAGATCCACCTTCATTTTTCCCAATTGTTATAGTAAGGACAAATAATTTGTCTTTATTTGGGCCGCCTCAGTTTGATACTTGCGACTCAGAGCATCTACCACCACATTCGCCTCCTCTGTGTGGTATTCTATTACAAGGTCATAGTCATTTACCAATTCCAGCCACCTCCTCTATTGGAGATTTAACTCCTTTTGAGTTAGGAAATACTTAATACTCTTGTGATCTATATATATCCTATACAGATAGTGTCGCCAAATCTTGAGGGTGAACACCATTGCGGCTAACTCTAAGTAGTGAGTATGGTAGTTCTTCTCATGTGTCTTTAGTTGTCATTAGGTGTAGGTGATAACCCTTCCTTGCTGCATTAGTACGCACATAAGCTCTTATCCAGATGCGTCACTATAAACAGTATACTCCCTCGCACTTGGACCTGGTAGGGTTAGTATGGGCGTCGTTGTGAGGCAAGACTTCAATTCCAAAAAGGATTTCTCATATGTTTTATCCCACTTGTACTCCACTCCCTTCCTTGTAAGGCGGGTTAACAGGGCTGCTATTTTGGAGAAGTCTTCTACAAACCGCCTGTAATACCTTGATAGTCCCAAGAAGTTACGTATCTTAGAAGGATTTGTGTGTGCTTTCCAGTCGGATATGGCTTCTACCTTCACCGAATCCACCTTGACTTCGTCCTTGGACACTATGTGCCCCAAGAAACCCACCTCTTCCAACCAGAACTCACACTTGGAAAACTTTGCATACAAACGATTTTCCCATAGTGTCTCTAAGGTGATGGCCAAATGTTTCTCGTGCTTCGTCTTAGTTCATGAGTATATAAGTATGTCACCTATGAATACTATTACGAACTTATCCAAATGAGGCTGGAACACCTGGTTCATTAGATCCATAAAGGTTGCAGGGGCATTTATCAATCCAAAAGGCATCACCCTGAATTCATAGTGCCCATATCAGGACCGAAATGCGATCTTCGGTATATCTCCCTCTCAAATATTGAGTTGGTGGTATCCCGATCGAAGATCTATCTTGAAGAAATAGGCCGCTCCTTTTAATTGGTCAAACTGGTCATTAATTCGTGGAAGAGGGTACTTATTCTTTATGGTGACCTTATTCAACTTCCGATAGTTTTTACATAGCCTCATACTCCCATCCTTATTCTTTACGAACAGTACCGGCGCACCCCATGGACACAAGTTAGGACATATGAAACCCTTCTCCAGTAATTCATCCAATTGCTCCTTTAACTCCTTTAATTCCACTGGAGTCATACGATAGAGGTCTTGGGATATGGGATGTGTCTTGAGAATTTCTTCTACAGTAAATTCAAATTGACAGCTTGGGGGTAGTCCTGGTAGTTCCTCAAGAAATACATCCGGGTAGTGTTCAACCACCAAAATGGCCTCTGGTCCTTTCTTCTCTAAATTTTCATTGGTGATCATTGTGAGGAAAGCCTTGCAACCCTTCTATATCATCTTTTGAGCTTTCATATGAAACACCAACTACATTTCTCCTTTCCTCCCATCTCCTTGGAATCGTAGCCCGAGTATCCCGGGAGTGTGGAAAGTTATCACTTTCTTCCCACAGTCCACCTTGGCTTGGTGTGTACTTAACCAATCCATTTCTAGTATTATTTCCACCTCTCTTAAAGGCAATGGGATTAGGTCCGCCTCCAATTTCACTCCACCCATCTTAACCTCACATACCTTTATCTGTTTGTCTCTATTTAGTCCTTCTCCCAGGGGTGTGAAAATGTTGAGACGGGACTAAATCTTCCTTGATAAAGGACCTATCTGCTCCTGAGTCAAAGAGAGCATAGACTTTTCTCCCCCATAGTTGTACGTATCCTGATCGAGGAAATACAAGTTTATTTTAGAAAAATTGAATTTCTTTTATTTGCTAGGGTTGAATTACAAGACTTTTTCTAACTTTGGTCAGGGATGGTTTGGGAAGTACTTGCTATAGTACTAGGATCCTTTTGAGCCTCTTCTTGGGTGAGGTTATACACCCTAGCTGGCACCCTTAACGTGGCGGTTGCATCTTGTCCTCCATTTAAGGTCCTTGGGTTACCTTGGCGTGGATCAAGAGTGTTCCTTTGCACATTTCCTCTAAGAGTGGGACACTCTCTAGCTAAGTGTCCCACTTGCCCACATCCAAAACAAGCTTGACATGGTCCCTCATGGTTCCTCTGACACGGGGGGGGGGGGGGGGTGGTCTATAGTGGTGTTTACCTTCCTTCGTGCGGGGTATACTTCCTTCCTCCTTAGGAACCTCATTTTTGTCTCCCCACCTAGGACCACCTTGCTCCTTACGTCCTCCGCAATGATTTTAGCCTTTGTCTTCCTTTCGATTTGCCTGCTCCATCCGACGGTGGTGGGTCTGCACCAGACACTCGCATTCATGAGCCATACTAATTATGGCTGCCATATTCGTAGGGCGTCCCAGTACTCCCATCCGGTCTCATATGTCCATATTAAGACCATCCACAAATCGTTGGCAAATATTTGTGGGTCCAGCCAGATCGAGGGCAAATGGTCTTAACTCATTGAACTTATTCTCATATTCTGAGATAGACTTAAGCCATTGGCAGAGTCGAAACAAGTCTTGTTTCTTCTTATTGATTAGGTGCAAAGCCAAGTATTCCTCTAAATACCTTTCCTCAAATTGCTCCTAGGTGGGTGTGGTGGTATGCAGGCTCATAACGTTGCCCCACCACCTGTTCGCGCTAGCTTCCAAGAAGAACTTCACCAGGATCACCATCTCTTCTAGTGGGATCCTAATTATCACTATAAGTTTCTTAATGCTGGCCAGCAAGTCCATAGTGGCTCCAGCATCCTTCTCCCCTTGGAATGGCTTACATCCTAATTAACGGAGGGTCTTGAGGTATTTTGGGATGTCAATTAGAGAAGGGATATTAACAGAAGTGGGATGGGAGTGCACTTCCTTGGGCTCAGCTTGGGAGTTGGTGTCCACTTTGGGAGCAAGGTTGGGCCTCCCAAACACTCGGGTGAACCCTTCGTACAACCTTTGATGTTCTAAGCTGAGGTCAGGTGGAATCGTCTGGGCTTCTCTGGGAATTTTTACAGCGATGGGGTTTTGGGTTGTATCGGCGACTGCAACTCTAGTTCTCTTGGTTCCTCTCTTGGGAGCCATCTGTAAATTTTTAACAATTTTCTCTTAGTTCTTATGTTATATAGTCTTGATAATTCATTCAAGTAAACAGGCTCTGATATCACTCAAGTTGTCATGCCCCAACCCGATTTGGTCGGATCCTCATGAGCAACCCACCACTCTCTTTAGTCTATGAAGGATTTTACTTCCTTTTAGACCATGAGGAGTCAAGCATCCTTTTTACCTAATTTTCCTGGAATAATATTATACAAAACTTAATATGTTAAAAACTTTTCATACCTATATTTGTCTAAAGGATTTGGCTTTGAGGTATTCCTTAAGTGTTCGTCTTCATTCCTGAAAAGGGGTTAAAGGGAGGGGTTGTGTTTATACAACTCAGTGAGCGGGTGTTGGGGAAATGAGTTTTAAAAAGTATACATAGTTTATCAAAAACCTTTAGAACATTGTCCTTTTAAAACCTTTCATCCTTTTTATCTATTTTCAAAGCCTTTGTGTGTTTAGCTCTTTTAGCACATCCCCTTGCCTCGGGGAGGCATTTAGCAAACAAACACACGCCCTTTATCATAAAGGGTACACATGTTCGCTGGTGTAGCACGCCCAGTACACCCACTTGTGGATCAGAGCGATATTAAGTCCACCTTGATAGAAGTTCCTGACTTCTACCTTGAGTTTGAGCAATGCCCTAGGCGCCAAGCCCTCAGACTCCACAAACTCCATGTCTGTATGAGGACAAGACTTTATCTCGCCCCACCCCGATCTCAATGCGCAAGAAACCCCAACACAGTAGTTTCATTACTAACCAGCATGACGAGAAAGCTCCAACACAGTAGCTCCTCACTTCTCTTATCACCACCATGTTGTCCAACAGCCCTTAAAACCCATCACTGCCCCCTTGGGCATCTTTATAGTCCTGAATCAAAAGTGCATGCACAAATAATAATTTTTCATATTCTTAGCCATTCTCTTTGGTGTCAATGGTCCAACGGCCCCGACACTCAACCTGCATGTAGCTGTTTGTCTAGTCGGTCCGTCGACCTGACCTTGACGCACTGCCGCTAGCCCATTGAGCCTTATTGGTCCTAACGAGGTACCATGGAAAATCACATAACTAATTCCATTTTAAATAAGAGTTTTCATGGCTCTTCCTATTCATGTTTTTTTACGGGCTTCAACCTATGTCCACTGGCCTTGGGCCCACTGCACGTGTTTTTCACAATTAGGCCTTGAGCTCTATGAGTTCAAAATTCGAGGCCCCTATTCTGTTAGAGCTGTTCTAGCTCTCATCAAGAAGGTCTTCCAAATAGTTTAAGCAATGACATACAGTCAGGGGAGAACACTTCTGACAAAAATTACTTTTTAGCTTAAGGTACTCATCACACCGATCGGGTGTGATGATAGAGGTAGGTTTGCTTACATCCGATAAGCAAGTTTTTCCTTTCTTAAAAGTGCCCATCATCCCCACTAGCATGATGTATAAAAAGTCCTACTTACAACCGATAAGTATGTTTTTAGTTAATAAAGGTGCTAATCACCCCAATCGGGTATGACGTTAAATAATACCACTCACTCGATGATTGTGATGTGTTCGTACTCAGTCAGCCTTCCAAATCTTGTTTGAGCTCCTTTAATCATGTCCTTATCCGAATTTGTTCCTACATAATTTGAGTATACTCGTTAGGAACAACTTAGAATTAATAGCCCCTCTATTTTCATTTATTTACATTTATTTACATTTAGGCCATTATTTCCACCTTATTGCACTTAGGTCCCTAACGTCCAATTTTTTTTACTTTAGTTCCCAAATGTTTAATTATTTTTAATTAAGTCCCCGGGCTTCCAATATCCCTCTTGGGTCCTTAATTTTCTCAAAATGGTATATGGGACTCAAATTTCCCAAATTTCCAATTTGATCCCCTAACTTTTACAAAATTACCATTATGCTCCTTAGTTCTAATAATGGTCAATTAGCCTCAATTCTTTCAAAAATTGACCAATTGGTCCTGCAACATCTTTCTCATTTCCAATTGACCTTCAATTTTGAGAAATTTCATTTAAGTCCTTCAAAATTTTGAAATTCCCAATTTCACCCCTTTACACTGACCAAATTTGATTTCTTCAAATTGGCCATTCAAATGGGTTAATTGCTCCAATTGATGGCTTGGACCGGTTTCTACACTTCCATATGATCCAATGCTACTTTGAATTGTAGAATTAGGGTCCGAAATGAGCTCAAAAGGAGCTTCTCCGGAAAACTGTATGTAGAGAGAGAAAGCTTCTAAAGCTTACTGTCGGAGGTGCGGTGGTATGAGCTCTCGATCTAAGAAAGTAGCTCTCGTCCTTAGGGTCCTTCTAGGATCAATAATTGCTACAATTGATGTCGAGATCAACGTGAATTTGGTTAGTGAACTTTGGTGTTTTCTCTCTCTAGAACTGATATGCAACGATGGAGGAGGGCCATATTGGCTTTCCTTTCACCTCTGTGGAAGTCGTGTGATGCCTGTGGGCACTATGGGGAGGCTTGGTTTGGCAGTAGAAGGTTTAAATTGGTTGAATTCAGATCAACCAAAACAAGGCAGCTTTGAACTGATGGAGCTGCTTCACTATCGATCCCGTGGGTGCTTCTCCGACGATCCTTGGGTCGAAGGAAAGTTGTTGTCAGGTAGTTGACTTACCTAGAGTCTGTAGGACCCAAGTTTGCCTTTTAAGGCTCGGAAAAGTGCCCAATTCAGAGCTCTAGTATGAGCCTTGCCAGAAAATTAAGCACTTTGGAGAGGAGGACAATTTGAGGTGTGTGGATGATGAATGGAGGGGAACTCTTTATATAGGGAGTTCGATGACCCTCTGCCCGACTAGTTTCCATATTGGTCGAGCTTATCCACACTAAAAAATGCCCATATCGAAGGGAATATTCCTTCGCCAGGAAAGGAAATTTTCTGCATTAATGAACAATGTTGTCATCCCAAGGAAGAACACAACACAATTATGGACCAAATCGGTCCGGTCCGACCAGGTTCAATGGCAAAAATCGATCGGTTCAAGCCCAATTCGACTAGTTTTCTCAAAATTAAAATTTTCTAAATTTGTATAAATTCATTTTCTATATATTGGTGGCTTCAATTCCCCAATTTGAGATTTCTAAGCCTCATAGAAAATTGAATTACCAAATCCAGTTCAATATGGTTCAATCGAATTCAATCTCGTTTAGGTCTGATTCTGTAAACCTCGCCCTTTTAAGTTAGGGAAAAACTAGGAAAAGAATTGGTCAAACAAGTGACAAAAATCGAATCGGTTCACAAAATCCGATCACTAGAGAATAGGCAAATTAGGAAATTTACCACTCTTGAATGACCCAAAAAGTCATAAAAATCTTGGAAAGGGACATTAGAACAATTTGGGAGAGAAAACCAGACCGATTCAGCTGAATCGGATTGAACCGATTTGAACCACCATTGAACCGGATGTTAAATTCATTTTTCTAGGTGGCTTAGAAAATTCAAATTGGAGAATTGAGGCCACCATTGGGTAGAGAATAAATTTAGAATTTTTTAATTTTGAAAAACTCGGCCGAATCGGGCCTGAACCGGCCGGTTTAAGCATTGAACCCAGTTCGGACCAGTCCGGTCTGGTTCGAAGCAATGTCATCTTCTTCCTTCAGATGACAGCACTGTTCACTTGCTGGAAAATTTAACAGTGCCGGCAAAGAGGAAACGTTTCCATTCAGTACATTTCAGGCTATCAATGACTGTCATTAAGATGCCAAATGGATGGCCAGAGAGTCTCCAAGCTCCCTATATAAAGAGTTCTTCCTCATTCATCCTCCACATACCTAAAAACCTCACTCTCTCTAAGCTATGCAGTTTTTCGATGAAGCTCAAACTAGAGCTCTGACATAGGGTCTTTTCTAAGCCAAAGAAGGCGTGGTTGAGTTTTTTAGACTCGGGAAGAAGTCAGCTACACAGTGGTAATCTCCAACTTCTCCGAGAATCGACGCAAAAGCGTCGACGTGATCGAATAGTGAAGCAGCTCCGGCGGACCGAAGCTGCCCTATTTTTATCGAGCTGAAATCACTAATTTGAGCCCTGCTCAAGCCAAATAAAGCTCTCCCAACACCTCCTCAGCCCTCCTACGACCAAATTAGAGTAGAAAGGTAAGCCAATTTACCTAACCTCTGTGAATTCCGTTCAGTGCTAGAAAGAGAACCCACAGATCTTTACTGACCAAATTCTCCATCAATTCAACATGAATTTTTATATCATACTCGGTTGAGATGATAAGCACCTCAGAAATGAAAACTCATTATTAAGTGAAAGTTTAAACATCACACCCGAATGGAGTTATGTGGAAATTACGTGGAAAAACTACTTACCGGTTGTAAGTAGATCATACCAAATTGGTATGATGAATTTCCTGAAAGGAAGTAGAAAACCCACTTATCAGTTATAAGTAGAGATGTCCTCACACCCGGTTGGTGTGATGGACAGATGAAAAGAATATTTTGTCAGAAGTGCTCTCCTCTGACTATGTGCCACTACTTAAATTGTTTGGGAGACCTTCTTGACGGGAGCTCGAATTGCTCAGATTGGCTGGAGGCCTTAGTTTTGGAACTTGGGGGCTAATATGCCCGATTTTGAAAATCTCGTACAGTGAGCCTAAGGCCAGTTGGCACGAGCAGGAGCTCATAAACAAACATGAGTTTAATTCATGAAAATTTTAACTAAGTAATGTGTTTGGCCATGGTACCAAGTCAGGACCGACATACTCATTAGACTGGTGGTGGTGCGACAAGACAGGTCGACAGACCAGTCGAGACAAACAACTACAAGTCAAGTTGAGAGGCATGGTTGTTGGACCAGTGGCACCAAAGATTAAATGGCTTATGTGGAAAACTGTTGTTTTGTGCATGCACTAATGTACGAGACTTTCAAGATGCTCAAGAGGGGTAGTGATGTGTCCTAGGGGCTACTGGACGACATGGTGGAAATAAGGGTAGATTATCATGCCAGCAGTTAGGGAAGCTCGACGTAGCTTCATGCGCATGAGATCGGGGTGGGGTCGGGATGAGGTGTTTGTCCTCATATGGATTTGGAGTATCTTTATGGGATTGAGGGTTGGATGTCGCGTACATCCACTCATTCTAAGGGTAGAGGTGGATAAGCTTTTATCTAGGTGGCCGGTAAAGTCGCTCTAATGCCACAAATGGGTGTAGTGGATGTGCTGCCCTGCAAATGTTCGTTCCCTTCATGATGAAGGGCGTGTGTTGGTTGATAAACACACCGTTTGTTGTTAATGATGATAAATGACTATGAAAACTAAGATTTTGAGGATGAAATATTTTAAGGGAAATAGGGAGTCTGACACACTCCAATTCAAAAACTATTTTATTAAAACTTTATTTTTTTTAAATTTCTCAGTCACTGAGTTGTAGAAAGTCACCTGCCCTTTTTATCCCTTTCCAGGAAATAGAGAAAAGACTAGGGATAGCATCAGGCCTTACTATTTTTCACGTATGCTTAATTTACTTGTGCTTGCATTTTTAGGGTTTTTTAGGGAACAATGTTGAAATTTCGCCTGGCTCCTCTTGAATTAAAGAAGGGGGAAACCCCTCTTAAACCATGAGAGCGGCAAGTTGATCATGGGGATCCAACCATATTGGGTCGGGATGTGACAACCTGAGTGGTATCAGAGTCAAGTTCCCTTGAAACATTATCAATATTATGCCCTGACATTAATGCAACTTTAACTCTTGTGTAGGGAGGAGAATCCCTAGGAAATTCTATGTGAAATCCAATCTCCACCCATAACCCTTAAAAAGACACCTACCCCAAGGGAGGCAGTTGTTCAAAGATTCTTAAAAGTGAGAAAAGAGTACCCAAGGACATGGTGGAAGATTACCATAAACTAGCGGGAGCCTTATTGGAACCAGAAGGCATCACATACCCTCATCCAAGACAAGAGGAACTTGTATCTCCTCCTAGGAGCCTATGTAAACCCTGCACTTTTGAGTTAAGAAAAACCGGGAAAAGAACCGGTAAAACCAAGTAAGAAAACCGAGACGGTTTACAAACTCGATCTTATGGGAACAAGCAATTTGAAAATTTACAATTTCCAGGTGATCCAAAGGGTTCATTAAACCAGTGAAAAGAAATTTAAGACAAAATAAAAGAGAAAACCAAATTGGTTCAAGTGAACAATATCCCATAAGAACTTTGAAGTTAAGCGTGCTTGAGAGTAGTGTGAGGATGGGTGACCTTCTGGGAAATATGATTTCTTTTGTAACCCGAAATTTCGGTTAAAATTTTTTATACGAACATATGCCTTATCATAAATGGCCATAAATTAATATATATATTTAATTGTTGTAATTAATACTAATAATTTAATACCTAAATTAAATTATTAGAATTAATACAAATAATTTATGTCAATATTAATACTAGTAATAAATCTCTCCCATTTAATACACGATTTAACACCTATATAAAGAGGTTATCCCCATTCATTCTCCTCACACCTGAACACTTCCCTCTCTCTCTCTCTACTGCTCCATTTCCCAGTGAAGCTCGAACCAGAGCTTCGACTTGAATATTTTTCTTAACGTCAAAAGGAGAGGTCGGGCTCTTTAGAACCGGGGAGAAGATAGCTATCTGATAGCGAGCTCTAGTCAATCCGAGAATTGTTGGAGAAGCGCCAACATGATGGAACAATGAAGTAGCTCTAGCGGACCAAAGTTGCCCTATTTCGGCCAAGCTGAAATCGACTATTTCAAGCCCTCCTCAGACCAAATCAAGCCCTCCCAACACTTCCTCAGCCCTCTCACGGCCGAATTAGGACTGAAAGGTAAGTTAATTCGGCTCCCCTATGCAATTTCCTACTAGTGCTAGAGAGAAAACCAGCAAAATTTCAATGATGAAATTCTAACTCAATTGGCATCAATTGATGCAATTATTGATTCTAGGATGAACCTCAGGATGAGAGCTATCTGCCTAGATCGAAAGCTCGGACCGTCGTGCCTTCACCGGTGAGTAATCGAAGCTTTATCCCTCTATAGTTCATTTTTCGGCGAAGCTACGTTTGAGCTCGTCCTGGTGTCAAAACTTGCGATTCGCATTTCTAAAGAATCGTATGAACATGTAGAAACTCAATTTCAACTTCAATTTCAACAATTGGAAATGTTTGATGGGTCAATTTGATAAAATCAAATTCGACTGTGTTAAGAAGTTGGAATTGGGGGAAAATTGGGGATTTTCAAAATTCAAAGGACCAAAATGAAATTTTATGAAATTGAGGGTCAATTGGGCATGAAAATAATGTTGGAGGACCAATTGAGGAATTTTGAAATTTTTGGGACAAAATTTACCATTTTTGTAAAAGAAGGGTAAAATGGTAATTTTGGAAAAGTTGGGGGACCAAATTGGAAATTTGGGAAATTAAACCCCTTTTTGTGAAATGGAATAAATTGAGGTCCTATGATAAATTTTAGAAGTTTCGGGACTCAATTTGAGGAAAAACCAGCATTTGGCACTTAAAGTTAAAGAGAAATAACTTTAGGGACCTAATTGAAAATAAATGAAAGTTTGACTTTCTCATTCATTTGTAATGAATGAAGGCAATTAGGCCGAAGGATAATGAAACAAGATGTTCATATCGTGTAGGAACATGAAATACCGGGAACGCCAGCAAGGACAAGCTCACGTGAATACCAAGAACCGGTCTAGTGGAATTCACGACATTAACAGGTGAGTGGGTTTACTAACATCATACCTGATTGGGATGATGAGCACAACTTAAAATTAAAAACCACTTACGGGTTGTGAGTGGAAATTTTATATCATACCCGGTTGGGAATGATAAGTACCTCGGTATGAAAACCCACTATTAAGTGGTATTTTAAACATCACTAATTAGAGGAAGTGATGTGAAAATCATGCGGAAAAACTACTTACCGATTGTAAGTAGATCATACCCGTTTGGTATGATGAGACTTCCTCGAAGGAAGTTGAAAACCCGTTCATCGGTTATGAACGGAGGTGTCCTTATATCGGGCGGTATAATGGATAGAGAAAACATATGTTTTGTCGAAAGTGCTCTCCCCTGACTGTGTGCCAATGCTTAAACAATTTGGGAGACCTTGTCGACGGGAGCTCGAATAGCTCTGATAGGCCGAGGGCCTCGGTTTTGGAACTTGGGGGCTAAATGCCCGATTTAGAAAATCTCGTACAGTGTGCCCAAGGCCAGTTGGCACGAGCAGGGGCTTGTAAATGAACATGATATATGTGCCATAAAATTTAATAAGTGAATTGTTTGGCCATGGTAGCAAGATAGGACCGACATGCTCAGTCAACTAGCGGTAGTGTGACATGACAGGTCGACGAACCAATTAAGACAAACAACTGTGGGTTGAGTTGAGAGTCGGGGCCATTGGACCAGTAGCACCACAGATTACATGGCAATATGAGAAAACATTGTTTGTGCATGCATTGTGAGTACGAGATCATCAAGATGCCCATGAGGGGTAGTGAAGCGTCCTAAGGGCACTGGATGACCTGGTTGCTATAAGGCCAGTTCGTCGTTCTAGGTGTTTGTGCGAAATCTGGAGTAGCACCAAGCGCATGAGACCGGGGTGGGGACAGGATGAGGTCTCTGTCCTCATACGGATACGAAGAAGTGATTTCGGGATTGTGGGTCGGATGTCATGTACATCCACTCATTCCCAGGGTATAAGTAGTTGTACTTTTATCCGGGTGGTAGAAAAAGTCGCTCTGAAGCCACTAGCGGGTTCAGTAGTGATACTGACTTGCGAATGTGTGTAAGCTTCATGATAAAGGATGTTTGTTGGGTGATGACACTCCGTGGTAAATAAGAAATGGTGGAAAAATCTGAATTTTTAAATTAAAGGATTTTTTGAAAACAAAGGAGTTTGGCACACTCCGTATAAATATTTTTTTTTAAAAGTCAAAAACTTTTAAAAATTCATTCATTAAGTAGTCGTACTAACCCCCTCCCTTATATCCCTTTCAGGAAATCCCGAAAAGCCTCTACTTAAAGACCGTCAACTAAGATGCCTATAAGACAGGTATGTAAAATTTTAAATTTCATATAGTTTTGATTATGATATTCCAGGAAAAGGTGCAGGTTAAAGGACGCCTTACTCTTTACGGTTTACAATAAGGGGAAATCCTTTAATAAACTGAAAGAGTGGCGGGTTGATCACAGGGATCCAACCAAACTAGGTCGGGGCATGACAGCCTAACTCCTCCTCTAGCCCCACAACAACCGGAGAGGAATCCAACCAAGAAGGAGCTCTGGGATAACTATTGGGATCCGTATGCCACCTTCATGAAAGTCCACCAAGTATCCCCACCTTCTCAACCCAACTTCAATCCTCCCAATGGATGAAGTGGACCTATGAGTGCGAGGTAGAGGTACTAAGGCGGTATGGATTGGAGGCCATACATGAAATTTGTCCCATAAGGGAATACGAGTGGACCCCAACTAGTTCCTTAGAGCCTACTAATCAAGAATCCCACAACTGTTCTAAGGCTAACTCTCGGCCTATGACCCCAAGGGATTAGGGGGAAGAAAATTTTTGTAATAAGTCAAGTATGACAAGAAAATTTCTTGAATGAATGAAGTTAAATTTTTTTACAAAACTTCTGAGTTTCCTTGATAAATTCAAATAATGAGTGAATGCTAATAAAGATCAGCATAAAAGGATAGAAAATCACCCAAGTAAGGAAAACAAGTTATTTCTAGTTAACCTTAACATTTAAAATTTTCCTCAAAAGTACAATGAAATTTGGCAAGAAAGAAACTCCTAGAGTTTACTAAGGAAGACAAATCCTAACTAAGGGAAGGAAGGAGAAGTTAGAACAAAAGGAAGTAAGCATTAAAGAACAGGGGATTAGTCTAAGGAGTTAAGGAAGGGTTCAAAGGATAAGAGTAAGGAAAACAAATAAACTATTCTAAAGAAAACCAAAGGAATGGAAGTTGATCGGGAAGAAAAAAAGAAGGTTAGGGGGAGCACTGAAGATGTTAAGACAAGTAAGATAGGAAAAGGAAAAGAGAAGGGAAAGAAGTATGGTAGAAAGAAACCTCGGGAATAATACCAATACTAGAAAAGAGTTATGACACATCCTTAAGGGACTTTGTTTGGTGATAAGGATGTGAAACTAAAAGGAATAAAAGATAGGGGAGAAAGCCAGAGTGAATCACCATACAAAGGTCGAGAAGTATAAGAAAAGAGTAAAGGGAAAACTTTCAAGGAGTAATAGGGAAAACGAATGTGAAAATCCCAATATGGGGGTCCCTCGAAGAAGAATGAAGATAGGAAGTGGAATCATGGAAAAGAAGAAGTTCCAAGCCAAGGTAATCAATAGATGAGATATCATAAATCAGAGCAGGAACCAAGACCTCATTAAAGGACATAGGCGATTAAGTAAATACCTGAAAGGCCAAGCATGATCTACTTGCAAGAGAGCAGAGAACCAAACAGAGATTTTAGATGAGTCCAATTGAAGGAAATAATCCATAACAACTAGATCCTCCAGGAAATAAACTACACTCCAAGAAAGATTGGAAAGTAGTAAGAATCATACCCAAAACAAGCCAAAGGGATGGATACCAAGGACATGAAGATTCGAGAGACAATCATCTCAAAACAATTAAACTTTGACGATAAAATGAGCAAGATGATTAACAAGTTGACCCTTGGGAAGGTCACAATCCCATTAAAGAAGGAAAAGAAGGAAAGGCCAAAACCTTTGAGAAATAAGGACAGAGGAAAGCCATAAAGAGATCAATGGCAAAGATAAGGAATGACGACCTAAGGGTTAAAAGAAGGTTAAATAAGCTCTCTGTAGGACGATCAAGAGGTGTAGAAACAAAGGAGGATGTGAACTTCACCTCCAAGAAATAGATAAATACTATGAGCAAGTGAGAATGAAGATGAGGTATACTAGAAGTAACCGTATGGTCTTAAGAATCAAGGTGAGTAAGAAAGGATGGCATCCAGGAAATGTTATTTAAAGATTGGACATTCCGGTAAAACAAGGAAAGAATTTTGGAAGAAAATGAGTATAAAACTTACCAAGGAAGGCAACCTTGGAAAACATGTGTTCCAATTAAGAGAAAATGGAACTAATAGAATTGAAAGAGGATAAGCCCCTAAAAAATGGGCTGTTACAAATGAAAGGATCTAGTGCAAAAGAAAAGAAATTGTAAGGGTCTAAGGGGGGTAAGTTAAACCCAAGTAACGGGTAAGTAGGACGACATAATCAAAAGATGCCGAACAAGTAAGAAAGGAACTAGCTCGGAATAGAGAATTGTGAAATGACCCCAAGGTAGTAAGAGTGGAGTATGAAAAAGGAAATTTCTTGGAGAAAGGATGCCACGAGGGATGCAAAATGACGTAAGAAAGGAAGGGTCTCACTATGTTAGTGGGTATCGAGAAACTCAAAGACTTCAATTTTGAAAGACCCAATAAAGAAGTTGGAAGAAGACAAGTAAGTAAGGAAACCAATACGGTTATAAAGGATATGATGTTAAAGGCAAAATGGACAATTGGATAACAACGATGAGAGTCAAGAAGTACCACCAGACAAAAAGGGGGACGATGTTATACCATCCCTAAAAGATAGAGAGATTGAAAATAGCCATTCTGGAAGTACTTTAAAAATGTTATATGGCCAAAGAACAAGTTCTAGAGAATGTCGTGATATGAGGGATATGTAAACTCAACTATTCTAAGGAAATATTACTTAGGTAAGGAAGAGTCTGTGATTTGAGCATGATAAGGCTAGGCATTAAATGTGGAACGAAGTTATAATAACCAACGAATGAGGGAAGGATCAATATAGAATGAAAAGGTGATAACACCAACACCTATGAAAGTATGTAAGAGTTGCTTGAATGGACACTGAGCAAAGTCATCGAATAAAGAGAATACTTGGATACATAAATGATAGGGTATTTTGGGACTCCCAATCCTGAAATCTTGAATAAAGAATTTTGGAATGGAGAAATCGTGCTTTAAGGATCGAAGGGATAATGAATTTAAGGATATGACCTTAAACCTTCCAGTGAGATATGCTTAGCTAAAGTAAGCTCCATGGAATGAGAAAATGATGTGAATGAAAAGAAAGCCTTAAGTATATGATATAAGGGATAAACAGAAACAACCGAAAAGGTTGTATGTCAATAAATTACAAATTTGTATCATTGAAAGTTCATTCTAGTACAAAGGATGTGGAATACATTTTGGGGACAAAACTCCTAAAAGGAGAGAAGAGTTGTAAACCCCGCCCTTTTGAGTTAGGGAAAAACTAGGAAAAGAAGTAGTCAAATCGAGTGAGAAAAACCAAACCGGTTCACAAAACCCGATAATTAGAGAACAAGCAAATTGGGAAATTTACAACTATCGAATGACCCAAAGAGTCATAAAAATCTTGGAAATGGACCTTAGAACAATTTGGGAAAGAAAACCAGACTGGTTCGGGTGAATCAGATCTGAACCGGTTTGGACCGGTTTGAACCACCATTGAACCAAATGCTAAATTTATTTTTCTAGGTGGCTTAGAAAATTCAAATTGGAGAACTGAGGCCATCATTGGGTAGAGAATGAATTTAGATAAATTTAGAAATTTTAATTTTGAAAAACTCGGCCGAATTGGGCCTAAACTAGTCGGTTTAAGCGTTAAACCTAGTCTGGACTAATCCGGTCTGGTTCGTAACAATGTCGTCTTCTTCCTTCAGATGACAACACTGTTCACTTGCCGAAAAATTTGGCAATACCGGTGAAGAGGAAATGTTTCTATTCACTACATTTTAGGCCATCAATGACTATCATTGAAGTGTCAAACGGGCGGTCGAAGAGTCCCCGAGCTCCTTATATAAAGAGACCCTCCCCATTCATCCTCCACACACCTAAAAACCTCACTCTCCCTCAGCTACTTAGTTTTCCGATAAAGCTCGAACCAGAGCTCCGACATAAGGTCTTTTCTAAGCCAAAGAAGGTGTGGTCGAGTTCCTTAGACTCGAGGAGAAGTCAGCTACACGGTGATAATCTCTAACTACTCCGAGGATCATCAAAGAAGCGCCAACGTGATCGAACAGTGAAGCAGCGCTGTCATACCGAAGCTGCCCTATTTTTGTCGAGCTGAAATCAGCCAATTCGAGCCTTCCTCAAGCTAAACCAAGCCCTCCCAACACCTCCTCAGCCCTCCTACGACCGAATTAGAGCAGCAAGGTAAGTCAATTTAGCGTCCCTCTATGAATTCCGATCGGTGCTAGAAAGAGAACCCGCAGATCTTTACTGACCAAATTCTCTATCAATTCAACATGAATTGAGGTGATTCTTCATTTAAGGAGTAGCCTCAAGATGAGATCTATATGCCCAGATCTAAAGCTCGGACCGCCACACCCTCGATGGTAAGCTTTCGAAGCTTTCTCTCTCTACAACGAGTTTTCCCGTGAAACTTTGTTTGAGCATGTTCCACATCAATTCATGTAATTCAAGGTGCAATTGAATTGTATGGAGGTGTAGGAAATTAAATCTAACTTCAATTTCAACAATTAACTTCGTTTGATAGGTCAATTTAATGAAATCAAATTCGGCCAAGTTGAAAGGTTGAGATTGGGGGAAATTTTGGGGATTTCGGAAATTCGAGGGACTAAAGTGCAATTTCCTAAAATTGAGGTCCAATTGGGCATGGTAAAGATATTGGAGGACAAATTGGTCAAATTTTGGAATTTTTTGGGTAAATTTTACCATTTTTGTAAAGTAGGGGCAAAATGGTAATTTTGAAAAAATTGGGGACCAAATTGGGAATTTGGGAAAATTGAACCCATTTTTTTGTAATTTTGAATAAATTGAGGTTCCAAAGTAAATTTTGAAGTTTTTGGGATTCAATTTGGGAAAAAAATCGGCATTATGGGCCTAAAGTTAAAGAAAAAGAACTTTAGGGACCTAAATGCAATTAATTGAAAAGTTTGGTATTTTATTCATTTGTGATGAATAAAGGCTATCAAGCCGAAGGATAATGAATAAGGTTATTCATATCGTGTAGTAACATGAAGTACCGGGAACGCCAGCTAAGACAAACTCGTGAGGAGACGAAAGCTGGTTAATAAGGATTCACGACATTTAGGGGTGAGTGGGATTTTTATTTCATACTCAGTTGGGATGATAAGCAACTCGGAAATGAAAACTCACTACTAAATAGAGTTTTAAACATCACACCAGAATGGAGTGTTGTGGAAATTACGCGGAAAAACTATTTACCGGTTGTAAGTAGATCATACCCAATTGGTATGATTAACTTTGTGGAAGGAAGTAGAAAACCCGCTTATCGGTTATAAGCAGAGAGGTCCTTACACCCGGTTGATGTGATGGATAGATTAAAAGAATATTTTGTTGGAAGTGCTCTCCCTGACTGTGTACCACTACTTAAACTTTTTGGGAGACCTTCTTGGCGGGAGCTCGAATAGCTTAGATAGGCCGGTGGCCTCGGTTTTGGAACTTGGGGTCTAATATGCCCAATTTTGAAAATCTCGTACAGTGGGCCCAAGGATAGTTGGCATGAGTAGAAGCTTGTAAACAAATATGAATTTAAGCCATGAAAATTTTAAATGAATGATGTGTGGCCATGGTACCAAGTTAGGACTAACATACTTGATGGACTCGCGGTAGTGCAATAAGAGAGGTCAACAGACTAGTCGAGACAAACAGCTGCAGGTCAAGTTGAAAGTCATGGCCGTTGGACCAGTGGCACCAAAGATTAAATGGCTTATGAGGAAAACTCTTGTTTTGTGCATGCACTAAGGTACAAGACCTCCAAGACACGCAAGAGGGGTAGTGATGCATCCTGGGGGCTACTGGACGACATGGTGGAGATAATGGTAGATTGTCGTGCTATCTGTCAGGAAAGCTCGATGTAGCTTCATGCGCATGAGACTGGGGTGGGGTCGGGATGAGGTCTCTGTCATCATATGAACACAGAGTATCTTCACGGGATTAAGGGTTGGATGTCGCGTACATCCACTCATCCCAATCGGGTATGATCATCCCTGAGAATGACTGGATGTACGTGACATCCGACCTTCAATCCCGAAAGAAAACTCTATGTTCGTATGAGGACAGAGACCTCATCGCGACCCCACCCCAGTCTCATGTGCATGAAGCTACGTCGAGCTTCCTTGACTACTGGCACGGCAAATTGCCCTTATCTCCACCATGTCACCTAGTAGCCCCTAGGACGCATCACTATCCCTCTTGGGCGTCTTGATGGTCTCGAACCTTAGTGCATGCACAAAACAATAGTTTTTCTCATAAGTTATTTAATCTTTGGTGCCACTAGTCTAACGGCCTTGACCTTCAACTCCACATGTAGTTGTTTGTCTCGACTAGTCTGTCAACTTGTCTTGTCGCACTACCGCTAGTCCATCAAGTATGTCGATCCTATCTTGGTACCATGGCCAAACACATCATTCATTAAAGTTTTCATGGCTTAATCTCATATTTGTATACGAGCTCCTACTCATGTCAACTAGCCTTGGGCTCACTGTATGAGATATTTAAAATCGGGCATTTTAGTCCCCAAGTTCCAAAACCGAGGCCTCCGGCCTATTTGAGTTATTCGAGCTTCTGTCAAGAAGGTCTCCCAAAAAGTTTAAGCAATGGCATACAGTCAGGAGAGAACACTTCTGACAAAATAATTTTTCATCTGTCCATAACACTAACCGAGTGTGAGGACATCTTCGCTTATAACCGATAAGCGTGTTTTCTACTTCCTTCTGGGAAGTCCATAATACCAAACAGGTATGATCTACTTATAACCAATAAGTAGTTTTTTCATGTAATTTCCACATCACCCCATCCTGGTATGATATTAAAAATTTCACATAATAGTGAGTTTTAAATTCCGAGCTACTCATCATCCCAACCTGGTATGATGTGAAAATTTTCACTCACTCGTTAATGTAGTGAATTACTCTTAATCAGCTTTTTGCCTCCACGCGAGCTTGTGTTGGCTGGCGTTCCCAGTACTTCGTGTTCCCATACGATATGAACATTCTTGTTCATTATCCTTTAGCCTAATAGCCTTCATTCACCACAAATGAATTAAATACCCAAACTTTTCAATTATTTACAATTAGGTCCCTAAAGTTCTTTTTCTTTAACTTTAGGTCCCTAATGCCAATTTTTCCCAAATTGAGTCACAAAACTTCTAAAATTCACTTTGGGACCTCAATTTATTCAAAATCACAAAAGGGGGTTCAAGTTTCCCAAATTTCCAATTTGGTCCCCAACTTTTTCAAAATTACCATTTTGCCCATACTTTACAAAAATAGTAAATTTCACCCCAAAAAATATAAAAATTGATCAATTGGTCCTCCAACATTTTTCCATGGCCAACTGGCCCTCAATTTTAAAAAATTGCACATTAGTCCCTCGAATTTTCAAAATCCCCAATATTTCCCCCTTTCAACCTGGCCGGATTTGATTTTATCAAATTGATCAATCAATCGAGGCTAATTGTTAAAATTCAAGGTGGATTTGAGTTCATACACATCCATACAATTCAAAGTTCAATTAAATTGCATGAATTGATGTCGAAACGAGCTCAAACAGAGCTTCGTCGAAAAACTAGATATAGAGAAAGAAAGCTTCGAGAGCTTATCGTTGGAGGTGTGACGGTCTGAGCTTTTGATCTGGGCAAATAGCTCTTGTCCCGAAGTTCTTCCTAGAATCAAGAATCGCCTCAATTCATGTCAAATTGAGAGAGAATTCGGTCAGTAAATATTCGTCAGTTCTCTCTCTAGCACTAATCGGAATTTAGAGAGGGTAGACAAATTGGCTTACCTTTCCGCTCTAATTCAGTCATATGAGGGCTGAGAGAGTCTTAGGAGAGCTTGGTTTGGCCTGGGGAGTGCTCGAATGGGCTGATTTTAGCTCAACAAAAATAGGGCAGCTTCGGTCTGCTAGAGCTGCTTCACTATTCGATCACCTCGGTGCTTCTCCAACGATCCTAGGAGCAATTGGAGACCACTGTTGGGTAGCTGACTTCTCCTTGAGTCTAAAGAACCCCACCATGCCTTCTTTGGCTAAAAAAAGACCCTATGTTGGAGCTCTGGTTCAAGCTTCGTCGAAAAACTAAGTAACTGAGAGAGAGTGAGGTTTTCAAGTGTGTGGAGGATGAATGGAGAGGGGCTTTTTATATAGGGAGCTCGGGGACTCTCCGGCCGTTGTTTGTCACCTTAATGGCAGCCATTGATGGCCTGAAATATACTAAATGTAAACGTTTCCTCCTCACCGGTGCTATTCAATTTTTTGGCGAGTGAACAGTGCTATCATCTGAAGGAAGAAGACGACATTATTCCGAACCGGACCGGTCCAAACCGGGTTCAACTCTTAAACTGGCCGGTTCAGGCCAGATTCGACCGAGTTTTTCAAAATTAGAATTTTCTAAATTCATCTAAATTCATTCTCTATCAAATGGTGCATCAATTCTTCAATTTGAATTTTCTAAGCCACCTACAAAAATGAATTTAACGTCTGGTTCAATGATGGTTCAAACTGATCCAAACTGGTTCGATCCGGTTCAGATCTTGTTCACCTGAACCGATCTGGTTTTCTCTCCCAAATTGTCATAAGGTCCCTTTCCAAGGTTTTTATGACTATTTGGGTTACTCGGGAGTTGTAAATTTCCCAATTTGTCCGTACTCTAGTGAACGGGGTTTGTGAACCGGTTTGATTTTCTCATTCGGTTTGACCGGTTCTTTCCTCGATTTTCCTTAACTCCAAAGGGCAAGGTTTACAATGTTAATGGTAGCTGATAATCCCATAATAAGTGATTCCTAGTCGTAGCCTAGTCCTCTGATTATCTTGTTTTCTAGTTTTTTTGTCCATTTTAGGGTGCTCAATTTGGGCAAAGCTAGTGGTCAGGGCGCTAATAAATGATAGGTAAGTGAACATAAAAATATCGAGTTTCTTTAGTACACTCCATTGCTATTCTAAGATGTATTGTTGAGCTTGAACCTATTATCTAAATAGGGCATCAAACTATTGTCAAGCTTCGACTGTTGTGATAGCTCTGATTACTTGAAGATTTACATTTATTGTCAAAGTAGCTAGGATAATAGTACAACATAACTTGTTATTAATATCTCATTTTTCGAATTTTGGGTTTGGTAGCTTGATTTCATCATCAATATTTATTTTTTGAATGATAAATGGCGAAGGTATGAGTAAGGAATTATCTACATAACCGAGAAGTTGATATACTTGAAGAATGTAACTCATATTGTTCTTCCAAAATTAAAAATTGGTGTTGCAGAGTTTAATTGACAATGTTCGATTGAAGTAAGGAAGAGTGATGGTAAATAATGGTTTCATTATGGCATTGTTATTAGGTTAAACAGAACAAAAAACTTTGATAATTCTAAGAGAAATGTTGGATGTTGGAAGGAGAAGTAGATACCAATAATATTATGCAATTAATCAAGTTCTAATACCAAATACATAAATTGGTGAAAATATATTGTAAGTAGTGTATTAAAATTTTTTATATTATTTAATTAAATAAATTTTACATATATATATTTATGATATATTAAAATACAAATCAAATAGTATAAATAATGAACTCATGAAATTTTGATTTAATATATATCAAATAAATTATTAATATTTTTAATTTATCTCAAATAATATTATAATGTTTACCAAATCTCAAAAAAATACATGAACTTATGTTTTTGTATTTTGGGAAAAAAACTTAATGCAAGTATAATAAATAAAATGAATTATTAATAATTATTTAATCTAAAAATGATATTTTATTTTAGATTTTTTACAAAATTTTGCATCAAATATTTCAGTTATATATATATATATGAATTCGTTATTATTTATTTAATATTATCAATTTTTCAATGCGCCCATTAGACAATTGTTATAAGCTGAGAGGTTGATTCCCACATGGGAAATTTCAATACTGCGAGACCACTTAATATGTTGTCTCTAATACTTAATTAAGCAACCTCGGGGGGAGTGTCGGAGGGCCAGTGGGGGTCTCTAATGACCACGATCAGAAGGCGTCGTTTAAAACCCTAAAAACCCATCTCCCTTCCTAAAGGGTGTGCCGAATTTGGGGGGGGTCTTTACACCGGATATTTCCCCCCGTGATGCAAAACCAAAGAAATATCCGATGCCTGCGCCTTCTGATTCGAGCCCTCCCTGTGATGGGAATCTCTCATGCTGCTTGCGCTCGAGACGGGGTTGCATCGCGGTACAATTGAGGTTCGCCTCACAGACACTCCCCATTTTGCTTTTTGCGCATGGAGCATTAGCAATTTTGTTGTTCAGTTCTCTTTTTTCCAAGAATAACTTGGAAAATTTTATCCACATACTACTTACTTCGGGCTACAATTTTTTAGTCAATCCTGAAAACTGCGAACATGGGATACAGAAGCAGTTTGTTACAAGGATAGGGTTAGGTGCTTGAAATTTCATGGTTAATCCTTCATATTAATCTTCAATATTGGGCTTCAACTCATACCCAATACTTGGAAAGTCTGTCATCTCACATTTGATCATTTGTTTTTTTTTACCTTTTTTTCACATCATGGATTGATTGGCGTGCAAGTCAGGAGTAACATATGAAGAAGCATTGAATCACAACACAACAGCTGCAAAGTTCACTTGTAACACTAAATATTTACACAGCAAAACAAGCCTTCATTCGACTTCTCTCATTTTAGCCTTAAAAGGATTCTTCTTCTGCTATTGATTGCAGTACCTCTCCCCCAAAGAGACAACCTCTCTAGGAACTTTCCAAAGATTGCAGATGATTCATACAATGTAGGGATCCTAAGGAAAGTCGAGATCCGGGTGGGAATACCTGCATTTATCGAGTGGGATTCTTCTCCGAATAATTCCGCCAAATTTTGTCTCAGACTTTCCTCTTGTTGCGATGAGCAACAGGGCTTTCGGCATTTTTTGACATACTTGCAGTTCTTAGCAGCCTTCGGAATTCAGATAAACTTATCTTACCGTCTTTGTCTATGTCGGCCTCTTCGAGAAGTGGGTCGATGGATCCCTTCAGACCAGTGTGCTGGGGAGGTAATGAAGCAACCATGAGATATCTACTAAGTCTACTGTAAAGGAAAATCTAGGCAAAGTATGATTTCATGATGCCCACGTGTTCTTCAATAGGAGAGTCCATAACCTTCATCTCCTAGCCATGGCTATAAAAATACTACCGGTTTTTACTAGTTGTAATTTCTGCTTATCACTTTTACAGGTCCATTGTCTATCCTTTGGATTTAAGGAAAGAAGATGAACATCACCATTGGATTTAGAGTGAAAGGGTGAGGAGAGTTTACTCACCATTGGATTTAGAGTGAAAGGGTGAGGAGAGTTTACTCACCATTCTTAGTTCTTCTGGAGTTATATAACCATCTCCATCAATATCAAATTTCTCAAATGCAGCCAACGATCTCTGTCGCCACCTCTCTGAGTCATGCTCCTCTAACTGGTGAACGTGTAGTGTAGCTGCCACAAACTCGGAGAAATCCACCATACCATCAGTGTTGATGTCTATCTGAAATAATAGGAACAAGGAAATCTATTATGAACAATTTGTGCAACATGAAGCAATAAAATAACCAATAACAGAGCACATACAACTTCAATACTGAGAATAAAAGACAAAAGGAGCAAAGGGCAAAGTAAAAAGATGAAGAAATTTGGGACTGAGAATGATGGTTCTTACAGCATGAAGAATTTCCAGCACCCGTGATTCCTTCAACTTCCAAGGAAGATCTTTAGCAAGTGCCTGCATTTGAAGCTTCTTGTCAGGATAAAGACTAAAACATTTGGCATACGAGGAACAGAATCAAACTCCAATTCAGAAACTCCATCTTATAGAAGACGCTCGTTTGCATAAAGATACAGCAAGAGGCAAGAGCAATGTTTCAAAAACAACTTTCAAAAGAGAAAGTGTAAAAAGCATGCAACAAGAGGCATACCTGTCTCATTTCCTCGAGACTAATAGAACCATTTTTATCTACATCAATCGCATCGAACTGATCCTTGAGGTCGGCCAACTCCTCGCTATTGAGTGTACTTGCCAGTGCCTACACCAAGATCAGTTTCTCATAAATTACTAGAAGAAAAATCCTCCATCTTAAAAGAACCCAAAGGACATGATGTACCCTCAATGCAAACTGCTTCAAACGGCTGTACTTTACAAATTGCCTTATATTATTGAGAACAGATATATCGATGGGGATCTCAGATGCACTTCCGCCCTCTCTGACCCAAGGATGAGCTGAAATTTTGAAACAAACCACAAGCAGCTCTTAGCAAAAGATTTTTAAATCATTCACATCAGACAATATTTGATTGATTGAAAAGCTTCAACCTCCTTGTTAAATTCACAATTTATTATGTAGCAGCTCCTAATCATAAATAAATACTCTACCACCATTGTAATCTCTCTTTCTTTTCTATGACAAAACACATATAGCATTCCTATAATGTAACAGGATCACATACAAAGGGCCTGAGCTGCAGTAAGTCTTGCTCGAGGGTCCTTCACCAATAACTTCTTTACAAAATCTTTTGCACTGTTGCTAATTGTTGGCCAAGGTTTGCGGCGGAAATCAGGCTTATTTCTCATGACCTGGTAGGAAAGATGAAGGAAAATGAATAGATTTTCAAGATAATACAAGTTAATAAGAAGAACAAAGGCACCCCAACTCAGTCTACACGGCAGGCAGATGTACCCCACCTCCTTAAATATACCATCCTCAGTCTTATCCCAAAAGGGTCGCTTTCCGCAGAGGAGAATGTATGTGATCACACCAATACTCCACACATCTGACTCTGGACCAGATTTACGTTTCAACACTTCAGGAGCCACATAGTAGGCACTCCCAACAATGTCATAAAATTTCTTTCCTGTATATATTTGAACAGAAGTTAGTGACATGCACAGCACTGATGTAGAAACGAACACCTAAAGAAACCTAGTGAAAATAAAATTATACAGAAAACAGCAATCTTATTTTATAATGTATCACATATGTGTTCAATTTTTTTTCTCCAAATGCTGCACACCTGGTTTTATAAAGTCTGACAGACCAAAATCAGTGGCCTTCAAGGGAGAGTCCTCTCTTGTTGACTTGAAGAGAAAATTCTGCATGCAGATCGGAATATCTCAATGACTTTTCATGTACTTGCTCATGCATCTTGCAGGAAAAACATACTAAAGGTATACCTCAGGCTTCATGTCCCGATGTACTAGTCCGTGTAGATGGCACTGGGCAGCAACCTTGAGCATCTGCCTTACAACTACTGCTGCATCCTTCTCTGTATAACGACTGTCCTTCCTGATCAAAAGATAGATATGAGTTAAGGGCTATTTTTATGGCTAAGCAACCCAATTTAAAATATCAACAGGATAAATTTTTTCACAAGGAATACACAGGTTCTTACTTTGCCAATATTCTATCTAGCAATTCACCACCTTCACATAACCTGGTAAAAGAGGAAGTTGGGCAGAAAAGGCTTTCAATAATAATAATAATAAAATCTTTTTAATTTCCAAAATTTACAGTAAAAGTGTCAACTAAGACTTACTCCATAACTATATGTACATAAGAATCATCTTCAAATGCATTATAAAACTGTACAACATTCTCATGGCCTGTCAGTGCTTTCAGTATCTTGACCTCTCGTTTAACATCCTCCACGGCAATAGGAAGAACCATCTGTAAAGGTTCCCATATATTATGTTTATAAAAGAAACATGCAAATGAAAAATAAGATCTACTATTATACTCATTGCAATGTCTACATTAGAGTTCATTGTTTTGCTACAGGTTCTGCGAAGAGATTGATTATACTATGTAGTTTCTTATCATGTATCATGTATAGAGATCATCTATATCATGTAGAATGGCTTTGAGGGTACAACCATTTCTAAAGGATGAAACCCTCAAGGAAAAATATCAATATAGCAGAGGAATAATCCTCAGTAAGCAGAAATTAATTGATTTTTTTTCCATCAGCATAAGCAGCCCTCACGGTCAGCTACATAGGAAACAGAAGCTCAATCTTCAGGCTCTAAGAGTAGGCAATTTGACTCAATTAAAAAAAATACTTTAAGTGATTCTTTTCATCTTAAATCTTTAACAGTAAAAGCGAAATCGATTGGATGTTCTCCAATGCAATAGTTCAACCAAAAGATTGCTATGCAGAACACGCGTTAATCATCAGGGTTCCCTATTTTCAAAGATAATCATTATACCCAATTCATCTGAACAGTTCTAACCATCTTCATTCTTGTAACTGAGCATACATGGAAAGAATTGAACGGATGACCCTGAGATAGAAACCATAATGAAACCATAATGCAAATGTACAGTAGTAGTTGCAAAATCGCAGGTATCATGCCCAAGCAGCTTCTAGTCATTACCGAATTTTAATTATGAATCAATGCCAAATTCGTTTCTAGACCTGTCACAGGAACATTAAGCAGATCACTATCTGAAGAGTGCATCTTGCCTACATCTAAATTAAAAGCAAAGGCCTAACCTTGTTTTTATCAATTCTCTTGACCGCGACACGGTTTCCAGTGCCCTTATCGGTGGCAACATACGTATAACCGAACTGCCCGTGTCCTAGCAGCTTCCCAAGCACGTAATGGTCGTTGAAATCCTTGGCGTACCCAAAGTCTGTTCGCTTTCCATATGGCGTCCCGCATCCCTGCCGCCTACGGTTCTGATTCTGGTTGGAATTTTTGTTCGTGTCGTTGCTATTACCATCTGTATTCTTGTTCGCATTCTTCTTGGTCTTCGGCTGAGCCGCGTCCTTCTTCTGCAGCGGCTGCTGCACAGGTGAGGCACTGTTCTCTGCCGCCGGACTCTTCTTGGAGGCGGCTTTATTCCTGCCGTAACCGCTGACATTGGAGGAGGAGAGGCATGCACCCATGTCGCCAATGGAGGAAGGTATGGGAGGAAGAATAGTTTCAAAGCTTCAGAGGTTTTGAGGGGCTGAATTTGAATCCATGGAGGGTTTTATAGAACACCCAGAAGAGTTCTCAGGATGTCTGGATGATGAGAGCGGGGTAATAAAAAATATGGCGATGGCGAGAGAGGAAAGTTAAGGGAAGCCAAGAGGAAGCCGGAGGGAGGGAGGCAAGAGGGTGGTGGTGATGACCATGATGGTCAAAGCATGAGACTTTTTCCGCTGTCAAAACTTATAATAAAATAAAACATATTATTTTTATTTCACAATTTACATTATTTTTTGCGAAGAATCAAGAGTTGAGTACACCTGGTCTACGAAGTCACGGCCCGTTCTCTCTAAAACTCTTTGGGTTCTTTTGCGCCCGATGCAGGGAATCTAAATCCCATGAATCGTTCTTTTTGGCGGTAAGCAAATGTTCGTTGAGCTGTTATTTTGTTTCTTTATTTTACAAAAAAGACAGGCGTAAATCAAATGTTCTGGATTGGTTATCTGGAAATTCCACGCTGGCGTCTCTGTCTCCGTTGTCATCGGTAAAATGTATTCATAAGAATAACCGCTGCCCTTTTTTTCTTTGCCTTCTGCAACGACAATAAATAAATCATAAAATTCCACCTTGGCAATTACTGAAATTTTAAAAATATTAAATTCAAAAGGACAAATTATCTAAAATGCATAAAATTTACTTATTTTCTTCTGTAACCTAGTTATTAATAAATATATTTTTTATTTTGTCTTATTTAATATAAATTTTAATTTTTCATAAAAATGTGATAATACTAATATTTTACCTTTAAACATTTTTACGAGAAATATTATGTATAATTGACACACTCGCTAATTATAATCTTATGCTAATCAAGAAATTTTGTATCAAAATAAAATAGAAAGCTTGTATTTTCAAGGAAAAAATATGACCCAAATAAAAATATATTAGCTTGATTTCCCTGAAGAGTTCCACGGTTGAATGAATTAACTTATTTTTTATGGTGTGTCAATGATTTTCCAAATAAATGTGCAGCTCTTAAAACAGGTAGACCGCAGCCACTTCAACGGGATCGGACCGTAAAGATTAGAAAGTCACATGCGGTATCCCCTTCTTCCTTTTTTCTTTGGGGCCAACAGCCACATATTGTATCGATATTGAGCAAAAAGGTATGGTATCGTCAATAAATGAAAGTTAGCAGGCCCACATACATCCATTCCGTTCCATGTTATCCAGAAGACATAGCATACCGATATCACACGATCGTTCTATAAAATATGAGAAACACATTATAACTCGTGATGTTTTTAAGTCCATAGAGATAGAGCCCAATAACTTGGGTTATATATAGCCAGCGACAGAATCTATCAAATTAGTTATATATTGTTGTACGGGGATTTCTCGCATCCGGGATGCACTAATTGTAATCCCACAGGAAGTTTCTTTTACTAGATAAATACTTTGGTTTCATAGTGTATCTCATTTACTTGTATTATGTAAGCCATTAAATACCATCATTTAATGGTAGTTGACCCGGGATAATTATATAAAAGTGCACAAATTATACTTATTCTAGCATGAATTTCTTATTAAAAGTACTAAAAAAATTTTAATTTTATATTGCGTGTCATAAATTTCAATTTTTTGTTAAATTATGTTAATAATACTGATTTAATTTATTTAATTAATATAATATAATATGAATTGTGGATCATTATTATATCTTTCTAAGCAAGATAATTTACGATTTTTAAAGAAATTGGTAATAATTAATAATTTAAAAAATTGTTCACCATGCAGCTGCTTCTTTGCACTAAACCTCGTTGCCTTATAAAGTATTGTTTCTCGTTGGTACGAACCACCACCCTTCCGATTTTTATTCCCGTCTCAAGATTGTTCATTATTTTGATTGTTTAAGTGTATATTTTTTAAATTTAAATTGTCTTGAATCTCATCTCTTACCTTGTAGCTATTATTTAAAATATAATCAATAACAATCTCCCACATTTATTTAATAATACCATTATAGATATTTTTATCATTTTAGAATTAATAGTACCCAAAAATCAAATTATAAAATAAATATAACATTTTTTTGTAAAAATTTTAAACTTACATTTACCATTAAATTACATACAGTTTATATAAAAACCTCAACAATAACCACTTGCAAATAATAATAATATTTATTTTTCAAGATCTATATATAGAGTTTTTAAAATAGTTGCAAGTTGTCCTCACTTTCTTTACTTCCACAAAAATTATGTAAATGAGGTTTGGGTTGGATGAACGCACATATTAGTAAATGAGATTATTAATTTCGATTCAATTCATTACTTCAACCACACCCTCTACTTATAATTTATATCATAAATATTATCATTGATATAATAAATTTTTATTATCACTTATATAACAAAAAAAAAATATATATATATATATATATTCGTTTGAGATATGCTATAGAAAACTTGATTTGTTACAAAAAAAAATGTAATACTAAGATTTTTCTTAAAAGAATAATTTAGCTCACGTGAACAAAAAAATCGAGAGTAAATCAGAAATATAAATTGAACTACAATCTATTTAGAATATAAGTTGCGGAAATGAATAAATATTATAAAAAGTAATACAATTTAATCTTCTCTACTAATAAATTATAAATTGGGAGAATTAATAACTGATTTGAATTAATATCGAATCAATTTATACTGATAAATTTTATGAAATTTTCAAGTAATCTTAAAATAGGAAAAATAGAATTTTTAGCTTTATATCATAAGTAATTAACAAAAGAACTTTTAGAAAAATAAATTGTATTATAAACCAGTCAGAAAATGGGTGAACTGATTAAATAAATGTAAAAAAATGGACAAATTGAAGAATTAATTCGCGAGAAATCGATATATTATTGTGTGATCCGATCACGCGTTATATGCGTGTACCACAGACGTGTTGTCTTCCTTGCCCGACGGGATGACTTAAGTCAAACTCCTGGCTTGAAACAATACACCCAATACCCACTCCTCACAAATTTCACCATGGAACATGATAAAAAATCACTCAAAAAACTTGATTATGGATCAAATTGAACGCTAAAAAAATTAATATCGAAAAGACAACTTACCTCTATTTAGATTCATATGTTTAATTTCAACTCTCATGGCCTCATATGAACGGATTTCACTCTAAAAATATAGAGATCCTCTCGTAACCTCCTAACAATAGAGAGATTCGAGCCAAAATTACATACTTTCATATCACTAAAATAGGGATTCTAATGTCCTTAAACTTGTGGGAAGGTCAACTTCCACCTTCTATTGCTATCGCCCTTGCCAGTGCCAATGAGCACAAATAGTGACCGACCTCTTTCTACTCGGAAGAGATCGACACACTTCAAAGAGAAATTCTTTGTCCACCAACCAAAAGTAAGGCTAATGGTCACACTCCATCGTTGAAGCTTATATAGTCCCATGTTTTTATCACCCCTCTCTAAATCAGACCACCGTCATTATCACTCTAGCATGGTATAACACTAATCTTGACTTTATCTAACTTTCTGTTGATGGGCAAAAAATAACCAAAAATAGTATTGTTCCAGTCATAGTCGACCGGAATAGGCCCGTAGAGACCTAGAAAACGTGCTTATGGCCATGATGGAAATATTTGTAAAAAATATAGATGTTTTTGTTGAGAAGAAAAGTGGGGGAATAAAATGTAATTTTTTAAAAGTTTAGTGGTCATTCGGTAATTTTAGTGGAAATATGAGGACCAATAGGGAATTAGTGAAAATATGGGGACCCAGGGTAAGAATTAGAAAACTTAGGGACTTATTAGATAGTGCTAAAAAGATTAGGGGCATAAATATAATTTTTATAAAGTTAAGGGGCAAAATAGTAAATAGAGCAAAGTTTGGGAGTCAAAGTGTAATTTTAAAAGATGGGGATTCAAATGGAACTAAAACACATAATAGGAACCAAATGGAGAAATATCAAAAGTTAGATCCTTAAATAGAAAAGTCAAAAAGTAAAGGATAATTTAGTAAATTATGAAGAGTTAAGGGTAAAAAGGATAATTTTGGAAAAGTAGTAAATTGTAAATATATAGGAGTAAAGATGTAGGGGGAATTTGAGAAAGTAGAGCAATTTAACGGGATAACTATATAAATAATAATTTTTTTTAGGAAATGACATAATCTAGTCTCATTAATCAATGTGAGCTAGTAATAAAGACTAACCACAAAATTTGAACCAACTAATCATAATATTATAATTAAATTTATTTAACATACTCGAAATGTACTCATAGATAGGATCTCCCACCCAAATTTAGAACAAAGCGACCAATGGGTTACAACTATAATGTGAATGAGTTTATTATCGGTGAGTCCTATTGGACTAACCACAATCTTTTACAGGTTATCATATTATAAATCCAATACCATGCTTATAATTTTAAAAAAAAGGACTTGAATGATAAATTAAAAGGAAAATACATGGAAATATTATATATATATATATATATATTTAAAAAGGGGAAATAAATAGCATGTGAATCGATTGAATTAAAAAGAGATTTAGTTGGAAGGATGTGTATGACAACTAAATAAGCATATAACTTGCATGGATTGAGAAATTAATTAACTTATTATGAGTATGATTGTGTGAAATATGGTAATTATCTCTTATCATGCATAGAATACATATGAAATTATGAGCATGATTATGCTTATCATAACGACCTCTTGTCATTTGTATTATTGATTATGTTTGGCATACTTAGATATATGTATGTCGTGATGGGCATTGATAGAAGAGCTATGAGAGGTTGTGTTGAGTGTCGACATTGATTGAGAATAGAGTGATAAGGCGGACATATGCGATATGAAAGTTCCTAAGTTTCCCAAGGATCTAAGAGAGATCTCATTGTGCCTCAGTGTGAGGCAAATTGTAGGTAGTGTGAGGCAGATTGTAGGTAGTCGAGGCATAAGTATACTTACATACAGGGCATACAATAGGCATCCAAGGTATACGAATGATTAGTGGGCATTGTCTCAACATCCTAATAAGGAGATGAACTTTTTATGGTACTATGTGATTGTATAGCACAACACCCGTATGCTCATCAACTCAAACCCTTGTGTATGAGGATTTCGGGGACATAGCTAGTTCATGATTGATTATGTTCTTATATCATATGAGATTGATGTGAGTATGTGTATGGATTAGACTGGCCAAACAAGTTCCGATAAAAATTGTGAGTAGGAATAGTGATGTCGAGTGCGATTGAATTGACTGAATGTGTTTTACTGCTTTTCTATAATACCCTGAAAAGTATGACGTATAATTTGGAAAATCATTTGAAAAGCAATGAAAAATGACATGGATGCTTGTTCACATGCTAGGACTATGTGAGTTGGGGTCTTGTGCTCAAAATTTGATTGCTGATGGAAGTTGATTGAGTTGAAAACCAAGATTTTTGTGTTAAGATCTTGATCATGATATTTGCGTGCTAAAACATGGTACATTTATTTGAATATTTGAGTTGGTCCTTATTCATTGAACACACATATTGATTTCTATTTTTTGTACATGTACATAAATGGAGATGATTGAAATAAGGACTATACTCAATGATATGTGAGATGAGCATAAGTGTATGTGTTCATGTTTCTATGATATACATATGTATATATATATATATATAACAATTAGAACTTTGGGGTGTTGATAAGACACCTATCGAGGTAGTGTCGATGCCCAAGGTAATTGGAAGGGAGAAATAAGGGGAGATGAATGTGGTTAAGGCTACAAAGAGTTGGGTGAGTTAGTATTATATACCTAGATGCTAATACATCCAAATGAGAGATGAATCCAAGGTGTAACAGTTGTGGAGAGTACACATGACTCACACACTCTTATCTTACCCAATCAAAATTATGGCATGACTTTCATGCATGGCTTAGGCCATGAGTTGCCAATATGTGTTATTGTGTGTATAACATAAATTATTGACATAATTTTGGGGAGAGAAAGTTTGACCCGATGTAATAATGAATTACGGTTCTGGGTGGTCCGAGACAGGAGTCTCAAGGGCCCAAGTAAAACTACATAAGTGATCAAATGTGTAAAATTATGAATAAACTCAATGTTAGAATTTTATGCAAAGTTTGAAGTTGTAAAATATGTAGTGATTTGACGTCAGTAGCTCATTCATTAAGTTATAAGCTCACTCTCTCTCACAAACAATTTAAGATGAGAGCTAAGTTCTGAGTGGTTTTAAATCGGGCATCACCTATATAACTTGCACGACTGAGGTACGAATCTTGAGATTCACACACAAATCTTTTTAAGTTATTTTTATTAGTTGTTGTAAATTCTTGGTGTATTGTATAAAGTTTTGGTTCACTATGCATTTCAAAAGAAAAAAAATTAAATTTCCACTGAAAAATTGAGGTAGCCGGTTTTATTCTAAGCCGTAGTCCCTCCGATTTTACCTTGAAGAAAGTACCCACCACTATAACATCGAGGAGATTGATGGGTTGCATGGGACTGCCGATCAGGAATTGGGTAGGGGCGTGACAACTTTTAGTGGTATGAGAGCCCACATTTTTAAAATAAGAGATTTTGAGAACAAAACATTTTGGGATGAATAGAAAATGGAAATAACATTGATAATGCCTTCATTTATAATATTAAAGTAATAAAATTTACTTCACCTACTAATTATGTGAAAAAAATTTCATAGATCATGGAATACACCAATGAATTGGTAGGGGACCTAACTAGGATTTAACGGATGAAGAGTCGAGAATAGTTCATACTAGGGACTCTCATGCACTAGTTTCGACCCCTAATTATATTTGAGCTTACTAGAATTTCACAAGGGACTTCGGGATGAACCTTGAGTCAATTAGAGCATCCCTTCTCATTGTACCACTTGAGGGGAGAGCACTTGAGGTAGTGCAACCATAGGTGATAGTTCCAGTTTAGGACGTAAACACATAAGATTTTGATGTTCCTAGAAACCTTAAGGCCATAAGACAACTTGGATGTAAGACCTTCTCCAGTGAGAAGGAGGTGGTTGCAGCAATAGATTGGCTGAGAACCACCAAGAAGTTCCTAAATATGGTGAAAGTTATGTAGTAAGAAAGGGTCACCATGATATAATTCTCTATAGATAAGAATACTGACATGTTGTCACACCCCAACCCGTTTTACCAGTTGGACCTTCAAACAACCCATCACTCATTCCGATCCTATGATAGTGAGTACTTTCACCATCATAGACTTTACAGGTATAAGACTGAGAATCCAAGAATAACTTTAAAATATAAAAATACAGAAATATAAGCATAAAATCGTAAATAGGAAGGAAGCGTATCAGACTGATATGCAGCATAAAGATTTATCTTCGACATATCTACTACCTAGAAGGGGATTAAGGGAATGGGTGAGTTCACAACTCAATGAGTATGATTTATATGGCAATAAGAAATCATAGTTATAACTTAGCATTACATTATAATATTTATAGGGGATTTTCATTATTAGAAAGTGGTTCACTATCCATTGAGGTTTAGGTATTAAGATCTTTAGCATTGAGGGTTCAACATAACAATTATGCTCCATAAGGGAGGGATCACACCGTCACATAATAGAACTCTCTTCTATTTCACTTGTGGCCTAAAGCGCCTTTATTAGCCACCTGTATATGTGGACTAAGTTGTCCATGACAAATTGACCATGTGAGCACTATCGCTCAGCCTGTAAACATAATTGAGTTTGTCTGCTGTGAGGGATGATACCTTTTCCCCTTTGCCAAGGTTTGATGTGCATAAGACTCCTGAAACCCTTGACATACTTCACCAGCATAACTTCCCTTATTTTGACCTTGTTGTCCAACAAACCTTAGAATCACCACTACCCCATATAGGTCGTCTAGTGATCCCGATTAACAAGCACATGCATGTATTTTGGTTTATAATCCATTGTCTTTGTTCTATCAGCCCTTTGGGACAAGGCATGCCTTGGCTTTGTAGAAGTAATTGGACAATGCCCATTTCACACAACTAGTTATCATAAGCTTTATCATGTTTCGACTCTACCATTACAATTGTATTATTTATGGAACAAGGCTCATTCCCATTGCCCTTATGCCCACTTAACGAGTATTTTCAAAATATAACATTGGCCCACTATGATATTAGGATATAATGCAACCTAGAACCATTCTATCTAGAATAGAACCTAGCAATAAGATTTATGTTATCACAGGGTTATCAATAATTTAACATGGTCCATGCTATCATTGGGTTTAGGCTATTACATGGCTTATATCAAATGCAACTCATGCAATAAGTAGGATTCAAACTATCATTGAAGGTTCATGTTATTATCAGCTTTAGGATATCACATGGTTCATGCTACCAGTGGGGTTTGAGTTTATGCTATCATAGGTTCACTAGCTAATGCTATCATAGGTATGAGTTTGTCCCACTAGATTCCTGAGTCTTTATGCCTTCCTTTGCACACGTACATAGGTAGATTATTCTTATGATAGATTGGGCGTTCAAATCCTATCACATAAGGTAATCACACTTAAGACCTCATAATTTCCTTTAATTA
Organism: Trapa incisa; assembly: GCA_030064435.1. Taxonomy (NCBI): domain Eukaryota; kingdom Viridiplantae; phylum Streptophyta; class Magnoliopsida; order Myrtales; family Lythraceae; genus Trapa; species Trapa incisa. The sequence goes on along the minus strand of CM057776.1, from coordinate 20,116,186 downwards.
TGTATAGGTCCCTAAGTTATACCTTAATGACAATTAGGTCCCTAATATCCACTTTATTCTCAATTAGATCCATAAGATTTCTTATATTTCCTTTACATCCCTAATATCTTCTTATTTCCATTCATGTCCTTATCTTTTACTTATTGGCAACTGGGACCTTAAGTTTCATAAAATTACAATTTAGTCCCCGAACATTGATTTGCACATAAAGAGGTTTAAATCTTCCCAATTTAGTCTTATCATGCCATTAATCGTCTTCCCCAAGTCCCCAGGAGCATTCTAAGCTTTGAATCACTTTACCTAGTCTAGAATTGACTGAAAAGGGAGCTTCACCAGAAGACAAGGTCTAGAGAGAGAAAGCTTTTGTAGCTTATTGGTGAGGGCACGACAGTCGAAGTTAGCAGTGAGATAAGTTAGCTCTTGTCGTGGGGAGTCTCCCTAGATCAATCGACACCTCAATCGGTGGCCCAAGGAGTACGAAATTGAATGGAATAATACTTATCACAAATAGAGAGTAATTAGGATTTCTAGTGAATAGCAGTGGTAGGGACTTACTAAGGAGGTACATGGAGTACTTGGGCATGACTAGTGGCGATGGAGGACCTTGGTTTGGTCATGAAAAATTTCTAAATTTATTCTCTATCCAATGGTGGCCTCAAATCTCCAATTTGAATTATTTAAGCCACCTAGAGAAATGAATTTAGAATTGGGTTCAATAGTGGTTCAAACTGGTCCAAACCGGTTCGAATCCAGTTCACCTGAACCGGTTTGGTTTTCATGCCTAATTCCTCCACAAGTCCATTTCCATGACTTTTGTGACTCCATAGGTCACTTAGGGTCCATAAGACTCTCGGTTTATCATCTCTTTATCAATTTCAGTTCATAAACCGGCTCGGTTCTTAAACCAGTTTAATCTGGTTCGGGTCCTGTTCACCCGAATCGGTCAGGTTTTTCTCTCTCACTTTATTCTAAGGTTCCTTTACAAGGTTTATGAATTTGTTTGGAGTACAATGGAGTTGAATTCCTCTATTTTGCTTGATCTCTATCGGTTCCGGTTCATAAACCGGTTCAATCCTGTTGGACCCGGTTCATCCAAATTGGTCTAGTTTTCCTCTTCCAATTCATCCTAAGGTTCTTTTCCATAGTATTATGAACCCTTTAGATCACCAGGGAGTTGTAAATTCCTAAATTGCCCATTCACAATTGATCGGGTTTGTTAACCGGTTCGGTTTTCTCACTTGGTTTGATCGATTCTCTTCTCGATTTTTCTTAGCTCAAAAGGGTGGGGTTTACATAAACTGACTCGATTTTCTCTTTGGAATTGATTGGTTCTTTTTCCAGTTTTTCTTATTATCAAAGGACGGGGTTTACAAAGGACGGGGTTTACACAAGCCTTGTTCCAAAGGGCTGGTAGAACAAAGACAATGAATTAAAGACCAAAATACATACTTGTGCTTATTAAGCATGGTCGGTGGATGTCCGGTATGGGGTCGTGGTGATTCAAAGGGTTGTTAGATAGAAAGGTCAAAATAAGAGGAGTTATATGGGTCTAGTATGTCAAGGGCTCTGAGAGTCCTATGCGCACCAGACCTTGGCGAAAGGGAAAAGGTCTCGTTCCTCAAACCAAACAAACTTGATTATGTTTACAGGCTGGACAATGGTGCTCACACAGGCAGTCTGTCATGGACACCTTGGTCCACACAGATAGGTGGTTGGTAAAGGCACTATAGGCTACAAATGGAATAAAAGAGAGTTATGTTATGCGTCTGTGTGATCCATTCTTGATGGGGAGGAATTGTTATTTTGAACCATGAATGCTAAAGATAACAATATCTAAATATCTAAGGACAGTGAACCACTTCCTAAGAATGAAAATCCCCTATAAATATCATAATGTACTGTTAAGTTATAACCATGATGTCTTGTTGCTGGTTAAATTATACTCACTGAGTTATGAACTCACCCCCTCCCTTAACCCCCTTTCAGGTAGTAGATATGATGAAGATGAACCTTTATGCTGGCATACCAGCCTGGTACGCTTCATCCCTATTTGTTATTTTATGCTTACATTCCAGTATGTTTTGTGTTTTAAAGTTATTCTTGGATTCTAAGCATTATTCCTATAGGTATATGATGGTGAAAGTACTCACTATCATAGGGTTGGGAGGAGTGGCAAGTTCTTTGTAGGTCTAGTCAGGCAAAACGGGTTGGGTGTGACAACTTAAGTGGTATCAGAGCCCAAGTTTTCAAAACCTTGGAATTTTGAAAACGTTTTTGAAATTACCGGAATAATATGCTGCACAAGATCCTACCTAGTTTAACCTATTGTACAATCTCTCTTATAGGAAAATAACTAGGAAGAAGAGGTTCCCATGAAGATCTAGTGAAACTAATGCACCACCTAACCAAGTCGCAAGTAAAGAACCTCATGAACCAACCAAACTAACACCTGCCCAACAAAAAGTCGAATACAAATTTTGGCAAACTTGTGCTAACTACATGATGGCCTTCAAGAAGCTACCATCAAACATGGTAAACCCTAAGCTTGACCCAAGAACCACAAATTTTATTCAACGAGTGTATAAAAATGAAGTCATAGTACTCAAGAGATACGGAGTAAGGGTGACAAGAAACTACAAAGCACGTGAAGCTTTAAGCCAACCTCCTCATGAGAGTACAAAGAATAGAGTATCAACCCCTACACCAAATGTAATAAGTACCATGGAGGACCATGCCTAAGAACTAGTTCCAACACATATTGTTGCTCCAGATCCAAACCTGAAGATTCCACTTCTTACCAAAAATGAGCTTCCTAGGATCAACATAACTTAGGATATACTAGTATTTTCCCTTTTGTAATAAAGCCAATTTTTTGGCTAAGTATTGAGAAATAAAAGAACTTTCCTTTTAGTATATACTATAGTATTAGAATTGAATTTAACCCTTAAAGTCTAATACAAAAAGAAAAAATCACAAAGGATATAAACCCCCCCCCCGAGGATCAGCAGCCTACCCAATAAGGATAAGGGAAAAAGATAAAGAGACTAACCCTAAGAACTGCCAATAAGAAAGAAAAACAAAACCCTGAATCATGAAGAAAAATAGTTAGAATTGGGGGAAATTGGGGATTTTTGAAAATTCGAGGGACTGAAATGTAATTTCCTAAAATTGAGGGTCAATTGGGCATGTTAAAAATGTTAGATGGCCAATTGAGGAATTTTAGAATTTTTGGGGTGAAACTTACCATTTTTGTAAAGGAAGAGAAAAATGGTAATTTATGAAAAGTTGGGGGACCAAATTGGAAATTTGGAAATCTAAACACCTTTTTGTGAAATGGAATAAATTGAGGTCCTATGATAATTTTAAAATTTTTGGGACTCAATTTGAGGAAAAACCGGCATTAGGAACTTAAAGTTAAAGAGAAATAACTTTAGGGACCTAATTGCAAATAAATGAAAGTTTGACTTTCTCATTCATTTGGAATGAATGAAGGCTATTAGGCCAAAGGATAATGAACCAAGATGTTCATATCATGTAGGAACACAAAGTACCAAGGATGCCAATAAGGACAAGCTCGCGTGAATACAAAGAACAGGTCTAGTGGAATTCACGACATTAACGGGTGAGTGGGTTTACTAACATCATACCCGGTTGGGATGATGAGCACAACTGAAAGTTAAAAACCACTTACCGGTTGTGAGTGGGATTTTATGTCATACCTGATTGGGGATGATGAGCTCATCGAAATGAAAACCCACTACTATGTGGTCTTTTAAACATCACGACTTAGAGTAGTGATGTGAAAACCATGCGGAAAAATTACTTACCGGTTGTAAGTAGATCATACCCGGTTGGTATGATGTAACTTCCTCGAAGGAAGTTGAAAACCCGTTCATCGGTTATGAATGGAGATGTCCTTATATCGGATCGGTATAATGGATAGTGAAAACATACTTTTGTCGGAAGTGTTCTCCCCTGACTATGTGCCAATGCTTAAACAATTTGGGAGACCTTCTCGATGAGAGCTCGAATAGCTCTTAAAGGCCGGGGGCCTCGGTTTTGGAACTTGGGGGCTAATATGCCCGATTTTGAAAATCTCACACAGTAGGCCATAGGCCAATGGGCACAAGCAAAAGCTCGTAAATGAACATGATATATGTGCCATAAAACTTTAATAAGTAAATTGTATGGTCATGGTACCAAGGTTGGTCCGACATTCTCAATCAACTAGCAGCAGTGCGGTATAACCGGTCTTCGAACCAGTCAAGACAAATAGCTGCAGGTTGAGTTGAAAGTCGGGACCGTTGGACTAATGACACCACAGATTACATGGCATAATAAGAAAATATTGTTTGTGCATGCACTATGAGTATGGGATCATCAAGACGCCCATTAGGGGTAGTGGTGCGTCCTAAGGGCCTTGGACAACCCGATGAGTATAAGGGCAGTTTGTCGTTCTAGGTCACCTTGCGAAATTTGGAGTAGCACCAAGCACATAAGACCGGGGTGGGGACGGGATGAGGTCTCTTTTCCTCATAACGGACACGAAGAATTTATTTCGAGAATGAGGGTCGGATGTCACAAACATCTATTCATTCTTAGGGTAGAAGTGGACGTACTTCTATTCAGGTGGCCGGTAAAGTCGATCTGAAGCCACAAGTGGGTTCAGTGGATGTATTGACTTGCGAATGTGTGTTTAACCTCCATGATGATGGATATGTGTTGGGTGATGACACACCATGATTAAATAAGGAAATGGTGATAAAACCCGAGATTTTGAATGAAGCAATTTTTGAAAGAAAGGAGTCTGACACACTCCAATAATAAATGTTCTCTTAAAAGTCCAAACTTTTGAAAACCCTTTCATTGAGTAGTCGTACTCACCCCCTCCCTTATATCCCTTTTAGGAGATTTTGGAAAGCCTACCCTTAAAGACCATCAACTAAGACGCCTGTAAGACAGGTATGTAAAGTTTAAAATTTCATGCAGTTTTGATTATGCTATTCCAGGAAATGGTGCAGGTTTAAAGGACGTCTTACTCTTTACGGTTTATAATAAGGGGAAACCCTTTAACAAATCGGAAGAGTGGCAGGTTGATCATGGGGATCTGACCAAACAGGGTCGGGGCGTGACAATTTATAAATCGTAATCGATAGAGAAAGGGCAAACCGAGAAATTATAAATTTTGATTGACCTAAATAGTTATAAAATTATGAGAAAGGACTTTAGGATGAATTGGAGGTGAAAACCAAACCGACTCAGGTAAACCAAACCTGAACAGGATTGAACCGGTTTGAACCACCATTGAACTGGTTTCTAAATTCAATTTTCTAGATGGCTTAGAAAATTCAAATTAGAGAATTTAAGCCACCATTGGATAGAGAATGAATTTATGAATTTTTAATTTCGAAAAACTCGGTCGAATCGGGCCTGAACTGGGCGATTTAAGCATTGAATCTAGTTCGGACCGGTCCGGTCCTGTTCAGAATAATGGCATCTTCTTCCTTCAGATGACAACACTGTTCATTCATCAGAAAATTGAGCAGCACAGGCAAAGATGAAAAGTCTCTAGCCAAGGAGTTTCAGGCAATCAATGACCATCATAAAGGTGCCAATTGAATGGCCAAGAAGCTCCTCCTCACACCTGAAAACTCCTCTCTCCCTATTGCTCCATTTTCTAATGAAGCTCGAACTAGAGCTCCGACATTGGAGTTTTTCTGAGCCAAAGAAGGCGAGGTCGGGTTCTTTAGATTTTGGGAGAAGTTAGGTACCCGACGGTAGTCTCCATTTGCTCCGAGGATCACTCAAGAAGCTTTAGCGTGATCGAATAGTGAAGCAACTCTAGCGGACCAAAGCTACCCTATTTCGGTCGAGCTAAAAATGGCCAATTTGAGCCATTCTTAGGCCAAACTAAGCTCTCCCAACACTTCAAAAGCCCTCAAAAGACTGAATTAGAGCTGAAAGGTAAACTAATTTGGATCCACTGTGTAAATTTTGATCAGTGTTAGAGAGAGAACCGATGAAACTTCACTGACCAAATTCTCCCTCAATTTGGCATGAATTGATGGGATTCTTCATCCTAGGAGGAACCTTAGGACGAGAGCTATCTGCCCAGATCGAAAGCTCGGAACGCCGCATCCTCGATGATATGCTTTCGAAGCTTTCTCTCTCTAAGTCCAATTTTCCAACAAAGCTCCGTTTAAGCTCAACTCGGATCCAAATGACGCGATTCAAAGTTCCATTGAATCGTATGGATGTGTAGGAACTCAATTTTACTACAATTTCATTAACCTCGATTGATCGGTCAATTTGGTAAAATCAAATTCAACCAGTTTGAAAGGGGGAAATTGGGGGAACAATTTGAGAAAATTTGGTAATTTCATAAAATTGAGGGACCAAAGTGCAATTTCCCAAAATTAAGAGCCAATTGGCCATGAAAAAGATGTTGGAGGACCAATTGGTCAATTTTTGGAATTTTTTGGGGGTCAAATGTCCATTTTTGTAAAGAAGGGGCAAAATGGTAATTTTTGAAAAGTTAGAGAATAAATTGGAAATTTGAGAAAGTTGAACCCTCTTTTGTGATTTTGAATAAATTGAGGTACCAAAGTGAATTTTAGAAGATTCAGAACTCAATTTGGCAAAAAAATTAGCATTAGGGTCCTAAAGTTAAAGAAAAAGAACTTTAGGGACATAAATGCAAGTAATTAAAAATTTGGGCATTTTATTCATTCGTGATAAATGAAGGCTATTAGGCCAAAGATTAATGAACAAGGATGTTCATATCGTGTAGGAACACAAAGTACCAGGAATGCTAGCAAGGATAAGTTCGCGTGAGGCAAAGAGTCGGTTAAGAGGAAAAATACACTACACTTATCATGTGAGTGGAAATTTTCACATTATACCTGGTTGGGATGATGAGTATCTCGGAAATGAAAACCCACCATTATGTGAAGTTTTAACATCACACCTGGTTGGGATGATGTGAGAAAACACACGGAAAAACTAATTACCGGTTGTAAGTAGATCATACCCGATTGGTATGATGAAGTTCCTAGAACGAAGTAGAAAACTCGCTTATCAGTTATAAGCAGTGATGTCCTCACACCCAGTTGGTGTGATGGATAGGTGAAAAGTTATTTTTGTCAGAAGTGCTCTCCCCTGACTGTGTGCCACTACTTAAACATTTTGGGAAACTTTCTTTACGAGAGCTCGAATAACTCAGATAGGCCAGAGGCCTCAATTTTGGAACTTGGGGGCTATAATGCCCGATTTTAAAAATCTTGTATAGTGGACCCATGGACAGTTGGCACGAGCAAGAGCTCGTAAACAAATATGATATTAAGCCATGAAAATTTTAATGAATGATGTGATTTGGCCATGGTACCAAGATAGGACCGACATACTTGATGCACTGGTGGCCGTGCGATGAAACAGGTTGATGGACCAGTCGAGACAAACAGTTACAAGTCAGGTTGAGGGTTGGGGCCGTTGGATCAGTGGCACCACAAATTAAATGGCTTATATGGAAAATTGTTGATTTGTGCATGCACTGATGTTACGAGACCTTCAAGACGCCCAAGAGGGGTAGTGATGCGTCCTAGGGGCAACTGGATGACATGGTGGAGATAAGGATAGTTTGTCGTGCTAGTAATCAGGAAAGATAAACGTAGCTTCATGTGCATGAGACCGGGATGGGGTCAAAATGAGGTCTTTGTCCTCATATGGACACAGAGTTTCTTTAAGGGTTTGATGGTCAGATGTCATGTACATTCACTCATTCCCATGGTAGAAGTGGATGGGCTTCTATCTAAGTGGCTGGTAAAGTCGCTCCGATGCCACAAGTGGGTGCAGTGGATAGGCTGCCTTACGAAATGTGTGATCCCTTCATGATGAAGGGCGTATGTTGAGTGTCAAACACACCAACTGTGATTAATGATGAGTAATGGTTTTAAAAATCAAGAAATTGAGGAAGAAATGGTTTTAAAGAAAATAAGGAGTCTCACATACTCCAATTCAAATTATTTTTTTGAAACTCATGTTTCAAACACCCATTCACTAAGTTGTTGAACTCACCCTCTCCATTTACCCCTTTTTAGGTAATTAGGGGAAAAACCTACCTACATACATTCCATTAGCTAAACCTGCAAGACAAGTATGTAAATTTAATTTATTTCAGTTTTGATTAATATTATTCTAGGAAAGGTACAGGAATAAAGGACGTCTTACTCCTCACAGTATAAAGAAGGGGAAAACCCTTAATAAACTGGAAGAGTGGCGGGTTGCTCATGGGTATCCGACCAAATTGGGTCAGGGCGTGACAACCTAACTTATCTCGGAAGAAGTTATTGGGCAAGACCCATTTCACACAACCAGTTATCATAAGCTTTTATTATGGTCTAGCTCTATAATAACAATTGTATTATTTACGAGACAAGACTCATTCCCATTGAACTTGAGCCCACTTAATGAGTATTTTCAAAACACAGCCTTGAGCCCACTTCATTTTATAAAATGATGGCCTTGGGCCCACTTTGATATCAAGATACAACACAAACATAAATCATGCTACCAAGAATAGTTATCACATAGTTATCAGGAATTCAATAGAGTCCATGCTATCATAGGGTTTAGGCTATCACATGGCTTATATCAACAACTCTTGTTATTAGTTAGATTTAGGCTATCACAAAAGGTTCATGCTATTATTAGGTTTAGGCTATCACATAGTTCATGCTATTAGTGGGGTTTGAGTACATGTTATCATTGGTCCAACAACTCATGCTATAATAGGTACTAGTCATCAGCCCAATCAGACTTGATGCTAGAAAATCTTACTCACCCATAAATCATGATGTATTCATCCCAGCTGGATTACTGAGTCTTTGTGCCTTCCTTTGCACACGTACGTAAGTAAACAGTTCCTACAATAGATAGGTGTTTATATCATGTCACAAAATTTAATTGCACTTAAGACCTCATACTTTCCTTTAATTACGTATAGATCCCTTATTATCCCTTATTTACAATTATGTCTCTAATATCAACTTTATTCTAAATTAGGTCTCTAAGTTTTCTAATCTTTCCTTCAAGTCCTTAACTTTTACTTATTTTCAATTTGATCCTTACGTTTCCTAAAATTGCAATTTAGTCCTCGAACAAAGATTTTCACATAAACAGGTTTAATTCTTCCCAATTCATTCCTATCATGCCACTAATCGCTTCCCCAATTCCCTACAAGCATTCTAAGCTTTGAATTACTTCATTTAACCTAAAATTGAATAAAATAGAGTTTCACTGGAAAACGAGGTCTAGAGAGAAAGCTTTTGTAGTTTATCGGTGAGGGCACGATGATCAAAGTTAGCAGTGGGGAAAGTTAGCTCTTGTCTTGGGGAGTCTCTCGGGTACAACTAGTGCCTCAATTGGTGGCCCGAGTAATCTGAAATCAAATGGAATAGTACTTATCACAAACAAACTCTAATTTGGATTTTTTGACCAATGAAGACGGTATGAGCTTACCAAGGAGGTACAGAGAGGACATGGGAATGACTAGGTTTGTAGGGGACCTTTGTTCAGCCATGGGTAGCATGGAGAGACTCTAATTTAGCTTGATTAGATCTTGGCAGATTTGGGGACTTGAGTCAGTTCATTGTCCGATCGTACCAGGGCTTCTCTGTCCATCCTTGGACTAAATGGAGGCTACTACTAGGTCGAGGACTTCTTCTATAATCTATTGGAACTGGTGCATAGTACGCCTCATAAGAGGTTGAAGACGACATTGTGCGCGTGTGCGAGCTTTGCACATGTGAGCTACTACGTGGCACACATTGATTAGTTGGGCTTGCTGACGTGGCATCTGACTCACGAACTTGGTCAACCTTTAACCCATTGACTTGACATGTGGCGACCTTCCATTGGTAACTAATGATGACGTGGCTACTAACTGGATCTGGTCATGAGATGACCGTTGAGACCTTGTCACATGGTATCCTCTGATTGGTTGATTTAAATTTGTTAATATTAGTTTTGTAATATTCGTCCTTGCCATGTGGTCTCTCGGGATTGGTTTGGGTTTTCTATTCTAGATTGCCACGTGTCATTTATTGATTGGCCAACTCTCTCCACGTGTCACCTTCTGATTGGTATGTTCTACGGATGTGGTTATTCTTAGTTGACTGTTAACGATCGTCACGTGTCACTCTTTGATTGGTCAGACTTGGTTGTCTTAGAATTTCTTTAGTTGACTATTGACAATCTGCATGTGTCATCCTCTCATTGGTCAATGCTTCCTAGCACTGACGTAGCGGATGAATGGGCGCGCTCACCATGCGTCGCTTGCTGATTGGTCGCGGAGGCAAACTTGGCATCTGACCCATTAACATGGTTTAATCGTTTATCGGTTCAATTGAACTGATTTTCAGTGATCCGAGACTTAAACCAACTATTGGTTATATGAAATTAAAATTTTCTAAATTAATCTAATTTATTTTTCTACTTGGTGGTGACTTTAATTTACCTATTTATCCTTTTTTTAATAATAAAAAAATAAATTTTTGAACTGATTTCTCTCGGTTCGGTATAGTTTAATTCGGTTCATTTTGGTTTTTTCTAGTTCTTGAATCAATCGATTGGTTTACCTATTTATTAGGGTTTTTTTAGTTACTTTTTATCTCACATTGGTTACTTTGGACAACCATAGTTCATTTGGGATCTTAGTTTTCCTATTGAAAATTTTTTGTTCTTTATTTAAAAGAAGCGGGGCTTGCACTGGTGATGACTAAACATAGAAGCCGCGACACCTATACCTCTTGAATGTGCTAAGTTTGAGACCAAGTTCTCTGAATAGTACGTGTTTTCTTAAATGATAAACAAGAATAAACAAGAGTTTCTCAAATTACAACATGGCTCAGGAAATGTGATAGATTATGAAAACCGCTCTAATGCCCTCAGGTTGTTTGCTTTGGACTTTGCCAGCCCCACTGATATATGCCAATGATTTTTAGATGGAATAAACTCTAACATACGATGTTCCAGGGAGAGTGGTCAACATCCCATAGAACTGGCAACATTTATATGCACTGCATATGAGTGTGAATGCATTATGCACATCTGAGAATGACCCACTATTGCTCCTAAGAAAAGGAAGGTGTTTATAACCTCGCTGACAGCTCCCTAGAAGTATCCAAGGGGACCAGGAATTCCTTTAAGGAGCCATACCCCAAGCATCAACACTCGCTACTCCCAACTGGTTAAAAAGGGGTCCTTCACACTACTGGAGATTTTGAACCCTACTATATGAGTAGCGCTGAAAGTAACTTTAGTACAAGGAATGGGATTTCGCAATGCTTAGGGTGCAAAAAATTCTGCATGGGTTTTTGTCAAATGGGAAAGTGTTTTCAATGTGGGAAGTGAGGACATACAACTCGTAATTGTCATGGCAATGACAATCAAACTACTCCGGTAGGGAGTTCTGTAGCTCGACCTCTGCCATACCCAGGGTTTCAAGCAGGGCTAGTATTGCATCTTGCTGTGGAGTAATGAACAAAAGGCCTAGAGTCTCTGTAAATCAACTTATAGTCCCTGCCAAAGTATACAACCTGACATTGGAGGAGGATAGGGGCGATGCAAGTGCCGTGGCAAGTACTTTTCACAACCCTTAAACTCCCTTTTGATATAAAAGTGAAGCTCTTATTTTAGTCTCTTTTTGGGTACAAATGGGTTGGTGTATGTACTAATTTATGACAATTGAACAAATATTAATGTATCGATTTTCATGGGTAATCACATGGCTTATAAGGTTATGTGGCATATAAGCCTTTGCCCTTAATAATTCTGGAGCAGACCAAGCATATTTGAGAGAAGAATTAGTACATATGATGTCATAAACTCTATCACCACTAAGCACTATACTCTTAATAACACGTTGTTGGGCAATAAAGTTATTAGGGATACAATCTTATGAGGATGTAAGGTGAAAATAGGGGGTAAGACCTTAGAGGCAGATCTAGTACCTTTACCCTTGAGTAATGCGAACCTCATCCTCAAAAGGGATTGGTTGTCCACACATCATGCCAAGTTGGACTACAAACATAAGATGGTAACTTTTTCATACCAGTAATGCTAATGAAGTGGTATTCCAAGGAGAAAGGAACATAAATCGACTTCATATGATTTCGAGTTTATAGGCTCCGGGGAAGATACAAAAGGGGCGTGCGATGTTCCCAACACAGATTATAAGTACAATGATAACAAAAATAACGCCAAAGAATATATGGGTAGTGCATGAATACCCAAATGCTTTTTCGGAGGATTTACCTGGACTTCCACTGGATAAACAGTTCGATTTCATAATCGACATTATTCTAGGAACTAACTCGATATCACAAGCTCCATATAGGATGGCCCCATAAGAGCTCAAAGAGTTAAAGGAATAACTCGATGAACTATTGGAGAAAGGATTTATCCATCCTAGTCATTTATCTTGGGGTGCCCCAATCCTATTTATAAAGAAAAAGGACAACAATATTATGTTATGTGTAGACTACAGTCGCCTAAACCAAGCCATGATCAAGAGTTGCTACCCACTCTCCATAATCGATGATTTATTCGATCAACTAATGGGAGCCTCATACTTCTCGAAGATCGACTTATGATCTAGGTATTACTAGATAAAGATAAAATAAGGGGATATATAGAAAAAAACTTTTAGAACAAGGTATGTGTCATGCCTGGCCCAATTCATCAAGCAACAATCTTGTGCAACATGCCAATCCCCTCGATGTTAATGTGGTGAGATCTTTCACCAAAGTAAAACTGATAGGAATAAGGCTTAAAAAAATACTTCTCTATTTTTCAGCATAAATTTGAAATATTTCTTTAAAGTACGGTGCCCCAAAATGGTTTAACACCAACCCGGGAATATAATAGTTGATAACTAGTAAATTACAACATTTGTAGCAGGAAAGAGTGCTATCTTAGATGCTAATGATCTAGGGAGATTCTCCCACTTCTGCCTCTAGCTTACTTAACTTTCACCTATAATAGTTTTAGGGGAGGGGAGTGAGCTCACAACTTAATGAGAGTGACACTGGCGTCATGTCACTACATGGCTTACAACCCAAATATTTCTTGTAAACCACCTAACATGATCCTCTGTATCATTACTTGTACTTAAACATTTCCGAGTTTTGTGGTTTATTTTGCCTCCTTTGAGACCTATATCTCGAGCCATCCAACTCGTAGTCTACCCTACGGTTGGGTTATTCTTGGTCTCCCCCTTTGGTTTAATATGAATAATAGTACATCGTGACAACATACATACACCGAGAACTCACGTCCCGCACACAAGGGATGACCTACACTTGGCTGACACTTCTGAGCTACCCAAAGCCCGCACCTCATCCTAGACTACTCAAGCCCTAAACAGTGGTCTACTTAGGCCCTAAACACAACAACATGCCCTGGAGTGTACCATCACATGGACAATACTAGTCTGGGAAACTGGAGTGTGGGAGTCACATAAACACTCTACCACAACCGACACTCCTCGAGTATCGTCTCGTAGCTGGGTGTCTCAACACATGGGGTCATGGCCACATCACCGCCACTCACCAGCACTAAATGGGCTATTTAGGCCCTAAATAGAGTGGGCTACCCAAGCCCTTAGACAATGGGATATTTGAGCCCTAAACATATATCACGCCCTATAGTGTACCTCCACATGCATGATACTAGTTTGGGAAATTAGAGTGTGGGAGGTGTGCAAACACTCTCCCACAACCGACACTCCTCGAGGGTCGTCTCGCAGCTGCATGTCTTAGCACTCAAGGTCATGGCTGCATTCCTGCCACTTGCCAGCACATACCCATTACACATGCAACTTAATTCTACCATCATCTCGTCACAACTATCACGCCATGACCTGGTTTGGTCGGATCCCCGTGAATAACTCGCCACTCCCTTTGGTTTAAGAAGGGTTTTACCCACTCCTGAGGAGTAAGGCGTCCTTTTACCCATTTTTCCTGGAACAACATTATACAAAACTAAATATATTAAATCTTACATACATGCATTAAAGTTTAGCTACAAGAAGGTCTTTAGGATCGGTTTCCCTTGGTTACTTGAAAAAGAGGTAAAGGAAGGGGGTGAGTTCCACAACTCAGTGAATGGGTGTTGGGAGTGAGTTTTTAAAATAATCACACCAAGGTTATCATTTCTTTAAACAAAAGATTTTTCCACAATGTTTGGTTTTCAAAACCTTTACCCTGCCAAGGGTTACCTTTTCTTTTAAAAAGGTTTTTCCTCAATTTCAATCTCTTTTCCAAAATCTTTTTCCAAGGTTTTCCAATTCTTTTCCAAGTCTTCTCAAATCCTTTCCAATGTTTTCAAACCTTTTTCCCATTTCCATATTGGGTGTGTTTCACAAACAAGACACGTCCTTCATTAGGAAAGGTACACACATTCACGAGATGAAGTATGCCGACTACACCCACTTGTGGATTAGAGCGTCTTTACCATCCACCCTAATAGAAGTCCCTGACTTCTACTCGGAGTCTGAGTGAACATCTCAGATGTTCAACCCTTAGACCCAAAAATACTTCATGTCCATATGAGGACGGAGACCTCATGCCGACCCCACCCTAGTCTCATGCGCAAGAAACTACTCTAAGCTTCATGACTGACTAGTACGACAAACTACCCTTATCAACACCATATCGTCCAGTAGCCCTTAGGACTCATCACTACCCCTCTTGAGTGTCTTGATGGTCCTGCACCATAGGTGCATGCACAAAATTTTTTTTCACATTTGGCCATTTATCTTTGATGCCACTGGTCCAACGGCCCCGACCCGGTTTGGTCGGATCCCCGTGATCAACTCGCCACTCTCCCGATTTACTAAAGGGTTTTCCCTTATATTATAAACCGTAAAAAGTAAGGCGTTCTTTAGACCTGCACTTTTTTTCCAGGAATATCATAAATCAAAACTGCATAGTAATTTAAATTAATCGTACCTGTCTTGCAGGCGTTTAATTACACAAGTCTTTTAAGGTTCAACTTTCTGGAACTTCTTGAAAGGGGTATAAGGGAGGAGGTGAGTACAACTACTTAGTGAATGGGATTCAAATATTTTGAATTTAAAAAAAATATTTATATAGAGTGTGCCAAACTCCTTTCTTTTCAAAATCCCTTCATTAAAAAAAATTTAGGTTTTTCCATTATTTCTTAATTACCGGTGTGTCATCACCCAACACACATCTTTCATCATGAAGGTTACACACATTCGCAAGTTAGTATCACTATTGAACCCGCTAGTGGCTTCGGAGCAACTTTTCCTACCACCCGGATAGAAGTACAACCACTTCTACCCTGGGAATGAGTGGATGTATGCGACATCCGACCCACAATCCTGAAATCACTTCTTCGTGTCCGTATGAGGACAGAGACCTCATCCTGTCCCCACCCTAGTCTCATGCGCTTGGTGCTACTCCAAATTTCGCACAGACACCTGGAACGACGATTTGCCCTTATACTCACCAGGTCGTCCCGGGCCCCTAAGACACATCACTACCCCTCATGGGCGTCTTGATGATCTCGTACTCATAGTGCATGCACAAACAATATTTTCTTATCAAGCCATGTAATATGTGGTGCCACTAGTCCAACGACCCCGACTCTCAACTAAACCCGTAGTTGTTTGTCTTGACTAATTTGTCGACCTGTCATGTTGCACTGCTGCTAGTTGACTGAGCATGTTGGCCCTATCTTGATACCATGGCCAAACAATTCACTTATTAAGTTTTATGGCACATATACTATATTCGTTTACGAGCTCCTGCTCGTGTCAACTGGCCTTGGGCCCACTGTACGAGATTTTCAAAAAAACTGGGCATTCTAGCCTGCAAGTTCTAAAATCGAGGCCCCCGACCTATAAGAGCTATTCGAGCTCCCGTCAAGAAGGTCTCCCAAATAGTTTAAGCATTGGTATACAGTCAGGGGAGAATACTTCCGACAAAATAGGTTTTCACTGTCCATTATACCAACCGGTATAAGGACATCTCATCATACCAACTGGGTATGATCTACTTACAACCGGTAAGTAGTTTTTTCGCATAATTTTCACATCACTTTCTCTAAGTGGTGATGATTAAAATACCACTAAATAGTGAGTTTTTATACCGAGGTACTTATCATTCCCTACCAAGTATGATATAAAATTTCCACTCACAACTGGTAAGTGATTTTTATCTTTAAGTTGTGCTTATCATCCCAACAGGGTATGATGTTTGTAAACCCACTCACCCGTTAATGCCGTGAATTCCACTAGACCTGTTCTTTGTATTCACGCGAGCTTGTCCTTGCTGGCATTCCTGGTACTTCGTGTTCCTACACGATATGAACATATCGGTTCATTATCCTTCGGCCTAATCGCCTTCATTCATTTCAATTGAATGAGAAAGTCAAACTTTCATTTATTTGCAATTAGGTCCCTAAAGTTATTTATTTTTAACTTTAAGTCTCTAATGCCAGTTTTTCCTCAAATTGAGTCCCGAAACTTCTAAAATTTATCATAGGATCTCAATTTATTCCATTTCACTAAAAGAGGATTAATTTCTCAAATTTCCAATTTGGTCCTCCAACTTTTCCAAATTACCATTTTCCCCTTCATTTACAAAAATGGTAAGTTTTGCCCCAAAAATTCTAAAATTTCTCAATTGGTCCTCCAACATTATTTTCATGCCCAATTGGCCCTCAATATCATAAAATTTCATTTTGGTCCTACGAATTTTGAAAATCCCCAAATTTCCCCCAATTTCAACTCTTCAACATTGCCGAATTTGATTTCATCAAATTGACCGAACAAACACCTCTAATTGTTGAAATTGGAGTTGAAATTGATTTTCTACATGTTCATACGATTCTAAGGAACTTTGAATCGCACATTTTAACGCCGAAACAAGCTCAAACGGAGCTTCACCGGAAAATAGATTGTAGAGAGAGAAAGCTTCGATTTCTCACCGGTGAGGGCACAGCGGTCCAAGCTTTCGATCTAGGCATATAGCTCTTATCTTGAGGATCATCATAGAATCAAGAATCACATCAATTGATGCCGAATTGAGTTAGAATTTCATCATTGAAATTCTGTCGGTTCTCTCTCTAGCACCGGTTGGAAATTGGAGAGGGGAGCCGAATTGGCTTACCTTTCAGTCCTAATTCAACCGTGGGAGGGTTGAGGAAGTGTAAGGAGGGCTTGGTTTGGTCTAAGGAGGGCTTGAAATGGCCAATTTTAGCTTTGCCGATATAGGGCAGCTTCAGTCCGTCGGAGCTGCTTCACTGTTCCATCATGCCGGCGCTTCTCCAACAATTCTCGGATTGATTGGAGTTTGCTATTAGATAGCTGTCTTTTCCCTGGTTCTAAAGAGCTCGACCTTTGTTTAAGTTGAAGATCTGGTTCGAGCTTCACCGGGAAATGGAGCAGTAGAGACAGAGAGAGAAGTGTTAAGGTGTGAGGAGAATGAATGGGGATGGATAATTTAATTTCGGTATTAAATTATTTGAATTAATTCCAATAATTTAATTTAGGTATTAAATTATTGGTATTAATTACAATAATTAAATATATATTAATTTATGGCTATTTATTGGTCAAAATGTTTGGGTTACAAGAAAAAATCATACTTTCCAAGAGGTCACTTATCCTCACACTACTCTCAAGCAAGCACGCTTAACTTTAGAATTCTCATGGATTCTCGTTCACATGAACCAATTTGGTTTTTCTATTCTAATTTGTGTTAAGTTTCTTTTCCAAGGTTTAATAAATCCTTTGGATCACTCGAAAGTTGTAAATTTCCAAATTGCTTGTTCCCAAATGATCGAGTTTATAATCCGTCTCAGTTTTCTTACTCGGTTTGACCGGTTCTTTTCCTGATTTTCCTTAACTCAAAAGTGCGGGGTTTACACTCAACCCGACCTACAACTGTTTGTGTAGGCCAGTCCATCGACTTGGCCTTGACACACTATCACTAGTCCATCGAGTATTGTCGGTCCCAACTTGGTACCATGGCAAAATCACACAACCATTTCATTAAGAGTTTTCATGGCTTTCATACTCATGTTTGTTTACCGGCTCCTACTCGTGCCTATTGGTCTTGGGCCAACTGCACGTGATTTTTCCAAAATCGGGCATTTAGCCCAACAAGGTAAAAAACTGAGGCCTCTGGCCTTTATGAGCTATTCTAGCTCCCGTCAAGAAGGTCTCCCAAAGAGTTTAAGTATTGACACACAGTCAAGGGAGACCACTTCTTACAAAAATACAATTTTCATTTCATCTCACTAACCAAATGTGATTATACCCCCTCTTGCAATCGACAAGCGGATTTTTCCTTCCTTCTAAGAAGTCCATCTTACCAACCGATAAGTAGGTTTTAGCTTAGATTCACACATCATCCAACCGGGAGTGATGTCAAAATTCCACTTACAAGTGGTTTTTCATTTCTAAATTACTCATCATCCCAACAGGTATGATGTACATAAGCCCACTCACCTGATAACCGTGACATGATCGTCCTGGGTTGGTTTTCAAAGTCAATACGAGCTTTCTATTGCTGGCGATCTGATCACACTTGTCCCTATACGATTTGGGCAGCCATTTCACTTAAGGTTTGGCATAAAAGCCTAGGCTCACAATTTATCGATATATTGCATTTAGGTCCCTAAAGTATATTTTTCTTAACTTTAGGTCCCTAATGCCAACTTTTGCCCAATTTGAGTCCCAAAATTTCCTTTGAGTCCTCATTTTACTCAAAATTGCATAAGGGGCTCAACTTTTCCAAATTTCCAATTTGGTCCCCCAAATTTTCAAAAATTACCATTTTGCCCCTACTTTCCAAAAATGGTAATTTGACCCCAATGTTTCAAAAAATCAACCAATTGGTCATCCAACATCTTTTCCATGACCAATTGGCCCTCAATTTTGGGAAATCGCAAAGAAGTCCCTCAATTTTATGAAATCCCTAATTTTCCCCCAATTTCTCCCCTTCAAACTAACCGAATTTGATTTCTTTAAATTGGCCATTCAATCGGGGTAAATTGCTCCAAATAAAGGTATGAGTCAGTTCCTACACTTGCATACAATTCAATTGAGCTTTGAACTGCGTCATTTGGGACCAAATTGAGCTCAAATGGAGCTTCACCGAAAATTTGTGCGTAGAGAGAGAAAGCTTCGAAAGCTTACCATCGGAGGTACGACGGTCTGAGCTCTCTATCAAGAAAGGCAGCTCTCTTCTTGAGCTACCTTCTAGGATCAAGAATTCCTACAATTGACCCTGAATCGAGGGAGAATTTTGTCAGTGAAATTTCACAGTTTCTCTCTCTAACTTCGACATGCAATGAGTGAGGAGGTCTGAATTGACTTAACTTTCAGCTTAGTTGAGGTCATATGAGGGTTGTGAGGATGTTGGGAGGGCTTGGTTTGGTCGGAGAAGGGCTGAATTTGGCTGATTCCAACTCGGCCGAAATGGGGCAGCTTCGGTCCTTCAAAGCTGCTTCACTATTTGATTTTTTCGGCACTTCTCCGACGGTCCTCAGATCGAACGTAGGTTGCTATCAGATTGCTGACTTCCCCTGGAGTCTAAAGAACCCGACCTCGCCTTCTAAGGTTAAGAAAATTGCCCAAGTCAGAGCTTTGGTTCGAAAATGGGGTAGTTGAATTAGAATGGAGATTTCAGGTGTAAGGAGGATAACTTGAGAGGAGCTCTTTATATAGGGAGCTCGGGGACTCTCTGGTCAATCACTTCACATCTTAGTCAAACTTATCCTCTCCCTAAAACGGCCTGAATGGAGACAATTTCTCTTTGTTGGCGCTGTCAATTTATGCATTGAATGAACAGTGTCATCATCTGAAGGAAGAAAACCACACTGCTCCAAAGTGGATTGGACTAGTCCAACCGGGTTCAATGCTTAAACCAGCTAGTTCAGGCCCGATTCGACCAATTTTCTCAAAATTAAAAGTTTCTAAAATCATCTAAATTTATTATCTATCCAATGGTGGCTTTAATTCACCAATTTGAATATTTTAAGCCACCTAGAAAAATAAATTTAGCAACTAATTCATTGATTGTTCAAATTGGTTGAGATCCGATTCACCTAAACCAGTCTGGTTTTGTCACGCCCCGACTTGATTTGGTATAATCCCCTTAAGCAACCAGCCACTCCCTTTTGTTCATGAAGGGTTTCGCCTTTTTCTAAACCGCAAGGAGTAAGGTGTCCTTTTTCTTGTCTTTCCTAGAATAACATTATAAAAAAACTGAAAATATTTTAAATAGACATACCTACCTTTACAGTTCTCATATAGGGAGGTCTTTAAGTTTGGTTTTCCCTTGGTTAACAGAAAAGAGTAAAAGGGAGGGGGTGAGTTCTACAACTCACTGAGCGGGTGTTGGGAGAGAGAGTTTTCATAATTAAAACATCTTTAATCGGAGTGTGCTAGACTCTTTATTTCCTTTAAAAATATTCTTTACTCAAATCCCCATTTTTTCAAGCCATTTTCCTCATTTCCACATCAGATGTGTTTAACAATCAACACATGCCCTTCATCAGGAAGGGAATCACACATTCGCAGGACATCCCGTCCACTACACCCACTTGTGGCGTCGGAGTGACTTTACTGACCACCTAGATAGAAGCCCGTCCACTTCTACCCTAGGTATGAGTGGATGTTCACGACATCTGACCATCAAACTCGAAAACAACTCTGTGTCCGTATGAGGACAGAGACCTCATCCCGACCCCACCCTGGTCTTATGCACATGAAGCTACGTGAGCTTCCCTAACTGATGGCACAATAAACTACCCTTATCTCTACCATGTCATCTAGTAGCCCCTAGGACACATCACTACCCATCTTGGGCGTCTTGATGGCCCTGAATGTCAAGTGCATGCACAAACAAAAGTTTTCCACAAAACCATTTATCTTTGGTGCCACTGGTTCAATGGCCCTAACCCTCAACTCGACCTGCAGTTGTTTGTCTAGACCGATCCATCAACCTGGCCCTGACACACTGCTGCCAATCCATCGAGTATGTCAGTCATGTCATGGTACCATGGTGAAATCACACATTCCATTCATTTAAAATTTTCATGGCATAAATATCACATATTTTTTTATTAGCTCCTGCTCGTGCTAATTGGCCTTGGGCCCACTATACGTTATTTTTCAAAATCGGGCATTTTAGCCCACAAATCCCAAAATTGAGGCATGTGGCCTATCTGAGCTATTCTAGCTCTCGTCAAGAAGATCTCCCAAAATTTTTAAGCATTGGCACACGGTCAGGGGAGAACACTTCTGAAAAATAATTTTCCATTCATCATGCTAACCGGGTGTGATGACATCTACGCTTACAACTAGCAAATGGGTTTTCTCCTTCCTTCTAGGAAGTACCAATTGGGTATGATCTCTCTACTTACAACTGGTAAGTAGTTTTTTTGCATAGTTCTCACATCACTCCAACCAAATGTAATGTTAAAATTCCAAATAGAAGTGGTTTTTCATTTTTGAAGAGGTCATCATCCCAACCGGGTATGATGTGAATAAACCCACTCACTTGATAACTGAAGTGTACTCTTGTTCAGTCGGTTTCCACGTCCACGCTAGCTCGTCCGTGCTGGTGTTTCGGTCCCTCGTGTTCCTACACAATTTGGAGATCCTTATTGTGAACCCCATCCCTTAAAGACAAGGAAAACCGGGGAAATAATTGATCAACTCGGGTGAGAAACCCAAACCAGTTCACGAACACCGACCATTTCAGTATGCAAATTGGAAAATTTACAACTCCCGAGTGACCCAAAGAGTGATTAAAACCTTGGAAATGGACCTTAGGACAATTTGGGGAAGAAAACCAGACCGGTTTGAACCATTATTGAACCGGATGCTAAATTCATTTTTCTAGGTGACTTAGAAAATTCAAATTGGAGAATTGAGGCCGCCATTGGATAGAGAATGAATTTAGAAAATTTTAATTTTGAAAAACTTGGTTGAATCGGGCCTGAACTGGTCGATTAAAGCGTTGAACACGATTCGGATCGGTACGGTCCGGTTCGGAACAATGTCGTCTTCTTGCTTTAGAGGACAACACTGTTCACTCACTGAAAAATTGAGTAGCGCTGGTGAAGATGAAAAGTCTCTGGCCAGGGAGTTTTAGGCAATGAATGACCACCATAAAGGTGCCAATCGGATTGCCAATAAGTCCACGAGCTTCCTATATAAAGAGCCCCTCCTCATTCATCCTCCTCACACCTAAAATCTCCATTCTCTCCCTAGTGCTCCAATTTTTGGTGAAGCTCAAACCAGAGCTCTGACTTGGGCATTTTTCTAAGCCAAATAAAGCAAGGCTAGATTCTTTAGATTTAGGGAGAAGTCAGATACCCGAGGTAGTCTCCATTTGCTCCAAGGGTCGCCGGAGAAACGTCGACGTGATCGAACAGTGAAGCAGCTCCGGCGGGCTAAAGCTCCCCTTTTTTCAACCGAGCTAAAAATGACCAATTCGAGCCCTTCTCAAGCCAAACCAAGCTCCCCCAACACTTCCACAAGCCTCATACGACTGAATTAGTGCTGAATGGTAAGCCAATTTGGCTTTCCTCTATAATTTCTAATTTGTGCTAGAGAGAGAACCGGCGAAACTTCATTGACCAAATTTTCCCTCAATTTGGCATCAATTGATGCAATTCTTGATCCTAGGAGTAACCTCAAGATGAGAGCTATCTGCCCAAATCAAAAGCTCAGACTGTCGCACCTCCGATAGTAAGCTTTCAAAGCTTTCTCTATGCTAGAGAGAGAACCGACGAAACTTCACTAACCAAATTCTCCATCAATTCAGCATCAATTGATGCAACTCTTGATCCTAGGAGTAACCTCAAGATAAGAGCTATATACCAAGATCAAAAGCTCGAACCGCCATACCTCCGACAATAAACTTTCTCTCTCTAAGTTTAGTTTTCCGACAAAGCTCCATTTGAGCTCAATTCATTCCCAAATGATGCGATTCAAAGTTCTAATGAATCATGTGGAAGTGTAGGTACTCAATTTTACCTTCAATTTAAACAATTAACCTGATTGATTTGTCAATTTGATGAAATCAAATTCAGCCATGTTGAAAGGGGGAAATTAAGGGAAAATTTTGGGGCAAATTGGGGATTTTGAAAATTCGAGGGACTAAAGTGTAATTTTATAAAATTGAGGGCCAATCGGGCATGGAAAAGATATGGGAGGACCAATTGGTTAATTTTTGGAATTTTTGAAGTGAAATCTACCATTTTTGTAAAATAGGGGCAAAATGGTAATTCTTGAAAAGTTGGGGACCAAATTGGGAATTTGGGAAACTTGAACCCCTTTCCGTGATTTTGAATAAATTTAGGTCTCAAAGTGAATTTTAGATGTTTCAAGACTCAATTTGGGGAAAATTTGGCATTAGGGACCTAAAGTTAAAGAAAAAGAATTTTAGGTACCTAATTGCAAATAATTGAAAAGTTTGGGTATTTCATTCATTAATGATGAATGCAGGTTATTAGGCCAAAGGGTAATAACAAGGATGTTTATATCGTTTAGGAACACGAAATACTAGGAATCTTAGCCAAGTTAAGCTCACGTAAAGGCAAAAAACCGGTTAAAAGGGTTCACTACATTAACGGGTGAGTGAGATTTTTATATCATATCCAGTTGGGATGATAAGTACCTTGAAAATAAAAATCCACTATAATGTGGAATTTTAACATCACACCTAGATGGGGTGATGTGAGAACATGAAAAAACTACTTACCGGTTGTAAGTAGATCATACTCATTTGGTATGATGAACTTTCTGGAATGAAGTAGAAAACCTGTTCATCGATTATGAGCGGAGATGTCCTCACACCCAGTCGATGTAATGGATAGCTGAAAGATTATTTTTGTCGGAAGTGCTCTCCCTTGACTGTGTGCCACTGCTTAAACTTTTTGTGAAACCTTCTTAACGGGAGCTCAGATAGTTGAAATAAGTCGGAGGCCTTAGTTTTGGAACTTGGAGGCTAATATGCCTGATTTTGAAAATCTCGTATAGTAGGCCCAAGGCTAGTTGGCATGAGCAGGAGCTCGTAAACAAACATGAGTTTAAGCCATGAAAATTTTAAATGAATGATATGTTTGGCCATGGTACCAAGACAGTACCTACATACTTGATGGACTGGCAGCAGTGCGACAAGATAGGTCTACGGGCCAGTCGAGACAAACAGCTGCATGTTGAGTTGAGGGTGGGGCTGTTGGACTAGTAGCACCAAAGATTAAATGTCTTATGAGGAAAAATGTTGTTTTGTGCATGCATTGAGGTACGGGACCTTCAAGACACCCAAGAGGGGTAGTGATGCGTCATAGGGGATACTAGAGGACATGGTGGAGATAAGGGCTGATTGTCGTGTCAGCAGTCACGGAAGCTCGACGTAGCTTCATGCGCATGAGATCGAGGTGGGTCGGGATGAGGTCTCTGTTCTCATACGAACACGAAGCTTCTTTACGAGATTGAGGGTCGGATGTCATGTACATCCACTCATTCTCAGGGTAGAATTGGATGGGCTTCTATCTAGGTGGCCCATAAAGTCACTCCAATGCCACAAGTGAGTGCAGCGGACGTGCTTCCCTGTGAATGTGTGTTCCCTTGATGATGAAGGGCGTGTGTTTGTTGTTAAACACACCATTGTGGTTAATGATGAGAAATGGCTATGAAAACTGAGATTTTGAGGATGAAATGTTTTAAAGAAAATAAGGAGTCTAGCACACTCCAATTCAAACTATTTTCTAAAAGTCAAATTTTAAAACACCCATTCATTGAGTCATTGAACTCACTCCCTCCCTTATACCCCTTTTCATGTAACCAAGGGAAAGCCTACCCAAAGACCTCAAGCTAACTACACCTGTAAGACAAGTATGTTAAGCTTAAATTTCATGCAGTTTTGATTAATGTTATTCTAGGAAAGGTACATGTTTAAAAGACACCTTACTTCTCACGGTTTACAAGAATGGGAAAACTTTTAATAAACCAAGAGAGTGGCAGGTTCATCACGGGGATATGACCAAACCGGGTTGGGGCATGACAACTTGAGTGGTATCAAAGTCTGTTTCTTCAAATACACCATCAAGACTATATATGTCATGCTCCGACCCGGTTTGGTCGGATCCCCGTGAATAACCCGCTGCTCTCTTGGTTCAAGAGGGGTTTCCCCTTCTTTTATTTCAAGAGGAGCCAGGCATAAGTTCAACCTTGTTCCCTGAAGTAACATATGTCAAACAAAATGCAAGTTTTAAAAAAAATTTAAGCTTTCCTGAAAAGGGATAAAAAGGGTGGATGAGTTCTACAACTCGGTGAATGAGTATTTTAAAAAAAAAAATAAACTTTCAATAAAATAGTTTTTAAATTGCAGTGTGCCAGATTCCCTATTTTCTTTAAAATTCTTTATTCCTTATTTTTTTCGGTTTCAAGTTTCCCAAATTCCCAATCTGGCCCCCAAAGTTTTTCAAAATTACCGTTTTGCCCTTCCTTTACAAAAATGGTAAGTTTTACCCAAAAAATTCTAAAATATCTCAATTGGCCCTCTCACATTCTTATCATGCCCAATTGACCCTCAATATTTATAAAAATTACATTTTGGTCATTCAAATTTTCAAAAATCCCCAATTTCAACTCCCTAACACAGTTGAATTTGATTTCATCAAATTGACCGATCAAACACTTCTAATTGTTAAAATTAAAGTTGAAATTGAGTTTCTACATGTTTATACGATTTCATAGCACTTTTAATCATAAGTTTTAACATCGTAACGAGCTCAAACGGAGCTTCGCCAAAAAATAAACTATAGAGAGAGAAAGCTTTAATTGCTCACCGATGAGGTCGCGTCGGTCAGAGTTTTCTATCTGAGCAAGTAGCTCTCCTCCTGAGGTTCCTCCTAGGATCAAGAATGACATCAATTGATGCTAATATGGATTAGAATTCTATCATTGAAATTCTGCCGGCTCTCTCTAGCACCGGTCGAAAATTGTAGAGAAGAGCCTAATTGGCTTACCTTTCAATCTTATTTCGGTCGTGGGAGGGCTGAGGAAGTGTTGGGAGGGCTTGGTTTGGATTGAGAAGGGCTCGAATTGGCCAATTTCAGCTCGACCAAAATAGGGTAGCTTCAATCTTCAAGAGCTACTTCACTGTTCAATCACACCGGTGCTTCTCCACCGACTCTCGGAATGAATGGATGCTACCACTGTAAACCCCGCACTTTTGAGTTATGGAAAATCAAGAAAGAACCGGTCAAACTGAGTAAGAAAACCAAGACGATTTACAAACCCGATCATTTGGGAACAAGCAATTTGGAAATTTACAACTTCCGAATGATCCAAAGGGTTTATTAAACCTTGGAAAAGAAACTTAACACAAATTAGAATAGAAAAGCCGAATTGGTTCAAGTAAACGAGAATACATGAGAATTCTAAAGTTAAGCGTGCTTGCTCGAGAGTAGTGTGAGGATGGGTGACCTATTGGGAAGTATGATTTTTTTTGTAACCCGAAATTTCAGTCAAAACTTTTTATGCAAACATACCCTTATCATAAATAGCCATAAATTAATATATATTTCATTATTGTAATTAATACCTAAATTAAATTATTGGAATTAATACTGAAATTAAATTATTTGAATTAATACCAATAATTTATGGCAATATTAATACTAGTAATAAATCTCTCCCATTTAATACTAGTAAAAAAATTCTAATTTTTTTAATGAAGGGATTTTTGAAAAAAAAAAAGAGTCTGACACACTCCATTATATCCATTAAATATATTTTTTTTAAATTCAAAAGATTTGAATTCTATTCACTGCGTAGTTGTACTTACCCTTCCCTTATATCCCTTTTAGTAAATCCTGGAAAGCCTACCATTAAAGACTGTCAACTAAAATGCGTGTAAGCATGTATGTAATGTTTTAAATTTCATGCAGTTTTGATTATGCTATTCCAAGAAAAAGGTGCAAGTTAAAGGACGCCTTACTATTTACGGTTTACAATAAGGGGAAACCTTTTAATAAACCGGGAGAGTGGCAAGTTGATCACGGGGATCCGACCAAAACAGGTCGAGGCATGACAACCACCGTGTAGCTGACTTCTCCTCGATTCTAAGGAACCCGACCTCACCTTTCTTGGGTCAGAAATGACCCTATATCGGAGCTCTTGTTCGAGCTTCGTCAGAAAACTAAGCAGTGAGCTTTTCAGTTGTGGAGAAGATGAATGGAGAGGGCCTCTTTATATTGGGAGCTTGGGGACTCATCGGTCGTCCGTTTGGTGCCTTTATGACAGACATTGATGGCCTGAAATGTACTCGTCGGTCGATTTTCTCACTTAGTAAGATAGGTTCTTTTCCTGGTTTTCCTGGTTTTCCTTAACTCTAAAGAGCGGGGTTTACAATATAATATAGTAACTAAGGGAAATTTTAAAATTTTCAGATGGCTCCTAAAAGAGGAACTAAGAAAATGAGGATTGGCGTTACCAACACTACCCAACACTTTGTCCGCGTAGAAAGATCACCCTAAAAGCCCTTCAATGCCCGAGAAGTTCCAAAGAATCAAGAGACATTAATGGGAAGTATCTAGGAGGATGGTGCCAGGACCTATTGAGGTCACAATCCTAAGTATGAAGGGAGTCAAGCCTAAGGCCAAGAAAGCCATCAAGAGGTTATAACCTTGCCAAGTGGGACACTTGTCAAGAACCTGTAGCTCCCCAACTATTTCGTAACCACTTTTTGTAATGGGGCTAAGACCCCAACATATTGTACTACTTCTCTGCTAATAAAGAACTCCATGTACCTAAAATCATATCTCTAAAAAATGATGTGATCATGCGTCTCAGCTATAGTAAGACTTCCCAAGAAGAGTAACCAAATAAACCCATGTTACCCTAGACACTATGAAGACCAAGGAGATTCCCATCCTAAATAAAGGAATAAATTAGGGGAATTGTTGGGTAAAGAAAGCACGATAAGAAAACCGTCAAGGTAATTAAGGAGTATAGGAGAAACTCTTAGAGTAACAATTGGGCAAGGAAATGACCTATTACAAGGTGTGGACAATAGGGAGACTACTTAAGAAAGTGCCCAACACTACTAAGGACATGTATCAAAATAAAATGTTATAGGTGTAAGGGAAATGTGATAAGAAGTGAAGGACTGTCCCACACCACAAGGATATAGAATAATACTTTTCAAGAATACTGCCTCCATAGCTATTAGAATTCGAAAGGATACCATACTAAGAAACACGACTTCTGCTCAGAATTTCAACCACATCCAAGAGGAAGCTCTTCAAGATCCTAGCGTAGTGGCATGTATTTCCCAACCCAAACCTCCCTTTAAGAAAGTTAAAGCCCCAAGTTAGTAATCCTATTTTGAAGGTAAAAGTTTTGGTTCCTAAGAATTTTCTATCCTTCAGTGATGGTACAATGGTGTGCCTCAACTACATGAGAAAGGAAAAAGGACTGAAGGTAGGACCTCGATAAAGCACAAACAGAACAAAGGGTAGATGAAGAGAATTCTTTTTTAAGAAGAAATTTCCATTGATTTAGGAGCAAAGAAGGGAACTCCTCCACAAGAGAAGACAAGCCGAACAATTAATGACAAATGGAATGTCTTGGGATGGCAAGTACGACTCACATTGGAAAAAATAGTGAAGCCAAATAGGAGTTTCGTACTAATATAGCAGAAGGAAACAAGTTGTAACAATAAGATAATTAAGGAGAATAAACAACGACCTAAGGAAGATCAGAAAGTAGTAAGGACAACACCCTAAAAAGGGCAGTAAGATGGACATTAAGGATAAGAAGGTTCAAAAGACAACTGCCCTAAGATAATTAGACCAGGGGAATGGTAGGGACAAGGCAATTAATGAAATGATACTCGTGAAGGTCATAATCTAAGCTCTAGAAAAGAAGGGAGAGTTGAAAAGGCCAAACATTTGGAAAAGAAGGATGAAGGAAATCCTTAAAAAGTCAATGACCAAGACCAAATTAATGACCAAACTCAAGCCAAGAGAGGGGTTGGCAAGCCTCTCACATGATGACCAAGAGATCTTGAAACAAGGAGGATTTGAGCTCTCCCTAAAAGAAATAGACGTGTACTGGGGTACAAGTGGGGATGAGGATAGGGTACAAAAGATGTGCCCACAAGATTTCAAGAGTAAGAGTAAATTGGACAAGACGACATCAAAGGATGTCATTTAAGGGTAGATATTCCCTAGGGAAAATGTAAAAGGAATTTCGGGAAAAAAAGGGAAGAGTCCTACCAGGGAAGGAAACCCTGGAAAGGCATATGTATCCCAACTAAGAGGTAATGGAACCAAGTGAAGAGGGATAAGGAGATGAACTTGAAAATGAAGCACATGCTGAGGTGAAAGAGCCAAGGGAAGCATACTAGGAGGACCCAAGGAATAAGTTACACCCAAGGAACGGGTAAGCAAGAAGTAAGCATCAAAAGATGATGTGACAAGTAAGAATGAGTGGACTACCCACAATAAGGAAATAAAGGAAAGAACATCCAAGAAATATTAGGAATGTAAGCTCTCCAAACAAGAAGTGTTTGAGGGGGGGACAACCACTAATATCAAGATGGGTTGTGGTTCACACTCACATAAAGAGTGGATGGCCGGACATAGAGTGGAGTACATGTAATAAGACTAATAATTGGAAGTTCCTCATATAAGGAATAAGGAATGAAATGGAATTTAAGATGAGGAAGGATTCAAAGCAGATAAATGCCTCAAAATATAGAAGGGGGTGTAAGGAAATGAAGGAAGAAACCTTCAAGAAATGGTAAGAAGGTTGAACATGTAGCTCCTAAGATGAAAGTCTCTACTTTGAGGGACATAGTAGAGAATGAAACCGTAAGAAGGGAACTCCCCAAACAAAATAATAAACACATAGACCGAAAGGGATCAACCCCGGAATAAGGAATCATGAAATGGTCATGAGTAAGTAAAAGTGAATTAAGAAAAGGAAAGTCCTTGAATAAAGGACACCATTAGAGAAGAGGAAGGACATAAGAAGGGAAGAATCCCAACACACCAGTAAGTCATTAGAGAACCCAAATGATGGAAACTAGGAAAAATGCAATAAGGAAGTTGGGAAAGGATGAGTGGGTAAGAAAACTGATACAATTATGAAAGACATTTCGTCAAGGGCATAAAGGAAGATTGGATAACTATAAGGGTATTCAAGGAATACTACCAAACATATGAAGTTATACGATCCCTGAAAGGTTGGAAAGTTGAGAACGACCTTAAAGAAAGTGCTATAGAAATCTGATGGATAGAGATAGATGTTGGAACATGTCATGCTGTAAGGGACACGTAAGCCCAATAGTCTCGAGGAAAAAGGTGACTCAAGTAAGTAAGAGTTAGTTAATAAGAATGACGAGGTCAAACCTAAGTGGGACTAAATTTGTAATAAATAATAGATGAAGGAAGGGTCAAAATAGGACGAAGGGGTAATAACACAAAAACCTGTGAAAACAAGTACAGAATGCTCAAAAGAACACCAAGCTAAGGGTTTCAACGATGAAGAGAATAACTAGACACAAGAAAGATTGGGCATCTTGGAACTCCCAATCCTAAAATCTTAAGTAAGAACCTAAAATGGAAGAATATTGCCCTAAGGAAGATGAAAACATAGGGATATACCTTTGAACTCACGAGCAAGACATACTAGTTATGATAAACTCCATGGAAGGAGTAAACAATGTCAAGGAAAAGAAATTCCTTAAGCGCGTGATTTAAAATGGGCTAAGTGAAAGAACGATAGAAGTATTAACATGTCCAAGTTGACATTAATGGAAGTTTATCCTGGAGTGAAAAATGCTGATTAAGTTTTGGGTACAAAACTCCTAAAAGGAGTGAAGAGTTGTAAACCCCATCCCTTAAAGACAAGGAAAATCGGGGAAAGAACCGGTCAACCCGAGTGAAAAAACTGAACCGGTTCGCGAACCCCAACCATTTAAGAACGGGCAAATTGGAAAATTTAAAACTTCAAAGTGACCCAAAGATTCATAAAAATCTTGGAAAGGGGCCTTAGGACAATTTGGGGAAGAAACCTAAATGGTTCAAGTGAACCAGTTTGGATTGGTTTGAACCACTATTGAACTAGATGCTAAATTCAAATTTTCTAGGTGGCTTAAAAATTCAAATTGGAGAATTGAGGCCACCATTGGATAGAGAATGAATTTAGAAATTTTTAATTTTTAAAAACTCGGTCGAATCAAGCCTGAACCAACTGGTTTAAGTGTTGAACCCAGTTCGGAACAGTTAAGTCCGGTTTGGAACAATGTCGTCTTCTTCCTTCAAATGACAGCACTGTTCACTCACCGGAAAATCGAGCAGCGCCGGCGAAGATGAAAAGTCTCCGGCCAGGGAGTTTCAAGCAATGAATGACTGTTATAAAGGTGCCAAATGGATGGCCAAGAAGTGCACGAGCTTCCTATATAAAGAGTCCTTCCTCATTCATCCTTCTCACACCTGAAAACTCCATTCTCTCCCAATTTCTCCATTTTCCGGTGAAGCTCGAACCAGAACTCCAACTTGGGCATTTTTCTAAGCCAAATAAGGTGAGGTCAGGTTATTTCGATTTGGGGAGAAGTCAGCTACCTGACGATAGTCTCCATTTGCTCCGAGGGTCGCCAGAGAAACACTGGCGTGATCGAACAGTGAAGCAGCTCTAATAGCCTAAAGTTGCCCTATTTCGACCGAGCTAAAAATGGCCAATTCGAGCCCTTCTCAGGTGAAACCAAGCTCCCCCAACACTTTCACAGCCCTCATATGACTAAATTAGAGTTGAAATGTAAGCCAATTTGGCTCTTCATTATAATTTTTTTTATTAGTGCTAGAGAGAGAACTAGTAAAACTCAATGGCCAAATTCTCCCTCAATTTGACATCAATTGATGCGCTTCTTGATCCTAGGAGGAACCTTATGACGAGAGCTATCTGCCCAAATTGAAAGCTTAGACCGTCGCACCTCTGACGGTAAGCTTTCGAAGCATTCTCTCTCTATGTTCAGTTTTCCAACGAAGCTCCGTTTAAGCTCAATTTAGATCCAAATGACGCGATTCAAAGTTCCATTGAATCATGTGGAAGCTTAGAAACTCAATTTTACCTTCAATTTCAACAATTAACCTTGATTAATCAATCAATTTAATGAAATCAAATTCGGCCAGGTTGAAAGGGAAAACTTTTGGGGGAAATTGGGGATTTCGAAAATTCCAGGGACGAAAGTGCAATTTTCCAAAATTGAGGGCCAATTGTGCAAGGAAAAGATGTGGGAGGACTAATTGGTAAAACTTTAGAATTTTTTATGTGAAATTTACCATTTTTATAAAGTATGGGCAAAAATGGTAATTTTGGAAAAGTTGGGGACCAATTTGAGAATTTGGGAAACTAGAACCCCTTTCCGTGATTTTGAATAAATTGAGGTCGCAAAGTGAATTTTAGAAGTTTCAGGACTCAATTTGGGGGAAAATTGGCATAAGGGACCTAAAGTTAAAGAAAAAGATTTTTAGGGACCTAATTGCAAATAATTGAAAAGTTTGGGTAATTTACTCATTCGTGATGAATGAAGGCTATTAGGCCAAATAATAATGAACAAGGATGTTCATATCATGTAGGAACATGAAGTACCGGGAACGCCAGCCAAGACAAGCTCGCGTAGAGGTAAAAAGCCAGTTAAAAGGGTTCACTACATTAATGAGTGAGTGAGATTTTTATATCATACCCCGTTGGGATGATAAACACCTCGAAAATAAAAACCTGCTACAATGTGGGATATTAACATCACACCTGGATGGGGTGATGTGAGAACACAGAAAAACTACTTAACGGTTGTAAGTAGACCATACCCGATTGGTATGATGAAACTTCCTATAAGGAAGTGGAAAACCCGCTTACCGGTTATAAGTAGAGGTGTACTCATATCTGGTTAGTGTGATGGATGACTAAAAGTTTATTTTTGTTGGAAGTGCTCTCCCCTGATAGTGTGCCACAACTTAAAATTTTTGGGAGACCTTCTTGATAGGAGCTCGAATAGCTCGTATAGGTCAGAGGCCTCGATTTTGGATCTTTGGGGCTAATGTGCCCAATTTTGAAACTCTGGTACAGTAGGCCCTAGGCCAGTTGGTACGAGCAGGAGCTCGTAAACAAACATGAGTTTAAGCCATGAAAACTTCAAATGAATGAATTATTTGGCAATGGTACCAAGACATGACAAGCAGTAGTGCGACATGTCGAGGGACTAGCCATCTCGAGGGACTAGCAGTAGTGCGACATGACAAGTCTATGGACCAGTTGAGACAAACAGCTGTAAGTCGAGTTGAGAGTTGAGGCCGTTGGACCAGTGGCATCACAGATTATATGGCTTATGTGGAAAATTGTTGATTTGTGCATGCACTGAGTTACGGGTCCTTCAAGACACCCAAGAGGGGTAGTGATGTGTGTTAGGGCTACTGGACGACATGGGGAGTTAGTCATGCCAGCAATCTTGGAAGCTCGACGTAGCTTCATGCGCATGAGACTGGGGTGGGATTGGGATGAGGTCTTTGTCCTCATACGAACATGGAGTTTTGTTACGGGATTGAGGGTTGGATGTCGCATACATCCACTTATTTTCAGGATATTAGTAGATGTGCTTCTATATAGGTGGTCGGTAAAGTCGCTTCGAAGCCATAAATGAGTGCAGTGGACGTGTTGGCCTGCAAATGTGTGTTCCCATCATGATAAAGGGTGTGTGTTGGTTGATAAACACACCGGTATTGATTGAGGATTTTGAGAAATGGCTAAGAAAACTGAGATTTCAAGAATGAGATATTTTATAGAAATTAAGGAGTCTGGCACACACCAATTTAAAAAAAAATAAATTGAAACTTCATTTTTTAAAATACCCATCCAATGAGTTGTAGAAACTCACCCACCCTTTTTATCCCTTTCTAGGAAATACAAAGATAACTAGGGAAAACACCAAGCCTTACCCTTTGTCGAGTATGCTTAATTTTTCTTAAGCTTGCATTTTATTCGATATAAGTTATTCCAGGGAACAAGGTTGAGATTACACCTAGTTCCTCTTGAACTAAAAACAGGTGAAACCCCTCTTGAATGGAAGAGGAAAACTAGACCGGTTCAAGTGAACCAGATCCAAGCCGGATTGAACCTGTTTATGAACCGAGTCAGTTTATGAATCAAAATCGATAAAGGAAGGGCAAACCGGGAAATTTATTGAATTCAAGTGACCTAAAGAGTAAAAAAAAATCATGAAAAAGTATTTAGGATGAATGGAGGATGAAAACCAAACTGGTTTAGGTGAACTAGATCCAAACCGAATTGAACCGGTTTGGATCGATTTGAACCACTATTGAACCAGATGCTAAATTCATTTTTATAATTAGCATAGAAAATTCAAATTTTAGAATTGAGGCCACCATTTGATAGAGAATGAATTTAGAAATTTTTAATTTTGAAAAACTTGATCGAATCGAGTATAAATCGATCGGATTAAGCTTTGAGCTCAGTTCGGACCGGTCTGGTCCGATTCTAAATAATGTCGTCTTCTTCCTTCACATGACAACACTGTTCACTCACCAAAAAATTGAACCAGTGCCAGCGAAGAGGAAACCTTTCCATTCAGTATATTTCAGGCCATCAGTGACAGTTATAACAGTGCCAAATGGACGGTCGACAAGTCCCCGAGCTTTCTATATAAAGAGCCCCTCTCCATTCATCCTCTCCACACCTGAAAACCTCACTCTCTCTCAGCTACTCCGTTTTCTGATGAAGCTCGAACTAGAGCTCTGATATAGGGTCTTTTCTGAGCCAAAGAAGTCTTTGTCGGGTTCCTTAGACTCGGGGAGAAGTCAACTACACGGTAGTAGTCTCCAATTGCTCCAAGGGTCACAAGAGAAGCGCTGAAGTGATCGAACAGTAAAGTAGCTCCGGTGGACCGAAGCTGTCCTATTTTTGTCGAGCTAAAATCGGCCAATTCGAGCCCTCCTCAAGCCAAACCAAGCTCTCCTAACAACTCCTCAGCCCTCCTACGGCCAAATTAGTGTGGAATGTAAGCCAATTTGGCTCCCCTATGTAAATTTCGATCGGTGCTGGGGAGAGAATCGACATATTTTCACTGACTAAATTCTCCTTCAATTTAGCATCAATTGATGAAATTCTTAATCTTAGAAGGAACCTTAGGACGAGAGCTATCTGCCCAGATCGAAAGCTCAGACGGCCCCTGACAGTAAGCAATCAAAGATTTCTCTCTCCAATTTTAGTTTTCTTGCAAAGATCCATTTGAGCCCGTTCCAGTGTCAAATTGTGTGATTCAAAGTGCCATTGAATCATATGAAGATGTAGGAACTCCAATTTAACTTCAATTTCAACAATTAAACTCATTTGATCAGTCAATTTGATGAAATCAAATTCAGTTGTGTTGGATAGTTGAAATTGGTAAAAATTGGGGATTTCAAAAATTCAAGGGACTAAAATACAATTTTGTAAAATTGAGGGCCAATTGGGCATGATAAAGATGTTTGAGGACCAATTGGGCAATTTTTTAAATTTTTGGGGTAAAACTTACCATTTTTTAAACGGAGGGGCAAAATGGTAATTTTGGAAAAATGGAGGACCAAATTGGGAATTTGGAAAACACGAACCCCTTTATGAAATTTTGAATAATTTGAGGTCCCAAGGTGAATTTTAAAAGTTTCGGGACTCAATTTGGGGAACAATTGGCATTTGGGTCCTAAAGTAAAAGAAAAAGA
Source organism: Trapa incisa (assembly GCA_030064435.1). Taxonomy (NCBI): domain Eukaryota; kingdom Viridiplantae; phylum Streptophyta; class Magnoliopsida; order Myrtales; family Lythraceae; genus Trapa; species Trapa incisa. The sequence goes on along the minus strand of CM057776.1, from coordinate 20,080,351 downwards.
ACTTTAGGGACCAAATTTCAAATATTTGAAAAGTTTGAAAGTTTATTCATTCATAATGAATGAAGGCTATCAAGCCAAGAAATAATGAACAAAAATGTTCATACCATGTAGGAACATGAGGTATCGAGAACAGTAGCTAAGATAAAGCGCGCAAGGAGATGAAAGTCGATTTAGAGGAAATACAATGCACGATCGGGTGAGTCAGATTTTATATCATATCCGGTTGTGATAATAAGCATCTAGGAAATGAAAACTCACTGCTAAGTGGTGTTTTAACCATCACACCTAGTAGGAGTGATGTAGAAATTATGCAGAAAAACTATTTACTGGTTGTAAATAAATCATACTCGGTTGGTATGATGAAACTTCCTGTAAGGAAGTGGAAAACCCGCTTATCAGTTATAAGTTGAGGTGTCCACATACCCGGTTGGTGTGATGGACGACTAAAAGTTTATTTTTGTTAGAAATGCTCTCCCATGGCTATGTGCCACTACTTAAACTTTTTGGGAGATCTTCTTGATGGGAGCTCGAATAGCTCGGATAGGCTGGAGGCCTTGGTTTTGGAACTTGGGGGCTAATATGCCCGATTTTGAAAATCTGGTACAGTGGGCCCTAGGCCAGTTGGCACGAGCAGGAGCTCGTAAACAAACATGAGTTTAATCCATGAAAACTTTAAATGAATGAATTGTTTGTCCAAGGTACCAAGACAGGACCAACATACTCGATGGACTCGCGGTAGTGCAACATGACAGGTCTACGAACCAGTTGAGACAAATAGTTGTAGGTCGAGTTGAGGGTCGAGGCCGTTGGACCAGTGGCACCACAAATCATATGGCTTATGTGGAAAATTGTTGATTTGTGCATGCACTGAATTATGAGACCTTTAAGACACCCAAGTAGGGTAGTGATGTGTCCTTGGGCTACTGGATGAAATGGTGGAGATAAGGGCAATTAGTCGTACTAGCAGTCTTGGAAGCTTGACATAGCTTCATGTGCATGAAACCGGGGTGGTGTCGGCATGAGGTCTCTTTCTGCATATGGACACAGAGTTTTGTTACGGGACCGAGGGTCAGATGTCGCATACATCCACTCATTCTTAGGGTAGAAGTGGACGTGCTTTTATCTAGGTGGTCGGTAAAGTCGCTCCGATGCCACAAGTGGGTACAGTGGACGTGCTGATCTGCGAATGTGTATTCCCTTCATGATGATGGTTGTGAAAACCGAGATTTAGAGAATGAGATATTTTAAAGAAATTAAGGAGTCTGGCACACTACAATTTAAAAACTATTTTATTGAAACTTCATTTTTGAAAATACCCATTCACTAAGTGGTAGAAACTCACCCACCCTTTTTACCCCTTTTCAGGAAATAGAAAGATGATTAGGGATAACACCAAGCCTTACACTCTATCAAGTATGCATAATTTTTCTTAAGCTTGAATTTTATTCGATATATGTTATTCTAGGGAACAAGGTTGAGATTACGTCTGGCTTCTCTTGAATTGAAGAAAAGGGAAACCCCTTTCAAACCAAGAGAGCGGCGGATTGTTCACGGGGATCTGACCAAATCAGGTGGGAGCATGACAACTTGAGTGGTATAAGAGCTAAGTTCCCTTGAAACATTATCAATATTATGCCCTAATATTAATCAACTTTAAACTATCATGTAGGAAGGAGAATTTCTAGGAAGTTTGTGGTGAAATCCTGCCCTCCACCCATAACCCTGAAAAAGACACCCAACCCAAGGGAAGAGGCCGTTCAAAGATTTTTATAAGGCAAGAAAAGAGTACCCAAGGATATGGTGGATGAATACCAGAAATTGGTATGAGACTTATATGAACCATATGGCATCACATATCATCCTCCCAAACAAGAGGAACTTGTACCACCTCCTAGGAGTGCAACCCCTCCTTCAGCCCCACAACAACCGGAGAGAAATCCAACCAAGAAAAAGGCTTGGGACAACTATTGGGATGCGTATGCCACCTTCATGAAAGTCCTTCAAGTACCTCCACTTACTCAACCTGGCTTCAATCCCTCCCAATGGATGAAGTGGACTTATGAGTGCGAGGTTGAGGTACTAAGGCAGTATGGATTAGAGGCCATACATGAAATTCATCCCATTAGGGAATACGAATGGACTCCAACTAGTTCCTCAGAGCCTTCCAATCAAATGTCCCACAACTATTCTAGGGTTAATTCTCGGCCCATGACCCCAAGGAATTAGGGGATAAAAAAATTCTTGTAATAAGCCAAGTATGGCAAGAAAATATTTCTTGAATGAATGAAAGTGAAATTTTTTATAAAACTTTTGAGTTCCTTGATAAGTTCAAAGATTGTGATTATAAAGATTAAAATAAAAGGTGGGAAATCACCTAAGGAAGAAAAGATGGGTTATTTATAGTTAAACTCAAACCTTAAAACTTCCCTCCACAAGTATAATAAGGAAGAGTTCAAGGGAAATCTTAACTAAGAAGAGGCAAATTTAGAGCCGAAATAAGGACCTCAGTAAGAAGTATGAGTGGCTAGGTGAGTGTCTGGGGAGGATAAGTATGAACTACTTGCAAGAAGACATTGACACCTAAATAGGAATTTTAAACGGACCTGATTGAAAGAAATAACCCATAGCAACCAAATCATCTAGGAAATAAAATACACTCCAAGAAGGATCAGAAAATAATAAGGATCATACCCAAAATAGGGCGAAGGGATGGATACCAAAGACAAAAGAATTCAACAAATAATTCTCTTAAAATAAATAACGAAAATGATAAAGCGAACGAGACAATCAACAAATTGATCCTTGTTAAGGTCATAGACCTAGTAAAGAAGGTAAGGATGGAAAGGTAAAAACCTTTGAGACATGAGGGTAGAGAAAGTCGTGAAGATACTCATGGACAAGACAGGAGTAATTTAACCGAAAACTAAGAAAGAGCTAAATAAGCATTAAGAAGGGCAATTAGGAGATGGGTGAAGTAAGGGAATGTGAACTCCAGCTCAGAGAAATAAACTAAGTACTAGAAAAAGGAGTAAGAATGAGAACGATATATATACAAGAAGTATCCATAGGGTCATAAGGGTAAAGGTGTGCAGGAGAGAATGGTATCAAGGAATGTCATTTAAGGCTCGACATTCACAATGACAAAACTAGAAGGAGATTTTGGGAGACAAGGAGTGTAGAACTTACCAAGGAAGTGAATCTGGGAAAAACATAGGTGTACCAATTAGGAGGAAATGGAACCAACGAAATTGGAAAGAAAATAAGCTCCTAAAAGACAAGCAGCTGGAGATGAAAGAATCTGGTATAAAGGGAAAGTAATCGTGAAGATTCAAGGGATAAGTCAAACCCAAGTAACAGGTAAGTAGGAAGACGACATTAAAAGATGTCATACGAGTAAGAAAGGAACTAAGCGGGATAAAGGATTGTGAAATGATCATGATGTGAGTAAGAATGGATAAAGAAAGGGAAGAGACCTTAAAAAGGAAGGACACTACTGGGATTGAGGAATGACGTAAGAAAGGAAGAGTTTTGGTGTGTCAATAAGTTATCCAAAAGCTCAAGGACCTAAAAGTTGAATGATCAAATAAAGAAGTCTGAAAAAGACGAGTAAGTAAGGAAACTAATACGGTTATAGGGATTTGAAGTCAAAGACAAGTTCCAAAGAATGTCATGCGGTAAGAGACATGTAAGCCCAACTGTCCTAGGGAAAATATGACTTAGGTAAGGAAGAGTCTATGATTAAGGCATGACGAAGTCAAGCGTTAAAAAGTAGAACGAAGAAGTAATAACCAAAGAATGAGGAATGGATCCATGTAGGATGAAAAGGTGATAAATGCCAAAACCTGTGGAAGAAAATGACCGAAGCTCATAGTTCTCAAAGTTTGCAATGGAGAAATGGTGCCTTGGGAAAAGAAGGATGTAAACTAAAGGATATGATTCAAAGTCTTCAAGGGAGATATGCTTAGCTAAAGTAAGCTCCATGGAATGAGGAAGGAATGTGAATGAAACGAAAATCTTAGGTATAAGATGTAAGGGATGAACAGAAACAATCAAGAAGGTTGTAGGCCGATAAACTAGAAAAATTTATATCAATGGAAATTTATTCCAGTACACAAAAAGTGTGAAATATGTTTTGGGGACAAAACACCTAAAATGAGGGGAGAGTTGTAAACCTTGCTCTCTGGAGTTAAGGAAAATCGGGAAAAGGACCAGTCAAACTGAGTGAGAAAACCGTATCGATTCACAAACTCGATCATCAAATAACGGGCAATTTGGGAAATTTACAACTCTCAAGTGACCCAAAAGGTTCATAAAACCTTGGAAAAGAACCTTAGGAAAAATTAGAAGAGGAAAACTAGACTGGTTAAGGTGAACCAAATCCAAGCCAAATTGAACCGATTTATGAACCGAGTTAGTTTATGAACCAGAACCAATGAGGAAGGGCAAACTAGGAAATTTATGGATTTCAAATGACCTAAAGAGTCACAAAAGTCATGAAAAATGAATTTAGGATGAATGGGGGATGAAAAGCAAACTCGTTTAGGTGAACTGGATTGAACCAGTTTGGAGAGATTTGAACCACTATTGAACTGGATGCTAAATTTATTTTTTTAGGTGGCTTAAAAAATTCAAATTTGAGAATTGAGGCCACCATTTGATAGAGAATGAATTTAGAAATTTTTAATTTTGAAAAACTCGGTTGAACCAGGCTTAAATCGGTCGGTTTAAGCTTTAAACCCTGTTCGGACCGGTCTGATCTAGTTCGGAATAATGTCGACTTCTTCCTTCATATGACAACATTGTTCACTCGCCAGAAAATTAAACAAGCACCGGCAAAGAGGAAATGCCTCCGTTCAGTATATTTTTAGGCCATCAATGAGTGTCATAAAAGTGCCAAACGGACGGCCGACAAGTCCCCAAGCTCCCTAAATAAAGAGCCCCTCTCCATTCATCATTTCCACACATGAAAACCTCACTCTCCCTCACCTACTCAGTTTTCCGATGAAGCTCGAACCAAAGATCCAATATAGGGTCTTTTCTGAGCCAAATAAGTCATGGTCGGGTTCCTTAGACTTGGGGAGAAGTCAGCTACACGGTAGTATTCTCTAATTGCTCTGAGGGTTGCCTGAGAAGCACAGACATGATCGAACAGTGAAGTAGCTCCAGCGGACCAGAGCTGTTCTATTTTTTTTAGCTAAAATTGGCTAATTCGAGCCCTCCTCAGGCCAAACCAAGCTCTCCCAACACCTCCTCAACCCTTCTATAGCCGAATTAGTGTGGAAGGTAAGCCAATTTGGCTCCACTCTATATATTCCGATCGGTGCTAGAGAGAGAACCGACAGATTTTCACAAACTAAATTCTCCTTCAATTCGGTATCAATTGATGTAATTCTTGATCCTAGGAGGAGCCTCAGGATGACAGCTATCTGCCCAAATCGAAAGCTTAGACCACCGCGCCCCCAACAGTAAGCAATCGAAGCTTTCTCTCTCTACGTTTAGCTTTCCAGTGAAGCTCCGTTTGAGTTCATTCCAGCGTCAAATCATGCAATTCAAAGTGCAATTGAATCATATGAAGATGTAGAAACTCCAATTTAACTTCAATTTCAATAATTAAACTCATTTGATCGGTCAATTTGATAAAATCAAATTCGGCTGTGTTGGAAAGTTGAAATTGGGGAAAAATTGGGGATTTCGAAACTTTGAGGGACTAAAATGCAATTTCATAAAATTGAGGGCCAATAGGGCATGATAAAGATGTTAGAGGACCAATTGGGCAATTTTTGGTATTTTGGGTTTAAACTTACCATTTTTGTAAAGGAGGGGCAAAATGGTAATTTTGGAAAAATTGAGGACCAAATTGAGAATTTGGGAAACTTGAACCCTTTTGTGAAATTTTGAATAAATTGAGGTACCAAGGTGAATTTTAAAATTTTTGGGAATCAATTTGGGGAAAATTTGCATTTGGGGCCTAAAGTAAAAGGAAAAGAACTTTATATACCAAATTTCAAATATTTGAAAAGTTTGAAAGTTTATTCATTCATAATGAATGAAGGCTATCAAGCTGAGAAATAATGAACAAAAATGTTCATATTGTGTAGAAACATGAGGTATTGGGAACACCAGCTAAGAAAAAACTCGCAAGGAGATGAAAGCCGATTTAGAGGAAATACACCGCACGATCGGGTGAGTGGGATTTTATATCATACTCGGTTGGGATGATAAGTAACTCGGAAATGAAAATCTACTGCTAAGTGGTATTTTAACCATCACATCTTGTAGGAGTGATGTGGAAATTATGTGAAAAAACTAATTACCGGTTGTAAGTAGATCATACTTGATTGGAATGATGAAACTTCTTGGAAGGAAGTGGAAAACCCGCTTATCGGTTATAAGCAGAGGTGTCCTCATACCCAGTTGGTGTGATGAATGACTAAAATTTTGTTTTTCTCAGAAGTGCTCTCCCCAGACTGTGTACCACTACTTAAACTTTTTGGGAGACCTTCTTGACGGGAGCTCGAATAGGCCCGAGGCCTCAATTTTGGAACTTGGGAGCTAATATGCCCAATTTTGAAAATCTCGTACAATGGGCCCTAGGCCAGTTGGCACGAGCAGGATCTTGTAAACAAACATACGTTTAAGCCATGAAAACTTTAAGTGAATGAAGTGTTTGGCTATGGTACCAAGATAGGATTGATATACTCGATGGACTGGCAGTAGTGCGACATGATAGGTCTACGAACTAGTCTATACAAGCAGCTGCAGGTCGAGTTGAGGGTCGAGGCCGTTGGACCAGTGGCACCATAGATTATATGGCTTATGTGAAAAATTGTTGATTTGTGCATGCACTGAGTTATGGGACCTTCAAGACACCCAAGAGGGGTAGTGATGTGTCCTACGGCTACTGGACGACATGGTAGAGATAAGGGCAGTTAGTCGTGCTAGTAGTCTTGGAAGCTCAACGTAGCTTCATGCACATAAGACCCAGGTGGGGTCAGGATGAAGTCTCTATCCTTATACGGATACGGAGTTTTGTTACGAGATTGAGGGTCGAATGTTGCGTACATCCACTCATTCTTAGGGTAGAAATGGACATGTTTCAATCAAGGTGGTCGATAAAGTCACTCTGACGCCACAAGTGGGTACAGTGGACATGCTGACCTACGAATGTGTGTTCCCTTCATGATGAAGGGCGTGTGTTGGTTGATAAACACACTGGTATTAATTGAGGAATGAGAAATTGCTATGAAAACCAAGATTTCAAGAATTAGATATTTTAAAAAAAATTAAGGAGTCTAGCACACTCCAATTTAAAAACTATTTTATTAAAACTTCATTTTTGAAAATACCCATTCACTAAGTTGTAGAAACTCACCCACCATTTTTATCCCTTTTCAAGAAATAGAAAAATAACTAGAGATAACACCAAGCCTTACCATCTGTCAGGTATGCTTAATATTTCTTAAGCTTGCATTTTATTCGATATATGTTATTCCAAAGAACAAGGTTGAGTTTACGCATGTCTACTCTTGAATTGAAGAAAGGGAAACCCCTCTTAAACCAAGAGTACGGCAAGTTGTTCACCGGGATCTGACCAAACTAGGTCAGGGCATGACAATAAGCACATCGGAAATGAAAACCCTCTACAATGTGATATTTTAACGTCACACTTGGATGGGGTGATGTGAGAATATGGAAAAAATACTTACCGGTTGTAAGTAGATCATACCCGGTTGGTATGATGAACTTCTTGGAAGGATGTAGAAAACCCATTCATCGATTATCAGCAGAGATGTCCTCACATCCGGTTAATGTGATGGATAACTAAAAGATTATTTTTGTCATAAGTGCTCTCCCCTGACTATGTGCCATTGCTTAAACTTTTTGGGAGACCTTCTTGATGGGAGCTTGAATAGTTCAAATAGGTCGGAGGCCTCAGTTTTGAAACTTGGGGGCTAATATGCCCGATTTTGAAAACCTCGTACAATGGACCCAAGATCAGTTAGCACAAGCAGGAGCTCATAAAAAAAACATGAGTTTAAGCCATGAAAATTTTAAATGAATGATATGTTTGGCCATGGTACCAAGACAAGACTGACATACTCGATGGACTAGCAGCAGTGCGACAAGATAGGTCAACGGACCAGTCGAGACAAACAGCTATAGGTCAAGTTGAGGGTCGGGGCTGTTGGACCAGTGGCACCAAAGATTAAATAGCTTATAAGGAAAACTGTTGTTTTGTGCATGCACTGAGGTATCAGACCTTCAAGATGCCCAAGAGGGGTAGTGATGCATCTTAGGGGCTACTAGATGACATTGTGGAGATAAGGCCAAATTGTCGTGCCAACAATTAGGAAAGCTTGATGTAGCTTTATGCGCATGAGACGGGAGTGGGGTCAGGATGAGGTCTCTATCCTCATATGGACACAGAGTTTCTTTACAAGATTGAGGATTGGATGTCACGTACATCCACTCATTCTTAGGGTAGAAGTGGATGAACTTCTATCTAGGTTGTCGGTAAAGTCGCTCCGACGCCACAAGTGGATGTAGTGAACGTGTTGCCATGCGAATGTGTGTTCCCTTCATGATGAAGGGTGTGTGTTGATTGATAAAAACACTGTTGTGGTTAATGATGAGAAATGGCTATGAAAACCGAGATTTCGAGGATAAAATGTTTTAAAGAAAATAAGGAGTCTCACACACTCCAATTCAAACTATTTTCTGAAAGTCAAATTTTAAAATACCCATTCATTGAGTCGTTGAACTCACCCACTCCTTATACCCCTTTTCAGGTAACCAAGAGAAAGTCTACCCAAAGACCTCAAGTTAACTACACTTGTAAGACAAGTATGTTAAGTTTAAATTTTATGCAGTTTTGATTAATATTATTCCAGGAAAGGTACAAGTTTAAAGGACGCATTACTCTTCACGGTTTAAAATAAGGGGGAAACCCTTAATAAATTGGTAGAGTGGCGGGTTGATCATGGGGATATGACCAAATCGGGTCAGGGCGTGACACTTATCTATTAATATTTGGCATGATAGCCTTCATTCCTCACATATGAACAACTAAGCCCCAAAATTTTCAGTTAATTGCATTTAAGTCCTTAAAGTTCTTTTCCCTTAACTTTAGGTCCCTAATGCTAACATTTCCCCAAATTGAGTCCTGAACTTCCAAAAATTCACTTTGGGTCATCAATTTACTCAAAATCATTCAAGGGTTCAAGTTTTTCAAATTTTCAATTTGATCCTCAACTTTTCAAAAATTACTATTTTGCCCGTACATTACAAAAATGGCAATTTGGCCCCAATTATTTTCAAAAATCAACCAATTGGTCCTCCAACATCCTTTTCCTGGCCAATTGGCCCTCAATTTTGGGAAATTATAATTTGGTCACTCAATTTTACGAAATCCTCAAATTTCCCCAAAATTTTCCCCCTTTCAAACTAATTGAATTTGATTTCATCAAATTGACCATTCAATAAAGGTTAATTGCTTCAATTTATGGATCATTTCCTACACTTCCATACAATTCAATTGAGCTTTAAACTGCCTCCTTTGGATCCGGATTGAGCTCAAACGGAACTTTGCTAGAAAATAGAGTGTAGAGAGAGAAAGCTTCGAAAGCTTACCGTCGGAGGTGCAGTGGTCCAATCTCTCTATCGGGGAAGAAAGCTCTCTTCCTGAGATATTTTCTAGTATCAAGAATTCCTACAATTGACATCGAATTGAGAGAGAATTTTGTCAGGTAAATTCTGTAGTTTCTCTCTCTAACTTCAACCTGTAACGATTCTGGAGAGCCGGATTGGATTACCTTTTAGCCCAGTTGAGGTCGTCTAAGGGTCGTAGGGTTGTTGGGAGAGCTTGGTTTGGCCGGAAAAGGGTTGAATTTGGCTGATTTCAGCTCGACCGAAATAGGGTAGCTTTGGTCCGCCAGAGCTACTTTACTGTTTGATTACGCCGACGCTTCTCCGACAATCCTCAGATTGAATGGTGGTTGCTATCAGATAGCTGATTTCCCCCGAAGTCTAAAGAACCCAACCTCGCCTTCTGAGGTTGAGAAAAATGCCCAAGTCGAAGCTCTCGTTTGAGCTTCACCGTAAATTGGAGTAGTTGATAGAGAGAGTAGTTTTCAGGTGTGAGGAGGATGAATAGGGAGGAGCTCTTTATATAGGAAGCTCGAGGACTCTCTAGTCGTCTATTTGGCACCTTTATGGTGCTCATTCAAGGCCTGAAACACCCTGAAAAGAGACGATTCAGCTTTGTCGGTGCTGTTCATTTTTTGGGCGAGTGAACAGTGCTGTCATTTGGAGAAAGAAGAGGACACTATTCCAAACCGGACCGAACCGGCCCAAACTGGGTTCAATGCTTAAACCGGCTGGTTCAGACCCAATTTGACCAAGTTTTTCAAAATTAAAAATTTCTAAATTCATATAAATTCCTTTTCTATCCAACGGTGGCTTCAATTCCTCAATTTGAATATTTTAAGCTACTTAGAAAAATGAATTTAGAAATAGGTTCAATGTTGGTTCAAATCGGTTCAATGTTGGTTCAAATCGGTTCAAGCCCGGTTCACTTCAACCGATTTTGTTTTCTCTTCCAATTTGTCCTAAAGTCCCTTTCATGGTTTTTATGACTCTTTGGGTCACTTGGAATTTGTAATTTCCCAATTTTCCCTTTCTTTATCAGTTATGGTTTGTGAACCGGCTCGATTTTCTCTTTTGAAATGATCGATGGGGTTTATATGTTTTCTCTTCCAATTTGTCCCAAGGTACCTTTCCATGGTTTTTATGACTCTTTGGGTCACTCGGGATTTTTAAATTTTTTAATTTACCCTTTCCTTATCAATTATGGTTCATGAACTGGCTCAGTTTTCTCTTTTAAAATGACCGTTTCTTTTCCCGATTTTCTTATCTATGAAGGGATGAGGTTTACAATAGTGATGTACTAAGACAGTACCCGTACATCATCCAGGTGTCCTAGGAAACATTGAAGATTACACAGACACTCCACAATCTCCTTTCCATTTTCCAAAACCTCTTAGGAATCCATTAGTCGCCCCCCATTCTCCTATACCGATATTCACAACAAGAAATAACATTACACATGGTCATACTCATGGCGCTCATGGTTAAATCACATAATGGTGCATAAATCATCTCATTACCAAGAGCTTGGTGTGTCCCTCGCTAGAGTCCACAAGTCACACACACACACATTTGTTCATCAAAATTAATATGCTCAATAACATGGATATACTCACGAGTCTGGTCCTTCATTCAAATGACTCCCTAAACATATTAATAAATATTGGTATCCCGACTTGTCGCTCGATCATCTCCCCATATCACATAAGTTGAGTATCTTGCCCTATACTTGGGTCTCACGGCATACTTCATGCCCCGGTCACTCAATCAACATATAAACATAACAATGACACTTATTTGGAGCCTGAAATGTCATTAGTCATCTCCCCGAATCAAAAAATGGCCACAAGGCCCAACCAATTCCCGGTTACTCTAAATCGTAATTATGCCACATGCCCCAATGACCCATTCTTACTTTAACCTTTAAAATCACATCTGTTTTAGTAGGCATATACTTATTCATTTTGTACTTCTTATATGAGTTTAAGTCTAGATTTCTGCTCATTTTCAGACAATTAATTAAGCATATTATTTTATGCTCCGGTCGATCCAATCGGACTCGTCGTCAAACACCCACTCACAATTTTCATTGGGAATTTTTCATTCCAACCATTATTTCTTTTATCTCTGGTTGTGCAATACTCATGTGATCCACTACATAATTCATTCTACACGGATCAAATTGTACAATTAGATCAATTTAGATTCTACTAAACACTTATAACTGTTATCCCGTAATTTTTCACAAATTACAGTTTTTCCCCTCGAACTAGGTTCTCTCGACTAACATGTAGATAACCCTTTAGAATTATAAACCCCGCCTATGATTTTCTTCAAAATCAAGTTTAGACCACATTAGGTTGTATTCACAAAAATGCCATAAAAGTTTCTAACTCCCTTGCTTAGATAACCTATTTTTTCTAAAAATTGTATTTTGGTTCTCATTTTGCCCATACACATTAAAAATTTCTTCAATTTAGACCCTACACTTCTTAATTCTCTTATTTGGGTCCTCATAACTCCTTTAAACACACTTGAGCCCCAGAAATATATTAATTATATTTTGGTCCCTAAAATAGGAAAAATTATCATTTTGCTCCTTATTTGCAAAAATATATTTTTGCATATTTACTTTAGAAAAATTACCATTTTACCCTCATAGTTCAAAATTGACTATTTGACATTTTTTGGCATAATTGACCATTTTGCCCCTATTTGAGAAAAATTACTATTTTCCCCTCTTTTACACCATATTTAAGGTTTTGTTTTTAAATTTCCGAAAATGAATTTAGACATTCTCATGTGTTAAATTCATTTCTAAGTCCCTTATGCTACTCTTAGGGACATTTTTCATATTTTTCATTTGGTCCCCAAACTTCCCATAATTATAATTTAGTCCATAAACTTTGGAATTCAAATAAAATGAACTTCTAAATTCATAATTTACCCCAATTAATCTTATCATACTTATAATGACTCGTGGAAGGAGTGAGTGACCTTACTCCAACTAACCAAGACCAAATTTGGTTGTTTGCCAAAATTGGCCGAAACCGAGTAATAGAGGGTGTTGTGAGAAATTTTCACGAGAAGTGGTCGGAGCTCAGGCATTTTGTAGCCAAGGTCCACGTGAAACTTTATGTGGTGGTGGTCGGGCAAGTGGTCGTTGGAGTTGAGAGAATTTGGTAATTAATTGGCCGCAATTGGGTTGAACCCAATAGACCCATCGGCGAAAATTAACTCATACCGACCAATTTCTCTCTAGGGTTGGTCGTAGCCGAGAGGGGAGGCAGACCATTACTTTGGCAATGGTGGCCAGAGAATGGAGAATTGGGCCCCCAAAAGGGTCGTCGACGATAGCCAATCTTGTTGTTTAGAATCGGGGTTGAACAAAACAACCATTTTCTAGCCTATTTCGGCCACTACCAAGTTTGGGTCCGACCATGGATCTCTATAAGACTCAATTATCGTCTGTTTGACACCAAAATCACCTCATTTGGTGGTCGTATGAGAGTGATATACTCATTTTACTGACCGGAGGTTGGAGTGATGTTTGAAGACAGGATTTTCAACTTTGAATGACAAATTTGAGCTATTTATGAGTAGTTCATGCAATTAACTGCATAGGGAGATTGCTAACTCAATTTCTAGTCGATCTTTATAATTTATAACACTAAATTTGATGAAAAAATTGAATTTATTATAGCAAACTCCTAAATGGTGCAAATAACTTGTTGGTTGGTGCTTAATAGCTCAGGTGAGTTGAGTAGGCCAACTTGATACTATCCAACCTAATTTCTCTTACTTTGTTCATATTTTTTAAAATTTTAAATTACTATTATGACATTTTAGGTATTTTTTATAACAAATTTCTATCTACCAGCCTTGTCCGAACTATTGGATCACTACAATCTCTTGATCTTTGAAATAAAACTTGTCCATACTCGTTCAAGATTTAAATGCTAAATTAGGTAACAAGTAGTACTCATCGCATCCGTAGTAATTGTCGTGATGGTTGGAGATGGGAACCAATAGCATAATCCAGCCACAGGTGAATCTTATTATATTTTGAGAAATAATAATTACCGTCATCAAGTTTAATAGATAAATTGAAAAGAAAATGATAATGCAAAATTCATCTTGTTTGGATCGTAGTGCTGATATAGAAAGTGCATTGAAGATGAGTACACACAATGTCGCCTAATATATGATGCAAAAAGGGTCATATGAGGAGTTAACAATGAAGATCTACATATGTTGATGAAGAGTGGCACAATTGCTCGCCATCATATAGACAAGAAAAGAGTAAATATCATCTGAGTGGGTGTATTTCATTACACCATTCGAATTAATGTAAAAAAATGTAATAAATAAAATGTACAAGCAACTCTTTAGCCGTTGCTGACAATTACAAAACTGTAAATACCTTTGCTTAGTTAACTACTCTAATAGTTACAATACCTCAAGTTCTTCATTTTTTTTCTGCTTAAAAAGTAAGATCCAAAGCATGCAGCACATCATGCATTCAATATTGTTATATGGGATCGGAGTTATGATTTGGCCCAAGTCGGTGATACGACATGGCCTACTGATATTTTCATACATTTCCCCTTTAGCACTACCGGATCGATGCCCCGACACACGTTGCAGTAAGAATTGAACGGTAGGTAGCCAACAAACGATGCGGACCCTTCCGAGGGACGTATGTGCACGATAGCTGTCTGGTTGAACATAAATAATGTCGGTCCATTGAAAAGTTAATAAAATCTTTAATATTTTATAATAAATAAAAAAATTAATTATAAATATTAGATGGAAATGAACATATATGGCATGACCAGGAGATATTCAGACGATCGTGTGGGACCCGTTGTTTCCAATATGATAAATAATATCCTCCACTACTCACTTTTCTGAGAGGTGGCCTACTTAAAAACTTACAATTACAATTACCCCACCGCCAATACCTTTGACCATCCTGTAAATGCGTACGTGTCCCCCTGGCTTTCACTTCACTCTCCTCATCACTGGCCTGAGTGGCCTCCACCATAAATTGAGCACTCCATCCACTGGCTATTCTCTTCATTATACTCCGCCACCAAGCTTCTGATCTACCTCTTTTCTTCTGCATACAATTAAATGGCCACTTCTCGAGCCCTTCACGCGGCAGCGGTAGCCCTTGTTGCGGTGGTTCTCCTCATCCACGCGGCGGATGCTCAGACAACGGTAACGCACTGAGCTGCAATGGTGAAGCTAAGAAATTAAAATTGTTTGTGTATAGAATATGTTTTTTCTTTTCTTGAGTGATGTTTCTGTACTGTTTTTGGCATGGTGATTTTGGTCCTAAGGGAGGAGCAGCTGCACCTATGCGGATACAGACCATAGGTAAATATTGATAAACTGTAGCCATCAGTTACCCATCGCGATCGTACCAAAGTGTATCTCATATTTACACTTTCATGCTTATTCTTGTTGTTGTTGTTCTTGTTTGTCATGGATCAGACTGTGGGAAAGCTTGTGCTGGGAGGTGCAAATTGTCGTCGCATCCCAACTTGTGCCACAGAGCTTGCGGGAGCTGCTGCAGAGTTTGCAGCTGTGTTCCTCCGGGCACCTCAGGAAACTACGAGGCCTGCCCATGCTACGCTAAACAAACCACCCATAACAAGGAGCGCAAGTGCCCTTGAGTTCGAGTTGGTAGATGATGGGTGGGCTTTTGTTGCATAGACTGCCAAGTTATGTTCTGCCGTCTATCCTATGGAAGATTGTGTGTTCTTTACATGACTTTGTGTTACAATGGATGGGGGGTTTATGAACCCGTGGCTTTGAAGCTGTATTTCTTGCTCTATGATGTATATTGATTAGGCCTTTTTTGTGCTTAGATTATAGATGATACCCATGTCAGTGGAGGAGTCAGTTCGTGTGTCATGGAAGAATAAATTGATTATTTTCTTAATATTATCACGTATAAAGAATAAGTGAATATTAAGTAGAGAGGAAGGGGTGAAAGGGAGAATTGCTTGAATTTCCATTAAGCAATTCTCCCTGGTTCAACGCCAGCTGTACCGCGGTCAATGCATGCCAGCCTATTCTATGGTCCAAATGCCCAGCGGCCGTGAAAATGAATAAATTACATACTCAAATAGTTTAAAATACGGAAGAAATTAGAAGATGTGTCCGTTGACAATAATATCAGGATAAAATATAAATATGTTATGTATTTATAATTTTAAAATGTTTACATAATTTACAAATAATAAATTTTAAATAAGTATGTGCTCAACTAATTATATTGGATAATGCATTCTCGGTTGTTTTATATTTATAATTGACCAAATACTGAAAATATAATATATTTGATAGTTTATTTAGGTTTATAAGGTTGAAATAATTATACTAATTATAAATTATATTTTTTAAGTAAAAATAAGTATAACACTTATCGGTTCATAATGGCACAGTCAGATTTCTCACGTAATAGTTGTTAAAACCGAATCTTACCGACTAATTGAACCGATCCAATCAAGAACGGTATCTCAAGCAAATTTTATTTTATTCGGGACCACATGGACCCCTTATAATTAATGTAAACAGATATGAATATAACCACCTATGCTTGAACAAACCTAAATACACGTATTTATATGCCTAATATATGAAAATAGCTTACTATATTTTACTGAAATAAACAATGTGCCATAAAGTAAAATATATAATAAATAATCATATTTTAAATATATATATTAAATTAAATATTTAAATTATAAAATAATATTAATATATAAATTTATTATATTTAATAATATATATTATATAATATTTTAAAATTCATTTAACCCACTCGACGTCCAATAAAAGTTATAATCAATTAGTGAGTGTAATTTTCAAAAATTTGAGTACTGATTTGAAAAAAAAAATATTAGTATTTTATTTTTAAAATGAGCATTTGAATGTTGAATGTGAAAATTGTGTTATGCTAAAATGAAATGAAATAAAGTGGATTTTATGGAATAAATTATAATTTTAAAAATTTTGGGGATCATTTATAAATTTTAGAAATATCAACAAATAATTTTAAAATATGAATATGTGAGATTCTAAATGCTTAAGTTACATAAGTTTTGGGATAAAATGTAATTAAGAAAATTTTATGGATTAAATTGTGATTAGTGTAAAGTTTAAATACTAAAGTGCAAAATTTAAAAACTATGGTATAATTTCGTAAATTTGAGGAAAATGGGGGTGGAGGGAGAGCTTTGGGGAAATATATGTTAATTTTTGAAAATTAGCTTTTGAAGGACTAAAAAGGAAATACTAGAAACTTGGATGATTAATTTATAAAGTTTTGAAAATTTAGGGATCAATGAATAAATTTTAGAATTTTGGACTGAAATACATAAAAATGATATTTGGTAACAAATGAGAGAATAATAAGAGTTTGGGGTATCACACACCCAACTCGATTTCTTGGTCAAACTTACAAGCAACTCGACACATTCTCTCGATAATACAATAGTGTATATTTTTACCACTATAAAATCGATATGAATTTAGGGTTAAAATAAAAAATTTTATTATAATATTTTTAAAATAAATATTTTGAATAATATGAAAATAATTTTAATAAAAAATACTGAGAATATAAATACTGAATCTTCATATAAAATGGTACCTTTAGTTAAACTATTTTGTTTCCCTTATAACCATCACATCTCTTCTACACTTTAGTTTCCCAAAATATTTATTAGAGTGTGATGAGTTATAAAATTCAATTAGTAAGATTGGGTAACACTGAAAAATCATGTGAACGATTCAACAAATATTTAAAATATTTATGTATAAGTGTTTTAAACTATTTTATATTGCTTTCAATTCTTCATATATGTTATAATGACAAAATTTATATCTTTTAAACATTATCAACACATCATAACAAGCTTGTATGGACCAAGTTACCCATTACAAGCATATCAATTATATAATGTAAGGATTACACGGTGATCATGGTATCCCCAACCACATGTCTCTATGGATCATGGTATTCATATCAAATGATCTATGTGGACCAAATTACCCAACCCAAACATACATAAGTTGTATGATATTGATGGACGAGACATTTCCCTTTCGCCATATCTAATGTGCATCGAATTCCTGGAGTCCTTGATATACTGGATTAGTGTCATCTTCCCTTATTCCTAATTACTATATAGTAACCATTGTAATCATCACTACTACTCATTAGATATCTAATGGTCCCGCTCATCACAACCACATACAATAGTATTTTAAATTTTTGAAATTTGCCTCGCTAATTGACTAACCTCATATATTCATCTTTGATACTATCAGCTATACGAGACATTACTCGTTTCTAGTTCAATAATAGTTATCATGCATGACCCGTTTCACACAATAATTTATTAATTAATTTTATTATCGAGACTTGACTTACTATTTGACCAATCCCACTACTATTGTTATTTACGGGATAAGGGTGATTTCTAGGTTTTCAAATAATAAGGAATGGTACCCGTTTTTCTTGGGGTCATAGCCCCTCTCTTTCAAATCATGGTCTTGTGCCCACTCACAATGGTCTTAAACCCACTTATTTTGAAAATGATTACCTTAGACCCATTTTCACAAACTACTGGTCCAACCCATTTCCGTTGACCATGGGCTTAGCCCATTTCTTATGTCGAGGATGGGATTATACCCTATGTAACATCGGGAAATTAAAATTTAATAAATAAACCGAGTTGAACTGGGAAATGGGATCAAACCAGGAAGAAAAAACCTAAATCGGGAAAATAAATCAAATTGGAATGAGTGAAGAGATCGATGGAGACATTAATAGGGGTAAAAATGGCTCATAAGGGACCCTAAGAAGCGTCTTGGGATACAAAGTTAAGGATTGGGAGAAACCCGAGAAAGAACCGACATGAATTGGGTTCGGGCTAACAGGAGTCACAAAACCCCCCAAATTTTTTAGGGTGCTAAACTAATTGGAATGAAGTGGTTCTTGGTTACATTCAAGAAAATTGAATGTACAATCTTTAGGTATTTTTATTTTCCCAAAAATCAGCCTAAAAGGGGGTTAATTGGCCAAAAATCAGCCTAAATTCTGTAAAATAACCCAATAAACATTGACAAATAGCCCAAACTTCACTACTTGGAAAATTTAATTTATTCATAAAACCACATGCTATGAAATGAGGAAAGAAGGCTATGAATAGATAGCTATGCAAGTCTATAACACATCCATATAAATCTTGGATCTCCCCTTGTCAGAATTAGCTCAGAATTCTCTCTCAAAGCCAGATAGCTCCCAACTCCCGTGACCCGACTACTATAGACCATAACTCCTCCACTTGGCCACCTCCGACGACGATCTTGGTACTCTTGGAAAGCCTAGAGCCTCAACTTTCCGCCTCCCTCGATCCTCAACTCTTCCCCTATAGTTTACAGAGAGATCACAGAGTTCTCGATCTCTGGTGACCGAAAACAGAGCATTTGTTACAAAGGTTAATTCTGACAGCCTCGACGACACTCAAGTACTGACAAAAATTCAGCAAATCCCTCATACCACCGACTTTCCGTAGCCACCACCCTACTCGATTTGAGTAAATTTCAAAGATGAATTAAAACATTTAATCTTCAATTTTAGGAGAAATGGTTAAGCTAACTAAAATGGACATTGCATGAGCTATAGACCACCAATCATCATAGTTCAAGTAGCCACATACTCCAACTTTCGAACTGCACCTTCTCGATGATCGATGTGCCATCTCCGGTGAGTTCCCGACCTTGACCCAATTGTAGCTCGTATTTCTTTCAATTCACGATCAAGCATGATCGACACTATTCTAGTCAACCCCGATCAAATGGAATTTACGATGGCCTAAAGGGATGCTGGGGGGACCTCCCACCTTAGTTTGAGAATATTTGGAGAAGGCTTAGCCATGGATCAAAGGTTAGGGACCAAAATGCAAATAAATGATAGTTAAAGGACCCAATTGTAAATGAGCTTTCTATGGGATCTTCTTAAGAGACTAAATGAAGTTCTATAACCAATTGGAAAGTTTGGTAATGTAAACCCCACTCTTTAGAGTAAAGGAAAACCAAGAAAGAACCGATCAAATCGAGTGAGAAAACCGAACCGGTTCCCAAACTCGTTTATTTGGGGAACGGGCAAATTGGAGAAATTTCAACTCCCTTGTGACCCAAAAAGATTTATAAACCTTGGAAAGGAACCTTAGAACAAAGTGGGGGAGAAAAATCGGTTCAGTTTGGGTGAACCAGACCCGAACCGGATTGAACCAATTTAAAAATTAAGCTGGTTTATGATCCAGAACCAATAGAGAGAGGGCAAACCGAGTCATAAAAGTCATGAAAAAGGACTTTAGGATGAATTGGAGATGAAAACTAAACCGGTTTAGATGAACCGGATCCGAACTGGTTTGAACCACCATTGAACCAAATGCTAAATTCATTTTTCTAGGTGGCTTTAAAATTTCAAATTTGAGATTTGAGGCCAACATTGGATAGAAAATGAATTTAGATCAATTTAAAAATTTTTAGATTTGAAAATTTTGGTCGAATTGGGGGTGAACCGGTCGGTTTAAGCTTTGTACCCGGTTTTGACCGGTCCGGTCTGTTTCGAAACAGTGTCGACTTCTTCCTTTAGATGACAGCACTGTTCACTCGCCAGAAAATCGAAGCAGCGTCGGCGAAGAAAAAATGTTTCCGTTCAATATGTTTCAGGCCATCAATGTTTGTTATAAAGGTGTTAAACGAACGGCCGATGAGTCCCCGAGCTCTCTATATAAAAGAGCCCCTCTCAATTCATCCTCTCCACACCTAAAACCCTCACTCTCTCTCAACTGCATAGTTTTCTGGTGAAGCTCGTACTAGAGCTCTAATATAGAGTCATTTTTTAGCTAAAGAAGGCATGGTTAGGTTCCTTAGAACCGGGGAGAAGTCAGCTACACGGTGGTAACATCTAATTGCTCAAAGGGTCACCAGAGAAGCGCCGGTGTGATTGAATAGTGAAGCAGCTCCGGCGGACCGAAGCTGCCCTGTTTCGGCCGATCTAAAATTGGCCGATTCAAGTCCTACTCAAACCAAACCAAGCTCTCCCAACACTTCCTCAGCCCTCCCACGGCTGAATTAGGACTGAAAGGTAAGCTAATTCGGCTCCGCTCCGCAATTTCCGACCGGTGCTAGAGAGAGCCGGCAGAATTTCGATGATACAATTCTATTCCAATTCGGCATCAATTGATGTGATTCTTGATCCTAAGAGTAACCTTAGGAGGAGAGCTATCTACTCTGATTGGAAGCTTGGACCGTGGCGCCCCCACCGGTGAGTAATTGAAGCTTTTTATCTCTACGTTCTATTCTTTGGCGAAGCTCCGTTTGAGCTCATTCCATTGTCAAAACTTACGATTCAAAGTGATATGAAATCGTATGAAGACGCAGAAACTCAATTTCAACAATTAGAAGTATTTAATCAGTCACTTTGATAAAATCAAATTCGGCTGTGTTAGGGAGTTGAAATTGGGGGAAAATTGGGGATTTTTGAAAATTTGAAGGATTAAAATGCAATTTTATAAAATTGAGGCTTAATTGGGCATGATAAGAATGTTAGAGGGCCAATGGATCAATTTTAGAATTTTTGGGGTAAAACTTACCCTTTTTGTAAATGAATGGCAAAATGGTAATTTTGGAAAATTTAGGGGCTAAATTGGGAATTTGAGAAACTTGAACCCCTTTTTATGAAATTGAGTAAATTGAGATCACAAGAGTAATTTTAAAAGTTTTGAGACTCAATTTGGGAAAAATCAGCAATTGGGGCCTAAAGTAAAAGGAAAATAACTTTAGTGACCAATTTGCAAATATTGGAAAAGTTATGAATTGAGTCATTTATATTGAATGAGGTGATCAAACTAGATGATAATGAACAACGATGTTCATTTGGTATGTGTAGGAACACGAGACATCGGGAACGCCAGCTGAGGTTAAGCTCGTAAGGGACAAAAATCGACTAAGTGTAAATTCACTACATGAACATGTGAGTGAGATTTTTTATATCATACCCGGTTGGGATGATAAGTACCTCGGAGATGAAAACTCACTACTTAGTGGTATTTTAAACATCACAACTTAGAGGAGTGGTATGAAAATGACACGGAAAAACTACTTACTAGTTGTAAGTAGATCATACTCGGTTGGTATGATAAAACTTCTTGGAAGAAGTGGAAAACCTGTTCATCGGTTATGAGCGGAGATATCCTCATACTCGATTGGTATGATGGATAGTTGAAAATATATTTTTGTCAAAAGTTCTCTCCCCTGACTATGTTCCACTACTTAAACGATTTGGGAGACCTTCTTGACGTGAGATCGAATAGCTCTATTAGGCTAGAGGCCTCAATTTTGGAACTTGGGGGCTATTATGCCCAATTTTGAAAATCTCGAATAGTGGGCCATAGGCCAGTTGGCACGAGCAGGAACTCATAATAAACTGGGAGAGTGGCAGTTGCTCACAGGGATCCAACCAAACCAGGTCGGGGCATGACAAGCATCCCCGACTGAGCCCTTGACTCCTGAAAGCCTTGCACCCCATGAGTTGAGTAACGACCATTGCCCTAGCTTAAGCCCCTGAGCCCCGACTATGAGTCCCCACTTGAGGTAATCCCGACTCTCGTACCATGATCCAAAACTGGTTCACGGTACTTGTAATTTTACTAGTACAATTACTAGTACCGGATCATGGTACTAGTACTATTACTAGTACTGTGATCCTACCCTGATCACTAACCCCATTTTATTGATTTGTAATTTTCATTTATTTTTTATATGTAATTTATTATATTATTGATTTGTACACTAATACATGATCAAACAACACCAATTAATATGCAATCTCCATCAGCGATTTAATCTACTTCAATAAAAAAAACAAGCAGTTTTAAATGCTAAAGTAAGGAATGGTCATGAGATTGAGGCACGCTGTATAGCTACGATCCATTTGAATCGGATGTGTAGGGCCATGGGCCCACTTTGCTGGATTGTGGAGATGGTCAAATGACATCATAGGCTCTTATGAAATGTTCATATTGTGTCGTGTATTAAATTTAATGATCAGAATGGGGACCATGCCGTAAGACTTGAGTATAGGTTGATGTGTCCAACCATGTGATGTGAGGAGACGGTCGAATGACAAGTTAGGCTATCATGCTCCGATTTTGTTTGGTCGGATCCCCATGATCAACCCGCCACTCTCCCGGTTTATTAAAGGGTTTCCCCTTATTATAAACCGTAACGAGTAAGGTGTCCTTTAAACCTGCACCATTTCCTGAAATAGCATAATCAAAACTGCATACAATTTTAAACTTTACATACCTGTCTTACATGCGTCTTAGTTGATGGTCTTTAAGAGTAGGCTTTCCAAAATCTCCTGAAAGAGATATAAGGGAGGGGGTGAGTACGACTACTTAGTGAATGGGTTTTCAAAAGTTTAGATTTTAAAGAAAACACTTATTATTGGAGTGTGTCATACTCTTTTCTTTCAAAACTATTTCATTTGAAATCTTGGGTTTATCACCATTTCTTTTTTAACCACGGTGTGTCATCACCCAATACACATCTTTCATCATGAAGGTTACACACACTCACAGGTCAGCACAACCACTGAACCCACTTGTGGCTTCAAAGCGACTTTACCAGTCACCCGGATAGAAGTACGTCCACTTCAACCCTGAGAATAAGTGGATGTTCGCGACATCCAACCCTCATTCCTAGAATAAATTCTTTGTCTCCGTTATGAGGACAGAGACCTCATCCCGTCCCCACTCCGGTCTCATACGCTTGGTGCTACTCCAAATTTCGCACAGTCACCTGGAACAACGAACAGACCCTTATACTCACCGGGTTGTCCAGGGCCCTTAGGACGTATCACTACCCCTCTTGGGCATTTTGATGGTCTCATACTCACAGTGCATGCACAAGCAATCTTTTTTTATCAAGCCATGTAATTTGTGGTGCCACTGGTCCAACGGCCCCGACTCTCAACTCAACCTACAGTTGTTTGTCTTGACTAGTCCGTCGACCTGTCATGTCGCACTTCCGCTAGTTGACTGAGTATGTCGGTCCTATCTTAGTAGCATGGCCAACCAATTACTTTATTTGAAGTTTTATGGCATACAATTCATGTTTGTTTACGAGCTCCTGCTCGTGCCAACTGGCCTTGGGCCCACTGTACAAGATTTTAAAAATTGGGCATATTAGCCTCCAAGTTCCAAAACTGAGGCCCCCGGCCTATAAGAGCTATTCGAGCTCCCGTCAAGAAGGTCACCCAAATAGTTTAAGCATTGGCACACAGTCAGGGGAGAGCACTTCCAACAAAAATTATATTTTCAATTATCCATTATACCAAACGAGTATAAGGACATCTCCGCTCATAACCAATAAATAGGTTTTCAACTTCCTTTGAGGAATTTTCATCATACCAACCGGGTATGATCTACTTACAACCGGCAAGTAGTTTTTCCGAAAGGTTTTCACATCACTACTCTAAGTTGTGATATTTAAAATACCACATACTAGTGGGTTTTCATTACAATATGCTTATCATCCCCAACCGGGTATGATATAAAATCTCACTCACAACTTGTGAGTGGTTTTTAAAATTAAGTTGTGCTCATCATCACAACCGGGTATGACATTAGTAAACCCACTCACCCGTTAATGCCGTGAATTCCACTAGACCAGTTCTTTGTATTTATGCGAGCTTGTCCCTGCTGGCGTTCCCGGTACTTCGTGTTCCTACACAATATGAACTATCGATTCATTATCCTTCGGCCTAATAGCCTTCATTCACTCTAAATGAATGAGAAAGTCAACTTTAATTTATTTGTAATTAGATCCCTAAAGTTATTTCTCTTAAACTTTAAGTCCCTAATGCCAGTTTTTCCTCGAATTGAGTCCTAAAACTTTTAAAATTTATCATAGGACCTCAATTTATTCCATTTCACAAAAAGGGGTTTAAATTTCTAAATTTCCAATTTGGTCCCCCAACTTTTCTAAAATTACCATTTTGCCCTTCCTTTACAAAAATGGTAACTTTTACCCCAAAAATTCTAAAATTTATCAATTGGCCCTCTAACATTTTTATCATGCCTAATTGACCCTTAATTTTAGGAAATTTCATTTCAGTCCTTTGAATCTTCGAAAATCCCCAATTTTTCCCCAATTCCAACTTCTTAACACAATCGAATTTGATTTTATCAAATTGTCCAATCAAACATTTCCAATTGTTTAAATTGAAGTTGAAATTGAGTTTCTACATGTTCATACGATTCTTTAGCAATGTGAATCACAAGTTTTAATGCTGGGACAAGCTCAAACAGAGCTTCGCTGGAAAATGAACTATAGAGAGAAAAGGCTTCGATTACTCACCGGTGAAGGCACGACGGTCCGAGCTTTCGATCTGGGCAGATAGCTCTCATCCTAAGGTTCATCCTAGAATCAAGAAATGCATCAATTGATGTCGAATTTAGTTAGAATTTCATTATTAAAATTCTGTCAGTTCTCTTTCTAGCACTGACCGAAAATTGTAGAGGAGCCGAATTGGCTTACCTTTCAGTCCTAATTCGGCCATGGGAGGGCTGAGGAAGTGTTGGGAGGGCTTGGTTTGGTCTGAGGAATGCTCGAAATGGCTGATTTCAACTTAGCCGAAATAGGGCAGCTTCGGTCCGCCGGAGCTGCTTCATTGTTCCATCATGTTGGCATTTTTCTAGCGATTCTTGGATTGATTGGAGTTTGCTATCAGATAGCTGTCTTTTCCCCAGTTCTAAAGAGCTCGACCTCTCCTTCCAAGGTTAAGAAAAATGTTAAAGTCGAAGCTCTCGTTTGAGCTTCACCGGGAAATGGAGCAGTAGAGAGAGTGAGAAGTGTTCAGGTGTGATAAGAATGAATGGGGATGAGCTCTTTATGTAGGTGTAAAATCGTGTATTAAATGGGAGAGATTTATTACTAGTATTAATATTACTATAAATTATTGGTATTAATTCCAATAATTTAATTTTGGTATTAAATTATTTGTATTAATTCTAATAATTTAATTTAGGTATTAAATTATTGGTATTAATTACAATAATTAAATATATATTAATTTATGACTATTTATGATAATGCGTACGTTCGCATAAAAAAATTTTACCGAAATTTCAGGTTACAAAAAAAAGCATACTTCCCAGGAGGTCACCCATCCTCACACTACTATCGGGCAAGCATGCTTAACTTAAGAGTTCTTATAAAATCTCATTCACCTGAACTAATTTAGTTTTTCTCTTCTAATTTTTCTTAAGTTTCTTTTCCAAGGTTTAATAAACCCTTTGGATCACCCGAAAGTTGTAAATTTCCAAATTGTTTGTTCCCAAATGATCAGGTTTGTAAACCGGCTTGGTTTTCTTACTCAATTTGACCGGTTCTTTCCCGATTTTCCTTAACTCAAAAGTGCGGGGTTTACACAGGCTCCCGAGATTTATATGAGGTGTGGGGAGTCACGATTGAATGATAAGTTGGGCTCCGAAGGTCTATATATATTATGTGGGTTAAGATGCCCGAATCATAGGTTGGGCTCCCCGAGAGTTATATGATATGTGCATGTTTGAATTAGGGAGTCGTGCTAGAGTCGTACCGAACTCTCGGTAATGAGATGCTATATAAGCCATTATGGAATTTAGGCTATGAGTGTCACAGTTATGATCGTGTGTCATGTGATTTCATTGTGATACCGGTATGGGAGAGGATCGACGGAAGGACTCCTGGTGAGATTGTATCGTCGCTCTTGGGAAGTTGGAAAGTTATTCTAGGAGATGTCTTAATTGCTTTCATATTACCTCAGACACTCAGTTGATGTGCGGGTACCGTTCGAGTATACCATTGTGACGAGAAATGGTGTAAGTGAGTGCACGTGTAAGGGGAATGTGTCGGTGAGTGGGGGTAGTGGAGCCATGACTCTAGGTGCTAAGGTACCCAACTATTTGATGACACTCCAGAAGTGTTAGTTGTGGTAGAGTTGCATGTGGTTCCCAAACTCCAGTTTTGCACGGACCTTGTATCGTTAAGTTGTGGTACATTCTGAGGTGTGATATAGGATCGTAAGTGTAAACCCCGCACTTTTGAGTTAAGGAAAATCAGAAAAAGAACCGGTCAAACCAAGTAAGAAAACTGAGCTGGTTTACAATCCCGATCATTTGGGAATAAGCAATTTGGAAATATACAACTTCCGGATGATCCAAAGGGTTCATTAAACCTTGAAAAGAAACTTAAAATAAATTAAAAGAGAAAAATCAAATTCGTTCAAGTGAACGAGAATCTATAAGAACTCTGAAGTTAAGTGTGCTTACCCGAGAGTAGTGTGAGGATGGGTGACCTCCTAGGAAGTATAATTTTTTTCATAATCCGAAATTTCTATCAAAAATTTTTATGCAAATGCTACGCCTTATCATAAATAGCCATAAATTAATATACATTTAATTATTAAAATTAATGCAAATAATTTAATACCGAAATTAAATTATTAAAATTAATACCAATAATTTATAGTAATATTAATACTAGTAATAAATCTCTCCCATTTAATACACGATTTTACACATATATAAAGGTCATCACCATTCATTCTCCTCACACCTGAACACTTCTTTCTCTCTCTACTGCTCCATTTCCCAGTGAAGCTCGAACTAGAGCTTCGACTTGAACATTTTTCTTAAACTTGGAATGAGAGATCAGGCTCTTTAGAACCGGGGAGAAGACAGCTATCTGATAGCAAACTTTGTCAATCCGAGAATCGTTGGAGAAGCGTCGACATGATAGAATAGTGAAGCAGCTCCGGCAGACCGAATCTGCCCTATTTCGGCCAAGCTGAAATCAGCCATATCGAGCCCTCCTCAGGCCAAACCAAGCCTTTCCAACACTTCCTCAGCCCTCCCACGGCTGAATTAGAACTAAAAGGTAAGCCAATTCGGCTCCCCTCTGCAATTTTTGGCCGATGCTAGAGAGAGAACTGATAGAATTTCAATGATGAAATTCTAACTCAATTTGGCATCAATTGATATGATTCTTGATTCTAGGATAAACCTCAGGATGAGAGTTATCTGGCCAAATCGAAAGCTTGGACCGCTGTGCCATCACCGGTGAGTAATCGAAGCTTTCTCTCTCTACAGTCCGTTTTCCGGCAAAGCTCCGTTTGAGCTCGTTCCGGCGTCAAAACTTGCAATTCAAAGTGCTATTGAATCGTAAGAGGATGGAGGAACTCAATTTTAACTTCAATTTCACAATTGGAGGTGTTTGATTGGTCAATTTGATGAAATCAAATTCGGTTGTGCTAAGGAGTTGAAATTGGGGGGAAATTGGGGGATTTTCGAAATTCAAAGGACCAAAATGCAATTTTATAAAATTGAGGATCAATTGGGCATGAAAATAATGTTGAAGGACCAATTGAGAAATATTAGAATTTTTGGGGTAAAACTTACCATTTTTGTAAAGGAAGGGCAAAATGTTAATTTTAGAAAAGTTGGAGGACCAAATTGGAAATTTGGGAAATTAAACCCCTTTTGTGAAATTGCATAAATTGAGGTCCCAAGATAAATTTTAAAAGTTTCGGGACTCAATTTGAGGAAAAACCTACATTTGGGGACTTAAAGTTAAAAAGAAATAACTTTAGGGACCTAATTGCAAATAACTAAAAAGTTTGGGTTTTCGCATTCATTGGAAATGAATGAAGGTTGTTAAGTCGAGTAATAGTGAACAATGATGTTCATATCGTGTAGGAACACGAAGTACCGGGAACGCTAGCATGGACGAGCTTGCGTGAATACAAAGAACCGATTTAGTGGAATTCACTTACCAGTTGTTAAGTCGAGTAATAGGTGAGTGGGTTTACTAACATCATACCCAGTTGGGATGATGAGCACAACTTAAAATATAAAAATCACTTACCAGTTGTGAGTGGGATTATATATCATACCCTGTTGGAAATAATAAGTGCATCGATATAAAAACCCACTGTTTAGTGGTACCGGTTGTAAGTAGATCATATCTGGTTGGTATGATGAGACTTCCTCGAAGGAAGTTGAAAACCTGTTCATCGGTTATGAACAGAGATGTCCTTATACCAGTTGGTATAATAGACAGTGAAAACCTATTTTGTCAGAAGTGTTCTCCCCTTACTGTGTGTCAATGCTTAAACTATTTGGGAGACCTTCTTGACGGGAGCTCGAATAGCTCTTATAGGTTAGGGGCATCAGTTTTGGAACTTGAGGGCTAGAATGCCCAGTTTTTTAAAATCTCGTACAGTGTGCCCAAGGTCAGTTGGCACGAGTAGGAGCTTGTAAAACTTAATAAGTGAATTGTTAATATGTACCATAAAACTTAATAAGTGAATTGTTTGGCCATGGTATCAAGATAGGACCGACATGCTCAGTCAACTAGCGGCAGTGCGACATGATAGGTCGACGGACTAGTCAAGACAAACAATTGCAGGTTGAGTTAAGAGTCGGGACCGTTGGACCAGTGGCACCAAAGATTACATGGTAATATGAGAAAACATTATTTGTGCATACACAATGAGTACAGGATCATCAAGACACCCATGAGGGGTAGTGATGCATCCTAAGGGCTCTGAATGACCCGGTGAGTATAAAGGCAGATCGTTGTTTCAGGTATCTGTGCGATATTTAGAGTAGCACCAAGCGCATGAGACTGGGGTGGGGACAGGATGAGGGTCAAATGTCACGAACATTCACTCATTCTCAAGGTAGAAGTGGTTGTGCTTCTATCCGGGTGGTAGGAAAAGTCGCTCCAAAGCCACTAGCGGGTTCAGTAGTGATACTGACTTGTGAATTTGAGCTAATATCTGTTACGGTCATCGTTCGATTCAAAGAATCTCCGTTCCAGAACTGTACGTGAGATTTTCACCTCATATGACTCCTCCCTTATGTGCATAATGAGAATAATACATGAAATAAAAAAAGATTGAAATATTCTTCTTATTGACTCAACGAGGCTAGTGTTTTTACAAGAAATCTCTAGCCAACCTTCCTGCAAAAGATCTTTTCTTAACATCAAAAGTGTTGATACTAGATAAAAAGAATGCTAACTTCAACAATTTCTTTGTCCCTCCCGCCCCTTAATTTCCAGGAATTCATCACTTCAACAAACTTCGATGGTTATACGGGTATTCATGATGAAGGATATGTGTTGGGTAATGACACATCGATAAATATGAAATAATGAAAAAACCTGAGAGAAATTTTAAATGAAGGGATTTTTTAAAAGAAAGGAGTCTGGCACACTCCATATAAATTTTTTTCATAAAATTTAAACATAAACTTTTGAAAACTCATTCACTAAGTAGTCATACTCACCCCCTCTCTTTTATCCCTTTTAGGAAATCTCAGAAAGTCTACCCTAAAAGACCATCAACTAAGATGCCTATAAGAAAGGTATGTAAAGTTTAAAATTTCATGTAGTTTTGATGATGCTATTCCAGGAAATGGTGCAGGTTTAAAAGACACCTTACTCTTTACGGTTTATAATAAGGGGAAACCCTTTAATAAATCGGGAGAGTGGCGGGTTGTTAACGGGGATCCGACCAAATCGGGTCAGGGCGTGACAGTAAGTATGCCCATGTGTGCAAGCTTGTGTAGCCCATGTGTGCGAGCTTATGTAACCATGAGTGTAGACTTGTGTAGCGCATGTGTGTGGGCTTGTGTATCACATGTGTATGGGTCTAAGTAACCCATGTTTTGCACAGGTCGTGAGTAACCCCGAGGTGCAGGCCCTAAGTTGGACAAATAATTGTGTGGGACTTGAGTTCCTGATACATGATTTATCATTTTGATATAATTGTATTCCATGTGGGAATAATTAGGGGAGACTAAGATTAACCCGATCATATGGTAGACTACGGTTAGGGATGGCTCGAGACAGAGTCTCGATGAGCCAAATAAACCATGGGACTTGAGATCATAAATCCAACTAAAGAAATATGAAATTGAAATAGGTGGTTTACGGGGAATATCTCAGTCGTAAGCAATATAGTGGCCCAATGTTAGTGTCTCATTTGGTGAGTTGTGAGCTTATTCCCCTCCCCTAAAACTATTGTATGTGAAGGCCGAGGAAGCTCGAGATGGAAGTGGGGGGATCTCCCTAGATCACTATCGTCTATGGTAGCACTCTTCCCTGCTTACGAAGGTTTAGTTATATATCTAATCACGATGTTATTTTCCTAGGAAGTTTATGTAAATCTCTTTTGGGCTCAAATGCAAGTCTTTTAATAAAAAGTTTCAAATTGTTTCACTGTAAACTATTGAGCTGTTTATCGGAAGATCTCATCCTTCCGATTTAACTGTGGTGAAAGTACCCACCATGGTGACATCATCGAGGACGAGCGAGGGGTTCACGAATCTCCGACCGACTAAATCAGGTCGGGATGTGACACCCTATCTTTAGAAAAGATTTTCAAAACCTATCATATGATCTCTTTTCATCTTTTCAAAAGCCTTTCTAAATGGTACTCATACTTTAGATAGTGCAAGTAATAATGCATTATTAGTTCAATCAGACTCGATTCCAAAAATCATACTAACCAATATCCAATAACATGTTTAGGAAATCTTTTCATTTTGAATTGTGGCTCCATATTTTCTCCATTCATTTTCATTTTATTTTCAATTGAAAGATTTCTTAAAAAGTAATCACCCACCTTTTTCATTTTTCTTCATATAGAGTACCTCAAAATAGAGATAGCAATTTATCGGCCGGGTTTGAGTCCCCTTGGACCTGGACCCCCTCACCCTCAATGGTGAGTTCTATGGATAGACTTGATTTGAACTTGGACCTAATAATTAGATCTAGAGGATTAGACTTGAACCTAGTAATAATTTATTACCCAATCGAATTCGGTACCCGACTCAAATTCAAACTCTACTTTTTTTTTTTAAAATTGTGTCATGAAATAAAATGCTACTAACATTTTATAGCCTATTATATGAATTTTCCAATTGGTTGAGCATTATAGAATTTTAAGTTAAGAGTTTGTTTTAAGCTAACATTGAAATAACATAGCTTTTGTAAACATAAAATGATGTTTTAAATGTTATTTTTTTATTTTGCTTTAGTGAAACGACATCACTATTAGATATAAAAAAAATATAATAATAAATAAAATGACATGGTGAGAGGTGTAAAACCCAAATCTATTATTTGAAAGTTAATTATCCTAATCCTTGAACTACAAACACAATTTGTTATTTAAAAAATGAAATGAGTTTATATCTCAATTAAATATGGATTCGACCAGGTGGGATTGTGGGGTGCTAGTCTAACTAAAGTCTGAGTCCTAGTTTGATGGGTCAAGTGGGATCCATTTGTGATCTACCTCAAATTCCCTTTTGAGAACCTTGTGATACTTTAGCATCATTAATTCTCATGTAAAATAATTAATGTGACTTATGTAAAATAATTTTCATTATAATTTTAGCATTGCCATCAATCTCACTTCCTTCTACAGTATTTGATATTACTTTCTCAAAATTTTCCAAAATTTCCTTTGATATAAAGGAGATATCTATCAAAATTGTCGAATGAACATAGTGCCCATCAAATTTGGGGATGACTAGCTGAGCTCATTTGCATTTTCCGCAAAGCAAACTCTTCCTTTGATCCTTTACTATGTTACAGTAATTTCCTAATTTGTCGATCAACAGGGCCTGTTACCGATTATTGAAATATTTTTTATTTTTGTGAAAATTAAAGATTTAATTCAAAATTTGAGATTTTCTTGATCTCTCCCTCATAAACTAAGGTGCGATACACATATTTATACCCATATTTGCCCATAGTTACAAGAAAATCATAGCATCCCCTTCCCAAGATTCAAACTAGGACATCAATCAAAAAAAAATACAAAGAATTCGCACGAGAGATTTGGAGTGAAATTTATGGTGAGGCTGAGGGTGGATTCAATGGTGCGAAAGAGGGTCCAATCAAGAACCATGATAAAATGATGGGTCTCATTCATGTTTGATTTCATAGGGATGATTTTATTACCTTGTGGAAATCTCTCTTTCAAATCATTCTAGAGAAGCTTAGCATTCTTGTGAGACATTTTCGTTTACATATCATTTTTCCAGTGTTGGATGGCGAGGAAGGATCATCAAATTGAACTACTCCCATAAGGTATTGTTTTGGTGATGACAAATCCCAAACTTTGTTCTTGGCAGGCGATGCAATATACATTGCTCGAGGTCATATATGAGGTAATCAACGTCGTTGGCTTAACATGAAATTAAGAGATTGCATGCATTGTCTATTGAGCAGAGTACATAGCATGGTGAAATTCTTTTGGCAGCCCTGTTGGATGAACAAAAAAATAAAATAAGCAAGCATGATGAAGATAATTAGAAAGTGCCGATTGAATTTGTAGAAGAAGCATGGAAGGTGTAGATGGTGATAAAAAGGAAAGTGCCAATTTTCTAGATGGTTGTGGATATTATACAAGTTCATGTTGACTTAGATGGTAAGTAGTTAATTCAAGAATCCATGAATTATGGAAACTTATATGATACCAAATAGCTAGTCACCATGTTGTTTCATTCAGTGCTTGTGATCCTTGCTCCCACGCTGTCACATGCCAACATTTTTGTCCCGTTTCTGCCTCGGTGCATTACACCTCTATCACGCATTAACAACAGTTTCCTAACCCCACTCCCAACCGTCTTCTAGAACGAAAAACTAACCTTTTGGCCCATAACCTATGCTTTTTTAAATGCCGACACAAACAAACAACACAAGGTAACAGGCGTGGTTTACATTTCACTTTCTGGGCAACTAAAAGCCCAAGACGCTGTAAATTGTATTATTAAAACAAAAGAAGTCCATTCGCTTGATTTACATTTCCCTTCCTGCATTAATTTTGTTAATGACTGATGAAATAGATGTTTGATTTTGACCGTGAATTAATAATTATGATCCATTTATTCCTTGCACAATATCCTTAGGCTTAATATAACATGGGTATTCGTTATAAAATCACATACTCAAAAGGTAACCAATATAAAATTATATACAGAAAGATAATCAATATAAAATTACAAACATTGTAAATATATATATATATATAAGTAATCCCCATATGCAGACAAACTAATATACAATAAATAATAAGTACCATTACCTAGTGAACATTCATTCCCACCTTACCTACAGTGGTCAGAGTCACTTCCAATGGAGATCCCAAGTTCCTCCTCTAAGCAAACTGCATTGCTTGCTATTACTTCCATCTTCATCTTATTCTGGGTCCCCTCCCAAGCATGTCACCCAGTTGACCAGGAGGCCCTCCTCGAGTTCAAGGCTGGAATCACCTCGGACCCTTCCGGTCTTCTCAGCTCGTGGATCCCTTTTTCGGACTGCTGCTCCGACTGGGCCGGCGTTTCCTGCAGTCCCTCCTCCGTCAACAATGGCCGTGTCGTCAACCTCAGCCGCCCCGGTCTGGTCTCCGACACCACGGGCTTCCTCTTCGCCACGTCCATGTCTGGCACACTGTCCCCTTTCTTGGGCAACCTGTCTTTCCTACGGCTTCTCGACCTAAGCGGCCTGAAGGACATCACTGGCCCTGTCCCCGCTGAGATTGGCCGTCTCGACCACCTGGAGCACCTCTTCCTGGTTTCAAATCGGCTCTCCGGTTCGATTCCCTCGACCTTCGTTCACGTCCATAATCTGAAAAGGCTGTATCTGAGCGATAACCTTATGTCCGGCCATGTTCCTGGCAATCTCTTCTTTACGATGAGGCTGCTCATCGAACTCGACCTTTCAGGTAACCGGTTCTCCGGTCCGGTCCCATCTTCGATAGGGGAGTTAGACGCGTTGACCAGGCTTGACCTCCATGAGAACATATTCTCTAGCAGCATTCCCCCCAGCATAGGGAACCTCAGGAGACTCAAGTACTTGGACCTCTCGGGAAACCGGATAGCCGGTCCGATTCCCCTGTCAATCGGGCGGCTCTCCTCCTTGGAGCTGCTCTATCTCAACGGCAACCTCATCAGTGGATCCATCCCCTTCTCCATTGGCGGCCTCGCTTCATTGACGTTCTGCCGCATCTCGGAGAACAGACTCACAGGCGAAATCCCGCCATCGATCGGCAACCTCACGAGGATCCAACGCCTCATCCTCGAGAACAACCGGCTATCTGGGAAGCTACCCTCTACGATCGGCGATCTAGCGGCCCTCACCGGCATATACCTCTCCAACAACCGGCTCAAAGGCAGCATCCCATCGAGTATAGGGAACTTAAAGAAACTCCAAACGTTGGATATGTCGAGGAACCGGCTCTCCGGTCCGGTCCCTCATATGATGGTTCGGCTGGAGAGCCTTCAGAGCTTAGACCTCTCCTTCAACCCTCTTAGGCTGGTAACCCTACCGAGCTGGCTCAGTGAGTTAAGGCTCTTCAGGTTGCTGCTTGCCGGAACTGGGATAATAGGACGGCTCCCGGGATGGCTCTCGTGGTCGTGCTTATCGACCCTTGATCTCTCTAGCAACGGCTTAAACGGTCCACTGCCTGAGTGGATAGGGAACATGACCAGCCTAGCATTCCTGAACTTATCCAATAATGGCTTCCGATCTTCGATCCCGATTGGATTCAAGAACCTGTCATTGCTCATGGACCTCGATCTCCACTCGAACAAGTTCCATGGCCATATTGGAAACATTTTCTCGAAAAATGTCGCAGACCCGCTGGGATATTTCAACTCGATCGACCTCTCCGACAACATGTTCACCGGTCCGATGGATGAGCAAGTGGGGGACATGCCAGCGATGAGTTCGATAGAGACGCTGGTGCTGTCGAATAATCCTCTAGGCGGGTCCATACCGAGATCGATCGGGAAGCAAATGCAATTGCAGAGGCTGGAGCTCGCGGGAAATCGACTCTCCGGGACAATTCCGTTGGACCTCAGCAATGCTAAGGGTCTGGTGGCTGTTTCCTTCTCACGGAACATGTTGACCGGTGGGATTCCAGCAGATGTGTTGAATCTAAACGATCTGAAAGAGTTCGATGTATCTGGAAATCGTTTAAGTGGGAGAATTCCTCCTCACAGGGGCGACTTTCCGGCGTCGGCGTTTTTGGGTAATGCTGGTCTATGTGGGGCTCCTCTTCCTCCGTGCAAGGAAGCATAGCTCCGTGATCATACAGTTGACAATTTTCTTTTACGGATTATTATGGAGGTTTATGTACTTACGGATAAAAAATAGAATAAATATATATTTGTTTTTTTTTTCACAAGCCATTTATTTCAACTCAATTAAGGGAAACATTACAGCAAACAAGTATGGCTTTGTGGCAATGACTGTCATCTTCACTTCACTGCAAAATTTCACATTATACCTAAAACACAAGAATTCAAAACATACTTATTTTGAGAGAAATATATGGTAGTTTGCTATAAAATATGATGAAGAATAATTCATTAATTATCCTAAATGTGGCTATATGTATACAACAATCTACTAATTTCTAATTTATTACAAATTAACTAACTTTTAATTAAATAAGGTTCTTACATTATACCTAAAATGCTCCAGCTAGGTTACACAATTGTTCTATTAAAACTGAAACATTAATTTTACTCTCATCTTCTTTCTCATGTCATGAGGCTCCTCACTCTACTTTTCCTCGCCTAATTAGAGCTCCTACATAGTTGTCAATTGATTGTTTCATTCCTCACAATTGCATACTGACTAATTGATTTTAGACCCAACACATGTAGGGGAGAACATGTGGATGGGGGGTCGTCCTTCTGGTTTTAGATTGCCATAATTTTAAAGGAATAGATATATACTATGGATTAGGTGATGAGGCACGTGATAATGTAAGTTTTGCGGCACGGATCAGATCAAATATTTCAGTGGAAACGAGTGACTGACTTGCGAGAGAGGGAGAGGACAAGTGCAGGGTAACGAGCAGTAATGAACGGGTGACCCGCTGGAAACCACTGACTAATGAAGTTATGCATAGTCAGAACTCTCCTCAAATAATTCACCAAAAATAAAAAAGAATTGCCCTCAAATATTCAGTGAATCTGATCGTACACTGGGTAGATAATTAATTATTCATGGTAGGTGTCTGCCTCCAGCTTGGTCCATTGAGTCTCGTGAATTTATTAAAAGATCGCCCTAATAGCATTAATATCACCGCCAAATGGAAAATTGCAAATTGGAATGACGTTAATATTTAGGAACTTGGATTCTCATTGTCAATAAATATATATATATAAACAAGTACTTATATTTTTATTAGTTTTTGAAATTCAATTAATCATATTATATATATAAATAAATATAAGTAATTTCATGGATTACGGGAAGGAAGTGAGGTTCAATCGGCACTACAATGCTGGGTAGGCCATAATTAAACATGAAAATGGATCGGCTATAAGTGACGGTAACCCGAATGAGTATTCAATGAATCGCTTAGGCCATCTTGTGGGTGTTTTAAGGTAGGGTCTCATCCACCATATGCAAGTCCTGGTCCACGGTAAGCTAAGCACATCAAGTTTGTAGCGAGTGATCATTTATTAACTCCAACGAACTGAATCTGAATTCTTTTTTTTTTTAGAACCAAAATGTATTTCGGTGTTTAAATATAGATTAAATCTAAATTTGTCCGTAACTTTTATTTAGTTCACAATCTAATCTAATCTAATTTTAGGTTGAATTAATTTTAATTTAGTACTTTTTCTCAATTCTTAATTTAATATCAATATATTATTTCATACAATTTTATTATTTATGTAAGAGTTGACACGTTAAAATTATTATATTCTCAAAAACTAATAATCTTTTCTTATTTAATTTTATGTTTCACACTTATTACTCTATTATGTCCCTAATTCTCCAAAGGTATTATCAAAATACATTTTCTTTAAATTTAAATTCTTTATTATTGATCAAATATATATTATTATTTACCCACGCTTTAAATTTATTTATTCTCGAATAATGTTTAATATGATATGCTTAGTATGAGAGTTTTCTTTCAACTCTATAATAGTAATAACTTATGACCCTCTCCAAGTGCCCAACTTATTTCCACCCTATAATCAATGATAGTGTCATCATATATTTAACTATTTACGGTTGTATTTTCCCTTAATTGTAATATTATAATTTTTAGAGTTATAATTTAAATTCAATTAAATAAAAAATTAAATTTTAAATAAAATTTTAAATTAGGAATAAAATCTAAAATCATAATAAAAATTTGAACTGATATTTGAAATCGAATCGAACTAGAAATTGAAATAAAAATGAGAATAAAAATCTATATCAGTAATTGAGATCTAATCAAAATAAAAATTAATATCCCAAACCAAAAACTTGAGATTTAACAAAAAAAATTAATATTAGCCAACCAATATCAGAATTTCAGATTAAATTATTCTAATAACTCAATAAGAGAAAATAATAATTTAATTAAGTTAAAAAAGGGTGCCAAGTCAACTCATAAACTATGACCGCACACTCCCTTTCCCCTCCTTTGCAATTACATATTTTAGCTACATGTTATCAGAGAAATTTGTATAATTAATTCGATTTTTTTACCAAATTACACGCCAAAAAGTATAATTGAGCTAAAACTCCCATTTTATTATCTCTTATTCAACAAATTGAATTTTGCATCCAAAATTAAAAAAATCGTTACCGGACACTACCCCAACACTCGAATGAATGATAAGACATCAAACTATCACTCACCCGAACACCAAATAAGATGATTTTTTTGTCAAAATACAGCTAAGGGACTCTTATTGAGTTTTGTGACTGTGCCCCGACTTGATAATAGCTGGAAAATATTGTACGAGGGTTGTCGTTGTTGTTGTCAAACCCTAACCCGATTTCCCATGTCGGGAGAATTATGACACGCCACTTACCCTTGGTGCTATAATGGTATATACCTTCATTAAAGTAGTATCAACATGAAAAAAAATTTTAAATAAAAACTTCCGAATTTCAATACAAATTTAAAACTTTCATAAAAGTAAATATATAATTAGCCTTCATGCATGCTTTTCGAGTCTCATTCAAAGGTTTCAACCATTTGAATGTTAAGGATGTCGTAAGGCCTTTTGTGCTCCTTTGCGCGCATGCACACACACCTGTAAATGGTTTGGGGAGGAGTGAACTAGCTTAGTGAATGCTTTTACTAATGTCGAGCCACGACATGCCTCACAACCCAATCTTCACTCCATCTTTTTATTACATTTTCAGTTATATCTTACTTACATATTTTTCAAGTACTTTTACTTACTTTTCCTGATAATAGCATTTTAACTCATATTTCTTTAAGTTGGGAATTTAGTTCCCATTTCATAATGCACACATCAAATGCACATAATCAACCTTGAGTTCTCACACATGCAAACTCAAGGTGCAAGTGGTATGTGCGTTTTAACGTATGCACAAGGAACATCCATAGATGACCATCCCTATTATTATTGTCGATAATGTATTCATCATCACAAATTCACACATGGCAACTCAACCACGTATCCACCCAAATCTCACACACGGGCATTTAAGGGGCATAAGGAGTATGTGCATTATATATCCACACTACCAAGGAAATATCTCATGATGAACTGTTCCCCTCATACGAATGACAATGATATGTTATCTGTAGGGCAACCCATCCACTACACCCACTTGTAGCTCAAACCGACTTTACTGGCCACCAAGATAGAAGCCCATTCACTTCTACTCTAGGTCTTAGTGAATGTTCGCAACATCTAATCCTCAAACGCGAAATCAACTCCGTGTCCATATGAGGATAGAGACCTCATTTTGACCCCACCCTAGCCTCATGCGCATGAAGCTACGTCGAGTTTCCCTTACTGCTGGCATGACAAACTACCCTTATCTCCACTATGTCGTCTAGTAGCCCTTATGACGCATCACTACCCCCTCTTGGGCATCTTGATGGTCTTGAACCACAAGTGTATACACAAACAATAGTTTTTCCACAAAGCCATATATCTTTGGTGCCATTGGTCCAACGTCCTTGACCCTCAACCCAACCTGTAGCTATTTGTCTAGGTTGGTCTGTTGACGTGGCCCTAACGCACTGTCGCTAGTGCATGGAGTATTTCGGTCCTGTCTTGGTACCATGACGAAGTGACATATCCATTTCATTAAGAGTTTTCATGGCTTTCATATATCATGTTTGTTTACGAGCTAATGCTCATTCCCACTGGCCTTAGGCCCACCATACATGATTTTCCAAAATCAGGCATTTTATCCCCACAAGTTCAAAAATCATGGCCTTTGGCCTATCTGAGCTATTCTAGCTCCTATCAAGAAGGTCTCCCAAAACTTTTAAGCATTGGCACACAAGTTAGGGGAGAACACTTTTGACAAAATATATTTTTTTCTTCATCAAATTAACCGGGTGTGATGATATCTTCACTTACAACTAGCAAGCGGGTTTCTCCTTCCTTCTAGAAAGTTCATCATATCAATCGGGTATGATCTCTACTTACAATTGGTAAGTAGGTTTTATCTTAGTTTGCACATCACTCCAACCTGTGTAATGTCAAAAGTCCACTTACAAGTGGTTTTTCTTTAATTAGGTACTCATCATCCCAATTTGTTATGATGTACATAAGCCCACTCACCTGATAATTGTGGTGTATTCCTTCTCTAGCCACTTTCTGTTTCCATGCTAGCTTATCCTTGCTAGTGTTCCGGTCCCTCGTGTTCTAACACGATTTGGACATCTTTATATGTTAATATTTGGCATAACAGCCTTTGTTTCTCACGTATGAATGACTAGGCTCAAAATTTTAAGTTAATGTCACTTAGGTCCCTAAAGTTCATTATTCTTGACTTTAGATCCCTAATGCTAACTTTTC
This sequence comes from Trapa incisa, assembly GCA_030064435.1. Taxonomy (NCBI): domain Eukaryota; kingdom Viridiplantae; phylum Streptophyta; class Magnoliopsida; order Myrtales; family Lythraceae; genus Trapa; species Trapa incisa. The sequence continues at coordinate 20,039,738 of CM057776.1, read as the reverse complement.
CCCAAATTGAGTTCTGAAACTTCCAAAAATTCACTTTGGGTCCTTAATTTACTCAATTATTGAAGGGATTCAAGTTTTCCAAATTCCCAATTTGGTCCCCAACTTTCCAAAAATGGCAATTTGACCCCAAATCTTTCAAAAATCGATCAATTGGTCCTCCAACATCTTTTCCATGCCAATTAGCCCTCAATTTTGTGAAATTACAAAATGGTCCCTCAATTTTACAAATCTTTGAACTGCATCATTTGGGTCTGAATTGAGCTCAAATGGAGCTTCACCAGAAAATTGAGCATAGAGAGAGAAAGCTTCGAAAGCTACCATCGGAGGTGTGGTGGTCCGAGCTCTCTATTTGGGCAGGTAGCTCTCATCTAAAGGTCACTCCTATGATCAAGAATCGATACAATTCACCCTGAATCGAAGGAGATTCTATTAGTGAAGTTTTACAGTTTCTCTCTCTAATGCCGATCGAAAATGACAAAGGGGGGCCGAATTGACTTATCTTTTAGCTCTGTTATGGTCATGGGGGTGCTGTGGGGATGCTAAGAGGGCTTGGTTTGGCTGGAGGAGGGCTGAATTTGGCCGATTTCAGCTCAGACGAAACAGGGCTACTTCAGTCCATCAGAGCTCCTTCACTATTTGATTCCACCGGCACTTCTCAAGTAATCCTCAGATCGAATGGAGTTTGCTATCAGATAGCTAACTTTCCCTAGAGTCTAAAGAACCCAACCTCGCCTTCTGAGGTTGAGAAAACTACCCAAGTCGGAGCTTTGGTTCGAGCTTCACCAGAAAATGGAGCAGTTGAGAGAGAATAGAGTTTTCAGGTGTGAGGAGGATGAATGGAGAGAAGCTCTTTATATAGGGAGCTCGGGAACTCTCTCCCCGACCGTTTAGCATCTTGGTCATGCTCATTCATGACCTAAAATGCCCTGAACGGAGGCGATTCATCTTCATCGGCGCTGTCCGTTCTTTTGTTGAATGAACAGTATTGTCATCTGAAGGAAGAAGATGATACTGTTCTAAACTGGACCAGACCGGTCCGATTGAGTTCAATGCTTAAACTAGTTGGTTTAGGCCCGATTCAACCGAGTTTTTTAAAATTAAAAATTTCTAAATTCATGTAAATTCATTCTCTATCCAATGATGGTATCAATTCCCCAATTTGAATATTTTAAGCCACTTTAAAAAATGAATTTAGCAACCGGTTCAATTAGGTTCAGTTTCGGTTCACCTGAACCGGTTTGGTTTTCTCTTCCAATTTGTCCCAATGTTCCTTTCCAAGGTTTTTATTACCCTTTGGGTCACTCGGGATTTGAAAGTTTCTTAATTTACCCTTCCCTTCTCAGTTGGGTTTGTGAACCAGCTCAATTTTCTCTTTTAAATCGACCGGTTCTTTTCCTAGTTTTCTTATTTATAAAAGGATAGAGTTTACACATCGAGCCAAGTTAAGTTGTCAAGCTTGTTGGGCCAAACCGCTACTCTGCCAAAGCCAGGTCGTCAAACCTATTAAGCCAGTATGCGTGGGACGATGCCAAGCCGACATATTGTAGTGCTAGAGGGCCAAAGATAAAGGTTAAAATTCAAAAAGATTGTTGATTGTGCATGCACTGTGATGTTCGGGCCATCAGGACACTTGGCATGAGGTAGTGATGGAGCCCAAGGACTACTAGACGACCTAGGGTGCATAAGGGCGGTTTCGACGTTCAGTAGATCGTGAAGCCGAGTAGCTTCCTGTGCATGGTGACCGAGGTAATAGGGGTTAAGCCGAGTAGCCGTGAAGTGGACATGGTGAAGTAATCATGGTTTGAGTGTTAGACTATTGATATCCACTCAAACTCCGGGTAGAGGCAGTGTACCTCTATCAGGGTGGACGGTAAAAGTGTTATGGTCCACAAGTGGCATGGTCGAGGACCGTTCTGAGACCATGTGATCCCTCCTAAAATAGGAGGGCGGTTGTTGATCATGTGAAGTGTGTGAATAATGAAAAATGGAAAACTTAAATTGATAGATAAATGAATTAAAGTAAACATTATAGTGGTTTCCCTCACTCAGTATTATGTACTCATTCCCCTCCTCTCACCCTTTCAGGTATAGCACCAAGACGAAAAGTGCTTTGACTAGCTTGGACCCTCAAGGTACCCTTCCTACCCCCCACTTATAGTAAGGGTTTGAATGTTGACACGCCTTTACCTTCCTTACATCATTAGGGTAGGTATATATAGATGATGCGGGAAAGGGTGGCGAGTTGATCACGAACCCCAACTAAATCGGGTCGGTGCATGACAACTTGAGTGGTATCAGAGCATAACTTTCCTGATTGGTTTTTCCCAACCCGTCCTAATCCTTGATTCCTAACAACCTTTTAGAAAACATGAAAGGAACGCCCCGAAGATTATATTCCCTGGATACACGCCATGGAACAACGGGTAGAGGCGCTAGAAGAGCCCATCCCATGGGATGCACCCTAAGATCGGATCCCTCCCTACACGATGGAAGACGAAGTGTCCCCTACTAGGGAGCCGGACCTGGCCCAGATTCAAGTAGAAGCTAAAAGAAATTTCTGGAAGGCATACGCTAATTATGTGAGGTTTTTCATTGACTCCCCCCAATCCACAACAATGCATGTATCGCAGGTCCCACACAACACACCCACGATGTTGTTGTCTTACGCCGGTATGGGATAGACATAGCACCACTTGTGCAAGTTAGGAGGGCCCCTAGCCTATCAACATCCGTGAAGTTCAAAGAGCCCAACATGAACTCGTGCCCTTGCTATGGAAGGTACCATGGGGGTGAATGCCCACCAAGAAGGAGAAGACACATCTAGACACCAGATGTAAAGTCTCGCAACCCGCATATGTATAAATCTAGGCTAGTTAACTGGTGGGGATAGAAGAGTGGGCAGTAAATTCTAGAATTTTCAATTGTAATAAACCCTGACCACGATTTTCTGGTCCAACGAATAAAGAACTTTCTCAAAGAAAGAACCTCAAATTTCTTAACCCTCGAAACAATGGAACTATGGAAGCATCTGAAATATCAATGACTCCTAAGAAAATGAACAAGAACTGAAGCTCACTTTGGATGGGTTGATTGTCCCCTTCCAACATCTATACCCCACATGACAGGGCTAGGATGAGAAGAGACCCCGAGAAGTACCTTAAAGGACAAAGGAAAGCTGGGGTAAACCATGGCCAGCCCAAAGGTAGAGTAGGAAACCTTACGGAATAGGTACCACTGGCAAGTCAACAAGAACCCTAAGAGAGGACCAATAACCCAAGGGAGAGCCATATCAAGAGAGAGTAAGGCAATCCCAAAGGGATGTCAAGATAGAAACACAGACCGAGAATGGTAGCAGGGCAAAGGCTCGAAGTGCCTAGAGACGAGGACCCGATAAAAATAGTAGACAGGCCAAGGACAACCCGAGAATGGACCAAACTACCCCGTAGGACCCTAGCAAGAGATAGCCAAGATAACCAAAGGATGACAACCTAGTACCCCAAGGATAAGGGATAGAGAAGCAAGCATATGATGAAGGAATGAAACATCCTGGCCTAAGAGACCAATTTCTAATGAAATTGATAGTGTCAATTTGCCACAGTACATGTCAGTACCAACAATACTCGATGGATTGGCGGTAGTGCGTCAAGGCCAGGTCGACGGACCGACCTATACAAATAGCTGCAAGTTAGGTTGAGCGTTGGGGTCGTTTGACTATATGTGAAAAACTTTATTTGTGCATGTACTTATGGTATGAGACCATCAAGACGCCCTAGGAAGTAGTGATGGCTCCCAAGGGTTGTTGGACAACATGGGGGGCAATAAGGGTAGTTTTTCGTGCCAAACAGTCATGAAGCTCTGGGAGCTTCTTGTGCATGAGACCGGGGTGGGGACAAGATGAGGTCTCCATCCTCATACGAACACGGAGTGGTATGAGTGTATGAGGGTAGGATGTTTGGAATGTTCCACTCTGTCACACCCCAACCCAGTTTGGTCGGATCCCCGTGAGCAACCTGCCACTCTCTCGATTTATTAAGGCTTTCCCCTTTTTTAACCCGAGAGGAGTAAGGCGTCCTTTAAACATATACCTTTACTGGAATAACATTAATCAAAATTGCATGAAATTGTAAACTTTACATACTTGTCTTGCAGGTGTCACTAACAGAAGGTCTTTGATTAGGCTTCCCTTGGTTACCTGATAAGGGATATAACGGAGGGGGTGAGTTCAACGACTCAATGAATGGGTGTTTAAAGTTTGACTTTCAGAAAATAGTTTGAATTGGAGTGTGTTAGACTCCTCATTTTCTTTTAAAACAATTCATCCTCAAATCTCGGTTTCATAGCCATTTCCCAATCCTTAATCAACCAACACACGCCCTTCATCATGAAGGAAACACACATTCGCAGGGCGGCACATCCATTGCACCCACTTGTGGCGTCGGAAAACAACAATTTTCCATATAAGCAATTTAATCTGTAGAGCCATTGGTCCAATGGCCCCGACCCTCAACTCGACCTACAGCTGTTTTTCTTGACTGGTCCGTCGACCTGTCATGTTGCACTACTGCCAGTCCATTGAGTATGTCGGTCCTATCTTGGTACCATGGTCAAACATATCATTCATTTAAAGTTTTCATGGCTTAAACTCATATTTTTTTTTTACGAGCTCCTGCTCGTGCCAACTGGCCTTGGGCCCACTGAACAAGATTTTCAAAATCGGGCATATTAGACCCCAAGTTCAAAAACCGAGGCCTTCGGCCTATATGAGCATTTCGAGCTCCTATCAAGAAGGTCTCCCAAAAGGTTTAAGTAGTGGCACATAGTCAGGGGAGAACACTTCCAATAAAATAATCTTTTCATCTGTCCTTCACACCAACGGGATGTTAGGACATCTCCGCTTATAACCGATAAGAGGCTTTTCTACTTTATTCGAGGAAGTTCATCACACCAATCGGGTATTATCTACTTACAATAGCTAAGGTGTGATGGTTAATCCACATAATTTTCACATCACTCCACTCAGGTGTGATGGTTAAAATTCCACTTAGTAGTGGGGTTTTTTTTTCGAGGTGCTTATCATCCCAACTGGGTATGATATAAAATTCTACTCATGCGATAACGTAGTGATTTCCTCTTAACCGGATATTTGTCTTCACACGAGCTTGTCCTTGTTGGTGTTCCCAGTACTTCGTGTTCCTACACGATATGAACATCCTTGTTCATTATCCCTTGGCCTAATAGCCGTCATTCATTGTGAATGGATGAAATACTCAAACTTTTTGATTTATTACAATTAGGTCCCTAAACTTCTTTTTCTTTAACTTTAGGTCCCCTAATGCCAATTTACACCGAAAATGGGTTCCAAAACTTCTAAATTTCACCTTAGAACCACAATTTATCCAAAATCACAAAAATGGGTTAAGTTTCCCAAATTTCCAATTTGGTCCCCAATTTTTCCAAAATTACCATTTTGCCCCTATTTTTAAAAAATGGTAAGTTTCACCCCAAAAAATCCAAAAATTGTTCAATTGGTCCTCAAACATCTTTATCATACCCAATTGGCCCTCAATTTTATGAAATTACACTTTAGTCCCTTGAATTTTCAAAATACCCAATTTCAACCTTCTAACTCAGTTGAATTTTATTTTATCAAATTGACCAATCAAATGAGTTTAATTGTTGAAATTAAAGTTAGATTGAAGTTCATACACCTTCATACAATTCAATTGCACTTTGAATTGCATGACTTGATGCGAACGTCTACAAACCAATCATTTCTAAATTTAAAACCGAGATAGTCTACAAACCCGATTATCAGGAAATAGACAAATTTGAGAAATTACAAATGGAGATCCTCAGACCAAATGGAGACTATAGGCATGTAGCTGACTTCTTCCTGAATCCAAAGAACCCGACCACGGCTTCTTTGGTTCAGAAAAATGCCCAAGTCATAGCTTTGGTTCAAGCTTCACTGAAAAATGGAGCAATAGGGAGAGACTGGAGTTTTCAGGTGTGAGGAGGAAAAATGAGGAGGGGCTCTTTATATAGGAAGCTCGAGGCTTCTTAGTCGTTCGATTGGCACCTTAATAGTGGTTATTCATTGCTTGAAACTCCCTAGTCAGAGACTTTTAATCTTCATCGGTGCTGCTCGATTTTTCGGTGAGTGAACAGTGTTGTCATCTGAAGGAAGAAGATAACACTATTCCGAACTAGACTGGGCCGGTCCGAATCGGGTTCAAAGATTAAACCGGCCGGTTCAGGCCCGATTTGACCAAATTTTTCAAAATTAAATTTTTTTAAATTCATCTAAATTCATTCTATATCCAATAGTGGCCTCAATTCTCCAATTTGAATTTTCTATGTCATCTAGAAAAATAAATTTAGCATCTGGTTCAATAGTGGTTCAAACTAGTCCAAACTAGTTCGATCCAGTTCGGATCCAGTTCACCTGAACCGGTTTGGTTTTCATCTCCAATTCATCCTAAAGTCCTTTTTCATGACTTTTGTGATTGTTTAGGTCACTAAGGAGCCATAAATTTCTAGAATTTGCCCTTTCTCTATCGATTTCGGTTCATAAACCGACTCTGTTTTCTCTTTGGAAATGACCAATTCTTTCTCCGATTTTTCTTATTATCAAAGGACGGGGTTTACACACTCAGACCTAGGGTAGAAGTGGATGGGCTTCTATATTGGTGGATGGTGAAGATGCTCTAATCTAGAAGTGAGTGCAGTGGGCGGGCTGCACCTATGAATGTGTGTACCCTTCTTGATAAAGGGTGTGTATTTGTTTACTAAACACCTCTCGAGGTAAGGGGATGGGCTAAAAGAGCCAAACACACCTAATATGGAAATGTAAAAAGGTTTTGAAAACCTTAATTTGAGAAAAATCCTTCTTAAAGGAAATATAATCCTTGGCACGGTTTGAATAAAGTTGTTTTTCTTGAAAACTCACTCCCAACACCCGTCCACTAAGTTATAGAACTCACACCCTCTCTTTTATCCCTTTCAGGAAACCAAGTAAACACCAAATCTTAAAGGCCCTCATAAATTGGAACTGTATGAGAGGTACATTTGTTTTAAAGTATTCAATTTTGTATAATGATATTTTAGGAAGGACATGAAAAAGGACGCCTTACTTATCACAGTTCAAAAAAGGGGGAAACCCTTAATGGACCAAAGGGAGTGGCAGGTTGCTCACAGAGATCCGACCAAACTGGATTGGGGCGTGACAGTCTATGTGAGGACATGACTAGAAGACACAAACAGTAGATGAAAGAAACTAGGCTATAAAGTTCATTGCGGACAATAGTACGAAAGCACTTCAAATGTTATCTTGAGACTCATATAAGTAGGTGAGGTAGGGACCTTGCTCTTATGATCATGAGAATCAAATGTGTCATAGGTACGAGGTGATAAACGTGCCATTGAGCGAAGATTCCTAAGGGACACCGATCAATAAGGATGGTAGAGGATTGTGGAAGAAATGGTCCTAGACATTGACCTAACATTTTGTTATATAACAGAAATAGGTCTCATATAAGGGATAGGTAGGCTATCCACCTCCTCGAGCAACCCAAGAGGCATAGTCAAAATTGTGGTATTACGGGTAAGGGAACACCATAATGTGTTTCTGGAAGACTACCTAGATAGACTGGATAGACGTTTCCATCTAGCACATGACGTTGTCCGAGAGACTAACCCAATATCGTAAGAAAGATACCATGTAGGATCCGGAAAAAGCTCAAGGATTAGGGGCATTAGCACGGGGAGTTGATGGAGTAAAAGGTGTCATAGAACAAAGCTACTCTCCTTGAGGTATGCCTATCATGGCATAAGGAAGAAGAATGGAAACCCAGTATGGTGTGTCAACTAGAGTAAAAAAGAATCAAGGAGCGGTCAAGAACCGCTACACACTCCCTAAGAAAAGTGACATGGAGGTCTCTCGACAAGGGATAAGCGGTATTCTAGAAAGGAAACTCAAGTGGGCCCCACCAAGAGGGAGGCACAACCATTGTGAGGTAACGTGTTGGAACCCTCAAGGATCATAGGAGCCTCAACAACCTTTGGACCCAAAGAGGGTTTCAAATTGAAATAAAGGCAATATGGGTGAGGTGACTTAACGCTACAATCAATCATAGAACACCCTAGTGAAACAATGGGGCAAGAAAAGGCGAGGCAATAGTCTTATGATTGTGCTGGAACAAAGGGTGAGAGACACCCTCACTGAATGTTACATTCCACGCAAATGAATTACTAGTCCCTAAGGACCGGGTGGTGGTCCCCCATGAAGCGGGACTCAAGAAAGTTATGATGGAGAAAACATATGACTTCAAGTATGTGCGACGCACCCAGGAAAAACCAAGATTCACTGGACCTTAAAGGAAGGGTACTGGTGGTCATATTAGGAAAGGATAGTGGTTCCCAACCCCCCTCTAGCTTGTGGGCCCCATTAATCACCAAACTCGACACCGGGATCCGCGACTACGGTCTAGCCCGTGTGCGGGGATCTAGGAACGCGGACTAGCCCGCAAGCTAGGATCTGGGACCATGGACTAGTCCCAAAAATGCGCTATTTTCATGAGTATGGATGTCACCTACTACTGACGGCAAAAACGTAAATAAACTACTATAGGGGTAGTTGATCCCAACCCCCTCTAGCTTGTGGGCCCTACTGACCACCAGACTAGACGCCAGGATCAGGGACCTCGGTCTTGCCCGCACGCCAGGATCCGGGACCGCGGTCTCGCCCGCACGCCAAGATCCGTGATGTAAACCCCGCACTTTTGAGTTAATAAAAACCGGGATAGAACCGGTCAAACCGAGTAAGAAAATAGAGCCGGTTTACATTTGAGAACATGCAATATGGAAATTTACAACTTCTGGGTGATCTAAAGGGTTCATTAAACCTTGGAAAAGAAATATAAGAAACTTTAGAAAACAAAAATCAAATTGGTTTAGGTGAACTAGATTTCATAAGAACTTCAAAGTTAAGTGTGCTTGCCTAAGAGTAATGTGAGGATGGTATTAATACCGAAATTAAATTATTGGAATTAATATCGAAATTAAATTATTGGAATTAATACCAATAATTTATGGCAATATTAATACTAGTAATAAATTTCGCTCATTTAATACACGGGTTTTACGCCTATATAAAGAAGTCATCCCCATTTCATTCTCCTCACACATGAACACTTCTCTCTCTCTCTCTCTCTCTCTCTCTCTCTACTGCTCCATTTCCCGGTAAAGCTCAAACCAGAGCTTCGACTTGAACAAAGATCGGGCTCTTTAGAACTGGGTAGAAGACAGCTATCTGATAGCAAACTCCAAGCAATCCGAGAATCGTTGGAGAAGCGCCGACATGATGGAATAGTGAAGCAACTCTGGCGGACCGAAGCTGCCCTATTTCGGCCAAGCTGAAATCGGCCATTTCAAGCCCTACTCAGGCCAAACCAAGCCCTCCCAACACTTCCTCAGCCTTTCCACGGCCGAAATAGGATCGAAAGGAAGGCCAATTCGGCTCCCCTTTACAATTTTCGATTAGTGCTAGAGAGAGAGTCGACCGAATTTCAATGACGAAATTCAAATCTAATTCTGCATCAATTGATGCAATTCTTGATTCTAGAATGAACCTCAGAACGAGACCTATCTGCCCAGATCAAAAGCTCGGACCATCGTGCCTTCACCGGTGAGTAATCGAAGCTTTCTCTCTCTACAGTCTATTTTCCGACGAAGCTCCATTTGAGCTCGTTCCGGCATTAAAATCAGTGATTCGAAGTTTCTTAGAATCGTACGAACAAGTAGGAACTCAATTTCAACTCCAATTTCATAATTAGAAGTGTTTGATCGGTCAATTTGATGAAATCAAATTCGGTAATGTTGAAGAGTTCAAATTGGGGGAAAATTTGGGGATTTTCAAAATTCAAAGGGCCAAGATACAATTTTATGAAATTGAGCGTCAATTGGGCATGAAAATAATGTTGGAGGACCAATTGAGGAATTTTGGAATTTTTGGGGCAAAACTTACCATTTTTGTAAAAGAAGGGCAAAATGGTAATTTTGGAAAAAATTGTTGGACCAAATTGGAAATTTGGGAAATTAAACCCCTTTTTGGTGAAATTGAACAAATTGAGGTCCCATGATAAATTTTAAAAGTTACGGGATTCAATTTGAGGAAAAACCGACATTAAGGACTTAAAGTTAAAGAGAAATAACTTTAAGGACCTAATTGTAAATAACTAAAAGTTTGGGTTTTCTACTTCATTGGAAATGAATGAAGGCTGTTATCCCGAGTAATAATGAACAAGGTTGTTAATATCATGTAGTAACGCGAAATACCAGGAGCGCCAGCAAGGACAAGCTCGCTGGGTGAGTGGGTTTACTAACATCATACCCGGTTGGGATGATGAGCACAACTTAAAGATAAAAACCACTTACCGGTTGTGAGTGGGTTTACTAACATCATATCCGGTTGGGATGATGAGCACAACTTAAAGATAAAAAACTACTTACCGGTTGTAAGTAGATCATACCCGGTTGGTATGATGAGACTTCCTCGAAGGAAGTTGAAAACCCGTTCATCGGTTATGAACAGAGATGTCCTTATACCGGTTGGTATAATGGACAGTGAAAACCTATTTTGTCGGAAGTGTTCTCCCATGACTATGTGCCAACGCTTAAACTATTTGGGAGACCTTCTCGACAGGAGCTCAAATAGCTCTGATAGGCCAGGGGTCTCGGTTTTGGAACTTGGGGGCTAAATGCTCGATATTGAAAATCTCATACAGTAGGCCCAAGGCCAGTTTGCACGAGTAGGAGCTCGTAAACGAACATGATATATGTGTCGTAAAACTTAATAAGTGAATTGTTTGGCCATGGTACCAAGATAGGACCGACATGCTCAGTCAACTAGCGGCAATGCTACATGACAGGTTGACGGACTAGTCAAGACAAACAGCTGCGGGTTGAGTTGAGAGTCGGGGTCGTTGGACTAGTGGCACCACAGATTACATGGCAATATAAGAAAACATTGTTTGTGCATGCACTGTGAGTACGGGATCATTAAGACACCCATGAGGGGTAGTGATGCTTCCTAAGGGCACTAGACGACCTGGTGGCTATAAGGGCAGTTTGTCGTTCTAGGTGTTTGTGCGAAATCTAGAGTAGCACCAAGCGCATGAGACCGGGGTGGGGATAGGATGAGGTCTCTGTCCTCATATGGACACGAAGAAGTGATTTCGGGATTGTGGGTCGGATGTCACATACATCCACTCATTACCAGGGTAGAAGTGGTCGTACTTCTATTCGGGTGGCAGGAAAAGTCGCTCCGCAGCCATTAGCATGTTCAGTAGTGATATTGACTTGCAAATGTGTGTAACCTTCATGATGAAGGATGTGTGTTGGGTGATGACACACCGGTAACTAAGAAATAATGGAAAAACCCAAATTTTTAAATGAAGGGATTTTTGAAAAGAAAGGAGTCTCGCACACTCCATATAAATGTTTTTTCTTAAAAGTTAAAAGTAGACCTTTAAAAACTCATTCACTGAGTAGTCGTACTCACCCCCTCCCTTATATCCCTTTCAAGAAATTCCGGAATGCCTACCCTTAAAGACCGTCAACTAAGATACCTGTAAGACAGGTATGTTAAAGTTTTAAATTTCATACAGTTTTGATTATGCTATTCCAGGAAAAAGGTGCAGGTTAAAGGACGCCTTACTCTTTACGGTTTACAATAAGGGGAAACCCTTTAAAAAATCGGGAGAGTAGCGGGTTGATCACGGGGATCCGACCAAACCGGGTTGGGGCATGACACGTGACCACAGTCTCGCCTGTGCACTAGGATCCATGACCACAGTCTCGCCCCTACGCTGGGATCCGTGACCGCGGTCACGCCCCTACGCTGGGATCCGTGACCGCGGTCTCACCCGCGCGTTGGGATCTGGGATCGCGGTCTCTCTCCCGGACCGTGGTCTCACCCCTACGTTGGGATCCGGAACCGCGGTCTCACCCATGTACTGGGATCCGGGACCGCGGTCAAGTCCCAAAAAAATGCGCTATTTTCATCAGTTGGGATGTCTCCTGCTACTATTGGGAAAAACATAAATAAACTACTATAGGGGGTAGTTGATCCCAACCCCCTCCTAGTTTGTGGGTCCCACTAACATCCAAGCTGGACGTCGAGATCTGGGACCGCGGTCTCGCCCGCATTCCGGGATCTGGGACCGTAGTCTCGCTCGCTCGCCGAGATTCGTGACCGCGGTCTCGCCCGCGCGTTGGGATTCGAGACCTCGGTCTTGCCCCTCCATTGGGATCCGAGACCACGGTCTCGCCCCTGCACTGGGATCCGAGACCGCGGTCTCGCCCTTGCACTGGGATCCGGGACCGCGGTCTCACCCCGTATGCTGGGATCTGGGATCACGGTCTCTCTCCGGGATTACGGTCTCGCCCCTACGCTGGGATCCATGACAACGGTCTCGCCTGCACGCTGGGATCTGGAACCGCGGTCTCGCCCCTGCGCTGGGATCCATGACCACGGTCTCGCCTGCGTGCTGGGATCTGGAACCGCGGTCTCGCCCCTGCGCTGGGATCCGGTATGTAAATCCTGCACTTTTGAGTTAAGAAAAACTAGGAAAAGAATCTGTCAAACCGAGTAAGAAAACCGAGTCAGTTTACATTTGAGAACAACAATATGAAAATTTACAAGTTTCGGGTGATCTAAAAGGTTAATTAAACCTTGAAAAAGAAATTTTAGAAAACAGAAAAGCCAAATTGGTTCAGGTGAACGAGAGTACATAAAAACTCTAAAGTTAAGCGTGCTTGAAAGTAGTGTGAGGATGGGTGATCTCTTGGGAAGTATAAATTTTTTTTGTAACCCAAAATTTCGATCAAAAATTTTTATGTAGGCCTTATCATAAATAACCATAAATTAATATATATTTAATTATTATAATTAATACCAATAATTTAATACCTAAATTAAATTATTGGAATTAATACAAATAATTTAATATCGAAATTAAATTATTAGAATTAATACCAAAATTAAATTATTGAAATTAATACCAATAATTTATAACAATATTAATACTAGTAATAAATATCGCTCATTTAATACACGGGTTTTAAGCCTATATAAATAGGTTATCCCCATTTCATTCTCCTCACACCTGAACACTTCTCTCTCTCTCTATTGCTCCATTTCCCGGTAAAGCTCGAGCCAGAGCTTCGACTTGAACAAAGGTCAGGCTCTTTAGAACCGGGGAGAAGACAGCTATCTGATAGCAAACTCTAGTCAATCCGAGAATCGTTGGAGAAGCACCGACATGATGGAATAGTGAAGCAACTCCGTTGGACCAAAGCTGCCCTATTTCGGCCAAGCTGAAATCGGCCATTTCAAGCCCTACTCAGGCCAAACCAAGCCCTCCCAAAACTTTCTCAACCTTTCCACGGCCGAATTAGTATCAAAAGATAAGCCAATTCGGCTCCCATTTACAATTTTCGATCGGTGCTAGAAAGAAAGTCGACCGAATTTCAATGACGAAATTCTAATCTAATTCCGCATCAATTGCTGCGATACTTGATTCTAGGATAAACCTCAGGACGAGACCTATCTGACCAGATCGAAAGCTCGAAACGCCGTGCCTTCACCAGTGAGTAATCGAAGCTCTCTCTCTACAGTCTGTTTTTCGGCGAAGCTCCGTTTAAGCTTGTTCCGGCATTAAAATCTACGATTCAAAGTTTCTTAGAATCGTATGAACATGCAGTAACTCAATTTCAACTCCAATTTCAATAATTAGAAGTGTTTGATCGGTCAATTTGATGAAATCAAAATTCGGTAGTGTTGAAGAGTTGAAATTGGGGGAAAATTTGGGGATTTTCAAAATTCAAAGGGCCAAAATACAATTTTATGAAATTGAGGGTCAATTGGGCATGAAAATAATGTTGGAGGACCAATTGAGGAATTTTGGAATTTTTGGGGCAAAACTTACCATTTTTGTAAAAGAAGGGCAAAATGGTAATTTTGGAAAAATTGGGGAACCAAATTGGAAATTTGGGAAATTAAACCCCTTTTTTGGTGAAATTGAATAAATTGAGGTCGCAAGATAAATTTTAAAAGTTACGGGACTCAATTTGAGGAAAAACCGACATTAGGGACTTAAAGTTAAAGAGAAATAACTTTAGGGACCTAATTGAAAATAACTAAAAGTTTGGGTTTTCTCATTTATTGAAAATGAATGAAGGCTGTTATGCCGAGTAGGAACAGGAAATACCGGGAACGCCAGCAAGGACAAGCTCGTGTGAATACAAATAACCAGTCTAGTGGAATTCACGACATTAACGGGTGAGTGGGTTTACAAATATCATACCCGGTTGGGATGATGAGCACACCTTATAATTTAAAAACCACTTACCGGTTGTGAGTGGGATTATATATCATACCCGGTTGGGGATGATAAGTGCCTCGGTATAAAAACCCACTGTTTAGTGGTATTTTAATCATCACCACTTAGAGAAAGTGATGTGAAAATTTTACAAAAAAAAACTACTTACCGGTTGTAAGTAAATTATACCCGGTTGGTATGATGAGACTTGCTCGAAGGAAGTTGAAAACCCGTTCATCGGTTATGAACGGAGATGTCCTTATACCAGTTGGTATAATGGACAGTGAAAACCTATTTTGTCGGAAGTGTTCTCCCCTGACTGTGTGCCAATGCTTAAACTATTTGGGAGACCTTCTTAACAGGAGCTCGAATAGCTCTTATAGGTCGGGGGCCTCGATTTTGGAACTTGTGGGCTAGAATGCCCAATTTTTTAAAAATCTTGTACAGTGGGTCCAAGGCCAATTGGCATGAGCAGGAGCTCGTAAACGAACATGATATATGTGCCATAAAACTTAATAAGTGAATTGTTTGGCCATGGTACCAAGATAGGACCGACATGCTTAGTCAACTAGCGGCAGTGCGAAATGACAGGTCGACAGACCAGTCAAGACAAACAACTGCGAGTTGAGTTGAGAGTCGGGGCCGTTGGACCAGTGGCACCACAGATTACATGGCTTGATAAGAAAACATTGTTTGTGCATGCATTGTGAGTACGGGATCATCAAGATGCCCATGAGGGGTAGTGATATGTCCTAAGGGCATTGGATGACCTGGTGGCTATAAGGGCAGTTCGTCATTCCAGGTGTCTGTGCGAAATCTGGAGTAGCACCAAGCGCACAAGATCGGGGTGGGGACAGGATGAGGTCTCTGTCCTCATACGAACATGAAGAAGTGATTTCGGGATTGTGGGTCGGATGTCACGTACATCCATTCATTCCCAGGGTAGAAGTGGTTGTACTTCTATCTGGGTGACAGGAAAAGTCGCTCCGAAGCCACTAGCGGGTTCAGTAGTGATACTGACTTGCGAATGTGTGTAACCTTCATGATAAAGGATGTGTGTTGGGTGATTACACACTGGTAACTAAGAAATAATGGAAAAACCTAAATTTTTAAATAAATGGATTTTTTTAAAAAGAAAGGAGTCTCGCACACTCCATATAAATGTTTTTCTTAAAAGTTAAAAGTAGACTTTTGAAAACCCATTCACTGAGTAGTCGTACTCACCCCCTCCCTTATATCCCTTTCAGGAAATCCCGAAAAGCCTACCTTGAAAGACCATTAACTAAGATACCTGTAAGACAGGTATGTAAAGTTTAAAATTTCATGCAGTTTTGATTATGCTATTCCAGGGAATGGTGCAGGTTTAAAGGACGCCTTACTCTTTATGGATTATAATAAAGGAAAACCCTTTAATAAATAGGGAGAGTGGCGGGTTGTTCACGGGGATCCGACCAAACCGGGTGGGGGCGTGACACGGGACCGCGGTCTCGCCCCTGCGCTGGGATCCGGGACCGCGGTCAAGTCCCAAAAAATGCGCTATTTTCATTAGTTGGGATGTGTTCTTGGGAAAAACGTAAATAAACTACTATAGGGGGGTAGTTGATCTCAACCTCCCTTCTAGCTTGTGGGTCCCACTGACCACCAAGCTGGACGCCGGGATCTGAGACCGCGGTCTCGCCCACGCGTCGGGATCCTTGACCGCGGCCTCGACCACGCGCTGGGATCCGGGATCGTGGTCTCTCTCCGGGACCGTGGTCTCGCCCCTGCGCTGGGTTCCGGGACCACTATCAAGTTCCAAAAATTGTGCTATTTTCATCAGTTGGGATGTGTTCTATTACTGGTGGGAAAAACGTAAATAAACTACTATAGGGGGTAGTTGATCCCAGCCCCCTTCTAGCTTGTGGATCCCATGACCACCAAGCGGTTAACTAAAGAGAAGCCCTGACAGCTAGGCTGGCCAGTGAGAAGCAGACACTTGGTAAAGGTGCCACATCAACAGCTAATTGAGATGTCAGAGTAACAGTCGACCAATCAGGGCTCGGCACGTGGCAAAGCCATGTTGGTTGGCATCATCCAATTAGAGGCTGACATGTGGTAGTGGCACTATACGTCAAGAGGGAAATCTTATTTATTTAAATCAACCAATTAGAGGACGCCATGTATCACGATCAAACGGCTGATCGAATACTGTCAACTGCCACGATGGAATGAGTGACCAATGGGGGTCGCCACATGACCGATCAATGAGTCAAAGGGTGACTCGGACACTGAGTGCGAAGCCGTATCAGTAAAGCCAACCAATCACGGTGCGCCATATGGCAGCTCACACGTGCGGCATACAGTCATCTTCAACCTTGGGCAGATGATTGGGGATAGGGTCAACGAAGGGCATCCGAGTCTCCAGCGACTGAAAATCCCTCTAGAACAATCCTGAACAGGCGAGCCTGAGGCTGAGTCTTAGGCCGACCGATAGCCCTGTTAGTTTCCAAGCTCCCTATATAAAGAACCCCCTCTCCATTCGTACTCTCCATCCCACAAATGATCGAAGAAGAGAAAATGTTCCATTTCCTAGAGAGGCAAGAACCAGAGATTCAACGAGGACCTCTTCTGCACCCTTAGAAGGCGCATTCAGGTTATCTAGAACTGGGAAGAAGTTCATTACCTCGCTGCAACCTCCTTTTAGTTCGAGGATCACCAAAGAAGCACTCAGAGGCTCGCACAGTATCGTTGCTCCAACGATCTCAAAACTATGGTAGTGTCGAGTTGAACTCCCACCACCTTCAATCTCTTGCGACCATGCCAAACCTCCCACAACCCTCTTCAACCGACCCCCGACCCCTAGGAAACTTCATGGTGAGTCAATTTCGCCTCCATTCATCGAAATCATAAAATTCTAGAGAGAGAAAGTGTTCGAACTGTATTGATCATATTCTCCATGCTCATAACGTCAATTGGATAAATTCTTAATCCTAGAAGGACCTTCTCAGCAAGCACAAGCTTCCCAAATTGAAAGCTTTGGCAACTGAGACCCAGCTAGTGAGATTTTGAAACTTTCTCTCTATAAGACTAATTTTCCAACAAAGCTCCATTTAAGTTTAATTTGAGGCCAATTAAGATGGTACAAAGCATGAATTAATTGTAGGAGAGTAGGAAAGATGATTAGTAGCATCTAAGAGATAATTAACGAAGTTTGCATGGCCAATTTGATGGATTGAAGAATTGGGGAACTAAAATGTGAATTTGGTGAAATTTGAGCAATTTGGAGATTTTTAGAAAATTGGGGGCTGAATTGTAATTAAAGTAAAATTAAGGACTTGAAGGGAAATAAGGGAACCTTAAGGACCTAATTGAGGATAAAGCAGATATTGTGGGCCTAAATGCAAAAGTATAAATTTTAGGAACATAATTGTAATTAATGTATAATTTAAGGACCTCTGTGTAAATAAATGAGAGAATGAGGTCTTTTATGCCAAATTTTCTTATATGAATACTCGGATCATGTAGGAACTAGGTGTCTGAGTACTTGTGTAGAGGAGCATATCGTGGATCAGAATCTAGCCGGGACGAATACGTCACGGTTACCGATGAGTGGAAATTTCCAACATCATGCCTAGTTGGGGTGATGAGTATGTTTTCAAATTTAAAACTAATTTTTTGAAAATAGTCTCCCTTGACTACGTAAAACTGCTTAAACATTTGGGAGCTATTTCGAGTAGAGCTAGAGATGCTCCAACGAGCCCAAGGTCAATGGGCAGAGGCTTAGGCCTGTAGACAAGTACATGAGTAATGAACACATGAAAACTCAAAATAATTGGTAAATTGTGTGTGATAGCTATCGAGCCAAGGTAAGGGTTGCCAAAATCATTGTACTGGTGGTTATCGAGCCGAAGTCGGGTCGTCGAACTCGTTAGGTTATTAACTATCAAGCCGAAGTTGGGTCAACAAGCTCATGGGGGGCGATAGCACCAAATATAAAAGGTTTTAACTAAAAAGACTTGTGTTTATGCATGCATGAGATACGAAATCATTGATGCGCCATATATGAGATAGTGCTGGTTCCAAGGGCTACTAGACGACCAATGGAGCATAAGTGAAGTTTGTCGTCTAGTGAGTTAAGAAACTCATGGAGCTTCATGCGCATTGAGACCGAGAAACAAGGGAGAGAGGTCTCGTCCCACTACAATAGACATGGAGAATATTAAGGTATGAGGGATGGGCGATAAGGCTCACTTAGAACACAAATGGAGTAGTGGGAGACAGCTCTATGAACTTGTGAACCCTTCATTGATGAAGGGCGATTCTTTGAGTATTAAAACTCCTTAAGAGAATAGAGAAATATGATAAAATAAATTCAACCAACTTTTTTTAAAACCCCACTCATTGATTTTTAGGACTCACACTCTCCCCTTCACCCTTTTCAGAATAGGGTACTTCGCCTTGATAAAAAGTACTACTGTCACCTAACCCAAGGTAAAGTCGGCATAAATACCTTATTTTGAGTTAGTTTTGATAATATTATTACAAGAAAACTAAGAATAATAAATTACACTTGGCTCTTATCGGTGAGTGAAGGAAAAATATATTTCTAAACCGAGTAGAGTGATGGATTGATTACAAAAATTCAACAAAAACGAGTTAAGACATGACAGGTAGAATAAATTTAACAAAACTGTTATTAAATTGGTAATTTGATCAAAAGTTAAATGAACAATGTATGGCTGCAGAAAATTTGGAAGAATAAGAGTGAAGTTTTACTAAAATATGCTAAATTCGCGTATAATTACTGGCGGATCAGATATGATTGTAGGATGAATAAAGTGATAGTTTTTTAAAATGGTAAAAGATAATATTTGAAAAAAAAAATTTTGAATGGTGCACTCTCATAATAAATAATTTTTTTATTGGTTTGGCAATGAATTTTTTCATTTAATGGTTCTTGAGTAAAATATTTATAGTTGAAAAGATTAGTTTGGTAACAAAATTTAGACTAATGACGCTTTTTTTAAAAATTCATTTATAAATAGTATTTATGAAGTGAAAATTACTTCTATATTATTTATTTTAAGTAATACTGAAATCATTAAAATGAAAATTCGACATGGGAGGGTGCACTCATTATATTTTTTTGGACTGTGTAGGAAATATTTTATATTATTGATATTATCTAATCTTGTATTAAAGCAGAATGACTTAAATGATTGTATTAACGAGAGATAATAGTTGGTTGTAATTCAAGTAATATTAGCCCACCAATATATTATAAGAATATAATATATAATTTATTATATGCATATATTTTATTATTATGATATGACATATATAAATAAATATTATTATACAATTAAATGATAGACTTTTATATTATAACAATAATCTATTTGAATTATATAATAAATAAAAATATATGTTATACATATTTAATATAGTTTATTATGTTATTGCTATTATAACCATGGACCGTCCATGCACTGTATAATGAATTTTTATTCAACCATTTTCTTTGATTGTATTTGTACATTTTCATTGATTAATGTATTTTATCTAATTAACATATTTATGTGTTTAATATTTTGTTTTTTTAAGAATAAGGAGAATGAGCATTTTTTCCCACAAAGACCATCAGCTCATGGCATACTCTTCCTTCTTCCAAAAAGGGGCTAGAATTTTCGTTTTCCAGGTGAAGGGGGTTGGAATCTTCATGTAATATTAAAAGGAAAAAAATGGAAAGGAACGATGAAGAATCAAACTTGCCCATTGGCTAATGGGACGTCACAGTTGCGGATATCATCCATTCAGTAATGGACACGTAGCGCAACCGACTTACGAGGCCACTGACCGATTGCGGACCATTTCATCCCATCCCCATGGGATCGGACCGAAATCGGACGGACAAGGTATTTTATTATAATATTTATAAATATATTATTAATTAGATTTTATATATATTATATAAACATATAAATATATATTTTTTAGCATGAGTTCAATTACTAATTTAGATAATATATTGAACCAAATTATTGTTACTATGAGGTCAGCAGGATTTAGACACTTTCCTTCCTTGGCAGCTAGACTGGCGGTATTATTACATGTCCTTTGAATGAGTAAGAGTCTTAGGTTTCTATTTTACCCGTTCAAGGTAAACATCTTTGGCTGGTTTGGATTTGCCAACAAATCAACCACCGAATGTAGGAATAGGAGTAACTTTGTTGGTTGGAAGACTTTTGGTGGCATGGGTTGTGTTGAGACATTGAATGATGATTTGGATGGGGGGGCAAGGGATGCTTTTGGAGACAAAGGCAAAAGCTGACCCATGCTTGCATTCCTTCTTCCCTATGTGTCTGTCACACCTTTGCTTCCAAAAGATGCCTAAGTCACACACCATATCAATATGGCAATGGCACTATGATGATTATGGAGGAAAATCTTGCAGTCCTCCATTATAACTTGAATGACTTTTCTATTTGTAAATTATAATGTATTTAAAATTTAATTAAATTATAACTAATTGAAATTTAAAATAAGGAACAAATCCGTCTTTTTATGACAAATGGTAAATATGGTTTGCCTTCTTAAATGATTCATGGCCATGACCCTCTTTCTCCTTGAATCAAGGGAGAAAAATGAGCAAGCAACCTCCAAGCATTCAAATGTGTTTTTGCTGGCTCGTCAATGATTTGTTGGCATGGTCTAGCTAGTAGTTGTAAACTTTATTTTTTTTTTTCATGTTTAGGTTTACCACCAAAAACAATGTATTGTATTGTACCGAATAGAATGAAATAGAACATTTTTACTTAAATATATGGAAAAATATTATATGAATTATCAAAAATTTTATAAATGTAATATTTAATTATTATGTTCGATATTTTAAAATAAACTATCAAACTTTATTTTCAATCCTTTTTAAGTTATAAAAAAAGTATACACTAATTGAACTAACATATATATATTTGACACTTAATATCTTATTTTAAAATTTTAATCTTTAAATTAAACGTTTTTCAATTTTTTAACATTTAAGGGACACATTTTCTAAAATTTTAATACTTTAGATGCAAATCACAATATTTGAATTAATCCATTTATAGAGATTTAAATTGATAAAATAATAAGTATTTTATTAAATAAAATGAATGGATATCTAGGCGTGTAAAATATGTTTTTTTAAATAACTTTAATATATTTAAAATAAAATTATATAATAATATTTTATATAAAATTATAATTATAAATATATATATAATTATTGTTATACAATAATATTAATTTATTTGTTATAATAATAATAATAATAATAATAATTAATTGTATAATAAAATTTGATAAATGTAATTTATTATATAAATTTATTTAAAATTATATTATATATATTTATTTATATTAATATTTTATTTTATTATAAATTACATGTAATATATATTAATAAATTTAATTAAAAATAAATAAATTTTTTGAATTTTTCTTTAACGAAACATGCCATTTATAAAAAAAAAATGTGTTTAATTTATGGTTGCGATAATCCCTACATTAAGGTTTGATCTTGAACACGCGCTACAGGGATGCCCATGATGGTGGCGGAAAGATGCCAACCCTCCAAAATTAGTCAAAAGCTGTGACCCCAATTCCTTTCCAACTAAGCTATCCATTGTGATGGTGGATTAAGTTTTTAAAATTTTGAAATTTATAAATAAAAAAATCATTCTTAAATTTTCCATACCCATAAATTATGTTTTAAATCCAATTGTTTCTTTACCAATATAACTTAATTCGAGATAATCCAATGAACCGCTCCTTCCATTGCTAAATAGAAATATGTTGAAATTGTAAAATATTGACTAAAATTTCAAAAGAAGGTACACAATTTTATATTTATTTAATTAAAATACAATACTTTTATTAATATTTAATTCAAATACACTAATTTATAAAAAAAATAACGAGTACAAATTTTACATATAATTTTAGTGAAATATCTACAAATGGAATAAAATTTATATATAAATTAAGTTAAATAAATTTTTTTGTATTGAAGTGATGGTATAAATTTATGTTCATTATTTTAAATAATAATAATAGTAATAATAATAGTAGAGACTATTAAGGGCCCACATTCCTTGTATGTTAACCAAAAACACACGGGAGTTCTTGCCACTGGAATTTTTCAAATTTTCAAAATTTGAATGAAATTTTTTTTCAATCAATTCGAAAAGAAAAAGGAATGAATGAAATAGAGGATTATTGTCTTCCATGGTAGCAAGAGGAATTGCCACCGTCATCATTAAATTTATTTCTGACTGACTTGTTTTAGAAAAAAAAAATTAAAATAAATAATTAAAGAGAGGAATGGCAACCTTTGTAATATGTACAAAAAGGGTTATCCACGATCGGATAGTAAGGTTCAAGAAAAAGGAAAGCCTTACGAAGGCGCAGAAGAGGGAAAAGGCTAAGCTGCCTGCCTGTATGTACGTTATATTCAATAGGGGGAGAAGGGACGATAAATACATACATACACGGTTATACAGACAAACAGGGGCAAGGCATGAACTGTGAGCGGCTAGGCTACCGAGGGAAGGGGCAAAAGGAACCAAAAAAAAAAAGAGGAAGAAGTTTTCCCAAAAGAAATTGAAAAGAGAAGGGAAATAGTGAAGACGAGAAGACTCGCTCGCTCCTCCCATTAATCAATCAATGCTTTACCGAACTTCCCCTCACTATTCGTCTTTTCCATTTCAATCCTATCCCATTCTCTCTTCAGCAACCACTCCAACCTCTCCTCCTCCTCCTCCTCCTCATCTCCACCATCCACTCTTTACTTCAAAGGTACACTAAGAAAAAAAGAAAGAAAGAAACTGCAGTTTTTGCTTTGCCTTCTTTTCCGTTATCTAGGTTTGGAGGAAGGAGAATGCGTTATGTTTGGGGGTTTTTATTTATGGGGTGAAATTTATGAGGTGTTAAGAAAGCTTTGGATTTTCAGGTTGGAACGGAAATGGAATGTGTTGCAGCAGCTGCCCTGAAGAACAGTTTCTGGAGGGAGAGCTTTGGCGCCAGAGGGAGCCCCCAGGTGCTGGTCGTCGAGGAGTTTCTGGCCGGAAATGCGTCGGGCGGGGTCCCTTCCGATGACTTCTCCGTTGACGAATTGCTTGACCTGTCCAACGAGGACGGCTTCGTCGAGGAGGAAGGAGAGGGACAATTAGTAGTACAAGAAGAAGAAGAAGAAGAAGAAGAAGGAAGAAGGGAGGAACATAGCACAGAAAGGGAGCAGAGCAACGACCGCAAGGCCTCCGTCTCGGGGTTCTGTGAAGCGGACAATTTTCCGGCGGTTTCCGCCTGTGCTCTCAGCCTTCCGGTAACCACTCTTAATTTTCTATTCTGAAGATAATTTATTCTATTTCTTTTACTTGTATGTAACAAAAATGGAGTTTCCATTTTCCTTCCTTAACATCCACGTTTGATTATTATGCAGGCCGTAGACGAGGCGGACCTCGAATGGCTGTCGCAGTTCGTTGAGGAATCCTTCTCGGAGCACTCGACGGCATTCCCCGCCGGAATGCTGCTGGAGGAGCCCCGGAGTCATTCCAGCGGCGGGAGCCTGGCTCCGTCGGAGAGGACCTGCTTCAAAACCCCTGTTCCGGCCAAAGCACGGAGCAAGCGGGCCAGGACCGGCGGCCGTGTATGGTCCCTCAGCTCGACGCCGTCGCTGTCGGAGTCCCCGGCCCCGAGCTCCTCCTCATCGGCCACCTCCTGCTCCCAGGAAGGCCCATGGCTCGTAGTCACGGACTACTACGGTCTAGTCGAGCCGGCATACGGCAAGACGCCGCCGCCCGCCAAGAAGCAGAAGAGAAAACCAAAGTCGTCGGCGGCAGCGGAGGGGCCGGGGTCAGGGCAGCAGCCGAGGCGGTGCAGCCACTGCGGAGTCCAGAAGACGCCGCAGTGGAGGGCGGGGCCTATGGGAGCGAAGACGCTGTGCAACGCATGCGGGGTCCGGTTCAAGTCGGGGCGGCTGCTGCCGGAGTACCGACCGGCGTGCAGTCCGACATTTTCGAGCGAGCTCCACTCGAACCACCACCGGAAGGTGCTGGAGATGCGGCGGAAGAAGGAGGCGGTGGCGGGTGAGCCCCAGTCCTTGTTGGCAGTGCCCAGCTTTTGATCGAAGGGACCAAAGAGTGATAGAGGTAGGTTTGGCAGCAGTCGCGAAATGTGTGGGCAAGATCGGGTCGGGTTAGACTTAGTGTAGTTTTTTTTATGCATTAGGCTTATTTTTAGGGGTTCCGTATAATTCCCTTTTTTCCACCTTGACATTGGTGCGGTAGTTGATGCCTTAGTAATCTTTTAATGTAGCGTTTTTTGCCCAACTTTTTTTTTTTATTTAGAGATATATTTAATTTTTTTATTATTTTATAATATTATATTATATATATATATATTTAATTAATAAGTTTATGGATTAACTAACCCTCACTAAACAATCTCGAAAGCATTTATTCTATTTTGAAAATGGTAGTTAATTGTATTAATTCTAAGTTGACTAAATATCTTCCAAATTTGTGCACATTATCTTCTAGAATTCATCATACTTCCATTTCCAATGTAGCGCTTTCACATTGATGTTCTACAATGCTTATGCTTGAACCAGCCTTTGAGTAATAGATAGACCCATATCAATAGTTCCAACTTGGGAGGTATTTGTACTTTTACTGTACAGCTTTCAATGGAGGTGAATAGAGCATCCATCCTTCATTTCAAGGCCGATTATTGTTTCATTGTTTGCTTGGGATATTGTGAGGGCAAAAGAAAGCTACACGACAATGGGACATCATTCATGTTGTGTTTTTTGGTGTAGTTGAATAGAGCATCGTGTGCGGTGTCGTGTTTGTGTGGTGTACAATTTTCGAGCGCACTATATGTATGTATATATATATTGAATATCAATCAAATCAAAGGTTCTTAGTACCATAATCCAACAAGCCTTTTATTTCTATACCATCCCCATTTACATGATTACTCAATAAATTGATATAGATATATAATAGCATTTTAGATGTTAAATTTCTTACGCACACTTATTGGTATATATAACGTACAATCTTTTTTATATAATATTGTTATAACAATGTGGGAGATATATATGAAATTAATAGGATAAATGTAATACATAAAAATTAAAATATTACGAATAAAATCTAAAACATATAAAAATATATAATGAAATGTATTAGTATATGGAGATTGGTATCTTTTGATATAACACATTTGTTGGTGTGTAGCTTAACCCCAATCTCTCCCAACTATTTTTTTTTGCACAATATTGGATTGAGGTGCTTGGAAGAGAGGGTTTTGTAACAATTAATAAATGTTTGGTAATTTTTTTGTAATAAAACCCAAAATGTAAAATTAAAATATATTAATTAATTCAGAGTATTATAATTTTTTTCACATAAATTTACTCTAAAATTAATTTATATATTTATCTTATTTTTATTTTATATATTAATAATACTTTAGATATAATTACATAATAGAAATATATGTCATACACATAAAATATAATTTATTAATATATTATTTTTCATGTTACTATTATATCATATTTATATATAAATATTAGTATACAATAAACATTTATATAATATAATTATAGTACTGTAATAATGTAATATTTAAGTTATATGGTATACATATCTAATACAATTTATAACATATATGGTTACTATTAAATAATATATATTATATAATTAATATTTATTTTATTTTTCTAATTATAAAAATAGTTCAATTATTTATGTGATTTGATAAAAATATTATACATATAATTTATTATATATATATATAATAGAATTATAATATCATTATAAATGATGTTTTACTTTATTTATTATTATTATTACATTTTTATTTTATTCTTAAGAATATAAAATTATTATATATATATATCATATAACACCACATATTTTTATCACTTAGTAATTATTGCAATAATAAAATAATTTTATATTAATTATATACTAATATATATTATATAATAGTAAAATGAAAATTTATATGGACAATATATATATATTTGTTAAATATTTTATTATATAATTTTATAAAAAATATTTTTAATAAATAAATTTATATAAAATATATAAAAATAAAAATCACATTAAAATAAAAAAAATAAAACAAATATATAAAATGATATTTTCATTATTAATAGTATAAAAATTGTGTTTTAGTTTGGAGAGTCCAAAAGAATTTACCAAACAAGCAATGAGCCTCTCAACCCAACTGAACGTGTTATAAAGGGTAGGCCGTGGGTGGTTGAGCTGCCTTTGAGCAAGAAATGGCTATTGGGCTATCAGCGATCCAAGTCTACGGGGGTCATATAGCAACTCAATGTTAAATGTCCATTTCATAAACTATAGGCTACGCACCCATACCAATTTTCCAACCCATTGTAATCCGAAGGTGCCATCTGCAAGCAATAACTGCTTACAAAATCCACTGAATGGCTGATCCTTGGTGTTAGAGTTTCTATTCCCAGCATGATGTTGAGACTTCTGCTGGGGCTGCTGTTGTTGCCTTTCTCACATCTCATGATTCCTCTCCAAACTGCTGAACCAACTAGCTTGTCCATTTTCAGAATATCCATTCCTATAACCAAGGGACATAGGAGAAGAATTCTCTGGCAAAATCATCATCTGCATGTTTTGAGGGTTAAAATAGTATGACCCTTGTGGCTCATTCGTAACTGCAGGAGATGGGATTGGAAAATTACACGAGTAGCTGACACAATCACCTCTTCCTGGCTGAGATACTGAGAAGAAACCTCGCTCATTGCTGGTATTAAGAGGCTCTGATGCTTCAAGTTCTGCAAGCAGATCAGATCAGACACTGATTCCTCTGGCAAGGGTGTCAACTCTACTGGCTCCAAGACCATGGCCTGCCAACTGAATGGAACTGTCACAATCGGAGGCAATAGCTGGACACTTGCCAAAGTCAAAGAGGTGGAACCGTCCATCTTGCGTATTGCAGTCAGTTTTTGAGAAGAAGCATAAACAATATTGGAGTCACATTCCCTGTTTATGATTTTGTTGATGGTCACCCTGCCATCCACTAGACTAGAGGCACTAATCCAGCTAGGAGTCGAGTCCCCGGTGGAAACATACGTTGATCTGAAATTTTCAAAGGCAGGTTTCTGAGGAGTCCCCATAAGAGCAGGGAAAGTGGTCTCTACTCCCTTGGTCTGATGGGGAGTTGCAGGGAGTGAATGTACTAAAGAATCTGCTAAAGGGTGCTCATTAGGTGAAGTAGCACTCAGGGAAGGTGCCCACTGGACTGACTGGGCTGAAGAATGGCCATCACCACTGTACACCTTCCGTATCAAAGCATCAGGAATTTGACCCACCTCTATCTGGTGATGGATTGATATCCCCTTACTATGATCAAGCACTTGACCTTGGTTGGCACCCAACAGCACCCAGAGGAATCAACAATCTGTCATGAAAAATATTTATATTCTTTCTCAATATATTTTTCACTTTTGATGTTACCACTCGAATCATGGGAGCTTAATTCATTCTTTGTGCCATTAGTGTTCACACTGATGCTAGAAATCCCATCCAAGCAAGCTACTGTCTCCATCAGAGGAGTGCTTTACATCATCATGTGAATGCAGGGCAGAGGATGCCTTAAGAAAGTAGCCTTCCAAAGCATCAATTAGGAGCTGACAGCTTCAGCATGACTACTACAAGTAATCCAACTGTTAATTCTGGAATTTTCACTTCTGTTGTCAAGTAGATGTTCACTGACAACCACAGGCTGCTGATGATAGGAAGATATCTGCAATAATAACTGTGACCACATCAGGCTTGTTCTGAATCTTATTTTAGGCAAATTGATATGATATTCACGCAGGAAGAAATCGGGAAATTAACAGAAGGAGAATATACTAAGATCACACAAAGGAATGTCAATGATTCAATGGGAAAGGATAACTAAGTTCTCAGACATTTTGTGTGCTGACACGTTCAACCAAAAAAATATGGGAACATATATAACAAGCATGATTAAGATTATTTGCCGACAACTTGGACTAGTCTATGCATATTTTGCTTGTCATCTTCGCAAGAAATTCTCATTCCAACAACAGATCCAACAACTTTTCTTTTGAACAGTTCAACATCATCAATTAGATCCAACAGCCCAATCCATGCAACCATGTAAATATGATGATGGCTGATTGCTCAGTGTTCCAAAATCTGACTTCTCAACGGCTCATTTGCACTTGATTTTTTTTTCTTTCTGAAGCTTTTTAGCTTGAATAATTTCATCAGACTGTCAGCAATAGCTTTTCTTTTAAAATGGATTGTCAGCAAAGTTTAAAAATATTATAAAAATAGACTGAAATAAGCCAAAATGGCTAAACAGTAAATGCAAAAAAAGTTAAGAGAGGGTACCAAAATTAAGATAAAACCTGATAAAAAGTACGCCAGAAAGATGTAAACAAATGCTCGCCCCCCTATTTCATATTATATGACAATTTGTTATTTACATATTATTTTAATTTAAGGTAAGTTAAAAATATTATAAAAATAATTATTTTTATAATATTTTTGTGATTATGATTGCATATAAATCATAAGCGTATATTAAAAATTGGAGTACAAAAAAACACACAAATTACCCAAATGGTATAGTTTTGGTGTGATTTTTCTTATAAATTAAATAAAAATAATTAAAAATCGATAAATTATTAAAAGAGTAATAAATAAGGGTGAACATTGTTGATTTTATTATTTATTTAAAATAAAAATATTTTAATATCAATTTATATATATTGTGATATAATTAATATCAAAATAAAATTTAATTATTTTTCATATAATAAAATTACATGTCCGTTGTGAGTATTTATAGATTTGTACCCGATTACCGAGTCCATTTATCTGTACCCGGTCATTATATCCAATCAATACAACCGATAAAATGAAAGGAGGCATAATAAAAGATATCTGACTAACTGCTCTTCCCTGATCAACTTGACTTCCCACTTCCGGGACTTCCATTTTCCATTATTTTGTGGAGAGGAGAGTATCCCTAACCAAAAGGGCAACTTATCACCCATCGGCAATCATACACAACAGGCCCAGTTGAGTTGAATTCGCCAGCACATGTTCCTTTATTCTCAACAACCAGCCAACTAATTGTCATTTGCCCATCTTGGGCAGACAGACAACCCACACTACAAATTCCAAAATAAAAAGGGAAAATAAAAACCCAACATAGAGTTGAATTCGCCACTTGAACCCCAACTCTGCATCCGGGCTCACCTGTAGCCACTCGGATTCATCATCTCCTATCATTGCTGAAATGAAGAAGCACATGTGCTTTAGAAAAAAAAGCATTATGCTCCGTACTCACGAGTTAGATTTTCTCCACTATGGTATCTTCTTCTCAGAAGAGCATGAATCAAACATAACATGAAAGGAAATACCATGAAATGGTTACAGATACCAACTAACTGACCTCATTGAATGATGCCTGTTCACGCACCCGATGTGGCTTCATATTCAAGTCAATCATCTTCGAGTCCATCTTAGTTAGCTTGTCAGCGTCATTTGCATTGGGAGACCGAAGAGCTGGTTCCCTGCTGTTAATATGATTCTCCCATGCCACAGGCTTCGGGTTTTGATTTTGGGGATGCCCTATTCTAGTATCCGCCAGCTCCTTAGGTGGTACAGCTGACCCCTCACAGTTTGCTTTATCCCCAGGAAACTACACAATATCATCAAGTTATAGATTATGCGCATGCATGTGTAATCATGGAAGTCGCCATCAAATCACAGACACAGGTGCTGATAATTGGAGAAGGTTGACTGTATAACATGTTCTAGCAGTGCTACTGCCTTAAAAGTCTGAAGAACAGGTTGGATGGGTGAGATGATATGACTATGCATTTTTAACAAACAAAATCTACAATGGATTCAACTCTATCCCGGAGCATATATCATATAAATTGTACAGGCCACTGTGTAGTGTAGAGCAGAGAAGAAAATTTCAGATATTCTCACATAACAAAGTTTGGTAATGCATAACTGGCTTTTCCAGAGACACCAAATACAAGGAGGGTATTCAATGTGGGGGAGTGCATAGGGAAATTTACGCCTTATATGGTGGTACCTCTACTCTCTGCCTCAATAGGAGATATCTCTCATGGGTCCGCTTGCCCCCTACATGAACAATCATATCGCAATGCAGGCACAAGGAAGTCCCATCTACCTCACAGTAAAAGAAAGCTGCATATGCACATGATTCACCAATGATGGAGTGAGTACAGATTCCTTGCTAGACAGAACTGACTTGCCAACAAAAGCCAGGCAAAATGATGAACAAGAGAGACAAAATGGGTACCAGGAGCATTTTCACAGATATCACAACGGGGAACAGCACTGGGGCTCGCGAGGCCGACCCTGACATGCCGACTTGCAAGCTTATTGCACATGTGGACCTGCAATTGACAATGATTTGCTGATATAAGAAGATGGAGGCAGTCCTATTGGAAGTACACGCAAGATAATACTGCACATTTAGATGATCCCCAGCATTAGCTATCAAGGAAAAGTCAGAGTAAAACATGCTTCAAGAAGCTCAAGCATCAGACTCCTAATAAAAATCTCCATACTCAGTAATCTTAACAGCCATATTTAAGGGGGATCACGTGGCACAAAATATTCAAACTAAGTAGATCATTATAGAGATCCTCGGAGTTCATGTGAATCTTCAGAGCAAGAAGATCATTCGGGGACGATGCACATTTTGACCTCAACATGCAATCCAGCGGAATCCACAACGTCGGACAATGTCTGAACCATCATGGATCTACCCAAAAAAACATAAGGGCAGATGCAAAACAGCTGAAGAACTAATCCCAGAAATAGAGATCGGATGGAGTAGAATAATCAGGGAAAGGGGTTCAAAAGAACTTACAAAGAGGGGGCGGATAATTGGCAAAGGAAAGGACAAGAATTAGGAGGATAAATAAGTTCCAACCTTCTCGTCGCAGGAGTGGCAAAGAGCCGCCTCATCCGCGGCGCAGAAGACAGCTGCGGCGGCACCCTCGCAGGCGTCACAAAGAGTCCGCATGACTTACCCTTTCTCCTCCTCCACACACTCTCTCTCCAACCAACCAATCAGAAAAATGGCGAGAAAAGCAAACGCTGACACCGAAACGGCAGCTGATTTTGAGCAAAAATTCCTTCCTATGAAACGCAGAGACACGTCCAGAAGAATGGAAGAGCGACAATCAACAAATCCAGAAATTCTCCACCGCACCGACCGACCAGAGGATGATTTATAGATCTTCTTCCATAAGGGCAAAGTTTATGCTCTCTATGATCCACGGTGCCTTGTCTGCCCTTTCATGATTGACTGTTCATGAAGTTGGATATGGAATAATTCGAGGTTTTTTTTATTGTATAAGCGGTATGAATTTAGTCGAATCTACAACAACTACTGGTATATGTGGGCAGATAGGTGTAGAAGCATGACAGATTAGAGAGAGGGACAATTTGGAAGTCTCAAGGGTTTGAGATCATAACGTGTCCGAGACCTCAAGAGGAGATGCTTCCATTAAGTGGGACGCGACCTAATGACAAATGGGTCCAGTCCGGGGATGGATTATCGGTGTTCGGTGGGGTGGCGATACGGAGGAAGATTTCTCATCCACAAGTTGGAAAGCACAGTACCTTGACAGGGCTGTCCGGGTCATCCTCAGCCACCAGTTTACACATCTGCCGTGGGATTTTAACCAACAACAAAAAAACTTATAAAGAGAAGGAAAAAACATGTCTGGTCTGGGCCCCACGCCCCTCTCAGCCCTGCATTCTTCCACTTGGGCCTCTGCATAGCCATAACCATCCGCCGTTCAAGCTCTCTGTTTTTTTAGAAGAAAGAGAGAAGAAATACCTCTCGAGGTTGAATGCATTATTTGATGTTTAGAGGGTTTTCACATTGATGGTCATCATCTCTTGAATATGAACTAGTAATGGCACAATGAAATTCTAGATACTAAATACTTGGCCCAAAAAGTGTTCAAATTTTTAAATTTTAATTGCTAAATTGTTAAAAATAAAAAATTGAGCGAATAAAATGTTAGACGTGTGAAATTGTTGAACTAAATTATTTTAAAATAAAATTGAATAGAAACTATTAATAAATTAAAAATCAAGCCACCTTTGTTTTACTTACTTTGAAAAAGGCTAATATTTCACTGTCTTTTGGTGCCTCCACCAAAAGTATGTTTTTTTCCTTTTACGCGGCCCATTCATTTTGAACATTTTTTAATACATCCATCCTCCCATGTGCCATGTGATAGAGAATGGTAGCTTAAATGTTGATATTCTCGGATGGATATGTTAAGTGTGAGAACACTATGCCCCTTCCACAAAGCCACCGCCTTCAAAATGATCAGATAATTGACCATAAGTAATAAGTTTAGTGTTCTAATATTTTGGAGGTGAACGTTTGAGAATTAATTGTCACATTGGACTATATCATAGTTGATCCAAATGACTAACGGATTAATGTGTGAGACGTTTTATCGTATAATACAAATATAATGTTCTAGTGCATATTTGAATTGTTAAGATATATTGAAATATATTTTGAAATTGTGGTTAATTATAAGATAATAATTAGTGATAATAAACTTTAAATTACATTTGTATTAGTATTTTAACTAAAATTAAAATTGAATGGTAGAAATAAATGTTCTGTATCAATCCTATTACTCAATGAATATATACTAAACTCAAATATGTTTTCAAAAAAACTTGATAATAAATATACTATAATAACACAAGTTCATTTGATAACAAGAAATTAATATATAAAATCTTAATTTTTTATACAAAAAATTTATTCTTATATTCAATTTGACAATAGGCTACATGTAAATTTTGTATAATTGATATTCATTTTATATTGTTAATCTTTCCGCTATAATAATAATACCGTTATTATTTTATTATTGATAGTATGTGTCGAGTTACTTATAATATGTGAACACTTAAATTATATCATAACTTATGTTTCTAAAACTATATTGTCTTGAAAAAAAATATTTATGAAAAAAAAGAAATGTCGAGAAATATATATTATGTGAATTTTCTATAAAATATGAAAATATTCTTAATAAAAGTTTAGTAATGATGTGAAAATATTTAGCAAATCGATATTCATTACAAAAAGATTACAATGCATCGTTTTGGTTGTGGAATAAAAAACCCTAAAATATTATTCCGCAATTGGTAGATTACAAGAGGTAAAGGAGATGCCATGTAGCTTAAATAAAGAGAATTCAGTGCTGAGAAACCAAAACCTTCACACATGTCCACTTAGCAAGTGTGAGCATATAACAATTATGTGAGGTATTTCGCAGACCCTGACTAGATGGATAAATATGGGACAATCTAACAACCTGGTGGCAAACCTAATGTGAATGGTGTACGAGTGCCAGCACCTTATGCTCGTCACGTATGAATTGATATGGATTGATTGTTAAGGGAAGAGTAGAAAGGGAATCACCAATTATTTACCTCTTACAGTTATACCCAAGGAACATAAATAAACATTCGTCAACAAATTTAAAGCTATCAATACAAGACCACTCCATAAGTTTTTTATAGGAAATGGGCATGTAGGCTACTGTAGGGGAATAAACAACTCCAATGTGGGAAGGCAGGGCATACTACCCCAAATTGTGATATGTTTAGACCTCCACCATTAACTATTGAGAACGTTGGTAGTGTCATTTTAAGGATCATATCATCCATATATACAAGTTGTGTAACAAATGATGATGTTGAATAATTATTTGTGATTGGTGTGAATGAAATGGACAGATAGAATGTAATCCTATAAGTACCCATAAACCTTCAATTATCATCCCAATAATATGCCACCATTACCTAAAGGTTATTTAGAATGTCAAAATGTTGCTATGAGCAATGAGCCAAGCACGAATGAAAATTATGTTCCAAGTTCATTAAACGAAAATGTAATTCTTTAGAATAGGCAAGTTTAAGTGTCACACTTTGTATAATACCTGAATTTTTAAGAAAGGAAAAATTTAATCAAATAAATTAGAAATCAGAGTTAAAATAACAGTTTATATTAAACTGGTCTAGGGAGATAAAATGGATTAGGAAAACTAATTCGAATCAAGGTTTGGGGCGATGATGAAAGTAATGTTCAATGAACCCTGAAGGACTTCCAAGGTCGAAATTCAAGTATTAAGAAATATTTAATCAAGAATTAGGTTAAAATAAGATCGAATTGGACTGAGAACGTAAAATTTTTTTAGAAGGATAAAAAAGTAATTATTGGCTCAAAATTCAAGAATATGAGATACATTTTTTTAGAAAATTAAATTGAGACGATAACCGATTGAATTGGTGTGAAAACCAAATAAATACTAAAATTGGTCGTACTGATTAAAAACATTACTAGAAATCGATCCAAAAATTGATCAACGATCAGACATGGGAAGGCACACATCGCATGCTCGGGCCCACGCGCCGCACACGCTATCCTCACTCGACTCCTAATCTAGATCAAACATGTAGAAACCAATTATGTTGAATTCTTAGCATGAATCTCAATTTTCCGCCCTAAGAAAAATAAATCCAAAGCCGACCTATGGCCCCCTATCATTATTGGACCGTGCAATGGACCGATGATCCATTTACCCATGGAGCTCCCTATATAAGCCATGCTCACCCTCTCATCGATGTTACACAATAATTTCCTCTATAACTCGATTCCCTCAGTTTTCTATTGAGCTTGCTACCATAGAGCATAAATCATGATTACAACCACCAAACTTCATGATTTTTGTGGTATTGGAACCGTAGTTGAGCTAACTTTCATCCCCACCCTTGGTTGGCATTGACGACTTTTCTACTAGTGGCAGAATGAAACAATGACTATGCTCCAA
This sequence comes from Trapa incisa, assembly GCA_030064435.1. Lineage (NCBI taxonomy): Eukaryota > Viridiplantae > Streptophyta > Magnoliopsida > Myrtales > Lythraceae > Trapa > Trapa incisa. Next base: position 20,004,380 of record CM057776.1, on the reverse strand, counting down.
CTCCCAAAAATTGACCTCCACATTCCCGAACCAATTCCACTGCCCCGATTATCAAACATAACCAAATTAAATTTCACAAACTTCTCATAACTCTCTCTTTAGCAAGCCCCACTAGCCTCTCAATTTGAATGTAAGTTTTGTGATTGCATTTATTTATGGAAATTCTGACATGTTCTAGTTTTGGATAAACTTCGTAAAACTTCATTTGTAGTCAATTTAGATCTTTGTTTGAAGTTAAACTAAAGTCTAGAGATGCGCAATGGAGTTATTCTTTGAACCCCACTTACATCGCTGATCGAAGTGTCATTCGCGATGAGTTCCTACCATTTTACTGATTTGTGTTAGTTTTCCAATGAGCCATAGAACCAACAAAAAATAAAATTGTTCTGACTAAATCAAGCAGAAAAATGACCGTGGGGATTTGAGGGATGTGTTTATGAGGTATTATAGGATTTATTCACAATTTTTTACTTGAGTTTTTTATAGAGTATGGAGTTCAAGAATCAAAATGAAATTTTGACAAGTTGGGAGACTTATCTTCAAATGAGAAACCTTGGGCATCCAAATGTAACCTAAGGAAGGTTTAGGGACCCAAAGGAAAGATTTAAAAAGTTTAAGGTCCCAAATAAATAAGTTTGAAAGCATTAGAACCTAAGTGAAATATTGGAAAAACTTAGGGGTAAAATAGTAAATATTTTAAAGTTGGAGCCCTAAAAAGTAATATTTGGAAACTTAGGGTGTAAACTCCGCACATTTGAGTTAAGAAAAACCGGAAAAAGAACCGATCAAACCGAGTAAGAAAATCGAGCCGGTTTACATTTGAAAACACGCAATATGAAAATTTACAACTTTCGGGTGATCTAAAGGGTTCATTAAACCTTGGAAAAGAAATTTAAGAAACTTTAAAAAATAAAAACCAAATTGGTTTAGGTGAATTAGATTTCATAAGAACTTCAAAGTTAAGCGTGCTTGCTTGAGAGTAGTGTTAGGATGGGTGACTTTTTTGTAACCCGAAATTTCTGTAAAAAATTTTTATGTACGCCTTATCATAATTAACCATAAATTAATATATATTTAATTAATGTAATTAATACCAATAATTTAATACCTAAATTAAATATTGGAATTAATTACATTAATTAAATACCAAAATTAAATTATAAGAATTAATATCAAAATTAAATTATTGAAATTAATACCAATATTAATACTAGTAATAAATCTCGCCCATTTAATACACGGGTTTGAGGTCATCCCCATTTCATTCTCCTCACACCTGAACACTTCTCTCTCTCTACTGCTCCATTTCCCGGTGAAGCTTAAACCAGAGCTTCGACTTCAACATTTTTATTAACCTCGAAAGGAGAGGTTGGGCTCTTTAGAATCGGGGAGAAGACAACTATCTGGTAGCAAACTCCAGTCAATTCGAGAATCGTTGGAGAAGCACCGACATAATGGAATAGTGAAGTAGCTCCAGCAGACCGAAGCTGCCCTATTTCGGCCAAGCTAAAATCAACCATTTCAAGCCCTCCTCAGGCCAAACCAAGCCTTCCCAACACTTCCTCAGCCCTCCCATGGCCAAATTAGGACCGAAAGGTAAGCCAATTCGGCTCCCCTTTACAATTTTCGATCGGTGCTAGAGAGAGAGTCGACCGAATTTCAATGACGAAATTCTAATCCAATTCTGCATCAATTGATGCAATTCTTGATTCTAGGATGAACCTCAGGATGAGACCTATCTACCCAGATCAAAAGCTCGAACTGCCGTGCCTTCACCAGTGAGTAATCGAAGCTTTTTCTCTCTATAGTCTGTTTTCCGGCGAAGCTCCGTTTGAGCTCGTTCCGGAGATAAAATCTGCAATTCAAAGTTTCTTTAAATCGTATGAACATGTAGGAACTCAATCAATCAATTTGATGAAATCAAATTCGGTAGTGTTGAATAGTTGAAATTGAGGGGAAAATTTTGGGGATTTTCGAAACTCAAAGGGCCAAAATACAATTTTATGAAATTGAGGGTCAATTGGGCATGAAAATAATGTTGGAGGACCAATTGAGGAATTTTGGAATTTTTGGGGCAAAACTTACCATTTTTCTAAAAGAAGGGCAAAATGGTAATTTTGGAAAAATTGGGGGACCAAATTGGAAATATGGGAAATTAAACCCCTTTTTGGTGAAATTGAATAAATTGAGGTCCTAGGATAAATTTTAAAGGTTACGGGACTCAATTTGAGGAAAAACCGACATTAGGGACTTAAAGAGAAATAACTTTAGGGACCTAATTACAAATAACTAAAAGTTTGGGTTTTCTCATTCATTGGAAATGAATGAAGGCTGTTATGTTGAGTAATAATGAACAAGGTTGTTCATATCGTGTAGGAACATGAAGTACCGGGAACGCCAGTAAGGACAAGCTCGCGTGAATACCAAGAACCGGTCTAGTGGAATTTACGACATTAACGGATGAGTGGGTTTACTAACATCATACCCGGTTGGGATGATGAGTACAACTTAAAGTTAAAAACCACTTACCGGTTGTGAGTGGGTTTACTAACATCATACCTGGTTGGGATGATGAGCACAACTTAAAGTTAAAAATCACTTACCAATTGTGAGTGGGTTTACTAACATCATACCCAGTTGGGATGATGAGCACAACTTAAAGATAAAAACCACTTACCGGTTGTGAGTGAAAATTTTATGTCATACCTGGTAGGGAATGATAAGTACCTCGGTATAAAAACCCATTATTTAGTGGTATTTTAATCATCACCACTTAGAGAAAGTGATGTGAAAATTATGCGAAAAAACTACTTACCGGTTGTAAGTAGATCATACCCGGTTGGTATGATGAGACTTCCTTGAAGGAAGTTGAAAACCCGTTCATCGGTTATGAACGGAGATGTCCTTATACCAGTTGGTATAATGGACAGTGAAAACCTATTTTGTCAGAAGTGTTCTCCCCTGACTGTGTGCCAATGCTTAAACTATTTGGGAGACATTCTTGACGGGAGCTCGAATAGCTCTTATAGGCCGAGGGCCTCGATTTTGGAACTTGCGGGCTAGAATGGCCAGTTTTTTAAAAATCTCGTACAGTGGGCCCAAGGCCAGTTGGCACGAGCAGGAGCTCATAAACGAATATGATATATGTGCCGTAAAACTTAATAAGTGAATTGTTTTTCCATGGTACCAAGATAGGACTGACATGCTCAGTCAACTAGCAGTAGTGCGACATGACAGGTCGACGAACTAGTCAAGACAAATAGCTGCGAGTTGAGTTGAGAGTCAGGGCCGTTGGACTAGTGGCACCACAAATTACATGGCAATATAAGAAAATATTGTTTGTGCATGCACTGTGAGTACGGGATCATCAAGATGCCCATGAGGGGTAATGATGAATCCTAAGGGCACTGGATGACCTAGTGGCTATAAGGGTAGTTCGTCGTTCCAGGTGTCTGTGCGAAATCTAGAGTAGCACCAAGCGCATGAGACCGGGGTGGGGATAGGATGAGGTCTCTGTTCTCATACGGACATGAAGAAGTGATTTCGGGATTGTGGGTCGGATGTCACGTACATCCACTCATTCCCAGGGTAGAAGTGGTTGTACTTCTATCCGGGTGGCAGGAAAAGTCGCTCTGAAGCCACTAGCGGGTTCAGTAGTGATACTGACTTGCGAATGTGTGTAACCTTCATGATAAAGGATGTGTGTTGGGTGATGACACACTGTGTTAACTAAGAAATAATGGAAAAATCTGAATTTTTAAATGAAGGGATTTTTGAAAACAAAGGAGTCTGGCACACTCCATATAAATATTTTTCTTAAAAGTCAAAAGCTTTTAAAAACCCATTCACTGAGTAGTCGTACTCACCCCCTCCATGAGGGGTAGTGATATGTCCTAAGGGCATTGGATGACCTGGTGGCTATAAGGGCAGTTCGTCATTCCAGGTGTTTGTGCGAAATCTGGAGTAGCACCAAGCGCACAAGATCGGGGTGGGGACAGGATGAGGTCTCTGTCCTCATACGAACATGAAGAAGTGATTTCGGGATTGTGGGTCGGATGTCACGTACATCCATTCATTCCCAGGGTAGAAGTGGTTGTACTTCTATCTGGGTGACAGGAAAAGTTGCTCCGAAGCCACTAGCGGGTTCAGTAGTGATACTGACTTGCGAATGTGTGTAACCTTCATGATAAAGGATGTGTGTTGGGTGATTACACACCGGTAACTAAGAAATAATGGAAAAACCTAAATTTTTAAATAAATGGATTTTTTTTAAAAGAAAGGAGTCTCGCACACTCGATATAAATGTTTTTCTTAAAAGTTAAAAGTAGACTTTTGAAAACCCATTCACTGAGTAGTCGTACTCACCCCCTCCCTTATATCCCTTTCAGGAAATTCCGGAAAGCCTCCCCTTAAAGACCGTTAACTAAGATGCCTGTAAGACAGGTATGTAAAGTTTTAAATTTCATGCAATTTTGATTATGCTATTCTAGGAAAAAGGTGCAGGTTAAAGGACGCCTTACTCTTTACGGTTTACAATAAGGGGAAACCCTTTAATAAACCGGGGGAGTGGCGGGTTGATCACAGGGATCCGACCAAACCGGGTCGGGGCGTGATATAGAGATCCAAAAGAGACTAAAAGAAAGTATTGGGACTTGAAAATGAATTTGGGGAACTTAGGGTCCCATATGAAATACTTGTAAAGTATAAGGGAAAAATGTAAATTTGCAAAGAATAAGTACTAAATGACGATTTTGGGAAATTGAAAATGGGTTCTAAATGTAATTGTAAAACTAGAACTTTTGAAACAAGAATTCAATCTCAATTGGATTGGAAATCGAGATTGGATCAGGAATGGATGGAAACCCGAACTAATTTTAGAAATCGAATCAGATTGAAAATGATATGAACTGGAATTTTGGATAATTGGAAAAGTTACATGAATTACTCTCAAATAACCTCAATTGGTCAAAAATCAAATATTGAGAAAAATGTTCGAAATGGGATCGAACCGACTCATATCATAAAACTCCATGATCTTTATAACGAATTTTATTAATGAGAAAATAGAAATCCTTGAGCCCAAATGGAATGGAATTGCACAAAGTATTTTTAGAAAAATAATTGGATCATCAACCAGTCAAATTGAAGGTGAATCGACCAATAAAATTCAAAAATTGACAAACTGAACAAGAAAATTGCTGGAAACTCGTTCGGAACATTGCCAAATCAGTCGAACGAGCGAGACACATGTTGGATGTGCGACAATGCCACATGCCGCACACCCAATGTCCCATGTAAACACTGTTCTCTCATAATAAGAATATTGGAAAATTTTGAGAGAGAACCAAGTTTTAAAGTGAACTAGAATTGGTAAAGAGAAGCCAAAATGAGAAATTGGAAAATTCCAAGTGTTCAATAAATATAAAAAAATTATGGAAATGGATTATGAACCAAATTGGATGTGAGAACCGCACCGGTTCAGGGTGAACCAGACTTGAACCGGGTTGAACCAGCTTGAAATGAGAAATACCAGTTCAAAGATTCATTTTTTTGGTTAACTTAAAAATATTATTTTGGAAAATTGAAGTAACCAATGTGTAGAAAATGAATTTAGAATTTTTTTTATTTTGAGAAAATCGGTCAAATTGGGCCCGAACCCACCGATTTTTGATTTTGGGTCACCGAACCCGGTTTGACCGAACCGGTCAACGGTCTATATGGTTAACGGACTGCTTTCCTGGTTAGCACGTGTGACCAATCAATGCACAACATGTGGCAAAGCACGCCCAATCAGCTGCCCGGTCAATGTTTGGAAGCGTTGATTAATCAGAGCGTGATACGTGTCTTTGGTCAATAGTTAGACGAAGAAAATTCACGTCACCAGTTGATTGACCAATGAGGAAGCGATAAATGTCTTCATTCAATGGTCAACTGAGGAGAAATCTTGTTAACAAGATTGACCAATTGGGAGTTGACACGTGGCAAAGGTGCCACATTAGCGACTAACTATGATTTCGAAGAACATTTGACCAATCAGAGGTTGACACGTGGCAAAACCAATTAGAGGCTGGCACATGGCAATAGAATAGTGCATCAGGTGGGAAATTTGACAAATTTAAATAAGGCAATAAGAGGACACCATGTGTCACGGTCAACGGATGGCTAGAATTCGGTCAACAACCATGTGGAAGAGCGCGACCAATGGGAAGTCGCCACATATCAGGTCAACGAGTCAACGGACGACTCGAATGCTAAGTAGGATGTGACATCAACAAAGCCAGCCAACCACAGAGCGCCATATAGCATTTCACACGTGTGAAGCTCGCATGCACCCACATAGTGTCATCTTTAACCTTTGAATGGACAGAAAGGGAATGACTAGAACGACTGTCATAACTCTAGGGAACAATAAATCCCTCCGACAAGGGCTTAAATTAGAGAGTTAATGGACGATTGATGGATGAACAGATAAAATGGTCAGTCCTTGAACTTCCTATATGAAGAGCTCCCCTCAATTCATCCTCATCATTCTCGGAAGCCTAAAGAAGATGAACTACTCTAGTTTCCAACCATCCATGAACTAGAGCCTTGATATTGACCCTTTTCTCCACCTTCAAATGTGAATTCGAGTTCCCTAGAACTAGGAAGAAGTCCTCTACCTTGCTGCAGACTCCCTTCAGCTCAGGGATTACCAGAGAAGCGTCGGTGAGCTCACACAGTACAGTCACTCCGACCATCGAGAAGTAGTAGAAATTTTTGAGCTGAATTCTAGCCATCGTGGACCTCTTAAGGCCAGACTGACCCTTCCACGACTTTCCACGATCAAGCCTAGTCCTTCTTGAGTCTACAAGGTAAGCAATTAATGCCATCTTTACCAAAATAGTGAAATTTTAGAGAGAGAAACTATTCAAACTTTGCTGATCAAATTCTCTCTGTTCAAGGCATCAATTGAGGTGAATCTTGATACTAGAAGGATACTCTCGATAAGAGATAGCTCCTAAAATTAAGAGCTCTAACAAATGCATCCCTGCCGGTAAGAATTCAAAGCTTTGTTTCTCTAGAAATATTTTCTAGTGAAACTTCATTTGAGCTAAATTTTAGGCCAAATTGTTTGATTCAAAGCTTGAAATGATCGCAGAGAGGTAGGGAAGATGATTAGTAGCATGATAGGAGACAATTAATTGAGTTTATGTGATCAATTTAATGAAATGAAATTTCAGGGGTCCAAATAATAATTTTTAGAAAAATTGGACTATTTAGGGATTTGCGGGAATTTGAGAATTTTTGTGCAATTGACATAGATTAAGGGTTAATTTTTAAATGAAATTGAGGGCTCAATTGCAACTAAAATGATTTTTGGTAAATTTAATTGCAATTAAAACTAATTAAAATGTTTTATTGTGATTTTAAATAATTTTGTATTAGATAAAATTATTTGAGAAGAAAATTTCAAATAAATTAAATTGAGGAAATTATGGCAAATATTTGGACCTTATTTGTTAAGAAAATATAGGGATCTAATGTAAAATATCAAATAATTGATAGATCGCTTATCTGTGATCATATAGGTGCAAAAGAAAGGCTCTAACCTACAATGAGAATCCAACCCGAGTCTTTGGAATATTGTATGAGATGAATGAGTCACAAATCTTAGGTGAGTGTGATTACTGACATCGAGTCTGATTGGACTGATATTGTATACTTAGGAATGTGCTTTACTTTGAAAATAAACTTACAGAAGTATAATCACCTAACTGTGTGAAACCACTTAAACTTTTTGGGATTATACTTTAAAAAAAAACATGAAGTATGATATTATAACAAACCCTTGACGGTGTATGGATACACTTTAAGGGGAATTGTCTAGCTCCGACCGTCAATGTAGGAAATTGGCGAGGCACATGGTTGACAATGGTGTACTAGATCTAGTTATGTCCAAGTGGACCCAAGGCCTCGATTTTGAAAAGTGAAGTAGGCCCAAGATCATGTTTTGAAAACTCATATGAGTGGGCCTAAGACCAATGGAAACGGACCAAACCTGTAAATAAATTTATAATTTAAGAGCCTTATAAAATTATTACAAATTGATAATATTTGTTGATGTTGATGAGCTAGAGTTGGGTTGGAGCCCGTTAGGCTAGCCATGCAAAGATAAATGGCTTAAATCCTAAGACTTGTGTGTGTGATTGCAATCATATGGAACCAAAGAGACGCCCGGTACAAGGTAGTGTTGGTTCTAAGAGCTATTGTACAATAAGGTTGGAACAAGAAAAGATATGCTATTATGGTATGTCTTGAAGCTCTAGGAGCTTCGTGTACATTGAGACCGAGGGGATAGAAGAGTGAGGTTTCACCCCTACATATGAGAATTGAAGTATTGATAAGTCTGGGGGCTGGGCTAAGGTGCTCACACAAACGATGTGGTGGAGGTTGTGGCCTTTCACTAGAATGGTCGGTAAAGATGATCCGGACCACTAATGGAACAAATGGAGGTTGTAGCCTCAATGGTCTATTTTACGAATGTTTGATCCATTTATTGAAAAATGGTGTTTAATTGTTGTCCAAAACAAATCCACTAAACTAGAAATTTCATACTAGGAAAGATATACTATTATTAACTTGAATCTTGTACTTATAATCCTATTTACTAAGTTATGAACTCACCCTACCCTTACCCCTTTCAAGTCATAGAACATGGCATAAAGAATGCTAGATAACGAATTACCAAGTTGGTATGTAAATTGCTACTTTTATATTTATGTATTGCAACATTTATTCTGACAAATTTTTGGAAAAAATTATCTCATACACTAATTTTCTTTCGGTTTTGAGGCTTGCTTTTGTCAATACTATGAAGATGAAATCTAATCCTATTATAGTATTGAGAGAATTGACAGGTTGTTTACAGGGTTCTATCTAAATCGGGTTGGGGTGTGACATCCCTTCTCCCCGACAATCGACCCGATTTCTACCATTTAACTCGATTCACCCGCCGCAATTCCAAAACTCGCCGCATAAGGAATTAATTTCTTGTAGAGATAAATGTGCTATGATTTGATGAAAGGATGATATGATGAGATAGAGAACACAATTATGTAAGGCTTGGCCCCCTCTTACTGACAACTCACTGAAATTATTTCTAAAAGTGAGATAGCTTCGTTTTTTAGTGACCTGACTTATAGAATCCATAACTTTATTTTTTGACTACCAAATTAAGTGCTTCAAGTCCCTTTGAAAAGCTAATTGAGTCATATTGCCAACACTACCCTTCTGGACGAACGAGGTGCAATGTACTGGCACCGACATGATTAATTAGTGATCATGCTCAGATAACTAGAAATAGAGCATCTCTCTCTCAAAACATTTACGATGATCCTGACAACCAAACATGACCAAAAAAAATGCCTCAGCTGGTCCCATATTTAAATCTTTGTATGCTTATAAGTTTTTATTAAGTATTTAGGTAAAATAAATTAATAAAATTCACGACTAGCCTTTAGTTATAATAAAGTGCAGTAAAATGACATTTGCATGTTATTCAAACCTTTGTTTAAGGTAATTCAAGTATCAATGGACTGCTTTAGGAGTCATCTTTCCAACCCCACTAGCGCCACTGGCCGAGTCACCGTCTCCGATGAGATCCCGACCTTGACCCGGCTGTTGCTCTATTTCTATGAACTTTAGATCTAGCCCTAAAATGGTACTATTCCAGCTAGCCTCAATAGGCCAGAAACATGGTGACCTAGGGAGAGCCCTTAGGGATATTATATTTGAGTTTCATAATTTTTTATAATTATTTTATTGAGAAACCAATATGGGGGACAAAAATGTAATTTTGGTAAAGTTAGAGGTACCATTCAGTAATGAGATTTCTTGGGGATCTTTATTTGGTCTAAATATGGTCTAGGAATCAATGGAAAATAATGGGAAAAAAGGCTTATTACTCATATGATGTGTTTTGGAAGCTTAAGGACCTAAATAGAACTTAAGGAAACATTTTAGGACCAAAGTGTAAATAATAGAATTTGGAGACCTGTACGTGATTCTTAAAAGATTAGGGATAGTCTAGGGACATAAATGAGTGATTTGGAAAGTCTAGGGTCCAAAAAGAGAGAGTTTTGATGTGTAAGGGCAGACTGGTAATTTTGCCCAACTTAAGTATCAAAATGAAAAATTTGGAAAAGTTAAGTATCTAAGTTGGGAAACTTCGAGACTTTTGGGCATTGTCTCAAATATAACCAAATATGGGTATTACTTTTAATATGCAGACTGAAATAATAGAAGGGTATTAGTTAAAACATGTTTATCAACGCATGAATTGAGAAAACGAAGCCCGAGGAGCAATGATATAATTTTTGGAAAATTACGAGGTGATGTACAAATACCAAGTAGAAGTCGAAACTAACCCCAAATTTATGATATGATTAATATAGAGTAACTCAACAACTGTCATAGGGGGTTCACACATCTTAAGATAGAAGGAAAACTGTTAGGACGAACAAGTTCCGACTATAATAGTGAGTGTGAGTATTAACGATAAGTCCAATTGGTTCGACCGCTAAACTTTATAGTTTTCCATGAAATCCATAGATGTGTGTGGTGTGTGCTTTGGAATATATTATGAAAAATGGAGGAAAACTACATAGATGCATGTTCACGTAAGAAATATGACATATAATATTGTCTAATGAAAAAATGTTGAGAATCCATGAAAATGATAGTCACATGATAGAACTATATGAATTAATGGCACTATGCCCCTGAATGACATAAGAGATTGAGTTTGTTAGAATTAGGATTGAAATCCAAGAACTTGTGAATTAAACATGCTTACTTTTTATGTGTGTCATGGTATATATGCCCTTTGTGGAAGTATGGTGCATCGTTAGGAAACCTTGTGAGGTAGTGTTGACGCCTAGGATAGATTGGAAGCTATGGATAATGGGACAATTATGTTATGCTTCCAGATCACCCGAGACCCTTAGCAACATGTATGAGTCCCAAGTACACCACTATGACTAGTAGGTGGCAATATATTGTCATAAGTGTATAGAGGCATGATCGGGAGGTGGTAGGAGATCGTTATGGACCTCAGGAAGTATCAACATCCATATGAGAGAGTGAATTAGTGGGATGTCAAATGTGTGCGTGCACGTGTCTCACTCACTCTCATATACCCGATCGCACCCATGCGTGGCTTTTGGGGAATGACTTAACCATGTTTTTATTATTGTTTCTAAATATGTATAATTGATTGATATGGTAAATAGTGAGTGCGATCTCTACCTAGATATACATGAGTGTGGAAAGCCTAAAACATGAGTCATAAGTGTATGAAAATTATAATAGCAACATAATATATGAATTTATGAATACTTCTCCATGTATAAAGCTTTTTGGTGAAGTCTGTGTGATCGTAAGGTATGTAGTGGCCTAACACCAGTAATTTTATTCACTGAGTTGTGAGCTCACTCCCTTCCACAAAATAATTACAGGTGAAAGTATAACTCAATGATGCACAAAGTCAATACATCACCTATATCATGAGCGCGAGGTATGAATCTTAAAATATACATATGAAGGTTTAAATTAAATGATTATCAGTTGTTGTATTCCCATGAATTTTGTATGAGTTTTAGGCACACTATTTATGAATGAAAAGTATAAATTTCTGATTGAAAATTTCTATGCATTTTGTGTAACACAAGAAAATCCGAACTGGAAAATTAAGATGAGTAAGACCGAGAAGGCTGAAAATTTAAAAATCAAACAAGGTGGATAATAAAGGTTTTCTAAGGATAATAAAGGTGATTGAAAATCTAACTCGTAACCCATGACTCGGTACTATGCAACCCCTCCACCCACTTTCTAAGGAAAATCTCCTCTGCAACATGCAAAAATGAATAGCTCACAAAACCCTAATTTTGATCAAATCCCATGCAATAAAAATTGTCATTAATTTGAAAACTCATCAATCTATTAGCACATATAAGGAATTGAGCTATCATCCCCTCATTTGTTTTAATTTCGCTCTAAATGTAGAGAGAGTTAGTAGTGAGCTTTTGATAGCAGATACTTTTGGGCATAAATTCTCCCCTGTGAGACCACATGCTTAGTGATTTTCGTGTCCTCGTGCTCGTGTGGAGGTTGACTTTCTATCTGCACCGATATCGCGCAATGACATCTCTCTTGCCAACGATCGCCCGTAGTAATAGACCCCCCTCTCGCCAAAAAATGGCTGACTTTTTTCAGGGCCAAATTCTCCTCCACCTAATGTCCTAAAATAGCACAAACATTCCCATGTCGTCCTCCAGACTCAAGCTAATGAACCATATTAGTATCGTAGGTCGAAGCTAAGCTTAGTGGTCACTCTCCTTCATGGAAGCTCTGTTCAGACCATGTTTTTAACACCCCTCTATAAATGGGGCATTGCGAGCTATCCAAACCACTTCTAAGGGTAATAAAGGTGAATCTGAATGTAAACCCTGCCCTTTTGAGCTAAGGAAAAATTGGGAAAAAGAACTGGTCAAATCGAGTGAGAAAACCAAACTGGTTCACAAACAAGGTCATTTGTGAACAGGCAATTTCGGAATTTACAACTCCCGGGCAATTCAAAGGGTTTATAATACTATGGAAAAGAATCTTAGGATGAATTGGAAGAGAAAAACTAGACCGGTTTGGATGAACCGAATCCAACTAGATTGAACCGGATACAACTGGATTGAATCGGTTTATGAATCGAGTCGATTTATGAACCGAAACCGATAGAGAAAGGGCAAACAGGGAAATTTATGGATCCCTTGTAACTTGAAGAGATTTATAAACCTTGGGAAGGAACCTTAGAACAAAGTGGGAGAGAAAAACCAGATCGGTTCGGTTGAATTGGACTCGAACCGGATTGAACTGGTTTAAGGATTGAGTCGGTTTATGAACCAGAATCGATAAAGAGATGGTAAACCAGGAATTTTATGGACCCTAAGTGACCTAAGGAGTCACAAAAGTCATGGAAATGGACTTGTGAAGGAATTGGAGATGAAAACCAAACCAGTTCAGGTGAACGGGATCTGAACCGGTTTGAACTACTATTGAACCGAATAATAAATTGATTTTTCTAGGTGGCTTAAATAATTTAAATTTGAGATTTGAGGCCACCATTGGATAGAAAATGAATTTAGATGAATTTATAAATTTTTAGATTTGAAAAACTCAGTCGAATGAGGGGTGAACTGGCCGGTTTAATCTTCTAACCCAGTTCAGAACAGTGTTATTTTCTTCCTTAGGATGACAGCACTGTTCACTCGCCGAAAAATCAAAGCAGCACTAGTGAAGAAGAAATGCTTCTGTTCGGTACGTTTCAGGTCTTCAATGCCTGTCATAATGGTGCCAAACGGATGACCAACGGGTCCCTGAGCTCCCTATATAAAGAGCCCCTCTCTATTTGTCTTCTCCACACCTGAAAAGCTCACTCTCTCTCAGTTGCTTAGTTTTTCGGTGTAGCTCGAACTAGAGCTCCGATATAGGGTCTTTTCTGAGCCAAACAAGGTAAGTTCGGGTTCTTTAGAACCGGGGAGAAGTTAGCTACATGCCTGTAGTTTCCGTTTGCTCCGAGGGTCGTCGGAGACACCGGTGTGATGAAACAGTGAAGTAGCTCCGGCGGACCGAAGTTGCCCTATTTCGACTGAGTTGAAATCAGCCATTTCGAGCCCTACTCAGGCCAAAACAAGCCCTCCCAACACTTCCTTAGCCCTTCCACGGCTGAATTAGGACCGAAAGGTAAGCCAATTCGGCTTCACTTTACAATTTTCGATCGGTGTTAGAGAGAGAATCGGCCGAATTTCAATGATGAAATTTTAATCCAATTTGGAATCAATTGATGTGATTATTGATTCTAGAATGAACCTCAGGACGAGAGCTATCTGCCCAGATCAAAAGCTCGGACCGTCCTGCCCTCACCGGTTAGTAATAGAAGCTTTCTCTCTGTACAATCTATTTTCCGGCGAAGCCTCGTTTGAGCTCGTTCCGGCATTAAAACTCGCAATTCAAAGTTCTATGGAATCATATGAACATGGAGAAACTCAATTTCAACTTCAATTTCAACAATTAGAGGTGTTTGATCGATCAATTTGATAAAATCAAATTCGACTGTGTTAAAGAGTTGGAATTGGGGGAAATTGAGAATTTTTGAAAATTCGAGGGACCGAAATGCAATTTCCTAAAATTGAGGGTCAATTGGGCATGATAAAAATGTTAGAGGGCAAACTGAGGAATTTTAGAATTTTTTGGGTGAAACTTACCATTTTTGTAAAGGAAGGGCAAAATGGTAATTTTGGAAAAGTTGGGGGACCAAATTGGAAATTTGGGAAATTAATCCCCTTTTTGTGAAATGGAATAAATTGAGGTCCTATGATAAATTTTAAATGTTTCAGGACTCAATTTGAGGAAAAACCGGCATTAGGGACTTAAAGTTAAAGAGAAATAACTTTAGGGACCTAATTGCAAATAAATGAAAGTTTAACTTTCTCATTTATTTGGAATGAATGAAGGCTATTAGGCCAAAGCATAATGAACTGAGATGTTCATATCGTGTAGGAACACAAATTTCCAGGAACGCTAGCAAGGACAAGCTCGCTTGAATACAAATATAAAACCCGCACTTTTGAGTTAAGGAAAATCGGGAAAAGAACCTATCAAACTGAGTAAGAAAACCGAGCCGGTTTACAAACCCGATCATTTGGGAACAAACAATTTGGAAATTTACAACTTCTGGATGATCCAAAGGGTTCATTAAACATTGGAAAAGAAATTTAAGACAAATTAGAAGAGAAAAACTAAATTGGTTCAGTTGAACGAGATTTCATAATAACTTTGAAGTTAAGTGTGCTTTCACGAGAGTAGTATGAGGATGGGTGATCTCATGGGAAGAATGATTTTTTTTTGGAACCCGAAATTTTAGTAAAATTTTTTTATGCGACTTATCGTAAGTAGCTATAAATTAATATATATTTAATTATTGGAATTAATACCAATAATTTAATACCTAAATTAAATTATTGGAATTAATACCATTAATTTATGGCAATATTAATATTAGTAATTCTTAACCTCCGAAGGAGAGGTCGGGCTCTTTCGAACCGGGAGAAGACAACTATCTAATAGCAAACTTTAGTCAATACGAGAGTTGTTGGAGAAGCGCCGACATGATGGAACAGTAAATCAGCTCCGACGGACCGAATGTACCCTATTTCGGCCAAGCTGAAATCAACCATTTCGAGCCCTCCCAACACCTCCTCAGTCCTTCCTTGGCCGAATTAGGACCGAAAGGTAAGCCAATTCGAGTCCCCTTTACAATTTCAGATCGTTGTTAGAGAGAGAGTCGACCGAATTTCAATGAAGAAATTCTAATCCAATTCCATATCAATTGATGTCATTCTTGATACTAGGAAGAACCTCTGAAGGAGAGCTACCTACCCAGATTGAAAGCTTCGACTGCTGTGCCCTCACCGGTGAGAAATCGAAGCTTTCTCTCTCTATAGTCTATTTTCGAGCGAAGCTCCGTTTGAGCTCGTTCCAACGTTAAAATCTGTGATTTAAAGTTCCTTAGAATCGTATGAACATGTAGATACTCAATTTTAACTCCAATTTCAACAATGTGAGGTGTTTGATTGGTCAATTTGATGAAATCAAATTTGGCAGTGTTGAAGAGTTGAAATTGGGGGAAAATAGGGGAAATTGGGGATTTTTGAAAATTTGAAGGACCAAAATGTAATTTTCTAACATTGAGGGTCAATTCGTCATGATAAGAATATTAGAGGGCCAATTGAGAAATTTTAGAATTTTTGGGGCAAAAATTTACCATTTTTCTAAAGAAGCGGCAAAATGGTAATTTTGTGAAAATTGAAGGACCAAATTGGAAATTTGAGAAATTAAACCCTTTTGTGTGAAGTCAAATAATTTTGAGGTCCTAAGATAAATTTTAAAGGTTTCGAGACTCGAATTTAGGAAAAACCCGGCAATAGGAACTTAAAGTTAAAGAAAAATAACTTTAGGGGCCTAATTACAAATATATGTAAAGTTGGGTTTTCTCATTCATTTGGAATGAATGAGGGATATTAGGCCAAAAAATTATGAACAATTATGTTCATCTTGTGTAGGAGAACGAGACATCGGGAACGCCAGTCGAGGTCTTGCTTACTAAGAACGGAACCCGACTAAGTGGAATTTCATTGCACTATCGGGTGAGTGAGAATTTTATATCATACCCGGTTGGGGATGATAAGTACCTCGGTATAAAAACCCACTGCTTAGTGGTATTTTTAATCATCACTACTTAGAGAAAGTGATGTGAAAGTTATGCGGAAAAACTACTTACGGGTTTTAAGTAGATCATACTCGGTTGGTATGATGAGACTTCCTCGAAGGAAGTTTAAAACCCATTCATCGGTTATGAACAGAGATGTCCTTATACCGGTCGATATGATGGATAGTAAAAACCTATTTTTGTCGGAAGTGTTCTCCCCTGACTGTGTGCCAATGCTTAAACTATTTGGGAGACCTTCTTGATGGGAGATCGAATAGCTCTTATAGGTCGGGGGCCTCGGTTTTGGAATTTGAGGGCTAAAATGCCAGTTTTTGAAAAACTCAAACAGTGAGCCATAGGCCAATGGACACAAGTAGGAGCTCGTAAAAGAACATGATAGATATATATGTGCCATTAAAACTTAATAAGTGAATTGTTTGGTTATGGTACCAAGGCAGGTATGACATAATTAGTCAACTAGTAGTAGTGCGACGTGATAGGTCTATGGACCAGTCGAGACAAACAGCTACATATTAACTTAAAGGTCGGGACCGTTGGGACAAATGGCACCACATATTATATGGCAAATTTAAGAAAACTTTGCTTGTGCATGCACTATGAGTACGAGATCATCAAGACACCCATGAGGGGTAGTAATGCGTCCTAAGGGCACTGGACGATCTGGTGGCTATAAGGGCAGTTCGTCGTTCCAGCTGTCTGTGCGAAATCTGGAGTAGCACCAAGCGCATGAGATCGGGTTGGGGATGAGATGAGGTCTCTGTCCTCATACGGACATGAAGAAGTGATTTCAGGATTGTGGGTCAAATGTCGCATACATCCACTCATTCCTAGGGTAGAAGAGGTCGTACTTCTATTCGGGTTGTAGGAAAAGTCGCTCTGAAGCCACTAACGGGTTCAGTAGTGATACTGACTTACGAATGTGTGTAACCTTCATGATGAAGGATGTGTGTCGAGTGATGACACACCGGTAACTAAGAAATAATGGAAAACCCGATTTTTTTTAAATGAAGGGATTTTTGAAAAGAAAGGAGTCTGACACACTTCATATAAATGTTTTTCTTGAAATTCAAAAGATTTGAATTCCATTCACTAAGTAGTTATACTCATCCCCTCCCTTGTACCCCTTTCAGGAAGTCTCGGAAAGCCAAACCTTAAAAGACTTGCGTAATTAAACTCCTGTAAGATAGGTATGATTAATTTATATTAATATGAAGTTTTGATTTATGATATTCCTGGAAAAAGGTGCAGGTCTAAAGAATGCCTTACTCTTTACGGTTTATAATATAAGGGGAAACCCTTTAGTAAATCGGGAGAGTGGTAGGTTGATCACGGGGATTCGACCAAACCGGGTCGGGGCTTGACAATAAAGAACCGGTCTAGTGGAATTCACGGCATTAATGGGTTAGTGGGTTTACTAACGTCATGCTCGGTTGGGATGATGAGCACAACTTAAAGTTAAAAACCACTTACCGGTTGTGAGTGAGACTTTTATATCATACCCGGTTGGGAATGATAAATATATCGGAATGAAAACCCACTACTATGTGGTATTTTAAACATCACAACTTGGAGTAGTGATGTGAAAAACTTGCGGAAAAACTACTTACCAGTTGTAAGTAGATCGTACCCGGTTGGTATGATGAAACTTTCTCGAGGGAAGTTGAAAACCCGTTCATCGGTTATGAGCGGAGATATTCTTATACCCGGTCGGTATAATGGACAATTAAAAATATAATTTTGTTAGAAGTGCTCTCCCCTGACTATGTGCCAATGCTTAAACTATATTTGGGAGAGCTTCTTGATGGGAGCTCGAATAGCTCTGATAGGTCGGGGGCTTCAGTTTTGGAACTTAGGGGCTAATATGCCCGATTTTGAAAATCTCGTACAGTGGGCCCAAGGCCAGTTGGCACGAGCAGGAGCTCGTAAACAAACATGAATTATATGCCATAAAACTTTAAATAAATGAATTGTTTAGCCATGGTACCAAGATAGGACCGACATACTTAGTCAACTAGGAGCAGTGCGACATGACGGGTCGATGGACCAGTCAAAACAAACAACTGCAAGTTGAGTTGAGAGTTGGGGCCGTTGGACCAGTGGCACCAGAGATTGCATGGCATGATGAGAAAATTTTGATTGTGCATGCACTATGAGTATGAGACCATCAAGATGCCCAAGAGGGATAGTGATGCGTCCTAAGGGCACTGGACAACCTAGTGGGTATAAGGGCAGTTTGTCGTACCAAGTGACCATGCAAAATTTGGAGTAGCACCAAGCGCATGAGACTGGGGTGGGGACGGGATGAGGTCTCTGTCCTCATACGGACACGAAGAATTGATTTCAGAATTGAAGGTCGAATGTTGCAAACATCCACTCATTCTTAGGGTAGAAGTGGATGTACTTCTATCTGGGGGGCCCATTAAGTCGCTCCGAAGCCACAAGTGGGTCCAGTGGACGTACTGACCTGTGAATGTGTGTTTAACCTTCATGATGAAGAGTGTGTGTTGGGTGATGACACATCGTGATTAAATAAGGAAATGGTAATAAACCTGAGATTTCAAATAAAATGGTTTTGTAAAAAAGGAGTCTGGCACACTCCAAAAAAATTATCATTTTCCTAAAGATAAAAAGTTTTGAAAACTCATTCACTGAGTAGTCGTACTTACCCCCTCCCTTATATCCCTTTCAGGAGATTTCAAAAAGTCTACCATTAAAGACCATCAACTAGGACACTTGTGAGATAGGTATGATAAATCTAAATTATTATGCAGTTTTGATTTATATTATTCCAGGAAAAGGTGTAGGTTAAAGAACACCCTACTCTTTACGGTTTATAATAAGTGGAAACACTTTAATAAACCGGGAGAGTGGCGGGTTGTTCACGGGGATTCGACCAAACTGGGTTAGGGCATAACAACTAGAGTGGTATCAGAGCCTGTTTCCTCAAATAAATAATCAAGACTAGAAATATATAGTAACTAATAGGATTTATCTTAAAATTTTCAGATGGCTCCCAGGAGAGGAACCAAGAAAACTAGGAATGACTCTGCTCAGCATCCTATCCTCGTAGGAAGACAACTCTAGAAGCTTCCCAAATGTATAGGGCATGGTAGAAATCCCCAAGGACCAAATGACAAAGTATGAAAGAGGATGATGCTTAGACCTGTCGAGGTTACACCCTTGAGTGCAAAGGGAGCCAAGCCTAAAACTAGGAACACCAGCTAGGGCTTATAACCTTACCATGGTGGATGCTTATCAAACACCCCGTAGCCCTCTATCTATTTTCAGAACCACCTTTTTGTAATATGGTTAGGACCATAACATATTGTACTCCTTCTCCATTAATGAAGAATTCCAAGTTTCTGAAACCATGTCTCTAAAAAAGGGATGTAAGCCTACACCTCAACTGTAGGAAGATTTCCCCAAGAAAAGTAACCAAACAAACCGCGGGGACCGAGGAGAATCCCATCCCAAATAAGGAAATGAACTAAAAGACTAAAGAGTCTAGGAGAACTCTTAGGGGAAAACTAGTAGGCAAAGAAGGCTCGATAAAAAAACTGACAAGGTGACTAAGGTGTGAGAACTCTGGTAGTAACTACTAGATAAGGAAATGACCTATTACATGGTGAGGATAATAGGAACACTACTCAAGAAAGTTCTCAACACTACTAAGGGCAAGTATTAAGATAACATGTTATAGGTGTAAGAGAAATGGGACATTAAGTGAAGGATTGCCCCACATCACAAGTATTTAGAACAATACCTTCCAAGAACAACGCCTCTACAAGTCCTAATATAGTCCTAACCATGTTCCCTAGGTCCCCATGGCCATGTTTCGACTGGCCCTGGCCGGAATAGTGTCGTTTCAGGTGCGTTTGGCATATCACTAGAAAATGACACAGAGTCTGGTTTGGGGTTGTACCTCACCGGAGAGAGAACGATGGTCATCGACACTGGTGGGGTTGGAAAGAAGACTTTCCCACAAGTTCAGTGTCACGTCCCAACCTGGTTTGGTCAGATCCCCATGATCAACTCGCCCCTATATTGATTTATTAAAGGGTTTCCTATTATTATAAACTGTAAAGAGTAAGGCGTCCTTTAAACCTGCACCTTTTTCTGGAATAACATAAATTAAAACTGCATAATATTTTAAATTTATCATACCTGTCTCATAGGCGTCTTAGTTGATGGTCTCTAAGGGTAGGCTTTTCAAAATTTTCTAAAAGGGTTATAAGGGAGGGGGTGAGTACAATGACTCAGTGAATGAGTTTTCAAAATTTTTAACTTTTGGATGTTCGTGACATCTGACCCTCAATCCTGAAATCAATTCTTCGTGTCTGTATGAGGACATAGACCTCATCTCGTCCCCACTCCGGTCTCACGCGCTTGATGCTACTCCAAATTTCGAATAGTCACCTGGTACGACGAACTACCCTTATACCCACCACGACATTCAGGGCCCTTTGGACGCATCACTACCCCTCTTGGGTGTCTTGATGGTCTCGTAATTACAATGCATGCACAATCAGTATTTTCACATTATGCCATATAATCTGTGGTGCCACTGTTCCAATGGCTCCGACCTTCAACTCAACCTGCAGCTGTTTGTCCTTACTAGTCCAGAGACCTATCATGTCGCACTGCCACTAGTTGACTAAATATGTCAGTCCTGTCTTGGTACCGTAGACAAACAATTCATTTATTAAAGTTTTATGGCACATATCTCATGTTTTTTTACGAGCTCCTGCTTGTGCCCACAGGCCTATGGCCGACTGTTCGAGATTTTCAAAACCGGGCATAGTAGCCCCCAAGTTCCAAAACCGAGGCCCCTGGCCTATAAGAGCTATTCAAGCTCCTGTTAAGAAGGTCTCACAAATCGTTTAAGCAAGGACACACAGTCAGGGGAGAGCACTTCCGACAAAATAAAATTTTAACTATCCATCATACCAACAGAGTATGAGGATATCTCTGCTCATAACCGATGAACGGGTTTTTCCATTTCCTCCGAGGAAGTTTCATCATACTAACCAGGTATGATCTACTTACTATCTGTAAGTAATTTTCACATTACTTCTCTAAGTTGTGATGTTTAAAATACCACTAAATAGTGGGTTTTCATTTCGAGGTACATATCATTCCCAACCGTGTATGGTATAAAATCCCAATCACCCGTTAATGCAGTGAATTCCACTTGACCAGTTATTTTTATTCACACGAGCTTGTCCTTATCATTCCCAACCGTGTATGATATAAAATTCCAATCACCCGTTATTGCAGCAAATTCCACTCGACCGGTTCTTTGTATTCACGTGAGCTTGTCCTTGCTGGCGTTCCTGATAATTCGTATTCCTACACGATATGAACATCCTTATTCATTATCCCTTAGCCTAATAGCCATCATTCATTCCAAATGAATGATAAAACTAAACTTTTTATTTATTTACAATTAGGTCTTTAAAGTTATTTTTCTTTAACTTTAAGTTCCTAATGCCGGTTTTTCCTCAAATTGAGTCCCAAAAGTATTAAAATTTATCTTAGGACCTCAATTTATTCAAATTCACAAAAAGGGGTATAATTTCCAAAATTTCCAATTTGGTTCCCTAACTTTTTCCAAAATTACTATTATGCCCTTCCTTTACAAAAATGGTAAATTTCACCCCAAAAATTCTAAAATTCCTCAATTGGCCCACTAACATTCTTATCTTACCCCATTGACCCCCAATTTTATAAAATTGCATCTTGGTCCTTCGAATTTTGAAAATCCCCAATTTTCCCACAATTTCAACTTCTTAACACAACCGAATTTGATTTCATCAAATTAACCGATCAAACTCTTATGATTGTTGAAATTGAAGTTGAAATTGAGTTTGTACATCTTCATATGATTCAATAGGACTTTGAATCGTAAGTTTTGACGTCGGAATGATCTCAAACAGAGCTTCGCCGGAAAATAGACTATAGAGAGAGAAAGCTTCAAAAACTTACTGTCAGGTGCACAGCGGTCCGAGCTTTTGATCTGGGCAGATAGCTCTTGTCCAGAGGTTTATCCTAGAATCAAGAACTACATCAATTCATGCAGAATTGAGTTAGAATTTCATCATCAAAATATTGTCGGTTCTCTCTCTAACACCAGTCGGAATTTACAGAAGGGAGCCGAATTCGCTTACCTTTCCTTTTTCTAATTCGGCTGTAAGAGGGCTGTGGAGGTGTTTGGAGGGCTTGGTTTGGCATGAGGAGGGCTCAAAATGGTTGATTTCAGCTCGGCCAAAATAGGTCCGCCGGAGCTGCTTCATTGTTCCATCATGCCGATGCTTCTCCAATAACCCTCAAAGCAAATTGAGACTATTAGTGTGTATCTGACTTCTCCCCGATTCTAAAGAACCCGACCTCACCTTGTTTGGCTCAGAAATGACCCTATATCGGAGCCCTAGTTTGAGCTTCGTCGAAAAACTAAGCAGTTGAGAGAGAGTGAGCTTTTCAGGTGTGGAGAGGATGAATGGAGAGGGGTCTTTATATAGGGAGCTCAAAGACTTCTTGGCCGTCTGATTGGCACCTTAATGGCGGTCATTCATTATCTGAAACTCCCTGGCCAAAAACTTTTATGCTTCACCGGTGCTGCATGATTTTCCAGCGAGTGAACAGTGCTGTCATCTGAAAGAAGAAGATGACACTGTTCTAAACCGGACCGAAACGGTCCGAACCGAGTTCAAAGCTTAAACCGGCCGGTTCACCCGCCATTCGACCGAATTTTTCAAATCTAAAAATTTCTAAGTTCATTTTCTATCCAATGGTGGCCTCAAATCTCAAATTTGAATTTTTTTAGCCACCTAGATAAATGAATTTAGAATCCGGTTCAATAGTGGTTCAAATCGGTCCAAACCAGTTCAGATCTGGTATACCTAAACCAATTTGGTTTTCATCTCCAATTCATTCTCAAGTCAATTTTTATAACTTTTGGGACTCTTTGGTTCACTTGAGATCCATAAATTTGTTGGTTTGCCCTTTCTTTATCGGTTCTGGTTCATGAACTGAGTCAGTTTATAAACTAATTCAATCTAGTTGAATCCGGTTCATCTAAACCAGTCTATTTTTTCTCTTCCAATTTATCCTAAGGTTCTTTTTCAAGGTTTTATGAACCCTTTGGATCATCCAGGAGTTGTAGATTTCCAAATTGCCTATTCCCAAATGATCGGGTTTGTGAAGCAGTTCGATTTTCTTACTCGGTTTGACCGGTCCTTTTCCCAGTTTTCCTTAACTCAAAAGGGCGGAGTTTACACATCTAGTATTCCACACCCCTTTAATCTGCTCAACCTAAACCAGGATCACATGGGATGCTTGGATCCCAACCATAAGCCTCCTGGGTCTTGGGAATTTCCGAAAGCCACTCTTCCATTGTATCACCACTTTCGTTATTCCCTTACGTTGACATTACCTCTTATTTTAGGTGTCTTTCCGACGTCATAACTCATCCACCCAAAAGAGTCATATCAAGCACAATTAATCATAAGAACAATATCAATAATGACATTTTAATAGGATGTGTGGTATGCTATCTGACTCTCCCTGTTACTCATATTTTGATGCATGCATCACATTCACATATCAAAGTGTTTTATTTCACAAGGTTCGGTATGCTATCTGACCGACATAGTACTCATGTTCTTATTTATTCGAGTAGCTTATTATTAATTATCTTCTTTACTTAATGGATAAACATGGATCCTAAGTCCCCTTTTTACTTTTACAAGTTCATGGTGTATTGGCCATGTTTTAGAAAATCACTCACATACCATAGTTCCGGTTTTCCTCTTCTAACATCATGTTCACTAGTCCATTCACAATTTAGCATGCACATTTCATAACCATATTTATCTTTAGGCAATCCTATCATACTCTCTATATTCTTTGTCTATTAATAAAAGATGGTAAAGCACCATGATTAATCCAATAGGACTCGTCATCTATAAACACACTCTTTTCTGAGACTTGTTTGTCCCATAAATGTTCCCTTCTGACCGCCTTTGGATGTGCATACTCTCACATTATTTGGGAGGATACTTTCACTACAAATTTTAAATTATACAAATAAGGTCAGATTCGGTTTTCCTTGGTTAGCAATAGCACTACATTGTAATTTCTCAAAATCACGGTTTTACTCTTTTAACCGGACTCACTCGAATTTCGCAGCGATGATCTTGTTTGTATAATTATGCCTCTTTGCTCAATATATCTATATTTTACCCCTGGTTACTTTACCCATATTTATTTTAAAGTCCCATAAAATCCCATATCTTATTAAAATACTCAACTTTATACCTTTTTACACCTTAAACTATCTAAAATTATCAAAATGCCCTTATTCTTTTTACTACCTCTTTTTATATGTCCAATTCCTTAAATATTTTATTTTGTTCGCTAGATTGCACTTTAACTCCATTTTGGTTCATAAGTTTACTAGATTACCATTGCTTCCAATGAAATTATCTTCCAAAAGGGAGATTATTTCTGGAAAAGAGGTTTTTAGCATTTAACTAACATTCATCAACCCAACCGAGCTTGATACCAGAAATCTCATTCACCCAAAATTTGTGACTCATTTGTCCTAGATGGATTTCTGATGTTGTCAACTATCTAACAATTGTATGTTATGAGTCTTTTTTCCACACCTATGTTGTCACTGATAATTAACTTATCATTTATTCGAAAGTTATACATACGTCCCTATGTTTTCTTTTATTGACATAAAAGTCCCTAAGTCTATTTTATTGGCAATTAAATTTCCAATTATTTTTCATAAGTTCCTAATTTTACTTTATTTATAATTTCATCCCCCATATAATTTTATTAAAATAAAATTATTCAAAAATTACAAATAAATCATGGTAATTATCTTTAATTGCAAATAATTTCCCAAAAATTATTTTTAATTGCAATTAAATCCCTACACTCTTCTTATTTACAAGCTGACCCTAAATTGATGCCAATTTGATAAAAATTCCCAAATTTCCAAAAATTCTTTATTCGCCCAATTTTCTCAAATTTACACTTTTGCCCCAAATCTTCAATTTATCAAATTGATCACTCAAACTCAATTATTACCTCCTATCATGTTGCTAATTATCTATCCTATCTCTCCACAATCATTCCAAGCTTTTAATTGCCCAATTTGGCTTATAATTGAGTTGAAACGAAGATTCGCTATAAATATTTCTAGAGAGAGAAAGGTTTGATATTTTTTTACTGGCGAGGGCACAATTTTCGGATCTCTTATTTTGGGGAGCTAACTCTCCTCAAGACAATCCTCTTAGAATCAAAATTTGCATCAATTGGTGGCCTGAGCAAGGTGAATTTAATAAACAAAATTTTCATTATTTTCTCTTTGTAAATTTTCTCTTCCGGCGAATGATGGTGGTAATTGCTTACCACAAGGCTCAACCGTGGAGAGTCGTGGGAGGGGCGGCCTAATCTTAGGAGGCTCAGAGGTGGCTGGAATTTGGCTCAAAAACTTCTCGGATTCGACCGTCGTAGTGTTTGTACTGTGCGGGCTCACCAGAGCTTCTCCTATAATCCTCGAGCTGAACAGAGTATGCAGGATGGTAGAGGATTTCCTCAAGATTCTATAGGACTTGACTTTACGTTCTTAGGTAAAGAAATGGGTCGATGTGAGAGCTTTGGTTTAGGGATGGTCAGAATTGCGAGAAGTTCATCTTCTTTGAGCTTTTCTACATCCGGCGTATGCAGGATGGTCAGAATTACCACAGGTCAGCTTATAATTGTCTGTGACCATCCGACGTGGCTTTTCTACATGTTGACCTCTAATTGATCGACCATTCTCCGACATCCTAGGCTGTACTCCAAAGAAATTCATAAACCTTGGGAAGGAACCATAGAACAAAGTGGGAGAGAAAAACCAGACCGGTTCGGGTGAACTGGACCTGAACCAGATTAAACCAGTTTAAGGACTAAGTCGGTTTATGAACCAGAATCGATAAAGAGATGGTAAACTAGGAATTTTATGGACCTAAGTGACCCAAGGAGCCACAAAATACATGGAAATGGACTTGTGAAGGAATTGGGGATGAAAACCAAACCGGTTCAAGTGAACCGGGTCCGAATCGATTTGGACCGGTTTGAACCACTATTGAACCGAATCCTAAATTCATTTTTCTAGGTGGCTTAAATAATTCAAATTGGAGATTTGAGGCCACCATTGGATAGAGAATGAATTTATAAATTTTTAGATTTGAAAAACTCGATCGAATGGGGGGTGAACTGACTGGTTTAAGCTTTGAACCCGATTCAGACCGGTTCGGAACAATGTCATCTTCTTCCTTAGGATGACAACACTATTCACTTGCCGAGAAACTGAAGAAATGCTGAAAAAGAAGAAATGCTTTGTTTAGGGCATTTCAAGTCTTCAATATCAGCAATAACCATGCCAAATGGACGGCCAACGGGTCTCTAAGCTCCCTATATAAAGAGCCCCTCCCCATTCATCCTCTCCACACCTGAAAACTCCATTCTCTCTCAACTGCTACATTTTTCGGCGAAGCCCAAACTAGAGCTCTAACATAGGGTCTTTTCTTAGCCAAATAAGGTGAGGTTGGGTTCTTTAGAACTGGGGAGAAGTCAGCTACATGTCTGTAGTCTTTGTTCACTCCGAGGGTCGGCGGCGAGACGCCGACGTGATGAAATAGTGAAGCAGCTCCGACAGATCGAAGCTACCTTGTTTCAGCCGAGTTGAAATCGAATAATTTGAGCCCTCCTCGGGCCAAACCAAGCCTTCCCAACACTTCCTCAGCCCTCCCACGGCTGAATTAGGACTGAAAGGTAAGCTAATTCGACTCCCCTCTACAATTTCCGGCTAGTGCTAGAGAGAGAACCGGTAGAATTTCAATGATGAAATTCTAACTCAATTCGGTATCAATTGATGTGATTCTTGATTCTAGGATGAACCTCAGGATGAGAGCTATCTGTCCAGATCGAATGCTCGACCCGTCATGCCCTCACTGGTGAGAAATCGAAACTTTCTGTCTCTATAGTCTTTTTTCCAATGAAGCTTCGTTTAAGCTTGTTACGGCGTTAAAATCCACGATTCAAAGTTCCTTAGAATCGTATGAACATGTAGGAACTCAATTTCAACTCCAATTTCAACAATTAAAGGTATTTGACTGGTCAATTTGATGAAATCAAATTTGGCAGTGTTGAAAAGTTGAAATTGGGGGAAAATATGGGATTTTCGAAATTCAAAGGACAAAAATACAATTTTATGAAATTCAGGGTCAATTGGGCATGAAAATCATGTTGGAGAACCAATTGAGGAATTTTGGAATTTTTGGGGCCAAACCTACCATTTTTGTAAATGAAGGGCGAAATGGTAATTTTGGAAAAATTGAAGGACCAAACTGGAAATTTGGGAAATTAATCCCCTTTTTGTTAAATGGAATAAATTGAGGTCCTATGATAAATTTCAGAACTTTCGAGACTCAATTTGAGGAAAAAACTGGCATTAGGGACTTAAAGTTAAAGAGAAATAACTTTAGGGACTTAATTGCAAATAAATGGAAGTTTGACTTTCTTATTCATTTGGAATGAATGAAGACTATTAGGACGAAGGAGAATGAACCGAGATGTTCATATCATGTAGGAACACAAAGTACCGGGAACGCCAGTAAGGACAAGCTCGCGTGAATACAAAGAACCAGTTTAGTGGAATTCACTGCATTAACGGGTGAGTGGGTTTACTAACATCATACCCGATTGGGATGATGAGGACAACTTAAAATTAAAAACCACTTACCAGTTGTGAGTGGAAATTTTATATCATACCCGGTTGGGAATGATAAGTACCTCGGTATGAAAACCCACTATTTAGTGGTGTTTTAAACATAATTACTTAGAGGAAGTGATGTGAAAATCATGCGGAAAAATTACTTATCGGTTGTAAGTAGATCATACCTGGTTGGTATGATGAGACTTCCTCGAAGGAAGTTGAAAACCCATTCATCGGTTATGAATGGAGATGTCCTTATACCTAGGCGGTATAATGGATAGAGAAAACACATGTTTTGTCGGAAGTGCTCTCCCCTAACTGTATGCCCATGCTTAAACAATTTGGGAGACCTTCTCGACGGGAGCTCAAATAGCTCTGATAGGTCGGAGGCCTCGGTTTTTGAACTTGGGGGCTAAATGCCTGATTTTGAAAATCTCGTACAGTGGGCCCAAGGCCAGTTGGCACGAGCAGGAGCTCGTAAACGAACATGATATATGTGCCATAAAACTTAATAAGTGAATTGTTTGGCCATGGTACCAAGATAGGACCGACATGCTTAGTCAACTAGTGACAGTGAAACATGACAGGTCGACGGACTAGTCAAGACAAACAACTACGGGTTGAGTTGAGAGTCGAGGCCATTGGACCAGTGGCACCAAAGATTACATGGCAATATGAGAAAATCGGCAACCCTCGGAGCAAATGGAGACTACCGTTGGATAGCTGACTTCTCCCCGGATCTAATAAACTTGACCACGCCTTCTTTTGCTAAGAAAAGACCCTATGTTAGAGCTCTAATTGGAGCTTCACTGGAAAATGGAGCAGTAGAGAGAGAGAGAAGTTTTTAGGTGTGAGGAGGATAAATGAGGAGGAGTTCTTTATATAGGAAGCTCGGGGATTTCTTGGCTGTCTGATCGGCGCTTTCATGGTGATCATTCACTACCTGAAACTCCCTGGCTGGAGGCTTTTCATCTTCACTGGTGCTGCTCGATTTTTCGGTGAGTGAACAATGTTATCATTTGAAGGAAGAAGACGACGTTGTCTCAGATTGAACCGGACTGGTCCGAACCAGGTTCAACGCTTAAACCGATCAATTTATGCCCGATTCGACCGAGTTTTTCAATATTTAAAATTTTTAAATTCATCTAAATTCATTATCTATCAAATGATGGCCTCAATTCCCCAATTTTAATTTTCTAAGCCACCTAGAAAAATGAATTTAAATATCGGTTCAATAGTGGTTTAAATCGGTTCAGGTCCGGTTTACCTGAACCGATTTGGTTTTCACCTTCAATTCATCCTAAATTCCTTTAAGTAACTCGAGATTCATAAATTTTTCGGTTTACCCTTTCTCTATCAGTTTCTGTTTATAACCAGACTCAGTTTTATCATTAGAAATGACCAGCTCTTTTCCCGGTTTTCTTATTATCAAAGGATGGGGTTTACAAACTAGGTCACAATCAAGAACAAGTATCCACTTCCATGAATTGATGACATATTCTCCAAGATAGACCTTCGGTCAGGCTATCACCAACTTAGAATTCGTGAGGAGTATATTCCTAAGACATCATTTCGGTCTCGATACGTACATTACGAGTTTAGGGTGATGCCATTAGGATTGACAAATGCTCCTATAGCTTTCATGGATTTAATGAATCGAGTGTTCCAACCACATTTGAACAGGTTCGTGATAGTATTTGTAGATGGCATTCTTATATACTCACGAACTAGGCTGGAGCATGAAGAACATTTGGCAACCACCTTGGAGATACTTCGGGAAAACTGCTTATATGCAAAATTCTCCAAGTGTGAGTTCTGGTTATAGGAGGTAGGGTTCTTAGGACACATAGTGTCCAAAGATGGAGTCAAAGTAGACCCGACAATGTTGGAAGCCATATCTAATTGGAAGGCACCCAGGAATCCCTCGAAAATACGAAGTTTCTTAGGCTTGGTAGGATACTATAGACAGTTTGTATAGGATTTCTCTAAGATAGCTGCCCCTTTGACTCGACTCACCAGGAAAGGAGTAGAGTATGAATGGGATGAAAGTTGTGAGAAATTTTTCTTGGAGTTGAAGACTCGTTTGACAACTGCACTTATACTCTCCCTTCCTGACCCAAGTGTGGAGAGTACACCGTCTATAGTGATTCATTCGGACAAGGACTTAGATGTGTACTGATGCAAAAAGGAAAGGTTATCGCCTATGCCTAATGACAACTTAAGGTACATGAGTAGAATTACCCTACCCATGACTTGGAATTAGCTGCAATAGTGTTCGCCCTAAAAATTTGGCGACACTACCTATATAGGGTTAAGTGTAGGATATACACTGATCACAAGAGTCTTAAGTATTTCTTAACTCAGAAAGAGTTGAACCACCGCCAGAGAAGATGACTAGAATTGGTTAAAGATTATGACCTTGTGATAGAGTATCACTTTGGGAAGACAAATGTAGTGGCAAATGCCTTAAGTCGAAAGTAACAAATTGAGGCGACGTAGATAAAGTCAAGCTACTTACCCTTGTTGCAACAATTGGGAAGAATGGAGGTGGACCTTAGGATGGACAAAGGAGAGAGATGCTTACTGGCTAATGTGGTGGTGAGACCCAACGTAACAGTGCAAATTAAGGTACAATAAAAAGCGGATAAGGAGCTCTAACCCTACTTAGATACGGTCAATGGAGAGACAAAACTGGACTATGACCTTCGAGGTGACAGAGTACTAACCTATAAAGGTAGAGTGTGCGTGCCTCAAGATAAGGAATTGAAGAGGGTAATTTGAAGGAGACACACGATTCTGTGTATGTGATGCATCCGGGCAACACTAAGATGTACCGCACCCTCAAATAAGGATATTGGTGGAAAAGAATGAAGAGGGATATTGTGGAATACGTAGCTCGATGTTTGTCCTGTCAACATATTAAAGCTGAACATCAAAAACCATCAGGACTGCTACAACCCTTGTCAATCCCGGAGTGGAATTGATAACACATTACCATGGATTTTGTCACAAGACTACCTGTGACCAGTAAGGGTCGAGACACAATTTGGGTCATCATGGACAAATTGATTAAGTACGCTCATTTCCTACCTATAAAAGTGACGGATATAGTGGA
This sequence comes from Trapa incisa, assembly GCA_030064435.1. Lineage (NCBI taxonomy): Eukaryota > Viridiplantae > Streptophyta > Magnoliopsida > Myrtales > Lythraceae > Trapa > Trapa incisa. The sequence goes on along the minus strand of CM057776.1, from coordinate 19,973,174 downwards.
ACAACTAGTCATCTTATACATGAGGGAGATAGTAAGACTCCATGGCATCCCGGTGAGCATAGTTTAGGATCGAGACCCTAGGTTTACCTCAAGGTTCTGGCCAAGTTTGAAAAGTGCCTTGGGAACTAAGCTTCACATGAGTACGACATTTCATCCTCAAACCATTGGACAGTCTGAGTGAACAATCCAAATCCTGGAGGACATGCTAAGGGGCATGCGTACTCTCTATGGATAAGGGTTGGGAGGAATACTTGTGTTTGATGGAATTTGCGTACAATAATAGTTATCAGGCCAGTATTCAAATGGTCCCTTATGAAGCCCTCTACGGACGACCATGTCGTACCTCCTTATTTTGGGAAGAGGTGAGGGGAAAGAAAGCTAGAACGTGTCAAATTAATTGAAGATGCCATAGAAAAGATCAAGATAATCTAAGGTCGACTCAAGGCCGCTCAGGATAGGCAGAAGAGCTATGTGGAAAAAAGGAGAAAGGGTCTTGAATTTGAGGTGGGGGACCAAATGTTCCAAAAAGTATCCCCATGGAGAGGAATACTTAGGTTTCAATAATGGGGAAAGTTGAAACCAAGGTATATCGGTCCTTATCCCATCATCCAAAGGATAGGACCAGTGGCATATAAATTGGAACTACCTCTAGATTTATAGAGAATAGATGATGTGTTCCATATCTCGGTACTTCGGAAGTACTAGCCTGATCCTAGCCATGTGTTGGACCGACCTCCACCAGAACTGGAAGAGAACTTGACCTATCAAGCAGAACAAGTACAGATCATCGACTGGAGGGACAAGAACTTGAGGAATAAGAGAATCCCTATGGTTAAGGTTCTTTGGCAAAAGAGACCTGTGCAAAAAGAGACATGGGAGACCAAAAGCGTGATGAGGGATGGGTACCATCAATTGTTCAACATGTAATTGTTTTGGAGACAAAACCCCTAAAAGGAGGGGAGAGTTGTAAACCTCGTCCTTTTATAATAAGAAAACCGGGAAATGAACTTGTCATTTCCAAAGAGAAAATCAAGTCAGTTCATAAACCTTAATTGATAGCAAAAGAGAAAATTGGGAAATTTACAAATCCCGAGTGACTCGAAGAGTCATAAAAGTCATGGAAAAGGACTTTGGGATCAATTGGAAGAGAAAACCAAACCGATTCAGGTGAACCTGACCTGAACCGGATTGAACCAGTTTGAACCAACATTGAACCGATTTCTAAATTTATTTTTCTAGTTAGCTTAAAATATTCAAATTGAGGAATTAAAGCCACCATTGGATAAAGAATGAATTTAGAAATTTTTAATTTTGAAAAACTCGGTTGAATCGAGCTTGAACCACTTTAAGCATTGAACTCGGTTCAGACCAGTCTGGTCCGGTCCGGTTCGGAACAGTATCGTCTTCTTCCTTTAGGTGACAACATTGTTTACTCGCCGAAAAAGTGAACAGCGCCGGCGAAGGTGAAAAGTCTCCGTTCAGAGCATTTCAAGCCAATAATGATCACCATAAACGTGCCAATCAGACGGCTAGAGAGTTCCCGAGCTCCCTATATAAAGAGCTCATCTCCATTCATCCTCCTCACACTTGAAAGCTCCTCTCTCTCTCTCTACTGCTCCATTTTTTGGTGAAGCTTAAACCATAGCTCCGAATTGGGCATTTTTCTGAGCCTTAGAAGGTGAGGTTGGGTTCATTAGATTCGGGGAGAAGTCAACTACCAGACGGTAGTCTCCATTTGATCCGAAGATCACTGACATAATCAAACAGTGAAGCAGCTCCAGCAGACCGAAGCTGCCATGTTTCAGTCGAGTTGAAAACGACTAAATTGAGCCCTCCTCAGGCTAAACCAAGCTCTCCCAGCACTCCCACAACCCTCACACGACTGAATTAGAGCTGAAAGGTAAGCCAATTCAGCACCCCTCTGTAATTTTCTATCAACGTTAGAGAGAGAAATGGTGAAATTTCACTGATAAATTCTCACTCAATTCAATATGAATTGTTGCAATTCTTGATTCTAGGGAGCAACCTTAGGCCGAGAGCAACTTGCCCTGATAGAAAGCTCACACCATCGCACCTTCGATGGTAAGCTATTGAAGTTTTCTCTCTCTAAGTTTAGTTTTCCGATGAAGCTATGTTTGAGCTCAATTCGGACCCAAATGAGGCTATCCAAAGCTCAATTGAATCGTATGCAAGTGTAGATCCATACCTTCAATTAGAGTAATTAACCCTGATTGAATGGTCAATTTGATGAAATCAAATTTGGCCAGTTTGAAATGGGAAAAATTTTGAAAATTTCATAAAATTGAGGGACCAAATTGTAATTTTCCAAAATTGAGGGCCAATTGGCCATGAAAAGGATGTTGGAGGACCAATTGGTCAATTTTTTAAAATAATTAGGGTCAAATTGCCATTTTGTAAAGTAGGGGCAAAATGGTAATTTTTGAAAAATTGGGAACCAAATTGGAAATTTGGGAAACTTAAATCACTTAAGTGATTTTGAGTAAATTGAGGATCTAAAATGAATTTTGGAAGTTTTGGGACTCAATTTGGGGAAATGTTTGCATTAGGGACCTAAAGTCAAGAAAAATGAACTTTAGGGACCTAAGTGCAATTAATTGGAAGTTTTGAGTTTAGTCGTTCATACGTGAGGAACGAAAGCTGTTATGCCAAGTATTAATAGATAAGATTTTCCAAATTGTGTAGGAGCACAAAGGACCCAAATGCCAGTAAGAGAAGCTCGCGTCGACTTGAGAAAATCAACTGAGGACGAACATGTCACGGTTAACGGGTGAGTGGGTTTATTCACATCATACCCGGTTGGGATGATGAGCACTTCAGAAATGAAAAACCACTTCTATGTGTAATTTTAACATCACACCTGGTTGAAGTGATGTGAGAACTACGCGGAAAAATAGATTACCGGTTGTAAGTAGATCATACATGATTGGTATGATGAACTTCCTAGAAGGAAGTAGAAAACCCGCTTACCTGTTGTAAGTAGAGATGTCATCACACCCGGTTGGTGTGATGGATGGAAATTTTATTTTGTTAGAAGTGTTCTCCCCTAACTGTGTGCCAATGCTTAAAACTTTTGGGAGACCTTCTTTACGAGAGCTAGAATAGCTCTAATAGGCCAGAGGCCTCAATTTTGGAACTTGAAGGCTAAAATGCCCAGTTTTGGAAAATTGCATATAGTGGGCCCAAGGTGAGTTGGCACAAGCAGGAGCTCATAAACAAAAATGATGTTAAGTCATAAAAATTCTTAATGAATGAATTATGTGATTTATCCATGGTACCAAGATAGGACTGTCATACTCGATAGACTGATGGTAGTGCGACATGACCAAGTCGACGGACTAGTCTATACAAATAGTTGCAGGTCGAGTTGAGGGTCGGGGTCGTTGGACCAGTGGCACCAAAGATAAATAACTTTGTGGAAAACTTTTGTTTGTGCATGCACTTGAGGTTCAAGACTATTAAGATGTCCAAGAGTGGTAGTGATGCGTCCTAAGAGCTACTAGATGACATGATAGAGATAAGGGTTGTTTGTCGTGCCAGCAGTCAGGGAAGCTTGACGTAGCTTCGTGCCCATGAGGCCAGGGTGGGGTCGGGATGAAGTCTCTATCCTCATATGGACACGGAGTTGATTTTGGGTTTGAGGGTCGGATGTCACGAACTTCACTCATACCCAAAGTAGAAGTGGACGGGCTTCTATCTAGGTTGTCGGTAAAGTCGCTCCGATGCCACAAGTGGATGTAGTGGATGGGCTGCCCTGCAAATGTGTTATTCCCTTCCTGATGAAGGGCGTGTGTTGATTGTTAAACACACTTGATGTGGAAATAAGGAAAAGAAAATGGTTTGAAAATCGAAATTTGAGGAAGAAATTATTTTAAACGAAATAAGGAGTCTAGCACACTTCGATTAAAGATATTTTAATTATGAAACTCTCTCCCATCACCCATTCACTGAGTTGTCGAACTCATCCCCCCCACACCTTTTCAGGTAACCAAGGGAAAACTCACTTAAAGACCTACATGTAGCTAAACCTGTAAAACATGTATGTAAGGTTAAAATTATTCAGTTTTGATTAATGTTATTCCAAGAAAGACAAGAAAAAGGACGTTTTCCTCCTTGCGGTTTAGAAAAAGGCCAAACCCTTCATGAACCAAAGGGAGTGGCGGGTTACTCACGAGGATTCGACCAAATTGGGTCGGGGCATGACAATGTGCCACTCTTTTCGATCGATGGCTGCAATTTTCTCTATAAGTGAGGATACTTAGTTTTTGAGTGACCTAAATACCATAGCTAGTAACTTTTTATCCATACCACCAAAATTGGTTATTTAGGAGGCATTAGAACTACATTGAAGCCTTCCTTCAAACTCCACTTGTCCTAGGTGTTAACGTGCCTTCTACTAGCACTGATGTGATTAAATAGTAACATTTCTCCCTTGGCCGAAAACATAGCAGTCCCTTCCTATGCTTACCCCCAACCTCCCCGACATCCAACCACTACCTAAAATAATTCTAGCGACTCCTTTTAGTCCCTCTAGCCAATACCACTGGCCATTCGAGTTGAAGTTAAGTCTCGTGGCCATGAAAATTCTTGGAAACTCTAGTGACACCCCTATTTTAAAGATTCTCTATAAATCACATTTTTTAGGAGACTCATACCACCATTTGGGGTGGCTCAGGAGGCCACAAACACTCAAGGGAGTCAGCTTTCCAACCACACCAATGTAGACGACCAACTTTCCATATCCAGTGAGTTCCGTTATTTCTCCAAATTGGTTTCCATTATGAATATAGATTATTGTGTTAGGGTGTTCCAATAGCACATTATCAAGTGCACATCGATAGACGTCACTCGGTTAGTTAGTTCTCATGATAGTTTTCATCCAAAGTTTCTAAATTGGTTCCTATTTGAACAGAGATGATTATACTAGGGAAATACCCTATCACAATATCGAGTGTGTATTGATAGACGTCACTCGATTAGTTGGTTCACATGATAGTTCACATCCAACACATTTTAAGGATATACGAAGGAGAGTAGTATAAGGAAAGAGGTCTTACGTAGAGCAAGAAATCTAAGATAAGGTACTTGGGTTTAATAATTGGTGGTTCAAGACAATTACTCATTTCCCAAGATTTATTTGTACTTCACTATATACTTTAAAAATTTAATTATAAAAGTTTAAATTTTGAGTGAATTTTGTAACATTATATTTAATATGAGTTTTTCAACATATCGATTTTACTGTGAGGTTGTTGTTATACATGCGAAAATGTTAGATATTTGGAAAAATTTAACTTAAGACCTTTGTCCTCTAGCCAAACATGTAGTTTGTTCCAAGTGAAATTTCACTATCAAGTTCTCCTTGACGTCTCCCTTCATTTACTTAATGTACTATTAGTTACAAAATGTTACATACAATTATATAGTGTTGAGTATGATATAAGACATTTTCTCTTGTTGTCAATATGACATTTATTTTATCATTCGACATTGGCTATTACATCAACTAGATGTCAAGAATTTATTTTTTTTATGGCATCCTTGATGATAAAGTATATATGAGTCAATCACCTTATTTTATAATTTAGGAGAAGTCCTTCAAAATTTATAGCTTAAAGAAATCTTTCTATGTTATTAAGAAATCTATTTGTGCATGTTTTGATTGTCTATTATAGTCTACCAATATATTTAGTATGATTAGAAGTACTAATAATTAGTCAGTATTTTTTTCGTTATTTAAAAAGGAAAATTCTTATATTAGTCACATATACAAGATATTATTAATATTAGTGATGATAATAACATTATTGCACTTAAATTATTTTTTGGTGAGTAGTTTCGAATTAGAAAACTCACTTTTTAGTATTAAGATATCAAGATCCCATGATCAAATTTACAAATGTTAATAGTAATATTTATTTGATATGCTAAAAAAATGAATTACTTAGTTGTAAACCCGCCAATTCACATATACTTCTTCACACTAAACTTATATCATAATATGGAGAATTACTATATCATCATTTGAAATATTGAATATTAGTTAATAAATTGAACTATTTAACACTTACTCGCTCTCATATTTCTTATCTAGTTACTGCCATAAATCAATATAGGTTAATTTTTTGTATTATTTAGTAGGATGTGACACTTCGAATTTTCAAATATATCAAGTTCTCTTTTGAAAAAAATCTGTATATTTTTGACAGGGAGATGCCGTTGTTCTATTAGTCGAATATCCATCCCTAGATATAGTATTTTCATTGGTGGTAATCTTATTTTATGTAAAATTAATACAAAATTAATTGTTTTTCATTCTATTATAAAGTTAAAATATTGTTAAATGACAAATATTTTATATGAGTTAATTTGGATAAACATTGCTCATAGAATTTGGTGTGTAATATAATTTATTAACGTGATTAAATGTGAAAATCAAACAATAATACACAGTACATAATAAAATATTTTATTAGTGAGTTAAATAAATTAAAATATATTAGTATATTGTATGATAAATGATTATACGAGTAAATACTAACCCTATAAGCATTAAACTCACTAATATTCCAACTGATTTTAATTTATACTTAATAAATTACTCTGAAAAATATATATTGATAGTATTCTACAAATTAAGGTGTATTATTGATATATTATTTTAACTATTTAAAATATTTGATATAATTTTAATATTATATTGTCATATTATGTTTTATATTTCTAATTTATTATAAATTTATAAATAAATACATCTATTATTTTATTAGAACATTAATTATCAATTTAATCAAACATATTCCCTTTTATTATAAGAGAGAAGGGGGAGGAGATCATCATTGGGAGATAGATGGAAAGGGACATATTTTGACTTCTGGATGCTTGCTTGGGTTGTGGGCAAGTTCCCTTGGCATGCCATTCGGGGGTGCTTTGTAGTCTAGTAAATTGTCTGTTTCTGTGGTATTCAAAATTTGAATCGTCTCAACTCCATCTTCAGCCTTGGCATCACTCTTTTGTAGTTGCATATAACTTCAAACGTTGGAAAGACAAAATTTAGGAGTATCACATGGGCGTATTCTAAGTGAACAAACAGTGACAGTGACTTAACGGATAGGTCAGTTGCCGACATTTACAACCTGGCAAAATTAAATTCCCCATGCACTCTATTCCATATTCTATTGATATTTAAAAAAAATAATTAGTATTATTTATTTGAAATTAATTGTTTTACTTTCAGGGAATCTTTTTTTCTCTCTATCCACGATTCCACCAGCAGGTAAGCTCCGCGAAGGTGAAGCCCGAGAAGCAGAAAGCCACGCCCGCAATAGTGGACCCTCTGGGGCGGAAATCATGGGAAAAAATTTTCAAAAAATGTTAAGACACTACTTTTAAAAATATTATTGGAAATATAAAATAAATCCTAAAATTAATATATATTTATATATTATATGATATTAAAAGTAATATAAGTAATAGTCTTTTTTTCACATTCAATAAATAACCAACAAAATGATGGAAATAAAGTAGGAGATGTACTCACAATCTCAAAATAATAGTAAATAGGACGAATCATACGATAGAACACGAGACAAGCAAGTTCTCACCCAAAAATCAAATTCATGACATTCAATTTAAATTAAACAAATATAGAGGAAGTGTGGGTCCCAAACTCCCCCAACATTTTAGTATTTGATCTCTGACCCCAGCTGTCTTTGAAAAATCTCATGTCCAAGTGGGCGCACGCTCCAGAATATTTTTGTCCTACTTCCCCTTACAGTGAAATCCTCCAGATCTCTCCATCCGGGAAAACGACACTTCCCTTAATTTCTCCTCAGTTGAAGATCTGCGGAGTGAGGAGGGTAACAACGGCCACATTTTCTTCGTTTGCCTCAGACTCAGAGCCACGTGAAGGCAGCAGGTGGGTCCCGTTTTGGGAGCATAGTTGACTCATACTGTTTAACATTTAAGACCGCCCACAGGCGAGCATCCTTGATTGCTGGCATCCAAAAGTGTGAAAACGACCTTGTCCGAGACGACCCATTAGAAATAAAAATCTAAAAAGAATGTGATTCGAAGAAAAAAAGATTAACCGAAGCAGATGCCGTTACAAAATAGTCGGTTACGCCGGCGACGGCTGGGATGTTGGGTCGGCTGATGAGGGGGCTTCCGGTCCAGCCCGGCAGCCTTCGAGCATGAAGACAACGTCGGACATGGCCGGACGGTCGATCGGCTCGGGAGCCGTGCAGAGCAGCCCCACCTTGACACCCAACAAGAACTCCTCCCACTCGGACGACTCCGGGTCGAGCTCCAGCAGCCCCGGCTCTAGCAGCTCCGTGACTTGCCGCCTCTGCAGCTGCTTCTTCACCCACTTCACTATATCCTCCTCCTCCTGCGTGAACATCGCCGGCCTCCTCCCCGTCAACAGCTCCAGCAGGACGATCCCGAAGCTGTACACGTCGGATTCCTTCGTCGACTCCCCCGTGAGTGCCGCCTCTGGGGAGACGTACCCGATCGTCCCTACGGCCGCGGAGGAGGATCCGGCCGCCTCGGAGGCATGGCTGCCGGACAGAAGCCGCTCGAGGCCGAAGTCGGAGAGGTGGGCCTCGAAATCGGCGTCAAAGAGAACGTTCTGGGGCTTCACGTCTCCGTGAACCACCGAGCAGGCGTGGAGAAAGCCGAGCCCTCGGGCCACCCCTAGGGCTATGAGGTGGCGCATTGGCCAGTTCAGCACGTGGCCGTCCTGGTGGGATGCCTCCTGCAGGAGCGTAGCCAGGTTCCCGTTTGGCATATAGTCGTAGACCAGCAGCCTTACATCGGGCGGACCTGTGTAGTACCCTCGTAGAACAGTCAGGTTCCGGTGCTTGACCTTGCCCAAGGCCTCTGCCTCCTTCCTGAAGGCATTCTCCTCCAGCTGCTGGGATCCACCAGGGAGGCGCCGGATGGACAGCACCATCCCATCGTTGTAGCAGGCCTTGAAGACGAGCCCGTGCTTCGTCCTGCTCAGCACGTTCTCCTCATCGAACTGTCTCGTGGCCTCGACGGTCTCCGCCAGGGTGATCCTGTTGTTGAACATCACGAGCTTCGGGATTCCATTGTCGGAGCTCCCACGAGATGCGCTTCCTCCGCTTGTCCTCGAGCTCGCCCTGGCAGGGCTCGTCTTCTTCTCGCCCAAGGCCCGTTCCAAGAGCCGCCTCCGCCACCTAAGGAGGCTGAAGATGTAGAAGCAGCAGAAGACCGACAACAGAACTGCCCCAGAGACAATTGCAACGATGAGCAAAATTAGTCGCTTTCTCCTCTTCTTCTCAGCCGTATTCTCGCACTTCTGTGCCAATGGTTTGCCGCACAGGTGTTGATTATCGGAAAATGAGGTTGAGTTGAAACGTGACCCGAGTACAGTTGGGATGTCGCCCTCGAGATTATTGTTAGAGACGTTGAATTTCATCAGGCCGGATAATGCTGTAAGATTCACAGGAATCTTGCCGTCCAGGTTGTTCATGGAGAGGTCTAATGTGGTAAGATTGGACAGCTCCGAGATGGACTCCGGGATAGGGCCGGAGAGCTGGTTCGAGTTTAGAGTTATGGAGGCTAACGACGAGCACTTTGAAATATCTCCCGGAATTTCACCAGTCAGATTGTTTCTTCCCAAGTCGAGCACCCTCAAATGTGATAGCTCGAATAGATCCTCCGGAATATGACCAGAGAGAGAGTTCGACCACAGATCAAGGACTTCAAGATTGGTGCAATTGCCAAGCTCTTTCGGGATTGGACCTGAAAGATGATTTGAAGACAGTGAGAGAATGGCCAGAGATTGGAGAAACCCTAGTGTGGCTGGAATCTGGCCGGAGAATGAGTTTGAGCTCAAGTTCAAGTGCCGCAGGCTCATCAAACTGCTTAACCCCTCAGGGATGTTGCCAGATAACGAGTTCTCCTGCAGAGCAATCACCTGCAAGTTTGGCAACCCAGCAAGCTGCTCCGCTGGTATTTCGCCAGACAGATTCTGCCTGCTCATATCAAGAGTTATCAGCTTTAACAGGCTTCCGATACCACTGGGCATTGACCCCAAGAAGCCATTCCCGCTCATATTCAGATGCACTATGCTACTCAGGCCTCCGATATTAGCTGGAACTTGACCGGTGAACTCATTTCCACTGAGGTCAAGTGACGTCAGGCTACTCAATGCCATCAGCTCCTCCGGCAAGCTTCCATTCAATCTATTGCTACTCAAGCTCAACTTCTCGAGATCAGTCAGATTACTGAAACTCAGAGGAAACGAACCAGAGAATCGATTACGTCCGAGCAGCAAGACCTTCAAGCCACGCATTTCACCCAAGAACCCAGGGATCACCCCATCAAGCAAGTTGCCTTCTAGATCGAGGATTTTGAGGGAGCTACATTTCCTGATCTCAGGAGGAATTGAACCAGTGAACAAATTATCAGCCATTCTCAACTCTTCAAGGCGAAGCAGATTTCCTATCTGACCAGGCAGTGGACCGGAAAATGAATTTCTTGAAATGTCGAGCAGAGTTAGATTGGATAGATCAGTTACCCATACAGGAAAGCCGCCTCGGATATGATTCCCTTGCAGGTCTAAGATCTGCAGACTGCTATAGCAGGGCCCTCTCTCGGGCTCGACAATGTCCGTGAGCTCATTAAATGCAACTTGAACGATTCTAAGAGACGACCGTGAGTTAGCCGAAATGCTGCAGAACAGAGAGGACGAGAGCGAGCCGGAGAGACTGTTTCTTGACAGGGAGACCACCTGAAGCTTCGGTAAGTTTCCGATGGCAGCTGGAACGACGCCGCTGAGAGCATTGCCCTCGGCGCTCAAATGTATGAGAGAGGAGCAGTTGACAAGGGTGGAGGGTAGGGTTCCGTCGAGGAGATTGTAGTCAAGCGAGAGATACTCGAGACTCTGAAGCTCCCCCAAGAAAGGCGAGATTTGGCCAGAGAAGTTGTTGTAGGAGAGATTGACAAGCTGCAGCTGATGGAGGTTCTCAATGCATGGCGGAATGTCGCCTGCGAAAGTGTTCGACGACAGGTCGAGGTACTGGAGTCCGGACGGAAGGTCGCCGGAGATCTCTCCGGAGAGGCGATTCTGTGCGAGGTTCAGAAACTGGAGATTCGAGAGATCGGCAATCTCTCGAGGAAGAGATCCGGAGAGGGAGTTGTCCTGAAGGAATATTGAACGGAGGAGAGTGAGCTTCGATAGAGAGGCAGGTATGGTACCATTGAACGAGTTGGACCGGAGGCTGAGCTTCTGCAGCATTGGAAGGTCGGAGACGCGGTCGCTGAGAGGTCCGGTAAGCTGAAGCTGAGGGAGGCGGATCTCGATGACGCGGCCAGCAGTGCAGGTGATGCCGCTCCAATCGCACGGGGCGGATGGAGTGGCTGCATCCCAGCCGGAGAGTGCGCCGAGAGGGTCGCGGATGGCGAGCTTGAAGGCGGTGAGAGCGTCTATCTCGACGCTGCGCTGTCCCGCAGCAAGCAAGGAGGAGCAGAGGACTGCGAGGGAGAGGAAGGCGGCATCGGCACGAGAAAGCTGAAGAAGGGCCGTCATTGGTGTTATATGAGTGGAAAGCAGTCTAGTTTAGGAATAGGGAAGAGAGAAAGAGCACAGTCGCTGTCTCCATCAACGGAGCAGCGAGAAGTGGAGTGAGAGAGTGTATGTGCTGTTACATGGAGGAGAAGGAATAAGAAGGACAGAGGAAGAGAGACTTTTTTTTTTTTTTGCTAAATGAAGAAGCACTCATCAGCATAAAAGGGTAAAGATGGGCAAAATCATTGCAATGTAAATTAAATTGAAGCGATATAATAATTTATTAATAATTAAAATATTATATATTTATTTTACATTTTAAAGATTTTATCATATTTAATCCTTTATTTTTATAACTATTCTAGAAGCATTAACCTCTTATCAACGGGTATTTATTTTTCAAAATTAATTAGTAATTACATTGCATTTTATTTTGGATAAAATATCTCATGAAATATACAACTATAATCTCTATCTACTTATTGGTATTCTAGTTGTTACTCTTTGAAATAGATACTTGCACTATATTAACCCTTTAGGTGCTATTTGCACACCAAAACTACTTGTGAGAATAATAAAATACTATTCACATTTTATTACTAAAATTATATTTATTTTATCCCATATTTACATTTAATTTTACTCTATTATTTATCTTAGATGATAATATTATATTAAAGGTGTAAAATACTTATGTAGAAAAAATTGAAGTATATATATGAATATATTTAATTGCATTAAATTAGGTTGGTACCAAAGTTAGAATAAAATAAATATATATTGATAAATATTAAAATAAATAAAGGTGAAGTAAAAATAAATAGTACCAATGTATTAAAAGATATTATAAAATATTGAGACTTAATGAAATTATTATTAGTTTATGATCAATAATTATTTAAAATACAAAATACAATACCATTTTGAAAAAAAATGAGGTAAATTACCGGACTTTTACTTAAATATGTAAAATAACATAATGATCTCATCAAACTTAATTTTCATACCAAAAGGTAAATTATTGGTAGAATTACTTAATTCTACTATTATTTTCATGACATTCGTATTAAAAATTAGAGTGGACAAATAGTTTTATCTATTTATATATATAATTATCCAACATTTTTTTTGTAAATGTTATTTTCTAATAATTTAATTGTTCAAATATTAATTTGTCTAACAATTTAAATTTTCTATTATTCTAACTTAATATCATATATATATATATAATTATACTCATTTGATGTAATATATATATTTGAACTAAAAATATTCAATAAAAAATTAAAACGGAATATGAGTTAATTTAAAATTCAATTAATTTGATATAATTGGAATTAAATTAATTGAATTATTTATGGTTAACCAAGTTGAGATAACTAACTTGAGAATTTAAGTTAAATTTATGAAATTATATTTAAATATATATATATATATACATGGTTATATATATGGATAGATTTAATAAAGCATTATAATTGGTGGGCTCAAGATTTAGAATTTATAAATCAAGTCAACAACAAACCCAAAATGGGTAGACCAATAACACAATAGGAACAAATTCAACCTATGAGCTTAGTATCATACAAATGATAATAAATCTAATCAATGGGCTAATCATATTCCCATAATACAAAATAGACTTTTATGTGAAAGACCCACTAATGTACACTACAAGTATAATACAATCAATTAGAATTTGAGCTTACAAAGGAAAAGACAGAGGGAAATCAACCTTAAATTCAATACTCCAAAGATCAAGCATTGTTCCTTCATAGCATACATGAAGATCAGCCTCTAAGATCCAACTTAAGTATGGGATGTGTTAAGGATAGTGTGGGTTAGTATGGCATTCCTGCGAGATAAGATTCAGTTATAAATCAATTACACAAAGATTAAATGATGAGATATGATAAGCAAAAATGTTTAATTTATACTAGTAAATTTTCTCAAAGTTTTAATGTCCATGAATTAATCCTTAGACTCTATTAAAGAGATATAAAATACTAGCATTATCCTATCATGAAAACAGACAAGCTAGTTCCTATTAAAACTAGGCTAAACCTTTAGTGAATGAGAGTTAAATAAAAAGAGTAAAATCCTAACTTTGTAGGTAGAACTTACCTGATAACTTCAATGACTTCCATGTATAGTGTCACATCCTACCCGGTTTGGTTGGAACCTTGTGAATATCCTACTATTATTCCTAGTACTATAATAGATGTTACATCCGTTATTATAGTATTGGTAGGATCAAGGCATAAAATAATAGAAAACAATACATCAGATTCTGTTTTCCAAAATATGCTGGAATATATAATATTGTATATAAATTTGTAAGGATAAATAATATACCAGTTAGGTAGTTTATCTTTTAATATCATTCTTGACATATTTAAGACTTACAAAGGGATAAGGGAGGGGTGAGTTTACAACTCAGTGAGTAAGGTTTATAAAAATCATAACATTTTATTCACGATTTAACTCATACTAAAAAAATACAAGGATTTTATTTCCATCGTAAACTAAGGGTTATGGTTAACTAGTTTAAAATAGGCTATGACTTATTTAATCAATAAAAACTTTTCTCATAGTTTTCTAATATATTTCTCAACTTATATATGAAAAGCAAAATACTTTCATTCCTACTTGTAAGAACTTTTAAGGATTATAAAGTTTCCCATAGGTTTGCATTTGATAAACCATATTCACCTTTTCTTAGTAAAAAGGATTTACACGTCTTGTGTCTCACAAGCCAAAATAGGTTATTTCCTATTTGGAAGAACTTTTCCTTTTCTTTAAGAAAAATGAAATTTATATAATCTAATAAACAAACTATTACTTATCTTATATTTTTAGAAAATGATTCTCATTTAAAATTTACAACTTGTTCCTACAAGCTCAAGGTAGGTTTCTTCCTAGTTGGAAGAATTTACATAATTTATTTATGGTAGATCTATTGCGGTTTGAACCATATAAACAAACAAATACTCTTTATCCATAAAGGGATCAAACGGTTGTAGAACAAACCCTCAAAGGCAACAACCTCATTTTGTTCCACTAGTGGTCCAGAGCGATTTTACCTTCCACCCTAGTGAGATGCCACAAACCTAGATCATATTGTTTGTGTGAGCACCATCATCCAACCTCGAGACCTCATTGCTTCTTTTATTCATTATTGAGGGACGAGACCTCTAACCCCTTCTTCATCGGTCTCAATGTGCACGAATCTACTAGAGCCCCATGATATATTGGAACAAGCTCCGGCGACCCGGGAAAAGCTTCGGTATGACCACCGGCGGTCGTGTCTAAGGTTGAGTCCTATGCCGATCGGTAGCCTAGACAATTGCCAAGCTCTCTATATAAAGAGCACCCCTACACTCATCTTCCCCATCCCACAAACGAGCGAAAAAGGTGAAGTGCTCCATGTTTCGACGAGGTGCAAACCAGAGCTCTAATAGTGGGTCTTTCTTCGACCTCTGAAGCTGCAATTGGTGTCCCTAGAACTGAGAGGAAGTTCTCTATCCAACTGCACCCTCCCTTCAGTCCGAGGACCACTGAAGAAGAGTTGGGAAGCTAGCACAGTACCGTCACTCTATGTGGTCTCGTGACTGTTGAAATTTTCGAGCTGAGCTCCTGCCACCTCTACCCTTTTGCAACCCAACCCAACCTCCCACTACCCTCCTTGACCAATCCACGACCTCTAGGAATCATTGAGGTTGACCAAATCCGGCTCATTCCACCGGAACAATAAAGTTGCAGAAACTAGAGCACTGAAACTTCTCTCATCAAATTGACCTTGCTCTTGCCACTGATTGACTTGCTTTTTGATCCTAGGAGGATCCCTTGGACGAGCACTAGCCTCCCTTATCCAGAGCTCTGATCAGAGAGAGAAAGCTTGGTTTTCTTATCGGCGAGAGGGCCAATGGGAAATTTTCAAAAAATGGAAGACTAATTAGCTATTTTGTGGAAATTGGAAGCCAATCAGTCATTTTACAAAATTTAGGGCAAATTGGGGGCCAAATTGCAATTAAGGGAAAATTGAAGATTTAAATGGAAATAATACGATATTAGGGACCTAAGAGAGGTATTGGAAACCTTAGGGACCTAATTAAAGACAAAATGAAGATTAGAGACCTAAATGTAAAGTTATTGACTTTAGGGACCTAATTGTAATTAATGCATAATGTTAGGACCTATGCGCAAATACACGAAAGTATGAGGTTTCTTATGTCAATTCTCATGATGTGGATACTCGAACCATGTAGGAGTTGGTTGTCAGAGTACCTGTGCAAAGGAGCACACCACAGATCGAAATTTCACCGAGACGGCCACGTTACTATTACCAAGTGAGTGGGATTTTCAGTGTCATACCAGGTTGGGGGTGATGAGAACCATTTTAAATTTTGAAAACCATTTTCCAAAAATGTCTCTCCCGACTGCATGAAATTGCTTAAATATTTTGGGAGACGTTCCTGATGAGAGCTAGAATTGCTCTAATAGGCTTGAGGCCTCAGATTTGAAAATAATAGGGCATAAGGCCCAATTTTGGAAAACTCGGGAAGTGAGCCCAAGGCTGATGGACATAGGCTGATGTCTGTAGATAAGTAGGCCTATGAGTTAAGAAATATTCTCATAGCCGGTTAATTGTGATGCAGCCACCCAACCGAAGCCAGATCATAAATACTCGATTGACTAGTAGTTACCAAGCCGAAGTCTAGTGGATGAACTCGTTGGGATGGTAGTTACTGAGCTGTAGTCGGGGTATCGAATTCGTTGGGCTGGTGGCACCAAAAATAAAAGGTCTAAGTTAAAAGACTTCTTTTTTTTGCATTCCATGAGATTTCGGAGCCATTGAGACGCCTAGTAAGGGGTAATGGTCTCGTCCAAGGAAGTAGGGGGAGATGTCTCGTCCCACAAAGCAGGCATGAAGTATGGATAGGGTTTGAGGGTTGGACAATTGATGTCCACTCAAAATCAGGGTAGAGGTCCGAGACTTCTACCAGGGTGGATAGTAAAGACGCACCGATCCCTAAGTGGGTGCAGTCGGGGACTACACCTGTGAATGTTTTGTACCCTTTATGATAAAGGATATGTGAATATTTGCTAAACGCCTCTCGAGCAAGGGGAAGTGCTAAAAAGAGTTTAACTCACATCATCGTGAATTAAAAAGGATAAAACATTTTGATAAACTGCTTATTTTTGAAAAAATCACTCCCTAACACCCTCTTATTGAGTTGTAGAAACTCACCCCTCCCTTTAAATCTTTTTTAGGAAAGGAGAAGACCCATAAAGATATTTTGAGAATAAACCTTAAGTTAGGTATGTAATGTTTTAAGGTATTGAGTTTTGTATAATGTTATTCCATGAAACAAGGACAAAAATTACGCTCGACTCCTCATGGTTTTAGGAATTGGTGACTCTTCCTAGACCAAAAGGGGGTGGTGGGTTGTTCATGGGGTTTTGACCAAACCAGGTCGGGGCATGACAACTTGAGTGGTATAAGAGCATGTTTTCTCAAATACATTATCAAGACTATATAACATAAGAATTAAATGAAAACTACCTACCTTGTAGGAAGATGACTCCAATAAAAGTAGCCAAACAAACTTGTGCTACCCGAGCCACCATAGAAACCGGGGAGAAACCAATCCCAAATAAGGAAATGAACTAGGGAACTAGGAGGATTCTTGGAGTAACCCCTAGGCAAGGAAGACTCAACCAAAAAACCTTCAAGGTGTTCGAGCTCAAGGATGGCGAAGCATAGAACCATTAACAATCCCCTAGAAAGGCCCCCCAATGCTTGAAGTATAGGAGGTACCACAAAGGCCCACGCAAGGAAATGACATGTGTCAAGTGTGGACAATGGGGACACTACGTAAAAAGGTGCCCAACACTACTGGGGATAGGTACCGAGATAACCTATTATAGGTGTAGAGGAATAAGACATATGGTGAAGGACTATCCTACACCACAAGGATTTAGGGTAATACCTTCCAAGAACAACACCTCCATAGCTATAGGAGTCCGAAAGGATATCACCCCAAGAACCACGACTCCTAAAGAAGAACTTCAAGATCCTAGTATAATAGTGGGTACTTCCCAACCTTTCATTTTAACAATCTTTCTTAAGAGGAGATAACACCCCAAAATGTATTCCTGCTTTGATAATGAACAAGAAAAAAAACCAAGTTCTCGAAAAGTTTATGTCCCTCATTGATGATGCAATTTTGTGACTCAACTATATGAGGAAGGGTCACGAAATACAAGAAAAATTGAAGGAAGGACCCTAAGAAGATGCAAATAGAACAGAACATAAAGACATAAGCGAAGAGGAATTTCCACTTAGAGGGTTACAAATCACTTAGGAGCAAGGAAGGAAACACCTCCACAATAGAAGACAAACCCCGAAGGTTGGACGCCAAATGAGATGTCTTGGGATGGCAAAGTGTAACCTATTTTGGAAAAGTAGAGGAGCCAAGTAAGGTTACAAATGAACCTAGCGGAAGTAAGCAACTAGTAACTATGGGATGAGCAAAGAGAATAAATGACTTCCTAAGAAGGACCAAAAAGTAGTAACAACTACACCCTAAAAAGGACGATAGGATGGGCATCAAGGACAAGTAAACTCAAGAGACAATTGTCTCAAGACAATTGGACAAGGGGAGCAGTAGGGATGAGACAGTTAAACAAACTGACTCTCGTGAGAATCATGGATTTAAACCCCAACGAAGAAGGGAGAAGTGAAAAGGCCAAATATCAGAAAAAAGAAGGATGAAGGAAATCCTTAAAGCAATCAATGGTCAAAAGAGATTAGCAACCACAGTCAAGCCACGAGAAGGATTAAGTAAGCCTCTCGCAACGTGATCAAGAGACCTCAAAACAAAGAGGATTTGAACTTTCCCCTAATGAAGTAAACTTGTAGTAATTACAAGTAGGAATAAGGAAGAGTACAAAGGGTGTGATCGCAAGATCTCCAAAGAAAGGGTAAGTAGAAGAGGATGGCATCAAAGGATGTCACAAAGTTGATTTATGGTCAGATACCCTCGAAAACAGATGAAAAAGGAAATCCCGAGGAAAAGAGGAAGAAGCCTACCAAGGAATGGAGCCCTAGAGAGGCATACATATCCCAACGAAGAAGTAATGGACCCAATTGAAAGGGAATAAGAAAATAAGCTTGTAAATGAAGTAAAAAAGACAAGTACAAGGTAAGCGTACTCATGAGGGACCAATGAGTAAGTTAAACCTGAGGAATGGGTAAGTAGGAAGATTGCATCAAATGATGCCATAACAAGTGAAAATGGGTAGGATACCCCTAATAAGGAAGTATAGGAAAGGATATCCGAAAAACCTTGGAGAGCCCGCCCTTCAATCAAGAAGTGATTAAAGGAAACAACCACAAACAAAAAGACTGGTTGTGGTACACACCCACTTAATAAAGCTTAAGATTTGGCGTCTGTGCATAATGTAGAGGACACGAAATAAGACTCGATAATTGGAGATTCCTCATATAGGAAATAAAGGACAGAATGAGAATTTAAGTCTAGGAAGGACTTAAGGCGAGTGAAAGCACCAATATGAAAGGGTTTAAGGATATGAAGGAAGGAAACCTTCAAGAAATGGTAAGAAGGATGAACGCATAGTTCCAAAGATGGAAAATTTCAACTTCAAGGTACGAGAGTAGAGGATGAAACCAATGAAGGGAACTCCTTCAAGTGAATTCAAGGAATGGACAAGTAAGCCCACAAAGGATCAACTCATAATAAAGAATCGTGAAATGGTCATGAGCAAGTAAGGATGGACCAGAGAAAAGAAATCCTTAAGTAAGGATGTCACTGGACATGAGGAAGGGCAGAAGAGAGGAAAACCACCAGTATGTTGGTAAGTCAAGAAGTGGATGGGAAACATAATAGTTGGAAATGGGAAAGCCCAATAAAGAAGTCAGTGAAGGACGAATAAATATGGAAAACCCAAATGCTCATAAAAAGCATGACTTCAATGTAAAAGGAAATTAGGTGCATGGAAGAGATGCACAACCGAATTCGAGTAATGAAACATTTTGACAATGCAAGAGGAGGTGAAAATCCCATCCCTTTATAGATAAGAAAACCAGGAAAAGAACCGGTCGTTCCAATAGAGAAAAACGAGCCGGCTCACAAACCGTAACTGATAAGAAAAGGATAAATTGGGAAATTGACAAGTACCAAGTAACTTAAAGAGTCATAAAAAGAATGGAAAAGAACATTGGGACAATTGGGAAGGAAAAACCAGACTGGTTAAAGGTGAACTGGACTGAACTAGTTTGAACCGATTTCTAAACTTATTTTTCTAGGTGGCTTAAAATATTCAAATTGGGGAATTGAAGCCACCATTAGATAAAGAATGAATTTAGATAAATTTAGAAATTTTAAAATTTGAGAAAACTGGTCAAATCGGGCTTGAACCAATCGATTTATGTATTGAACCCGGTCGAACCGGTTCGGTATGGTTCAGAACAATGTTCTCTTCTTCCTTCAGATGACAACACTGTTCATTTAATGTAGAAAGGATGATGTCGAGGAAGGAAAAATGACTCTAATCAGGCTGTTTTAGGGCGAGGATAAGCTCGACCAAAAAGGAAAATTGTTGGGCAGAGGGTCCTCGAGCTCCCTATATAAAGAGCTCCTCTCCATTCATCTTCCACACACTTAAAATCACCATTCTCTCTCAACTGCTCCATTTTCCAGTGAAGCTCAAACCAGAGCTCCGACTTGGGTATTTTTCTCAGCCTTAGAAGGTGAGGACGGGTCCTACAAACTCTGGAGGAAGTCAGCTACCTGATAGCATCTTCCTTTCGACCCAAGGACCATTGGAGAAGTGTTGACAGAATCAAACAATAAAGCAGCCCTGATAGACCGAAGCTATCCTATTTCGGCCAAGATGAAATCGGTCAAGTTCAGCCCTCCCCTAGCAAAACCATGCCTCTCCAACACCCCCACATCCCTCACACAGCCACAACAGAGCTGAAATGTAAGCTAATTCGACCCTTCTCTATCATTTTCGGTTGAAGTCAGAGAGAGAAATTGTAAAACTTCACTGATACAATTCACCCTTGATTCGTTGTTAATTGTAGCGATTCTTAATCCTAGGAGAAACCTCAGGACGAGAGCTACCTGCACAGATAGAGAGCTCAAACCACTGCACCTCCGATGAAAAGCTTTCGGAGCTTTTTCTCTCTACGAGTAGTTTTTCAGCGAAGCTTCGTTTGAGCTCGTTTCGGCCTTAATTCATGTGATTCAAAGCTCAATTGAATCCTATGGAAGTGTAAAACTTCACTGACAGAATTCTCCCTCGATTCGATTTTAATTGTAGCAATTCTTGATCATAGGAGAAACTTCAAGACGAGAGCTACCTGCCCAGATAGAGAGCATGGATCACCACACCTCCAACAGTAAGCTTTTGAATCTTTCTCTATCTACGAGCAATTTTCGGCAAAGCTCCGTTTGAGCTCGTTTCGGCTTCAATTCATGTAATTCAAAGCTCAATTGAATCGTATGGAAGTGTAGAAACTAATTTATACCTCCAATTAAAGCAATTAACCTCGATTGGATGGCCAATTTGAAGAAAATAAATTCGGTGAGTTTGAAAGGGGAAAATTGGGGGAAATTGAGAAAATTGGGGATTTTGTAAAATTGAGGGACCTCTTTGCAATTTACCAAAATTGATGGCCAATTGGCCATGAAAAAGATGTTAGAGGACCAATTGGTCAATTTTTAAAATATGAGGGGCTAAATTGCCATTTTTGGAAAGTATGAGCAAAATGGTAATTTTTGAAAAGTTGGGAACCAAATTGGAAATTTGGAAAACACGAGTCCCTTATACAATTTTAAGTAAAATGAGGACTTAAAGAGAAATTTGGAAACTTTGGGACTCAAAATTGGGGAAAATTAGCATTAGGGACCTAAAGTTAAGAAAAAGGAACTTTAGGGACACAAGTGCAATTTATAGATAAATTGTGAGATTAGGCTTTTATGCCAAACTGAAATTTATAAGGCTACCCAAATTGTGTAGGGACAAGTGTAAACGGAATGTAATCAAGAGAAAGCTCGCGTAAAGTTGGAAAACCAGCCCAGGACAAACATATCACAGTTATCGGGTGAATAGGCTTATTTACATCATACCCGGTTGGGATGATAATTATTTTAGAAATGAAAAACCACTTGTGAGTGGAACTTTAACATCATGCTCGATTGGGATGATGGGATAACTTAGCTAAAAACCTACTTACCGGTTGTAAGTAGAGGCAATCATACACGGTTGGTTTGATGGACTTCCTTGAAGGAAGGAGAAAAAGGCTTGCTGGTTGTAAGCGAAGGTATCATCACAACCGGTTGGTGAGATGAAATAAAAATACATGTTTTGTCAGAAGTGTTCTTCTCTGACTCTGTGCCAATGCTTAAACCTTTTGGGAGACCATTTTTGCTGGAGTTAGAATAGCTCATATAGGCTAGAGGCCTCGATTTTTGAACTTGTAGGGCTAAATGCCCAGTTTTGGAAAATCACGTGCAGTGGACCCAAGGTCAATGGGACTTGAATTGAGAAAGCCATGAAACCTCTAATGAAACTGATGTGTGATTTCACCATGGTACCAAGTTAGGACTGACAGTACTCGATGGACTGACGATAGTGCATCAAGGCTACGTCAACGGACTGGCCTAGACAAACAGCTGTAGGTCAGGTTGAGGGTCGGGGGCATTGGACCACTAGCACCAAAGATAAAAGGCAAT
Organism: Trapa incisa; assembly: GCA_030064435.1. Taxonomy (NCBI): domain Eukaryota; kingdom Viridiplantae; phylum Streptophyta; class Magnoliopsida; order Myrtales; family Lythraceae; genus Trapa; species Trapa incisa. Next base: position 19,950,854 of record CM057776.1, on the reverse strand, counting down.
GTGAAAACTATTGTCTTGTGCATGCCCTTGAGGTATATGACCATCAAGACGCCCAAAAGGGGTAGTGATGGTGTAAACCCCGTCCTTTAGTAATGAGAAAAACTGGGAAAGAACCGGTCAATGTGATCTTTAAACAGAATTGGTCTGCAGACCCAACTATTAGGGGATGAGCAAATTCAAAAATTTCTAACTCCCGTGTGACTAAAAAATATTTATAAACTTGTGAAAAGAACCCTAGGATGATATGAGGAAGAAAGGCCAAAGCAGTTCAAGAGAACCGGGTCTGAACTAGATAGAATCGATTTATAAACCAACTTAGTTCATGAACTGGAACCGATGGAGAATGGGAAAATCAGAGAAATTCAACTCCCTTGTGCCCCAAAGAAATTTATAAACCTTGGGAAGGAACCTTAGAACAAAGTGGGAGAGAAAACCCATATCGGTTTGGGTGAACCAGACCCGAACCGGATCGAACCGATTTAAGGACCAAGCCGATTTATAAACCAAAATCGATAAAGAGATGGTAAATCGGGAATCTTATGGACCCTAAGTGAACCAAGGAGTCACAAAAGACATGGAAATGGACTTGTGAAGGAATTGATGATGAAAACCAAACCGGTTCAAGTGAACCGGATCTGAACCGGTTCGAACCAGTTTGAACCACTAATAAACTGAATCCCAAATTCATTTTTCTAGGTGGCTTAAGTAATTCAAATTGGAGATTTGAGGCCACCATTGGATAGAGAATGAATTTAGATGAATTTAGAAATTTTTAGATTTGAAAAACTCGGTCGAATGAGGGTTGAACCGGTCGGTTTAAGCTTTGAACCCGGTTCAAACCGGTCTCGTCCGATTCGGAACAGTGTCATCTTCTTCCTCAGGATGACAACACTGTTCACTCGTCGGGAAAGTGAAAAAATACCAACAAAAATGCCTCCATTTGGTACGTTTTAGGTCATCAATTCCTGTCATAACGGTGCCAAACGGACGGCTAACGGGTCCATGAGCTCCCTATATAAAGAGCCCTTCTCCATTCGTCCTCTCCAGACCTGAAAAGCTCACTCTCTCTCAGTTGCTTAGTTTTCTGGTGAAGCTCGAACCAGAGCTCTGATATAGGGTCAATTCTGAGCCAAAGAAGGTGAGGTTGGGTTCATTAGAACCGGAGAGAAGTCAGCTACACAGTGGTAGCATCCATTTATCCCGAGAGTCGTGAGAGAAGCGTCGATGTGATCAAACAGTGAAGCAGCTCCGGCGGACCGAATCTGCCCTATTTCAGCCGAGTTGAAATTGGCCAATTCGAGCCCTCCTCAGGCCAAACCAAGCTCTCCCGACACCTCCTCAGCCCTTCCACGACTGAATTAGGATCGAAAGGTAAGCCAATTCGGCTCCCCTTTACAATTTTAGAGCGTTGTTAGAGAGAGAGTCAACCAAATTATGATGAAGAAATTATAATCCAATTTGACATCAATTTATGTCATTATTAATCTAGGAAGAACCTCTGGAGGAGAGCTACCTGCCCAGATAGAGAGCTCCGACCGCCGCGCCCTCACCGGTGAGAAATCAAAGCTTTCTCTCTCTATAGTCTATTTTTCGGCGAAGCTCCGTTTGAGCTCATTCTGGTGTTAAAATCTACGATTTAAAGTTCCTTAGAATTTTGTGAACATGTAGGAACCCAATTTCAACAAGTAGAGGAGTTTGATCAGTCAATTTGATGAAATCAAATTCGACAGTGTTGAAGAGTTGAAATTAGGGGAAAATTTGGGGGTTTTCGAAAATTTGAAGGACCAAAATGTAATTTTCTAAAATTTAGGGTCAATTGGTCATGATAAGAATATTAGAGGTCCAATTGAGAAATTTTAGAATTTTTGGGGCAAAATTTACCATTTTTCTAAAGAAGGGGCAAAATGGTAATTTTGGGAAAATTGAAGGACCAAATTGGAAATTTGGGAAATTAAAACCCTTTGTGTGAAATCAAATGATTTGAGGTCCTAAGATAAATTTTAGAAGTTTCGGGACTCAAATTTAGGAAAAAACCCGGCAATAGGGACTTAAAGTTAAAGAAAAATAACTTTAGGGACCTAATTGTAATTATATGTAAAGTTGGGTTTTTGTCATTCATTTGGAATGAATGAGGGCTATTAGGCCAAAGAGTAATGAACAATTATGTTCATTTCGTGTAGGAGAATGAGACATTGGGAACACTAGTCGAGGTCCAGCTTACTAAGAACGGAACCCGACTAAGTGGAATTTCACTACACTATCGGGTGAGTGGGATTATATATCATACCCGGTTGGGGATGATAAGTACCTCGGTATAAAAACCCACTACTTAGTGGTATATTTAATCATCACTACTTAGAGAAAGTGATGTGAAAATTATGCGGAAAAACTACTTACCAGTTGTAAGTCGATCATACCCGATTGGTATGATGAGACTTCCTAGAAGGAAGTTGAAAACCCGTTCATCGGTTATGAATGGAGATGTCCTTATACGGGTTGGTATAATGGAAAGAAAAAACCTATTTTTTATCGGAAGTGTTCTCCCCTGACTGTGCCAATGCTTAAACTATTTGGGAGACCTTCTCGACGGGAGCTCGAAGGTCTGATCATTGTAGTTTGATCAGTGAACATGAGGGCTAAAATGCTAGTTTTTGAAAAAAAACTCGAACAGTGGGCCATAGGCCAATGGACATGAGCAGGAGCTCGTAAAAGAACTTGATATATATATATATATATATATATGTGCCATTAAAACTTAATAAGTGAATTGTTTGATCATGGTACCAAGGCAGGTTCGACATACTCAGTCAACTAGTAGCAGTGTGACATGACAGGTCTCCAGACCAGTCGAGACAAATAGCTACATGTTGACTTGAAGGTAGGGACCGTTGGGACAAATGGCACCGCATATTATATGGCAAATTTAAGAAAACTTTTCTTGTGCATGCACCATGAGTATGGGATCATCAAGATGCCCATGAGGGGTAGTGATGTGTCCTAAGGGTCCTGAACGACCCGGTGAGTATAAGGGCAGTTCGTTGTTCTAGTTGTTTGTGCGAAATCTAGAGTAGCACCAAGTGCATGAGACCGGGGTGGGGATAGGATGAGGTCTCTATCCTCATATGGACACGAAGAAGTGATTTCAGGATTGTGGGTTAGATGTCGCGTACATCCACTCATTCCCAGGGTAGAAGTGGTCGTACTTCTATTCGGGTGGTAGGAAAAGTCGCTCCGAAGCCACTAGCAGATTCAGTAGTGATACTAACTTGCGAATGTGTGTAACCTTCATTATGAAGGATGTGTGTTGGGTGATGACACACCCGTAACTAAGAAATAATAGAAAAATCCAAATTTTTAAATGAAGGGATTTTTGAAAAAAAAAGGAGTCTGGCACACTCCATATAAATTTTTTTCTTAAAAGTTAAAAGTAAACTTTTGAAAATCCATTCGCTGAGTTGTAGAAACTCACCCCTCTTTTCTACCCCTTTTTAGGAAAAGAGAAAATGACTAGAAGTAACACTGAGCCTTACCCTTTGTCAGGTATGCTTAAATTGTCTTTAAGCTTGCATTTTATTTGATATATGTCTTCTAGGGAACAAGGTTGGAATTTCGCCTGGCTCCTCTTAACTAAAAGAAGGGGGAAACTCCTCTTGAACCGAGAAAGAGCAGTGGGTTGTTCACGGGGATCCAACCAAACCGGGTTGGGGCGTGATAACTTAAGACTCTTGTGATCTGTGTATATCCTGCACTTAACCCCATAAAGGTAGTGTCGCCATATTGTCAAGGCAAACACTATTGCAGCTAATTCTAGGTCGTGAGTCGGGTAATTTCTCTCATGTATCTTCAGTTGTTGTGAGGCATACATGATAACCTTCCCTTGTTGCATTAAAACACATCCCCGTCCTTGCCTCGAAGCATCACTATAGACTGTGTACTCTCCTGCAGTAGGATCGGGTAGGGAGAGTACTGGTGCAGTTGTCAGTCGAGTCTTTAATTCTTGAAAAGACTTTTCACAATCCCCATCCCATTTATACTCAACTCCCTTCCTGGTGAGTTGAGTTAAAGGAGTTGCTATTTTACAAAAGTCTTGCACAAACCGCCTATAGTATCTTGCCAATCCTAAGAAACTTCTAATTTTTGTAGGATTCCTTGGAGCTTTCCATTCTGATATAGCTTCCACCTTGGTTGGATCCACCTTAACTCTATCCTTAGATACGATGTGCCCTAAGAATCCTACTTCTTGCAACCAGAATTCACACTTGGAAAACTTTGCATATAATTGGTTTTTCTTCAAGATTTCCAATGTAATTGCCAGATGCTCTTTGTGTTCCGACCTAGTTCGTGAGTATATGAAGATATCATCTATGAATACTATCACAAATTTATCCAGATGAGGTTCAAACACACGGTTCATTAGATCCATGAAAGCAGCAGGGGCATTTGTCAATCCGAATGGCATCACTCGAAATTCATATCTAGATCGAAATGTCATCTTAGGGATGTCCTCCTCTCTAATCCTTAGTTGGCGGTAGCCTAATCGAAGATCTATTTTTGAGAAGTATATATCTCCTTTTAGCTGATCAAATAGATCATCTATCCTTGGGAGTGGGTATCGATTCTTGATGGTGACCTGATTCAGCTTCTTGTAGTCAATGCATAGTCTCATACTCTCATCCTTTTTCTTCACGAACAAAATAGGAGCACCCCATAGGGACTGACTTGGATGTATGAAATCCTTTTCTGATAATTTGTCCAGTTGTTCCTTTAGTTCTTTTAGTTCTGCTGGAGCCGTGCGATATGGGGCTTGGGATATGGGGTTGGTTCCTGGGGTTATTTCTATAGTAAACTCTATTTGGTGGCTTGGAGGTAGTCCAAGTAGCTCTTCTGGAAAAATTTCTGGAAAATGCATGACTATCGGTGTAAACCCCGCACTTTTGAGTTAAGGAAAATCACGAAAAGAACCTGTAAATCCCGCACTTTTGAGTTAAGGAAAACCGAAAAAAGAACCAGTCAAACCGAATAAGAAAACCGAGCCGGTTTACATTTGGTAATAAGCAATATGGAAATTTACAAGTTTCGGGTGATCCAAAGGGTTCATTAAACCTTGGAAAAGAAACTTAAGACAAACTAGAAAACAAAAACTAAATTGGTTCAGGTGAACTAGATTTCATAAGAACTTTAAAGTTAAGCATGCTTGTCCGAGAGTAGTGTGAGGATGGGTGACCTCCAAATTTTTATGCCAACGTATGGCTTATCATAAATAGCCATAAATTAATATATATTTGATTATTGTAATTAATACCAATAATTTAATACCCAAACTAAATTATTGAAATTAATATAAATAATTTAATACCGAAATTAAATTATTGAAATTAATACCAATAATTTATGGCAATATTAATACTAGTAATAAATCTCTCCCATTTAATATACGGTTTTACACCTATATAAAGAGGTAATCCCCATTCATTCTCCTCACACGTGAACACTTCTCTCCCTCTCTCTACTGCTCCATTTCATGGTGAAGCTCAAACTAGATTTTCGACTTAAACCTTTTTCTTATCCTCAGAAGGAGAGGTCGAGCTCTTTAGAAACGGGGAGAAGTCAACTATCAGATAGCAAACTACAGTCAATCCGAGAATCACTAGAGAAGCGCCGACATGATGGAACAATGAAGTAGCTCCGGCGGACCGAAGCTGCCCTATTTCGGAAAAGCTGAAATCAGCCATTTTGAGCCCTCTTCAAACCAAACCAAGCCCTCCCAACACTTCCTCAGCCCTCCCACGGCCGAATTAGGACTGAAAGGTAAGCCAATTCGACTCCCCTCTGCAATTTCTGGCAAGTGCTAGAGAGAGAACCGACAGAATTTCAATGATTAAATTCTATCTCAATTCGGCATCAATTGATACGATTCTTGATTCTAGGATGATCCTCAAGATGAGAGCTATCTGCCCAGATCGAAAGCTCGGACCGCTATGCCCTCACCAGTGAGAAATTGAAGCTTTCTCTCTCTAAAGTCTATTTTCCGACGAAGCTCTGTTTGAGCTCGTTCCGGCATTAAAATCTGTGATTCAAAGTTTCTTAGAATTGTATGAACATGCAGCAACTCAATTTCAATTCCAATTTCAATAATTAGAACTGTTTAATCGGTCAATTTGATGAAATCAAATTTGGTAGTGTTGAAGAATTAAAATTGGGGGAAAAATTGGGGATTTTCGAAATTCAAAGGGCAAAAATGCAATTTTATGAAATTGAGGGTCAATTGGCATGAAAATAATGTTGGAGGACCAATTGAGGAATTTTGGAATTTTTGGGGCAAAACTTACCATTTTTATAAAAGAAGGGCAAAATGGTAATTTTGGAAAAATTGGGGGACCAAATTGGAAATATGGGAAAATAAACCCCTTTTTGGTGAAATTGAATAAATTGAGGTCCCAGGATAAATTTTAAAAGTTACGGGACTCAATTTGAGGAAAAACCGACATTAGGGACTTAAAGTTAAAGAGAAATAACTTTAGGGACCTAATTGCAAATAACTAAAAGTTTGGGTTTTCTCATTTATTGGAAATGAATAAAGACTATTATGACGAGTAATAATGAACAAGGTTGTTCATATCGTGTAGGAACGCGAAATACCGGGAATGCCAGCAAGGACAAGCTCGCGTGAATACAAAGAACCAGTCTAGTGGAATTCACGGCATTAACGGGTGAGTGAGTTTACTAACATCATACCCGGTTGGGATGATGAGCACAACTTAAAATTTTAAAACCACTTACCGTTTGTGAGTGGAAATTTTATATCATACCCGGTTGGAAATGATAAGTACCTCGATATGAAAACCCACTATTTAGTGGTATTTTAAACATCACTAACTAGAGGAAGTGATGTGAAAATCATGCGGAAAAACTACTTACCGGTTGTAAGTAGATAATACCCGGTTGGTATGATGAGACTTCCTCGAAGGAAGTTGAAAACCCGTTCATCGATTATGAACGGAGATGTCCTTATACCGGTTGGTATAATGGACAGTGAAAACCTATTTTGTCGGAAGTGTTCTCCCCTAACTGTGTGCCAATACTTAAACTATTTGGGAGATCTTCTTGACTGGAGCTCGAATAGCTCTTATAGGCTGGGGGCCTCGATTTTGGAACTTGAGGGCTAGAATGCCCAGTTTTTTGAAAATCTCGTACAATGGGCCCAAGGCCAGTTGGCACGAGTAGGAGCTCGTAAACGAACATGATATATGTGCCATAAAACTTAATAAGTGAATTGTTTGGCCATGGTACCAAGATAGGACCGACATGCTCAATCAACTAGCGGTAGTGCGACATGACAGGTCGACGGACCAGTCAAGACAAACAACTACGGGTTGAGTTGAGAGTCAGGGCCGTTGGACTAGTGGCACCACAGATTACATGGCAATATGAGAAAACATTGTTTGTGCATGCACTATGAGTACGAGATCATCAAGACGCCCATGAGGGGTAGTGATGCGTCTTAAGGGCACTGGACGACCTGGTGGCTATAAGGGCAGTTCATCGTTCCAAGTGTCTGTGCGAAATCTGGAGTAGCACCAAGCGCATGAGACCGAGGTGGGGACAAGATGAGGTCTTTGTCCTCATACGGACACGAAGAAGTGATTTTGGGATTGTAGGTCGGATGTCACGTACATCCACTCATTTCCAAGGTAGAAGTGGTCGTACTTCTATCCGGGTGGCAGGAAAAGTCGCTATGAAGCCACTAGCAGGTTCAGTAGTGATACTGACTTGCGAAGTGTGTAACCTTCATGATGAAGGATGTGTGTTGGGTGATAACACACTGTGGTAAATAAGAAATTATGGAAAAATCCAAATTTTTAAATGAAGGGATTTTTTAAAAGAAAGAAGTCTGACACACTCCATATAAATATTTTTCTTAAAAATTAAAAGTAGATCTTTAAAAGCCCATTCACTGAGTAGTCATACTCACCCCTTCCCTTATAGCCCTTTTAGGAAATCCCGGAAAGCCTACCCTTAAAAACCGTCAACTAAGATGCCTGTAAGACAGGTATATAAAGTTTTAAATTTCATGCAGTTTTGATTATGTTATTCCAGGAAAAAGGTGCAGGTTAAAGGATGCCTTACTCTTTACAGTTTACAATAAGGGGAAACCCTTTAATAAACCAGGAGAGTGGCTGGTTGATCACGGGGATCCGACCAAACTGGATTGTGGCGTGACAATCGGAATGTCTTCATTCACCACCATGGCCAGCACAACTGTACATTCTTTTTGAATCATCTTTTGAACCTTCAGGTGGGACACAAATTTTACTTCATCTTTTCTTTTATCTCCCTATAACTTTAGTCCCTTAGTATTGGAGGTATGGAAAGTTACTGTCTTTCTTCTATAGTCCATCTTTGCCTGATAATTACTCAGCCAGTCCATCCCCAAGATTACTTCCACTTCTCTTAGAGGTAACGAAATTAAGTCAGCTTCAAGTTTGACTCCTCTAATTACTATCTCACACCCCTTTAGTTGTTTATTTATGTTCAGACCTACTCCTAAGGGTGTAAGGACGTTAAGGCTTTGTACAAGAGGAGTGAGTTACAGGGGTGTCTTAGAAACAAATTCTTCTTTGATGAATGATCGTTCTGCTCCAAAGTAAAAAAGAGCATAAACTGGTTGTCCCCACAGCTGTATACACCCTGATTTAAGAAACGTATATTTTAGAAGGAATTCTCTTTATTAATTCAAAAGACGTTTAGTTTACATGACTCCTTTGGGCTAGTTGGTAGGGTTTTTGGATGTACCCGCCACAGTGCTAGGGTCTCCTCTAGCCTCTTCCTGAGTGAGGTTGTATACTCTAGCCGGTACTCTTGTCGTAGCTTCCAGTCTAAGGTTCTTGGAGTTCCCTTGAGGTGGTCCAAGAGTATTTTTCTATTTGTTCTCCCTAAGAGTAGGACAATCCTTCACAAAGTGTCCCGCCTGTCCATAGGCAAAATAGGCATGGCATGCTCCCTCATGATTCCCTTGACACTTCGGACAGCAAGGGCTTCCTTGGGGTAAGGTAGGGACCACTCTGGGAAGGGCTGGAGGCATGTTCCTTCTCTGTTGCAATACCTTTTTGTTTCCTCCCCTTGGGCCAGTATATTCTCTCTGTACTCTTTGATGGTTTGAATCTTTATCCCCTTTTCTAGTCGTTTGCTCCATTTGATGACGTCGGGTCTATACCAGTCACTTGCATTCATGAGCCATACTAATTACAGCTGCTAGGTCTGTGGGGCATCCCAGTACTCCCATACGGTCTTGAATATCCAAGTTGAGACCGTCCACAAACCTCTGGCATATGTCAGCTGGTCCAACTAGGTCAGGAGCAATGGGTCTTAACTCGTTAAATTTTGTTTCATACTCTGCTATGGAACTAATCCCTTGCCGAGGTCCTATGAACTCTTGTTTCTTCTTATTTATTAGGTGGGGTGCCAGGTACTCCTTCGAATATCTTTCCTCAAATTGCTCCCAAGTGGGAGCGGTGGCATGTAGGTTTCAGACGTTGTCCACCATCATCTAGCGCTCCCTTCCAGAAAGAATTCCATCAAGATCACCCTATCCTCTAGTAGTATCCAGACAATTCCCATCAACTTCTTGATATTGGCCAGCCAGTCCATGGCGGTCCCAACATCCTTTTCTCCAAGGAAAGGTTTACATCCTAGTTGTCGGAGAGTTTTGAGATTCCTAGGTATATCCATTGGAGTGGTTGGATTAGCAGGGGGAAGGTGGGATTGCACTTCCTCGGGCTCAGCCTATGAGTTGGTGCCTACCTCAGGAGTAAGGTTAGGTTGGCCAAATACACGAGTGAACTCTTCGTACAATCTTAGATGCTCCCTGCTGAGTCTAGGAGGAGTTGTTTGGGCTACTCTGGGAGTTTCTACTGGTAGGGGTGGTTGTGCGGTGTTGGAGGCAGCAACCCTAGTTCTCTTGGTTCCTTTCTTTGGAGCCATTCTGTCAAATTTTAAAATAATTCTATTAGTTACTATATTTTCTATTCTTTACTATGTATTCGAGGAAATAGGCTCTAATACCACTCTAGTTATCACGCCCTGACCCGGTTTGGTCGAATCCCCGTGATCAACCCGCCACTCTCCCGATTTACAAAAGGGTTTCCCATTATATTATAAATCGTAAAGAGTAAGGCATTCTTTAGACCTGCACCTTTTTCCAAAAATATCATAAATCAAAACTGTATAGAAATTTAATTTAATCATACCTGTCTTGCAGACATTTAATTGTGCTTGTCTTTTAAGGTTCGGCTTCCTGGGACTTCCTGAAAGGGGTATAAGGGAGGGGGTGAGTACAACTACTCAGTGAATGGGATTCAAATCTTTTGACTTTCAAGAAAAACATTTATATGGAGTGTGCCATACTCCTTTCTTTTCAAAAATCCCTCCATTTAAAATTTTGGGTTTTTCTATTATTTCTTAGTTACTGGTGTGTCATCACCTAACACACATCCTTCATCATGAAGGTTACACACATTCACTAGTCGATATCACTACTAAACTAGCTAGTGGCTTTAGAGCAACTTTTCCTGCCACCCGGATAGAAATATAACCACTTCTACCCTGGGAATTAGTGGATGTACGCGACATCTGACCCACAATCCAAAAATCACTTCTTCGTGTCCGTATGAGGACAGAGACCTCATCCTGTCCCCACCCCGGTCTCATGCGCTTGGTGCTACTCCAGATTTCGCACAGACACCTGGAACGATGCCCTTATACTCACCGGGTCGTTCAAGGCCCTTAGGACACATCACTACCCCTCATGGGCGTCTTGATGATCCCGTACTCATGGTGCATGCACAAGCAAAGTTTTCTTAAATTTTCCATATAATATGTGGTGCCATTTGTCCCAACGGTCCCTACCTTCAAGTCAACATGTAGCTATTTGTCTCGACTGGTCCGGAGACATGTCATGTTGCACTGCTACTAGTTGATTGAGTATGTCGGACCTGCCTTGGTACCATGAAAAAACAATTCACTTATTAAGTTTTAATGGCACACATATATATATATATATCAAGTTCTTTTACGAGCTCTTGCTCGTGTCCATTGGCCTATGGCCCACTGTTCGAGTTTTTTTTAAAACTAGCATTTTAGCCCTCAAGTTCCAAAACCGAGGCCCCCGGCCTATAAGAGCTATTTGAGCTCCCGTTAAGAAGGTCTCCCAAATAGTTTAAGCATTGGCACACAGTTAAGGGAGAACACTTTTGACAAAAAATAGGTTTTTTCCTTCCATTATACCAACTCGTATAAGGACATCTCCGTTCATAACCGATGAACGGGTTTTCAACTTCCTTCGAGGAAGTCTCATCATACCAATTGGGTATGATCTACTAACAACCGATAAGTAGTTTTTCCGCATAATTTTCACATCACTTTCTCTAAGTAGTGATGATTAAATATACCAATAAGCAGTGGGTTTTTATACTGAGATACTTATCATCCCCAACCATGTCTGATATATAATCCCACTCACCCCATAGTGCAGTGAAATTCCACTTAGTCGGGTTCCGTTCTTAGCAAGTTGGACCTCGACTGGTGTTCCCAATGTCTCGTTCTCCGACACGAAATAAACATAATTGTTCATTACTCTTTGGCCTAATAGCCCTCATTCGTTCCAAATGAATGAGAAAACCCAACTTTACATATATTTGCAATTAGGTCCCTAAAGTTATTTTTCTTTAAGTCTCTATTGCCGGGTTTTTCCTAAATTTGAGTCCCAAACTTTTAAAATTTATCTTCGGACCTCAAATCATTTGATTTCACACAAAGGGGTTTAATTTCCCAAATTTCCAATTTGGTCCTTCAATTTTCCCAAAATTATCATTTTACCCTTTCTTTAGAAAAATGGTAAATTTTGCCCCAAAAATTCTAAAATTTCTCAATTGGCCCTCTAATATTCTTATCATGACCAATTGACCCTCAATTTTAGAAAATTACATTTTGGTCCTTCGAATTTTTTAAAATCCCCAAATTCCCCCAATTTCAACTCTTCAAAAATGTCGAATTTGATTTCATCAAATTGACTGATCAAATAACTCTAATTATTGAAATTGGAGTTGGAATTGAGTTCGTACATGTTTATACAATTCTAAGGAACTTTGAATCATAGATTTTATCACCAGAACGAGCTCAAACGGAGCTTTGCCGGAAAACTGACTGTAGAGAAAGAAAGCTTCGAATTCTCACCGGTGAGGATACGACGGTCGGAGATCTCTATCTAGGCAGGTAGCTCTCCTCCAAAGGTTCTTCCTAGGATCAAGAATGACATCGATTGATGCCCAATTGGATTAGAATTTCTCCATCGAAATTCGGCTAACTCTCTCTCTAACAACGATCTGAAATGGTAAAGGGGGGCCGAATTGGCTTACCTTTCTATCATAATTTGGCCTTGGAAGGGCTGAGGTGGTGTCAGGAGAGCTTGGTTTGGCCTGAAGAGAGCTCAAATTAGTCGATTTCAACTCGGCCGAAACAGGGCAGCTTCGGTCTACCGAAGTTGCTTCACTGTTTGATCACGCCGGTGCTTCTTGGGCGACTCTTGGGGCGAACGAATGCTATCACCGTGTAGCTGACTTCTCCCTGGTTCAAATGAACCCGACCTAGCCTTCTTTGGCTCAAAATTGACCCTATATTAGAGCTCTGGTTCGAGCTTCACCGGAAAACTAAGCAACTAAGAGAGAGAGAGAGCTTTTTAGGTGTGGAGAGGACGAATGGAGAGTGGCTCTTTATATAGGGAGCTTGGGGACCCATTGGTCGTCGATTTGGCACCATTATGACAGGAATTGATGACCTGAAACATACGAAATGGAGGTGTTTCTTCTTCGCCAACATTTCTTCAGTTTCTCGGCGAGTGAACAGTGCTATCATCCTAAGGAAGAAGATGATACTATTCCGAACCGGACTGTACTAGTCTAAACCGGGTTCCAAGCTTAAACTGGCCAGTTCACCCCTAATTCAACTGAGTTTTTCAAATCTAAAAATTTCTAAATTCATTCTCTATCCAATGGTGGCCTCAAATGTCCAATTTGAATTATTTAAGCCACCTAGAAAAATGAATTTAGGGTTTGGTTCATTAGTGGTTCAAATCAGTCCGAACCGATTCGGATATGGTTCACCTAAACTGGTCTGGTTTTCATCCCCAATTTCTTCACAAGTCTATTTACATGTCTTTTGTGACTCCTTGGGTCACTTAGGGTCCATAAGATTCCCAGTTTACCATCTCTTTATCAATTCCAGTTCATAAACCTGTCAGGTCCTTAAACCGGTTTGATCCGGTTCGGATCCGGTTCACCCGAACCGATCTGGTTTTTCTCTCCCACTTGGTTCCAATGTTTCTTCCCAAGGTTTATAAATTTCTTTGGGGTACAAGGGAGTTGAATTTCTCTATTTTGCCCATTCTCTATTGGTTCTGGTTCATGAACCAACTTGGTTCATAAATCGGTTTTATCTAGTTTGGCCCCGGTTCTCTTGAACTGCTTTGACCTTTCTTCCTCACATCATCCTAGGGTTCTTTTTACAAGTTTATAATATTTTTAAGTCACATGGGAGTTAGAAATTTTTGAATTCGCTCGTCCCCAATTAGTTGGGTTTACAAACCAATTCGGTTTAAAGATCACATTGACCGATTCTTTCCCGGTTTTTCTAATTACTAAAGAACGGGGTTTACAAACCAGATCTGAACCAGATTGGACCAGTTTGAACCAAAATTGAACCGGATGCTAAATTTATTATTGAATTTTTGAATTCGCTCGTCCCCAATTAGTTGGGTTTACAGACCAATTCGGTTTAAAGATCACATTGACTGATTCTTTCCCGGTTTTCTAATCACTAAAGGACGGGATTTACAAACCAGATCCAAACCAGTTAGAAATTTTTGAATTCACTCGTCCCCAATTAGTTGGGTTTACATACCAATTCGGTTTAAAGATCACATTGACCTATTCTTTCCCGGTTTTTCTAATTACTAAAGGACGGGGCTTACAAACCAAATCAGAACCGGATTGGACCAGTTTGAACCACAATTGAACTAGATGCTAAATTTATTTTTCTAAGAGGCTTAAAATTTCAAATTTGAGATTTGAGGCCACCATTGGATAAAAAATGAATTTAGATCAAGTTAGAAATTTTTAATTTTGAAAAATTTGGTCGAATCAAGCCTGAACCGGTTGATTTAAGCTTAGAACCCGGTTCGGTTCGGAACAATGTCGTCTTCTTCCTTTAAATGACATCACTATTCACTCACCGAAAAATTGATTAGTGTGAAGAAGCTGATAAGTCTCCCGCCAGAGAGTTTCAGGCAATCAATGACCACTATTAAGGTGCCAATCAGACGGCTAAGAAGTCCTTGAGCTTCCTATATAAAGGCCCTTCCTCATTCATCATCCTCACACGTGAAAACTCCATTATCTGTCAACTGCTCCATTTTTTTTGGTAATGCTCAAACTAGAGCTCTGACTCGGGCATTTTTTTTAGCCAAAGAAGGCGTGGTCAGGTTCTTTGGATTCGAGGAGAAGTCAGCTACACGCCAATAGTCTCCATTTGCTCCGAAGGTTGTCGGAGAAGTGCTGGCGTGATTGAACAGTGAAGCAGCTCTGGTGGAACGAAGCTGCCCTACTTCGGCCGAGCTGAAATCGGAAAATTCGAGCCCTTCTCAGGCCAAACCAAGCACTCCCAACACCTCCACAACCCTCATACAGCTGAATTAGAGCAGAAAGGTAAGCCATTTTGGCTCCCCTCGGTAAATTCCAATCAGTGCTAAGGAGAATTGACATATTTTCGATGACTAAATTCACACTCAATTCGGCATCAATTGATACAATTCCTGATCCTAGGAAGAACCTTAGGAAAAGAGCTATCTACCCAGATTGAAAGCTCAGACCGTCGCGCCACCGACGATAAGCATTCGAAGCTTTCTCTCTCTAAGTCCAATTTTCCGGCGAAGCTCCATTTGAGCTCATTCTAGCATCAAATGATGCAATTAAAAGTGCAATTGAATTGTATGAAGGTGTAGGAACTTCAATTTAACTTCAATTTCAACACTTAAACTCATTTGATTGGTCAATTTGGTGAAATCAAATTAGGCTGAGTTAGAAGGTTGAAATTGGGAGAAAATTGGGGATTTTGAAAATTCGAGGGACTAAAAAACTAAGAAGGATACCACAAGAATAGAGATAAGGTACATGGGAAGTATACCTCGAACCCTCTTATAAGGGAGCAAACACAGAAAAACGTCCTCCGAAAACTCTAGGGAATGGCACAATGAGAGTGAAGAAGAGAAGGAATATGCAAGGAAATGGAACTCTAGAGGGATGCACACAACTAAGTACCTTGAAGGAATCATTGGATTGGCATATGGACATAATGTGGAGTGCAAGGCACCAACCCACCGTCAAAAACTTCTTGAAGGAAGGATGTATCGGAGGCCAATTATGACCTGCCTTGGAAAAGTAATAGAGCCAAATAACAGGATGTATTGGAATTTTAGGAATGAATCACCTTGGAAAAAATAATGAAGTCAAATAGGGTCAAAGAAAATAAATGACACCCTAAGAAAGACAGGGTGGTAGAAAGGACTACACCTTGAAAAGGTCAGTGAAATGGACATTAAGTACAGGAGAACTCGAGAAACAGCTACTCTAAGAAACTTAGACCAAACGAATGGTGGAGGCGAAGCAGTTCATGAACTAATACTCAAGAAAGCCATAATTTGAATTCCAACAAAGAAGAGAGAGGCGGAAAGGCCAAATACTCGGGAAAAGAAGGATAAAAGAAATCCTTAAAAGGACCAAAGGCCAATTAACGACTAAACTCAAGCCAAGAAAGGAATAAGCAAGCCTCTCACACTATGGTCAAGAAATCTTGAAACAAGGAAGATATGTACACTCTCTAAAGAAATAGACAGGTACTGGTACGAATGAGGATGCGGATAAAGTATAAAAGATGTGCCTGCAAGATTTGAGGAGTAAGGGTAAATAGGGGAAGATGACATCAAGGGATGTCATTTAAGGGTAGAAATCCCCTAGAGCAAATGTAAGAAAAGAATGTCAAGAGAAAGGCAAAGAATCCTACCAAGGAAGTAAGCCTCGAAAAGACATGTGTATCCCAATTAAGAGGAAATAGAACCAACCGAAATGGAAAGAACGATAAGCTCACAAATGAAATGCTGGTTGAGATGGAAAGATCGAGCACAAAGGAAAAGTACTCATGAGATCCTAAAAAGCAAGTTAAACCAAAGGAATGGATAAATAGTATGGTAGCATCAAGGAATGTCATAACGAATAGGAGTGGGTGGACTACAATAATAAGAGAGTAAAATAAAGAATATATGAGGAAGCTTGGAGAAGTAAGCCCTCAATTAAGAAATCAATTAGGGAAAACAACCGCTAGCATCAGGACGGGTTGTGGTCCATGCTCACTTAATGGAGACTAAAGAATGGACGAATGAGCATAATGTAGAGTATATGAAATAAGACCAACAATAAAAAAAATTCCTTAGATAAGGAATGAAAGGAAATTTTAAGATGAATAAGGATTCAAAGTGGAAAATTGCCTCGACATAGGAGAAGGTGTAAGGAAATAAAGGAAGGAATCTCCAAAGGATTGTAAGAAGGTTGAACATGTAACTCTTAAGGTTAAAACCTCTACTTTGAGAAATATAGTAGAGAATGAAATCGTAAGAAGGGAATTCTTCAAACAAAACAATCAATACATCGACCAAAAAGAGATTAACTCGAAATAATGAATCGTGAAATGGTCACGAGCAAGTAAGGGTGAATTAAGGAAAGAGGAAGTCCTTGAATAAAGGATGCCACTAAAGAAGAGAAAGGACATAAGAAGGGAAAAATCCTCATATGTCAATAATCATGAGGAAACCCAATGATTGGAATCGAAAGGACCAATAAAAACGTTGGGAAAGGATGAGTAGGTAAGAGAAATCCATGTGGTTATGTGAGACATAACTTCAATGGCATGATGGATGAGAGGATAACAGTAAAAAGGATAGTTGAGGAATGCTATCAAAAGAAAAGAGGGATAAAGTTATACGATCCCTAAAAGGTCGAAAAGCTAAGAGAGACCCTCAAGGAGATGTTCTAGAAATCTCATGGACAAAGACAGATCCTAGAAAATGCCATGCTGTAAAGGGCATGTAAGCCCAACAATCCCAAGGAAAATATAACTCAAAGTAAGGAAGAGTCGGCTAATAAGCATGATGAGGTCGAATATAAAAATTTGGACCGAAGTTATAATAGACAACGAATGGAGGAAGGGTCAAAATAGGACGAAAAAGTGATAATAAAGAAAATTGTGGGAAACAAGTACGTAACACCCAAAAGAACATTGAGCTAAAGGTTTCAACAACCAAGGGGTTAACTAGACACGGGAATGGTTAGGTATCTTGGAATTCCCAATCTGGAGTACAGAACCTCAAATGGAAGAATGTGCTATAAGCAAAGAAAGATATGAATCTAAGAATATACTCTGAAGTAAGGTATGTCTAGTTATTATAAACTCTAAGGAAGGAGTAAATAATATGAAGGAAAAGAAATTCCTTAAGTGAAGGAAGTAAAAAGGGATAATTGAAAGAACAAGAGAAGAGTGTGCATGTTAAGCAAACAACAAAGGGACATCAAGGAAATGATTTCTCATGCAAGGTTGATAATTAAGTTTTGGGGACAAAACTCCTAAAATGAGGGGAGAGATGTAAACCCCGCCCTTTTGAACTGAGGAAAACTGGGAAAAGAATCGGTTAAATTGAGTGAGAAAACCGAACCGGTTCACAAACCCGATTATCAGGAAATGGGTAATTTGGAAATTTACAACTTTTGGGTGAATCAAAGGGTTCATAAAACCATGGAAAAGAACCTTAGGACAAATTGGAAGAGAAAAACTAGATCAGTTTTAGATGAAACGGATCCAATTGGATTGAACCAGTTTATGAACCAAGTTGGTTCATGAACCAGAACCGATAGAGAAAGGGTAAACAGGGAAATTTATGGATCCCTTGTGACTCGAAGAGATTTATAAACCTTGGGAAGGAACCTTAGAACAAAGTGGGAGAGAAAAGCCGGACTGGTTCGGGTGAATCGGACTCGAGCTAGATTGAACCGGTTTAAGGACTGAGTTGGTTTATGAATCGGAATCGATAAAAAGATGGTAAACCAGAAATTTTATGGACCCCAAGTGACCTAAGGAGTCACAAAAGTCATGGAAATGGACTTATGAAGGAATTGGGGATGAAAACCAAACCGGTTCAGGTGAACTAGATGCAAATTGGTTTGGACCGGTTTGAACCACTATTGAACCGGGTTTGAAATTCATTTTTTTAGATGGCTTAAATAATTCAAATTTGAGATTTGAGACCACCATTGGATAGAAAATTAATTTAGATATTTTTAGATTTGAAAAACTTAGTCGAATGAGGAATGAACCGGCCGGTTTAAGCTTCAAACCGGGTTCGGACTAGTCCGGTCCGGTTCGGAGTAGTGTCGTCTTCTTCCTTCAAATGACAGCACTGTTCACTCGAAGGAAAATTGAAACAGCGCCAGCGAAGAGGAAATGTCTCTGTTCAATACATTTCCAGCCATCAATGCCTGTCATAAAGGCACCAATCGAATAGCCAAGGAGTCCTCGAGCTTCCTATATAAAGACCCCCTCTCCATTCATCCTCTCCACACCTGAAAAGCTCACTCTCTCTCAGTTGCTTAGTTTTTCGTTAAAGCTCAAACCAGAGCTCCGATATAGGGTCTTTTCTAAGCCAAAGAAGATTAGGTTGGGTTCTTTAGAATCGGAGAGAAGTCAGCTACACGCCTATAGTCTCTGTTGGCTCCAAGGGTCACCGAAGAAATACCGACATGATGGAACAGTGAAGCGGCTCCGGCAAACCGAAGCTGCCCTGTTTCGACCGAGTTGAAATCGACCATTTCGAGCTCTCTTCAGGCCAAACCAAGCCCTCCCATGACCGAATTAGGACTGAAAGGTAAGCCAATTCGACACACCTCTGCAATTTATGGCCAATGCTAGAGAGAGAACCGGTAGAATTTCGATAATGAAATTCTAACTCAATTCGGTATCAATTGATGTGATTCTTGATTCTAGGATGAACCTCAGGATGAGACTATCTGCCCAAATCAAAAGCTCGGACCGTCGTGTCATCACCAGTGAGTAATGGAAGCTTTCTCTCTCTATAATTCATTTTCTGGCGAATCTCCGTTTGAACTCATCCCGGTGTTAAAACTTGCGATTCAAATTACTAAATAGTTGTATGAACATGTAGAAACTCAATTTCAACTTCAATTTCAACAATTGGAAACATTTGATCGATCAATTTGATGAAATCAAATTCGATTGTATTAACAAGTTGGAATTGGGGGAAAATTGGGGGAAATTGGGGATTTTCAAAATTTGAAGGACCAGAATGCAATTTTATAAAATTGAGGGTCAATTGGGCATGATAAGAATGTTAGAGGGCCAATTGAGAAATTTTAGAATTTTTGGACTAAAATTTACCATTTTTGTAAAGGAATGGCAAAATGCTAATTTTGGAAAAGTTGGGGGACCAAATTGGAAGTTTGGGAAATTAAACCCTTTTTTGTGAAATGGAATAAATTGAGGTCTTATGATAAATTTTAAAAGTTTCGGAACTCAATTTGAGGAAAAATTGGCATTAGGGACCTAAAGTTAAAGAGAAATAACTTTAGAAACCTAATTGCAAATAAATAAAAATTTGGTTTTCTCATTCATTTGAAATGAAAGAAGGCTATCAGGCCGAAGAATAATGAACCGAGATGTTCATATCATGTAGGAACACGAAGTACCGGGAACGCCAGCAAGGACAATCTCGTGTGAATACAAAGAACCGGTGTAGTGGAATTCACTACATTAACGGGTGAGTGGGTTTACTAACGTCATACCCGGTTGTGATGATGAGCATGGTTTAAAATTAAAAACCACTTACCGGTTATGAGTGGGATTTTATATCATACCCGATTGGGGATGATAAGTACCTTGAAATGAAAACCCACTACTAAGCGGTATTTTAACTATAACAACTTGGAGGAGTCATGTGAAAAACATGCAGAAAAACTACTTACCAATTGTAAGTAGATCCTACCCGGTTGGTATGATAAAACTTTCTCAAAGGAAGTTGAAAACCCGTTCATCGGTTATGAGTGGAGATGTCCTTATACCCGGTCGGTATGATGGACAGCTGAAAAGATATTTTTGTTGGAAGTGCTCTCCCCCGATTGTGTGTCAATACTTAAATGATTTGGGAGACCTTCTTGACGAGAGCTCAAATCGCTCTTATAGGTCGGGGGCCTCGGTTTTGGAACTTGGGGGCTAATATGCCCGATTTTGAAAATCTTGTACAGTGGGACCAAGGCCAGTTGGCATGAGCAAAAGCTCGTAAACAAACATGAGTTATATTCCATAAAACTTTAAATAAAGGAATTGTTTGGTCATGGTACCAAGGCAGGACCGACATACTCAGTTAACTAGCGGCAGTGCGACATGACAGGTCGACGGACCAGTCAAGACAAACGACTGTGGGTTGAGTTGAGGGTCGGGGCCGTTGGACCAGTGGCACCACAGATTATATGGCATGATAAGAAAATACTGATTGTGCATTCACTTTGATTACGGGACCATCAAGACGCCCAAGAGAGGTAGTGACACGTCCTAAGGGCATTGGACAACCCAGAGGGTATAAGGGCAATTCATCATACCATGCAACCGTGCGAAATTTGGAGTAGCACCAAGCGTATGAGACCGAGGTGGGAACGGGATGAGATCTCTGTCCTCATACGGACACAAAGAATTGATTTCAGGATTGAGGGTCAAATGTCACGAACATTCACTCATTCTTAGGGTATAAGTGGACATACTTCTATCTAGGTGGCCGGTAAAGTCCCTTCGAAGCCACAAGTGGGTTCAGTGGACGTACTGACCTATGAATGTGTATTTAACCTTCATGATGAAGGATGTGTGTTAGGTGATGACACATCATGATTAAATAAAGAAATAGTGGTAAAAATCGAGATTTGAAATCAAAAGACTTTTGAAAGAAAGGAGTCTGGCACACTCCTAAACAAATTTTTTTCCTAAAGTTAAAAGGTTTTGAAAACCCATTCACTAAGTATTCATACTCACCCCTCCCTTATATCCCTCTCAGGAAATTTTGGAAAGCCTACCCTTAAAGACCATCAACTAAGACACCTATGAGATAGGTATGAAAAAATTTAAGTTATTGTGCAGTTTTAATTTATGTTATTCCAGGAAAATGTACAGGTTTAAAGAACGCCTTACTCTTTACGATTTATAATAAGGGGAAACCCTTTAATAAACCAGGAGAAAGGCGGGTTGCTCACGGGGATCCGACCAAACCGGGTCGAGGGATGACAAGCATTATACAAAACTAAATATATCAAATTTTACATACCTGTCTTAATGTTTGGCTACAAGAAGGTCTTTAGGGTTGGTTTCCCTTGGTTACATGAAAAGGGGTAAAGGGAGGGGGTGAGTTCTACAACTCAATGAGTGGGTGTTGGAAGTGAGTTTTCATGAATCAGTTTATTTAAAGTGTGCCAAAATCCTTATTTCTTTTAAGAGGATCTTTCCTCAAATTCCAGTTTTTTAAAACCACTTTACATTTTCCATTTGGTGTGTTTCGTAAACAACACACGCCATTCATCAAGAAGGGAACACACATTCACAGGTGCAGTCCGTCCACTGCACCCACTTATGGCTCGAAGCATCTTTACCGGCCACCAATATAGAAGGTTCATCCTCTTCTACCCTAGGTCTGAGTGGATGTTCTTAACATCCGATCCTCAGACCCAAATACCACTTTGTGTCCATTTGAGGATGGAGACTTCATCCCGACCCCACCCGGGTCTCGTGTGCAAGAAGCTACTCCGAGCATCTCGACTGACTGGAACAACGAACTGCCCTTATCTCAACCAAGTCATCCAGTAGCCCTTAGGACCCATCACTACCCCTCTTGAGCATCTTGATGGTCCTGTACCACAAGTGCATGCACAAAACAATAGTTTTCACATAGTCATTTATCTTTGGTGCCACTAGTCCAACGGCCCCAACCCTCAACCCGACCTGAAGCTATTTGTCTAGGCCGGTCCGTCGACATGGCCATGACGCAATGTCGCTAGTCCATTGAGTACCGTTGGTCCTAACTTGTTACCATGGTGAAATCACACAAGAAGATCATTATAGATTTCATGGATTTCTCATTTCAAGTTTGTTTACGAGCTCCCACTCATGCCACCTTGGGCCCACTACATGTGTTTTTCCAAAACCGGGCATTTAGCCCTACAAGTTCAAAAATCGAGGCCTCTAGCCTATATGAGTTGTTCTAACTCCCGTCAAAAAGGTCTCCCAAAAGGTTTAAGCATTGGCACATAGTCAGGGAAGAACACTTCTAACAAAAACATGTATTTTTATTTCATCTCACCAACCGGGTGTGATGATACCTCCACTTACAACCGGCAAGTGGGTTTCTCCTTCCTTCAAGGAAGTTCATCATACCAACCGGGAATGATTTCCTCTACTTACAACCCGTAAGTAGGTTTTTAGCTAAGTTCGCCCATCACCACAACCGAGCGTGATGTTAAAGTTCCACTCACAAGTGGTTTTTCATTTATAAAGTGTTCACCATCCCAACCGGGTATGATGTAAATAAACCCACTCACCCGATAACCGTGATGAATTTGTCCTTGGTCGGTTTTCCAATTCTACACGAGCTTTCTCTTGCTTGCGTTCTCACCACACGTGTCCCTACATAATTTGGGCAACCTAATTAGTTATGGTTTAGCATAAAAGCCTAGGTTCACAATTATCGATTAATTACACTTAGGTCCCTAAAGTTTATTTTTCTTAACTTTAGGTCCCTAAAGTTTATTTTTCTTAACTTTAGGTCCCTAATGCCCATGTTTGACCAATTTGAGTCCCAAGGTTTCCAAAATTTCCCTTTGAGTCCTCATTTTACTCCAAATTGTACAAGGGGATCAAGTTTTCCAAATTTCCAATTTGGTCCCCAAGTTTTCAAAAATTACCATTTTGCCCCCTACTTTCCAAAAATGGCAATTTGACCACAAATGTTTCAAAAATCGACCAATTGGTCCCTCAACATCTTTCCCATGTCCAATTGGCCTTCAATTTTGGGAAATTGCAAAAAGGTCCCTCAATTTTATGAAATCCCCAATTTTCCCTAAAATGTTCCCCCAATTTCTCCCCTTCAAACTGATCAAATTTGATTTCTTCAAATTAGCCATTCAATTGGGGTTAATTGCTCCAATTGAAGGTATGGATCAGTTCCTACACTTTTATATGATTCAATTGAGCTTTGAACCATGTCATTTGGGTCCGAGTTCTCGATCGAGGCAAGTAGCTCTTGTCTTGAAGTTCCTTCTAGGAGCAAGAATTGCTACAATTCATATCGAATCAAGGGAGAATTTTGTTAGAAAAGATTAGCACTTTCCTCTCTAACTCCGATTTGCAACGATTGAGAAAGGTCGAATTGGCTTACCTTTCAACTTCGTTGAGGTCATATGAGGGTTGTTGGGGTGTTGGAGAGGCTTATTTTGGCCGAAAGAGGGTAGAAATTGGTTGAATTTAGCTTGGCCAAACAAGGCAACTTCAATTCGTTGGAGCTGCTTCACTGTTTGATTCCTCCGACGCTTCTCCGGCAGTCCTCGAGTCGAAAGCAAGATGCTATCATGTAGTTGACTTCCTCTGAAATCTAAAAGACCCGACCTTCCCTTCTAAGGTTAAGAAAACTGCCCAATTTTGAGCACTAGTTTGAGCTTCACTGAAAAATTGAGCAATTGAGAGAGAATGGAGATTTCAAGTGTGTGGAGGATGAATGGAGAGGAGCTCTTTAAATAGGGAGCTCGGGGACACTCTGCCCGACAACATTCCTTTTTGGTCGAGCTTATCCTCACCCTAAAATGGCCTAATCGGAGCCGTTTTTCCTTTAATGGCGTCATCCATTTTTGCATTGAATGAACAGTGTTGTCATATGAAGAAAGAAGACAACACTATTCCGAACCGGACCAGACTAGTCCGACCGGATCAATGCATAAATTGGCCGGTTCAAGTAAGATTCGACCGATTTTCTCAAAATTAAAAATTTTTAAATTCATTTTCCATCTAATGGTGGCTTCAATTACCCAATTTGATCATTTTAAGCCACTAAGAAAAATGAATTTAGAAACTGGTTCAAGTATGGTCAAACCGGTTAAATCTGGTTCAGGTCTGATTCACCTAAATCGGTCTGGTTTTCTCTTACAATTCATCCCAAGGTTCCTTTCCATGGTTTTTATGACTCTTTGGGTCACTCGAGATTTGTAAATTTCTCAATTTACCCTTTCCTTATCAGTTGTGGTTCGTGAACCGGCTCGGTTTTCTCTTTTGAAACAAACGGTTCTTTTCCCGGTTTTCTTATCTATAAAGGGATGGGGTTTAAACTTGAGGCCTTCGATTTAAAAAATAATAGGGCTTAAGGCCTAGTTTTGGAAAACTCGAGAAGTGGGCCCAAGGCCGATTGACACAGGCTTATGTCTGTAGATAAGTAGCCTTATGAGTTAAGAAATATTCTCATAACCGGTTAATTGTGATGTAGCCACCCAAGTAAAGTCAGATTGTAAATACTCGATTGGCAATTTGTTACCAAGTCGATGCCGAGTGGACGAACTCATTGGGCTAGTAGTTACTAAGCTACAGTCATGGTATCAAATTCATTGGGCTAGTGGCACCAAAGACAAAAGGTCTAAGTTAAAAGACTTATGTTTGTGCATGCCATGAGATTTTGAAGCCATCGAGACGTCCGGTAAGGGGTAGTGGTGGTTCTAAGGGCTGCTGGACGACCTAGGGAGCATAAGGGCGGATTGTCCTCTAGTATGTCAAGAAGCTCTAGGAGCTTTATGCGCATTGAGACTGAGGAAGTAGAGGGAGAGGTCTCATCCCACAAAGCATACATGAAGTATGGCTAGGTTTTGAGGGTTAGACAATTGATGTCCACTCAAACTCAAGGTAAATATCCGAGACTTCAAGCTGGGTGGACGACAAAGATGCGCCAATCCTCAAGTGGGTACAATCGAGGACTACATATGCGAATGTTTGTACCCCTTTTTATAAAGGGCGTGTGAATGTTTGCTAATCACCTCCCAAGCAAGGGGAAGTGCTAAAAAGAGCTAAACTCACATCACCATGAATTAAAAAGGATAAAACATTTTGATAAACTACTTGTTTTTGAAAAACTTACTCTCCAACACCCGCTCATTGAGTTGTAGAAACTCACCCCTCCCTTTAAACCTTTTTCAGAAAAGGAGAAGACTGATAAAGATATTTTGAGAATAAGCCTTAAGTCAGCTATGTAACATTTTATGCTATTGAGTTTTGTATAAGGCTATTCCAGGAAACAAAGGCAGAAATTACATCTGACTCCTCACGGTCTTGGGAAGTGGTAACTCTTCCTAGACCAAAAGGGGGTGGTGGGTTGTTCATGGGGTTTCGACCAAACTAGGTCGGGGTATGACACGGACGGTTACATGGTACATTTTCCATGTACCCGCTTCCCATTGGTTGGTCCGACTCACTAGGATTTTTCGACAATGACTACTGATTGGGGTCACGTGTCGCTCTCCTATTGGTCGATCGTCCCTAACATGGATTTTTTCCTCCTCTTACCGTTGATCAATGACACGTGTCGCTTCCTAATTGACCAGCACTTTAAGGCACTGACGAGGCGCTCTTTGCCACGCGTCACATATTGATTGGTCATGCCTACTGACTGGGCACTAACCTGGCAGGAGGCCCATTGACCGACTAGACTGTTGATTGGTTCAATTGGACCGAGTTTGATGACACGAATTCAAAAATTGGCTGGTTCAAGCCCGATTTGACCAGTGTTCTAAAATTTAAAATTTTCTAAATTCATATAAATTCATTTTCTATCCAATAGTGGATTCAATTTCCCAAATTGATGTTTTTACGCTAGCTAGAAAAATGAATCTTTGAACTAGTTCTATACAATTAATCTTGGTTCAATCCGGTTCAGACTCGATTCACCATGAACCAGTCCTGTTCTCAAACCCAATTTTATCCATGGTTCCTTTACATGATTTTTAGGTGTTTATTGGCAGTTTTCAAATTTCCCATTTTGACTCTATTTACCATTTCCAACTCATTTCAATCCTCAATTTTCTCTTACAAATTTAGGTTCCCATTTCTGGTTCCTTAGTTTGAGAGAACGGGATTTACAATTTTCACTTGAATCTTTTCACTCTTAAGATTCTTTTCCTATCGATCCATAATTTAAACAGGTTTCATCTTATAAGATGGATTTTTATCCTCTTTCATCTTTTCGGTTTTAGTTCTCCTTCAAAATCCTTATTTATACCTTGGGAATCTAATTTATCCTCTTTACTCTAGAGTTATTTAAGGGCATTATTCATCTTTTGATTCCCTTCCTAGGACCTTCTCATACCTTCCTTGTCTTATGATTGCATTGAAACCTTCCTTAAGACTTGACAGGTGTTTTTCATATGAGGTGTCAATTGCATATACAGTCTATCTAAAGTCGCAACCTTTTGTGTTACACCCATATTCCAATAACAAATTTGGGATCCTTCCATTCCGTTTTTCACTCGTGTGGCATGAGTGTAATCTTATTTACATCTTAAATTTCACGCCCTATCCAAGTCTATGATTTTTGGTTATCCAACTTGAATAAACCGTATGTGTAATCCTCCACTTTGCCCATTTGAACTTCTCAGCTCAAGGTACCTCGTCTCATTTATAAGCATTCAATTACTCTTGAGACTTTATTTGGACATAGTCCTAATCAGACGAACAAGTTTTTCGTGGGTGAATCCAATATTTTCAAAAGATTACCTCAAGAGATCTCCCTTCTCTTTGAGTATCCTCTTACTCCATGGAGCTCGTTACTATTGGTTTTCCTTTTCTTTTCTATTCAAAGTATTTCCTTTATTAGGGTACGTACTTCTTTGGGATGCCCTTACTTGATACGTCTCATTCCGCATCTTCGGACGTTTCTACCTTTAAATCATCCTAATGGGTGTTTGTCCCATCAAAAGTTTGACCTCTTTTAATGTCTCCTTCTTGTTCGCCCATTATTTAGGGTTAGTCCTCTTTCTTGGAACCTTACAATTTCATCGAGTTTCATCTTCACTTGTATTTCATTTACAAGTCTACTCGTTAAAATAAAGGCTTTGGGTATGCCTTTATTTCTTGACTTACTTATCAAGAAGGATTTACTCATTTATCCCCAAATCAATAACTCGTAGGCTATGTTTTAATTTTCTCCAAAAATCTTTGTACTAGTGAGTTCCAAATTTCCAAAAACTTAGTATTATTCCTTAGGGTAATTGACTTCTTATTTATCAATTCTTTCAGCTTTAGTTACCTTAAGGATTTCCTTCATTATTCTTTTCATGGTGTTTTAACCTTTTTACCAAAAAAGTTTTTCCTTCACTCAAAATTATGTGCTCTTTGATTAAAGCATGACATAATAAAACTTTGGGAATAAAGTTTTATTTTATTGATTAACCATAAATATGGCCTAGTACAAAGGAAAAAGGATTTACACCCACTTCCACAACTCTAGTCACTCTTTATTGACTGACTCAGAGTTGACTACTGGTTGTAGGCGAGACTCTTCCTCTAAAGATCTGAGAGTTGATGTTGACTTCACTGAGGAACATAGGCCTCCATGGTAATTCCTACGTCGTTCACAAGCATTCATGCTTGGTTCCTTATATTCCAAAGAAGAGGTTTAACCTCGAGAGTTTGGTAGTTTGGCCCTCCTAGAGAATGATACTCCATATCTTCTTATCACTAAGGCTTCACACTCATAGGCTTGCTTGAGGAGAGTTGTGGGTCTAGACTCTTGGTGGGTTTGAATGGGTGGAAGCTTCTTAAATACCCTAACGTAGTTCATATAGGCTTTCCAAAAGTTGTCATCGACCTCTTGTCGAGTAAGAGTTGGGTTAGTATTTTCCCTCCCCGTATATGGTTGGTTCCCATGTCATGGAGTTGTTTTATCCTTAACTAAATTTGGATGTGGTTCTTCCTTCTTTTGGGAATTCTCCTACAGGAATAGTGTTTTCCTTTATTTTGGAATTTACAAAATTTATGCAACAATCATTTTCAACATTAGTTCAAATATCTTTTCCCCAATATTCCAATTTTTCAAAAGCATTTTTTTAACTAAAAATTCAAATTTGAAAATCTTTTTCTATGATAACACTTAAGTTATCACACCCTCTCAACAACCCGTCACTCCTCCCAGTGCTATAATAGATGTTATCTCCGTTATCATAGTATTAGAAGGAGTAAGGAGTAAAATAACAGAAAACAGTGCATCAGATTCTGCTTTCCAAAATATGTCGAAATATATAATGTTATCCATAAACTTGTAAGGATAAATAAAATATTTGTTAGGTAGTTTGTCTTTTAATATCCTTTTTTACATATTTAAGACATAAAATGGATAAGGGAGGGGTGAGTCTACAACTCAATGAGTATTATTTACAATCATTGTAACTTCCTATTCATGATTTTACTCATACTCCAAAAGATACAAGGATTTCATTTCCATCATAAATCAAGGGCTATGGTTAACCAGTTTAAAACAAGCTATGACTTATTTAATCAATAAAAACTTTTCTCATAGTTTTCGAATAGATTTCTCAGCTTGTATACGACAATAAAAATAATTCCCTTCTTACTTGGAAGAACTTTTAAGGGTTATATAGTTTCACATAGGTTTGCATCTGACAAACCTCATTCACCTTTTCTTAGTAAAAAGGATTTACACAACTTGTTTCTCACAAGCCAAAATAGGTTTTTTCCTACCCATAAGAACGTTTCCTTTTCTTTAAGCAAAAAAATAATTTATATAATCTCATAAACAAGCTATTACTTATCTTATCTTTTTAGAAAAACATTATGATTTAAGTTTTATGGCTTGTTCCTACAAGTTTAAGGTAGGTTTCTTCCCAGTTGGAAAATTTTACATAATTTATTTATGGTACACCTACCACGATTTGTACTATACAAATACACAAACACCCTTTATCCATAAAGGGAACAAACAGTCGTAGAACAAAATTTGACAGGCAACAACCTCGATGTGTTCCACTAGTGGTCCGAAACGACTTTAACGTCCACCTTGTGAGAGACTACAAACCTCCACCACATTATATGTGTGAGCACCATCACCCAACTCCCAGACCTCATTGCTTCTTTTGTGCACTATTGAGGGATGAGACCTCTACCTCCTTCTTCCTTGGTCTTATTGTGCACAAAGCTCCAAGAGCTATAGGATATACTGAAACAACATAACTGTCATTGTGCCAACCTTGCTGTTGAGAAACCCTTAGAACCAACACTACCCTGACGTCTCTTTGGTTCCACACAATTTCAATTACATACAATAGTTTTTTTATTTAAGACTTTTATCTTTGCGCTACTAATCCAACGGGCTCTAACATGGCTTCAGCATGGTAGCTTCGGTAAGCATTATTAATCTGTGATAATTTTAACACTCTCTTAAATCAAAACTTATTAACAGGATTGGACCCGTTTTCCATTGGCCTTGCCCCACCTATACGAGTTTTCAAAACATGGCCTTAGGCCCGCTTCAACTTTCCAAAACCGTGGCATTAGGCCCACTTGTAGAGAGCTAGATCTAGTTCACCATTGTAGACCATGGGCTTCGTCTATTTCCTGCATTGACGGTCACACTAAACCATAACCCGTGAGGTGTATTCATACATCGTTCATGGGTTGTCCTAATAACATACTTCATGCTTTCTGAAAAAATATAATCCTAAAAAGTTTAAGCAATTTCATAGAGTGAGTGGATTATATTTCTGGAAATCTTATTTCAAAATAAAGCATGATTCTAAGTATTTGTATAATTGGTTCGATCGGTACCGATGTCAGAAATCCCACTCATCGATATCCATGACTTGTTTGTCCCGTACATAATTCCATTAGCTCGGATTGGATTCTCAACTGTAGGTCGGAGCCTTCCTTTCACACCTACATGTTCATGGATAATTGATCCATTAATTATGCGATAATTACTTTTAGGTCCTTATATTTTCTTTAATTGCACATAAGTCCCTAAGTTTATTTTCTTGACAAATAAACTCAAATTATTTACAATAATTTCCACAAATTACTTTATTTTTAATTTTATTTAATATAAAAATATTCAAAATTACAAATAAAGCATTTATTCACTTTCAATTATAATTAAATTCCCCAAAAATTATTTTAATTGCCATTAAGTCTCCAATTTCATTTGAATCCTTAATTTATGTCAATTGCACAAAAAATTCCCAAATTTTAAAAAATCTCCAAATCACCCAATTTCTCCAAAATTGTACTTTGACCCCTGAAATATCATTTTATCAAATTGGACGACTAAGCTCAATTAATTGTCTCTTATCATGCTGCTAAGCATCTCTCCTACCTCTCCACGGTAATTTCAAGCTTTGAATTAATTAATTTGGCCTAGAATTGAGCTCAAATTTGTTCGAAAAATACTTCTAGAGAGAGAAAGCTTCAAATTCTTACCATCAAGGAAGCGGTTGTCGGAGCTCTTGATTTGGGGAGCTAGCTCTCATCGAGAGAATCCTCCTCAATTGATGCTCTAAATAGGGAGAATTTGATCAACAAAATTTAAGTAGTTTCTCTCTGTAAATTCTCTATTACAACAAAGGGCGTCAACAATTGCTTACCTTTAAGACTCAAGGGGAACTAGGCTCGATCGTGAATAGTCATGGAAGGCTTGGCTTGGCTTTAGGAGGTTCAAGGTAGCTGGAATTCAGTTAAAAATTTCTGCTCAAAGTCGACTGCTAGAGCGACTGTATTGTGCAAGCTCATTAGCACTTCTCTAATGATCCTCGAGCTAAAAGGAATTTGCAGTAAAGTAGAGGACTTCCTCCCGGTTCTAGGGAACCCGAATTCACATTAGAAGGTTGAGAAAAAGGGTCGATGTCAGAGCTCTGGTTCAAGGATATTTGCAAACTAGAGTAGTTCATCTTTTTCGAGCTTTAGAGAGATGAAGAGGATGAATGGAAGGGAGCTCTTTATATAGGGAGCTCAGGGACTTCCGTTCCTATCCGACCATCCATCAGTCGACCATTAACTCTCCAATTTACTCCCTTGTCGGAGAGATTTAGTGGCCTCCGAAGTAATGGCAACCTTCCTCCTCTTTTGTCGTTCAGAAGTTTGAAGGAAGAAGATGACAATGTACACGCGCGTGTGAGATTCGTACATGCGAGAAGCAACGTGGCGCTCTATGATTGGCTAACTTTGCTAACTCGACATCTTACTCAAAGTCTAAGTCGTTCGTTGATTTGTTGTTTGGCAACGTGGCAACCTTCCATTGGTCGTTCATTCCTACGTGGTCGCTAACCAAATTTGACCATCGGTTGACCGTGACATGTGGCGTCCTCTCATTGGTTGATTTAAATTCGTCGGTTTTCCCACCTGACACAATGTGCCATTAAATACCATATTAACCGACCCAAAGTATATTTATAAGTTTGTGTATGATGTGTATGGAACAAATCATACTTAACTGTATAAAATGATAACGAAAACTCGGGAATCCCTCTAAGATGAACATGTTCTCGAATAACGGTGGGTGAGATTTCTAGCATCATGTCCAATTGTATCGATCATGTGATATTACTTGCTATTTAAAATACAAATATGTTTATAAACTCTTTAGAAAATATGAAAACTATACAATATATGTTTTAGAAAATCTTTCTAAAGTTCAGGTTTCGTCTCGATCTCGACATGAGAAATGGGCCAATCCCATGGTTGAATTAAATGGGTCGATCCAATGTATGAAAGAAGTGGGTCAAAAGCCATGTTTGGAAAAAATGGGTCATGACCCCAACCTTTTCAAAGTAAGAATGAAATTTCAAAATAAGAAGTGACTCTTACTTAATATATCTTTGAATTCTTGAATATGGGATGTGTCCTAAAGGAAAATATGAGAAGTTGAGATTGACTAAATAACACACCAAGTATCGATAATAAAAGTATTGGGTTAATTATTTTGTGTAATAAGTGCATACCTGGTAATTACTATCAATCTAGAAACGGATCACGCTCCATACAGCTAATAGTACAAAAGATGAATAAACGAGATTGACCAAATAGCAAGTCAACTCTCGATTTCTAAAACACTTTTGATTGTGTTTGAGATGTGCAATTATGAGATGCATATAAAAGATAGTGATGATCTCATATGACCTACTGTAACCCTAGGGAGAATAAGAAGAGTTTGGTTCTAGTATGCTATGGGCTCGGAGGATCTAATGGACATAGACATGGCGAAAAGGATGGTCTAGTCCTAAAATAGTATACTTTTTTTTACATTTGTGATGGGTAACTTGGTATATACGTATTAGTCTGGTATGGCTAACATGATTCATACATATTTTTGGTCGGGGATGATTATTTCGTACTAGATGGGTAGTAAAGAGTTACATACATACTTTTGACAAATTCAAAAGTATATATAAAACATATAACTTGTTTTATATATAAATATTATTTTGTATTATCCATTCTACTAGGTGTCATTATTATTGTAGTATCAAAATTTGTCAAAATTGGTAGGAGGAGTGCATTACACTCTTCCAAGGCAGAATAAGTGACAATGATCATGAAATTGATGAGATAATTAGTTATGGTGAATATATTTTGATCAAATTTGGCCAATAGTGAGGTTTAAGGTGTTTGTTCTTTTATGAATTTTATTATTTTGTGTATAATTATTTTAGTTATAAAATTTTGAGAGTAAATTTTATTATTTTAATACAAATAAAATACTAAATTTAAAGTGAGAATATGTACAATATTTTAATTTAAATATAAATATTTTATTTAAGTTAAATAAAGTTAATTTTATTAAAATTTTATATAATTTTAAATTAATATAATATTTAAAGATATATATTTTTGAATTATTAATATAAAAATTTATCTAATTTAAGTTAAATAAAATATTTATATATAAAACAAATATTTACTTTAAATTTGATATTTTACTAAAATTATATAATTTACTATTTTATTTATTATACATGACTTTATTTTTATAAACCATACGTTTAGTTTTAGTGCTCAATAAAATTGAAAATAAGAATTATTAAATTATTATTTAAATTGAATTATATCATTAAACTGGATAATTTATTATATAATAGTTAAGATATTTAATATTTTCAACCTTAATTTAATTTATCATTTTTATATTTGATTTGATGCTTTGAATTTTATGGTGAGAAGAGATATAACTATATTTGGTTTTCTTTAAAAATGTTCCTGAAATTTACCTCTAATATAAATAAATTTTGATTTTTAAATTATTTATTTATATAATTATATTATTAGGGTGATATTTGTGCAATTATCTTTAGTCTCAAAATAGCGTACATGTGAATTTCTACAATTTTAAAGAGAAAAAAAAGTCATTTTATATTATAAATTTTTACTTAAATTTTAATATTTTAATAGTAAATTTATCCAAATAAGTTTTTACACAAAATAATTCGTATATTATGTAGAATTAAAACTAACCAAACACTAAAATCTAGTTTGCCACCAAGACTAAAAGCAATAAATAATATAGAGATTTACCTCCTCAATTAGTTAGGCTTGCTTGGATTTTTTAGGAGGGAAAAAATGATAAATTGGAGTTTTGAGTGATATTTTTGCATTAAATATCTTAACTATCTGTAATAAATTATGCTTAATAATATAATTCAATTTAAATAATAATTTAACTATTATTAAAGTTATTAATAGTTACCCGTATAGCGTTTGAGGAACCTTAAATTGAACTCACAAGTATCTTAATTTCCCAAATTGAGAGGATATATGAAATAAGTTTTATATATCCTCTCAATTTGGAAAATTAAGATATTTCCAATTCCGGTTCGAGTCCCTTTATAAACTGGACCGGATTGTTAAACTTGGTCGTGTTGGATCCAAATACTAGGTAGGTCACATGTCCGGTATTGTGTCCGTTCAGATTCCGCATACCTGAATTGGGTCGGTAGCTTCTGCAGAAGAAGAAGTTCTAAAGCTTCTCTTCCGTGGCGGTCCTTTAAGGGGGTGAAGCGCTTTCAGCCAATCCCTAGAGTTTATTCGTGGCGACTAGGATCTCAGGTTTTTTCTCTAATTGATTTCTCAGCCCGAAATCCTTTCCCCTTAGTTCATCTCCGAGGTTGCTGAGTTGGAGAATTACGGTTTAATAGCATCTGATTGGTCTCGAGGGACTGTCTGGTGAGATCGTCTACCAAGGTGGAGAGACTGGAGGGTTCTCACCTGGGTCTTAATCAAGTTACGTCCCTCAGAAATTCCAAGTTCTCGGGGAAATTTATGGGCTTTAGTCCGTAGAATGTGGCATATTTTTGTGTTTTAATCATGATTTGGATTTGAGTTCTTGTCGAATTGAGAAGACGCTGATATCTGAGGTCTACGCGAATGTATAGGCACTTATCTCCAGTTTGACGAGGAACGCCATGATGGAAGGTGTAACTCAGGGCCAGCCACAACCTCCGCAGCTGCAGCAGCAACCTGTGCCTCCGCAGCAGCCAGTTGTGGAGGCTCTGAATCCGGCTGTGCAGCAGCAGCTGAACCTGGAGCACGTCAAGATACGCGCCACTAGCCTGTTCAAGGCCATCTCTCGCATTCTCGAAGACTTTGACGCATATGCTCGAACTAACACAACCCCTAAATGGTCAGGATCCTTTCCTTCTCTCTAGTTTGTCACTTACTAACCAAACTCCCAACTTTATATATACACACAGAGGATTGATTTCTCATGCATTTGTAGGTTTTCTTCTTCTTTCACATTGGATTGGAATGTAATAACGTGTTTAATAATTTGTGCCTAATTTCCTTTGGTTGCACTCTTTTAATTCTCAATGGCAGTGGAATAGCTTAACAGGCAGGATCAAATGGGTATTATATAGATTTCATATGGGTGATTGTGTTTTCTAGCCCAACTGATAATTTCATTACCTCAGCGAGCAAGATCATATCCTTCATTAGGAGCTTTTATACATGCTTCCTTTGTTCACTTGATATTCATTCCATTGTAATTTTTAAAATAGGCAAGATATTCTGGGGCAGTATTCGATGGTAAATCTGGAGCTTTTTAACATTGTTGAGGAGATAACAAAGGTCTCAAAGGCCTTCATAGTCCACCCAAAGAATGTCAATGCAGAAAATTCCACAAGTAAGTTTTCCCTTCATAGGAAGTAATTTTTCTTTTTTCTGCATTCCTGTTTAAGATTCTTCTAGCAACTTCTTGGAATATTTGATTATGCACTTTGAAGTATGCATTAGGAGGAATACTCTCATCCATATTTATAGTTTCTGAAGGCTACATAATGTTCTGGTGATGAGCCTAGACATTTACCTGGGGACTCGTGCTTGCAGTTCTTCCAGTTATGCTGTCTTCAAAGCTACTGCCTGAGATGGAGACTGATGACAACTCAAAGAAAGATCAATTACTTCAGGGATTACAAAGCTTGCCTGTTGCCCTGCAGATCGAGAAACTTAAGGTGACACTGGATCAATTTATTTCTACACCATTTATTCCATTTCATTTTTCCATTCATGCGTGAAGCTCCATATTCGCAGACTAGAATAAATATGATAGCAGCTGCATGTGAAAGTGCTGAAAAGGTGCTATCCGAGACCCGTAAAGCCTATGGTTTTGGTGCTCGTCAAGGCCCCACTATCACTCCTACATTGGACAAAGCTCAGGCTGCCAAAATTCAGGAGCAGGAAAATTTACTTCGAGCTGCTGTCAATTATGGAGAAGGTATTACCAGTTACTTTGTAAAATATCCCGTGTACATCAGTTCTTAGTCTGTTAAATATTTTCTAACAACTGATGTTTTGAAAAATCTGAATTGACTTCTTTATACCACTTTGGGGAGAAAAGAGGTCCTCCAGCAAAAAAATGGAGTGCCTTTTTGTATGAAAGATTGGCTACCTTAGTATTGTAACATATGTTTCCAAATAAATTATGATGATCCAAGGATACTTATGGCAGTGGGAAAATTTTTAACTTTGGTCATAATACTAAAATATGATAAGTTTTTTTTATGCATTTTCTCTGTCATCTCATTTTCTAAGCTGTAATGTAACTTCACAATCTTGAAGTTGTCATAGATGGTGACTTTTTATCACTTTACTTTTGCAATATGATGATCTTACCTGTGGATAGAGGAACTTATTTTTTTCACATATATGATGTATGTATGTGAAGGCTTGAGAATATCTGGAGATCAAAGACAGATGGCACTAGCTCTGCCAATGCATCTAGCAGATGTGCTTAATGTGGGTCCGGGGATGCAAAATTTGGTTGACACATCTGGTAAAATAATGCTGTGTTGCTTTCATACTTATCTTTCATAGGATGAAGGAAGTGATGCATCGCGTTGTTTTCTGACTATTTATAACCTCTCCCGTCAGGTGTGTACCAAAAGAATACTCCTATCCAAACTAACACAATTAGTGCCCAGAATGCTCTATTACAGGTGAGATAATTGGCAATGCTTATGTTAATTTTTATTTATTTTAATTTCATGAAGATGCTGCAATCCCTAGACAGCACGAGTTATAGTATCTCCAATTTTGTAATAGAATGATAACTTCCGAGGGTTACCTGCTTCCTTTCTTTTTCTTCCTTGGATAGATTTAAAGGTCTCATCTACTTGATTTTCAGTCTGAAAACATGCCATTTTCTTCTCCTTAACTTGGTCATTTATTATTTATATGTGGATTGTCTGAAATTGGAATTCCTTGTTTGAATGATTCCACTTTCATTAATTATATGCTCTAAAATTGCTGATGACATAGCATTGGAAATCAGGCTACTGGAGCACAACTTTTGGCCCGGTCAGCGGCTTCTCCTTCTGCTGCTACTTCCTTCGACAATACAACAGCATCTCCACTGCAATATGCCAATTCTCCTAGGTCTGGAACAAACATGAATACACCATCTCCTCAACAGCAGTCTCAGCAGCAGCAGCAACAACAACAACCACAACAGCAACAGCAATTGCTTCAACCACAGCAAAGGGCAAAAATGATGCCACTATCACAGCATCATCCGCTTCTCACTCAACAACAATTCAGACAATCTTCAATGCCAGGACTAGGGCAGGTATAATTCCTTTTTTTACTTGTTGGCTTTTATAATTATGGCTACCGGCATGATTATTTTGTAGTACCCAAGAAGAAATATCACTAGGCAGTTATTTGTGGCCTATAAATGAATTATCTATTGTTTATGTAATGAGCACACTGTTCCAATTCTGAATGTTTCCCACTTGTAATATCCAATCAACTGCATGCATATGAAACCAGAAATTTGGAAGCTGGAGTATGTTTTTTCCATAGTGAATGGTGTACTTATGTAACTATTGGTTAGAATTTTTTCATAACCTCATCCTAGTTAATTAATGTTAGTGTTGTGTTCTTTTTCCAGACTCAGCTGGATGATTTGACAGGACAGGCTCAGCAAAAGTTTCAATCTGTAATATTTGTATTATATACTGAGTTTTTACCTGTCTTTTGCATGTTGATTTGACTGATTAAATTTTGAGGAAATCCTGGATATTATCAATATTAAAATCTCATGCTTTATTCCTTTATATTTATGCAGTTGCATGGGCAGTCGCAATTGCAGCAATTTTCTCAGGCGCTGGGCAACCATCAGCAATTTCAAGGCAGGCAGTTGGCATCCATTGGTGGACAACTTGGTCAAGGAAATCTGATGAGCAGACATCTAGGCCAGTTCTCAGGAGCTGCTAATACTGCATTGTTCAATGCAGCCCAGACTGCCCAAAATACACAGATGGTTGGTTCCAGGACATTTGTCTTTTTTTGCTTCTAGCCAACTTTGAAGCCTTACATTGCTATTCTATTGAGTATTAACTTTGGAATGTTCTGTTATGAGCTCGTCAACTCAAATAATATTTTCAAGGCGTTTCAACATTTTTCTGTGATGTGTAGTGTGTTTTCTTAACCATGTGATAATTGGGTCCTTTATCATGAAAAGATGGGGATTTCTAGGGTTTCCTGAATTTTTTTCCATGTTGTCCAGATTCCTAATATGTCAGCTACAATGCCGTCACAGTCTCTTTTGCCACCAAGGGTTCAGGTAGGATTTTACTGTTCTCTTGATAAAAATGAGATGGCATCATTATTCTAGCTGTATCTAGAGCCTAGTTTATCTTGCCTGAGTTTACATGGAATATTAATCTCTAGGGGATCATAAAACCCGGATATAAGCATGTTTCATGCCTGTGTTTATTTCTAGAAACTGGCTTCTTTGTGCGTTTTCTATTATTATGAATTGAATTAGTCTATGTTTTCAGTTTGGATTATCAGGAACCAATCCACAGAGGACTCACCCATCCCAACTTCTCAACGACCAAAGTAACAAGCTACTGCTAGCTATCTGCTTGATTTTTCCTTTTTTTTTCACCCTGAACCGTCTTGCATTTTCTTCTTTCCTGTTAGTGATATGATGACACTTTTGCAGTATTCAATATGGGTGGGACCAATCAAACTGGTATGCTACCATTACAGCAGCAAGGCGGCTCACAGAGTGCATTTGGTAATATGCAGCAGCCAAATGCTCAAACTTTCCAGGCTAACATGGTGGCGCTTCAGAACAACCCTCAGAATCACCAAACTGCATTTTCTCAACAAAGACCGCAAAATCAGCAGTGACCCTTTTCAACATGCAAAGCAGACCTACCAAGATCCCAAACCTAGAATATCACCCCAAGCAAGATCGTCGGAACATTTCAGTCAACAGGGGAGTGTGACAATAAGCCGGAGTTTTTGCCATTTCATAAGGTAGTCAGTCCGGCAGATTATGTCATTCTTAACTGTGTCAGACAGCGTAGGTCGTTCCAAGTAAAAGTTGTGCTCTGTCCATTGAAACAGGGATACTTACCATCCCTCTGTAAGAATTTTATTTTTTTGGCATATAAACTGAGAACCCATTCTGAACTTGTTTGGTTTCTCCGTCAAAAAAAAAAGTTAAGGTAGAAAAACTGTTTGACTGATTCATACTACTAAAATGATTCTCCTTTGCCAAACAATAAACCAAGTGTGATAATTCAATTTATTGGGTTAATATTTGGGGTTTAGCGGTGTTCTATAGGGTATATATGGGGGGTTGTAAATAAACCAAAAGTAATGGTGCCTGAATCAAGAGGTGAGTCGAAATTATATTGACCCGTTTAGATCACACCGGTCGGGTTTTTAATCGGTTCGGTAATTCCCGGTCGCCCGACTTTGTCAGCTTCTGCCGTCTTTCCTTCATCACTCGCGAAAGACAAACTAACCGGATCACGGGGAGACAGTGAGAAGCTTCTCTTCCATGGCAGTTCTGTAATTATGTTCCGCACATAACATCGCAGCAAGACGAAAGATCGTGACAATCAGTGGAATCGAATTCTAGAATCGGAAGTATATTCCGCATGGGGGCTTCAGAGTCGACGGTCTCAGGCTCACAGGTTGTTTCCCTCGTTCTTCTCTACTCCGGTCCTGCGATCGATGCCTCTCTCCCCTTTCGTTCTTTGTGTAATCTTCTTTTTATCTAATTACGTACTGACAAGGCGTCTGATTGATCTCGAAGAGGCCAGATGACGAGATTACCACCGTATCGGAGAGACCGGAGAGCGTCGATCCAATCCTCGAAA
Organism: Trapa incisa; assembly: GCA_030064435.1. Classification (NCBI taxonomy): domain Eukaryota; kingdom Viridiplantae; phylum Streptophyta; class Magnoliopsida; order Myrtales; family Lythraceae; genus Trapa; species Trapa incisa. The sequence continues at coordinate 19,911,003 of CM057776.1, read as the reverse complement.
AGCTCAGGTCCCTCAAAATTGTAAGTCCTCAATGTAGAAAGTTTTAAAATTCGTTCGTTTGCGGTTTTTGACCTGATTTAATGCGCAGACAACACCGATACTCAAGTCCCCGCCTGCTGAGAATAGCTTGACCGACATCCTAGTCAGAAAGCCATCCTCTTCTTCTGCTCCCAGTGAGATTCCGTTTTCTTTGCCTTCGAAATTTAGTGCATTCTGTATCGGTTTTTATTTGAAGACTCTTGTTCTAAGAGGGCTTATTTTCCACGTTAATAGTTGTAACGCTAATGGAGTGGAAACACTACAAAGCATTCGGTTCAGTTTTATCCCGAGTTACTTTATAGGGCAATGGGACTAATTCTCTTCAAATGTGTGAAAAGCTTTGGTTAGCAACTGTGGGATTGATAATTATACGTATGTATGACACGTTAGTATGTGTATTATGTTTTTGCTGAGGATTTGGTGTTCAAAGTATTGCTCAATAAATGAAAAAAAAAAGTAATCTATGGCACCATTAGTTTGAGAGGCATGTATATAGATGACCGAGGGAGAGGTGGCAGATGATGTAATGGTACTTAGAGATTCTTTTTTGAGATGCTTATATAATAGTACTGATTTAGCTGGGGAGAGTGGCAAATTTTGGCATTTGTCCTGGTTGTACAGTTTTGCTCTGTTACCATCCAATGCTTAGATGAATCTTACAAGACTAGATTGAGTATGATGATTCAGGGAAATACTGCATGTAGTTAGGATGACAGTTACTAAGGTGAAAAGGTCCAATTAGTAGTAGGTGAGATTTTTCTTTATCCTCCTTTCAAATATATGATGATCCCAAAGGTTCCAGAATTTTCTTATTGATTTTGAATCATTTCCTGCACATAAAATCTTCTGCAATATCTATATCATTTTAGAAATGACACAATAAATTACATGGTTCTGATTGTAAGAGTTGACCCAAACCTCTTATCATTGAAAAGCGGATGCTATGACAGTGTACTACTGCAAAAATTGACGAGCAATCAATTTCACTGATATTTAGGTACTGTCAACCCTAAGGTGCTACTGGATTTATTCTCTATGTACCGAGATTGGCAAGATGATAAGGCCCAGAAGATCAGCAACAACCAGGTTTTTATGTCTTTGATCTATTCCCCATGCATAATCTGTCATTCAGAAAAATGTGTGTCCATGGTGCATTTGACTTCAAAGTAAAATTTACCCTGATTTTTGTCTCTGGGACTTCACAAAGTTTTTTCATCATCTAAATGTATTGGAATCTTCTTTTATGGTTTCTGTTTGCTTTAAATTGTTGAAAAATATTTTCAGTTGTTTGGATGAGCTCCTCGCCATTATAAGAGATAATATCAGATGTTTTGCTTTAAGTATTACTGGACCTTGAAGCTAAATCATGATGTTTGACCTAATTGTTTGTGAACTACAGGAGGAGATAGAAAACAAGATAGAACTTGCAGATGCATTGTCTGTCAAACTTCTTCAAAGGTTTAATTACTCAGTATCAGCAATGAAGACAACTTCACAACACCTATCAGAAGGTAACATATGCCTTGAAGTTTTGTGTTATCTTCCTCTGGATTTTTTTTTTACAGATGTCTAACTTAATGATACTGAGCAGATGAGACATTGCTGTTCTTCAGTCAAAATCTCATAGAAGTACTTGTAGTTGTCTCTACTGTAGTTTCCTTGTCCAAGACAACTGAACAGGTGCAGGTAGAGGTTCTTGTTATGAATCCGTGATTGATTTGAAAGAGGCTTGACTTATGTCAACGTGGATGTCCAGAACATTAAAGTCTTCATGGAAAGGAAAAACAGAGGTTCTAGTTTTCAATGATTGGGAGAAAATCTACTTTTATGAAAACTTTGGTGGAAATCCAACTTGAACAAAATTTCGCCATCATAGTTGTGGAGAATCAGTTTCCTTGGTCAATCCATCACAAGTGTGTACAGTTCATGCATTGCAGATTGAAATCGGAGAACTCAAAGGGCGGTTGACAGAGGTTATCAGTAACTGTGATTCCCTCTGCAAGAGAATTGCCTCGGAAGGCCCCGAATCTCTTCGTTCATCAGTAACTCCTTTTGCTGCCAACTTGGTGGTCAGACAAAGTGGAAACCCGGTTCAGGGACTCCTCGATATAAGTTCGGAATCACCAGGGCCCAAGTAAGATTGACTTCTGTGTCAATTAGCTTCTACTCTTATGGTTGAAGGTCTATCTGATGCATGAACTATTATTTGTTGTATAATCAGCTCAGGACATATTCTTTAGTAGCACTGCAATTCTTTCATCGACCAAGTCAGGTTTCGATTTGTCAAAACAATGATTTCTCAATTGATTGTCTATTTGGATATGTTTGATGCCATATAATATTGCTTTGGGTCGAGTAAGGTAGAACATGTATTCATGGTTCATACAAATGCTTATCAGATTTGCAGATTTACCATCCATTTCTTGGGTTGATGAGGTCCAAGAAAACCAACGGACAGAACTATAGATAGGATGGTATTCCTTGCCCGTGCCCACACAACCCTCTCCATCCTATTTGGGTCGCTGCGGCATTACCTAAATATATTATATAATTTCTTGTGGATTAATTATCTACAAAATATCAATTTTACTTTTTTTTGTATGAATTTTTTTAGTTTATCTAGTTAGCGTCAAACTTGTGATTTGGTATTCGGTTTGTTGCTCAATTTTGTCATGGATTATCGAACCAATGCTAATCTAACTTGTGTTACTAATATGATATCATATGGATAATATATTATTATATTATAATTTGAATAATTTATGACAATGGAGGGTGCTTGAAAAATTGTTGGAATTGAGAATTTTGTTTATGGGAAAAAAATTAATTAATGAATATGATATTTTTATATTATTATATGTATGTCAATTATAATATTTAAATAAAAAATATTAATACAGTGTGTTAGAGGTGATCAAAATCAACCATAACTTCATCGTTAAAAGTCTGTTACAGTAAAACACCTACTTAATACATTATTCTCTTGATATTTTTTTTTATGTTATCTATTAATGATATTAAATCTAATTCGGTTAAATATGATAAATATAACTTAAATCTTATTAATAATATTAAATATAATTCGATTAAATTTGATAGATATAACTTCAATCTTATCTTATAAATTAATAATTTTCAAATTTTTTATTCATCTTCACAATTTAATAATTTATAATAATTTACTTATTTGATATATATAATAATTTTATTTATATTATTTTTTCTAGATAATTATACCCCAAATACTATAGCAGTAATCTAAGTTTCCAAGTAACTGTTATAATTAATTTGCTGTACATCACTAAATAAAAACCTTTCTTAATTGTCCCAATTTATTATTACTATTTTTGCTATAGTTTGTTATACAACAAAAAAATTATCATAATTAATTTTTACACTATCTTAAGTTGTCATTTCTTAGGTGGGTAGTATTAGGATTTGCTTATTTTTGTGTATACTTATTAATTAACTATGCACATTCAAGATATATTATATAACTCGAATAAAATCCGATAAAATCTCATTTTTTTCTAAATATTACAAAAAAGTATCCATGAGTTTTGCTAGCTATTTGCATAATAAACTCATTTTCTGAAAATATACTAGAATATTTTGGACCAATCAACTAACCTAATTTAATTTTACTAGGTGCAAATTTTTTATATATCAAAATTTTATTTATTTATTTATTTGATTTTAAAATTAAATATATGTATTAAGTAATTTGGAAAAATAAATCTCCTTTTGTACTTATTTATTTTATTTCTACCTTTTTAGTGATATAAATGTTTCCTTGAGCTCGTAATTTATATAAGCATGGACGTGGAAAAATATTATATTTATTAACATACCTGTTTCTTATATAATAATATATTTTTACAAATCACATTTTACCGTATATTTTTTATATATAACATATATTATATAAATATCATCAAATAATTTTATAATACAATTAATTTTATTATATAACATTATCCACTTTATATTTTATCAAAGATTATATTATATACTATACGAGTATATTTTTTATATTTTTAACAAATATAAATATATTTCTAGTAATATTTTTATATAAGTCTAGACATTGACGAAATGAATTATATTTGATGTACTTTTTAATATATATAACATAATTTGTATTTATCATATTTTATAGTATATATTTTATTATATATGATAAATAATATATAAATATTATTAAATAAAATTATTTTATGATAACTTAAAAATAGTAAAATTTGTAGTATATATTTTATTATATATGGCTTCTAAGGAGCCTTAGATCCTAAATCATTGGAAGCAATAAGCAATATGATTCTACTTGTGTTTCTTAGTTCACTGAAAAATGTTAATCCAAGTAGATCATGTACCTCTCCTATTGCCCTTTCTTTGGGGAATTTGATGTGGCCTGCAAGATATTCTCAAGAAATTGAGATAAACATAACATATGCTATTTTATTGCCCTTGGACATGAGGTGTATGGTTTTTTATGCTCTTGGTTATATGATGGATACTACTAGCATTGATATACCTGATTTATGGCTTTCAAGTTTGCTGCAACAGAGTTGTCTTAAAGGAGGTGATGAGTTGTAGAAACATTACCTGCCATATTTGGAAAGAGGAGAAACTCTGTAGAAACATTACCAGAGAGACTTATTTCAGTATGTAAAGCAACTGGAAGGCAAAGCACCTAAAAAACCAAAGAATGCTGTTGATATTTTGAAGAAAACACCACATGATGAGTGAGACAAAACTTTAAAAACTTAGGTTGGCGTTATTGATAAGGCCTCTCTGGTTCTATTACAGGAACTATATACCTCATTTGTTCTATTATAAGAGGTGTAGGTACTAATAGATGTGATTCAAACAAGAAGAGTGCAAATGAATTACTGGCTATATGTCTCTCAACACAGGCCAACCTTTCTCAACAATGCCATTAATCTTTGCATTTATCTGTCTCTCAACATTTGGAGGACAAACGTCTCCTGCAAAACCATTGAGTTTAGCGGCCAAACTTGATCTCTCAAGCTCCTCTTCAGGCAAGTTGCCCATGAGTTGGAGGAGAAAGGGGTTTCGCTTAAGCTCAAATTTCTGCACATTTACACAGTAACACAACCAAAATAGAATAAATTAAAGCAAAAAAAAAAGAAAAAGAAAAGAAGGAAGCTACATATTGGTCCCGGCTATCACTTTTCTCTTGGCACTCTTGCTAAAATTAGAAGCAGTAAACATGCAGATTCTATTTTCCATGCAGTGACAGAGTAATCAAAGCCAAACCATAAATGAGTCTAATTGAGAAAAGCTTCGAGTGGCTTAACATTTTAGTCCTCCAATTTCTGTTTTATTAACGATTCCATCCCTCAATTCTATTTTTTTATAACAATTCATCTCTACAATGTCACTTCCACCTAACAATTTACTCCCTCCACTCAAATTGGACATTTAAATGGAGGGACCAGAATGTTAGTTGAAGTTAAATTGGAGGAATAAACTGTTGAAAAATGAAATTCAAGAGACTAGCACAACTAAAATTTAAACAAAATTGAGGACTAAATTGTTAAGCTACTCAAAACATTATTAAATGAAAATTTGTTTTACCATTTAACATTCTGCAGACTGAAAATCACTGACCTATAGTTTTTCCCCATTCTTAATGGAAAAATAACCGTAAACAAGAAATGGAACTAATGAACTTGTCCAAACTAAACCAAAAGCATATGTCAGAAAGAATCTAGCTTCCTAATACATTCCTAGCATGAACTCAGTATAGAAAACTCAAAATACTGGACAACAAGGATGTGGGTTGGAGTCTCCATTCAAATAGGTTGTATCAATCTACATAAACAAGTAAAAATGCATTTATTACATGTACATGACAACCCTTAGCAGTTTAAGGTTTAACCATTGCAGTTTGTCAGCATAGGTAGTTAGTGAATCATATTATAGGCAAACTATCTGCTTAAAATGCATGAAAGCTGAAATGTCGAAATAATAGGAAATGTGAATGTTTTTTGAAGCAATAATAAGATTGAACAAGCTCATAAAAAATAAAGAAGGGAATTTATCACTTATAAACAAACACAAATCAGCCACTTTTTCATTATGTTTGTACTTGCCTGATGCTCAGGCTCTGCAGGATAGAATGTTCCTATCTGTTGAATTTGGGTGGTAACCACACTGATCTTTGACTTGGCCTGCTCCCTTTCTTTGCTAAATGTTGCTAATCTAGACTCTTCTGTTCCATTGACAAAAATAACTGACCTGACCACAGAGCACAGTTCATTGAAACTGGGAACTTCATTCAAAGAAAGTGCATTGTGGAGTAGAATGTTCACCTGTACTGGTTACCCACGTCTGGACCTTGGCCAAAAGCTTGCCGAGAATCATGAGAAGACCAAAACACCTCTAAAAGTTGCCTGTAGCTGATCTTTCTGGGATCATATTCAACCTGCAAAGCAACTAAGAAGAGTAGATCAAATATACAGACAGGTGCAAGCTACAGGAAAGAGAAAAACAAGAACCTGTAATGATCTACCAAGTAAGAAGGTCTGACATAGCAAAGATCATCAGTTTATGGCTTATAGGCTCCATACAGTAGCCCAGGCTTGACTATGCTTTCTTAGATTGTCCACTCAATTCAAGATTTATCAAGTGAAGAGCAATTTGAAATTTGAACAGGAGGACATAGAGTAATTCTGCTCCTTGGGGATCACTTTCAGAAGATAAATGGATCTTATTTTGTTTAATGAGAAAAATCCTGATCGTTCTCAATGACTTACTCCCAGTAAACTCATTATACTGACGAATTCCAGGTAAAAATGAAACTACTCATTTGAAGGGCAAGGGCAAGGTAATTCCTGATGAGCTTACACAACCGCTTATCCTATCAGGAAATTTCGCGGAGACGGCAAATCTTCCATTAATACAAATGTTCTCAATCGGTTTCCTATGTGGGGTCCGGTACGAGCGCGAGTATAATCGCTCTTATACCATTGAGCCATATCCACTCAAACTAATTACTTGCAAGTAATTACATCATTGGAAACACATTATCAAATCAGGTATAACTCAAAATAACGGGATAAATCTCGCTTTGGAGATCTTAAACCAGGAGAAGAGATCGGCAGGTCACCTGAACGGACTCAGCATGGTCTCCGAGACTCCGGTACTCGGGATTGATTTTGGATCCACCGGAGTAACCGACGGTGGTCCGAACGACGCCATTCAAGCAACCGAACACGGCCTCGGACCTCCAGAAACATCCAAGAGCGAAAACCGCGGTCCTGAGGGACTGGGTTGGCGGTTCCCTCGACGGTTCGGAAATTCGATCCAGAAACCTTATGCAGTGAGCTCCAGGGAGAAAGGAATCCGTGAGGACGACGATCCCGAGAAGTAATCCTACGGAGAAACTCATCTCTGCACTTTTTGCCGGAAAAGCACGAGGCAAATAACTACTAAACGACTAATTCATGTTTCTCGAACTGACGTGGTGGTTGATTAACTATATTCTTTGGGAGGTTGGGGGTTGATTTCAGCATCCTCCAGGGCCTTTGTGAGTCTCCATCGATGGTTTAAATCTTCATGGGCTTAACGCACAGCTGGACCCCATCTTCCATGGCCAGGTTGGGGGTTGATTTCAGCATCCTCCAGGGCCTTTGTGAGTCTCTATCGATGGTTTAAATCTTCGTGGGCTTAACGCGCATGTTCCATGGCCATCATTTGCCCCCAAGCCTCCAATTTTGAATTTTATAAATGGAGGTTGGCATCCTGAACAATTGAGTATCCTCCGAAATAGTCATACTCACATATCTCCGAAATAGTCATCCTGAACAATTGACTCCACAAGCGGTTACTGTTGCTCCACCTTTGCTCCAATGGATTCTCCTACTAATTACAATACCAGAGAGCCATTATATATGCCTTCTCGTCCATTAAATAGGGTTACTAGTAACAATTAAAACATATTGCTTGATATCATTAATTAATTATTTTATTTTCTTTAGAAATCAACTAAAATTGTCCTTTTGCATATATATTTTACTTTCTTTATAAGCAAGTTAAGATTAGTGGATATAATTTAATTGATATATGAGTTATTAGTAGCAATTTTTTGTGGTATAAGTTTTCATTGTCTGATTTCTTACTAATTAGTACAGGAAATTTTAAGCAAATCAAACTATCTTTAATTTATTAATTCATTATTTTCTTATTTTACTTTTAACAAAATTGTATTAGTAAGTTTTTATTAACTTATGGATTTCCATTCTCCTCCAACCAACTTCACATCCCACTCGTCTGCGCTATCTAAATTAATTACCTCTATAAAGTTTGGAAACTTTTTCTATTAATTACAATAAAAATTTAATTTTTTCGTAAGTAGTGCATTTTAAAACTCTACAAAATCCCTATAGTATAATACCTAATAAAATAAAAATTTTATATTAATATTTTAAGATAACTTATAAATAATATAGGTGATGGGTAACTATTTATATAATTAAACTTTTTATTTTACTTAAAATTTTTTTAAATAGTATAGTAAGCTTATATATTAATAGATGAGTTTGTTAATTTCAGACACATATATTCAATTTAAACTTAATTAAAAATATTTATATAATAAATTTTTTTATAGTTATTATACATATTAATTTTCATATTTTCACTCAATCCTTATCTCTAAGTTTAGGAATTCATTCCAATGCATTTAGTTAGAACTCTAGCTCATTATACACAACAATAATTATATATATACACACGAGCTGACATAACCATACATTATACACTGTCGCAATCAAGTCCATGAGAGGGAGTGGAACGCGTGCACGCATACACTAACACCATCATGATTCGTTCTCTAATATGAATGTTAATAAATTTTAAGGTTTATAACCATTACTCATCCACTCATATATATGTAAACCCTATTTTTCTAAAATAAAAAAAACTAAATCAAAACTATCAAGAGAAAATTAAATAAGATCTAAAGTGAATCAAGTAAGATTTTACTTATTACAAGTTTCAAAGAAAATTAATCAAATTGGAAATGAGAATTGGAACAGAAAACAATGAACTGGGACTAAAATATATTAAATTAGACTAAACTAATAGAAACTAGTTCAAAAATTTATTTGTTAAAGTAATCTAAAATAGGTAAATTGGTAAATTGAAGTAACCACCATGTAGAAAATAAATTTAGATTAATTTAAAATTTTTAATTTTTAAAAAATCGGTCGAATCGGACCTGAACTAACCAATTTTCAATTTCGGTTTATCGAACCCGATCCAATTTAACCAGTAAACAATCCAACCAGGTCAACGGAATGCCCCCTAGGTCAACGCTCAGTCAGCAGTGTGCAACGCATGACGAGCACGCTTGGTCAATAGACAAGTTAGCGTATGAAAATATTGACCAATCAGAGTACAATATGTGTTTGTCGTCAACAGTCAACAACTGAAAATCCATGTCGGTTAAACTGACCAATCAGAAAGCAACAAATATATATAGTCAATGGTCAATTGATAGAAATCCATTTTAGTAGGATTGACCAATCAGAGTGTAACATATGGTAGGTATGCTGGGTCAACAGCGACCACTCAGACGTTAGAGGACTATCGACCAATTAGCGAAAGATATGTGGCATGCTAAATCAAAAACACCAATCAATCCTAAGAGAACATGTGACATCGTACAAGACGTTAGATGAGGAATTTGACTTATTTAAATGAGCTAATAAGAGCATGTCACATGACAAATTCATAATGATTGTTTGACAATTAGATTTGGTCATCTACCACGTTGAATTAATCGTCTAATGAGAGGTCTCTACATGTCAGATCAGACGATCAATAAAATATCTAGACACTGAGTCAAATACCACTTTAATAATTTCATCCAATCATATTGTGCCACATGGTAGCTCACACGTGCGCATAGTGTCATTTTCTACCTTCAAATGCAAGAGAAGAAGGAGAGACGCCATAACTTCGGTGAGTAGTAAATTGCTCCGACAAAGCAATAAATCGGAGTAATTAACAATAAATTATATTGAAGTCACATCATATTACAAGTTAAGAGACACAAGCCCCAATGGACATCACCAATAAAGTTGAGACTATTCGGATACTGCTAAATTATCCCAATATTCTATTTAGATATTATTAGATTTTGTTCGATATATTGTATTTATTCATGTAAAGGCTCTATTAAATCTATATACCCATTACATTGTACAATATTAAAATCAAGTAATACAATAATTTTATGGTATTATAGCCTTGAGTAAAACTTCTGAAATACAACAAATCATACTATTCAATGATTACGTATCTCATGCATTAACAAATCCAATCCAAGTATTTTTAGTTAAAATCTTTTTTTAGTGCTATTGATCTACTTGATCGAAAATGAAATATTAAGTAGTATACGATTGATAATTGAAACAAACTAGAATTAGATTAAATACGGAATAATTTTTTCGAATGGAAAAAAATATTTTTTTTAATTCTAAACTCTAAAAAATAAGTTGAGGTATTTTTTTAAAAAATAAATTAATTTAAAAATTAGATAAATTGGGGATAAATTACCCAATAAAATATTAAAAAATCGTTTTATTGGTCGACAACCGCTTCAAACATTGTTGAATCAACCAATGAAAGTCGTACCGATCAGTCGGTCAACTACATGTATTGCATACGTGAGCACACAAACATGTGATCACGCGTCTAGCATATAATCGTCGTCTCAACCTAAAAAGCCGATCCGCCAGGCCGACTAAAAACTGAATTCTTATTTTTCACTTGGTAGATTTTCCAATACCATATCCCTTTCGAAAAATAAATGCAAAGTCAACCATAAGAACTTTATTTTAACCAAAGGATGGATGGTCATTTGAGCCACAGGGCTCCCCATATAAGAGTTGATCTTCGTCTCGTGGATTTTTCGCTCTTATGGCAAATGCGAGTATGACGGAATCATAAGAACCTTATTTTTCGCTCAACAAGCACTGTCGATCGATGTAGCATACTTTAGCCGATATCTTGGAGGAAAGTGAATCAACTAGTCAAAACCTAATCAAGACTGATGGGACAATAATCATTCACTCCAAGAATCATTTTAAAATTTTAACGGGCTACGAGGGAAGGAGTCCAATCTACAAGGTAAATGGTGACAAGAGTATATCGTTATTGCGAGATCTCTAAATAAAGCTTCTCAAACAATGAAAAAGTGAGCATACAATAAGTGCCACTATGTCGAGTACCATGTGAGTGACAATGTCATGATGAAAATGCACCATATTTTTGGTATAAGGGCGTCATCGAAGGTTTGGTTCAAGTGCATTATAGCCCTTTCAAGGTTTTCAAATGGATGGGTATGGCCGCTTACCTGTGGAACTCCAAAGAAACATAAAGTTCATATAATATTTCACGTAACTCAAACCTTATCACAAAGGAAAAGGAATATCCTAGCCGAGCAGATCATCATTGGAGTCCATTGGGGCAAACACAAGTTGAATCCATCCTAATAGGCCAAGTCATAAGTGCAATTGTAATCTACAATGGGAGTATTACTGGGATTGCAAGACAATGAGGCGATATATTTTATATCTTTATTCAACTCTGAGATTAACCATGATACGTTGTTTCTTTATTCACTTATTTGACAAGGGGGCGCAGAAACATTTGACAATTGCGAGTATGACAGAACCAACCTTTAAGTTCAGAACCTTTTCAGCTGCCAAGGTGGCATTCATGACAAAGAACACCAGAATCTGGTAATGACACTGCAGATAGTGGGTACATACAACCAAAGAAAGAAGGAAACCCAAAGTAGAACTCAAATTTTCTGCAAAATTAGCAGAATTCGCATTCCAATATCACAAATATTTCATTACATCTTATCAAAACAAAGAAAACCATGAGTTCTTCACAGTTGCATATATGCTTAGGAGAAAATAGACCTGAATCCAACATATCTTTCATTTTGGTGGTGTACCAATAGAATGAGTTCAAGAATTCAGCTAAATTCTTCTTAGAATCTTTCAAACCACTCATAAATCAATGGCCACTTGTTAATTGTGTATGAGGAGGATTTAGCCTTTCCCATGAACTTAAAATCTTGAGTTGCTAAGAGCCATTACCTTGAACTGCTCATTCATGGCCAAGAGTTCTGCCTCTTTCTTATCGAGAAGGGCTGTGAGTCTCACATTCTCTTCCACTAACTTATTCACTTCAGCATCTTTCTGGGACTTCTCACTCTCTAGTTGAGTTGTTCTTAACATCAATCTGTTCAGTAAAAGCAATTAACACAATTACACATGCAGAGAGAATAAACTAGAAAGATATGTGCTGGCTCAGACATGGCTAGACAGGTTTACATATAAATAATTTCTGCAGGGAAAAATTAGATCTCTTCCTTGAAAAAACTTAACCAAAACAGTTTTCCATTGCCAAAAAGAGCTTCATTTAGATAACCTCTTTTTGCATGAGGTTAACATAAATGCATATTTCCAATTTAAAATTATGAGGATATCAAAGATTGAATGTGGGCAAAAAACATAAGCCTTTTTCTATCAAGAAACGGATAAATGATCTCTACTACAGTTATCCTTAAACGTAACTCTCATTTGATAGAACTGCTAAGTGAAATATCTAAGATCAAAATGACTATTTTCCGTGTAAAAATATACCACTGCTCCCGTTTATTAGTTAAGAGTAGCTTGCCTTCATAAAGAATCGAAAAGGGATGGATTAGAGAGAACAATTGTTCACCTTTCAAGGAGTCTTTCAATCATCTGGAACTTGTCTGGAGAAGGCAGTGTCTCTCTCACACTAATCAGACTATTGACATAAGACTTCAGAGATTCAAAGTCCCGCTTGACCCGACAGAGCTCAAGGTCATTCTCTGCAGCCCTTTGCCTCTGCATCGTGGTTTCCTCAACCAAATCCTCAACCCTTTGCTTCATTTCATTCAGTATATCATTTGTCCCAGAGGCAAACTTCTCCATCTCTCCTAGCTTGAAGGACATACTCTCAATTTGAGCCGTCTTCCTCTTAATCTCCTCCTGACCAAAACTCACCCTCTCTTTGTGCACTAAAGTCTCAGATTCTGCAATTGCAGCCCTTTGCACAAGGGATTCCATAACCTCCGTAACCAAATTTGCAGAGTTTAGTAGTTCTTCGATGTAAACATTATCATGCTCGTCAATCCTGGTCCAAGAATATTCATCAGGACAACCAAAGGAAGATATATCAAAGTCAACATTCCTTGAACAGAAGGTCAGCGGGACTCCATCTCGATCAACAAGCCCATCCACTCCTTCTGACTGTCTGATGCCACAGGCTGCATATGATAATTCAGGGACTGCCATTACTTGGGCTTTTGATTTTAGGTAAGACAAAACAGTTGCAGCAGTTTTGACCCTTCTCCACAGGACTTCAATCTCCTTCTTTGCATCTTGCTCAGACTTGTGCATGCAAATCTTTACTTCTTGAAGACTTTCCTGAAGAACATCCAACTGAGATTTCCCTAGCTCTGATCCGTGAGGCTTTTCATGTTCTCTGGGAAACAAAGATGAGGAAGATTCTTGCTGCCCTGCCATTATCTACACTCCAATCTAAGGGAGGAGAGAAACACCATAGTTTCAACATCATCGTTGAGCGAATAAAAAATATATTAAGTACTGATGAAGGGAGATAAAACATTCAGTCAGAGCTAAGTAGTGAAACAACTACCAATGTTGATATTCAGACAGCAGTTGGGATGGATGGGAAGAGATCCCACTCATCAAATCATATGATGCAACAAAATTATCCCAAAATTAAATTTTTGTAACTACCAGCAGCTGGAGAAATATTTAACTATAACAGAAGTCATTGATCAAGCAAAAATGGGCATGCATTTTTGTTCTCATCAAATATCTTACTTCACCAATCATCCTACAAGTATTTGACAACACAGGTATGATTATGAATTAATCAAGTAAAAGCGTAGAATTGCATGATCCAGGTCCTTATGAATCGCATGGAAAATTAAATGCAGCGGAAACAAAAGGCCAAGCCCTCTAACATGGATCTGAAAGACTAGGGACACAGATAAGATAGAAATAGAAATAGCCCGAGGTGTATGAAATAGAGCTCAATTTCCAGGTGTCTTAAAACGTTTAAATTATCGGAGAAGTATAACAACCTCAAAATAATAACTATAGGCTTGCTAACATACAACCAATTTTAAGAAATAAAGAACATTTATTGAACCCGGTATACAGTAATCCAGAAGCACAATCGTAGACACGAAGTCAAATAACAAAATGTTGATACAATGTTCTGATCTTTGCCCAGAATTATACAAAGATAATTATTTATGCGAGCAATCGGACCATGTATGACCTAAACCAGTCAAACCAACAACATCCGATATCAAACCTCGGACAAAAAAGAAGAAAAGATCGATAAATCAAATGTTAATCCACGAGGAGGAATGTAAAATCGGGGGCCAAAATTGAACCAGCAGCGGCAAGAAGATACAATTATGAGTTAATCGAAGAACTTACAGTGGCTGATGGCGGAGTAGATTTATCTGAGAAGGCAGAAGCGGATGGATCGACTCGGGGGAAGGGAAAGTAAACGAGGAAGACTTGTGTTTGGAGAGAGTTTGACTCCTCCCTTCAAGGAAGAGAAAGGGGTGGCTGGTGGAGACGTTATCCTGTGCATGGGCTCTACCGTCAGTACCAAATATGATCAAATTTATGATCGTTTTGGTAGAATAGTTTATTGATGGCTAAATTATATTAATGGTAGTAAATCTTTGTAAAAATATTATTTTAGTATTTAACATTTTGATTAAATTATATTAATAATAACAAATATTTATAAATTTTGATATTTTAATATAAAAAAATAATATAAAGCAAAACCTTTATTTTATCATAGATTACAAAACAAGACGAGGATTGTTGTTGCCTGCCGCCTAGTAAAATAGGGCAAGATTCAATCAAGGGCCCAGCCTAGTACTTTTTTTTTTGCCCAAATAATATTTCCATATTACTTCGTAAACTTAATTTTGACGGTCAATTTGGGTAATTAAAATTTATTTGATTTAATTTAATGTCGGATTTTAATGGAACCATATTTATTGGCAAAAACTATCATATAAAATTTTATGACTTAAATATTTGTGAGAATAGTTACATATGTTACAAACCATCACATTAACTTAAAAATATAAATATCAGAATTTAAATAACATAATATTAAAAATACAACTTTAAAGGTATGGCAAAAAAATATATAATTCCACTCGTTATCAATTATATACTACAGATATAATTTTTATTAGAAAATAGTAAATTTTAATTTTTAATTAAAAAGATATTGAAATATGATGTGATATTTATCCGATTCATTTGAATTTGTATACTAAGTATTTTTTTGTATTAAATATTTTCAACACTTGTATAAGAATCCTAAAAGTCATATTTATAAATATTTTTGTCTACACCATATTTTTTTACTACTTTATCTATGATTATTTACTATAAGCTTGTATATACCATATTTTTTTCACTAGTACAATATAATTTATCTATGATTATTTACCTTAAGTTTTCAGTTGTTTCTTTTCTTAAAATAAAAATTTGTAAGATAGCACTTGATCCGGATCACAAAGATTGGCCTAACTGTTATATCTAACTGAATTTGAGTATATAGTTTAGTAATCCATTGATAATTAAACTCTCTCTAATACTAACATGTTCATGATAATGTACATAATTTTTTAATAGATTAAAATCATATTAATTAACTTTATATTTTTCTCTATTGATTAATTAATTAATCAATACCTATCTTTTTATAGTCAATAATTTGATGTTAACTTACAATTTAGTTAATCCCGCCATAATTCTAGATTTATAAAACAATTTCTATTTTAATAGATATTTTTTTAGATTAATTTGTTATGCTTAACTCTACTAACATTTTAGAAAATAAAAAAAAATAATCACATCTTGTGATTTTCAAATTTTAGCATAGCTATATATTTTTTCTTCAAAAAATGACAGTTTTAATTCATTTCTTTAAAAAATATGGAGAAAAATAGATATAAGTTTTCATTTTTTTTAAATATTCATAATTTAAAATTAACTAATATAAAACTTATTAATTCAATTATAATCCATACTTTACCTCAATTATAATCTAGATAATGGCTTCTTGATATTTACTAATTTACTAATTCGATTCACCTACGTTACAAATATTTCATATTTCGTTAAATCTCTTTTTATATCATGATTTCATGATATAATATAATGATTATATGGATTCTATCTTTTAAATTAATTAATATATTATCCATTTTTATTACTTAGTCTAAACCTTCTTATATTTAGAATAAATTCAAATAATCATTTCTTACTTAATTTAAACTTTAATTAAATTACTAAATTTCTATTATTTAAGATTTACCCCATCCCTCGTGTAATTACTTGAGCTAAGTTTAATCTATTTATTTTCTCTTAAATACAATAAAACTACAAAATTTTTCTCTCTTTTTAGTCCTTATATTTTCATTTATTACCTTGTTATCCTTAGTTCCTTCCTATTTTCCATTTTATCTCCCATATTTTAATTTTTTTATGCATTTTAGTTACTTGAAATCCATTGAGCTTCAAAATTCATCCCTGCACATTTTTATTTGACTCCCCTAATATCTACCGATCATTTCAAGCCTAATTGCACTAATTTTAGCCGTGAATTATCCTTGGTATAACTTTTTGCCAAAAAGTATGGCATCGCATAAAAATGATAAAATACTCTGGGTGGCTTGCCTGACGAACCTCATGGCTTCGGATGATAGCTAAGCTCCCAATGTTTTTGTGGACTCTAGTGTTATGGTGTTTTGTCGTCGATACTGCATAAATTTTAGTCACGGCCGTCCTTAGTGAGTTTTCAATAAAATATAGAGTATACAATTTAATTAATAATATTATGTTTATCTAATAATAAAATTATCTAGTGAAAATTTTCATCCTACCTTTATAAAGAATCTAGTATTTTAAAATTTTTCTCATAAAATTTTTCCTATTCCTACCTTTTAAGCTTGGTTATATGAGCAAAAATTTTCATTAAAAATTTCGACATTTATGTGAAGGAAATAGAGGAGTTTTGCATAAACCCAATGCACTGCAAACGAGGGTTTTGATAGCCAGATGGGAAGGGACTTGAACTCCCATTGCATCAATTATTTAACTTAAATTTTGTCTCATTTATTTGTAGGAATTAAATTTATATCACTATAGTTATTATTATACAAAAGTTTGAAGAGGAAAATATCACTCTATCAATATAGTAGTGACATGTGTTATGCCTTAGGAGGTTTTTTACCTATGTTAATTCGGATCTTTGATCCAAATTTTAAATTTTAATTAATTAATTAATTATTTTTATTTTATTTATTTATACTTTTAGACATATAATAATAAATTTTCTTCTAAGTATTTTCCGAAAAAATAATCTCGATCTAACTTGTTTTGATCTAATTAACTTAAATTTGCATTCAATTCCCATTTGGATTTTTCTTAAATTCCAAATTATTATCTAAAATATTATTTTAAGTTCATTCTAACTTAATTTGATTCTTCCTTAAATTCTTAATTCAAACTGATCCCTATTTAATTGGGTTTAGCTATTCTTGTTAGAATATGATGTTGCAATTACTCCCCTACTTTTTTTAGAGTTTTATCATCAAAACTAAAATTATATAGTAAATAGATGCATGTAGTTGACCCTCATAGCTTGTTCGGATTCTCATACCTTGATTGGACTCCCACGTCTCTTTCTCAACTTGATCACCACACCCCCCAAATTTTTACCATAATTATCCTCTTATTTTAAAGATGCTTCTCTCGTATGTTTGTTATTTGTACAGCTTCATTTCATATATTAGGTCATATTCCAATTATGGTAGAGGTTAATCCAACACATAACTTGGATTGGTTTCGTATTTTTTTAGTACAAACATATAAAATACATCATGTATCTTTTGTAGTTCTAGTAGTAACTCTAACTTATAGGTCACTTGTCTAACTCTTTTTATCACATGGTACAACTTAAATGTACCTTGGATTGAACTTTCCCTTTTACTAAAATTACACGACAAGATTTTTAGGAATACTCGACCTATAATTCTCTACGCCTATTATCAATATAGCTCTTCTATCTATCCCAATATACTTTTAATTGCTTATTATAAGCTTCATCTTCTTATTAACATCTTCGATAAGCTTGCTTCTTTCAAGTTTGCATTCTCCTACCTTATCCCAAAATAGTGTTATACACCTTCTACGGTAAAGAGATTCATATGGTACCATTTGAATACTCGTCTTATTGCTTTATCATAAGAAAACTTCATAAAAAATAAATATTCTTCCCAATTTTTATTGATGTTTAACACACAAGCTTGTAGCATATCATCCAAGGTTTAGATGGTTTGATTCAATTGCCTATCAATTTGATGATAAAAAGTTGTACTCATGAATATGTTCCCAATGAAGCTTGTAGGCTTGAAAAAAACTGTATTGTAAATTAGGGACCCCGATTTGACACAATTGACATGGGTAACCCACGTAACCATACGATTTCTCCGATATATAATTTTGTTAACTTCTCTAGTGAGTTTGTTATTTTTATAGGCAAGAAATGTGTCAACTTCATGAGTCTATCCACAATTACCCATATGGTATCATGTACTTGAGGTGTGGACGATAGTCCCATCACAAAATCTATGGTGGTATTTTTTCTATTTCTATTAGAGAATAGGAAGAGGTTGTAGCATTTTTGCTGGATTTTTATATTTGACCTTAATATATTGACACAATAAACATCTAACCACATACTGTGCTCTCTCTTGTTTCATGCCCGACCACCAATATCATTCATTTAAGGTACACTATTTTTTTTTTGTATTTCTAGGGTACATAACATAAATTGAGTTGCGAACTACTTCCAAAATTACTCTTTTTAGTGTCACATAATTTGAAACATAGACCCATCCTTTAAAGGTTAATTCTCTGGTTTCTTCCTTCACAATTTGGCCTACGTACCTTTTTAGTTCGGGGTTTGTCTTTTGCTTCTCTTGGATTTATTTGATAAGAGTGGGTTGAACGATAACATTTCTAGGAGATAGTCTTGACCTATGTATGTTTCTAGGGATATATGAAGTTGTCCTAATTGCTCATGTATTGGAAGATAAATTGTTTGAGTATAAGCCAAACTAGTATTATGTTTTCTACTTACGACACCCGCTACCACATTGGCATTTTTAAGAATTATAGTTAATAATCATATCATAATCCTTAATTAATTATATCAAACATGTCATGCCCCAAACTAATTCACGGTTGATGATCTCGTGCAACCCACCAATTCCCTCGATATTACAATGGTGGGCACCATTATTAAAGTAAAACTGGAAGGACTAAGGCTCGTAATAAAAAGGATACCTCGATTTTCTAGTGAAAACTTGAACTTTTCTTAAATACTTGGTGAACCTAAAAACTTTACAAATTAACCCCAAGAATACATCAATGCATAAGAATCACTTAAAAACCTTTGTACGTGAATCTTGAGATCCGTACCTCAAGTCATGTAAGTTATTTAGGCAACATCCTATCTTGTACCATAGGGAACTTGGCTTTCAATTTTAATTATTTGGGGGAGGAGGTGAGCTCACAACTCACTCAATGATGTATTGACTTCGGTTAACTATATGGCTTACAACTTCAAACTCCACATAAATATCTACACATGGAGATTTATTCATGGCTTCACAAATTTAATCACTTTCACAGTTTTACCCGACCCTAAGACTTATGTCTCGGGCCATCTTCTATTGTAATCATAATTACATTGGATCAAACACTCTCTCTCCAAATCACATCAACAACAACATGATATGCATACAATAGCATATATTGGCAACTCATGGCCCAAGGGATACCCAAACATCAAGCCATAATTCTGATTGAATAATATGAAAGTGTGTGAGTCATGTGCACTCTACACAACCGACACCCTTTGTGTTTGTTCACTCATTTGGATATCTTAGCATCCTGAGGACATGACACTAACCCACCCAATGTCATGTACATGTGTAAAGCCCGTTCTCTCGGAATAAGGAACCGGAAAGGAGAACAAAAAAATTCAAAGGAAAACTGGGGATCGAAGTGAACTGAAATTGGTAAATAAGGGCCATAACGGGAAATGGAAAATCACAAGTAGCCAATAAGGACCCAAAGATCATGGAAAATAACCATGAATGGAATAGAATGGGAAAACAATATCGATTCAGGGTGAACCAGACCTGAACCAGATTGAACCATGAAAAATTGATTCAAAGATACATTTTTCAAGGTAACTTAAAAATGTAAATTAGGGAAATTGAAGTCACCATTATATAGAGAATGAATTTAGACAAATTTAGAAATTTTTAATTTTTAGAAAATTGGTAAATCGGGCCTGAACCGACCAATTTTTTATTTAGCTTCACTAAACCTAGTTTGACTGGACTGGTCAATGGTCCAACAGGTCAATGGACCGCCTATGAGGTCAGCACCTAGTCAGCAAGCACAATCAATCAACATGCAACACATGGTGAAGTGCACCCAATCAGTTGTACAGTCAATGATTGGAAGCGCTGACCAATTAGAGCGTGACATGTGTCTTTGGTCAATGGTCAAATCGACGTCACCAACGACCGATCAATAGGAGAGCGACATATATCCTTAGTCAACGGTCAACTGATGAGAAGTCTCATCAGCTAGTCTGACCAATGAGGAGCTGACACATGTTAAGGATGCCACTCTTGACTAGGACATTGGAGAAATGGTCAACCTATTAGAGGTCGACACAAGGCAGAACCATGTTGAATGGTGCCAACCAATAAGAGAGAACGTGGTAGTAGCACAATACGTCACGGGGAAAGCTGAATTATTTAAATTAGTAAATCAGGGGACGTCACATGTCATGGTCAAATGACTAGTCAGATATAGTCAACGACCATCATTGGATTGAGCGGCCAATGGGAGGCCACCATGTGGCTGGTCAACAAGTCAAAGGGTGACTAGGACGTTGAGTGGGAAGTTACGTCAACAAAGCCAGCCAATCACAGTGCGCCACATGGCAGCTCACACGCGTGCGCGTAATATTATCTTCAACCTTGGAAAGCTGGCAGTGAGAGGAATGACGATGGACTGCTCGGTCTCCAACGATTGAAAAATCCTCCGTTCTAACCGAGGACGGGCGAGATTGGGGCCAAGTCAAGGACGACTAAGTAGCTATGTTAGTTATCGAGCTCCTTATATAAAAAGCTTCTCCCCATTCATCATCTTCATCCCTCGAACGACTAAAGAAGACAAAGCACTCCATTTCCCAGTGAATTTGGGTTCCCTGAAACCGGGAAGAAGTCCTCTACTTTATTGCAACCTCTTTTCAGCTCAAGAATCATCGAAGAAACGCTCGTGAGCTCACATAGTGAACTTGCTCCCTCGGTTGTCTACTACTAGAATCTATTGAGCCAAATTCATGCAACTTCTAGACCACTCTCGACCAAACCAAGCCCCTTAGACCTCCCCTAGTGGAGCCTTGACTTCCCCTGAGTCGTCTTGGTAAGCCACCTCCGTCGCCCTTATCTAGAATTCACTATTTACAATATATTTTGTCGAAAACTAAAATTAGCTATTCACACTACTCATACCACTAATTGAGGTGAGGTTTAATCCAGGAAGGATCCCTAGGAAGAGAGGAATTCAGTAGAAGCAAAAGCTCTTATCGTCGACTCCTCGCCGATGAGTATCTGAAACTTTCTCCCCCTAATGCCCTTTTTTGATAAAGCTTCGTTTGAACTCATTTCTAAGCCAAAATTGGTGTTTTAAAGCTTGGAATGAACTAGGGGATGTGAGGAAGATGAGGGAGAGGTCTCATCCCACTATAGTGGACATGAAGGCTCAAGTTTGGGGATTGAAAAAAATGATGCCCACACAGACTTATGGTAGAAGGTGTAATCTCCTACCAGGGTAGTCAGTAAAGTCGCTCCGGGCCACAAGTGGAACAGTCAGAGACTGTTCTATGAACGTATGTTCCCTTTGATAATAAAGGACATATGCATGATTGTTAAACCAAATACAAGAAGGAGAAATGTAGGATCATCCCTATTAATGTTAAAAGGAAGTGTGGAGGTTTAATTTCCCAAGAATGAGTATGGAGATATAATGTGAAACTTGAACAAACCATTACTCTTATTACCTTTACTGCCCATTCACTAATTTGTTGAACTCACCCCATACTTAAAGCCCTTTCAGGAAAGCTCTTACATTGAGGGAAGTGAAAGCCTGAGAAGTACACCAGGATTACCACATAAAGGTAATTTTTACTAAGTTGTTTTGTTTACTTTTGTTATGGAAAACTCTTATACTTATACGCTTTTACCTTTCTTGACCTATCTTGGTAGGAGTACCACAGTAGTACAGGAAGGGGTGGTGGGTTGTTCATAGGGTTCTGACTAAACTGGGCCGGAGTGTGACAACGTGCCTCTATACATCTACACCACATCTCATCATATGCCCAAGCGTAGAGGTGCACCACACATGGGACCACAACTGTACATTAACCAAGGGGATTGTGTAATCTGGAAGCACAATTTCAATCTCTCCTTATCCATCACTTCCAATATATCCTAGGCGTTGACACTACATTGATAGGTGTCATGTCGATGCACTAAACTTTTCAATTGATATATATATATATATATATATATATGAGAGAGAACACACATATGAATGAAACTCATTGTAACATCGAAAATCTTAAACCATATATCAAACTGAACTAAACCGAGAACCGAGG
This sequence comes from Trapa incisa, assembly GCA_030064435.1. Classification (NCBI taxonomy): domain Eukaryota; kingdom Viridiplantae; phylum Streptophyta; class Magnoliopsida; order Myrtales; family Lythraceae; genus Trapa; species Trapa incisa. The sequence goes on along the minus strand of CM057776.1, from coordinate 19,888,059 downwards.
TCAAATCGATAAGGAAAAACCCAATCTAGAATTAAAAATTGAACCGAATTAGAAATCGGTTTGAACCATAACTTTAATAAATGATGAGAGTATTGAAATACCCTCAAAATACACCCCTTGATAAGGAATCAAGGATTGGAAAAAATCCAAGTAAGAATTGATTCAAATCGGGATTGAACCAACTCGAGCCATAAAACCCCCTATTTTTAAAAAGTGTTGAACAAATTGAAATTTAGTGATTATTGAGGCCATTTAATGTGTATTTGAACAAAAGTTTTTAGAAAATTTATTGGGTTAAGAACCGATCGAATTGAGGATGAATCAACCAAAGCTTTTGTTGGAAACTAGCTCAGAAGAGTGTTGAATCGATCGAATTGGCTGAACATACTTGACACATGCGACTGCACCATGCATCGCATGCATGATGTCCCCTTCGCTCGACTGATGTGTGAAACCCGAATTAAAACTTGATTTTTCCTAACAACAATCCAAAAAACTACCACACTAATTAGTTCATTCAGAGAGACACATGCTATGAAATGATGAATGAGAGCTATGGTCATATAGTCAATTAAGTCTAGTTTACAGCCATATAAGGATTGAATGTCCCCTGGTCAACGACTCATTAGAATTCTCTCTAAAACCAACTTAACTTCATTTTTAGTGACCAAATTTGCATATAGCACAACTATAACACCAGAACCTAGGTTAAGCCCAAGTGGACTCAAAACTGATGGTAAGCCAAGAAATGGGATCCTAAATTAAGAATGAGAACCAAACTCACGAATGTAATTCCAAACAAAGGATTAAATATGAAATTGAGAATGAAATCCCGAACTAGAGATAAAACCTAAACTGAGAATGGAATCCCGAATAGGGAACTAAACCAAAATCAAAATTTGGAAAGTCAAATTGAATTATAAGCTAATATTGAAAATGAGAAAGGGAACTCAATGCCAGAACTATGGATCTAATTGGATTAGGGATCAGATTCTAGGGCGTGAAAATCGATGTCTTTGGAAAAAGTCAGTTTTCACCCGAAAAAGATCAGGATTTCGGATTAAATTACCAAGGGGACTCTATAACATAGGGAGTCCAAGATCTAGGTTTAAACCCGCTTAGACTAGGAAACTGTCATTAAACTGAGAACGAAAACCCAAAAATGGATGGTTGGAGCAAGACTGAGTTAAAAAAACGGTTCAAAACCCAAAGATGTGAGGAAGTGGGTAAGACCACTAGGAATAACCTCAAAAGATCCTGAAGGACCATGAATTAAGGGGTGGAAAAGACCCGAGTGAAAACCAACTCAAATTAGAGTCAAGATGATTTATGGGAAAATTCCCACGATTTTAAAGGGATCTAAAAAACTCTAACAAAAGAGGATCTTATGCCCAATCAATAGGGAATGAGAAGAGTAATTTTTAGAAAAATAGATTGGGCCAAGAACCGGTCGAATAGGAGGTGAACTATCCTCGAAATGGTCGAAACCGATCGAACCGACTCATAGTGGTAAAACCCCCCAAATTTTAGAGGGGGCTAAACAAATTTAAATGAGGTGGCTCTTGAATCCATTATTCAATAGAAAATTGAATGTAGAAATTTTGGGTATTTTTATTTTCACAAGAACCGACTAGAAGAGGGGTAAATTGAGCCAAATATTATTGAATCGATCGATAAATTCACCAGAAATCAGTTTCCACAGTTCATACCGGTCGGCATGCCACACTGAGTGCATGCACGCGTTGGACACACAGAACATGTGGCACATACATGCGCGGCCACGCACGCGCATGTCATCTCCTTTGCCCGACCCCATCATGAATGGATGGAAAAAAACTCGAAAATCATCGACAAATAACCTGAATAACACTAGTGGGCAAAATTAATTCACTCATATGGCTAGAGGCTATGGAATGATAAAAGAAAGCTATGGATAGATTATCACATGAGTCTAGAATCCAACCATATAAATATCAGGTGTTACCTTGCCATAAATCGATCAAAATTCTCCCTAGAACACAAACACTCCCAACTTCAGTGACTCGACTTACAGAGTGCCTAGCTCTGTCATTTAGCCACCTTAGAAGGCAATCTTTGTATCCCTCGAAAGTTGAGGAAGTTAGTGTTCGAACGCCACCCTCCCAACCCTCAACTCTCAATCCATCGGCATCAGCGTGATCACACAATATTGTAGCTCCAATAACCAAAAATAGAGCAGTCGCTTTGAGAGCCAATTTTGATGGTCTCATTGGCCCTTGATGATTAAGGAAAATTTAGCAGATTCCTCACACCACCAGCTTTCCATAGCCACCAACCTTGCTTGATTTGAATAAGTATTGATGGAGAATTAAATCTTTGAATTGTCATATATCGGGCTAAGGGTCAACCTGACTAAAATGGACATTGCAGGAGCTACATACCACCATTTGAGGTGATTTAAGTGGCCACGGATTCCTGAGAGAGTCAGTTTTCCATGACATGGTGGAGATAAGGCCAGTTAGTCATGAAGCTGTGGGAGCCTCTTTCGAATGAGACTAGGGTGGGGTTATGATTAGGTCTCCGTCCTCATACGAACTGAGGGTCGGACGTTTGGGACATCCACTAAGGCTCCAGGTAGAAGTCAGGGACTTCTATCAGGGTGGATGGTAAACACGCTCTGATGCACAAGTGGGTGTAGTCGTCGCAACTGCATGTCGCGAATATGTGTACCCTTCTCGATGAAGGGCGTGTGTTGTTTGCTAAACGCCTCACAAGGCATGGGGATGGGCTAAGATAGCTAAACACACCTAATATGGAAATGGGAAAAAGGTTTTGAAAAATTTGAATTTGAGGAAACCCTTTTGAAAAGGAAATGTAAATCTTGACATGGATGAAATGTCTTTTTTTGAAAACTCACTCCTAACACCCGCTCACTAAGTTGTAGAACTCACCCCCTCCCTTTACCCCTTTAAGGTAAAAGAGGAAGACCAACCAAAAAGACCCCTCGCAGTCAAACCATAAGTCAAGTACTAGCCTCGATAGTTGATAATCCACCTCTAGTGAGTTCCCGACTTTGACCTAACTTGTACTCGTATGCATTCATGTTTCTGATCAAGCTCAATCGAAGCAATTTCGACCCACCCTAACCAAACTAAGTTTATGGCAGCTAGAGGGAGATCAGGGGGCCTCTCCACTTAGTTTGGGAATTTTTGGAGATAATTTGGTCATGGGTCAAAGGTCGGGGACTAGAATACAAATAAGTGAAACTTAGTGGACCCAAATACGAATGAGCTTTATGTTGGGTGTTCATAAGAGGCTAAAGGAATTTTAGGGGCTAATTAGAAAGTTTGGTGAAGATGGGGGACTTGGTTTGCCTATTGTGGAAGGTCTAGGGACTTATTTGCAATAAAGGCACAATTAAGGACTAAAGTGCAAATAAAGGGTATTTGTGCTGCCAAAAGGTATATTTTGGGAAGTTCAACATCCTAAACATGCTTTGAGAAAGTTTAGTGACCCAAGTGAGTAATATGAGGGGCAAAAGAGTCCCGGGACCTAAGTTATAAAGATGGAGGGTAAAATGGTAATCTTGCCCAAACTTAGGGACTATTCAGAAAATAGTAAGAAATAGTGCTTGGGATTGTTCCAAAGCTTATTGAAACTTGGGGGACTATTTTGCAAATAATGGGAAATGAGACTTAGGGATGTTCTGGAGTAGTTTGGGGACCCAAGTAAAGGACTTGGAAAAGTCTAGAGTCCAAAATGAACGGTTATTTGACAAGTGAGTGTTTTCCAGCGAAGCTTCATTTTGAGTCATTTATAAGCCAAATTAGATTAATCAAATCTTAGAATGATCGCATGGATATATAGATGATGATTAGTGCCATTTTAGGGATGGATTGTGAAGGTTTAAACTTGATTTCATGTTAATCAAAGTTTGGGGGCTAAATTGTAATTTTTTATAACTTTAGGGAATAAATTGCATTTTTTGGAAAATTGAGGATTGAACTGTAAGTGGTTATAAATCAAGGACCCTAATGGAAATAAAAAAGGATTAGGGACCCAAAGGAAATATTTAATAATCTTAGGAATGTAATTGGAAATAAGTTATAACTTAGGGACTTATATGCAAATAATAAAAAGTATAGGGTTTTAAGTGTAATTACCTTAAGTTATAGGACTAAATAATCTAATATATTGTAGGGATCGATCATATACGTGTGCAAGGAATGACACGAACACTCGAAAATCCCCCTAGATGAGCAAGTCATGGAAGATAGGTGAGTGGGATTCTTGGCATCGAGTATGATTGGGTCAATAACATGATATTACTCGCACATTTTATAACATGATCCGCTTAAAACCCTTTTTCCAAAAATATATTTCTGTCACTCTATGAAGCTCGCTTAAAAACCATTTTTAGGATATATTTATGTTATGAGCATGAATCATGCATGGATGTAGAAAATGAGTTGAGACCATGATCGATAAGAATGAGTTAAATCCATGATTTGAGAAGTGTGTCCAACACCGTGTTTTGAAAACTCGTGAAAGTGGGCCCAAGGCCAATGGAAACAATCCTTGTCCTGTAAATAATCTTGATGGAAAATTTGAGTATGTTAAAAATAATAAAACATGGGATTTTGTGTGAAATGGGTCATGCCTAGTAAATACTATCAAGTTGGAGGTGGGTCTCACCCCCTAGGGCTAATAGTACAAAGATGAAGATTTGAAGCTAAGATTTTTTATTGTACAGTGTGCCCTTAGGACGCATCACTACCGCTCATGGGCGTCTTGATGATCCCGTACTCACAGTGCATGCACAAACAATGTTTTCTTATATTGCCATGTAATCTGTGGTGCCACTAGCCAACGGCCCCGACTCTCAACTCAACCCACAGCTGTTTGTCTTGACTAGTCCGTCGACCTGTCATGTCGCACTGCCGCTAGTTGATTGAGCATGTCGGTCCTATCTTGGTACCATGGCCAAACAATTCACTTATTAAGTTTTATGGCACATATATCATGTTCATTTACGAGCTCCTGCTCGTGCCAACTGGCCTTGGGCCCATTGTACGAGATTTTCAAAAAAAACTGGGCATTCTAGCCCTCAAGTTCCAAAATCGAGGCCCCCGGCCTATAACAGCTATTCGAGCTCCCGTCGAGAAGGTCTCCCAAATTGTTTAAGCATTGGCACACAGTCAGGGGAGAGCGCTTCCGACAAAAATAGGTTTTTACTGTCCATCATACCGACCGGTATAAGGACATCTCCGTTCATAACCGATGAACGGGTTTTCAACTTCCTTCGAGGAAGTCTCATCATACCAACCGGGTATGATCTACTTACAACCCATAAGTAGTTTTTTTCGCATAACTTTCACATCACTTTCTCTAAGTAGTGATGATTAAAATACCACTAAATAGTGGGTTTTTATATCGAGGCACTTATCATCCCCAACCGGGTATGATGTTAGTAAACCCACTCACCCGTTAATGCTGTGAATTCCACTAGATTGGTTCTTTGTATTCACGCGAGCTTGTCCTTGCTGGCGTTCCCAGTATTTAACATTCTGATGAAGGCACGACAGTCCGAGCTTTCGATCTGGGTAGATAGGTCTCGTCCTGAGGTTCATCCTAAAATCAAGTATTGTATCAATTGATGCGGAATTGGATTAGAATTTCGTCATTGAAATTCGGTCGATTCTCTCTCTAGCACCGATCGAAAATTAGAAAGGGGAGCCGAATTGGCTTACCTTTCGGTCCTAATTCGGCCATGGAAAGGCTGAGGAAGTGTTGGGAGGGCTTGGTTTGGCCTGAGGAGGGCTTGAAATGGCCGATTCCAGCTTGGCCGAAATAGGGCAGTTTCGGTCCGTCGGAGTTGCTTCACTATTCCATCATGTCGGCGCTTCTCCAACGATTCTCGGATTGACTGGAGTTTGCTATCAGATAGCTATCTTCTCCCCGGTTCTAAAAAGCCCGACCTTTGTTCAAGTTGAAGCTTTGGTTCGAGCTTTACTGGGAAATGGAGCAGTAGAGAGAGAGAGAAGTGTTTAGGTGTGGGGAGAATGAAATGGGGATGACCTTAAAACCTGTGTATTAAATGGGCGAGATTTATTACTAGTATTAATATTGCCATAAATTATTGGTATTAATTTTAATAATTAAATATATATTAATTGATGGCCGTACGTTCGCATAAAAATTTTTGACCAAAATTTCGGGTTACAAAAAAATCATATTTCTCAAGAGGTCACCCATCCTCACACTACTCTCAGATAAGCACACTTAACTTTAAAGTTCTTATAGAATCTAGTTTACCTGAACCAATTTAGTTTTTGTTTTCTAGTTTGTCTTAAGTTTCTTTTCGAATGTTTAATAAATACTTTGGATCAACCGAAAGTTGTAAATTTTCATATTGCTTATTCCCAAATGTAAACCGGTTTGGTTTTCTTATTCGGTTTGACCGGTTTTTTTCCTAGTTTTCCTTAACTCAAATGTGCGGGGTTTACACCATAAGACGTCTGGTACAAGGTAGTGATGGTTTTGAGTACTGATAGTCAGCAAAGTTGGTATAAGGGAAGTTATTGTTGGACTAATACATCAAGGACTTTGGGAGTCCTATGTGCATTAGGTCTGGTGAATGTTAAAGGTCTAGTCCCTCTATAGCGTACAACTCAATCATTGTGTCTAGGGATTGGGCAATGATGTTCACACAAACAGTCTAACATGACATACTTAGTCAACTAGCGGTAGTGCGACATGACAGGTCTTCGGACTAGTCAAGGCAAAGAGCTGCAGATTGAGTTGAGGTTCGGGGTCATCGAACCAGTGGCACCACAGATTATATGGCATTATGTTAAAAACTTTTGATTGTACATGTATTGTGTTACACGACTTTCAAGATGCCCAAAAGGGGTAGTGATGCATCTCAGGGCTCTGGACGACCTGTTGGATATAAGAGCAGTTTAAAGGCACTATGAGCCACAAGTGGGACCGATGAGAATTATATTATACTAACGTGTGATCCCTTCCATTATGTAAAGGGTGTGTGAATGGTTGTTTGCTTGTCTAATACGAGCATCATGAAATAAAAATCTAAACAAACAAAACTTGTGAAAAGTCCTTTCATGATGGAATAGATGTGTTGTTTGTTTGTACAATACAAGCCTCCATACATAAAAACCTTAAATCTCTTTTATGATTAATCTATTATGAAAAATCATTAAAACTATTTTAGAGTATGTGTTGAATCTTAGACATGAAATCACGATTTCAACAAATACTACTTAATAAATTATCAAACCCACCCCCTCCCTTATCCCTTTTGAGTAGTATAATGTTGAAGAGAACTTTAGAAGTCGATCTACTAGCCTGTAATATTTTTTTTTACTTTTGAATATTTATGTTCAACACTATATAATTTTTTATATTTTAGAAATTTTTTTTATATGATCTTATAATATTATTCTGAGTCTTATCCCTGTCGAAACTACAATAGTAGTCAGCCATGGACAACCCTTATGTACGCAGTCGTAGATTTGGTAAGCATGCAACGAGTTATTTATAAGCTCAAAGTGTGACACAACGTATTAAATTTTTCCAAAGTTGTAAATAATATTTAGTCATTCTCCTTGCGCCTTATTCTACATAGTGAGTAATTAGCCTCAAGACTCATTATGAGTGAGTCTCATAGTTTATCCACATTATTTCTAGAATATCCAAGCATATATAAGTGAAAAGATTTATACTCAATGTCCATATATACATCAAACATATAATATTTAAAGTACCCAAACCCAATCCTAAATGGGACTATACTCTTTTTTTTTTTCTATTTAAGGATATGCAAGCTCATCTCCTTTTAAAACATCCCACCCACCTTATCTAAAAGGTTCAAGCTCCATCCTTGTAAATCCACAATTTTGTTATTTAAAATACATAATTTCAATATCATATAAACCCATAATTATTTCATTTTAAATACATAACTTCAATTCCTTTAAAAATATTCACTTCATCGACTTAGAACATCTAACTACATCTCATAAGCACATACAAATTCATCTCGTTTACACACATCTAAATTCACCTCCTTTACCTCATTTTTTTAACATATCTAAATCAATCTATTTTAACTCATTTATCTTAAAATATCTAGTTTCATCTTTTTTAAAAGTCCAAGTCTCATTCCATACATATCCAACTCATCTTATTCAAATACCTATGCTAATCTTTTTCAAGAATATACAAATATGCTTGAAAAACCTATTTTCCTTAAAATGTGGTTATTGCAAAAAATTCCTTGGTTATGGCTTTGTTATATAATTTTTAAGATTTCTTAGAGAAATAAGTCATTACACATAATGTAAAACCCATTCTTTGGGATCAAACAAAATCGGAAAAAGAACCGATATAGGTTTATACAAGAATAAATGAGTCGTTTAATGAACAAAAAATAGTTAACATGGGAAATTGAAAAATCCCAAGTGACCAAAAGTTCACAAAAATTACAAGAAAGAATCGGGAAGTGGGATTGAGGATAGAACCGAACCGGTTCTGGGTGAACCATACCCGAACTGGACCGAACCATAGTAAACCAGTTCACAAATTCATTTTTCTAGTTGGCTTTAAAATGTCAATTTGGGAAATTGAGACCACCATTAGATAGAAAATGAATTTAGAAAATTTTAAATTTTAGAAAAATGGTCGAATCAGGTCTAAATCGGTCGATTTTCAAATTTTGGAAAGCGAACCCGATTGGGTCAGACTGGTCAACAGTTCGACTAGTCAGTGGACAATAGCCGCAGTCAACTGTCAATGGTTAGCAGACAATTGGCACCCCATCAGCTACAACGCCGACACAAGCAGCCAATGGGTAGCTGCCACGTGTCGGCTAGCGCCCGTTAATATGCCACGTAGACACGAGCAGCTAATGAGAGACTGCCACATGTCCGGTCAACGAGTCAACAACTGATGCGGCGGCCGAGCTGGCACTCCAAGTCAGAAAAATTGACCAATCATAGTGCACCATGTGGCACAACCACCACATCATTGACTTCAACCTATAGACATTGACATAGAGAAGGGAGGAGAGAAAGATGTTGGAAAAGCTAGAATCTCCGACGACTCAAAAAAATCTTTGGTCAGGTCACCAGTAGACGAGTTAGAGGCCGATTCTTACGTCGATGGGTAGCCTGAACAGTTTTTGAGCTCCCTATATAAAGAGCACCCCCTCATTCGTTCTCAATATCCCACAATAGAGCGAAGAAGAAGAGTACATTTTTTGGCAAGCTGCGAACCATAGCTCCAACGACGGGATTTTTCTCAACCTCTAAAACTACATTGGGTGTCCTTGGAATCAGGAGGAAGTCATCTACGTGACCATACCTTCCATTCAGCTTGAGAGCCATCAAGGAGGAACAAGAAAGCTCAAATAGTGCTGCCACTCCTCGACCAAAAAATAGCCAGCCTCTTGCCGCCTACTTCAAGCTTTCCCCTGGCCAATTACGGCCAAGCCAGACCCCCTACCCCCCACCCGAAGGTGTCCTGACCTTCCCATGAGCTAAGAAGGTAATCTCCCTTCGTCGCCCTTCGCTAGAAAACACTATGCATGACCGAATTCTGCAAAATCTTTAGGTCATCAATTGAAGCGTGGTTTGATCCAGGGAGGATCCTCGTGATGAGAGCAACCTGGTGGTAGTCGAACCTACAATCACCGTACCCTTACCGATAAGATATCGAAGCTTTCTCTCTCTAGACTGTATTTTCTGGCGAACCTTCATTTGAGCTCATTTTCAAGCCAAATCGGGCGATTCAAAGCTTGAAATGATGAGAAAAACATAGAGACGATGATTTAAATCAAGAATGAGGTCAATTAACTAAGTTTCGAGGGTCAATTAAACAAAATTGTGATTAATGGGCCAAAATGCAAAAATTGAAAAGTTTGTGCAAATTGGGGACCAATTGGAAAATTGATAAAATTGAGGGTATTTTCATGCAATTCCCTTCCAATTGAGGGTCAATTGGGCAAATTGGATCAAATGGAGGACCAATTTGTAAAATTTGAGAATTTGGGATCAAATTACAATTTTGGGAAACTTTGGCCCTAAATGGCAATTTTAGAAATTAAGGGGCCCAAGGGCAATGTTGATAAAATTAAGGACCAGAAAAGATAATTAGAAAACCTGGGGGTCGAATTGAAGAAAAAAGGGCAATTAAGGACTTAAATAAAAATGCACAAACATGAGGGATCAAAGTGCAATTAAGGCAAAATGTGAGGGCATATATGCAAATACGCAAAGAAATGTGGTTCATTAGTTTAATACTCTAACGAGAATATATGTGCCATGTAGGAGCAGATTGCTCGAGCGTCGACTTCCAGAAAGGAGACCGCGAGGCCAGACTTCGCTGGCGCAACCCCACTGAAGGCACCGGGTGAGTGGGAACCGCTATAACATTAATTCTGGTTGGAATGATGGTCAACTTTAAAAACTATTTTCTTGGAATTATCATCCACTAACTGAATGACTCTACTTAAAACATTTGAGAGCTAATTTCAGGCTTAGGCTCTAGATGTGAGTGGGCCCAAGGCTGATGGATACGGGCGTGGGCCCGTCCAGAATGGATATGTGATATATGATGCTAAAATAATTGAATAATGGGAACCTTGCGTAATACCCATCAAGTCAAGTTGAGTTGTCGAGCTTGTTGGCCCGAACCGCTGCTCTACCGAAGCCAGGTCGTCAAACTTGTTGGGCCAGTACGTGTGGGCCGAAGCCAAGCCGACAAACCGTTGTGCTAGAGGGCCAAAGATAACGACTATGGTTCAAAAAGATTGTTTATTGTGCATGCACTATGATGTTCGGGCTATTAGGACACTTGGCATGAGGTAGTGATGGAGCCCATGGACTGTTGGATGACCCAAGGTGCATAAGGGCAATTTCGTCGTTTAGTTGGTCGTGAAGCCGAGTAGCTTCCTGCGCATGGAGACCGATGTAGTAGGGGAAATGAGGTCTCGTTCCACTAAGCGGACATGGTGAAGTAATCAGGGTTTGATGTGTCAGACTATTGATGTCCACTCATACTCCGGGTAGTGTCAATACACCTCTATATAGGTGGACGGTAAAGGCGCTACTGTCCACAACTGGCATGGTCAATGACCATTCTACGAATGTGTGATCCCTCCTATGATAGTTGGGCGATTGTTGATTTGATAAACCCAAGAAGAAACTGTTGAATTATCAAATTATTGAAATTGCTAAATTGAACCTTCATAAAATACTTTTCTCCACTCACTGAATTATCGAACTCACCCCTTCTCTCTAAACATTTTCACAAAGAAATGCAGATGCACCAACTTTTCCTCTCCAAATCCCAAACCAGGTACACCAATTTAAAATTTCAGTTTTGTTTAATGTTGTATAGGGAAAACATGACAAGTACTATGCCTGACTCTCCTGATCTTCTAGAGGAGCCCTTCTTCGAGATTCGAGAGAGTGGCGGGTTGTTCACAGAACCCCGACCAAACTAGGTCGGGGCGTGACAATATTGGTAGTATCATAGCTTATGTTTTCCTGGATATATTATCAAGAATGTATAACCTAAATACTAATTTAAGAAAATTTTAACCCAGCCATGACACCCTAAATAGGAGTAAAACAGAACAAGGGCGAAAACTGCTGATTCCATCAGAAACCCCCTCCCAGAGGCAGAATTCACGGGAGCTACCTTAGCCCCACAAGGCATCAGCTCTGAACAACAAAGGCTATATGAGGAGTTCACCAAGGTGTTTGGGGAACCCCGCCTCAATGACAAACCCCATTTGGACTCCGAGTCATAGACCCACGAGGAGGAGGTCCAATCCCAACCCCCTTCTACGCCCATTCCACCCCTCTTTGACATCCCCAGATACTTGAAGACGCTCCGACAATTGGGGTGCAAGCCCTTCTATGGGGAGAAGAAGGCACAGGCTGCCATGGACTAGTTGGCGAACCTCAAGAAGTTTATGGGTATCATCAGGATACCCCCGGAGGAGATGGTTATGCTGGCCGAATTCTTTTTGGAGTCTAGCACGAAGAAATGGTGGGACAATGCAAGGAGCCTCTTCTCAACCCCACCTACCTAGGTAGAGTTTGAAAGAAGGTACTCGGAAGAGTACCTGGCTCCCCACTTCATCAACGAAAAGAAGGTGGAATTTTTCCAACTCTGCCAAGGAGCCCGCACGGTCTCAAAATATGAGACCAAGTTCAACGAGCTACGACCCTATGCCCCTGACCTGGCGAGACCAGCCAACCTTTGCTAGAAGTTTATTGACGATCTCAATATGGATATAGGAGATCGAATGGGGGTTTTGGGATACCCCACCGACCTAGCCGCCATAGTGGGCATGATGCATGAATGCGAGCAGTTGGTCTAGACAAGGCGCCACCAGATGGAGATGGGTGGACGAAGGGAGGATAGGAGGCTGAGCAGCAGGGGAGGCCCGAGAGAACAGGGCCATCCTCGATGAAGGACCCCACCAAGATTCCCCCACAGGAGGAGGGCCATAGTGGCCACAGGGAGATGGACTCACTCCCTTCGAGGAAATGCCCCTATTGCCCCCAGTGCCCCCAGTTCGGGCACTACATCAGGAGTTGCCCGAGCGCACAACGCCCCGTGAAATGCTCCGCCACCACCGCCTAGAAATCAGAGGGCACTCAATGGGGGACGAGAAGAACCCACAAGAGTTCCAGCTAGGGTCAACAACCTGACTCAGGAAGAATCCTGAAAGGACCCCAGCATGGTGGTTGGCATGTCCCAACCCTCTTCATAAGTTGAGTCTGTAGTCAGAGCTTGTAGTCCCTTGTTGATTTAATAAAATGCATTCCCTTAAAATTTTCGTTAATTCCCACTCAGGTTTTGTCCAAGTATTCAGAAAGGAAAGATACACCCTCTTTGACTTAGGGGCTGAACAATCTTTCATCAAGGAAGCCCTAGTCCCAAAACTTCCAAAGGAAACCCTCCTCCACATCCTTAACCCTCTAGGCTAAACACTAGAGAGGCACGCGTACTTTAAGGCCCGTAAAGTGAGAATAGGAAGGATCACACTAGAAGCCGACTTGATTCCTCTTCCGCTACGAGAAGTAGAAGTCATCTTGGGGATGGACTGGCTAAGCATGCATCAAGCTCAAGTGGACTGTGGAAATAAGAGATTATCTTTCTATGCCCTTGGAAAGGAAGAGGCTATATTTGAAGGGGACAGGGGAAGGACCTAAATACATCTAGTGTCGTGTATGGAGGCACAGGACTTACTACAAAAAGGATGTAAGATATTCCTCGCACGGATCACCTGTAAGGACTCGCCAGAGAAGGGTCTAGAAGAAATTCTGGTGGTTAACCAATACTTGAAAGTTTTCTCAGAAGAATTACCTGGCCTACCCCCAAATCGCCAATTAGAATTTGTAGTTGAGGTAGTTTCAGGCACCCACCCTATATCTCAAGTACCCTACCATATGGCGCCTGCAAAACTCAAGGAGTTGAAGGACTAGTTGGACGAACTCCTGGAGGAAGGATTTATATGCCCAAGCCAGTCCCTGTGGGGTGCATCGATATTGTTCGTCAAGAAGAAAATGTAAGCATGCGACTTTGCATCGACTACCGAAAATTGAACCAGGTAACCATAAAAAATAAGTACCCTCTCCCCTAGATAGATGATTTATTTAACCAACTAAGTGAGGCAGCCTACTTCTCCAAAATCGATCTACGGTTGGGATATCACCAACTGAAGATTCGAGAAGAGGATATACAAAAAATCGCATTTCGATCATAATATGGGCATTACAAGTTCAGGGTAATGTCCTTTGGACTGACAAATGCACCTGTGGCCTTCATGGACCTGATGAACTGGGTGTTCCAGCTATATTTGGACAAATTTGTGATCATATTTATAGACAATATCCTCATATACTCCCAAACTGAAGAGGAGCATCAGGCATACCTGGAGATAACCATGAGTACCCTACGAGAAAACCGGTCGTACGCCAAATTCTCTAAGTGTGAGTTTTGGCTCTAAGAAGTGAGTTACCTAGAGCATATAGTGTCCAAAGATGGAGTAAAGGTGGATCCCACCAAAATAGAGACCATCTCAAATTGGAAAGCCCCCACCAATCCAACCGAGATTTGTAGCTTCCTCGGCCTCGTCGAATACTACCAGAAGTTTGTGGAGAACTTCTCTAGAATAACAACTTCCTTAACTCGCCTCACGAGGAAGGGAGTGGACTACAAGTGGAATGCCAAGTGTGAGGAGTCTTTCCAAGAGCTCAAATCTCGACTAACGACGGCTCCAGTATTGGTCCTACCCGACACGGACACTAGGGAATACACGGTGTATAGTGATGCATCTGGACAAGGCCTAGGGTGTGTCTTGATGCAACAAGGGAAGGTTATTGCCTATGCATCATGACAATTAAAGCCCCATGAGAAGAATTACCCCACCCATGACCTCGAGCTGGCGAAAATAGTGTTCACCCTCAAGATATGGTGCCACTATTTGTATTGTCACACCCCAACCCGGTTTGGTCGGGTTTTTGTGATCAACCCACCACCCTTCTTTGTACTAATAGTTTGAGGAAGGTAATGGCGTTGGAGTACCTATTTTCCATAAAAAAAAAATTTACAAAACATAAAAGTTACCTGATGGTGATACCATTGGCCTCTTCTCCAGCCTAGACTCGTCGTGCTAAGGTGTTTCTCCTTAAAAAGGTTAATGGGAGGGGGTGAGTTCGACAACTCAGTGAGTGGGGAAAATCTTTTATGAAAGTTCAATTAAGAAATTTCAATTATTTGATATTTCAGTAGTTTTCTTCTTAGTTTTTACAATTCAACGATCACCATCCTATCATAGGAGGGATCACACATTCGCAGAACGATCCTCAACCGTGCCACTTGTGGACTGGAGTGCCTTTACCGTCCACCCTAATAGAAGGATACTGCCTCTACCTGGGGTTTGAGTGGACATCAATAGTCTGACATATTAAACCCCAATTACTTCACCATGTCCGTTAATGGGATGAGGCCTCATTTCCCCTACTACCTCAGACTTCGTGCGTGGGAAGCTACTTGGCTGCACGACCTACTGAACAACAGAGCCGCCCTTATGCACCCTTAGTCGTCCAGCTGTCCTTGGATTCCATCACTACCTCATGTTAGGTGTCCTGATGGCCCGAATGTCATAGTGCATGCACAATCAACAGTCTTTTCAAATTATAACCTTTATCTTTGGCCCTCTAGCACAATGGTCTGTCAGCTTGGCTCTGACTAGCGCGTACTAACCCAACAAGCTCGACAATGGTTTTGTCTCGATAGGTATCACTTAAATTATAACTTTTATCTTTGACCCTCTAGTACAATGGTTTGTCGGCTTAGATTTGGCCCACGCATACTGGCCCAACAGGTTCGACAACCTGGCTTCGGTAGAATAGTAGTTTGGCCCAACCAACTTGACAACTCAGCTTGGCTCGATGTGTATCGAACAATGTTTCCATTATTGAGGTCTTTTAGCATCCTATATCACATATCCATTCTGGACGGGTCCACACCCGTATCCATCGGCCTTGGGCCCATTGGCATCTCAAGCCTAAGCCCAAAATTAGATCCCAAATATTTTAAATAGAGTCACCCAGTCAAGAGAGACTAATTCCAACAAAATAGTTTTCAAAGTTGAACCGTCATTCCAACCGAAATTGACGTCAAAGCGGTTCCCACTCACCTAGTAATAGTGACGTGGCCGTCTTGGTGAGATCTTGACTCGTGGTGCGTCTCCTTGCACCAGTACGTGAACAATCAGCCCTTGCATGGTTTGAGTACCCTTATCAAGAGAATCGGCATAAGGGACTTCCTAATTTTGGGTATTTATGCATAGGTTCTCGTACTATGTCTTAATTGCATTTAGGTCCCTCAATGTTTATAACCTCACATTTGGGTCCCCAATTTTCATTAAATCTCTGTTAAGTCCCTAAGACTTCCAATTACCCTTCATGGATCCCTAACTTTTCCAAATTTACCAATTGGTCTTTAATTTTCCAAAATTTGTAATTTGGTCATTGAACTTTCAAAAATTGCCAATTGGCCCTTTGTTTCATCCCATTGCCAAATTGGGACCCAATTGGATGTTAATTTCTTGAAAATGCTCTAATTTTCCTTAAATTACAATTCAGTCCCCAATTTTCAAAAAATCTCCAAATTTTCCAATTTCTCAAAAATTACAATTTGGTCATCATACCACAATTTTGTTCAATTTTCTTCCAAAACATGGTTAATTGTCTCAATTGGTGATCTGAATCGCCTCCTCTACATCTCTCTCGTCATTTTGAGCTTTGAATCGCTCGATTTGGCTTAGAAATGAGCTTAAATGGAGCTTCGTTGGAAAATTTAGTTTAGAGAGAGAAAGCTTCGATATCTTACCGGTGAGGGTCTGGCGACTAGGGCTCTTGCTTTCTCTAGATTGCTCTCCTCCCAAGGATACTCCTTGGATCAAACCGCACCTCAATTGGTGGCCTGAGCAGTATGAATTTCAATGTTAAAGTTTTTGCAGAAATCGGGCGTGAACAGTGTTTTCTAGCGAAAGGGCAGTGGAGGAGCTTACCGTGCTAGCGAGCAAGAGAGCAAGCAAAGGTCCAAAAGGACCCGAAGTGAACCAAAGAGCAAGCGGAGGGTCCGAAGGAGAGTGCTGGGGAAGGTCAAGGCACCTCTAGGTGGTATTTGGGGGGCTTGGCTTGGCCGAAATTGGCATGGGGATGACTCAAGTTGAGCTCGAGTAGCTTGGGCTATTGACGGCCGAGGAGCAACGTTACTGTTTGAGCTCCCTCGTTCTTCCACAGTGGCTCTCGAGTGAAATGGAGGGTGCAACTGTGTAGAGGACTTCCTTTCAGTTCTAAAGGTACCGAATGCAACCTAAGAGGTGGAGAAAAGCCCCGATGTTGGAGCTCTAGTTTTCTAATCACTGGAAAATTGAGTAGTTTGTCTTCTTCGATCAATTGTGGGATGTTGAGATCAAATGGAGGGGTGCTCTTTATATAGAGAGCTCGGCAACTACTCAGGCTACACGCCAGCATAAGACTTAGCCTCCGACTTAGCCACCAGCAACCTGATCGAAGAGTTTTTCGAGTCGTCGAAGACTCCAACTTTTCTGGTGACTCTTTCTTCTCTCTTCTCTTTGTTAGTGGCTGGAGGTTGAAGACAATGATGTGGCAGGCATGCCATGTGGCACGCTATGATTTGTAAGATTTTCTAACGTGGAGTGCTAGCATGGTTGCCCTGTCAGCAGTTGATCGGACATGTGGCAACCTCTCATTGGATGCCCGTGTCTGCATGGTGTGCTGATGCCGCCAGTTGTCCATTGACTGGACATGTGGCAGCCTCCCATTGGCTGCTCGTGTCTGCATGGCAACTGGCGTGGCGCCAGCTGTTCGTTGATCATTGACTGTTGACCGTTGATCGGTCTATTGATTGGGTTCGCTGTCCAAAATTCTAAAATCAACCGGTTCAGACCCGGTTTGACCGTTTTTTCAAATTTTAAAATTTTCTAAATTCATTTTCTATCTAATGGTGGTCTCAATTTCCCAAATTGACATTTTTATGCAACCTAGAAAAATGAATTTGTGAACCAGTTCACTATGGTTCATGCCGGTTTGGGTTCGATTCACCCTGAACCGGTCTGGTTCTCTCATCAATTCCATTTCCCAGTTCTTCCTCATGATTTTTATGAATTTTTGTCATTTGGGATTTTCCAATTTCCTATTTTAACCCTTCTTTGTCATTTTTTTGTCCCTTTTTCGACTCAGTTTTCTCAAAATCGCCTATTCCTTTCCCGATTTACTTGGTTCGAGGATCGGGTTTCACATGTACGAAGTAAAGTGCTGCATCTACACCAATCATAAGAGCCTAAAATACTTCCTAACCTGAAAGGAGCTCAACCTATAGTAGAGAATGTGGCTAGAGCTAGTAAAGGACTATGACCTGACGATTGAGTATCACCCCGGTAAGGCCAACGTGGTGGCAGGTACACTCAGCCGCAACTACCACACAGGAGTTGCCTTAGTTAGTACCAGCTACCTACCCTTACTAAGCCAATTGCACAACTTAAGGGTGGACCTCCACATGGACTAGGACCAAGGTAACCTAGTGGCCAATCAAGTAGTACGACCCAACCTAGTGGACTAGATACGGGCTCTACAAAAAGAAGACGAGGAACTCCATCCCCATTGGGAGCGGAACGAGGACAACCCAACACAAGACATCGCAATCAGGAGTGATGAAATGATGATCTTCAAAGGGAGGGTCTAGGTGTCAAACAATCAGGAATTAAAAAGGGGATACTAGAAGAAGCCCACGACTCGATGTACGCTATGCATTTGGGCAATACTAAAATGTATCGCACCCTAAAATAGGGATATTGGTGGAAGGGAATGAAAAGGGATATTGTAGAATACGTGGCCAGATGCCTATCATGTCAGCAAATTAAGGTCGAATACTAGAAACCCTCCGAACTATTGTAGCCTATCTCGATTTTAGAATGGAAATGGAAGCACATCACCATGGATTTTGTGACCGGGCTACTCGTAACAAGAAGGGGTCGAGATGCCATATGGATTATCATGGATTGACTGACCAAGTCCTCACATTTCTTACCCATCCGGGTGACAGACCCGATAGAAAAGCTCACTGCCCTATACGTGGGGAAGATTGTACGATTCCACGGGGTCCCTTTAAGCATAGTATCAGATCAGGACCCAAGGTTCACCTCTCAATTTTGGTCTAGCCTCCAAGTAGCCTTGGGAACTAGACTTCACATGAGCACAACTTTTCACCCTCAAATAGATGGACAGTCAAAACGGACCATCCAAACTCTGTAAGACATGCCACGGGCATGTGTTTTGACAATGAAAAGGAATTGGGAGGATTACCAATGTCTCATGGAGTTCATGTATAACAACAGCTACTAAGCTAACATCTAGATGGCGCCCTATGAGGCGCTCCACGGATGACCTTGTCCACGCCCTTGTTTTGGAAGGAGGTAGAAGAAAGAAAACTCGAGAAAGTAGAGTTGATAGAAAACGCATCAGAAAAGATCCCAATCGTAAGAAGTCGACTTAAGGCAGCCCAAGATAGGCAGAAAAGCTATGCTGACCATCAGAGAAAGGACTTGGAATTTGAGGTCGGCGACCGAGTATTCCTAAAAGTATCACCATGGAAGGGGATACTCAGGTTTCAATAAAGAGGGAAGTTGAAACCAAGGTACATTAGCCTATACACCATAATTCGAAGGGTCAAACATGTGTCATACCAATTGGGGTTGCCTTCAGACCTACAGAGGATTTATGACATCTTCCATATGTCCCTACTACGAAAGTACGAGCCCAACCCTAGCCACGTGCTAGATGAGCCACCGTCGAAAATCGAGGAAGACCTGACCTAAGAAGTAGAACCCATCTGAATCCTCGACTAACGTGAGAAAAACCTCTGAAATAAGAGTATTCCCATTGTCACGCCCCAACCCTGTTTGGTCGGATCCCTGTGATCAACCCGCCACTCTCCTGGCTTATTAAAGGGTTTCCCCTTATTATAGACCGTAAAAAGTAAGGCGTCCTTTAAACCTGCACCTTTTCTAGGAATAACATAAACAAAACTGCATAATAATTTAGATTTATCATACCTGTATCATATGCATCTTAGTTAATGGTCTTTAAGGGTAGGTTTTCCGAAATCTTCTGAAAAGGATATGAGGGAGGGGGTGAGTATGACTACTCAGTGAATGGGTTTTCAAAAGTTTAGACTTTAAGAAAATATTTATTATTGGAGTGTGTTAGACTCCTTTATTTTCAAAAATCATTTCATTCAAATTCTCATGTTTATCACCATTTCTTTTTAACCACGGAGTGTCATCACCCAACACACATCCTTCATCATGAAGGTTACACACATTCGTAGGTCAACACGACCATTGAACCCACTTGTGGCTTCGGAGTGACTTTACCGGCCACCCGGATAGAAGTACATCCACTTCTACACTGAGAATGAGTGGATGTTCATGACATCCGACCCTCATTCCCACAATAAAATCTTTGTGTCCGTTAAGAGGATAGAGACCTCATCTCGTCCCCACCCCGGTCTCATGCACTTGGTGCTACTCCAAATATCGCATAGACACATGGATCGACAAATTGCTCTTATACTCACTGGGTCGTCCAGGGCCCTTAGGATGCATCACTACCCCCCTCTTGGGCATCTCGATGATCCCGTACTCATAGTGCATGCACAAACAAAGTTTTCATAAATTTCCATGTAATATGTGGTGTCATTTGTCCCAACGGTCCCGACCTTCAACTCAACTTGTAGCTGTTTATCTTGACTGATCTAGAGACCGGTCATGTTGCACTGCTACTAGTTGACTGAGTATGTCAGGCTTGCCTTGGTACCATGACCAAACAATTCACTTATTAAGGTTTAATGGCACATATATATATCATGTTTTTTTACGAGCTCCTGCTCATGTCCTTGGCCTATGGCCCACTGCTCGAGTTTTTCAAAAATAGGGCATGTTAGCCCTCAAGTTCCAAAACCGAGGCCCCCGACCTATAAGAGCTATTCGAGCTCCCGTTAAGAAGGTCTCCCAAATAATTTAAGCATTGGCACACAGTCAAGGGAGAACACTTTCGACAAAATAGGTTTTCACTGTCCATTATACCGACCGGTATAAGGACATCTCCGTTCATAACCAATGAATGGGTTTTCAACTTCCTTTAAGTTTTATCATACCAACCGATTATGATCTACTTACAACCGGTAAGTAGTTTTTTCGCATAATTTTTACATCACTTTCTCAATTGTGATGATTAAAATACCACTAAATAGTGAATTTTTATATCGAGGTACTTATCATCCCCAACTGGGTATGATATATTATCCCACTCACTTGTTAATGTAGTGACTTCCACTATGCCGGTTCTTTATATTCATGCGATCTCGTCCATACTGGCGTTCCTGGTACTTCATGTTCCTACACGATATGAACATCCTTTTTCATTATTACTCGGCATAACAACCTTCATTCATTTCAAATGAATGAGAAAACCCAAACTTTTTAGTTATTTGTAATTAGGTCCCTAAAGTTATTTCTCTTTCACTTTAAGTCCCTAATGTCGATTTTTCCTCAAATCGAGTCCCAAAACTTTTAAAATTTATCTTGGGGCCTCAATTTATTCAATTTCACCAAAAAGGGGGTTTAATTTCCCAAATTTCCAATTTGGCCCCCTAGCTTTTCCAAAATTACCATTTTGCCCTTCCTTTACAAAAACGGTAAGTTTTGCCCCAAAAATTCTAAAATTCCTTAATTGGTCCTCTAACATTATTTTCATGCCCAATTGACCCTCAATTTCATAAAATTGTATTTTGGTCCTTTAAATTTTGAAAATCCACAATTTTCCCCCCAATTTCAACTACTTAGCACAGTCGAATTTGATTTCATCAAATTAACCAATCAAACACCTCTAATTGTTGAAATTAAAGTTAAAATGGAGTTCCTTCATCCTCTTACGATTCAATAGCATTTTGAATCGCAAGTTTTGATATCGGAACGAGCTCAAACGGAGCTTCGCCGGAAAACGGACTATAGAGAGAGAAAGCTTCGATTACTCACCGGTGAGGGCATGGCGGTCCGAGCTTCGATCTGGGCAGATAACTCTCATCCTGAGGTTCATCCTAGAATTAAGAATCGCATCAATTTATGTCGAATTGAGTTAGAATTTCATCATTGAAATTCTGTCGGTTCTGCTAGAAATTGTAGAGGGGAGCCGAATTGGCTTACCTTTTAGTCCTAATTTGGCCGTGGGAGGGCCGATTTCAACTCGACCAAAACAGGGCAGCTACGGCCCGCTGGAGCTGCTTCATTGTTTCATCACACCGACATTTCTCCAGTGACCCTCGGAGCAAACGGAGACTACATGCATGTAGCTGACTTCTCCCTAGTTCGAAAGAACCCGATCTTGCCTTATTTGGCTCAAAAAAGACCCCATATCGGAGCTTTGGTTCGAGCTTCATCGAAAAATGGAGAAGTTGAGAGAGAATGGAGATTTCAGGTGTGGAGAGGATGAATGGGGAGGGGCTCTTTATATAGGGAGCTCGGGGACCCATTAGCCATCCGTTTGGCACCTTTACGCAAGCATTGAAGACCTAAAACGTACCAAACAGAAACGTTTCTTTCTCTCGGCGCTACTTCAATTTTCCGGCAAGTGAACAGTGCTATCATTCTGAGGAAGAAAATGACACTGTTCCGAACTGGACCGGACTGGTCTAAACCGAGTTCATTGCTTAAACCGGCCGGTTCATCCCCAATTCAACCGAGTTTTTCAAATCTAAAAATTTCTAATATCATTCTCTATCTAATGTGGCCTCAAATCTCCAATTTGAATTATTTAAGCTACCTAGAAAAATGAATTTAGGATTCGATTCAATAGTGGTTCAAACCAGTCCGAACCGGTTCGGATCCGGTTCACCTAAACCGGTTTGGTTTTCATCCCCAATTCCTTCACAAGTCCATTTCCATGTCCTTTGTGACTCCTTAGGTCACTTAGGGTCCATAAAATTCCTAGTTTACCATCTCTTTATCGATTCTGGTTCATAAATCGGCTTGGTTCTTAAACCGGTTCAATCTAGTTCGAGTCCGGTTCACTTGAACCGATCTGGTTTTTCTCTCCCACTTTGTTCTAAGGTTCCTTCCTAAGGTTTATAAATTTCTTTGGGGCACAAGGGAGTTGAATTTCTCTGATTTTCCCGTTCTTTATCGGTTCCGGTTCATGAACCGACTCAGTTTATAAACCGGTTCAATCTAGTTGGATTCGGTTCATCTAAACCAGTCTGGTATTTCTCTTCAAAATCATCCTAAGGTTCTTTTCCATGGTATTATGAACTCTTTGGATCACCCAGGAGTTGTAAATTCTCAAATTTCCCATTCACAAATGATCGGGTTTGTGAACCGGTTTGGTTTTCTCACTTGGTTTGATCAGTTCTTTTCCCGGTTTTCCTTAGCTCAAAAGGGCGGGGTTTACACCCATGGTGAAGATACTCAAGCAAAATGGTCAAGCGGAGGAAGAGACGTGGGAGGTCGAGTCAACCATAAGGAGTAGATACCCACAATTATTTGATATGTAACAGTTTTGAGGATAAAACTCCTAAAAAGAGGGTAGAGTTGTAAAACCCGTCCTTTGTGCTCAAAGGAAATCGGGAAAAAAAACCGGTATAGGTTTATACATAAAGAAATGAGTCGTTTAATGAACAAAAAATAGTTAACATGGGAAATTGGAAAATCCCAAGTGACAAAAAATTCACAAAAATTACAAGGAAGAATCGGGAAGTGGAATTGAGGATAGAACCGAACCGGCGTGGGGTGAACCGAACCAAACCGACATGAACCATATTGAACCGGTTCACAAATTCATTTTTTCTAGGTGGCTTAAAAATGTCGATTTGGGAAATTGAGACCACCATTAGATAGAAAATAAATTTTTAAATTTTTAAATTTTAGAAAAACGGTTGAAAGGGGTTCGAACCAGCGGATTTTTAAATTTTCGACAACAAACTCGGTCGGAGTGGACCGGTCAACGGACCGATCAACAGATAACAGGCCATGGTCAACTGTCAATGGTCAATGGACACCTCACACCCGTTGCCACATAGACACGGACATCCAATGGGAGGTTGCCACATATCCGGTCAATAGTCAGCTGGTGCCCTATCAATACACCATGCAGACATGAGCAACCAATGAGAGGTTGCCACGTGTTTGGTCAATGGGTCAATGGCTGACATGGCGGCCAAGCTGACACTCCACGTTAGGAAAATTGACCAATCACAGTGTGCCACGTGGCAGGACCCCCACATCATCATCTTCAACCTTTAGACGCTAACAGAGAGAAGGGAGGAGAGAGAGACACCCGAAAAGCTGGAGTCTCCGACAAATCAAAAAACTATCTAGTCATATCACTGGCGGCCGAGTCTTACGCCGGTGGGTATCCTAAACAGTTGCCAAGCTCCCTATATAAAGAGTACCCCCCTCATTTGTTCTTAGCATCCCACAATCGAGCGAAGAAGAATAGTACATTTTTTGGCGAGCTATGAACTAGAGCTCTGATGACAGGATTTTTCTCAACATTTGAAGCCACATTAAGTGTCTTTGGAATCAAGAGAAAGTCTTCTACTTGACCATACCTTTCATTCAACTTGAGGAACGAGGAAGCTCAAACAATGTTGCCACTCCTCAGCCGGTAAACAACTAGCCTCCTGCTGCCTACTTCGAGCTTTCCCCTGACCAAGCCAAACCCCCTACCCCCACTTGGAGGTGTCACGACCTTCCCCTGAGCTAAGAAGGTAAGCTCCCTCCGCCGCCCTACATTGGAAAACACTATGCATGGCCGAATTCTGCAAAAAAAATTAACACTAAAATTTGCACTACTTGGGTCATTAATTGAAGCGTGATTTGATCCAGGGAGGATCCCTGCAACGAGAGCAACCCGGTGGTAGCTGAAGCTCCAATCACTGGACCCTTACCGGTAAGATGTCGAAGCTTTCTCTCTCTAGATTGTATTTTTCGATAAAGCTCCGTTTGAGCTCATTTCGAAGCCAAATAAGGTGATTCAAAGCTTGAAATGACAAGAAAAACATAGAGAAGATTATTCAAATCAAGAATGAGGGCAATTAACTAAGTTTCAGGGGTCAATTGAACGAAATTGTGATTCGGGGGCCAAAATGTAAATTTTAAAAAGTTTAGATAAATTGGGGATTTTTAGAAAATTGGGGACCTATTGGCAAATTGATAAAATTGATGATCTTTTCATGCAATTCCCTCCCAATTGAGTGTCAATTAGGCAAATTGGATCAAATGGATGATCAATTTGTAAAATTTGAGAATTTAGGGTCAAATTACAATTTTGGTAAAATTTGGGCCTAAATGGCAATTTTAGAAATTCAGGGGCCCAAGGGCAATGTTGATAAAATTAAGGACTAGACAAGATAATTGGAAAACCTTGGGGGTGAATTGAAGAAAAAGGGGCAATTAAGGACTTAAATATAAATGCACAAACCTCACGGATCAAAATACAATTAAGGCAAAAATATGAGGGCATATATGCAAATGCGTAAAGAAATGTGGTTCCTTAGTTTAATACCCTAACGAGGATATTTGTGTCATGTAGGAGCAGATTGCTCAAGCGTCGACTTCCGGAAAAGAGACCGCGAGGCCAAACTCCATCGGTGCGACATCGCCGAAGGCACTAGGTGAGTGGGAACCGTTATGACGTCAATTCCGGTTGGAATGATGGTCAGCTTTAAAAACTAGTTTATCGGAATTAACATCCCTTAACTGGGTGACTCTATTTAAAATATTTGGAAGTTAATTTCGGGTTTAGGCTCGAGATGCTAGTGGGCCCAAGTCTGATGGATACAGGAGTGGACTCGTCCAAAACGGATATATGATATATGATGCTAAAAGACATGAATAATGGGAATCTTGCGTGATACTCATCGAGCCAAACTGAGTTGTTGAGCTTGTTGGGCCGAGCTACTACTCTACTGAAGCCAGGTTGTCAAACCTATTGGGCCAATACCCATGGGCCAAAGCCAACCCGACAGATCGTTGTGCTAGAGGGCCAAAAATAAAGGCTATGATTAAAAAAGATTGTTGATTGTACATGCACTATGATGTTCGGCTATCAAAACACCTAGCATGAGCTAGTGATGAAGCCCAAAGTGCATAAGGGCGATTTCGTCATTCAGTAGGTCGTGAAGCCGAGTAGCTTCCTACGTATGGAGACCGAGGCAATAGGGGAAATGAGGTATCGTCCCACTAAGTGGACATGGTGAAGTAATCGGGGTTTGATATGTCAAACTATTGATTTTCACTCAAACTCCAGATAGAGGCAGTATACCTCTATCAGGGTGGACGGTAAAAGTACTTCGGTCCACAAGTGGCATGGTCGATAACCGTTCTGCGAATGTGTGATCCCTCCTATGATAGTAGAGCGATTGTTGATTTGAGAAACTTAAGAAGAAACTGTTGAATTATCAAATTATTGAAATTGCTAAATTGAACCTTCAAAAAATATTTTCCCCACTCAATGAGTTGTCGAACTCACCCACTCTCTCTAAACATTTTCATGAAGAAACGCAACTACACTAATTTTTCCTCCCTAAATCCCAAACCAGGTACACCAATTTAAAGTTTTAGTTTTGTTTAACATTGTACATAAAAAATATGGTAGGTACTACACCTAACTCTCTTGATCTTATAGAGTAGCCCCTATTCGAGATTCGAGAGAGTGGCGGGTTGTTCACAGAACCCCGACCAAACCGGATAGGAGTGTGACACATAAATTCCTGAATATGGGGTTACGGGGAATATTCGACATATACCATAGTGAACCTTAAAAGACTATTTCAATATAACTCTTTAGTATATTTTTAGTAAAATTTGATGTCGAGACATGGCATCCTTTTGTCAGTCAAGACGCTCACTAATCTTGTGAAGCTCTCCCCCTCCCTAAACCTCTTTCAAGTGAAGATAGAGGCCGAAAGGCTACAAGTCGAATACTAACTACACAAAGTGAGATACCAGCCTTGAGAAAACTTTCATAAATGATATATCTTATCTATGGTTATTTTTATTCCCGAGATTTTATAAAAAAAAGATTTAATAGAGTCAATGAATTATTTTGGAAAAGTTAAAATTTTTATGAAATTTTATGAAAATAGTTTTACTTTTAACTTTGTATCATGTTATTACTACGGTGGAGTGGTCACACTATTGTAACCTTGGGAGTGGTATAACATAAATTTTAATTGTCCCTGGTCCGAGGTTCAAGTGGGAGCATGATAGTATAAAGTAAAAGAGTAATTTTAGAGTAACGATGGTAAAATAGAATTTTTGAAAGATTTGGATTAAATATAAATTTTAAAAAGTTTTAAGGACCAAAAATAATTTTCTAAAATATCAAAGTGCAAAGATGTAACCTTCAAAATATGAAGGAAAAATAAAACTTTGGAAAGTATAATGCTCGGAACTGAGAGGAGAAGGCTGATATCCACAGAAGAGGCATCCCAATCAGGGTACGGAGAGCCATCTGTCACCAGAGAAAAAAAATGACTCGGTGCCTTTTTGAAGGTCCCGAGTAAGGACATTTGACTCGAATTGATCCTTTTTTTGAAGGATCGAATTGGGTTATTATAAAAAGATCCGAGTCAGGTCCTTTTGGAATGATCCATTTCCGGTCTTCTATAACCACCTGAGGCTATTGATTCGAATCTAATATTTGTATCCGAGATGTGGGTTCGAGTTCATTCATGCGCAAATTTATTAAAATTCGTATTATCTAAAATTTTGATATTAATAGGTTTAAATAAGGTGTGTGAAATTTATTAAAATTAAATTAAATTAAATCGATTTTAGTACTTTACAATTTTAAAAATTAATAATGTTGTGCTATTTTAGAAAATCGTTTACAATTCATCCGCTACAAATATCATATTAGAAATTTATTTCACATAAATTATAAAATTTATAAAAAATGAAGTAAAACTCAAAATAATTTTTTAAAGAAATATAGTTATGGGTTAGAAATATTTTGAGAAAGTAGTACTTTTCAAAAAAATAAAACTAAGTTCTTGATGTGTTAAATGCTAATGGTAGAGCTTTGTATTTTCAAATAATAAACTGACAACTTAATATCATGAAAGGAAGGACAGGGCTTTGTATTTTCAAAGAAACCATGAAAGGAAGGACAGGGCTTTGTATTTTTAAAAAATAAACTATTTAACTAAAAAAGAAGAGCAAAGACGGTATTTTTAGGAAAATAAACTACTCAGAGCTCCATGTATTTTTGAAGAAAATGGATGAAAGGTCGAACTATTTTATAAACTATAAAGGGATTTTTAAATGGACGAGGTCGGGCTATTTTATAACCTATGAAGGAATTTTTAAATATATGTAGGCTGACTTCATATTGGTGAAAGGTTGTTTTATTATAAGGTGGGTAGTGTTCAAATTCAATAAGTTTTAGTTTAATATAATTGGATTCATTTTCTTGAAAATGACTAGATTTTTATTAATTTAAATTGAAACTATTTTTATATTACATGTAAAAATTTGTACTCAAGTCACAGAATAATGGGAATAATTTTACTCTAATTAGTTATTTGACGAGTATAAAAGTGAATTTATTTACTTTGAAATTGGGATTAGTTGACTAAAGATATCTATTATTTCGTATAATACTAATTAAAGATTTTCAACTATTAAAATTATTTTTTATATAAGCTAAGTACAACTTAGTTTTTGTTCATTGTTATTAGTTACACACTTCCTATTAAAAAAATAAGTTTTAATTTGTGTATGCATTAAACAAGTTAGTTGGAATGGTAGTTGATTTATTGCCAACCAAACAACTTTTATATATAATTTGCCTTATGTTAGAGGTTATGATTTAATGATGCAACTTCTAATATTTTCTTTTTAAAACTACAAGTATGTTATGGTGTAAAGATATAATTTTCACTAAACTATATTTTATCAATAATTGTGATAATTCTCTAAAAATTTTTATGAAATTGGTAAAATGATTGAATTAATTTAATTGGTAAAATTGGTAAAAGTTTAAATTTTTATGAAAACTTGGACATTATATGTTCAGAAAATTTAAGAGTAAATGTTTATAAAAATAAATTTTTTAAAAGAAGCTAATTGAAAAAAAAAAGTTTAAAAAATAGGAATGAAATTAATAAAAAATTAAGTTTTTTTTAGAGTTTTATAATATAAATATTTTAATCAACAAAATACTGTACTCATAAAAAAATAACAAAAAAAATCATTTTGCAATGGCACCTCGAAGAGATCCACGCACACCGCATCACTATTACCAAATGAGCCCACGCTAGGCAATGGGAAGCACCCTCGCCCCAAAACATACCTCTTTCATACACCTTTTTTTCATCACAATCTTTCACGCGCCTTACCAAACTGCTGGATTGAATCGTCATTCGATCCCAACGGAGCTGGCAGCTAGAAATTTGAAGATTCGGTATCCTTTCGTCCGAAGTGATTGAATATCGACTCTGATTGAATCATGTCGGCAGCGGAGGAGAAGAATCCCTCGATCAAGTCGGAGACGGAGACGGAGAGGCTCGGCAATAATCAAGAAAAGGAGGGAGGTCACAAACAGCCTCCGCCGCCGCCACCCCCGGAGAAGCCGCTTCCGGACGATTGCTGTGGAAGCGGCTGCGTCAGGTGTGTGTGGGACATCTACTACGACGAGCTCGAGGCGTATAACAACCTTTATGGGGCTGATGGTTCAAAGCCCGGGCCGAAGGATTCTTGAAATTGACATATATTGATTGACTGATCAATCCAGCAGTTTCTTCGTTTTTTTTTTCTGGGACATCTGCACTTGTCTGTTGCAATTCATTCATCAATTTTAGCATTTGCAATTGATGATGGAATGGAGAAATGGGAGGTGCAATCGCAATCGCAATCGCCAGCGGTCCCTACCAAGATTCATTGAGGGCTAAAACATTACTTGTATTCATCTCTCTTCCAACTGTTCCTTTATCTTACAATGTCGAACTTTGAGGTGTTTCCTCATTTTATTCCTTTCTGGGTTCCTGGATAACTGTGTAAATAAACGCTGTAAATAGATTACAGTCCAAAATCTAGAGGTACAACAAATAAAAATGAAGACGTGCGCCCCTTTGTTTGATTCTACAAATATAAAGTTTCAGACTCATAGCTTCTGTGGTGCATATGTATGTGTGAAGGATTTTGATGATGCTTATGATTTTACATGCATATTATCAAGTCCAGGGCTGTAGTACTCTTCCCTAAAGCTGTTGATAACTTGACCTGAATTGATGCTAGCTTCAATCCTGATCACTAACTATCAGAATATGTATCAGGTCGCCATGTTCCCTTCTGGGCACTGAGTATTCCCTCATGATCTTTGGAGAAGGTTAAGTGAACTTCCCAGTGGAGGGACTTCAACAAGTTCTCGATCTCACCTATGGCATTGGTCTCGTCCCTCACTATCAGCTTCCCTCCTGGCCTCACAATCCTATCCACCTCTGCCATAACCGGTTCAAGCTTGCACCTGTAAAGGAGAACATGTTAGCAGGCAGGCTTCTTATTGGAAAGGATTGCATCTGTCTCTTGGTGAAGTTTCTAGAAAATGCAAACTGTTTAAATACCTTTTCCTGAGCTTGGAGAAGAGATGATCGGCGTGTAAGAGATCATATGTTCTGGGGTAGGTGCTGAAGGACTCACACCAGTCATGGTATATCCCAAAAAGTCCACGCTCGTATATGATGGGAAGTGTGTCTGGAGAGTCAACATTCACCACATTCATGACCCACATCTGAAGGTCCTTGAGAGCAGCTGCAAACCTGTAATATAGATGAATATTTTATGTTTTAATCCATTCTTTTAGCTTATGAATCAATTCTAATTATTTTTGCTGCATGTAGTTTTGACCCTGCAGCCTGTGACGTTCCCCTAGTTCCAGGTTTTGGCTTCTCTAAGTAATGGAGATTTACCCGCCATAAACTGCTCGCATATCCATCACATTTCTTACTCCGGACCAGCTGATCCCAAGCCGTGACATGTATGAAGTTCTTACGACCTTCCTCCAGTGGTCATAATCAGCAAGGAAATCTTGTGGAGCAGGCTTCCCATAGATTCCCATCTGCGAGCTGTTGAGCCACCGAGGAGGTGTTCGGAGTCGACGGGGCCAAACTACTGGCCAGCGAGCGCCCCTCTCAGACTCTTCAGTGGGATTCCAATGCATACATGCTTGAATAGGAACATACCTGCAGACACGAGAGCAGTAGTTAAAAGAGGACTTACAACACCAGCATTCCTCAAGTCTCAGGTTAATTCACTCACAGGATTTTCTTATGCAGGGAACATGACAGTAGGGCGTCTCTTGTTACATGATGATGTCTGAACTTACATGAGGAAAAAGATTCTGAAGGTAGTGTTTGAGTGTGCTCTCTCTTTCTCTCTCTGAGTCTCTATGAAGAAGAAGTTCCTCGTTGATATTAAACGGATACAAGGGAAAGAAGATCCTACCATGCAGCATTTGGGTCATCATCTTCCTTGCACATTGGAGGAGAATTCTGCTTTCTCTCTTCATAGCATTTGTTTGATCTGGGTTTTCGGTATATGGCAGCTGCTATCGAGTTTAGCTTATCCTTCTGTATTGTTACAAGCTCCCAGCACATTGATGCCGTCAGTGAAGTCATCTCTAAAATTGCAAAGAAGAGGGAAAAATTATGAAATTACAAGTCCAATTCCAATGGCTGAGCTTGACAACTGATGAGAGAATATTTTATTACCTTTCCAGATTTGGACATCTTCTTCAAGCTTTTGGTACACTGGAGTAGCAGACCACAAGAAGAAACCACCAGGTCGCAGGACTCGGTTCAGTTCTAAAAGTAGCCTGCCACCTTCATGAAAAATTCCAGGAAACTTGAGATGCGTCTTGTGGTGAGAATCATTTAGAAATACTCTCAATACAAAAGTTCATTTGAGATGCTTAGTTCAATCCTATGTAGTTTGCCATTTGAAAGCATCACGATAGTTCTATTTCTCTGGACAAATGAACCAGCATATCCATAGGAGTTGCATAGATGAACTTAAAATTAAGTACAGAAGCTGTTCTCAGTGGAAATACACCAGAGAATGACTTGTTTTCTATTCTTTAAATCAGAAAACTGCTCATAGACATGCCAAACGGTGGATGAGATGGAAGTACAAACCTTCTGCATGCCAAGGAACCCGACACCGTGCGCAGTGGATAATATCGAAGACCCTGCTCGGGAACTGCAGTCTCTGCGAGCCCATAACAGCAGAAATTGCAGGTATCCCTCTCTCCAATGCGAACTGGATCTGTGCCTCGTGCTCATCCTTTGGTGCAAATGACATAGTCAGGACATCTCTCTCAAAGAGGTATCCACCAAAGCTAGCCACTCCGCAACCCACATCTAGAATAACCCTTGTGTGCTTTCCCCATTTTATGTTTGCCACTGCCTGAGTATATTAAGCTCATAGTATTGAGATAGTTACGTATGGCTAGTGCCAATCAGGTGCTTTGAAATGGCATTAAGATGAGGAGAGGGAGCTTACTGCCTGGAGGAAGTCAATGTAGTGAAGGGCACCATGGATGAACTGGGTACCTCCTCCGGGAAAGGTTAGGAATTCTCCTGTCACCTTGACCCAATTCTGATGCCCCTTCACATCTGCCAGCAAGGGATGAGGCACATTGTGGTACCATATCTTTGAGTGACAGATCATGAGTAGTTCATTAGTATGGGCAATTACTATACTGAGAATGACACAACAGTTCTTCATAATGGTTAAAATTCATAAACAATTGGATAGTGAAACATGTTTAGTATTAGTTTGGAGATTGATTACCTTTTCTCGGCTTTTTGGCCACTCAATGGGCTTTTGGTATCCTTCAGGAAGAGGGACGAGGCAGATGGGACCTTCCTCGGGACAATGGCGTTCACGGTGCTCGAAGTGTCTGGTGCTACGTATCTTACGGAGAGCCTTTTCATTGTCCAAGCAGGGGATATAATCAGGCCCCGCTGTCACGTTGCAAAGCTGCCATTTATACCCGTAGATGCTTCCATTGCCCTCTAAGTCACTCTGCCTGCGCTCCTTTTGGTTCTCCGACTGGGACGCCTGGGTTTTCCAGGACATCTTCGATTCCTTCGATTCCTTTGGGATCTCCGGGTTGTCTCCCGCTGGAAATGATGAATATGATTGGCTTTCATGGCTATATGTCTTCTCATTCTGCTCCGAAGGGCTCTCATCCTCCAAATGAGAATCTATCGCTCTCTGCTGCTGCTGCTGCTGTTCCGAGTTATCATTGTCTCTGTCTTGTGGCTCTTCTAGCTGCCAAGAGTTAATATGGCAATCAGACTTAATTCTCATGAAACACGGGGCCTTGTTTGCTCATCTTGTTGGTGCATTTAAGGAGAAAGTTACTGGAAATCCCAAATATTAAACTAGTTTGTCATTATAAACTAGTTGCAGTTTAAGAGGTTGGGTGATATCAATGTTCTTGCCTTTTCTGTAGAAGAATCCTCCTGTTTCTGTGTCGTCTCTTCAGCCTGCTGATCCTCTTGTCGCTGTTGTTGCTGCTCCTCAATCGTCTTCTCTCGTTCCTGTTCTGGGATCACTGCTTGTGGGTCTGTTGGAAAAGCAATGTCAGGTTTGAAAGATGAGTCTTGTTTTTCTTCTGCCATGTGCTATAGTGAAAACTTTCCCTGTACATACTGACCATTGTTAGAACTCCCATGGAATCCTCCAGCTCCCTTCTGTTCCGCTTCATCCTCTTTCTGTACCTCGTCTTCACCAGCTGCCTTTCCTCGCTCTTGATCACCTTGGTCATGTTCATCTTTTTGTGAGCTTGCATCTTCCATCTGCTCATTTAGAATTGATTTTTGTTCTAGGGAAGCCTTTGCATTCTGCTCCATCTGTTGATTGTCCTCACTGTTCGAGCCCTCATCCTGAGGGTGATCCACCACTGAATTAACTTCTTGACCCTTACTAGCATCTTCATTCTCCTTTCCCTGATCGTCCTGCTGTTGATCTTGTTCAGAACTGCTCTCTTGCTGCTCTCCGTCATTACTTTGCTTCGATTGATTCCCTTCATCGGGTTCAGAAGTTTTTGAGACGGACTCTTCATTGTCCTCTTGCTGTTTCTGAGTCATGGAGCTCTCCTCAGAGACCTGGTTATCATGCTCAACCTGCTGCTTCTCAGGCTCCTCTGATTCTTTGACCTGAGAATTCTCAACATTATTTTCTTTCTGATCATTGCCTCTGTTCTCAGTCTCCAGTGGCGTAGATATCAATTCCTGCTTCTCAATGTTGCTGCTTGCTTCCTCCATTGCCGGATTTGTTGTTCCTATCCGAGTGAAATGATTTACTATGTGTATTTTTCGATTGATCAATACTAATAAGATCTTCGTCCCAAAACAATATTGGCGAGATCAGCTCTCCAATGGTAAGTTAAGGGTAGAGAATTACACAAGAGATGGATAATGCAGAACTAAATGTACCTGCAGTAGATTGAGAACCGGTGGAATCATCGCTGCCAGCATCAATGTTATCTGCCTGGCTACGATCATCCGATTTGATCGCATCATCGGGCAGTTCGCCTGGGTTATCTTCATACGCAGGAATGTCCTTTTTGTCATCATGGAAAATGGAAGAGACATCATCATTTCCCATGTTACTGGTGGTGGCAGTCCGTTGGGTCGTCTGAGGCGGCGCCATGGTGTTGGAGGTGAGCATCCAAACACCCAACACACACAGTACTATGAAGACGATGGTGGTGATGGTAGATGCGTAAGAAGTGTTCGAAGACCGCTTGTTGTTTCGGGATCTTCCTATAGCCATAGTTGGAGATGGAGGGAGAAAACCAGGTAAAGCGAGCTTCAGCTTACTTTTTTCTTAAGAAGAAGAAAAAGTTGGGAGAGAAGAAATGTGGAAGAAGAGTGAACGAGAGAATGTATGGGAGAGAGTCGAGGTGGAAGAGATGTTTGAGGAGGAAAATGGGGATGAGAAGAATTCAAAGTGGGAATGTTTCTCTTCTTAAGATCCTGAAGAGTAGGAGAGAATACTGCTTGGTCGTTTACATTACTATAAAAATACTAATAAATTCTTAAAGTTATATTTAAAATTGGAAAAATAATTAAATAAGTATATTTATAAATAATAAATATAAATTAATAACGAGTAGACGGGCACGGTGTATGTTCACACCACATACCCGAATATGATCCCTCGGGCTCGGGCAGGATCCATCCAAATCTAGACCAGGTAATGAGCATTGGTAGCCACTCCCAACTGGGCCAGATTTGGTCCAACTTTTCCACTCAAAAAGAACACATGAGAAACACAATTGCTATGTTCACAGTTCACATACCAAAGGAAAAAAATGGCAAATTTCTCATTCTGGCGGCCAGCTCCCAACATGAACCCCTAGTTGGAAAGGAGGCTCTGGTTTTAAACTCAGTGCCCCCAACGACATCCTTAACTGAACAAGCACACCCACATATAACAAAGAACAATGGATCATGATCTTCGACCTTTCCATAGAACCCACATCCGGTTTAAAAGTCCGGGACAGGATGATCCAGTAGTACTAATGCTTCAACTGGGCATCCTCCTCAGAATCTTTCTTCTTGTATGTGGAAAATTTACCAGGAACTCAACGGATCAAATCAACCTTAACCCTATTCGTTTTTTTTTTTTGCCTATTTCATCCTATCATGCACCAATTCATAGTACACCTCAGCTAAATTAAATTAAACCTAACCCAGATAAATTCCATGGAACCATTGCTTCCCCCAATAGAAGTTCTGGCTCTTCCATCTAAATCTGAATATACTGATACCCCTTCCTTTCCTTCTCTTCTTAGTGGTCTTTTCTTGCATGTTATGTTGACGTTTCAAGTCTACAACAAGCTTCAGAGATATTCTTTTGTATCCCAAGTTAACCACCCCAGTTGGGTTGTGCAGTGGTAGATACTGTGGGAGAGCAGACTGCTTCAACCGACAGTTTCTTGAGCACATTCGGGCATGGATCTTCCCCAAAGTTGCTGTTTGATATTGCCACTGAGCATCTCTCCTGCCCTATACATTTCTGCAATCAAATTTACAGGAGAGCTGAGAAGTTATGGACAAAATTTCCCTTATAAATTTAACCAAAGGGCAGAAAATCCTTCATTATTATTGATATCAAGTCCAACAAGGTTTAATTTATCTGACTTTCATGTCAAAATTCCACCTGAAACGCTGGAAAACTCAGGTGAAATTTATGTTATATGACAGAAAATATTCAATTTTTTGAATAAGAAATAGTTTAATCCAAGACACAATAAGTTAGGGTTAATTGCAAAAATGTGGCAGCATGTTTTGATAAAGTTTCAAAAGTATGTAAGGTAGCTACAAAACATCACAACTAACCTTTTTATGTAGGTATTATAAATGTACTAACTGTGCTAATGGCATGATAATAGTAAGTTTTAATTGTATGAAATTTTAAATTTATCAATACAATAGTTGTTAAATGCATTTACAAACATATGCAAAACTTTTTTAGGATCTTTTTTGGAACCTCACTATTAAGTAAAAGCATCTTATGAAATCTCATTTTAGAAATATTTTTTGATGTAGATTGTTGATATATTATGTTTGATTTTTAGAATATCATTTTATATAGTTAGAATATTTGATGTAATCTTAATTAGTTAAGCTTTGTTTTATCCCAAATCTATACAAATAGACGGTCTCTTATAACTTGTGAATCAATGCAATTCAACATAGATAAATGTTAGCCCACCTCCTAAATTTCAAGAGACATTTTCTAGGCAGTCTTACAAATGTATATAATTGAATCTTGCAACTGAACTGACCCTATGGATTGAATTATAATTTTTGTATTGATTATATACAAAAAAATTAATTTTTATGAATTAAAAATATTTTCAAAAAAATTGTACATTTGATACGAAAGAAGTTCACCAATTTATGGAAAGATTATTGCAATTTTAACGATTTGTATAACCAGAGAAAATATTTGTAACTTTTTGTATAAAAAACCTTCATACTATTTTGAAACTTGTACAGAACTTCGTTACCATTTATGCATTTAACGATTATACGTTGAGTACCTTCTCTAAGATGGCATATGAAGTAGGAGCATGACAAGTTCCCTGCTGGTAACTCCCACATGTTCCCGCTGGGGTGCCGAAGCTTGCAAACTTTATGGAAGAAATTGACTGACCCTTACTGCACTTGAGGTGGACCTTTGGGCTGTGGAATTCTTCTGATTTCCCATAGCTCTCAATGTGCCAATTCTTGATTGTAGGGTGATATTCAGTGACTTCGGCACATACAGTGGTAACTGACCTTTTAACAATTGAGATCTTAGTGGGGTTCCCACCAAGCTCTTCGAAAATCACTAGAAGGTTTTGTGTCGGCTTCAACCACAATCGGGGTAAGTGGTACCTACAGATAATGAAACCATATCAAGAGAATCATTTGAGACCCTTCAGAATTAATCAAGAAGGACAAGTTAAAAAAGGAAAAAAGGTCGGGCAGACCTGATGCTTTTGGTTATTTCTGTTCATAGATCCACATTTGGACTTTTTTTTCTTTGTAAAAGATGAAAAAGCGGGAGTGTCTCAGATAATTTTTTGAAAAAACTTTGAATTATAATGAAAAAGGATTCTTATCCGTTGTAAAGCATGTCATCCTTGTATCATTCCTGTTTCTAAAATTAGAAAACTGAAAAATGCAGTATAACAGAGCTCAATAGAAGATGGGCTATTTCTTACAATATTAGCTAGAAGGCACAAGTGGTAGTCAAACACATTTTTTTATTGGTCTATCATTCAACTAAGCTCTTTGTTAGGTATATAAGCAGTTTTATCGAAGGCAGAAATCAAAATGTACATAGCTCCTAAGAGTTGTGACTGTTTATAAAAATGAAGACAAGAAGATTTTTGGGTTACTCTATTTCGTGCACTTACCACCGCTGGGTTGGTTCTCCACATCCAAGCTGGCATTTCGGAGGCCTAAATGTGCCTGTGTAGCTACAACCATCACATTTACCAGTGGCATATGCGGTCCAATATCTACCAATACTCTGCCCATTAATCCATATTTGTCCTTTTCCCATGCTCTCCATATCTATGGCAAGGGGCTCATCACCTTCAGGTGCATTGAAGTAAGCCTGCAGGCACATTAAGACCATGGAAAGATGTTCCAGAGTTCTTAGTCATTCTTAAAACCAAGTAGTAGATAATTGCACACTGGTTGAGTGGATTTCCCAATTTCATCCTTTTTGGGGAATCAGTCTCATCCTAGTTCAAAAATCTATATCCATCCACTAAGTTAGGATGGCAACTAGGAAATACACTTTTGTGGCCAATTTCCCACTTGAATAAAATGATAGGAAACAAGACATACCACTCAAATACTTCAATGGTCTGCAGATGCAAGTCCAATAAATAACCATTTTCTAGCTACGTTAGACCAAAGATTTCAAGCAGTTCTATCAGTACCTTGTGCCATGTTAAAGGCTGTTGATTTTGTGTGACTAATGATGCCTGCATCCAATCCACTGCCGAGATGCTGTTCGGAGAATTAAGATTCATGG
The DNA here is from genome assembly GCA_030064435.1 of Trapa incisa. Classification (NCBI taxonomy): domain Eukaryota; kingdom Viridiplantae; phylum Streptophyta; class Magnoliopsida; order Myrtales; family Lythraceae; genus Trapa; species Trapa incisa. The sequence goes on along the minus strand of CM057776.1, from coordinate 19,849,838 downwards.
CCTCTCCTTTAAGGCCAACCTGGTAAATTTGATAGAAATTTGTCAGAGAAACCTCTAAAACAAAGGCATGTGTATAACAGGTTAATACCAGCCAATTGCCACTTTACCTGGTAAGTCCATTTTGCCCAGGTCAAGTCCCATTTTCCCTGGTCAAGCCCATGCAATGCTACTGGCCCAAGGATGCCTGTGTTCCATGTCTCAAAGTGGCCCCCAACATTCTATTGAAGGAATGATTCGTCAGTTTTTCTAAATTAAATGTTACCAGACCTTGTGTAGATAAGCTCGAGTTTTAGATATCTGAGAAAATTAAACAGCCGAAATGCAGTACAGCTCCATGCATATATTGTTTTATCATCTGCTAGGTCGAAGAAGGAGAACTCACAGGCAATCCAACTGCAACACTTAGCAGAGCAATTTTGTTTGTGCCTGCATGGAGATTGACCTTCCCAATATACCTGAATCTGCGATTCTCCCTTGTTCCGAATGCAGAACCTAATTTAATCAAATTTATCAAAGTCATGCTTTCACCGAATCATAGCAATAATTGATCTATGAGAGTAGAATGGATAATTCACCTGAGAGTTTCCCATTGACAAAGACGTGCACAGCATGCCCCATTGATTGAACTATGAGAGTTGGGAGCTCTCCTCCATGGAGGAATGACTCGGAAGAACCGATATCCACACTTTTGGCCATAAAAAAGAGCAGAAAACTTTAGAATAATGTTTGAGAATATATAACATGGGAAGGTTCTTTCTTTAATTCTCTACAACAGATTGATTTGATTTTTCCTAAGAAGATGACCACCAGTATGTGATAGGGGAATTGAAAATCTCACCTGGTGATGTACCATAAGTAATCACTGGCATCCCTTGTCACATTAATCTGCTCCAAGAGTCCAGAAGTGGTAAATGTAGAACTCTCATCGAGAGAAGATATATCTTCATCATAGCTCTCCCACTGAAGCATGTCACCATTAGTTGGCAACATCTCCACTTGTGAAGTTTGAACTCCAACCTAAAAATGAGGAACTATGCGTGAGAAGACCATAACCACCATCAGGGTGTGATACTTTAAGCTGACTATTTTTTGTTGAATTTGTTACCACATACATGTAGGAGAGATAAAAGTAACATTAAGATGCAGTGTCAATAACCCTATGGATGCATCATCTTGTAGTTAAGTTTTCAAATATGATCCCTATAAAAGACATCATGAGAATTGCACTGCTATTCTAGAAGGTGAATGTTAAGGCAACTACAAATCACCTTTTCTACTGCTCAAAGTTTTGAAACCAAATCTCTCCCTGCTAATGGACAGTAAATGAGATTTTGGCTATTTCAATTCCTTCACTCAATATGAAGCTGGAGAGCCAGTTAATTATCTCTGAGTGCAGCTTTTAAATGCCTATTCTACTGTGACCAGGCAGCAGTTTCTTCTGTGGATTAAATAATCTGAAACTGATTTTTCCTAGTATCTTTGACCAAATGCGACCCATATGCTACACGTTTTCAGTTACCGTTCTGATAACTGGCTAGACTGCTTTACCCATTTCCAAAAAAGGTTCTGTGTTAACAAGAAAATCTAGATAATTACAAAGATCAGGTTTGCCCAAAAAACATTACAAGGGTCAAGCAGATACATACCTTTGCAGTGTTAAATACTACATTCCTGCAGTCAGGAAGAATGCTGATGGACCAAGGAGGCAAGTTATAGTGCATGTTGTTGAACAACACTCGTGCAGCAGAATTAGTGTCATAGTTTGCCAGAAAAGCAGCACAGTCACCTGATTCTGTGGTATAAGCATGTGCCTGAAAGAAAATAATTTGGTTAGAGAAGAGTTCTTGGACTTAGAATTATGGGAATCATCCCTTTCTCAGGAAAATCCAAGTGAGATAAACCTGTTGATAGCTTCCAAGAGAAGTAACCACCGGATCAGCTGAAACAAGAGCATGTTCACACATTTTTACCGCCCTGTGTAGCTCTTTCAGATGGCCATACTTGGGTTGTCTTATCAGACCTATAAAGACAAGTGAGCAAAGATGTCGGTGACACTTGCCCCAAAAGATCCATACAAGGGAAATATATAATTAAGCCTTCACTATTGCTACCCTATACGCTCTGATATGAACAGATTTCCAGTAACAATACTTTTCCCTAGTCAAGAAACATCTGCCAAAGCACAAAACTACAGGGGAAAAATAAAAATAAAGCAATATCTTACCATACTCATCGATTGGAGCATCATAATCATAGCTGGTTGTGATGAACGGACCCCCAGCAGAGCGTCCAAAGTTGGTTCCTCCATGGTACTATCCATTTAGAGGTAGGAAGTAAACTTGAATTCAGATGTGGTTTCCTTTATGAATATGACTTTCATGAATTGGACTATTAATACAAGTACAAACCATGTAATAGTTCACAAAGGATCCTCCCTTCTGTATGAATCGGGCAACAGCAAAGGCCAAATCTTGGACAGGTCTTTGGTGGATTGGCCCCCCAAATTCTGTGAACCTACGCATTAGAAAACAACGACTGAGAAGGTTGGATTTATATTTTGTTCATTTTTTAAGGACAAGATAATTGCATACCAGCCGCTCCAAGCCTCCGTCCAGATTGTAGGTTTGTAGTCTTTATTCGGAGAAAATGAATCACAGTAGAAACCATTGCATGTGTTTATCTGTTTAGATTCATACAGGTAATGTCCATAAGAAGCATACTCTTCTCCTTATAATTTTCTGTATATAGTATAAAATGTAAATGCACCATGTACATCAACTACTATATTATTATGATGCAGAAATATAAGTTCTCAATTGTTCCATGATTCATGAGAAACTAGATTCATGAAAGTGTTCCGTTTCTTTCCTTATTACCCCAACATTATGCGAAAGAAAAGGTAATATACAACATTCAAAGGTAAATTTTTCTTAAAGTGAATGAACAGTTTCCCAAAATTGGTTGCAGCAAACACCAAATAGACCCAACCCCATTTTTTCTATGCAACTGTGGCCTATATACCACATAACTCGTGCTTATAATTCACAAAAGTTCACGAGGCAACCATATCTGGAAGTCAGGTTACCTAATCTGGAACATTCGCGAGAATGATATCATTTGTGAATTTGATCATGAAGAACAATTTTTCTTGGCTTGTGGAACCAGTAAACTGATAAAAATTATGAAAGAGCTCACCACTGGATCTGGGGCATCTTCTTCCTTGCACATAACCCAGGGAACACCAGTCCCCAACTTAACAGCCATATTTGCAGCCCAAGTCATATAATTGTGCCCAGCATCCCCAAATAATTTGCTTTGTACACCATATTCATTCTCTATCTGCACAATTTTTATGCATGCATTCATCACGGTACGCTTGAAGCAGCTTTCAAGTAATAAGGATAAAGGAAAAGGGTAAATTAATGACGATCTCAGAAGGACAGAGAATACCTGAGAAAGTATAATAGGGCCACCTTGGGACTCAAATAGATTTTCACTCTTCATCAAGTTAACGATCTTCTCAGTGAAACCTTGCATTGCATTCTGCAGCAATATTCAACAAAAACTTGATATTGTCAACAGTCGATCATTCTGATAGTACACTGAGGTAATGACTCCTGTTATGAAAAGCTCAGTAAATGAAGATCAGAATAGAGGGGATCTACAGAAAGTAAGCTAGAACCTTGAAGGGCTCGTTATCAGTCCTGAAGCTGATGCCTGGAACATACTTGAGCCAAACAGGAAAACCTCTGCAACCGAAAGATAAAGCAGAAAAGGCTGAGTTTGTGCATAAGAGGTCACGATTAAGTTCATAGCTTAAGAGGGGAATGAGCTATTCGTTACCCAAAGTTCCATTCTGCACAAACGTAAGGTCCAATCCTGAGATGAGCATAGAGTCCTGCTTTCTGGATGGTCTTCACAAACCTCACTAGGTCGTATCTTCCTTCAAAATTATACTGCATAATTCCAATAACCCACAGAAGTATAAGAAATAGAGAGCGGAAAGGATGGAAATGATGGAACGGAAAAAAATGCAAGAAAGTACGCTAAAGCTCCATACATTGCCTTGTGAAGGTTCGTGGATATTCCAAAACACATAAGTCTCAACCACATCTACCCCTCCTTCTTTAGCCTTCATTATCAGATCTTCCCACATCTACAAAAAAAAAAAAACAAAACTAATTCTTATCAGAAGAACAAACGAGAAACCTCGAAAATCTCAAGTTCCAGCTGACTGGAAGAAAGGGAAACAATTATAAAGCAAATGTGTGTAGGTATCTATACATCAGGGGTGCTTCTCGGGTAATGTATGGAGCCAGAGAAGAGAATCCTCCTTTGCCCATCTATCAACAGTGCCTTACGGTCGTAGCTCACACTGCAGAGCCCCATCTGAAAACCCACAAACAGAACCAACACAAAGAGGAGACACAGCTTAGGACGACAGAAGCTTCCCATCATCATCTTCTTCTCCTCCTCCTCCTCCTCCTCCTCCTCCTCCTCTATGCCTTGAATCAGGAATTCAGCTTCACTGCACCTAAAGAACACCCTTTCTTTTCCGGATCTTGGTATTAGCTCATGAAAGCACCTATTTATTTCACACTTGCTTCGGTGGGTCACTTTCGCTAGGCAGCCACTACCAACTGACGGAAAGCTGGGTTTACACAAGCACAGGTCAGGGAGCCTGCAGAAGGGCAGATAAAATGTTTGTATAGGTATATACGCAGCTCCCTTAGCTGGGCACAAGTGTCAATGGATCTTGCAAGGTGGGCAAAAAAAGCCAGCAAACCAGGGAGGATCCTGCCAAAACAGTGAGAAAGGCGCTTCACAGTGAATAAACTAAGCTTTTTTTTTAAAAATTATTTTTCCGGATAATCTTAATTAAGAGAGATTATTGACGGGGACAACGTGAGCGTGACTGATGCCGCTGGCGAATGTCCAACACGCGCTATTGGAGATCGCGTGAACTGTCCTTTAGAACTTCTCTTTTTCTTTTCCGTAAATTGATTCCATTTTTTAGAAAAAAAAGCAATTAATTGATTTCATGGGTCTAACTTTCTTTTTCTTTTCTTTTTTTCATTTATGTCTTTTGGCACAGTTACAGCTGTAGTATTTTATTTTCAATCACTGCATAAATTAATAAATTATTATTATTATGATATGAACCTTCGTACCAAAAAAACAAAGAGATGAATCCATTTTTGTCATATGCACGAAAGACACAAACATCCTATGGTTGCTTCCCGTACAGTACACGACCAGGTATGACATTCTTGTTTTACTAAACTAATTTGGCAATTATTGTGGTCTTCAAATATGTTGATGGTTAAATAAATTATTATAAAATTTGAGATATGTAATTAAATTATATATACCAACCAAAACTTATGTCCTACTAATTAATGTTAGCGTGAAGTTGAAATCATATTATATTTAGCATCGAGTCGAGTGATGTCCGTTGTACGGAAAAGGTACTAAGTAGGAGTTAGGCATATAGAATAACCAATAAACAAATATAAAATAAATAGATTAGTTAGGTCTGTGAAATTTGATTATCTCTTTCCTACTCGTGTCGGTCATTTAGCTTTCCACCGGACCGGACCGGCGGGAAGGACGGCAGAAAGGAAGGGAAAGAGGGCCCTCTCCTCTCTCGTCGTCTCACCCACTCCATTACTCCGCCAATTTCGGATTGATTCTTGTACCATATAATTTAATTTTTATCAATAAAATTATTTTTATTCAACTTATTATCGGTAGTAGGCGACTTACATATTCACGTAAATCAATCTCGAAAATATGTAAATGCAGTCGCCACAATAAGATAAATGATTGTAATTTCTTCTATATAAACATTGTACTCGGAATATTACAATTGAAAAAACATTATGGTCTATCTCTTCTATCCTTTGATAAAGTAATTAACTTGCAGTATTTTGCTTTTCTAGTCTGCATCTCTTAGATTTTAAGCATTATGCAAATCTTCATCTCCAATCGTGCAACTTCCTCATACTTCTTCATATCTACCTTTCCATTCACGTATGGAATCAACTAGCTATAATATTTGGGCATATAACTCAATACATAGTTGTTATTCCATTTCCGTTAGTACGAAAATCACAATTAATATGTATTCTCAATTTGCCCTACAATAATGGTACACGTAATCAAATTTTTAGTTCAACTAGATAATAATTTATCATATTTTATTAATTATACAAATGTAGATAAGGTAATTTTTTTATAATCAATTGTACTAAATACTCTTAATATAAAATATTTTAGATTATTTTGATTATTTTAAAATATTTAAAATATAAAATAAGTTTTCATCGTATTAAATTTATTTTTAAAATAAAACAATCCAACATATAATATAAACATAAATAAGATTTTTATACTTTAATTTATCATTTTATATTATAACAATTATAACTTTGCATGATTTATTACTTAAAACTTATTATTTAAATTTTAATTTTGATACTCGACTTGCTACCTTACTATAAAAATTATTTACGAGACAATATAAGTGTTTTATATTTCATAACATAACATTAAGTTTAGTTCTTTTAAAAATATTAATTTTAGGCTCGATTCTTAATAAATGTGGATATAGCTCACTTTAATAGACAATCACATTAAGAAATGTATTTATACAACTTTGAAAAAATATTTTCAAAAATATCTACCATTTTCAAAATAAATATTTTAATTAGAGTTTATACTATTTGGAATATCAATTATAAAAGATTTTTTAAGAGTGGAATTGATGTTATGATATGTATAATAACTTATCATACTCAATACTAGTAATTTCACTATTTGTTATTCAATTACATGTTTATAATATAGTTATTTCTGAATTTTTGTGCTATTATTAAATGATTATGTATGATTTGTTCACTACATACTACATACTTATTTCATAAATATACTTTTGGGTTGGTAATTAAAATATTTAATATACTATATTATAATAGCTTTTCTCTAGATTTTACTTTCATAATTAAATCTAAATTTTTGTTAAATAAGAAAAATCTAAACAATTTATAAAATTTGTAAATTCTAGTATGAATTCAATACTTAAAAAATTTTAGATCAACCGTTATGGTTGTCCACTATCCAAACACATCTTTGTGGGGGTGTAATTTCTACTTGTCCAAACGCAGTATTAGAGCGCACATTTTCTTGTCCATCCAAACACTTCTTAGGGAAGGTTGTAATTTGCCCCAAAGTTGAGGTTAGTATCACCCTTTCACCTCCCCTGCGTGGCCCTCTGTTCTTGTCTCCCGTAGTTCATTCAATCTGAATCTTCTATACATTCACATCGTTTCCTCTCAATATTGGTACTATCTTCAGTTCATTTTGGTTGTTGATTCCTCTCTCAACTTATGTTCGAATTTTCCCTTATCTCGATTCGTTGTCTAAGTTTGTTCATTGTCACCCATAGTTTGTCCCATTGGATTCGTTATCTAAGTTTGTTCATTGTCACTCATAGTTTGTCCCATTGTTGGTGCCACTCATCCCCAAAGCATATAATTACCTCATCTCGCTCTTCTTGTCTTCTTCAGCTCCTTTAGTTTTGTGTCAAGTGTCGAGCTCGCACTTGCCCAATGATGCTTTCCTAAGCTTATTCTGGTGGAGTTAAGCTTATCACCTTCAGTTCGAGCTCAAGGAGGAGCTCCCAAGGTATGCCCAACACCTATCATTAACCAATTTGATCCTTACGTTCTGAGGGCACTTGATCCTAATTTCCTACACATAGTTATAAGATTATATTTTATAAACTTGAAAATTTTAATTAAAATTCGAATTAGAATTAAACTTAATCCGTTCAAATAAATAATCTAGAAGAATGTGATTTAAATGAGTGAAGTTAAACTATTATTTAATAAATAAATATATATTATATAGGAAGGGTAAAGTTAAATGTAAAGAATAAAAATAGATGGATTAAATAAGTATTTAATTAAATGAAAAAACCCATACAATTGGCATGGTATTTAAAAAGGAATTAAATACATATGCAATCCGGTCTAGCCTATAAGACAAGTAGGCTAACTCATAATCCAAATGGAACCTAACTCATATACAATTAAGTTAAAGTACACTTATCAAATTACAACAGTCCAATACCCTTATATAGTGGGTACAAGTGTACCTGAACCTTCTTGAAAAGGTTAAGGGAGCCTCCAGCTAAATTTTCGTGTAAGGCTTCCTCTAGCTAGCAAATAGAGAGATATATTGTCACACTCCAACTCGGTTTGGTCGAATTTTATGATTAACTTGCCACCCTTCCTCGTATTAATTTAGTATTTTTACTAAATAGTTTGAGTAAGGTAAAGACATTTTAGTACCTGATTTTTATAACAAAGTGTACAAAACATAAAAATTACCTGATAGTGGTGTCATTGGCTTCTTCTCCCTACCTAGGCTCATCGTGGCGAGGTACTTCTCCTGAAAAAAGTTAATGGGAGGGGGTGAGTTTCTATAACTTAGTGAGTGGGGGTTAGGAAGCGAGTTTTCAAAAACAATCAGTTTATCAAAAATTTTTATACTTTTAATTTATTGTAATATGAGTTTGTCTCTTCTTGAACATTTCCCCTTGCTCGGGAGATTCCTCAACAAACAATCACCCGCCCTTTTATATCATAGAAAGGGATCACACATTCGCAAAATAGTCCCCCATCATCCCACTTGTGGACCAGAGCGCCTTTACTGTCCACCATAATAGAGAGATACTACCTCTACCCGGATTTTGTGCGGATATTAGTAGTCCGACCCCAAACTCAAGATCTTCCACCATGTTCGCTCAATGGGATGAGACCTCATTCCCCCTACTACATCAATTTTCGTGCGAAGGAAGCTATAAAAGCTTCATGACTATCTAGCACGACATACCTGCCCTTATTGCATCCAGGTCGTCCACCAGCCCTTAGGACTCATCGACTACTCCTCTTGGGCATCTAGATGCTACCAAATTCCTCATGCATGCATACAATAGTTTTGATTTATTAACCATGTCCTTTGGTGCCAACGGTCCAACGGCCCCAATGCTCGACCTCACCTACAGTTGTTTGCCTTGACCGGCATGTCGACCTAGTTTAGGCGCACTGCCACTAGCCCATTGAGCTTTGTCCGTCCTATCTTCGCCCCATGGCCAATCACACAATAATTCAAGTTTTTCTAAGAGTTTTCATGGTTCTTATAATTCATGTTTATCTACGGGTCTAACCCATGCACAATGGCCTTGGGCCCACTTCACGAGTTTTCCAAAAATTGGGCCTTCGGCCCTATCATTTTCAAATATGAGGCTTCAAGCCTATCAAAGCGATTCTCGCTCCTATCCGGAACGTCTCCCAAAATGTTTAAGTAGTTTCACATAGTCAGGGGAGACCATTTTGGGAAAATGCTTTTCAAACTTTAAAACGATTCTCATCACCCCAAACCGGGTATGATGCTGAAAATCCCACTCACCCGATGATAGTGACGTGGCCGTCCTGGTGAAATCTTGACTCATGTTGTACTTCCTTGCACCAGTACTTGAACGATCAGCTCCTGCATGGTTTGAGTACCCTTATTAGAAGAATCGACATAAGGGACCTCATAGTCTTAGGTATTTGCGCATAGGTCCTCGCACTATACCTAAATTGCATTTAGGTCCCTCAACGTTTATAACCTTACATTTGAGTCCCTAAATTTTCATTTGATCTCAATAAGTCCCTAGTACTCCCAATGATTCCTCATGGTCCTTAACTTTTTCAAATTTACCAATTGGTCCTCAATTGTCCCAAAATTACTAATTGGTCCTTCACTTTCAAAAATTACAAATTGGTCCTTGAACTTTCAAAAATTGTCAATTGGCCCTCCATTTCATCCAATTGCCCAATTGGGACCCAATTGGAAGTTAATTTGTGAAAATGCCCCAATTTTCCTTAAATTACAATTCGGCCCCCAATTTCCCAAAAATCCCCAAATTGCCCAATTTCTCAAAAATTGCAATTTGGTCCCCAAATCACAATTTCGTTCAATTGACTCCCAAAACAAGGTTAATTTTCTCAATTGGTGATTTGAATCGTCTTCCCTACATTTCACTCGTCATTTTAAGCTTTCAATCACTTGATTTGGCTCAGAAATGAGCTCAAATGGAGCTTCGTCAGAAAATTCAGTTCAGAGAGAGAAAGCTTCGATATCTTACTGGTGAGGGTCCGACGACCGGAGCTCTTGGTTTCTCTGAATTGCTCTCCTCTCGGGGATCCTCCCTGAATCAAACCGCGCACCAATTGGTGGCCTGAGCAGTGTGAATTTTAGTGTTAAAGTTTTTGTAGAAATTGGCCGTGAATAGTAGTTTTTGACAAAGGGGCGGGGGGGGGGGGGGGGGGGGGTGGTGTCACGCCCCGACCCGGTTTGGTCGGATCCCCGTGATCAACCCGCCACTCTCCCGATTTACTAAAGGGTTTTCCCTTATATTATAAATCGTAAAGAGTAAGGCGTTAACCTGCACCTTTTTCCAGGAATATCATAAATCAAAACTGCATAGTAATTTAAATTAGTTGTACTTATCTTGTAGGCGTTTAATTGCGCAAGTCCTTTAAGGTTCAACTTTTCGGGATTTCCTGAAAGGGGTATAAGGGAGGGGGTGAGTACAACTACTCAGTGAATGGGATTCAAATCTTTTAACTTTCAAGAAAAACATTTATATGGAGTGTGCCAGACTCCTTTGTTTTCAAAAATCATTTCATTTAAAAATTTGTGTTTTTCCATTATTTCTTAGTTATCGGTGTGTCATCACCCAACACACATCCTTCATCATGAAGGTTACACACATTCGCAAGTCAGTATCACTACTGAACCCGCTAGTGGCTTCGGAGCGACTTTTCCTGCCACCCGGATAGAAGTACGACCACTTCTACCCTGGGAATGAGTGGATGTACGCGACATCCGACCCACAATCCCGAAATCGCTTCTTCGTATCCAT